>CM042838.1:117042729-118475729 GCA_023653725.1 Bungarus multicinctus | reverse complement strand
AAACTCCACATATCTTAAAGTTGCCAACTTTGAAAAATACTGATCTAGGTGATATTCCTACTCCCTCATCCCCGGTTCTGGTTGGTGGGCTGTTTTTATTTTTTAAGGGTTCTTGCTACTCTCTGAGTGTAGTCGTTTTCTTGCAGACGTTTCATTATCTAAACTAGGTAACATCTTCAGCTGGGTAATGAAACGTCTGCAAGAAAACAACTAAGATCAGAGTGTACCCAGGAGCCCTCATTTCAACCCTGAGTTACCGTATGGTTTTGTCTTTA
Source organism: Bungarus multicinctus (assembly GCA_023653725.1). Taxonomy (NCBI): domain Eukaryota; kingdom Metazoa; phylum Chordata; class Lepidosauria; order Squamata; family Elapidae; genus Bungarus; species Bungarus multicinctus. The sequence continues at coordinate 118,475,454 of CM042838.1, read as the reverse complement.
TAGCCAAAGAGCCAGCGGATCAGAAAGAAGAGAGGAGTGAGTCCCGAGCGCAGACCGCGGCTTCGCCAGCCTCCGGTGATTAAAAACCCTCAACTTTTAAAGGAGTTCCCACATCTCGTATTTAGAAACCTCACCCCCACCTCATAATCTCACTTCCACGGATGGCTGGAAAGGGCCGACCTTTCTCCGTCGGGTCAGAAAGGCAGGCGATGAATATTTTTTGTCGTGAGGAAGAAGTGGTGGCGGGGAGAGAAAAACTTCGTAAACGGCTTCCTTAAAGCTCGGCACCTCCGGAGATAGGATGGAAAAAGAGAGAAAAGGAGCTCCCCTCTCCCGGCGTATATTTAGCGAGTCTGATATCCAGAGAGTTTTGTACCAGTTTTGCACGCAACAGTTAACCTAGAAATTTGGATTCTTTAATAAAGGACGAAATTTACAGTTCCCGGGTTGGGAGGTTTTTCCAATTCCCCCTCTTATGTAGGGAAGGCTATTTTCCTCCTCAAAGCCGAACGGGGTTGGGACTGCGGTTAAACCAAACGAGCTCTGCCGATTAGGCGGTAGGAACCCAAAGCTTAAAGCGGACTCAACAGGCTGAGAATTTTTGGCTGGTCGTGAGTAAGCAGAGTCAGGTGGACGCGCATCTGTCAGAGAGGCTGGCGCTGAAACCGGCGGTTGCTTGGGGGGAAAAAAACTTTCAATGAAAATAATTATACATTTTTCCCTGCAATAATGGAATCAGGGGACTGCGGACTCCTGGATGACTCCATATTCCTTCCCTTTCCAGTTACAATTCACTGATAGATTCGAGAACATTCTCTTTAAGTAGAGAAGATTACTGGGTGCTTTTTTTAAAATTGGGGTTGTGGATAATGTAGGATTTTGCTAAGTATACAATCCACGGAGGCCCAGATTTACTTGCTCACTGCCAGGAAACTTACAAGTAAAAACTACTGTTCAGCCCGCTAAAGAACAGGGATTCCTTTCTCTGAAATTCGCTTTTCGCTGATATTCTGCGTGCAGGCCACCAACACGGCTCACCAAACAACTTGAGCCAAAGATTACGATCTTGAAATCAAAGGAGCTTCCATTCAGCCAAACAACCTAGTGAGTTTGCTAAATCAAACCTCTTTAGGCTAAAGCTGAGTTTCAGCTGGGGAATAAGCTGTTTATCAACTTTCCCTCCAATCTAACTCAAGAAGTACATTCTCTCTCTCTCCCCCCACCCTCCCTCCCCCCTCCCCCCTCTCTCATCTATCTATCATTTGTCTATATCGTCATTTATCTTTGGAAGAAGTGAGATTGAAATCAGTGACAGCTTTATCAACCACAGAATTTAAAGATTTTAAATAATAAATAATATATTTGGGAGTCCCATCAAAATAAACCAAATATAGATGGAAATGTGTATGCCATCAGGATTTAAATCAAAGCACCGTAATATAGTAAGTCAAACAGAAGAGAACATCTCTCATTCAGGATTGATCTGTGGAGCTCTTGACACCCTTTGAGCTTGGATATTTGCTGACAAAAGTTTCATTACCCAACTAGGGAACATAATCAGAGTTCCATCATTCTTGCCAGATCTTCTGCCTTTCAAATGTGTTTGGGGCCATTGTCTATAGTCCCTAGCCAGTGATCAGCTGTACTAGTTTATGTCCAGCTCTGGCAATCAATGTGATTAGCTCCCAGAAGAGAGCCAGTTTGGTGTAGTAGTTAAAGGCAGCAAAAACTAGCAGACTGTGAGTTCTAGCCCCACCTTAGGCATAAAACCAGCTGGGTGATCTTGGGCCAATTACTCTTTCTTAGCCCTGGGAAATAGGCAATAGTAGACCACTTCTGAAATTTGGCCAAGAAAGCTGCAGGGATTAGTCCAGGCAGAAGTCAACAATGGCTTGAAGGCAAGAGAGAGAGGTGGGGGAGGGAGAGGGAGAGGGAAAGAAAAGAAAGGAAAAGAAAAGAAAAGAAAAGAAAAGAAAAGAAAAGAAAAGAAAAGAAAGCACCCAGAAATGAAATACATAAAAACCTTCTAAGGAAATTTGGCTCTAATAATTTGTTTAGATATCAGTCCTATTCAGTTTGACTGGGGCTGTAATATCCAGCCATTAATGGCATACTAAGTGATGGGCCAAACTGGGCTGCTTTTGATAACGATTGTATTTTGCATTTCTGGCAGGACAAAAGGTAATGTGCACATTGCTACCACATGCTGTATGTATATGAAATAGGTAGGGCTGAGATAGAATGGCACCTAGAGAACTTCAATGGCTGGTGGGGGGGGCGGGGGGGGGGGCAGGGAGGAAGTTGAAAAGGTGCCTCCCCATCCTTAATGAAGACTTTCCAGTCAGAAAGATACTAGGTACCTGATCTTGATACATAGAGGCTCATGCACCTGAAACAGAAAGAAGGTATTTCTAAAACAAAAGTCCCACCTAGTTATTTTCTTGGAAACAGGATGGAAGTAGTTAGCTATTTGCAGCCCTGAGGTTTCACAGGGTCAGTGATCTTGATGGTCTTGGCTTTTCAAAATCAACCAAGGTGGATGCCTGCAGCAATAGAAACACAACTTTTTTTCCCCATCCAGTAATATGAACCTTTAACATTTTTTGGCTCAACTGTCACCTCTCACTTTGTTTTTGTACCCATTCAGTATTTATTAATCACAAGAACATTAAGTCATATCCTAAACATAGCAATTACATTCATTTGGTGCATCAGTCATAAAATAGACAGCTGAGTTTAAGAACTACTTGAGAATATTGTTGGAATTTTGTCCATAATAAAGGAGCAGACCAAAACTTTCAAGTAAATTCCATGGATAAGAGAACAGTGATAAGATTACTGTTGATATTGGCAAAATGGATTGTCACCTTCAATACATTTATTTTGCATTATGTCATTTGAGTGTTCAACAGTACAATAATTTTATTCCCATTTTGGTGAAGGTAGAACAGCATTCTGCATATTTTATGCAAGCATCAGAATAATTCTTCAGAGTTTTTTTTTCTTTTTCATAATGGAGATGATAAGTCAATATGCTAGAAATGTGCTGTTTTCCTGTTTTTCTTTCATCTATTAACCTATATTATATTAAAAGTCACAGTTTTCCATATACTATGATTATCACTAGACGTCCCCATACATATTCACCTCCAGTTCTCCTCTCCCTCTAATGGTTTTCATATCAAAGAGTTCAGATGATATTTTTTCAAAAGACAAAGGTGTATATCGAATGCTAACCTTAATCATACCCCTGCACTCTCTGCTTTGGTCACATTTCGATCTGCACGGTGTAAGCCCAACCAAAGCCCAGATTTACTCCAACCATCCTCACCTTATACTAACCTAGGAGATATGACCTTGTAATCTGACAGAATTGTGCTGTATCTGAACTACATGCTGAATATATTTTCCACCTCTGATCTGAGAAATAATTAGTTTGGTCTGAAAGCAGAAAGTTTCTCCCACTTACAGTTTGATGAGCTACAGTCCAAACACAAGTTCACCCTGTAGCAATCGGTCAAAAGCTACTCCTAAAAGTGGCCAAGTAGTCTTCCACAGCCAAGCTTTGCAGCATGGGAGTAAAACATGAATTAGGAAGAACCCATAGTGAGAAAATGGAAGGGTGGGTAAAAAAAAAAATACTGAGTTTCAGCTATACAGCACTGAGATTTTAGTAGCTCAAAGCAGATTCCTGTTAACTCCACCCAAGGGAATTACCATTCCACCCATACTAGCAAGCTGTTCCGAAGAGCTGTTAAAGGGCTGGTGTACTTAGCCAGCTTGAAATTGGAAGAGGCGTGTTTTTTGGGTGCCACTGGAGAGAATTTATAAGAGAAAGAGCAAATATTTGATGCTGAAGAGCTCTTAAAGGCTGATGAGGACCATTTACTTATTCCTACACACCAGTGTGGGCTTAGGATATTCAATAGATTAAAAGGCTAAGAGAGGTCACTGAAGTAGAGACTTTCTCTGCTGACTTTTCCCCCTCATTTCAAAAACGACTCTCACGTCTACTTTCTTGAGAGAGTCCTTGGCATATCTTCTAAGAATCGCCTCTGTATACTTCATCTCTCCCGTTCCTCCTACTCCTACAGCAGCAGCCGGGAGCTGTTTGCTTCCAGGGTCAAGATTTTAATACAAGGACCTTGGTTTGGGCTGCCTTGGGGGTGGGGGGTGGGTGGGAGGGGCAACCCATTGATAAAAATATTAGCGTACCACCGATGCTCTGCTAAAGATTGGGCTAGGCGATCTTTTCTTTTGACTAAGCACAAATGTTTACCCCTCATATTCTTTATTTGAATTCTGCTTGCTTTGTTTTAATGAGTTGATCTTTATCACACACACACACCTCTAGTTGTCTGGCATGGTGGGCGCAAGGAGGCTTCTGTCCCTGAAGGAGTTGTTTCCCTGAAGTCGTTCCCATTTAATCTCATTTAAAAAGACATAACTAATAAATTTGTATGGAGTAGGCTGCAGTGGACATAAAGCAGAGTCGATAGTGGTTCAAATCCCATTGAACCCAATTGAAAACCATGACAACAAGAAATAAGCTCCGATTTATCCCGGAGAACTAAAGGACATTGTCAGGAGGCGTCAATCACCTATTCTTCCCTCCTCTGAACAAATGCAAAATCTTGACTGGAACAAATGCTTCCAACAGATCCAGGACATAGGGCGACATTTCTCCTTTGTTCACAGGCTACCAGTTGGCATGTATTTGTGTTCCCTTCGGACCGACCACCCAGGACGCCGGGGAAGCTGATCGACCAGAAGCGGAGGGGACTGGAAAGGCAGCGACGGCGGGCGGGGGGGAGGGACTGGGGCGGGGAGGGAGGAAAGCGCCTGTCCCGGGCACGCTTGATCGGTGTCTCCGCTCATCTCGGCCTGGGAATCTCCCATTCACAGGAAGCCTATCCAACCCCCAAACCCCTTCTGTACGCCAACAGAGCCAACTGGAGCCCGGTCCCTGTTCCTCCCGGGCCACAAATCAGGTCCCGAGACAAGCAGCTTTTGGGAGCTTCTCTTAACTTGGCTCTTTCCAGCCCAGCCCGGTTGCAAAAGTTGGAGCGGGGAGGAGGGCAGGGTATGGCTTAAGTTCTCCCGGGCACAGAATTGAAAAGGGGAAGCTGCTGTTTGCACTATGAAATAATTCAGGAGGGGATGGTAAACAATGTTCTCCTCTCCTTCCCCAATGAAAAGTATCAACGTAGGCATAATTTTACTTTCTATTAAAATTACTTTCTCCGTTCTCCCGGGAGGGGGAAGAGGTCAATTCTGGGAAGAAAAATCATTCTAAAGCTCTAATTCCGGATTCAACCCAGGCACATCAAGAGGATCAGAAACCTTGTATGTGCTTTTGGGAGTCGGCTTTTCCCCATTTCCCTAATTTATTAATCAAATAAAACATCCTTCAAACATGTCAGCAACGATGATCTGTTGCTGTCATCTCTTAGTGCCGCTTCTTCAGGCTCTAGCCATTAACAAGCCGAACACATATCACACGTCCCAAAGGTGCTCCTTTTTCAAAAGGCAACTGGACTTTCTTGTTTTTGTTTTCCTCAAAGAACTGAAGAAGCTTCTTGGATGAGAAGCAAGACATCTTCAAGGGGGGAAAAAAACACAACAAGAAAACCCAGACGCCTTTTGAAAAAAGCGCACCTTTGGTACAACCACGATCCTGGGTGACTGGGAATTTCCATAGAAACATCACATATATTTGCCCAAACATGATTTGGGTTTGATGTGTGAAGAGATGCTGGACCGAAAAGAAAGACTTGGCAAGATTAAGAGAAGGAAGAGGAGGAAGAAGAGATAACAGTGGTTTCAGTACAAAAATCAAAGAAATCAAAGAAATTTCTTGAAAGACCTGTAATTTATCATGGGTATAGCTCAAAATGGTAGATATTTGTCCACTATTTCTGATAAATGCCCGCTCAGTGGCATTTAACCAGTTAACTAACTTGGCTTATATTCTATAGCATAAGTTCTTGCTGCTTTGAGAAGTAATATAGGCTATAATAATATAATATAGGTAAAAATAGGCTGCAATCTTATATTGCTATGAATACATTTAAATGAGGTTGTAAATCGGTACTGAAGAATTCTAAAGCAGCCTTAAATAATAAGAAGTGGGTTATATAAAGCAGAACATTATAATTTGGGCAATTTCTTGGGAGAAGGGGATCTGGAGTGGTGCTTGGTTAGAAAGTTGCATGAGGTCCTTTTCTTTCCTTGCTGGCACCTGAATGCTCTGGCAATGCCGATGTTCTCTGTATCAAATTTCCATTTCTGTTTTAAGATAAGCCTTCACATTCCATATTTATAACATTTTTATGTATCCAGTTATTTCATTTTACCCTCTAGTTAAAAAAAAAAAAAGTACGCCTGCTTCAATAAGAAGACTTCCCTGTATTTTGGGAGAAGGAGTTTGAATTAGCAAATCATCATCTCCAAAAGACCATCTCCCCAATCCTTCCAATGAAGTCACTAAACCAGTCAGCACAGGCAGCACACAACCTATTCTGCCAGGACCATCTGCAGATTTGGCAAGAGGTGTTGCCAAATCTAATCAGCGAAGGGTGTTGGTTTGGGCATTTACTTGTGAATAGATGTGGATTGATTGCAGAGCCTTATTTTTCTCCAAAAAGGAAGAGACCTCAGAGAATGAGGTGGCTGGATGGAGTCACTGAAGCAATCAGCTTCAGTGAGCTTAAATTTAAGTGGGCTTAAATGGATTCCAAGGGATGGTAGAGAACAGGAAAGCCTGGAAGAACATTGTCGATGGGGTCGAAATGGGTCGGACACAACTTCCCGACTTCATGACTAACAACAACATTCTTCTCCAGGTCTTGGTTGTTTCCATGCCTATGAGAACAACCTCAAAATCCCACAGGTACCTCCTAGTTACTTTGCCCCTGTCCAAGGTGTCTGTGATCCAACGCTGTCGAAATTTAGTAGATCTGTTTAAGCAATGGGACTTATTGAATTTTATATTCAAGTATATTTCATTTCACCTGACTGGCCATCTGTTTTTTTTTCTCTCCTCTATATTTATATCCTTTGTTGTTGTTGCTGCTTCTGCTGCTGTTGTTGTTGTCCCTGCTCTCCTTCCTATTCCTCTTCAGTGTCTTTACCCTTTCTCTCTTTTTGTGTGTGCAATTCTCTTCTTGAGGATTGATTCATTCATTCATTCATTCATTCATGCTGCCTGGGAGAATAACTCCCCCCTACCCTTTTGTCATCTCGCCTGTCTCTTGAGGAACTTCTCAAAGCTCTCTTCTTTGCCAAAGCTCTACTTTACCTGCTGATCCAGATTCTCTGGCCCCCTCCCCACTTCTCACAATTCAGCCATTCTTGAAGCCTGACCCTAAACAATGATTCTTATTGTCATCTTCTAATAGGGACCCTGAATCCTCCTGGCAGGGATCCTACATTGTTTATGTTATACTTTAAATCTTGAGCATCTTAGTAGATGTTATTCTGAGTCCATTGGCTATGTACATTAAGACAACTGTGAAGTGGTAATAATGAAAGTTAAGTTACTTATGTCTTCCGACTTCTTCACCCACTAAAATCTTCAAAAGACAGTATAGCCAATAAAAGGAAAATACATCCAAATTTGATGTAAAATTAGGCCTATTATTACTCACAGAAAAAAAATCATATCATACATATTTTATGGTGCAACAAGGTCTTACTAACAAGAATACAGAAGAATAATAGAATTTACGGTTATGGCCATGCAACTGCACATATACAAAAAGCAGTATACCAACCAGATGCAGTCTCATCTCATTAAGGTTGCACTCCTAAACATGTGTGTCCATGATTGGGGTAGCCTAAAGATGTCTCTTCATCCTTTTTTCATTCACAAAACTGGATCTTCTTGAATTTTCTTCCCATTCTGTGAATTTGCTACATTCCGCTCCATTTTTCCTGTTCCATATCTCTATCTTTCCCAATTTTCTGATCTGCCCAATTCTATGCTGTTTTTTTTTAACTGCCATTCCCCTTTACATGATAGGTGCAAGAGGAACTGAATCCAATCTTTACTTTTTGTTCTTTTCCAGATCGTGAGGGTATCAATAGTGTGAGTAATGGTCATTTCCAAGTATTCTGAATAGATTTTGAGTTGCATTCAAAGTAAAGATGGCAGATAGCTACAGGACAGCCAATTTGGTAGATAAACATTTATCCTTTGTCTATTTGCTTATTAGGAGAGAAAGAGGGAGAGAGAGGGGGGAAACTTTATTTATGTATTTATTTATTTCCTGCTTTTAGTATTTCCATAAATAACTGAAGATGGTGAATACACATACTCCTCCTCCTCTTCCTCCTCCTCTTCCTCCTCCTCCTCCTCCTCCTATTTTGCCCACCACAACATCACACTTGTCACAATTGTGGTTTTAAAAATCAACCAACAGGATTAAAAGGATGTATTGTAAATACAAGTTACAATACTTGAATATTCTTGAACTGCAGAAATGAAGACAGTCTGGGCTATTCAGAAATGAATTTAAGTGTGGGAAATGTTCTGTTCCCTCACCTATTCAACATAAGGTTCAAGATACATCCCCATGCCTTGTGTTTCTAGCTCAGGCAGAAATAGGATTTCCAGATTTTTAGGAACATAACAAAGTCGATCTTGCAAGTCTAAAGTTTGCAATTCCTTGGACAGACAATTTGATTAATAATATTCTTTACCACTGGACTTCAGGTTGTTGAGATCTTTGAAAAATTAAAATATCCCATGTAACTCATCTCAATGTCAGACAGATGAAAAGCTTTCTGAAAAGCTACTATTCTAAGAAATAACAGGGAGTAGTAGTTCTTGGATTGTTAAAAACACAATAAAACTGGGGTTTCTAAAAGTAGTTATCAACCCACTAATTAATTCATTAATTAATAATTATCTAATTTATTGGCTGAACTCCAAATATAAAGTAATTGCAAATAACATTTTCACAACATATTTAAAATTACAATGCAATGCAATGTGATAAAATAGAACACTAGATATATGTATAAGATAACAAGGATGAGTAAAAAAAGCAGTTAGCTATCCCATTCCAATGGTAGTAATATATTACATTCAGTCCTTGCATGGGCATATGCATCATAATGCAGTAATTATAATAATAATATAATATAATGTATCACTAACATTTTCATTTTCACAGCAGTAACATGTATGTAAATATGTCAAGGGGTTTATGATGAAGTTTGATACTCACCTACAATTGTTTCAGAATTAAATGTAAGTAAAGTTCAGTTTCTGAAAGTTTTCAATGTAAGTTAGTTGAAAATAGTCTGGATCTTTTGATATTGTCAAGGGTTCTCATTTAAAATACTGTCCCTGTGTGGCGTATGTGTAACAGAATATTTTGCTGGTTATAGTATGTGGTCCCTTTTGACTTGAAAACCTCCCATTGGGAGGGCTCAGGCAGGGAATTGGTGCTGTCCAGCCAAATGAAACAACATAATAGCTCCACACAACTACATTGTCATCTCTACCTGTGAAAATGTGTGGTCGTTTTTTGTCCTTTTTTTTTTTTTAGGGAAGGGGGAGGAGGGCAAATGGATTACAATAGGATTATTGGATTGCAATTGGATTATTTTTCTGTTCCTTAGTAGTGGACCCAGAATCAGGCCATTTCCCCTACCCTCCAAACCAGCTTTCTCCAGCCTGGCGCTCTTCAAATGTGTCAGGACTTCTTGAACATGGGTGCATGGAGGCCGGAAATTGTGAGAGGGATGGTCCCATAACATCTGGAGGGTAGTCCGATAAACAAGGACTTGCTTGCTGCTCAGTGTCACCTGCCACACCTCCTGGGTAAGATCACTGAGCCTGAACTACTGAAACCTGCCAGCAGTGCTCATGACTGCCAGAGGCCCAGTTACTTCCTTCCTTCTAAGACCACCCTGCCTCTCAAGCCTAAAGGGAAAAAGTACAGCATTCACAGATGATTTAATTATCCAAATGTTGGGGACTCACTCGGAAGTGGTTCACTCAGACCACTGGTTCAAAAGCTCAGCAGCCACATGCAAGTGACAATGGGTCACAATTCCACTGGACTTTTCAAGAAATGGGTCCCAGCAATGGCTTGCTGCTAAAGTCCAGATCTGGGGAAGAGAGGTGAAAATGGCTCCATTTGAGACAAGATGCTGCAGAAGAGAAAAGGACAACTTACCACAGCCAACTTGCTGTGGCCAACTCACTATGGCCAACTCCTCATCCCAGCCTACTCAACAAGGTAACAATTCTACTTAATTATTTAAAACAAATTAAAAAAAAATACTTTAATTTTTGCCATTCACGTTTTATCCTGTTCCTCCTATTGCATCCTTTCTTAAATGATTCTGTTGTTGGCCTTGGCAAGTTGGTCAGGGCGAATGGCAATGGGATGCTAAAGCTCGAGCACCTAGGTGTGAAGAGAAGGGTTCAAGCCCCTTGCAGAAAAGCAGCAGCAGGAGGAGGACTGCTAGGTACTTTAGCAGCAGCACCTTCCACCCCCACTTCCCCCACCCTTTGAGTGTTTTCCAAATACAGGAGGCAAAAAAAGCCCAAATAGGTTCCATGAAAAGGATGAAGTAGCAGGGAGAAATCCAGGCATCTCCAAGGGAGCCCAGGGACCAAAGCTGAGGATATCCTGCAAGGATTCACTTTGTGGGTGAGGAGAGGGGTGGAGGGGCTGCAGAGAGCGGCTGCGGTTCTACACCCCCCCAACCCGAAATACCACCCAAGATGTTATTCAAAGCGAACAATCCCCATTATCTGTCCCCACTTTGGCCTAATCAGACAGAATCTGTAATACTGAAGGCCGCTTCCTGCTGGCTTTTGGGGAGGGGTCTCTCTCTTTCTCTCCTCTCTCTCTCTCTCTGTTTGGGAGGGTGAGGGTGAATCTCCGGAGGAGAGGACAGAGAAATGGATGGGTGGGTGCGGGGGGGGGGGGGAGAGGGAAGAGGGGGAGGTCGCCTTGCCACCCATTAGAGCTTTTAGCACTTGACTAATTCAGGTACTTAGCAGCCCATAGACAGGGACGGTTGAAAGCAACCAGTGTTTACGGTGGGGAAGACTGTTGATATAAACAGGCGCCCCCGAGGTAAGCGACACTAATCTCCTGCCCGAGGGGAAGCCGGGATGAGCGTCTCTCCGTGCCTGGCCGGGGTCCAGTAGCTTCTGCCCCGCCAGCCCGCCCGACGCGGCCATGGCCGCCTTAGCCAGGGGCAGCTTCACCGTGCGGAGCCTCTTGGATTTACCTGAGCCAGAAGGCGGTGGCGGCGGCAGCGGCCAGGGTCAGGAACCGGCAGAAAGCTACGCCGCTTCTCCCTTCCGAGCGTGGATGGAAACCGAAAGAAGCCACTATCTCTGTGAGTGCGGGGATGGGGGAAATGAATGGATGGTTGGAAGGAAGGAAGGAAGGAAGGAAGGAAGGAAGGAAGGAAGGAAGGAAGGAAGGAAGGAAGGAAGGAAGGAAGGAAGGAAGAAGGAAGGAAGGAAGGAAGGAAGGAAGGTGAAACTGAAAGGTAGAGTCAGGGTATCTGGAGGGCTCGAGGTTGAGGAAGTAGATGAATAACCCAGAGAAACTCGTTCTGACTGAAGAAGGAGGTTCTATATAGAAAGCAAAAAACAAACAAACCCCGACTTCTTTGAAATGTTTATACATCTGGAAAGAGAAAGAAGAAAATAGATCAAGATTATATAAGAACGTGAGAAGAGGTAAACCTATTACAGATAGTGTATATACAAGAAACTTCTCTCCTTTTTTGTTGGCACACAGACAACGCACACACAAAACCATGCAGGCAGAAGGAAACAGGCACAAAGGTAGAAAGCAATGTAAATATAAGAAAAATATTCTGAATAGTTTTTTTTTTTTTTTGTGGCAAGCTATTATGAGTGTGAAATGGAAGTCTGGTTTTGCCTGCTTTGACAGAGTCCAGAATGATGTACAAACGTCGCATTAGGCAAGCTAATGGAATCAAAAATTAAATATTCCCTTACCCACAGGTGCACAATGATAAAGGCCTTGTTTACGGTTTGCTGACTGTTAAATTATCTCTATCTTTCCCAGAATCCTGGCTTATTAATAACCACAGATTTTGAAAGGTTTTATTACCTCTTTTTTCTAATTATATTCTTTCAATTCTTTTATTTTATGAGGAACGGGAGGGGGAGAGAATAAATAAATGCTAAAAAAGCCTTTCATATTATTAGAGGATAAACCATCGAAAAGAAACCCATCATCATCATCAACCTTATTGAATCCAGCATAATTTTAGTTATTGTGAATAGATTCTGCTTGTATTTATGAAAGCCAATAGGCCGATGGGTGCAGATCTTTCCCTTCTGCAAATTCCCCCCACGCGGTTCAATTTTTTCTTTTTTAAATTGCAATATATATATATTTTAGATATTTCTAAAAGAAAATGTAATCCTTACACCTTGTCCAATATTGGCTTTGTTTCGCCCCCTCCTCCTTTATGACATTTCCCTAAAACGCATTGCAAGATGTTTGAATGTACAGTAGTTATTTCTGTTACTAAAAATGATCAGGAGCTGTGATGAAATATTAAATATAACCTAATTCCTGTTAGTAAAAAGTGGCAGCTAACCCTCTGCTTCCAAAGATAGTTAAGTCACCTGTAAGTTTTCCACCGAACTCAACCAAGTTCTTGGCTGGACAATTCTTTCGTTGGGACCTGCTTAAGGAAGGGGTTTCCCTCTCTTTCCAGCCCAGCTGGAGCGCAACTTCGCTTTAATTCAATCTCATTTTTTAATAGGATACCGCTGTGGATGCCACTAGACTTTCTAAAAATGATCGAAATAAAAGGATTTAAGTAAAAGTGGAGTTAACCTTACTGACAAAGGCGGGGGGGGGCTTTTATCCAAGAAAACCGGCTCGGTTTCTTTTGCCCATCAATCTAGAACTCATGGGGCTTTCAGAAGATGGGGCTCCTCAAAGTTGGAAGCGGTTTTTCTGGCGTGGGTGCGGCTGTCGCTCCACAGAAAGCGTCCTGCTTTTCGGGCCAGGTTCTTGTCCTGCTTTGAGTCAACCGTGGCGTTCAAGAGTAGAGCAAGCAGGAATTCGTGGAGAGTTGAGAACCGCACCCATAAAGACTTCATTTTATCTTTCACCTCAACACCCCCGCAATACACTAGGAGCATCCAGGCAGGAGATAACGCGCTGAATCGTAACTTATTTTTACCTTCTTAGAATCTAGCAGCCCATCCTTTCAAAAAGAGCAGACGTCTAACACATACCGACGCGCTATATAGGAGGACCTCGTCTTCTTCCCTCTGGACAGTTGTTTTCTCTTTTTCCAAACAATATCTTCGATTCCTTCGCAGTTCAGCTCGAAAACGAGGCGGGGGGGGCAGTTATGGGGGTGGAGGGCGCTACGTTTCTCTTCTCAGTCTCGAGATAAAGACAAACCTATCGGTTCCTATCACACACAGGAATCTCCTAACCCAAGCGGCACACCCTTCCCTGCGGTTCGAGCGTATTCCTGGCGAACATAACTACCCTCCCCCGTGTGATAAGTGAGGCTCTTTCACTTGTCTCACTCTACACTCTTCAACATTTTCCCATTATTCTTTTTCTTATCGGCAAATTCTTTCCCTGTTGTTGCTCAGTTCACGATGTATGTGTTCAACTTAGTCTATGGAATAAGCCCATTAGCCACTCAATAGGATTTCGTTTTGTGTATACAGGTATAGGAAGCCGTTGTGAAGGCATTGCAAGGCTCTACGCTCTTTTAGCTTAAAAAAATTGTCAGAAATGGAAGCTGAAGTAGCTACGCCTCCTTCTTTTCCTTTGGGCATTAGTTATATAGGAATACAATAGCGTATTTACATAGTAGCTACATCTACATCTATATACGCACGTATATTTATATTTTCACACCAGCTGTTGACTAAAAAGATAACAAGGAACAACATTGGATAAAAAGTGCATGTGACTTTGGGCCAGTCTCTTTCCCCGGCTACTCATCTCATGGGAATGGTATTTGGGGGGAAACAGTTATTTATAAAGCTGATTTTTTAAAAATACACTTCTGCAATCCTCTGCATTTTTATTTAGATTTAAATAAATTCCGTTGAATGAAAAGGTAAGCTTAGTAAGGATTGAAATACTGTACTACTAGCCTATCTGGAGCTGCGTGGTCGCTTCCACTTTCTCCCAAGATCCAGCCGCTCGAAAAGGTTTCGGCTTTTGTCCGGAAATATGACAATTACCTGATTTTAATGTTAGCGTGTTAATAATCCCCAACAACGCAGAAAGACAACAAGCGCTAAGCGACATTTTAATTGCTCTGACATTTGAATAAGAAAGAAGAAAAGAAATTAGGAAAAGGGTAGGTGAAGGTGAGAGATAAAAGGGGCGGGAGGAAACTCTACCAACCCCTCAAAAATCGCGAATTTGAGAAACGTGGGTGAATTCAAATGTTTCACAGGGTACACACGCTATCTTGTTAATGGTGCCGACCTCTTTCTTTCTCCATTCTCCCCTCTCCCCTCCCCTCCCCTGGCTTCAAAACTCGAGGCCATTTACTGAAAGGTTTCCGTTTCTGATCTTAGGTTCTGGCTTCACACATCGCTCTAAAACCATAATGTGGGGTGGGGGTTGGTATTATTTTAACACGTTGAGAGAATCCTATCCTATCCTTCTTTCCCCTTCCCTTCCTTTTTTTCTCACCCCTTCCTTTCCTCCCCTCCCTCCCCTTCTCTTCCTTCCTCCCTCCCCCTTCCTTTCTCTTCCTTGCCCTCCCTCCCACCCTTCCCCTTCCCTTCCTTTTTTTCTCATCCCTTCCTTTCCTCCCCTCCCCTCCCCTCCCCTTCCTCCCTCCCTCCCCCTTCCTTTCTCTTCCTTACCCTCCCTCCCACCCTTCCCTTCCTTTTCCTCCCTTCCCCTTTCTTCCCTTTTTTCTCATCCCTTCCTTTCCTCCCCTCCCCTTCTCTTCCTTCCTCCTTCCCCCTCCCCTTCCTTTCTCTTCCTTGCCCTCCCTCCCCTTCCTTCCCCTCCCTTCCTCTCTTCCCTTTCTTCCCTCTCCTCTCCTCCCTTCCCCTTCCCCTTCCCGAGGTTTTCAAAAGCAAAGGCCAACAGCCCGATCTGTCCCGCTCTCTCCCGCAGCATCGGACGACAGCTGCGCCGAGAGCAGGCCGCGCCCGGCCGCCGCCTCGACCCGGCCGGCAGCGCGGGTGGAAGACGAGGAGAAGCTGAAGAAGAAGCGGCGGGTGCTCTTCTCCAAGGCGCAGACGCTGGCTCTCGAGCGACGCTTCCGGCAGCAGCGCTACCTGTCGGCGCCCGAGCGGGAGCAGCTGGCGCACTTGCTCCGCCTGACGCCCACCCAGGTCAAGATCTGGTTCCAGAACCACCGCTACAAGATGAAGCGCGCCAAGGGAGGCGAGGGAGGCGGCCCGCCTCTCATGCGGCGGGTGGTGGTGCCGGTGCTGGTGCGGGACGGCAAGGCCTGTCAAAGCTGCAGCGGCGTCACTCCCACGCGGAGCCCCGGCGGGCCCCAAGCAGCCTTCAACCTGCCCGGCTACTCGGCGTTTCCGCAAAGCTCTTCCTTGGGCCTTTTCCCCGCCTACCAGCACTTAGCGCCGCCTTCCTTAGTATCCTGGAACTGGGGCTGAGGGAAGAAAGTATGGCGGTTGGTCGGCTGGCGGGCCATCTGCCTCCCTGGACAACTGGAGCGGCTCCCTTCTTGAGGAAGATATACCCTGGCCTTCGCCTAGCTAGCCCGACGGGGACTCTTGCTTGGCGCTCTCGGGACTTGGACTCGAATAGAACTAATTTAGAGTAAACGTTTGGCGGATTGCAGGCCTTTGAAAACAATTTATAACAGGGGTTCTCAAACTTGGCAACTTTAAGACTTGTGGACTTCAACTCCAGCTGGCTGGAGAATTCTGGGAGTTGAAGTCCACAAATCTTAAAGTTGCCAAGTTTGGAGACCTCTGATAATATAACAAGACAAGATCTACTGCAATTTTCTTGGGAAGAGTCTCCAGCTGTGTTTTACTTTACATGGAAGCCATGCCCAAATAGGTGCTTAGGATGAAAAGGCAAATTAGATGGTCGTTTCAATAGGGCTGCCAATCCTGGGGGCTCCTAGTTGTGTGTATAGCCTTCTTGCAAAAAGTGAGGGCCTCTATGTAAATGCCAAGAACAGAAACTAGAGGTTGTAATTCTACACTTGCCTGGGAGTACAGTCTAGTGGCTGCTTAGGGCTGCTGTAGCAGTTGCTTCCGAGAAGGCTTGTGGAGGTTTGCATTTTGGCCGTTGCAACTTTGAGGGGTTAATTCCAGCACACATACATCTTTTCAGAAAACAGTAAAGGCTTTCAAATTCAGAGGCATATTTTTACAGGACAAATGGGAGTTTGTCACCCAGGAACAATTGTCTTGGATTCCTTTATAGAATAGAAGAAAGTGAAGTTAGGACCTAGAATGGTTTGGGAATAAAGTCAATGGAAACCTAATTGGAAGGGGCAAATACTGTGGATGACTGCACAATACCTGCCAAATCTTCCTTTTGGCCTTTTGTTTTAAGAATCTAGGAAAATTGACATAAAGAACCAGTTGCATTTCAACTGAAGTGCAGCAGATAAAGAGCAATCTGTGTTGGATGTAGCTTCTTTTTTAAAAAATAATTCTCATGGGGATAGTTGGAAATTAGTGTCTTGGGGGTAGTGGTCAGAAACTGCCATCAGAAGCTGTTTGTGTGATCAGAGTGGAAGAGAGGAGATTTAAAAACATGTATTTGGATGATTGGTTCAAACTCCTTAGAAATGCCTTGTGGCATTTTGTTTAATGCTGTTGGAAGAATTATCCTTCTGGGTTCAGTTCCAAGTGGGGAAAAAGACAAATACAATGAAGTTGGGCAGAGTCTCAGAAGTAAAACTTACTGAACTTAAAGGGCTTCTCTTTGAATAGTTATGCACTGTAACAAATGTGTTCCTCAACAAATTTTATGGATTAAAGTCCAATTGGCAAGTACACGTTACAAGGATGATGATGGAATAACCAGCGTTTAAATAGTAAAATATATGCCAAATGTACAACCTGCTGTGACACAAAAGTAAAGAAATTTTAGACAAGGTGGTGGCACACAATTGAATAATTAAATAAAACAAAAGATTTGCTCTGATCCAGCTCAGTTCCTGGACACCTCACACACACACACACACTTGGAAATCTGATGAAATAAACTATGGTCTTCAGAAATTGAATTTAAAAAACCTCAATTTTGAATCATTTCTATATAGTACTCGTGATTGAAAGCATTCCCTCATTG
This sequence comes from Bungarus multicinctus, assembly GCA_023653725.1. NCBI lineage: Eukaryota > Metazoa > Chordata > Lepidosauria > Squamata > Elapidae > Bungarus > Bungarus multicinctus. The sequence goes on along the minus strand of CM042838.1, from coordinate 118,458,154 downwards.
TGGAGAGATGAAGCTTGTCTTTGTCAATCAGCTCTCACTACCATAATGGTTGGGCTAGTTTAGACACTGAAATAGATTATTGCTTCCTCTTGCACATTAGGTATACAATATTTCAATTGGATTACCTGGGGATTCAGAATTCTGGGAATTTAACAATTTTCAGCTCTAATAAAGGTGGTGCAGATTCCAATACTTCTGTTCAATTGGGGATAGATCATAGTTGTTTGTAAATGTCTATTTCAACCTTAAGGGGAAGGGTATTGAACATTGGAGGGCAGGCATTTTCTGCTTCCTTTTTGGTCCCAACAGCTTTCCCCACATGGTGATCCTGGGGAACATCTGTGTAGTTGAATTCATATCTGTTTGTGTGAGAGCAGGGCAGGTTGCCATAATTTCCTTAGAATATGACTTCTTCCTTCCCATTCTCTGTCCTTGGTACTGTGAAATAATGGCCATATTAACAAATGCGATTGCTATTGCGTTTACTATGTGGATGTAGACAGACAAGATGCTGCTTAAGATGAACATTCTGGGTGATGTTATTGAGAATAATAATAGTCTAAAAATATTGCTGTAGAATGAATCTAATAAAAGGAGTAGGTTGCCCTTAGTACTGCGAATTTCAATAAATGTTACAATAATGTAAAGCAATCTCCTGGCCCAGTCTGGCCTATGGTCCTTGGGAACCAACAGTTTGGAAAGATCTAGACAATGAGTACACAATGAAATATCCCATGGAAAATGACATTCTTGAAAGGGATTGTGCACCAGATGTATTAAGAATAAATAATGATAACTAATGCTTTGTCAGAAACTTTGGATCATATCATCTACCACAATCTGAAAGGTAGTTTGGTCCTGGGAATCTCCAATAATCAGACTTCCTTAAAAATAAATTTGAGTTTGAAATTTATTTCTAAATTCCAATAAGACACAAGACATGCCCTTTCTTATGCCATAATAAAAGTTGCAATTTGATATTTTCTACTCCTTCTCCATGATTCAACCGAAGATGGAAAGTTTGAAGCATGTTATGGTGTTCATTTTATGCAATTGTGATTATGTTGTTGATTATTACTTAAAATAGCAGCATTTAAAAAAAAATCCAAGACATTAATATCCAATATTGTTTTGCTTTGAATATGCTGACCTTGGCCTTTGATAATGGCTTGAGGAGTCATACATAATGATCCTTGACAATGTAATTGGGAAATATTCAGCCACCACCTCAAATGGTGATGACTGGAATTTCCTTCTGCCAGATCGTCTGGTTGAGGAGACTAGTTTTAGGGCCATCTAAGAAAGAACATACTTTTATTCTTATTTCTTTCTGATGTTTATGCTGTACACCTACAGTAGGTCCTTGCCTTGCCATACACCCCTCAGACATTCAGAATTCAAGAAAAACTAGAAGCCAAAATCTGACTATTTTCCTTAAGAGATACAAAGGAAAATGTGTACAGGAGTTGTGTTGTTTATCTTCAAGTCGTTCTGAAGTGGGGAAATGGATGGTTCCATGGGCTTTTCAACATTGCAGAACTAAAAGTTCCCATGATCCCTGAACATTGGTGTGAGATTCTGTGAGCTGGGCCTCCTAGTTCAGCAAACCCTGAAAGGCTGCCATTCCCACTCTACTGTTTTTGAAGCATATCACTTGAAATAGGCCTGTCTTCAACAAACTCCTCTTGCTTGGGAGGTATAATTCTGATGGAGACATAATTCTGATTGCTTTGGAGGTATAATTCCGACTCCCCAATTTGGTATTTTCCAATTTTGTTGGGCAATACCACTCTCAAGATTCTCAGCTAGCAAGAAGACATTAGCTTGAGATGATGGAAGACACAGCGGCCCTGGGTGTTGACTCTACAGCAGGGGTCTCCAACCTTGGCAGTTTTGAGTGTGGAGGACTTCAACTCTTGAAGTCCTCCAGACTTAAAGGTGCCATGGTTGGAGACCCTGCCATGGTTGGGGACCCTGCTCTATAGTACTGATCCTTGCAGGCTTTCCTCTCACCTATGCCCTGCGGATTTTGCTGATAACTTTGGCTGCATCTTTTGAGTACACCCTTGGAAAGATCTGTGATGGTTGTGTTGTTGGGCCCCATTGTGTGTCTCTGGAAAAATCCTTGACGGAAATGGTTGAGATGGTGGACAGTCCTGTTGTCACCTGTTTTTTCTTTTCTTTTTCTCCCTTTTTAATTTTTTTTTCATGTTATGGTCTCAGCTGCTGGCCACCTTGCTTCCCATATGGTTGGGGTTATCTCTGAAGAATCTCTATAAGAGAATCGCTCCGTAAACCTCCTTTTGTCTCAGAGGTTGAAAAGGACATTGTGGTGTCTGAAAAGGACCTAGACAAAAATCTGCGCTGTTTCAATTCAGGACTGTTTAATCAGCGTCTAGTGACAACTTTATGGGCTTTGGGCAGCACAATGGTATCTTTTGAAAATCTTGTGGCCTTCAGGAAAACAAAGAGCTCGAATTTTATGGCCTTACAGCTTAAATTGGAACCATACCAGTGGGCTGAGGAGATTATCAAATTTGTATCATAAAGCACACACGTCACATGTCCCTGTGTGTGCGCGCGCACACACACACACACACACACACACACACACCCCTCCAACATATGATTTCAAGGGTGTATATATGCGTGTGTGATACAGAGTGATGTGATGTTTAGAAACAGACTGGAAGATAGAATGGGAGCTCAACCTGATAAGCGGAACAGCCAGCTTGGCCAAAACTCAGGCATGTTCCCCCTCCCTCTTCAGATCTGCTTGTTCAGTAAGCAACCTGAATCCTACAAAAGAAAAGAAATGATTTCACATTCTGCAAAAAATAACATCCTCTAACAGGGGTCTCCAACCTTGGCAACTTTAAGACTTGTGGACTTGTGTTTTTTTTTCCCCAATAGGCAACTACACTTCCTGGTTTTTCTTTGAAGACATTTCACTTCTGATCCAAGAAGCTTCTTCAGCTCTGACTGGATGGTGGGGGATAGTAGGATTTATACTCCTTGCAGGCAGCTGGTCATTTGCATTCTTCTAGAGAGTCCAAGAGACCATGTATGTCAAAATTGAACAGCCCTCTCTCAATAGAGTGGGAGGGATACGACATCATCTATCTCCAGTCTACAACATAGTCCTTTCAACAGTTCCAAGAAGTTTCTCACTACTTAGGTAAATGCAAATGACCAGCTGTCTGCAAGGAGTATAAATCCTTCCATTCCCCACCATCCAGTCATAACTGAAGAAGCTTCTTGGATGAGAAGCGAAACAGCTTCAAAGAAAAACCAGGGAGTCCAGTTGCCTCTTGAGGGGAAAAAAAAGCACCTTTGGGACAACCATGACCTGGACAAATGCTCATAGAATTTTCTTGCAGGTGGATAAAATACCAAGAGTTCAAAATGTTCATATATATATGAATATATATGTGTGTGTGTGTGTGTGTGTATGTATGTATGTATGTATGTATGTGTGTATGTATGTATGTATGTGTGTATGTGTGTATGTATATATGTAAACGGCTGCCAAGCCTGGCACACAAAATTAAAAAGAACCTAATACACAAGCCTGAGGATGGCAGATGAGATTCTGCCAAAATGTCGCTATAATAAAAGCACAAATATTATGTAGGAAAATACCCGAAGAAACCTAAATACCACACACACACACACACACACATATTCTGCACAAATGCTTTCAGTTATAGTATAAAAAAGGGAATGCCAGAGTCCTCCTGCTGGGGAGGCACATTCATTTTCTTCTGCCTTTCCCTTGTAGGAAGCCTAGGCTATTAGCTTCTCTTAACCACTGTGCTCACCCATCTTTTCTTCTGAAGATGTTGCATCAAATTGACAGGTACTTCTATTTTGCCCATGATTAAATGATAACTTTCTATTGTACTTTTCAAAGCCCTATTTTATATGGTCATTTACAAAGTGAAAAGCAGTCTGATTTCAGGAGCGCTTGTTAGACATTTATGATGCTGTCATCATTTCTTCAGAAAATCATGCACCTGCAGCTGGAGTCAGCTACCTGTCATCTATGGAAGAATTGCCCATCCTTCAAAGCATTTAAATATTGTCTTCACTGTCGGCAATAACAACAGCAGGAGGGAGGCTTCTGGTAGGTTAACCACATGCTGATTGAGCCTTGTTGCTTCAAGAGGTGAAATGATTTGTAATACTGATAAAAGAAATAGCTACTTTGTTAGTGCTACTTTAATAGGTTTTTCTCTGTCTTTTTTTCCCCTTAGAACTCATCATTTATGATAGAAGAATAGCTAGCTGAGGCATGAGTATCAGATCAAACCATCTTTGTAGAAAACTGCAGCACAAGCAGTAATGCTCTCTGTGTACGGTTAGGAGAGTATGGAAAATAGCAAGGGAGCTGATAAACACAGCGTTTAATGAAATAAATGTGATGATGGGATGTGGGCTGCAAATACATGTGTGCTTCCTGCCTATGGGGGCATGAAGATGAAATGAAAGCAAACGCTGTAGGATGCAAGGATATAGTTTGCTGAAACAGAAGGGTGCCATGCACATAGTCCAATATTTTGAATATTTCCCTAGTCAATACTTTTCTTGATACCTGTCCTATTTTTGAGTGTGTTTGCTGCTACTTGGATGGATTGAGTACCTTTTCTGACTCTTGAATTCACTGTTCACATTTGCGATTAGGCACCAACTCCAGATATCTTCTCTGCTGGTCATTGCTTCTGTGTTAAATTTTTCAGTAGAGCAGTTAAATCCAGGTTCTCGTTCATTTTTCTGTTCTAATCAAAAGCTTGGTTGATCATATTCTGTTCCAGTTCTTCAGTGCAGGATTTGCATTGCAAGATGCTGCTCCAGGGAGAAGTCAAGAAAATGTTTAAATTTTAAAAACATGCCATGGGTGTTTTCACAAAAGTATTTCCATAAGGAAAGCATGGCCGTAGATCAAAATATTGCTAAGCAGGAAATTCTGGGAATTCTTGAAGTCTGCACATCATAAAGTTGCCAAGGTCGAGAAACACTGACATAGGCTTATGGCCAGATTTGGCAGGTACATGGGGCTACATAGTCTGCAAAATGGCTCCATCTGTATCTGATTAGTTATATGGCAGCATTCTTGCTTTAATTAAACCATTCAATCACATTATTCTTGATTAACAAGATCACTTATTGTTTAGAAAATGTCAGTAAAAGGAAGCCTTACTACTACCTCTACAACTCCTACTGTTACTGTTCAAAAGAAAATACGGGATCATTGCAAGCATTGTAGCAAAAAAAGCCAAAAACAAGAAAAATATGTATTGCTAGAAAAGCCTTATGTTCATCGTAAAATGTGTATTTAGCTCATTTTGCATATTATTCTATTGAACAAAGTATATGATTTTCTCATTATCCTTGATTTCTTTCCTTCCTCCTCTTAGATAGGCCTTGATGTATCTTTAATCCTTGCTGTGTGTGAGTAGCTCAAGAGCATGCACAGAAAATTCATTCAGATGAAAAAGTCATCTTTTGTTTTTTCAGCTGATGTGATATCCACTGGAAATGCCATTTTGATATTAAGGCATATGTATATTTGGGTTAAATCTGGTCTTTATTACAGAAGACAGAGCAGAGGATTTTTAAAAGTAATAAAAGGGTGCCAGATAAAAAGACATATGTTTCCCATCCCTGCTTCACATTGCTATTGTTTTAATTATCTTGTTTTCTATAACTTATCGTATTATTTTAGTCTGAGAAACAACTTCGTTTTTTATACCTGTGTTTATAATTAACCACATTTTATGTCAATTTGATTTGCTTATAGATATCTAGAAAATTATTTTACCTTTCAATAAAAACTTTAATGCTCATCTGCTTAGTACACAATTGGAATTAAAATGATGTTTATAAAGGAAAAAGAAAATATTCACCTCAAATGACAAGGATGTTTTCTAGATAGTAAAATAACTTGCAGAGTAATTTAGCTGAGCTAATTGGTGGATGTGGGAAGAGAACCCTGTAAATTTGGACGGCATAAACTGCTGAGAAATTTTTACTTTAAAATACTAATACTTCATTATTTTTCATTTGTATGTATTCATTCATTCATAGGTTACAAATTTAGAGATTGGATAAAAGACCACTTCAAACTTTTGGCCCATAAAAATCCAAACAAGAGGATGAAGAAACGTTTTGAAGTTCTGAGCATCTGGTGAGCACAGATATCAAAAAACGCAGATCAAAGAGAACAATGGGATCAATTCACAACATTTGTACAGGACATGTGTTTGATAGCTGATTATGGTTAACAAGCTTTCCTGAGGAATGTTTGCTCATCAATGCAGGAGGGAAGGATTTGGCTCCATCAATACCATTACTTCCTTTTTCTGATCAAAGTTGAGTTCAACGAGAGAGTTAAGAGATGCAATTCAGTCACCACTTGTGTTAGTTAGACCTATAGGAAAATCAGTGTGATTGCATTAGAGGAAATGATAATGGACCAATGAAGAGCAGATCCTGAATGCGAGAGGAGTAAATGCTGCATTATCAAGTTATGATCACAAGTGTTTTCTTTTTCGGAGTACAGTAATTGTTCTCTTTAGGGTTAAAGAGATTTGATAGGAAGGGAGTAAAAAGCAATAACTGCTATTAAAGTTCTTCACAATTATTTTCTATGTATCCATTTTCAAATAAGGGTGAACAGATTTGAAGGTCAATACAAATATAGATTGTTGATCAATACTTTATTCAAAATATGGGGATACATAGCAATTTTCTTTTTTTGTGTGTGCCTTTGAACCAGTGTTGACTCCTGGAGAAGTCCTTGCAGTTTTCTTGACCAGATGTCTTTGGTTTGCTATTGCCTCCTTCTTTGGGATGAGAGAGAGTGGCTGGCCTAAGGTTATTTATCTGGCTTTAAGTTCAAGGCAGAACAAGAATTCATGCTCTCCTGTTTTCTAATCTGATATGTTAATCAATACACCAAACTGGCTCTCCCACTTCAAGTCAGTGTTAATTCCTGGACATTCCTTGGACAAGTTCCTGTGATTTTTCTTGGCAAGGGTTTTTGAAAATGGCTTATTATTGCTTGTTTTCTAGGACTGCAAGAATGAATGGCCCAAGGTCACCCAACAGGCTTTGTACCTAAAGTGTGATTAGAACTCATAGCATCTCAATTTCTAACTTGATGCCTTAATCATCACATCAGACTGTCCTTCATGGTATTTGGTAACAGAATATCCACAAATGAATCAATTTGGTTGTCTGTAACTCGCAACATTTCCAGTAACTTCAGCATAAATGGCAATGTCTTACCTAATTAAATAATGCTTTTGTGTTAGAATATTAGAATATAGTAACAATCCTAATAAGAGAACAATTGTCCATAATTTTTGTCCAGATGACCAAGAGGAAGATGTGTTGTATTTATTTGCTGCCTTGAGTTATTTGTAAAAATAATAAATACTTATATAAACAGCAATTGCATTTATACTTATATACTGCATCACAATGTTTTACAGTCCTCTTTAAGCAATTTACAGTCTGTGCTATCCCAGCCAGTCTATGGGAATTGGTTAGTTACTTAGGAATTGTGAGCTGTCCCCTTAAGGGAATGCATCATGGGAAATGTAGTTAAAGATATCCTGGGAAATGTAGTTCATGTCACGTGGCCACATCTGTAATCCTGATTGGTCACTAAATTGACCCTTGAGGGGTTGAGGGAGGTTGCCCTCCATTCTTGCCTGCACTCATGGACTGATAACACCTTTCCTTCTATTGCTACGTGATGGGTTAGGAAAAGAACCATTTTTTATCTGCATGCTGATATACAAAGGATTGGTCATTATAGAAGAGCTTCATCACAAATGTGAGTCACGAGAATATCTGATGTATCAATAAATGTACTTTGTTATGGATGTTTTGTCCATCTGCATCTGCACAGCCACAAACTCACCTATGTGCATGAAGGCAGGACAGAAAACAGTCAGAATATTGCCCCAGCAATCTGGGTCCTCAGTTTACTAACCTTGGAAGGATGGAAGGCTGAGTCAACATTGAGCCACTGAGAATCGAACTGCTGGCAGTCAGCAGAATTAGCCTGCAATACTGCATTCTAACCATCGCATCACCATAGCTCTTAAATATTTATATAAATAAATACTTGATCAAAGCAGGCTGCTTAAATGCAATAGGATAAAACTTCAGGATTAAGCTTCAGTTACTTTCCTTCCAATATTCTTACCCCAACGGTTTAATGTGTTAGTTAGAACAAGCAGCAAGGCTTCAGGAAAACTTGACTGTGGATCAGTAGTATCCAAAATACATGAAGAGGAATCCTTAATGGGAACAAGAGACAAGCTCCATGCAAAGAGAAGCCTCTGTTTTCAAAGCTAGAGATAATAACCTGCTTTATCTGAAAAAGCAGATCACATCTGAGGGTTTGTTGCCTACAAAGAGAACAAAGGACATCACTTTAGAGATGTAAATGGAAGGAGAACTAGGCAAGGCCCTGGTTTCTTCTCTCTAGAGAAAGAGAAATTGGCCAAGGGAGGAAAAAGCTGAAAAAGAAATATATGATGAAGATAAGGATGCTCTGTATTTTCCAGACTTGGATTCCAATTTACTAGGAGTTAGTTACACTGTCAGAAGGGGAGTTACACTGTCAGAAAGGGAGGTAGAAGAATTTTTGATGGAGGTGGGAAGCTTTAGGAAATTCCCTAAAGATGGGAATCTGTTATTGAAAGGAACTGTGTCAGCGCGCAGAAGGCCACCCATGTCCCTCAGAGGTGTATGGGGGTAACCTAGACAAACAAACAGTTCTCATGAGCGGATAAACAGAGCTTGAAAGTAGGAGCTAAACTTAGTTTCCCTTAGGCAAATTTTCTTGTAGGAAAAGGGCAGGGAGCTATTAAACTGGCAAATGAAGATGGAGTAAGGGGAAGTCTGGGAAGAGGATGAAGAAGGTGCAATGGTTGACATCCTAAGATGGATTGTATTGGCTATTGACAATTTGTATTTTACTAAGGAGCAAGGTTGGTTGGTGATTTTGAGGTGAACTAAGAAGTTTGGATCTACGCAGAAGTGAGAAAAGTCTCCTGACTCTTGAAGAAGGATAGGTCATGATCTGGAGAAGTATATTGTAGAAAGATTGTGACTAGTGTGGTATGCAATCTACTTAGCAGATATCTCTGGGGAGGCAGAAGAGAAGGAAGATGTCAGTGTAAGCTTTGTGAGATAGTCCAGACAAGAAGTGCAATCAGGAATATGAGATGTATCTTTATTTTAAGTTTACATTAACAGAACTTGAAAGTCTGAAAGTATCCTTCATACCCTCACTTTTAGTCTCCTGGAAACTAAGGTGTTCTCTTCTGAGATGCTTTTGCCACCCTTCTTCTTTCAGATTCAGATTTTGTTTATTACACCATTATCTAAGCTGCAGCTCTTCCTCATGTCTCCCAAGGTCATTCCCACATACCATTGTAGCCAGCCAAGAAAAAACAACTGTTTTAAACATTCCAAATCAATACAAAGTCTTTATAGGTAGCATTGTACTATGCTAAACTATTATTACAGAATGTGTACATATTCCATTGGAAGATATTTAACTTGCAAAGACCACAGAGCTTACATTTAGATAACAGAAGATATATGCCTGATTATTTAAAAGAAAATGAAAATATTAATGGATAGCTGTTCCTTTTATACTAGAATAAAAGGGATTAGCATAAAAATAATCTATTTCTGTTGGACATACAGTATGTAGTATGTAGTAGTATGTTGGTTAACTCCAGCCTGGATGAAAGATGAAACTAGTTGAACTGCTAATTATTTCAATACAAGCTGCCATCAGAGCCATAAAAAGCTTTCCTTATACATTTATAAATATAAATTTATAAACAGAAAAAAACCAATTTAAAGTTCATGTCTGGACCTAAAGCATGTATTTCTAAGGAGAAAAAAAATAAACTGGACCATATAGTTGAACAAGATATTGTATGGATCCATAGAGCTCTAAATCTTTCCATTGGGTGGATGAAAACAATAAATGTGGCTTTCTTTGAGAGAAGTAAGAGAGAGAAAGGCCATGTGAGAATAAAGCATTGAGATTTGAACACTGAAGATGTTACAGGGTCAGACAACAAAATATTTGCAAGCAAACAACCAAGCTCAGGGAGCAACAAGGATTCCACAGTTGTGCCCTGAGCTATATCAATATTACCATAACTATTTTCTAGTTTCAAATCATCATCACAGGCAATTTCACCGGAGGACTCACCATAACCTGCTGAGGTGATGCAAGATGCAGAAATGGATTTGCGGCACACAATAGCTCAGCCTAAATGACAGTGAAGGCATTCACAGAGACCTAACAAAGGGATCCCCCATAAGACCACCATCCATAGTCAAGAGGGAAGAGCCAGAAGTAGAAAACGGTGTCGGTCTGTGCCAAGAACTGGATCTTTTAATCAATAAACCAGGCTACTCACATGTAGTGTTGCAATTGTAGAGTTTATTGCTGTATTCCCAATCGTGGCTAAGAGCTTCAACAACAAAAGTCAGCGTTGAAAACAGTTAACTCCCAACATTGTTTTATCCACCTCTGCCCAATTATCTAGAATCTGTTCCATCCTAATCCACCCATCATTATCCACGCCACCGCCCCCGTGCCTAATTACACCACACCTAAGCTAATATTATGTTCCTCCCTCCACCCTGCCTCCCATTAGTATCCCAAATAACAATTATCAATTTGCCTCAAACCCAGCACTGTGTTAAAGCCAAACAGTTCCACAGTTCAAAGAGGCATCGGTCTGTATTATCTGAGCTCCAAGGCTGCCCAAAGAGACTACAATCCTCCAACACTCCGAAACTGACATCTGAGATGCACAACTCTACCTGACTCCAAAAACTTTAACCTTAAACTTTCTACTATTGACCTCACCCCTTTCCTAAGAGGTCTGTAGGGGGCGTGCATAAGCGCACCAACGTGCCTACCGTCCCTGTCCTATTGTTTCTTTTATTTTTCTTATATGTATCCATGTATTTATAACTATGTTTTTACTTATACCTATTATCTTGTAAGCAATTGACAAACCAAATAAAATAAACTCTGAGGCTGTAAAATGTCACCCGCAACCCTCCTTCCTTTCTCTGCTAGTCTGGATCAGCTGCCAAGCTGCAATGCTGGGCTCGAAGTGAAGATTAGGGATTCACAGCTGCAAGGCACAATTGTAATGTCGGGCTCCAGGACTCTGGTAAGATGTAGAGCCCGACATGCCACCCCCTCTACCATGGTTCCTCCTAGAAGGCAATTAACAGAATTAATAACATTCTTAGAATAGTTTTTGTCCCCCCCTTTTAGTAGGATGTTGCTAATGAAATAGTCTTTGCAATTTTGGAGCTGACACATCTGCAGAAATCACCCAGGAAGTGTCTGCTACTGGGTATCCTTTCTACTTCACCAGGTATTGTAGGACTCCTCCTCATCGTCGGGAATCAAGGATGTCCTCTACTTCATAGTAATCATCTCAAACGAGATGGAGAAAACAGCTGTAGGGAAGAGATGGAATCTGTTTACAAAATAACACTTGGCAACTTATGGAACTATCTGCTACATGATAAATAAAAGAGACTTTGATACAGCAATAAGAATCCAATGCAGAAAAGTTAAGTGTCCCAACCCCCAGTGATTTGAATGCAGTCAAGAGGCTGGGGAGATCCCTCAAGGGCATTTAAATTTAAAACAGTCTTAAATTTAAAACAGTCAGCAAGCAGTTTCCCTGAATAAATTGGATTAAGATTGGGCCAAAAGTGGACCTGAGCACCGCAGGTCTACAAGCAGATATCTCTTCCTCTATAGTGGTGAGAGAAAGCACTGGGCCAGCAGGAAGCAAGCAACCATGACTCTCCTCTGAAGCCAAGGATTGTAGTAGTTGTGAAGTCCTGCAGACATACCAGTTTTTAAAGGATTTTGCAGTTACCAAATATTTGAAGCAAAGTTAGTAATAAAGCAACAAAAGTTGTATTCAGATGTCTCTGAAAGACAACTGAAGGATTAATTTGAGAGTAATGCACATTGACCTACTGGATGTACAAGACAAAAGGACCGATCAGTGTGCACTATGCTCCTCCAAAATAGATGGGGATTGATGTAGTGGTCAGCCACTGTCCTGAGTTCAGTTCCAGATGCTTTGGGAAAAGAGGGGAGTCACAAGAGGGCTTCTGGGACAATGGGAAGGGGGAGGGGTTAAAGCCTCTTTGTCCTCCCAGACTCTTTTGACCACTAGAGCAAATGGCAAGGGATAGATAAAGGTCTCTCATCTGGCCCATTATTGATTTACAAAAGCCTCTGTGTTCAGGAGACAAAGGTGATTTCCTCTTTCTCTCTCTGCCCCCACCAACCCCCCACTCTGTTGCCCTTCTTTCCCTTTTAGGTGTAATTTAAACAGATGTAAGATCATCCCATCCTTTATTAAGATCTTCACAGATCTTACCTTTTCTTGAAAGCAACAACTGTCCATTAGCATTCATTTATAGATAATAATCGATAGCCAAGACAAATGTATTTTATTGGCATCTTTAAATTAGACCTGCAGCTATTTAATTAGTTTATATTCTTTTCACACTCTGCATATGTTCAAGGGCATATCCTAATAAATTCCTCCTGAATTCAGATCAGTACCTCAAAATTATGTCACATGCATACATTTCCAAGCAGTGGCATGCTGGGGTTTTGTTGTGCTAAGTCAAAACAAGCACAATGCATGTTGCAGGTTTGTTTGGAGTTTCTGAATGTCAAATGTTTCTAAAAGAAAGAAAATACACTAACTGACTAATCAGGAAAGAGAGAGATCTTATAAATGAGACAATTATGGAAATCAAGAAGCAAATTAATTGTCTGGAAACATCTTAATTGGGATGCATATCATTTTCTTAAATGAAAGTAATCATATTACTGGGGTTAAATAATAAAGTGCTTGCAAGAGCAACATCTTAAGCTATCCAAGCTAAACATGTCAAAAAGATATAAACTCATGTTGAGGAGAATGGTATTAAACATACTTGCCTGAATTTTGTATAACCTGGAATTCACCTTTTTATTAGTAATATCGTTCATTTTCTATTCAGAGAGAAAAGAGCAGTGAGTGGCTAATACTTTCTTCTTCTACAGAAGGGTTAATTTTAAAACCTGGACTAGATGGAAACTTTTTTTAACCAAGGGCGGCCAATCTATGGTCCTGGGACATCTGCAGCCCTGATTCTCCCCCTCTTTCAGCCCTAGATTCTGCAATTTCACATCAGATATTTGATCCAATTTAATTGAAGTGTGTCTTGGTGAAACTGAGGTGGAAATGAAACATAGGACAAGCTACCAAGGATTTGGATGTGTCGTACAAGACAAAGAGGTGAGCTTGGCCTCAAACCACAATGTTTGCTGACAAATCACTGATAAATCACACTTCATCACTGGAGATTTTAAAGAAGAGATTGGATAACTATTTGTCTGAAATGGTATAGGGCCTCCTGATTGAGCAGGGGGCTGGACTAGAAGACCTCTAAGGTTTCTTCCAGCTCTATTCTTTTCTAAATATCAACCATCACTCCATGGTCAACTTGCAAAATGCATAATGACATCAGTCACTTTGGTCACGCGTTCATTATGCATGCTCGCTTCAGCAGCACATATACTAAAATTGGAACGATGCAGAGAAGATTAGCATGGCCCCTGCACAAGGATGACAGACAAATTCATGAAGCACTCCATATTTTACAATAATGAGCCACGGTGGTGCAGTGGTTAGAGTGCAGTACTGCAGGCTATTTCTGCTGCCTGCCAGCTGCTTGCAATTTGACAGTTCAAATCTCACCAGGCTCATGGTTGACTCAGCCTTCCACCCTTCCGAGGTGGGTAAAATGAGGACTCAGATTGTTGGGGGTCAATATATTGGTTCTATAAACTGCTTCAAGAGGGCTGTAAAGCACTGTGAAGTGGCATATAAGTCTAAGTGCTATTGCTACTTCTATTATTATTGCTATCATTCCAGAAATTGCCATCAATGCTCTTATTGGCAAGTGCCATCTAATTATTGGTTATGGTCACAATGTGAAAGGATGGTGGGTGTTAAACCAATGCCAGGATGTCCACCTCCCCTTGGAACTTCACCTACTTATTCTTCAAGTGATTTCCCGAACAGCAGAAGGCCATGCATAGCATCGTGAGGTACAGAGTGCACACCCAAACTCTTCAATATTATATTTTTTTCTCCTCAAAAGCTTCTCTGCTTTGCACTGGTTAAGTTTGTGAGTTTTGTTCATTCATATTGGTACTCTGCATATTGAGTTCCCTTTTATTTAGATGTCTTCATGGGGTATGAGTGTTGATATAATCTGTTCGTGCTCTTATGCATGTTGCTGCTGTCCATGAGGCATTTTGATGCAAAGATATGTTTGAATTAGTTTATTTATTTATTTTTATTTATTTATTTTGTCAAACAATTATTAGATAACAGGTATAAGTATAAACATGGTTATAAATACATGAAATGGATACGAATGAGAAAAACAAAAGAAACAATAGGACAGGGACAGTAGGCATGTTTTGGTGTGCTTATGCATGCATAATATAGTTGCAACATTTTTTTTTTCATTAGCAGTTAAATGGATGAAAAGGGCTTTGCTTTGTTGAACAGGGATACAGTATGTGTATGTGACTTCTGATTTCTCTTTTAGTTGTCCTTGCTGAGGATGTACTCAGGATGTAATTGTAATTTAATATGAATTTAAGATGCAAAAGAATGGCTGCAACACAGGGGACAGTTTTGTTTCACATAGTGGGGTTTTTTTTTCCCCTGAGCAAGCTTTTCTTTGCTTGCTTATTCATTCAGCTAGACAGAAATTACAAGTTTTTTTGTAGTTTGTTTTTGGCAGCCGGCCAGAAAAAAATCTGCAGGTGAACTTTTCAATAGAGGGATGGAGAGAGACAATCCATCTTCCTGACCATCTGCAAGATTTAAGTTTAGGCATACACAAGATGGATTTAGAGGAGGAGGTTTATTTTAAAACTTTTTAAAAAATGATCCATTAATGCACTGACTGGAATCAATTTAACATTTTCTGCCAGATGTCTTTTTGCTCCGGAAGAAGTAACTGACTGAAAGGTCTGTATCTTGTGGGAAAGATCAAAATGATACAGCCAACTTATCTCTTCTCACATTTTTTTTCAGTTTAGTACCTATACTGGAAAAAAAAACTGCTCCAAGTTCAAGAAAGGTTAGGGCTAAAATCTATCAAATTTGAGTTGCAAACTTCTGGAAAATGGCCTTGATTACAGCAAAGATTTAATTCATTATGGATCTTTTTGCTGCTCTCTAGTGATCAGATTTTTGTAGTCAAGGAGGCGTTTTCAGATTCCTACTGTTTCCTATGGCTAGAACAACTTAAATGGTTTCAAATACTATATTTCAACTCAGCCTAGAATGAGGAAATTATTTCAGATTTCTTTCTTTCTTTCTTTCTTTCTTTCTTTCTTTCTTTCTTTCTTTCTTTCTTTCTTTCTTTCTTTCTTTCTTTCTTTCTTTCTTTCTTTCTTTCTTTCTTTCTTTCTTTCTTTCCTTCCTTCCTTCTTTCTTTTTTTGCTGAATTCCAGTTGAATGGGCTGTCAGAATTTCTGGAATACAAATATTATTTCATGTACCCTCTTAGTATTCACTAATCTTGAGACTAGAAGTCCCAGAACTTTATGCTATCTTCATGATTCGTTACTAGGGCATTAGGTTTGCACAGCAGAGAATCAGAGTTGTTGTATAACCGAATACAGAATAATAGACTTGGAAGGGATCTGGAAGATCTCATTGTCCAACCCCCTGCTCAAGCAGGAGACCCTATACATTTTGGCACAAATGTCTGTTCAATCTCTTCTTAAAAAACCTCCAGTGTTGAAGACATGACTTCTGAAGGCAAGCCATTCCACTAATTAGTTGTTCTCACTATCAGGAGATTTCTCCTTAGTTCTAGGTTGGATCTCTCTTTGATTAGTTTTCATCCATTGCTTCTTGTCCTGCCTTCAGGTGATTTGGAGAATAGGTTGACCCCCTCCTGTCTATGACAGCCCCCCCCCACAAATATTGAAAGACTGCTATTATGTCACTCCTAGTACTTTGGTCAGACAGTGATGCATAACATATTTCCCATGTCTCAGTTTAAGCCACTCTACCGATCACTTCAATTCCAAATAAATCGGTACTGTAATAATAATTATTAAATATCAGTTATATAAGTTGCCTTGGACAGTGGGAATTTTTTTTTGTAAGGGATTAATTACTGTTCGGTATACTGTAATAAAGGATTGGTTTTGGCCTGGAAATGCACTCATCTGATTTTTTTCCTCTCTACAGGAAAAATTGAACTTTTTATTAATCAAAAAGGCTTTGAACCTTTCAGCAAAATATTACTTGTCCCTTTCCGTGTGTGTGTGTGTGTGTGTGTGTGTGTGTGTGTATCTTTGTCTTATCTATGCTGATACACCTATTGTTTTTAATTTTGTATTATATGCCTCCAGATATTCCAGACTGGAACGATGAAATTATGTTTAATGATTACACAAGTAAAAAGTAGTTAATGTGTGAACTTTTGTGTGAACCAAGGAACTGTCTTTGGGTAACTTCCCTTCTTATCAATGCTTTCCTGGAGGAGCTAGCAGGAAGGAACCTACAACCAACTGCTGTAGCTTTAGTAAAGCTTTGAAGCTTCATAACTTAAAAATTGCCATTACAAAAGGCAAGAGGGGACTCCCCAACACAAATGATCATGGAATTGAATGTAGGTTTCAGTTATAATACAGTACAAACCAACTAAAACAAAAAAAAAATGGAATGCTTCCAAAAACAAGTAAATTCTGGCTTGATAGGGTCTTCTAAAGGTTGGATTTACACTCTTACTAAATCAGGGTTCATTTACTAATGAGTTGCTGAATCAGCCATACTAAGCCACAAAATGGCAAATCAGAAGTCTAAGGGCAGAGTGTCTATCTTAGCCCCCTCCTCATTTTCTTCTTACTGCATCCTATGCCAATTTATATCACCTTTTCTTTGGCTTATATCAATAGACTAACAAATAATGAGTGTTTGGGGAAGGCTAAAATATTAAAATAATTCAAGACTATAGTTTAACTAAACAGTTTGACTACTTTCAGTGAAATATATTAATCTATTTGTTTATTTCAGGCATCATTTATAGTCCTTTCTCTTCCTTATTTCAGGTCTAGGGCAATTACTTGTCTTAGCATTGATCACAGATAATATACATGGAATGATCTTTGCTGGTTCCAGAATTATTTCCAATTTGTAACAAATATAGATAGATGAATAACAGAGGTCAGCAAAAATGGTGCACAATTTTAAGGAGATTTGATATAATTGGTTGGAGCCAGCTTCTATGCTGGTTCTATAGTGGGGATATTCCCTCCTCAAATAGTCTTGCTACTAAAATTTGGGGTGGACTTGTTATTGCTGACTTCCCCCTTTCTTTGCAAGAATCAAAGCTTTGTTTTCCAAATGGTCCCCAATTCTGTGATACAAAATGTTGGGAAACAGAGGAAGTATTCCAGTAATGAAAAGATAATTTATTCCACCAATAGAATTCCACCACTGAAACATCTTACTGATTAAAGAGACAGTTTCTGGATCCTCAAAGCATACAGATAGATGAAAGTATTTTTTTTAATATCAGATATCTGAGATAGTAGCAGTCTTTCATCTACATAGCTGATTTGAATCTGCATTAATTAGCATGCCATGGTTTTGATTTTGAACTACTTCAAGTAATATGTTATCAATAGCAATAGTCTCTAAGAAAAATTGGGTTAAAAAGTCTTCTTTTTCCTTGAATGATCTCCAGTCCAATCTGAATAAATTGGACTACAATGAATTTGGGGTGAAGATTGATGGGAAATCTTTGTGCCTTTACAAAATAATAATGTTATTATTATTCTTTGTGTGTGCTGAAAAACAACGATGCTATTATTACCAGTGTTATTTTACAAATGGAAAAATGAGTTAAAAAATGTCCAGGCCCACCTATCAGTTATTGAGGCTGAAAATGAAATCATGTGACTGATACCTCACTGACCTTAAACCATAATGCTTCTATAGTTCTCAGTATCTTAAAAAACAATATATATTTAAATTATTTACGGAAGTTATATAGCACATGAAATGTATTAAATACATAATACAATAAATGTGTTCAAAATATTTTTTTAATATTGCTTTTTCCCTCAGTATAAAAACTGGTGATATATATGATTAAACAAGAGATATATGACTAATTCCCCTAGAGGGCAGCATGACCTAAATTAAACTAAACTATTCAATTAACATCTGCCCCTTTCCCATTTTAGTTAAAAAAAATTTCAAACTTCCCTTTCTGCCAGCTGTTAAATCCACTTGTTTCCTGCTACCTATGATCTCAAATAACCACAGAAGAATATTAATTAAATGTTCCTAAAATAATATAAGAGACCTGAAAGAAAGCAAAGATGAATTAATTACTGTATCAAATTTATATTCTAAAGGGTAATATGAAGATATGATAAAATTATTTAAGCCGAGCAAACCTATATTGTGTCAGTACTTGGATTAAATATTATCTATGAATCTTGTGTACTATTTCTTAATTTTCATCAAAGAAGAATGATAGTGTGTGTTTGTGAAGCAGTTTTAGAGGGATATTTCACTTGAAGAATTGGCAGAATAAAGCACATTTTTTTAAATGTTGCAGATTTCTGGAATAGATCTGCCTTTCCAAATCATGCTCTAGGAACTGGAATGAATAAAAAATATTTCTTCAAAACCTACCCAAAACACCTTTAATACTTTAAATTTGACTAGCGAGAGAAGCTAAGAATTCAAGAATTAGATTAAAAATTAATCTGCTTTGGTGTTAACATAGCTATTAACATGAATATCTTGAAGACAAAACATTTGAAATGAAATTACTCTGGTCAACAGATAAAGACCCAAAGTGTGATCCAATAAAGAAAACACAGTGAAAAAAAATCCCTATTTTCTTAGAACATACTTCATAAATTTACTCTGAACTATATCAAAGGCCATTTCAAAATTTATTGAGATTAGAATATTAACTTTATCTCTGTGATATCCAAAATATCAGTTCCCAGAGGAATATTATCAGCGCTTGTCTATATTTTTTATAATACAAACTGAAATGGATAAACTATCATTTTGTCTTCTATTTCATCATGTCTGATTCTCAGAGACAGCCTGCACAAATCCCTGAAATTTTGTTAGTATGGTTGTTTTGGCAATGTTTGCTATTGCCTCCTTCCTATGATAAGAGAAAGCGACTAACTTGAGATCACCCTAGTGACTTTGCGCTTAAAGTGGGACTAAAACCCCAGGGCTCCTGGTTTCTAGCTTGATGGCAACTGCAACACATTCAATACAGATGGCTTTTAAACATATTGAAATCTTCAGCTAGTTTAGAATGGTGTAAACAGATTTTGATTTGGATAAGTGATACAGAGCATATGATACTTCTGCTAAAATGTTTGCACTAGTTGCACTGCATTTTCAAAAGGTAAAAAGTAATGGTAAAAAGTTTCCCCTGTCCAGTCATGTCTGACTCTAGAGGGCAGTGCTAATCTTCAGTTCTTAGCCAAAGGAGCCAGCATTATCTAAAGCAGGGGTCTCCAACCTTGGCAACTTTAAGCCTGGAAGACTTCAATTCCCAGAATTCCCCAGCCAGCCTTTTTTTGTTATCTATTTGGTTGTTTATACTTCATTCCTAGTTACTACTGTGATTCAGTGCAGTACTGTGCTTGACAAAAAGACCAATTGTAAGTCTAAATAACAAACTATAGATTCAAAAACATTTCAAAAGGATTTGCTTTGGAAGAACTTTGAGTGAAACACCCCCTTGAAGCCTTCTTCCCTTCTCCTAAGTAGCACAATATAGGAGCATATGGCTCTGCTTTGCTCAGAGAAAGTTTCTGCCCCTAATGAGATGGATGCTCCTCAAAATGGTTTAGTTTCAAAACTTCCTGACTCAGGGTAAGCCCATTTTGTATCCCCAGAATAATTAACCTCATTCCACTACCCTACCATATTATAAACCACTATAGGGAAAATATAAAGTGAAAATTAAAATTGTACTATCTATTCAAACCAAAACCTTTTATATCAGGGGTTTCAAACTCGATTTCATTGAGGGCTGAATCAGGATTGTGTTTGACCTTGGGGGCCAGGGTGGGTGTGGGCAAGGTGGGCATGGCCGGCTTGATATTACTCATTTTGGGGGCATCTGTGGTGGCCTGAACGCTCAGCCAACAAAAATAGGCTCCCAAGCTTTGTTTTTGGCCCTGATGGCCTCCTCCAGCCCTCTGCCATCGAAAATTGAGCTAGTATGGGTCTGTGTGGTTCCTGAGCCTTGTTTTCAGCTGCAATGGCCTCCTGCAACTCTTTGCCAGTGAAAACAGAGCTCCTATTCCACTGCAGAGGGCTGCAGGAGGCCATTGTGGCTGAAAATGGGGCCCTCCTGCGGGATGATACTTTGCTGTTTCCAGGGTGGCCCCATGGGCCAGATTTAAGCGCCCTGTGAGCTGGATATGGCCCCTGGGCCTTAAGCTTGACACTCCTGTTTATATGGTAGGAGCTACTGATAACCATAACTCTCCTGATGAAATAATGAATTGAAATGCTGTATAATTCTGCAATAAAATTGGGAGGCTGCGCTATGCTGAAAAATTTAAACTGCCACATGCAAAGCTTTATTGGTTTGCAAGTGAATTTCAGACTGATGATGTTTGAGATACAGATGGCACATTCACCTGCCTCATTAAAACCTATTAAAATGACAGGGCTTAATATAGATTTTAGTCACTGTAAAGCCATATACTGCTAATTTGTAATGATCATATCAACTAACAAACACATAATCAAGAAGCTCTTAAAATGTATTAAAATTCAGATCACCCTATTAACAACCTTGCTTCATTAACATATTAATAGACAATGTGCTTTTCATAATTAGATTGTATTTTCTTTGCATCATTAAAGATAATTCCTGGAGGCTTTAGAGGAAAATTCACATATTTTCCACAGAGAAATACTGCAGAATGTTGAGCTTTTCGTGCTGTTGTTCATTCATTGTCATCTTTAGTTTTCTGCCTTCTCTACTATCCTTATCCACTGATCAATAATCAAGATGAAGATGAATGAACGATCACAAAGGAAGAAATAAGGACATGATCCAACTAGTTACTATATTCCTACATTATTTATCAGCTGTAATCTGATAACTAGGCTTTGGTAGAGATCCTTTCAAATCCATAATAAATACAGCTATATTTATCACCTATCTCTCTATACCTCTATCCATCCATCTATCCATCCATCCATCCATCCATCCATCCATCCATCCATCCATCCATCTATCTACCATCTATCTATCTTCAATGTGTCACTTAGGATAACTTCCATGATCAGTAATTATTTTAGATCATTGACTGAGATGTACTAATTTTCCCAGATAAGAGAATTCCAAAAAAATAAATCCAGCACAAAAAAAGACTTATTTGTATTGTTCACCAGATTTTACTAAAGGACCAAAAATCAAGACTTCAAGAATAACAACCTCTAGGCTCAAATACACTGATATAATTCAGGGAACTCAATAAGACAGAAATAAATAGACTCAGAAATAAAGATACAGATATATGTAGACCCTAATAAAGTTTATTTATTTATTTATTTTATTACACTTTTATACTGCCCCCTCTCCCAAGAAAGGGACTCGGAGTGGTTTACAGCCAAGATAAAATGACATAAATAGTAAAAAATTTAAAAAGAGATTTAAAAGAAATTAAACTAGTGGCTGGAATAATATTATAAACGCAGAATAAAAGGGGTAAAAAAGTTAAAAATATCCAAAATTTAAAACCCTAATAATTAATACTAGGGCAGATCGGCCTGTTGGAAAAGGTGTGTCTTTAATGCGCTCCAGAAGGTCTGCAGGTCAGTGATGGTCCGCATCTCTGGGGGTAATTCATTCCAGAGGGAGGGAGCCCCCGCAGAGAAGGCCCACACCCTCGGGGCCGCCAGCCAGCATCACTTCAACGGCTCATCACTTCAACGGTGAGGTGAATAGCCGGGCTGGCGGTTGAGACCCCTAGGCTTTTAGTCATGGGTAATTTCAACCTGCTCGGGGAAACCTCTGGGGTGGCTCGGGAGTTCCTGGCTTCCATGACAGCCATGGACTTGACCCAATTAGTTTCTGGCCCCACTCACATGGGGACACACACACTGGATTTGATTTTTGCCTCTGGTCAGTGGTTGAATGATCGTTCTGGGGATCTAGTCATAAAGCCCTTGTCATGGTCCAATCATTCTCTTCTTAGACTTGACTTCTGTGCCGCCACCCCCCATCGCAGGGAGGCGGAACTGAGGAGATGGTTCCGCCCCAGGCACCTGATGGATCCTGAACGGTTCCAGATGGAGCTTGGGCCATTTCCTGAAACTCTGGCTCATAACTTGGCCGAAGACTTGGTGGCCACCTGGGATAGGTTGGCCGCTGAGGCTCTGGATCGAGTTGTGCCTTTGCGACCTCTGACTCGGCACAGATCCCGTTTAGCTCCTTGGTTTACGGAGGAGCTGAGTGAGATGAAGTGCTGGAAAAGACGTCTGGAGAGCGTCTGGAGGACCAGTCGCGCTGAGTCTGACTGGACACAGGTGAGGTCCTATATTAGGACCTACCTAGTGGTGATAGAGGCAGTGAAACGCTCGCACTTCTCCGCCCTTATTGCATCGGCAGAAAATCGGCCTGCCACTCTGTTTAGAGTAACCCGCTCTCTGCTTGAGCGAGAGAGTGGGAGGACCTCTTGCAGGGTAGAGCAGAAGAGTTTTCCTGATTCCTGCACGATAAAATCGCTCAGACTTGGGGTGGGCTGGACTCCAGTTGGGTGGTCCCGGGGGAGGTGTCTGGGGCAAGTCTTGAGATGGTTATCTGGGAGGAGTTCAATCCTGTGACCACCGAGGGTGTGGACAGATTGCTGGGGAGGCTGAATGCCATCACATGTTTACTGGACCTGTGCCCCTCCTGGCTGGTTTCTACCTCCAGGGAGGTGACATGAGGCTGGCTCCAGGGGATTGTCAACGCTTCGTTGGCAGAGGGGGTGTTCCCTACCACCCTGAAATTGGCGGTGGTGCGACCCTCCTCAAGAAGCCTTCCCTGGACCCGGCTCTTTTAAATAACTATTGTCCTGTCTCCAACCTTCCTTTTATGGCGAAGGTTGTTGAGAGTGTGGTGGCGCGTCAGCTCCCTCAGTACCTGGAGGAAGCAATCTACCTAGATCCATTCCAAGCGGGCTTCAGGCCTGGGTACAGCACCAAAACAGCATTGGTCGTGTTGGTTGATGATCTCTGGAGGGCCCGTAACAGAGGTTATTCCTCTGTCTTGGTCCTATTAGATCTATCAGCGGCTTTTGATACTATCGATCATAGTATCCTATTGCGGCGGTTGGAGGGATTGGGAACTGGAGGCACAGTTTTGCGGTGGTTCTCCTCCTTCCTCTCGGACCGCTCGCAATTTGTGTTGACGGGGGGGAGAGGTCCACCGCTAGGCCCCTCATTTGTGGGGTGCCTCAGGGGTCGGTCCTCTCCCCTCTTCTGTTCAACATTTATGTGAAGCCGCTGGGAGAGATCATCTGTGGTTTTGGGGTGAAATGTCATCTTTATGCTGATGATACTCAGCTTTACATCTCCACCCCAGACCACCCCAACGATGCTGTGGAGGTTATGTCCCGTTCCCTGGAGGCTGTGCGGAACTGGATGGGTGGGAACAGGCTTCGACTCAACCCTTCCAAGACTGAGTGGCTGTGGTTTCCAGCGGCCCGATATAGTCAGCTGACTCCGTCACTGGCTATTGGGGATGAGATCCTGACGCCCACAGAAAGGGCTCGCAATCTTGGTGTCCTCCTGGATGTACAGCTGTCTTTGGAAGATCATATCACAGCCGTCTCCAGGGGGGCTTTTTATCAGGTTCGCCTGATACGCCAGATGCAGCCCTTTCTTGATCGGGACACCTTACGCATGGTCACCCACGCCCTGGTCACCTCCCACTTGGACTACTGTAACACCTTCTACATGGGGCTCCCTGCAGGGAGCACCTGGAGGCTCCAACTGATGCAAAATGCGGCCACACGGGTGGCTATGGGGGTGTCGAGATACTCCCATGTGATGCTTCTCCTGTGCGAGCTGCATTGGTTGCCGGTAGCCTTCCGGGTTAACTTTAAAGTATTGGTTTTGGCCTTTAAAGCGCTCCATGGCATAGGACCAGGATATTTACAAGACCGCATTCTGCCAGTAGTCTCCCACCGACCAGTGCGCTCCCACAGAGAGGGTCTCCTTCGGGTCCCGACGGCATCTATGTGCTGCCTGGTGACCCCAAGGAATAGGGCCTTCTCTGTGGGGGCACCCACCCTTTGGATTGGGCTCCCCCCGGGGCTATGGACAACCACTGACCTGAGGGTGTTCATACGTGATCTGAAAACCTGGCTCTTTGAGCAGGCCGGCCTGGGCTGACTTCAAATGGGATTTTAATTAAGGGGTTTTAGAACTGATTTTGGTTGGGGTATGGTAATTTTAGCTCATTCTTAATCAGTGGTTTTAACTTTTTTAACGGCATAAATAAATAAATAAATAAATAAATAAATAAATAAATAAATAAATAAATAAATAAATAAATAAATAATCACCGAGGTGGCTGGCTGCCTCTGTGAAAGGAATTTTTTCAGGCAGTGTTATTTTTACCTGAGGGATTCCCGAATCTAGTAGGCATTCATGGGAGGCTCCTTTCTTGTCCCTACACGGTTTATATGCTCATGGAAATCAAGTCACTGACCTCAGCAGTGTGCAGGCCCAGCATCTTACCTCATGAGCCACTGAGGCCCCCCTCAAATAACTAATCAGCATTCATTCATCTAAAAATAAATATGTCTATCAATCAATGAAAGTTGACCAATCCCTCCCACCCAATGATCTGCTGGGGTTCTGTTTATTTATTTATTCAATAAAATTTATAGGCCTTCAATCTCTATGTGTTACCCTGGGCAATTTGCAATTAAAATAACATAAAAACAGTGAAAATCCAAGATGGATACATACCACTGGATATAGATGATACAATAAGTAACCTGCCCCCATGCTATGAATTGCACCTGAAAGCATACTGGCACCCATAACTGCCCTTGCTGCATTTTGCACGAGCTGAAATCTTGGAATACTCTTCAAAGGCAGCCCAAAGTAGAGCATATTGCGGTAGTTCATTCTGTTTGTAGCACTATAAGAATAGTTGTATTATTTTCCATGAATCCTTCCAAGTTTTAAGAGAGGAGAGAGAGGCCACATGCAAAGAAGAGTTTACAAGAGTTTGTGTGTGGGTTATACTGATGAATATGTTTAGGAGGGGAAGAAAGCAAAATTTTAGAGGAACCCAAAAACATTCATAGATCTAAAGTAATTGGTTAGTAACTCTCCTTCGTAGTCTATGATTATTCATAACTTGTCTAGATTTGGATTATTTCTTATGAATGAATTTAGCTTTACTTTTCTGAGACTTAAATTGCTCTTTGCACACAGAAAACAATACAAAGGGTAAAAATAATTTAAGGTAACTATTGATGGTTAAGATTTATTGTTGAGGCTTGAATTAAGAGGAATTTTTGGCTGCTGCCTTCCTGCTTAATTAATTTGGCTAATTTTTGCTACAGTTTTGAGGTTGAAATTATATTAATTAATTAAACCTAAATATTGAACTCAGCAATATTTGAATTATTTGCTACACAAGTAGAATAAAGTAGGGGTTCCCAACCCCCAGTCTGTGAATGGGCATGCCAGCAACCAAGCCCAACAAGCGAAGCTCCATCTGCAGGATGCAGGCAGCATGCAAAACCACGCTCCTTCCGGTCCGTGGAAAAACATTTCTCCATGGAACTGATCCCTGATGCCCAAAACGACTGGAATAAAGGTTTTTTGTTTTTTAAAAGTATTATATAGGTTTTAATGCAACCTAACCATAATGAAACCTAACCATAGATATAATTTGGAATTCTTGTGCCCTTGCCATAAAATGTCACAATCCTTAATATGTAAATGAAGCACAAGTTAATACGAAAGAGTGCGTCCTCTTTTTGAGACCATGAGATATGCTGGTCCTATCCTAGATATACCCTTTCTACATCATCTGTGGGGCAGAGACAACTAGAGTTTATAAAGGTCCATCATATCATCAGTTATAAGTACCCTGAAGCCAGTCCGCTTGCTGCCTCAGCCTGGATGGGAAGGTATCCTACTGCAACTATAATAATTATTTTATATGCCAAAAATGTTACCTTTCATGGTCTTAAAGATGACTAGTATATGTAGGTAGTAAATGTTTGTTGAACTGGGCAGTTCTTCTCTTTTTTTGGACATTTATTTAGTGGTCCACATGTTCAAAAGATTTGAAAAACTCTGTTTTTAAAGCCAAGGCAGTTCCACATAAAGTCCAGCACAAAAATATTATCTGGAGTTAATTAAGGTGCAGATTAGGGAAGCTTGCCCTGCCCTCTAACTGCTGGATCTAGGGACACTCGCCAATTGCGTGTCTGGTCTTTGAAGAGATGACAATTCTCACGGCCCATCAATCTAGCTTCATAACATCATGAGTGTAACTACTTTGCTATGCAGACACTTAATTGTATGCAAACACTGAATACTTTCAGAGCAATCACACAAGTGAATAGATATGTTGATAAAACAGAAGAGATTTTCTTAATATGAATTACTACAGTAGGACTATAGTGTCTTCATCACAAAAATCCAGACAACTGTTGCATGGCCTCAGAATACTTGTTTATTTGTTATGCTGCCATCTATTGATTGTATCCTATTACAAGAAGAGCAATAAAAAATAAATACAATTAATTGCACAGTTGCCACCTAGTGGTAATTATTATTTCCTGCCTTAATTAAAAATGAGTAAAAACCACAGCATACTAATTTATGCTAAGGAGAATAATATATTTATATTACTGATATATGTTCCTTTGGCTCTGCACTGTAGACATATAAGAGCTATGCAATTAATAATTTAATTAAGCTTATATGCCACCTGACCCCCAATGACTCATTGTTGCATATCCAGTGAAGTGGAAAGAAATAACTGGGCATAATTCAGCTTACATTATGCACTTTTACATTCCATTAGTTTCAGAACAACTTACAGTTATACATGTGGCAAAATAAAGGTCAATTTAACATAATGAAATGTATTCCAAAGTAATTGTATGTATACTGGAGTTCAGTTTAAACCATATGAATGAAGCTTTTCTCTATAATGTAGACAGACCAACACATATCTTCCCCATCCCATCCCCCAAAACACATAATCAAGCAGAGATAACAGTAGAAGATTTGAATAAAATTAGCACTTGCTAATTTATATGCATAGATGAAATGTATAAATGTTTATTATAACTAATAATCAGAAATAAGACAGCCAATTGAGTCTAATGAGTAAGTCACCTGGCTAGATATTAGGAGACCAGGAGCTATAATCATACCTTGGACACAAAGTCAGCTGGTGACCTTGAGCCAATTTCTCTTTTTCAACCCTACCAATGGCAAACTACCATCTTGTCCTAAGAAAACTGCAGAGACCAATCCAGGCTGTCATTATCTGTCAAGATTGACCTAAAGGGAAAACAAGCAAGCAATTTTATCATTATGGGAAAGACAGTGATACTGGGACATGGTTAGTTGCTCAATCTGCATGAACTGTGAAATACTGTTCCCAGACTTTTAATCTCTCTTTAAAAAGGGCTTCCTTTAAATAGGAGGTTCTCCTTTTTAAGAATTCATTCAAAATCCTACTGTATTTCTGAAAAAAATGTAAACATTTGATGCCTCCACATCACATATATCAATGATCTATGCACAGAGACACACATTGAGACCAATACTGGCAAACCTAACTCAAGGGTGGGCTTCAAAGATATTATCAACCGGCTCTCTGCCCGGTTGCTGGGTGGGCATAGCCATGATAGGCATGGCCTAGTCGACCTCCTGCAACACAGCAGGGTGGTGGTGTTTTTGCCCTCCCCAAGCTCTGGAGGCTTTCCTCGAGTCTCTGGGAGGCCTGTTCCCCCTCTCCCGAGCCTTTTTGCCTTTTTGGAGGCCAAAACCAGGCCCTGTTTTTTGTGCTCCCCCCCAGCCTCTACACAGTCCCTGCATTTATCTGGGATCCAAAACAGGCCATGTGGGGACTCCTGGGAGGGTGAGGTGGGATGGGCGGGGCCAGCCAATCATCAGAACTACCAGTTTGGTGAACCAAATGTAAAATTAGCATCCAGTTTGCCCAAACCAGTGTGAACCAGTAGTAGCCTACCCCTGGCCTAACTCTTTCATGCTAATCTGTCCTGTCTCATGCACATAGGTGGATTTGTGGCTGTGCAGATGCAGATATCATGATGATTCTTGATCCTTAATGAATGTACCTTTTCTGTATGTATACTGAGAGTATTTACACCAAGACAAATTCCTTGTATGTCCAATCACACTTGGCCAATAAAGTATCCTATTCTATTCTAGATAGACAATTCCACAAAACATCCATAACAAAGTACATTTATTGGTACATCAGGTATCTTCATGACTCACATTTGTGACGAAGCTCTTCTATAATGACCAATCCTTTGTTTATCAGCATTGCAGGTAAAAGATAGTTATTTTCCTAACCCATCATGTAGCGATAGAAAGAAAACTGTTATCAGTCCATGAGTGCAGGCAAGAATGGAGGGCAACCTCCCTCTAAATTGACCCTCCCTTGAGGGTCAATTTAGTAACCAATCAGGATTACAGATGTGGCCACGTGACATGAACTACATTTCCCAGGATACCTTTAACTACATTTCCCATGATGCATTCCCTTAAGGGGACAGCTCACAATTCCTAAGTGACTAACCAATTCCCTAGACTGGCTGGGACAGCACACATACACATAACTTTTATTGTTCTTTTGTTATATGCTAAATAGCTAAATGGTTTAACTTGTATGGCTAAGATCTATAGCAATTTGCCTATCTCACTAGACCCATTATCTTTCTTACATTATCAGTTAACAATAAATTGACAGGAAAATGACTTTATCATATTTCTGAGGTAGCAATTAATTGCTAATGTCACTTAAGCAATCATGATCTGCCACAAGTGTATTGCTTAATGTATTTCAAGAATGGAAAGAAGAAAACAAGAGTATTGTACTAGTTGTAAGTAATGTCCAAAATGACTGGTGTTTAAGGGGAAAGAATAAAATAAAAACTGAAGGCAGAGGAACATGATGGGCATACCAGAAGACCAGAAATTCAGCAGAGATACCAAGCAGAAACAACAGATACCCAGCTGAGCCACAATTCTAATTTCTATACCAGCACCCAATAATGTTCCTAAGGATCTCTGAACCACTTAGGTTGGTTCCTGAAGAACTCAATAATGACATTGAACTTTGAAGGCTATCCTTATTTCGGAAAAGTGTTTCACAGCCTTTTTGTGTTCTATTAGAAACCACTTTTTCTTCCAAATAGCTCCTTTAATTTCAGCAGTACTACTGCAGAATAGACTGCAGGATTGTGAATTTCCACCAGCATTGTAATTCCCATTTATACAGGTTTGGAAACTTGGCACCTAAGAAATATTTCTTTATTCCTTTTACATAATGCTTCACACCTTCCCTTTACATGTGAGAGTTGTGGATATTATGGGAAGCATTAGCTGTTCATTTGGTGTGAGAGTATGGTTGTCATATGCTGCTCTTATATTTGCTTTTACTTCTTTTTTCTTGCATAAGTAAAAAAAAAAAGACCAGTAATTTCTAAGGCAGACTACCTAGATGTAAACATCAGCACGCTATGCAACCCTACTTTTTATTCTTTCCCACTCTTTCCAGTGTGATGGTAAATAAAATGCTCATGTGTGAGAGGAAAAGCTCAAGAACTAAGAAGCTTCCCAATGTAAATATCAAGGTGATGGTGCATTTACGTTGTACTGAAGACCTGTATTTTCAATCTCACCTGCCTCTTGAAGAGAGGGAGAAATGGGGTTTGTTGTTTGTCATTCCTAGTTTGTCTCTCCTACCTGGCTCCTGCCAATCAGAGTGTGCTAAAAATGAAAATAGGCAAGTCAACCTGCACGCTAGCCTCTTAATAGTTCTCCCCATGGATATCAGATCTGCAGGATCATCTTGCACTGTTACTGGCAGAGGTGGGATCCGACAGGGTTAACTACCGATTTGGTGATTTACAAGGTTCGGTGATTTACGATGCGCTTCCCTGCACGCTGCACAAAGTGCATGTAAATCGTCATCAGCTTGGCGCCCGGACAGCTGAGCAGTGCTGCGTGCAGAGAAGCAGCCTTTGAAAAAGCACTTTTTTCCTGATTTTTAAACTGCAGCTGTGCCTTGCACGACAACTGAAGTTGAAAAAGCAGGAAATAAAGATCAGGTAAGAGCCCGGGCGGGCGGGTGGGCAAAAACATCAGCAGACATAGAACCGGTTCTATGTCTGCTGCTCTTCAGAGCTATCGGTTCTACAGAGGTGGACAGAACTGGTAGAAACCCACCCCTGGTTACTGGGTAACTGACATTCCAGCAGTTAAAGAGACATCAGTCACTGTTTTCACACATTTATTTTCCTTTCATTCTGCTTTCCGCAAGGAAATAAGACTGTCATGGCCCTATCAGAGATGGGTCCGTGGAGGAGGGTGGGCTGAAGCTGGGGCTGATGGAGGTCAAGGGGGTGGCCTCGTTGGCTTTGTAGGAATACTGGGAGGAGCAGGATGAGGCAGCCCTAGGTCCCTCGGGCTTGGGATGGCTTGCCAGCAGGGAAGAATGGGGGCAGGACGACTGAGAGAGGAAGGAAGAGAGGGCAGGAAGTAGAGATGAGGAGCAACAGAGCTCAGGCAATGAGCAAGGACCGCTCCCTCCTGATCCCTGAACACGGAGAGTGGAGAAGAGGTGGAAACAGAGCAGGTTGACCCAATGACTCAGTAGGAGAATGCCCCGTCCCTCTTCACAAGGCACACCTGGGGACTGAGACTTAAGGAGACACTGTGGGGAGGGGCACTTGTTGGGAACAAGCACTGAATTCATGGAGTTTTGTGTGCCGTTGCCAACATCTGGAGTTCACTGGACTTCTTGCCTTAGAATTGCCTTGTTCCTTTGCTTTGTGGACTTATTGTCTTGTTCCCCTTGCTCTGCTGGACTTCTTGCCTTGAAGCCATTGTGCTAAGAGCATTTTGCTGGACTACTCACAGCCTGAGGCTGCTGGAGGGGTGTGTGTGAGTGCTTTGCTCCGGGATTTGCCATAACATGGGAGCGTTTGGGGGAAAGTTGGAGCAATAAAGGGGAGTTTGTACTATCAGCTGACCATGTTGCCTATGTGCCTTGCCCCAGGTCATCACAAAGACTATGTGAAAAGTTCTTAGCATGGCTTTTGTTGATATATAAAATCATGTTCTATTTTTATTTTATTTACGGGATTATAAAGCTTCATATCCCAAACTTTTATTTTATTTCTTAGGAAAATATAGTTGGGAAAAAATATGACCAATTACAATTAAGAATAGCACTTGAGATTAAAAAGCAAGGTCAGTAGTACTGATAAATCTAAAGAAACAGGCAGTTGGAGAATCTGGTTAAAACTTTTTTGACAATTACTGACCTGAAACACAATATAACAAATGTAGGAGAAGCAGTGGCAGAATCTGGGGGTGAAGTCAAAAAAAGAGGCATAGAATTATAGGGCTGGAAGGGATCTTGGGGAAACTTCTCGTCTAATCCCCAAATCAGTCTAGAGTCTCTGCATAGCCCCAAAAGGACTAAGCCCAACCCCACTTGAATTCTGTTGACCCTTATCTAGTGCCAGAATAGAGCTAGCTTTCATTGAATACATTCCTCCACGTAGGCATGAGTAGTAATAAATCAGTTTAATTGAAATTTCATGTGTGATCCTGGTCTTTCATACCTGACATTAAAATATAATATATAAAAAATATTCAACATTTTTTCAAGTGTAAGCAAGTTTACCTCTGCAAATAATTATTATGTTCCTTGACATGAGCTTCTCTGCTGCCTCTGCATCACTAAATAACAACACAAAAAAACTGTCCACAGAATAGGTGACTTGAGAACTTCTGTCAGCTACATGTTATGCAGAGAAAAGGTATATTCAACACCAGATAATTCTTATTCTGAGTAATTTACTGAGGCCTACCATGAGACCAACCTGAAGTATTCTACTCCTTTCCTTTTAAGTGGCTAGCTGGACTGGCAGCTGAAACATTTTTTTCTCTTGTAGCACTTTGGATAATTCATGTGGCTCCACCAGGTGATTATGGCAAAGGGCCCACATGAATTAACCATCTCCCACTGCATGCATGATGGTAGGGCCAGGGCCTTTTGTCTTCTCTAGGAACTTGGAGATTAACTCTAAAGTCTCCTCTGAACTGTACTGGACTCCTGGCTTTACATTTTCATTTACATGTTGTTATAGTTTGATTAGTAACAATATGAAAGGTTATGAAGATTACATCTTACTGTTAAGGTAAAATGTCGAACTGGTTAAGCATACAAGTCCCAATAATGCATCACTGCTTATTCCCCTCCCACCTGTTATCAAGCATGCTCAGTTTTGGTTTTAAACAGTGAATTGGTTTGATTTTTCTACAATAAAAGAATGATTCTGACTGCAAATAGTTCGGAAGTTTATTTTGGCTAAGATCCATTATAAGTTATCAACACTTACATTGATGCAGAGACTTAAACCTATTGAAAATAAACGTGGATACTTTAACATCTACAATGAGACAGGAAGAGCTGAATGCATTCTACTTTTTGTCATTCCTTTCTTCACATCTACCCAAGACTTAATTCTATCTGAAGTAATAATTTTGTAGGAACAGTGGGCACCATGTTGGCACTTGTCTGAATACAGCAATCATAAGTCAATATTTTTTTATCATGTACAATGTATTCTTTCAGTGGCAGAAGCTTTTGTCATGTGTTGCCAGTTTGCTATGGTGATAATTACAACGGCAAGGTTTAGTCTCATGTTTTCTTTTTGTATCTGACTCTTAAAGAAATCAATGGATACCATTATGTATCATATGTACATAAGAGAAGTTTGCAGTTTAAGTAATTTAACTGAATGCCTATTCTTGCTAGCGAGACAGCTCAGAAATGCTGAAAAGTATGAAAAACATTTCCATTCCTGGAACTTTAAAAGCAAATAGACTTATCTAACATTGGCTATCACTACCCATGAATTTATTTCTGTCCATCCACCAAAGCCAAATTCAGAGAGAGTATTCTTGATTCTCTCTCTGTTTCAAAGACCATCTTTCTCAAGGCTAAACTTGAGTCAATAGTAAACAAGCTACAGCCTACCTGGAGGAAAAGTTAAATGGACCCTGTTTTGGAAACAAAGGAGGTCTTACTATGATTGTTTACATTACACCTCTTTTCAAACACATGAGAAAGGCAATTGTCAAGCCATAGAATATTCTCACAAACCAAAAATACAAGTAAAAGTTCAACTTTTTATTTTATTAATAATATTATTATTTCACTAATATGTTTTCAAAGGCCTCTGAACCTATTCTGTAAAATTTGATCAGAACAGAAAGTTTGCTTTAATTTAATTAAATAATATTGTTATGATGTCCTCCAGAAATCTTCATAAGAAAAAATGGCTTATTCTCACTTATTTAATGTAATATAATCTATATACATGTGTTTGAAAGAGAAAAAGAAGACTACAGTCCTTCTGAAATCCTCCCTTGCTTTTTTAAAATACAATTTTATTTCCATATTTCTGTAAATTGTTAACGAAATATTATATCTAATGCTTATTTTCAACACATATCTAAGCCATTTATTACATAAGTGACACACAACATGTCAAAATAGTTGCATCTTGTTTCAGAAGTTTATGCTCTGTAAATTATGTATAATATTCAGATATAGTTTTTGACTTCTCTCTTAAAACAATTAGAAATTCAAGGCATTTGACAATCACAAAAATATTTAATTGTTCAGATTAAACAACACAAAAACATTTCTCACAGTCCAGGGTTATTCAGACTTTAATGAATTACTGTAAATGAATATTTTATTACTGACCAATTTGGCTGATACCTCTGGACAACACAACACCTGGAAATATGCATGTTGTATATACAGTACTTTGTTCTAAATTAGCTTTCTTCTTCACTCTACAGCTATAACTTATAGTCTACAACTTCCTTAATGTCAGCATCCATTAACCATATTGGGAGTTGTAATCATATACACATACAGGATAGGCTTCAGATTATTTTCTATGCAATTTGAAGATTCCATTCACTCCAATCTCTTGGTAATACCATGCAGATTATATTTTATTTATTTATTAGGCAGCTGGTGGCTCAGTGGTTAAGACTGTTGACTGTTGGCTGGAAAGCCGATAGCTCAGGTTAGAGACCTGGTATCACACAGCAGTGTGAGTGTCTGTCTTTGCTCAGTTTCCTGCTCATCTAGCAGTTTGAATGTATGCAAATGCGAGTACCAATAGCACTTAGACTTATATACCACTTTATAGTGCTCTACAGCCCTCACAAAGCGGTTTACAGAGTCAGCATATTGCCCCCAACAATTCCTCATTTTATTCACCTCGGAAGGATGGAAGGCTGAGTCAACCTTGAGCCTGGTGGGATTTGATCTATCAAATTGCAGTAGGAGTATCTTGCAGTACTGCACTCTAACCACTGTGCCACCAAGGCTCATGGAATAATCTACTCATGGAGTAGATAAATAAATACCACTTCGATGGGGAGGAAACAGCACTACACAACATTGTGCTGGCCACAATATTGGGGAAATGTCTTCGGACAATGCTGGCTCATGACCTCAAAATGGAGATGAGTGCCTCCCCCTATAGTCAGCTACAACTAGTACAGTAAAATCCACAGGGACTCCTTCCCCTATTCCCTTATTTATTTATTAAAATTATAAGCTGCAGATCTCACTGTCCAAAGCAACTCTGAATGGCAAATTAATTTTAAATTACAGTACTTGTGTTCTGAAGAATCATACAGAATTATATTCCAAATTTGCTACTGCTAAAAGCCAAAGGTCTTTTTTGTCACTTCAGCTCTCACACTTTACATATAAAAATGGGAACACTGTCCTCAGCAGAAGATTTCAGTGACAACTAGTTTTGGGTTAACTAAGTTTTAGAGTACCCACTAATGATAAATCTGTGCAATCTACATATTGATACTGGATCTAAGATCCAATTTTGTGCGTAAGTTTGTTTGTTTGTTTGCGTTATCAGCCTAGTATACTCAGACAACTTGAAAATGTGTTTAGTATTTTGATGACACTTTAACATGACTTTTAAATTATTTCCCAATGATATGTTTTAGATTAGTACACTAACTTTTAAGCATAGGAGAACAACTTATGAAATCTGACACCAGTCTCCTAGTGCTAAAATGAAATAATATTTCCTCTTCAAACCACTTGACAGCCTAATTTTATCTTCCCCATTTAATACCCTTCAGATATATTGAAGCAACTACCAGAATTCAACTTGCCAGTTGTACAAATTCTCACTGGACTATGGCTACAGACAAAACAATAAACAAAGAAACAGAAACAGCCAATAGCAAAAGCAAAAGCAAAATAATTCTATCTATCTATCTATCTATCTATCTATCTATCTATCTATCTATCTATCTATCTATCTATCTATCTATCTATCTATCTATCATAAGGAATTGTCTTCTATCTGCCTTTGGATCTCCAAGCCCAAAACAAAAATTAAGTCATTAAAAGTAAGTGGCAATAAAGAAAAATCTCTTATTTTTGCTTCTGAAGGGAAAAAGAAGTAATTAGTGTTGAGGCAGCTAAGAGAGGGAAGTCTCAACAGGTGGCAGCATCTGACTAATTTGTTGGGTTCAGAAATTAAGCATGGTAAGTTTTATTTAGAATGTGGATAAAAGATCACTAGGGAATCTTAGGAATATAGGTTAGACTGGGAAATAAAAATAATATTGTAAGAAGGCAACTGCAAAACACTTCTGCCTTGTGCTCAAGAAAGCTACATGGAACTTCATGTCATTGCAGGAGAGAAACTCAACTTGAGGGAAACTTAGAAGAGGAAAGAAGGTTTAGAAGAGGAAATGTCACAATATTTGTATACTTACTCCAATCAAGACTGCATGGTGTATCACGACAACAGAACACAATAAAAATAGTTGCTAATTCAACAAATAAGCAAGCCTAGATGTCATAATTAATTAGTGTCCAGATCGCACTAGAATAATACTTTAACAGCCTTGTAAAAAAGGAGGAAGGAGTCAAAATGTACATTTGGCAAAAAGATCGTTCCAAAAGGAACTAGTATTAAACAAAAAGCAGCTACTGCTAAGAAGGCTTGCCTCCTTGTACATATCTCCTATACTTCCTATATACGGAGGAATTTTCAGCAAGCCCTCTAGAATTATTTAGGACAGATGGGTAGATTCTATACTGTGAGGGTGATGCCTGATGATCCTGGTACTATACTATATGGAATCTTATTAAACCAAAAAAGCCAACACAGTCCTAGGCTGCATTAACAGAGGTATAGAATCAAGAACACACAAAGTATCAATCCTACTTTATAGGGTCTTGGTAAGGCCACACTTGGAATATTGCATTCAGTTTTGGTCACCAGAATATAAAAAAGATGGTGAGACTCTAAAAAAAGTACAGAAAAGAACCACAAAGATGATTAGGGGATTGGAGGCTAAAACATATGAAGAACGGTTACAGGAACTGGGTATGTCTAGTCTAATGAAAAGAAGGACTAGGGGAGACATAGTAGCAGTGTTCCAATATCTCAGAGGTTGCCACAAATAAGAGGGGGTCAACCTATTCCCCAAAGCACCTGAAGGTAGGACAAGAAGCAATGGATGGAAACTAATCAAGGAGAGAAGCAAGCCAGAACTAAGGAGAAATTTCCTGACAGAATAATTAATCAGCACTTAGTTATGCATGCATATTTTATTATTACTTGACATGAGTTATAATTTTGCCACCAACCTTAGAATAACCCCAAGAACAATCAGTGTCAGAACTGACAATGAAAATATTGAAGAAGTGGATAGCTTCTGCCTTTTGGATGAATCATCAACAGTAAATTCATACAATATTTAATTTTTAAATATTGTATGTGTTTATATGTGCTTTTATTCTGGCTGTTCACCGCCCAGAGTCCCTTTGGGAGAGGGGGCGGTATATAAATCTAAATAAATAAATAGTAAAGGAACAAGCAGTTAAGAAATTGGTTGCAGACTAGCACTTGCTAGAGCAGCCATGAAGGTCTTGGAAAAAAAAATCCAAATGCCTTGATGTCTCTATGCAAGGATCAAAATAGTGCAGGCCATGGTATTCCTCGTGACACTCTATGGAAACAAAAGATGAAAAAGCCAGATAACAACAGTAGTGAAAAAGGCTCTTGAGAATACCTTGGACTACCAAGAAAAAAAGATAACCAAAGAGCAAAACAAAAACGAAAAACCCCACAAATAAATGAATCCAAATCTAGCTATTCATTCGAGGGTAACCAGTCTCAAGTTACCCTACTTTAGACACATTGTGCAAAGACCTGGTTCTCTGGAGAAGTTTCTAATGTTGGGAATGAAGAAGAGGACCAGCAGCAAAATAGACAGATTTAGTTACAGTGGTGATGGGGCACAGTTGGAAGAACTGAAGGACCAGATTAGAGACAGATCATCATGGAGAAATCTATGTGGTTGTTAAAAGTTGACAACAGCTTGATGAAACTTAATCAATCATTTTGTTACTGAAGTTTTAGAATGAAATTTTATTTCTCCTTTCTTCTTCTAGAGTTATTTCCACACTATAGGCAGGGTCTGCTTAAAATTCTCTTTTTATGACTCTAATCTCTTAATCTGGGGTAGAGTTGGGGTGATTGGACGGAGCTGAGTATTTGCTGGTTGATGACACATGGAGTTCCCAGCAGACATTTTTTTCCTTTGCCACTTCGTAGGATTGAACTCTCAACCTTCTGAGTGGGAGGCGAGCATCGTCACCAGTATTTTATTTCACACCGCTCATTTTATTTCTCCTTTAATATCTGTAAAAAAAAAAATGCCTAGAATTCACGAAGACTGAGGGATAGATAAACTGCACAAATAAAAATAATAAATATTGTACAGAAGCTGCACATCCTTAGACTAGCTTGTGTATAAATCACCACTTCTACCTTGTGCTGTAAATCACTGCAGGAGAAAGAGCCAAGCAGGGTTATGGAGCATATTCAATGTTTAATTCAAGAGGCTTCTTGCCCTTATGAGGAAGCCTTTAGGCATAACACTTTGCCGGTGGGGGCGCCAAAGAAAAGAGCCACAGTATAAGCAAGTCTGGCGCAGCGTGGAAACCTGGTTTTTTCATACATTTCACAAAATGTTTCACAATATTTCCCCCTCTGCCGCTGTGGACAAGAGCTGCAAAGCTGCTTACAGCCTCGGCCAGAGTTGCCGTGGAGGCTCTTTGTGCCAAGCCCTGGGAAGTTAGTTACTCCTCTGAGGTGCTGATGGGGGCAAAATCCCGATGGTTGACTCGGGATACCTCGATGGCTTTCTGGCCTACTGCACTTCTGGTGGCATCTGGAAGAGGTTAACTGCAGATTGCCTCAAGTCCAAAGCGGTGTGCCTTGGGAAGCAGGCTGGGCCTGCAACTAAGCTCGCCCTGGTTCCTCCAACCGGGTGCCCTGGCCGTGTACGCAGAGGAGCCACCCGCTTGCTTTGATGGTGTGTAGACACTGGCTTTCCGATCTCTGGATTTCCATTTCCGATGACATACTGTATATGCTTGGACTGATTGGTTTTCTGATTTCGCAGGAGCAGTATTTTGCGGAAGACTGAAGGGTCTCGGGGAATAAATATCTTTGGACACATTCCCAATATTTCCTCGAGATTGGGTGGGTGGTTGGGTGGGGAGAGCTTTCCCTATGCTTTGGACCCCAACCAAACCAGTGGACAGAATGACGCCCACTCTGGACCCCTTTCTCCCACCCCATCAGGTGGACTCTGGGACCCCTTTCTCCCGCCCCGCTGCTGAAAACTGTCAAGCAGTTGATGAGCCTTCCAGAAAGCATTCAGCTCTTCATGTTTTAAAAACAACCACAACGAGAGGGATTCAGTGGGAATGGGTGGGTAGAGAGAGATTGTTTGAAGATGGCCTTCTTGCTTTATTTAAGTCAGCCACATTTTTTCCTGGACAGAACAACTTTCCGCAGGAAGCATCTGAAAGAGCCCAGAAGGAGGAGTGGAGATAATGGCATGTAGGGCAAGTATCTTTGGGTGATTAAAACAGAAATAAATCATTCCTGAAGATTTCCCGCGCTCTTTGAGCTACAAAGTGGTATTTTTCAGGAAAAAGGCAGAATTGGCTTTTACAGTGAATAAATATTAGGCTCCTCCCGTAGTACAGAAAGCATCATATCACCTGTCTTTCAGGAGCCCTTTTTGATCACTTTTAAAGTACTGGCTGTTTTTTTTTCCTGGCCTTGACTATTTTGAACAATGCTGAAGCAGAAATGTAATGCAGCCTTCCCCTATTCCTTCCTTTGAGGAGTTTAATCACTATGAGTAGGGAAGTTCGGAGAGTGTGATATGAAAAAATTTCATGGCTATAATGGTTTAACTAAACCTTCATCTGCTTTTTTTATGTGTACAGTTTCAGTCACATCGTTGTGGTCACTTTATTGACATTTTTTACCACACCCTTCAGGGCACCCCTGAGGGCAGTTAAAGCTGTACGCCTGCTGTGGACATTGAAATAGATGACATATGAAAAATAACTTGATATTAATGTCACTTAAATTTGTGGAGGAAGGAAAGTAGGTTCTATGAGGAAAAGTGAACTCCAGGAATTATTTTCTTTTCTTCCTTCTTCTCAAGGACTTTGTGCCAGTGTTAAGTCTTCCATTTCAAACTATTTCTGAAAAGCAACTATGATTGTATAATTATATATAACTGAATCATTGATTTTATTAGTTAAGAATTGTGTAATAAATAATTAAGAATGTAATAGAATGTATAAATCACATGTAAGTAGCAGTTTCCAATGCTCTCTGATTACCCATCCATTTTTAGTTGGTTTTAGAGTCTACTTTCCTCCTAAACTTTATCACACCACAACTATTACCCATACTATCAACTTTCCCTTGGTTCCTAATGTTCCTCTGAGTTTCCCCCATTTTTTAAAGATGTCCTAATGTATTCTGGTTGTAAAAATAATCTTTCTCCCTTAAGCCAAGACTGTCCCACCAAGTTCAAGGAATAGAAAACCTGGAATGTCTCACCTAAGATCTTGAAAATCAACTGATCTGTATGTAGCTGTGCTCAGAGACATACTTGGGGAAGCTTGGGCAACAAAGATATGCCTCCTGTGCTCAGATTAACAGCCAGCTTCAATATAGTTCTTTTTGTAGTATTTTGTAGATTTCTGAATTTATTACACCACAAAATAAAACATTTTGATAGATAAAGATAGATTAAGATTATGCATATTATGCAGTGTAACCTTTTGGCAGAAGGCTTTTTCTCTAGTAATATAGGAACATACATATCTTCTACATATCTCAGTACAGGTAGATCTTTACTCAGTGACTGCAATCCTGGCATTTCCAGTTGTGGTCATTTAAATGAGAATTGTTGGTTGTTAAGTAAATGGAATCCTAGATAAGAAGTGCATGGGTGGGGTGTGTGGAGGAAGCCCTGGCAGGTCAGTACAGACTGTGCACAAGTTGTGTGTGTGTGTTGAAGTGTTGGCCAAAGCCAGGCCCACCAGCACACACAAAATGGCCATTACCCCACTCATCTTCAGCCATTTTTCTCCCACTGCTGACAAATGAATACTGTTCTCCAAACTGCCTTGTACCAATCCTTAAGGCGGCATATTTTTCAAAGCATGCATGACATTCCTTTTCCAAATCATGCAACTTGCAGAATGAGAGTTCTGAAGAATCCTAAGGATCAGATGCTGGTGTGGAAAACAGCTTCAGGTGGCTTGGAGCAGGGGTCTCCAACCTTGGCAACTTTAAGACTTGTGGAATTCAATTCCCAGAGTTCCTCAGCCAGCTTTGAAGTCCACAAATCTTAAAGTTGCCAAAGTTGGAGAGTCCTGGCTTGGAGGACATTTGTCAGAAGTGGGATAAAAATGACTAAAGGTGAGTGAGCCAAAGCAGCTTTGCATGTGCTGATGGATTGGGTGAGCAGGTGAAGTTTTCCAATATGCTCATCAAGGAAGGGCATAAAAGTAGGAATGTCAAGGAAATTAAAGGCATGAGATAAGAAAAAGAAATATAGTTCCATTTTAATTTAGACCAGTACATTCATTATGCTTTTCCATATGTATATTTGCAAATCATTTTCTTTCCATTTGGTCCCTACAGTGTCCCTATGATGAATGATTGATTGATTGATTCCTCCTTCCCTTCCTCCCCCACTTTTCTCATTCTTTTTCTGAGAATCTCATCAGGTCTTGCCTATCATTACTTCAGTCCTTTTCACCTTCTCTTTAGATGACAAAACTACTCCAACACATCCATTTTAAGGTGGTCATTCACTCCATTAGGTGAATTAATTAATGATTAATAATCATTAAGCATCCATCTATTCTTTGTTCCACCTCTTGTTATTTTATTCCATATACTTTTGAATATATATGTTATTCTCACTGCATTCAACTTTCTTTTACTAACTTACCCAATTCTCATTTTCATATAAGAAATTGGGCAAAAGCATGCTCTCAAAACTATCTTTATTTTGACAAATGTTTCATTCCTTGAAACATACTGTATTATATTCTTAACGAATGTTCCTTCTTTATGTATATGAGAGTATTTACACCAAGACAAATTCCTTGTGTGTCCACTCACACTTGGCCAATAAAGTATTCTATTCTATTCTATTTATAATAGCATTTGTTTGTCTTTTATTTTTTATGCATTTCCCCATTTTTAATAAATATTTTCCAGATATTCACAGAATGTACATCTGTTTGTTCTGGTTTCTCATCAGTTAGGTGTAACTTGAACTAATTTTCTCATTTTTCCTATCAACAAGAAAATCGCCTTGATCTTCTATAAATTACTTTATAGATCTATACTCCTTGTTGCATCATTTAATCTATCTGAGATTTGTTGCAAATCATCCAGGTGATGAAAGCATATATGGTAAAGATTTTAAGGTGTTTTGTAATGCTAGACAGTCACTGCCTTGCTAGGTTTTATATTAGATGTATTTCAATCTAATATTATCTATTCCTTCACAGCCTCTAAGCATAAGGTTAGGACCCTGAAGCATCTTCTGCTTAGCCTACAAGCAACTGGAACAGTTCAGAGAATGAATAAGAAAGGTTTCTTTATTTTTTTATCGCCAGTTTACAGGAATCTTGTCAGATTGTCTGCCTTCCCTTGGGAAAGGCAGTTATAGACCAAATGGTTTGACCTCCCTCCCTCCCTCCCTCCCTCCCTCCCTCCCTTCCCCCCTCTCTCTTGCATTAATCAGGATAGTAAGTATGTGGCATGTGTCCAGATACTAAGGGCAGCCATCAAATCCTGGATGTCCCCTGACCTGGCTGTTAGTGCATGGAGATGGAAGTCACTTAAATTGATAACCATGGGGATTTAACCACAAATTCAAGCAGAGATCTTGCCAGTCACAGGTTCAGCATTAAACCAGCAGCACTTCTAAAGCTCAACTTCCCACACAGGGTCCATACTCAATTTTTATAAAGTAGAACATCTCAATGCAATTTTATCTCCCTGGCTTTGGAGTCATAGTGCAGCATTCAAAACACAGGCACATTTCCAATAGGTACTCACCCCGTCC
Source organism: Bungarus multicinctus (assembly GCA_023653725.1). Taxonomy (NCBI): domain Eukaryota; kingdom Metazoa; phylum Chordata; class Lepidosauria; order Squamata; family Elapidae; genus Bungarus; species Bungarus multicinctus. Next base: position 118,415,183 of record CM042838.1, on the reverse strand, counting down.
TAGCACAAGCAGGCCTCCAGCACTTTGGCCTCCAGGACCATATTTTGAAGAATTTGGGCCAGAAGTGAGATTCAGCAAGAATGTCCATCTCCCTTCCCCTGAAACAACTGCTCCACTTCTTGCTATCATATATCTTCTCCCTGACATTGTGGAAAACACCCATCTTTATTTTCTTCCATCATCTCTCAGCCCCCCTCCTAATATATTCACATAGCTTTACTCTGATTTCCCAATCCCTTCCACCTGGGTTCAGTGAGAGGATCTGGTCACCTGGCTTTGGCCATGTTGAGCATGAACTCTCAGATATCATTTTTCTCAGTTTCTTCGCATAGCAGCATCCAAACAGGGAATCATGTCTCATATTTTCATTCTAAGAAAGTGGTCTTCCCACCACTGCCACTAGCCCAACTATCCAAAGAAGGAGATGCAGTAACCCAACTATCCAAAGAAGGGGATTCTTTCATTTCTGGACAAAACTGTCCCCTTCCACGACGTACAACCCCCTGCCCCATCTAAAGAAACATGGGCCTGTCCATTCATTACCTGATAGTTAATAGATCATATAGTCTCATCATAGATCTTCGCTCTCATGAATTCTTTCAATCTTTAATAAGAAATTTTAAATCAGCCATGCTTTTAGATTTATGTTCGTTTCTTTGCTATTGTAGGTATAAAATAGACACGCTTAAGCTGCATATTTGAAACAAAGAGACCTTTTGTTTAAGCACCGGACCATTATCATTCATTCTTGAGTCACCAAATGGCTGAATCACTTTGTATCTATTCTCTCATGTCATTCTCACCCATCCATTATGTCAGCTCACCGAATAAGAACAGAAACAGCTTCATTTAGACTTCGGCCCCACAGGCATATCAGGGAAAGCAGAGCAAAGCCAGTCTAGCTTTGCTTTACTTTTCAAATGCTCCGTCACTGCCGCGTTGGAGGCGTTGGCCCCACAGGTCCATCCCATTGAGCCCGCTGCACCGGAGGGACCTGCCCAAGCAAGTACGAGTGGAGCGGTGCACCAAGTCAATGGGGTGAGCCTGAGAGAGGGAAAGAGAATGAGAGAACTGGTAGAATCTCACCCCTGAATTGTGCCCTGCGAAGGCCCACCTCCAGCACCCCACTGCCACCTCTTAGCGTCCCCCTGCCAGCCCCCTTGACTCTTAGCACCCCCCTAAGGCATCCCACCGCCTTCCAGGGAGTGGTACCGCCCACTTTGGGAACCACTGATTTAGAGCTACTACATCCTTCTCTCTTAAATGTCACAAATCACATCTTACCTAACTTCTTTTCCCACTTCTCTTTTATAATTCAGTCCTTTTTACAAGTTACCGTCTTCCAAGTGAATAGTATTGACCTCCATCTCCTGTCATATGGAAGATATTGTGGGTGTTCATCTCTACAATAGCATTGAACAATCAAGACTTTCTCATAATGTCCTTCAGGAAATATAAAATAGGCTGGCAGGCTTTGTTTGGCTTTGTACAACAACAGGTTTATTATCTATCTATCTATCTATCTATCTATCTATCCCTCTATCTATCTATCTATCTATCATCTGTTTATCATCTATCTCATTATCTATATCTGTCAAATTTCTTAACCACCCATCTCCCCCGCAGAGGGGTTCTGGCCAGTGTACAATTTAATTAATGTAATAAAACATTTCGTCCTATCTTCATTTCCATATGTATAGTTTGCTTCTTTATAAAGTGCTCAGTGCTGACTTTAAATGGCCCAAACATAGTTGCTTATTTGATGATACTTTAATAGAAGTTGATGGAAGTATAAAGGACAAGAGAGTGCTTAATGTATCTTGATGACTTCACTGCACCATAAATATTTCTGTCTCTTTTTCTGTCTGTCTGTCTGTCTGTCTGTCTGTCTGTCTGTCTGTCTGTCTGTCTGTCTGTCTGTCTCTCTCTCTCTCAAACACACACACACAGAGAGAACAATAGTTTATACCCTGCTGACTTACTATGGTTTCAAATCAATAGTTTTGATCAGTTTCAATGAAGAATGGGTTTTATCTCCCAATTCCCAGTGCAGAGAGAGGACCCAAGACCATTAAAAGAATATAAAACTGGTTTCTCAATTATCCAGATTTGTACTACTATATACATATGAGACATTTATAGCATCCTATTCCCATCATCTTTCATCCTATAGTATTTCTTTTCCTCCTCTGTCTTAATGGAACAACCTTCATATATTTTGGGCTATAACTCCCAACATTCCCAAATAGCATATGAGATTGAGTAATGGCAATATATCTCTTATAGAGTAATCAAATCATTAGTCAGGACAGCCTGAACTTTTTGACAGTGTTTATTTAGTTGACAATAGTATTAATATGAGAGTAGCTCTAAGGGGCCCCTTTGAAAGAGGGAACTAGGGAGCAGCTAAACACCTGCGACCTTCTGGAGGCTGTTTTATGATTTTGTCTACTTCTATACCCTCCTGTTGTATTTAAATTTAAAGAGAGGGCATGTGCACACACAGTATTTTCACCAATTATACAGAAGCAGAAACGGTCCAAGTTATTACTGCTTAAAGGAAATCATCAAGCAATGACAATTCAGATGCACAGAACACAAAGTTGATAGTTATTTTAACATTCTGGGCAGTTCATCCTATAGATTTCCGTGTTCCACCAGCAATAAAAATATATTAGTAATACTTTAAGTAAGCAAGTATATATTTTCCTTTCACTATGTAGGACTTATCCTACATAGGATACATATGTTTTTATTTATTCAAAAATAGTTACATACTAATTGGAAGGGGAAGATAAGCCATTAATATCAATAATGTGGGGTTGTTTGTTTAAAACAATTGCCTTACATCGCTCATTGTTGTCACGGAAGTTCTCCTCTGTTGAGAGTCATTTCAATTGTCAGTAATGATTTGCTAAGGTTAGTTTACCTTCCGCCAAGCCTACACAATAAATACAATCCAAAAACTGCTGAATTCATTTCAAGAAAATAAGTCGTCGGCAGCATGGGCAGAAATCTTAAGGCACTTCAGTTCCTACTCTGATTACCTTGAGTAGAAGTAATGAAAAGTTTCCTACACTGGAGCCTTTTTTTCATGGGATCTAAGAGTCAAATGATAAATGACATTGATAAATTGGAGAACTCTGAAGCATTTAGTCATTGTAGCAGTGGAAGCCTGTGAGATGGGAGAGAGCTATACTGTGAACATGCAGTGCTATATCTGTATTTAAGACAGAGATTTGGACTATTACGGGAAGAGGGAGAAGTCAGGTTATGGATGAAAACAGAATACAAGAAGCAACTCCCCCAGCCTTCATAATATGAATATCTTAATTTCAAGTATATATTTGCAAACTTCTTAACCTTGTTTAGCAGAAACAAAAGTCTGGCAATGACTGAGAAAATGGAAAAAATGGAAATAACCAGCTAATATAGACAGGATTGGGGAAGGGAAGTCCAAATGTACCCCAACACATTCACTACTTTTAAATATACCTTAAATATATGAATTCACATTCATATATTTCAGGTATATTTCACTCCTCTGAAAACAAATACATCCCATTAAAGGTGAAAAATGGAATGTCAAAGAGGCTAAAATAAGATGCTAGGGAATACCTCACACTGAAAAGTTGTTGAAAATGGGAAACTAAATGGAACAAACAAAATGTTAGAAAGTTATGATATTTATGTAGTTACTTACCAAGCACATCTTAATTATATTAAAATAGCCAATATATTTTTATAATCCACAAGACATGTCTCCGTGTATGAGTACCTCTAATGTTTGGAAATTGAAAGTTGAAAAATTTGACACGCCCTATGAAGGCTGTCCCTCCCTGATGTTAATCCTTGCAGATTTTTAGGCCTAGGTCATTTATTAAATATTTAAAGGACCCTGACTCCAACCAACCAACCCTAGACTGGTGGGGCCTTGCTTGATGAAAATTCTTGAGGAAGGATCATGGCGACTAGCTAGGTGTATTCAGAGCACTGGGTGCAATTCTGAGCATCACATACACTTCGACAGGGATATGAAAAACTAAATCTTATGGTCACACAGAGAAGTCTAATAAGAGCTACAATAACTATCAGATACAGAAAAAAAATAGAGCTGTTACTTCTGGTAAAATGAAGAGAAAGTTGACTAATGGCAAGAAATTTCTGACAATATATTGAGCAGTGGTACATTCTGCTTAGAAGAGTAATCCTGGTTTTCACCTTGAGCATTAAACAGTCACTTGTTGGAGATGTCTTAGTGGATTGAACTCTAAACTGAATACAGAATTGGACTGCTTGACCATCTAACACAAAAGCCCTATGATTCTAAATTAAAAGTCCTTGACTGCATTTAATTCTGTTCAATTAATCCTGTTCAAATTAAAACAATCCTACATTCTGGTTTCTGTTCTTTAGCTTGTTATTAATCCATGAGAAGAATCTCACCATATGACATTTTTCTATTGTATGCTCACTGATCTTTAATGAGAGCCTTTTTGTCAAAAGCTTTTTGATAGTCCAAATATGAATAAATATTGGCTATTCAACCTATGTGTTTCTCAAAATTCTCCATAGGTTCCTTCATTGGTGATATTTTATTTTAATACTTTAATACTCTCAGTTCTGAAAATGTTGCTGCTACTTCTCGTTAAGTTGAAAAGTCTAGCAATAGTTACTTAATTCAGGGGGGAAAGTTCAAAGCCCTCATTCCTCTGAGTTAGGGGTATAGCATCATCTGAACATCCCTAGGTGAGGTTCAGCTCTTAATGTTACTTTACTGAAATTGGATAACAAAACGTTTGTCTTTCTCTGGAAGCTCATTGGTCAACATGCAATATTGTACAGCAGAAGAAAAATCAATAAGCAGATGAGATTAAGCTGGTTGGTCTGTGGAAACTTTCCACAGAATGGGCCACATCACCCAGCATAAACCATTTTTCTAAAGTGCTCACTGCAGTGAGAAATCCTTTGGCCTAAGGCAATGCTATCATTGGCTTTTAGGAGTTTGTCCAGCCAAAGGAATGTTAGAGAGGGCATGTTCAAAGTGTGAGTAACATCTTACATTTGACCTAGTGGACAAGTCAAGGCCCAGGCTGACATGCAGGATAGCATAGGTGCTACCTTTTCTCCTTGGCTGCACACAATCATAGGGACAACAGTGCAGAGCTCTTTGTTCAGCCCTACCACCTCCTCCACCCAAATCCAGCACTATAACTTTCTAATGAGGAGAGGTTTCCCACCGATGTGGCAAGTGAATAATTTCCTGAAGTTTGGAAGGAGTTTCTACGAAACAAATCAACCATAATCAGCATATATTTTATTTTTATTTATTTGAAAGCTGGTTAACATCCTGGAAAGTTAGGTGATTTACTCCAAAACAAAGACAGACTTCTGAAAACGTGAGCAGTTTGGAAAATTAGCAATGGAGAAAATACATCTGACAAACAGAATCTGCAGTTCCTGGCTGTACAAATAACAACTCTAGCACCTTAAAGTCTAATGTATAATGGCATTTACGTTCAGTGGCATCCAAATGATGCACGAAAGCTTGTGGCCAGGAACAACAAGAACAACAAAACCTATGCCACAATAACCTTGTTAATCTGTGATGAAAATTGATGCACTTTATTTCACTCTCTGGGCCAGGTGAAATACTTCTGCCCAGTCTTCAGGTGTACACCTTTCCTTGGTTTCTAATTTTAGAAAGCTCTGCCTGTCCCATCAGCATAGCCACTTATCTTGGTCAAGTTGTTTGCAAGTTTGCGGAAACCTAATGCCTACAAGGATTACCCCTATAACTATCCCTCATTTTATTCCTTTTTTGTTGATATCAGAGCCTACTCTATCATTTGACAGAGTGGGGCAGTTGCCTTAGTAATGGATAAACTGAACTGAATGGGCAGCCATTTTATTTCCCAACATATTGTCTGTGGTAAATAATTCTGTTCCTTCCGGAGTGTAACACAAACATAACAAAATCCAAAACATAAATAAATGTCCTTTAATATCCTCCAACTTGGCCGCACTGTTCAATAATTCTCAGTTGGAAATAAAACTTATTCAAAAATAGTCTTCAAAAGCAAGCAATACAGTCCAAACTTAATGAACAGATAGAGGTGAAATAAAAAAACTAAAACAAATTACAATGAAGGAATTTCCACAATGGACCAGCATAAGTAATTACCAACTTCAAGGAGATAACAAGGTACAGTCTGTTGGAAGGATGCCAACCAAGATAACATCAGCCCAAAATAACACTTTGCTTCTGGCAATGCTGTGTTTTAACCGTCTCTCATATACTATTCTTCCCAGCTGAAACCAATGAGGGGGATCATGGCCGCTTCCTCTCCCATAAGCCATGTTGTTCCCTTCTCCATTCCTCCCTGCATGCCCTAGGATGAAGAGGGGATGGGCCTGGTTCTTCCTCTGACTGCCCAGCTGGCCTCTGCTCTTCCCCAGCCTCTTCCACAACCTCTGGAACCATACTTCCACTCCCTGTCGGCTGTTCTTCCTCTCCCTCAGAGTCTGACTCCAACAAGGGCATGATAGTTCCATTCTTAGTGTTGAAGCAAAGTTAAGCTATCAGTCCAATTATTCATTTTTACTTGGAAAGATTCACTGTGTTTGTTTCAGATAGCAAAATATAGTGTGGGTCTTGTAGAAGTGGTCCTCGAATTATGACCATAATTGAACCCAAAATTTCTGTTGCTGAGTGAGACATTTGTAAAGTGCATTTTGTCACATTCTGCAACTTTTCTTGCCACAATTGTTAACTGAATCACTGCAATTGTTAAGTTAGTAACATGGTTATTAATTGAATCTGGTTTCCTCGTTGATTTTGCTTGTCAGAAAGTTATAAAAGAAAGTTTATAAAAGTTATATGACCCCGGGACACTGCAACTGTCATAAACAAGCAACTGCATTTTGATCATGTGATCTTTGGGATGTTGCAAAGATTGTAAGTGTGGAAAACGGTCTTAAGTCACTTTTTTCAGTGCCGCTGTAACTTCGAACAGTCACTAAATGAACTGTTGTAAGTCGAGGACTACCTGTAACGAACATTTTGAATTAGATAACTTAGAAGGGAAATTAGGTAAAGGTTATCAGTAGTTACAAGTCACAATGGCTGAACATGATTAAAAACAATAGGCCTCACTGTACCAGTTGCTGAGAAGCAGAAATGGGAAGGTCATGCAGTACTCTTATTCTGCTTGTAGGTTTTCCATACTATTTGGTTGGCCAATGTTGCACTGAGTTGGCCTTTAGTTTCATCCTGTATAATACTGTTTTTATATAGTTTGCATGTGAATGATCATTCTCTCTATATGCTAATATCTTTATGCATGTGAGTTTGCAGATACAAAGGTAGGCGTGTGTGTGTGAGAGAGTGAGTTTATGTACACATTCTTATACCTGTGGACACATGTGTATCAACTTTCTGAAAATACCTGTCCTTATTTTCTTTTTTCCTTATTTTCTGCAACCATCATTTAGGAAAGAAGATTTTGAATTGCAACAGGAACTCTGCAATTAATGTGGTGAGTTAAGATTTCTCTTCATCTGAAATTCATCTGTTGAGATGGTACAGCTGTTTCTAGTTTAGAATGGCTCATATTATGACTAGACGGAATATTTACTCATTTACTCACAACTTTTGGACATTGTTCAGTCAAATGACTCCAGACAGCAAACAGAATTCCCACCCCCCAACTCATTAAAAAAAATGCCTAGTTTCTCCTCTCATAAGCATTAAAATGGATGCCTATCTAGGGGGGAAAGTTTGCAAAAACTTTCTGAAATGCAGAAGTAGGAGGTATTATGAACCATTCCATGTAGCAGAAGCCACAGTGAAAAAGGCCTAAATTCAAACCCACATTCCATGTCATATGATGTGGGATTTTATATACCTGTTGGGATAATTTGACAGGGTAGGCAGAATTGTTTTAAGGAAGATTAACAACTGAATATTTTTCCATATTTATGTTCACATAACTATTTAGTTTTTGTTTAAAAAGGTATTTTCCCTAGGAAGCAACATGTGGGCTATTTACTTCACAGAGCAGCATTTGGTCATGTGCTCTCCTAGAAGATTGTGGAGGAGGAAAAAAGGAATAAAAAATAAAATTATCTAAAATTATTTAATGAAAACTAAGAAACAGAAATTTTCTGCTTTGGAAAAAATATTGCTACAGTAACTGAGAAGAACCCCATTATTATTGAATGTTATGGTTTATTAAAAATAATGTTGAAAGGAAACTGAGTTATGTGATATTATTTTCTAATAAGAGGTTTGGAAGTGTCACATCATGAATTAAGGATTATTTCTCTGCAACAATAATTATTTTAGGGGAATGATCCAACCTTGTGACAATTTTACAGACTCATAAAATGGTGGATACCTGGCCCTTTTGATACCAAAGTAATGGTATACTTAGGAGTTAGATCTGAATTCAGCTTCACAGTGGGAGAATGGATAGAAAGAAAGAACCCAAATAAAAAAAAACAAATTAAAAAAAAACCAGTACTGTTGATTAACAATTCAGAAGAAAGTTAAATAAAAGAACCCAAATAAAAAAAAACAAATTCAAAAAAACAGTACTGTTGATTAACAATTCAGAAGGAAGTTAAATAAAGCATATTACTTTCTAAAGAGGGAGAAGGTAAATGCGATGAAGTCCAAAGTTAAAAATTGTTTAATTGCTTCATTGCACTAAAATAATATGTGAAGGACACTAAAAAAAGGATTCTCATGACTCTGACTCTATCTACATCAAATTAAGCAAATTTAAGTCAAGTTAAGGATGGAGGTGATGAAACCCACCTGAACTTTATATATATATATGGAAGCAACTGATTTCAGTGAAAAGGACTGTCAATAGAAACACAAGAAGGAATCTAAGAAGAGCACTGAAATCAGTATTAAGGTGATAAAAATCAATATTAAATCAACTTTCTAAATCTAAACAATACTCGGCCAGGTAAGTAACAGAAAGAGAAAATGTCAAGAGGAATGGAGAAAGGAAGAAGTGAACATAGCATTCTAAACTGGACATAACTTTTTAGTAAAAGTATTTGGTGACACTTCACCCACACACAAAAATAAGTCTCCCATCTTTTTGTCACTGGTATGATCTTAGCTGGCCAAAGCAGCAATAGTCTGAAAACTAGTCAGAACGCTACCAACTTGTTTTATTCATTTTAAACACATCTAATTTGGAACTATTTCCCCTGTTTTCAGAGTTAAGTCACCCACAAATCTTAGCATCTGGATATAGTATGTCCTTATCAAATATATTGAAGACAAAGGTCCTGCCAATCAATTAATGGAACCACCGATTGACCCATGATGACCCATTTAAAACGAGGAAGTGGAGTCTAAGAGAAAGCTGTCCTAAAGCATAATATATTTGGGACTGATTGGAACAGGACTGAACCTCAGAGCAGATCTGGAGGGCTAGCAATCTGGAGGGGGAAGGGTCCCAAAGGAACTGATTCGGTTCTGCCATTTTTGTAGGACTTTCCTTTATTTTGGAAAGCATTTTATAGATGTGTCAGTGCTAATGTTATTTAATGAAACATTTCCTTCTGTCCCACAATGCTAAATATTCAAAGGGACTCCTGCCTCCCCCCCCCCACCCCGCAAAAAAAAAAAAAAAAAGGCAAGGTCTAAAATTATCCTAAACTGGGCTGGTTGCCTTCTTGAAATCCCAACCAGAATTGGCTTGCAAAGAGAGCCAGGGCGGGCGGTGTGGGGAGGAGGACAAATGCCCAGGAACGGCAACGTTAAGGGCAATATTCATTAAGCAGTTGGAGCAAAATATTTAAGCAGTGCTTAATGTTAGGACGCCATCTTAAATGAATTTATTTGGGAGCCACTTTCTCGCTGGGACGCGCCCTTCTTTTCTTAAGAGATGGGAATGAGAAGGGCTGCCCCCTTCCTCGCCTTCTGATTTCTGGAAAGGAACTTCCCGAATTTCGGAGTGCTCCCGAGATCTAGGACGAGATCCTTCGTGCGCAGAGGAGTGGAAGATGACCTGTCCGACACCTCTGAAGAAAGCTACCAGACAGTTCTTATGACCTGGTACTGTATAAGTAAAAGGCTACAGAAGTGAGGGTTTCCCGCTAAGTTTTAGGGCAGAGGTCTCCAAACTTGGCAACTTTAAGACTTGTGGACTTCAGCAAAGCTGGCTGGAGAATTGTGAAGTCCACAAGTCTTAAAGTTGCCAAGTTTGGAGACCTCTGATTTTCTTATCCAGCTTTTTCTTATCCAACTGCCAAAGAATTGCCCCAAATGCAGAGAAGTTGATTCCATCTGACGGCTGGGAGAGGTTTTCTCCTTCCCTTCTCAAAGCATCGGGCGCCTGTTCGGAAGGGCGGCCGGAGCGGGCTTGGAAGGCAACGGCTGTCGCCTTAGTGAGCGCTTGTTTCTGCGTGCTTCGGGTTTGGTCGCTTTGAGTTTAGGCATCTTTGACCTGGAGCTCTTGAAGAGCTGGTCCTGGTAGGCTCTGGGGTGTGGGTGTGTGAGGGCAATCCAACGTGCTCTCAAAGGCAGAGACTGGGGCGGTTGTCGCGGAGGTGGGAGCCTTAGAAACAGGCCAGACACATCCTAGTCCACCTTTCATTTCTTTGCACCCTGCTTCTTCGTCTTCTTCATCACCATCATCAAACCCAACTGTGGACAATCGGGGCACAGTTGAAGTAGCCCAGGGTTTCACAGGAGATGGGCGCATCTGCGAAGATAGATCCAGTCTTCAACTTTGTAAACACGCGCTTTGCTTTGTGTATTTTTTCCTTCCGAAGGACTTAATCTGGCTTGCTGAATTAGAAAATCCGGAGGAGGACGCCCGAAGGAGACTAGCTACTACCCGAAATCACCTCCTAGAAGCAACATACACCCATCAAGCCTCCTTTCCGTGGAAGTTAATTCCACCCGAGAACGGCCGCCGTTCTCGCATTGAGACCAGTTGATATACTTTGCTGAAGCCGCGGTGCAGGCTGGCCCGAAGGAAAGGCAAGCTAGGGTCGATCAAATGATTGCTGCATCTTTCCATCAAGGGAAATCAATAGGCTTTTGCTGCAAAGTCTACATTCTCTTAGCTGGGAACCAAATTCTTTTCAAATCAAAGCACTTACAAGTAAGCACTATTGCGACTAATTGAAAATATGAACCTGTCTACCAAATGAAATTCAAACACTTTGTCTTGACTTGATTTGGAGATCAGCTTATTTGATTAGGATCAAACTCATCTCTTTGGATGTGATTTTACATATAAATTAATTCTGCCCCGCCATTGCTGTATATTTGATTGGCTCTGTGACTGCTAGATTTTGGAGGATCAATGGCTATAGTTTGGTCATTTTAGTCAAAATAAATACATTCCAGTGTAGAGGTGTAGGTCCAAATGGAAGAGTAGAGTTGGTTCCAGTTTCATAAAAGCGTATGAATAATACAAACTGAAGGAACATATTCTAGGAGCAAATCTCCAGTTTAATCAATGCTCCAAAGAAAATGCAAAGAGGAAAGAAAAAAGTTTTGGAAAATTTGGAAATTATTTGTTCTTTTAAGGTATAAATTGAGAAGCCCTGTTTGGGGAAAAACTGGGTATAATTAAAAAGTGTTATTTTTTTCTTCCTTCCTTTTCCATATATAAACAAAACAATACAGCAGCCCACTGCAAACTAATATGTACATATATTTACTGCTAAGTTTTATTACTTTGACCTCCTATTAGAATATTGTTAGAGCAATGCTTAACATTCTAGTGTATTTTGATTATGCAATTATTGTACATTAAGATAAGTTGTGTTCTTAACATAAATAAAATAACGATTGTAGAAAGTAAATGTGTTTTTTATTGATATTGAGATACATATACTGAAGAAATCCTTATATAATCTCTGTATATCGGTAGGTATTAAAGAGGTTAAATATGCTGCTAATATAAGTAACCTTTCTACCTCTGTTCAAATTTTTGCACATAATATAGATCTGGTCCATCCCCAGTAATAATGGCGCACAATTCTATTATCTTCCTATTCGTTTTTGTTTGGGGGCATTTTAAATTTTTATTTGCTTTAATGAAACAGTCCTGAAAAGGTCAGCCTGTGAAATAACTGAAAGGAAAACAAAGTTCTTAATTTCTTAGGTGACTAAATTGTTTTAAACCATTTTATTCCGAGCTCCTACAAATAAAGCATTGCAAAATAATATATCCCCCCCCCCAAAAAAAAATACCGTCACCGCCGCCCAAGCATCGGCTTTATAACGGAGATCTTTGGATTCAGGTAAGATCAGAAGTAAGTTTTAAAGTTTCTTCGCCAGGAAACCAAAACACACTCTAGGGTGGCAGACGCAACGCTTTCATTCGCGGCTCTGAAGTTTGCTGCAGCTCGAGAGAAAGAAACTTCCAGGGAGGGAAGCCCCACTTTACAAAAAAAAAGAAAAAAAAAAAGGGGGTGGGGGAGTCTCACCGTTCACGGAGCCTAGTTGAGACGCCATGTTACTTGCATGCGAAACTTCTTCCTCCACAAGTGCCCAGAAGTTCTTCTAAGCCTAACCTCACTCCCATTGATTTGATGGCGCTCGTTTCCAGCGGTTGTCCGGAAGCGGCGCTCGGGGTGTTGTTCAAGGGGGAAAACTGATGCTCTGCTTCCAAAGTTGGCTGCAATTACATTGGCGGGGCCAGAGCTCACCTCTTGCCGAGCCCGAAAGCCTAATCAAGGCGCCGGTTTCTACTGGAAGGGGACGAAACGCTCAAGGCGGGCATCGAGTTTGCCCCTGAGCATTTTCTTGCCTCCTCAACGTGGGTCTCACAATTGGAGCAAAACGATCTTTAGGAGCCGACGTGGAGTCGGAGACAAAGCGACCGGCCATTTACGCAAAAGCCACTTTAGATAAAGGTATTGCGTTATTCCCGGGGAGCAGCAAAAGTGCACTTTGGCATTCATTTATTTAATTTTTATTTATAGGCCAGCTTGCTTAATGATCCTGAAAAGCCCGAGCCCGTCGTACATGCCAACAGATTTACCAGCGGCAATTACTAAACGGTTGCAGCTTGAAAACCATCGGGTTAACTGCCCCTTAGCTGCCTTTTCTCTCCCCCTCTGTCTCTCTCTCTTTCTGTTTCAGAGAATCGCTTTATGAAATTAGGTACCACTAACCCGCCAGGCAAAGATGCAGGAAATCTGTCACCCTCCCCCCGCCCGCCACCTTTCCCTTTGCCCACCCACTCCGTTTCCCGGAAAGAAGAAGAATATGAAACGCGCACATTGAAAAATAGCTTTGGAACAAGGAGGCGCGGCGGCTGGCTGCCCCGGGTAACACGAGGCAACCAAGCTGCCCTTGGGTGCTTCCAGGCATGAATTAAGGGCCCGGCCCAACCCGCGCCTGCCCCACTCGCGATGGGGGCGGGGGAGAGGAGTCCCCGAGGCCCCCAAAGAGCCCAGGATTCCGCCTCAAAGTCCTGCCCCCGAAGCAAAGCATTTTGACCCGCTGGTGGATCGGGGCTGGATTAAGACCTCAGCCACAGCGTCGCCAACTTGGACTCCCGGTTTGTCTAGACGCCGAGGTGGCCGCAGTTCAGCTTAGCGAAATCTCAGGAAACAGAGACATTATTCTTTCCTGGCGGAGTGTGTATGTGGGTGGGTGACCTAAAGGTCTTTGCCAGGCCGGGCGTCTCTGATGGCAAAACGCCGCTTGTAAGCTTTAGACGCGGCCCGAAGGAGTGCGTGACACGGCGCCGATTGGAAAATAACGAACGGCCTCTTAGCCTTAATGTGTTTTCCAGCAGCCCCTTCTTTCTTATACAATTGCTTGACACGTTTCTCTCCCCCCCCCACCCCAAACTTCCAGCTTCCTCCTGTTTGAGAATAACACGCGCGGCGATAGGATCAGGTGATTGCATGTCTGGAGAGAGAACATATATTTGGCAAAGCGCGGAGTGGCAGGGCGGGCGGGGGAACGAATGCGCGGCGAGGGTCGGACGGATAAGCTTCCTAGAGGCTCGGCGGCCGCTGACGCCTCCTCAGCAGCCCTGAGAAGGCACAAGTAGTTTGCTCTAGGAAAGCCAGCGCCTCTCCCGAGAGGAGCCGTCCAAGGTCTGGCCCGGGACCGCCTTGCGGCCAACTTGGCACTGTCTGAACGGGAGCTGTTCTTTTCTCTCCGTCCGGGCTTTCTAACGAGAGGCGGGGGCGAGGGCGGGAGCGAGGCGGAGGGGTGTGGGGGGGAGAGGAAGACTCGATCCAGTTCTTCAGTCCTGACCTTCCTCGTTCAGACGGAGGGAGGAGGAGGAGGAAGAGGACTGGTAGGGCGGAAGCGCGTGGAGTGTGTGTGGGGAGGGGGGGGTCGCAGTGGCGCGCGGGGTGTGTGTGTGTAAAGGGAGAGGTTGGTATCGGAACTGGTTTGCCTTCCAGACTTATCCACGGGCGGAGTGCTGGGCGGGGGTGGGGGGTGGGGGTGGGGGTTGGGGGGGCGGAAGCAAGCAAATAAGAAAAGATGAATTGAACCCCCTCCCCCATTAAATCCTTGGGTTTTTTTTTTTTTATACCCCTTCTTGGGGATAGTCTAAAGGGTTAGATTCTCTCCCCTCCTCCCGGAAATAAATATATAAATGAACAAAATCGGTTCCGTTTGGGGGGGAGGGGGAGGCAATCATTTTATTTATTTTGTGTGCGTGTGAAAAGACTAACCTGTTTCTTGAAAAGTACAGAAAACGAAGAGCAAATCCTGAGAAGTAAAAAAAAAAAAAACCAACTTAAAGGTGTTTACCTTGTCATCAGCATGCACGCTAATTATCTTGGGCAAGATGCGGGGATCTATTGTCTTGTTGCTTTAGAGCCTATGCCCCGCCTCTGGTGGCAGCCTAAAACCTGGCGTCTGGCTAAAACAAACGAAAGGCAGCTCTGAGCCTCCACTCCATCCAATTAAGGCGGACTTGGTCCACTCGGTTACGTGTTCATCCAACAAGATCGGCGTGGAAGCAACCCAGCAGAATATTTGGCAAAAAAAAAAAAAAACAGCAAAAGAAAAGGAGAGAGAGTGAGAGTGAGTGAGAGAGTTTTGCCTCCCCTTTCCCTTCTTTTCCCCTCCTCTCCCCCCAGCCGCCGAATCATGTCGATGAGCCCAAAGCATACGACTCCTTTCTCAGTGTCTGACATCTTGAGCCCTTTGGAGGAAAGCTACAAGAAAGTGGCCATGGAGGGGAGTAATTTGGGGGCTCCTCTGGCAGCGTACAGGCAATCTCAGGTGGCGCAGCCGACCATGCAGCAGCACCCCATGGGCCATAACGGGACGGTCACCGCCGCTTACCACATGGCAGCCGCCGGGGTCCCCCAGCTGTCCCACACCGCCATGGGCGGCTATTGCAATGGCAACATGGGCGACCTCCCACCCTACCAGGATACCATGAGGAACAGCGCTTCCGCCACCGGATGGTATGGAGCCAACCCGGATCCCCGCTTCTCTACAAGTAAGTGCTCGCGGCTAGCCCCCCACCCCCCCCAAAAAACAACAACAACCCTTCCCCGCTTCAGGGAAGGATCGTGGCGCGGCCCTAGACAGGTGGAACAGTGTGGGGTAGCGGTCAGAGCGGCGATCAGCGAAGTGGGGCTGGGGAGATTCCTGGGTCCCCTTTCCTAAAATCGGCCCGGGTTGCCTCCCCTCCTTCGGCACGCCTTCCCCTCTTCTGCGCCTCATTTAAGGCGCTTCCAGACTTCGAAGGCCGTAAGCGGCTTCTGCTGCCACGGGGGATAGACAGACCTGGTGCCAATGGTTCATGGCAATCGGAGCTGGTAGAAGGAGAGAGGTTCGCGCGTTCTCAGGCGACAGCTGTACTGGGAAGAAATGGGCGAAAAACGGAGGGAAACCCGCGGTGCCTCCCGCGTATATCAAGGATGAGCAGGGGAACTAAATGCAGGGCTTGCGGAGGAGTTAAGATCGTGCGTTTGGGGTAGTGCAGAGTGCACGAATGCTGCAAAAGACGTTGGGCCTCCAGCCTTTGTCTGCAGTGGGAATATTAGCTCAACTTTGGAACAACGCCGACGGAGTCCATAGGGGCCCTAACGCCTAACTTTGTAAATGAGGAGACCGGGGAGGAAGGATTACTCAGCACATACCGTTTATGGACAGCGAAAAGCTACTGATAAGGACAGAATCGTTTAATGTGGTCTACATCAACAACAACCCTCCACTCTTTTTCTTAGTAGGGCTGCTTCTTCTCTCCAGATCTTCCTCTCGCAGGGTTTTCAGTGGCGATGTTTAAGGGCCTGGGCACATTTGGGCGATCTGATTTAAATTCCATATGGGAAAGCTCCCATATTAGATCAAAACCCGATTTCTGCAGGTTCTTAAGTAATTCGTGGGCGGCCTTATTTGGTTTGCTCTTGGCTTGTTATTTGTGCTTAGGTTTTTTTTTAATTTTATATATAGAGAAAGGAAGAAAATGTCTGGCTACCCGGCAAGCGGGGTTCACTTTCTGGGGGGGTAGGGAGTGGGGGAAGAGGGGATGCGTTGGGCTTCCTGGATTCGGAGGTGAAACATCTTCCAGCCGGCCTGGCCAGCGGGCGACTAACTCTGCCTGTCTGGCTCTTCTCGATTGCAGTCTCCCGCTTCATGGGCCCTTCGTCTGGCATGAACATGGGCGGCATGGGGGGCCTGGGCTCGCTGAGCGACGTGAGCAAGAGCATGGCTCCCCTGCAGAGCGCACCTCGGCGGAAACGCCGCGTCCTCTTCTCGCAGGCCCAGGTGTACGAGCTGGAGAGGCGCTTCAAGCAGCAGAAGTACCTGTCGGCGCCCGAGCGGGAGCACCTGGCCAGCATGATCCACCTGACGCCTACCCAGGTCAAGATCTGGTTCCAGAACCACCGCTACAAGATGAAGCGCCAGGCCAAGGACAAGGCGGCCCAGCAGCAGATGCAGCAACAGGAAGGCGCCTCTTGCCAACAGCAGCAGCAGCAGCAGCAGTCACCCCGCCGAGTGGCCGTGCCGGTCCTGGTCAAAGACGGCAAGCCGTGCCAAGCGGGCTCCAACGCACCCTCCACTGCGCTGCAGGGCCATCACCAGCAACAACAGGCGGCGGCCACCGCCATCACCGTGGCCTCCAACGGGGCCAGCCTGGGACAACATCCGAGCCACCAGGCCAGTAGCGCCGGGCAATCGCCCGACCTGGGCCAGCACGCGGGCAGCAGCCCCTCCGCCCTGCAGAGCCAGGTGTCCGCCTTGTCGCACCTGAACTCCTCCACCTCGGACTACGGGACGGCCATGTCCTGCTCCACCTTGCTTTATGGCAGGACCTGGTGAAAAGGACCGTCCGGCCCCGCCTTCGGCCGGCGCCCGCTACCCCTTTCTCCCCGAACGAGCTGACCTGCCCCCCACTGCCTCCCACCAGACCCCTCCCCTGACTTTCCCCTTCTTTTTGTTTGTTTGTTTGTTTCGGAGAGGAAACGAGAGGAGAGGACGAGGCCGTTGGCTTTGGTCGCAGTCGGAGAGAGAGAGAGAGAGAAAGAGAGAGAGAGAGACTCTGCTCTCGCAGTGGCTGCCGACGAAAGTCGTCCGGAGCAGTTGAGGGCCTTGGAAGCCCTTCGGGACCGGGTACCGTCTCGGCTGACGTGGAAACTCCATTGGACGCTTGTATGTACATACACAAACATTGGGGCGAGGGGTGGGCTTTCCTCCCCTCCTTCAGGAAAGTTAACACCGGCACCTCTGTGTAGACGCGAAGTCCCCGACCGCGGGCAAGGGAAGGAAACGCAGCGACACTTTGGCGCCTTAACATCAGCTCACGAACTCGTAGCTTATACGGTCCATCGCAAACCGTGGACCCATAGTTTTTAGCAACCTGAATATTTTGTTTGATTTTTAAAATATATGTGGAGCGAGGATCTATCAAACAAATCAAAGCTTTTTTGTTTTCCTTTTTTAATTTTACGGGGGAAAGCCACTTTTAAAAATGGATCTCCACAGAACCTTGACATTTGGGGCAGTTTAGTCTTTCTTAATGCTCCTTCCTTCCTTCATTCCTTCCTTCCTTCCCCACTGTCTTTTTTTTCCTCTCCCACCTTCCTTCCTTCCCCACTGTCTTCCTCCCTCCCTCCCTCCTTCTTCCTTCCTTCTCTCCCTCATTTCACTGCCCTTTCCTCCTTCCCTTCTTTGCTACTTATGTAGATATATTTGGCTTTAAATATATTTCCTAAGAAGCGTCTAATAAATTATAATTATCACCGACATTTCTTACTGCCTTTGGTATTTTTCATGCTTTGTAAAAAAAAAAAATGCAGAAGGGAGTTGAATCCCGCCAGAAAAATTCCCCCAAAGGTCCACTGAATTTCACGGGTGTGGGGGGGAGGGGGGGGAGTCGCGGCCATTTCAACGGGATGTACGAGCAGGTCTCTGTCTCAGGAAAAGTAAAAAGCAAGGCTACACCGTTGGTTCCTGCATTCCCGATTAACTCTGCCGCGAGGGAAGGGAGTCCAAGATAATGAGAAGACAAGCAGACAAGGGAATCCAAGTGGCGTCGTTCATAGACGAGAGACAATATTTGCAGACCCACTAATTGAAATCCCAAAAAGGAGCATTTAAAATACTGATGCTCAGGGTGGGAAAGCTAACAAGGGACGTACTAACAGGTAAGGGGAGAATGTTAGAATCTTTTTTAAAAGTCCGCTTTTATTAACTTGTTAAAAGAAAAAAAAAAGGAACACGCCCATCATTTTTACAAAGGTTTCCTATGTAATTGTACTTTAAGGGAAGTATGAATATTTTAAAACATCTTATTTATAATCAAAATAAAACATAGCTTATTGTGCACGAAGCGTATCGTCGTGTAGTTTGACTTAACTGCAACCCGGAGACACTCCGCAGTTTGTAGGCACCGAGGGGGACGCTGGTGCGTGTTGAGGAAGAGGAGGAGGAGTTGCCCAAATGTCGGTGAGCGGGGATCGATCTGTCCTTGGTTGGGTTTAGAGGCAGAGCCGGTCTCAGAAACGGTCTGAAAACGGGCTGAGTAAGACTTTCTGGACTTTAAGCTACGGCAACCTACTTTACCTTGCTTGTTCAGGGCTGATAGGAAGGAAGGCAAGACTATTTCCTCGCAAGTGATGGCATCGCCTAGTCACCTTCGGGGCAATAGGAGTGTGTTGTTAGCGCACCGCCGGTTGGATGATGTTTTCAACCTTATCAAGAGGCAGCCAGAAGAGGAGACTTTCCTGGCCTGGAGGCCGGGTATTTGGCCCGAAACCTTTTCTTCGGGGTTTTCTTTCTAAATGACCTTCTTCTGTCTGTCTACGTAAGAATCGGTGCTTGGAAATCTAGGCTAGGGACTTGCGATTTGTCAAAGGCAACCCGGGAGGCGGGTGGGCGATGGCCCTTCGTCTGGCCCAGTGGCGGGGAGTGGCGCACAGTTGGCGAAGAAAGTCAGGCGCGTACTGGACCCGAGATGGTTCTCGGCTGATAGCTGGGGGCGTAGGGATAAAAAGAGGGGAATCTTCGGCTTTAAAAGAAAGGAAAAAGAATGCTCCGCGTCTTACATGTGTCAGCAGAACGTAATATTCCAGGCATTCCTCTTGTTTAGAGAGAGAAAGAATGAAAGAAAGAGCGAAAGAAAGAACGATGAAAGAAAGAAAGAAAGAAAGAAAGAAAGAAAGAAAGAAAGAAAGAAAGAAAGAAAGAAAGAAAGAAAGAAAGAAAGTTAAGTAAGTGAGTTTGGTCAAGCTCAGGAGAAACATTTCCAGCTGTTCCCTCCCCCCCCTTGCCAGATCTATTTTTTTCTCTGTCTTTTACAGCTCTGTGCTAAAATTAGCATCTACAGAGCCCAAAATGGAGCACTCAGAGCTGTCATTTGAAATCCTAATGTGGTTCCTTTTATTATTATTTTTTTTCTGGTGAGCTTCTCTTTTTTAAATGAAAAATCTGCATGCATTCAAGGCTTGGCAAAGAAGAATCAGCAGTGGGATGGGTGGTGGGGTGAGTAATAGGCCATTAAAGAGCTTGTATCTGTGGAATGGAAACATCAAGGTGTGGGAGATAGGATAACAAATCAACCTGTCTTTAACTGTTGAAAAATATACCCAATTTATACATTCGCCCACCCTCCTCATCCCAATGTAGCCATTTTGGGGTTTAAATTAACAAGGCGAGCTGATCACTAGGAAGCAATCAGGGCACATACCTAAATCGTATTGTATTTTCTCTTGCCACCTTCCTTCACATTAATGCTGCCTTAAACTTGGACAGGGTTCCCTAATACGTGTGTAAAAAGGGCTTCCTGGAGTCAAGCTCTATTCCAGAGAACTGTAATCTTTACTTTTTAAAGGGAGGGGGGGAACCTTTGGGGAAATAAATGGTCCTGTATTTCTAGTCAAATTCATAAAACACATATTTGGAGGTGGGGACTAATGGATGTAATGGATGATTGTGTACACCATCTTATCTTTCTGCAACTAGATTTAGTTTCGATTAAATAAACTGGCTTCCACTTTGTCTGGGGTCGGCTTAGATTAAAGTCTATTTGCTTGTTTTACCGAAAGGTGAATTCATCTCTTGATAGACCTCTAGAGTCCAAGCAAACACAATTCAAAGGTTATTTACCTATCAGTCAGAAGAAATGCAAACAAAACCGTTCTAAGAAAATTACAGCTCCTTTCCTATTTTAAAAGAAGAAATTATATCATTGCTTTATAACTTTCTTTCAGGGTCAAGCTTTGGCTGATTGAAGCATATCAAGCTTTCTTTCTTTCTTTTCTTTTTTAAGGAAATAAAATAAGTTACATTGAAATTTCTTTCCAGAGACCTGTAGAGTATTCAAGCAAGTTCATTCTTATTTCTATATTGCTTCAGCCAAAATAAATTTCATTTTGTTTTAAAAAGTATTGTTTGCATGTTAACAAAGATAGAAATCTGCAAATCTAAACATAACCTAATATAATTATTTCTGGAATTAAAAAAAGATTTAGAGCAAAGAAAAATGATTACAATCAGAAATGATGGAAGAAATTCCACACTTCAGTTTTAATGAAAATTCTACAATACACACTCAGACACACATAACACATGTATATATTATATGCAGGATATGTGTGTATATGTGTGTATATGTGTGTATATCTCAGATGTTTCAAGGCAATAAGATTTGAGAAGCTAATAAAAGATGGATATTTATTTATTATAGTCCTGCAAATATATATTTTTCTCTGAAATTAACAGGCAAGTTGACCATGTCAATATGTCACATGCACTTTTGAGTTGGAGGCATGTAGGCCACAGTATGGTGGTTTGCAAGTCTGCCTCGGGATGATAGATCCTAGTCTGCATGGAATAGCTGGAGCATGCTTGAGGTAAAACTGGATTTTGATTGCAGTTGTCCCAAACTGCACTGAAACTGGTACTGTCCTTACTGTTAACAAGGAGTGAAGCATGGGGCATGGACATGACCAAGTATGGTGACCTAGCCTATGCAATACTTGCATATGAAGAAAAAAAAGCATCGTGAAATGAGCTAGATTGATGAAAACCATTATGACAGTAGAGATCAATATTTGGAGGTCAATTTGTCTGTGACCGGGAAAGATTGAAACATGGAAAGTAAGATAAATAAACGTTAAGGAGCATGAATTAATAAAGGAAAGAAAGGAAAGAAAGACAAATAGGCTGAATGTCTGTGAAGCTACAGTAAAAGAAATGTAAAGGCAGCAATAGGTGGTCTATTCTTGCACAGTAGAATGAATAAAGGCATGCAGGGAAGCGAAGACGCTCATTTAACTAGGAAAAGGCAAGACTAAAATGTAGTAACTTATGAACTGAAAGGTCTCTACATTGTTGTGGGTGCAAATGAATGTAGGAATCCATAAGGTGGAGACAGCTGTGAAACATAATCAAGTTTTATATAAAATAGTTAATTTTTAAATAGCTGATTTAGAGAGAGCATTTGACAATGAATAGACTTGAATTAGAGGATGGCTTTCACAAGTGTGAAGGTTGGTTGCTGGAAGGAAAGCTTGTGTGAGAATAGACGAAATAGTTAGTGAATAGTTCAACTTTGAGCAGGGAGTAAAAGGAGGATGCATGGATCCTTTATTATTTAACACATTGATGGTAAAATATACAAGGAATGAGTATGGGGACATTTGTGTAAATAGAAACATGAATATACATATATTTTGTATCCGACGGTATCTCTTTTGGCTAAGAACTCTAATAATTTCAATGAAAGTTTAGACAGATTGTACAATGCAACCAAGAAACTGGAGCCCAAAATCGATGCATCAAGCGGCATAGAAACAATAAATGGTCACAAATTTCACATAAAAAGCAAGCAAGCAAACAAAACCCCACAGCAAGCGGATAAATGTTTAGTGAAGTGGGGGAAATGGATGGAGGAATTTTGAAGCCTGCAAGTGGCAGAAGAAAAGAGGTGGAGGCAATATGTGATCTTCCTCATACTTTGCCTTCTGCAGGCATTCAACTTGTTTCCCTTCCCTTCCTTTTCTTTCCATCTCCAATATCTCCCAGGATCAACTGTTAACATTACTTTTTTAAAAAAAGGCAGGTCCTATATCCTGAGCCTATTAATATTCTTGTTATCTATATTAGTACTCTTCAAAAATAAAAACGAGCATTTTAGATGTTTATTCATTCTTTTGCTATGTGCATGTATACATAGCAACCAAAACCACGAATTAGGCGGCGTGCATAAGCGCACCAACGTGCCTACCTTCCCTGTCCTATTGTTTCTTTTATTTTTCTTATATGTACCCATTTCATGTATTCAATTTGAAACAGATTTTTCCCCCCAAAGCAAATATTTAGCAATCATCATTCTTAAACATCCTTAGGTCTCCGAATAGTCCAAACTTTTTCCATCCTTGTCCTGCCTTATTTTCATTGCCACCCATCCATTCATGCCACTTAACAGAATTGTTTTCAATACATACATTCAGGTGTTGCATATTTCCTCCCAGAACTCGTACCTGTTCTTCTCTCAACATTCAATCAAAGTAACAAGTTTGAGGAACAAACAATAATATGCGAAGCAAGAATGATCGGCAGGGACAGAAAGATAGGGAAAGGAGTAGTGAATGATTTTGCGAAATATTGGAGCTACATTTCCTTTCCTTTAAAAAAAAAATCTCATGGCTTTCATTTCTTTGCCTTTCTAAGTCATATCCTCTTGCATGACGTTCCTCTTCCTAAAGGGAATCGCATGATGAATATATCTACATATTATATACACAGGCCCACTTTCCAATATTGCTAATAAAGTGTGGATGGAAAGCGACAAGCCACAGCTCTCCAGACATTCGTCACATCTGATGTTCAGCATTCAATGTTATTTTCCTGACTGTTGGCGAGAACGCCTTCGGCGACTCTTTAAACGGACTCTTAAAGGGGAAAAAAAAGATAAGATAAGAAAAAGTGTTTCGTCGGAGGAAAAAAATAGCTAGTTTTCTTCCCCCAAAGTTTCCGTGACCGTGGAAACAGCGGTCGCTCGAGAAGGAGGCGCGATCGGCCGGGTAGCGGCTATCAGAACCTTGCTTGTTTAGATGTCAAGCGCCGACTGGGAAGGAAACGAGGACCGTCTGATGAAGGCGGTCCAGCGTTAAAGGTACTAGCTGGAGTAAAGTTGGCAGAGTCTCTTTCATCTGCCCACTAGGTCCTCCGTGGTCTGGACGGACGGGGAGTGAAGAAGAGGCCATATAATACTGTAATCTGTGCTCTCGAAATGGTTCCGAAAAGTAGGGTTACCCTCCTTGTCTTAATCAAATTGGCGATTAACGCGAAATACCTCCCTGCCCAGGCCCGGCGAGCTCATGTAACGTCGGCAAATTTTACACCGCGTGTTCCATCCTTTCAACCCGAGGATCAAGGTAGAAGGTGGAATTCCTGCGGGACTCCCACCTTTCTCAACCCTGCCCTACTTTCTCGAGAAAAGCTACCACCGGGGCCTGGCTTTTCAAGACTCAGTTTGCTTTTTCAAGACAGCGGCCCCGTCCGCCACAAACAAGTGCTTCAAGTTTAGAAGGCGAGGCAGCCCCGGGATTTTCTAATTGGAAGAAAAAAAAGTTTTGCCTTTGCTTTGGTGGAATCCTTAATTCAAGGAGCGGGTGGGTCGAACCGTTTTGTGCAGACTGCCCTGTACTCTGAATAGGAAGGAATGGGGGGGGGAGAGATTGAGGTCCCCAACGGAAAGGGCCCCGATTTTTTTTCCCCACCAGCGAGATTCTCACGGTTCCGAAGACAACTTTCCTTAGCAATCAGTGGTGGGATGTCCCAGCAGCCTGTTTCTACGGACTCCTGTGAATTCCTTTTCTTTATGTTAGTTAGCCGGTGGTGCATGTTAAAGAGACCGCTCCCTCGTCTTTCCTGTACTTCAGCTACTTTATTTTACACGATTCATTTGCTCAGGACCTTCAGTCTCTCGGCTTCTCTACAGCTCTCTCTGTCTCTATCTCTCCCTCCTTCCTCTCTCTCTCTCTTCCCGGATCGCGAAAGAAACTTTTTCCTTTTTCTTTCATACTGCGATCGAGAGGGATTTTTCCAAGCCTTTTCTAAGGAAACCTACTAAGAGGCATTTAGTCCTGTTCTCTGGGCCAGAATCGTACAGGGGTGGAGTTAAGGTCTAAACATGATGTGAAAATGTCAATGGGGAAACTGAGCCAAAAGATTACGGAGCAAATGGAGCAAGGGCGAGAAACTGGGACGGGCGGGACTCCTAACAGGTCAGAGCAGACACTGAAGCAGCCGGGCCCATTGGCGATGTTATTTGTAAAGTCCCTACGTCTTGTTTAAACTGCCAGGTGACCCTTAGGAGTCTCGTTCTTGCTGGCGCCCTCCTGTCCACCCAGGCTCCGCTGTGGTCAAGAGTTAGAACAAGGGTGCTCCGAGAAGCTTTCGCTGTCTCGTCATCTCTGACTTCACCCGCGTTAACACTGTGAGTCAAAACGCTGGCCCGGGGCCCGCCGAAATCACGCAGGTTGTACAGTGGTTTCTTCTCTGAAAACGCCGGTGGTCAAAAAGTGTGGAGATGTGGGCGGGCTTGAGGGAGAAACCAGCCACGATTAAGCTAGATATATGTCCCGTCCCCCCTCCCCCAATTCCGAATTCAACTTCTGCAAAGCTACAGTAAAGATTAGGCAGTTCACAGGGACCCTTTCAGAGACTCTATGGATTTATCCACGTAGTTTTGATTGGCTCTTTTGCAGAAGACGTCGCCCTGCCTTCTTCCGGAATCCTTTCCTCACGACCCAGTACCGGAAGTTCTTCTGGGTCAGTATGATATCCACATTTCTTACTTGCTGGGGGTGAATTTTACTGAACTCTTACAGGGCTTTCCCAGGCCGACACAAGAGAGAAGGAGAGAGGGGGAGAGGGAGAGAGAGGCTTTTCTCTTGATCTGTTGCTCCTCCCGCTGCTTCTAGAGATCCTCCCTTCGAAATGCTTTTGGGTCGGAGTTCTGCTTCTTCCAGGGTTCCTGTTGAAAACTGTCCAGGCACAGGAAGCTCTGATTTCAAACGTCTTGATTTATAACTCCTAAGTATTGAGAAATATAGGAGAATCTCTCTTCCTCATCCTCTTATTTAACAAAGGGGACTTCAAAATGTGTGTGTGTATGTGTGTATGTTTCAAAAAGAACTCTCTGTCATGAAAAAGAACTCAGTGGCAGAAATTTCAGTTGTCATTCTTGGAATCAAAAACATAGTTCATTCATCTATTCATCCCCAGTTTACTTGTATTTCTATAATATACCATGAATTGTGATAAACGAAACAAGAAAATTTGGCTTTAACTCCAAACTACATAACAATGGCTCTTACACATTTATGAGTGGGTCTGACATGGACATGGAAGTTATTAGCAGGCACACATTTGTATATAGTCCCTGTGTATTGGCATTTAAGTATAAATGGGAACACATCAAACTCCTGCAGACTTTACTGTAGTTGATCATTCTTTAAATTTATATTTTATTATAATCAGGAAGTCTAAGTTAATTCAGAAACATAAAAAGCAAATAGCTCTGGGATTCTAATTTCTTAGTTTTCCACGATTAAAGTAAACAGCTTAATATGTTTCATATTCTCAAAATGTGAAATAAATTGGTTCATGTAAAAAGATGATAGATCACAGCCATTACAATAATTTCATTTTTATTGTGATGTATGCTTGTATCATCATAGGGACCTTTCATTTAAAACATTGTGTCATTCATTCTCTGAATGTTCTGCTAAATTAACACTAGGTTATTGAATGGAACTCATATACACATCCACTCTTCATTTTCTTTTCCAACTCTAAATGTGTTTCCAAAGAAAGCTTCTTAAAGGGTTAAATATCACAATTTCTACTAATTCTTAGGGAATATTCCTGATCCTGCTAACAAAATTCGATTTTCTTTTCTAAAAAAGTACTGTACATCCAATCAAGGGTGAGTATGATTAAACAAATAAAGAATTCAACGGTTCATTTAATTTAGATTGACTCATGGTCCAAGTCAATACCAGTCAACAGAAAGTCAGATCTACCTAACATCTTCTCTCCTCCTCTTAACTCAATACTCCAGAAATTTCGGAGAAACTTCCAAAGTAGTCTATCAAAATCAAGTGAATTTTGCTTGAAGAATCCTTTCAGAATAGGTCTCAATCGGTACACATTTAAATTTGGTCGTTCTGAAATATATTCAGTTGAACTGAATCCCAAACCAGCATTGTCCATAAAGTTCAGGTGTTTTAAACACCTTTACAGTTAACTGATGTGGGCCAATGGTGAATATGTGCAAGATTCAAATATGCACACATAGTTAATTATAATTTCTGAGTGATATATGCTAATTCACCAGGTGCTATGACATAGTATACTTGTATTTGAAAATACAAACCATATAACAGTACAGTTTATAATCCAGATAAATAAAATAGATTAAAATGGTTTTGGTCAAATAGGTGAACAGTGCAGTCTTAAACTTGCTAAATGCCCCCATGTTTGGATGATGTCTATAAGAAAATATGAGCTGAGTATTAATCGATGTATGGCCATCTAGGAACAAATTCAATCAAACACAATAAGACCCCTTTCTGAGAAAATACACACAGTTGGATTTATAAGTGCATTGCACAGCCTGCAAAGGTCACTCGCGGGTTTATTCCTACAGCTGAATTTCCATTGATAACTATAGGGATACTCCCATATGTAAGAGGCTCATTGGAGATCTTCCTTGATCTAAACAGTTGCCAGCGTGGTTAGGTCCAAATCCAGAATGATCCCGAAAGTGTATCTGAATACACAAAGACTCTGATTATGCGGCTATCCTCGGATAAATGAAACATAGGCACCTCGGAAGACTCTTACATACAGATTTATTCTTGGGCAGGCGTGTTACAGTCATCAAACTAATAGACGGTGGGGGGAAATATTGTGTCATCTGATGGACTGGAGCTGCTACCCTGCTTGGTCATCACCCTACGTTGGAAAGGATCATCATGTGGAGCAGAGGAGACCCTCCTTGTCTGTTCAAACCCCCCCTCCTACTTCCACATTCAACAGGAAGGGCTCTGAGAGAAGGTCTCATCAACATGCAGGGAAGCGGTAAGGGACCGTGTATGCAGCCGAATTGCGTTCAGTGACTCTCCCGCCAATCAGAAGCGGAGAGGCGAAACGCTGGACAGGGCCAGAGATGGGCGCGAAGGGCGGGGGGAACTGGGGAGAAACCGGGGTGGGTGGGGGGGGGGGAGAGAAAGGAGGGCGGGCACCACTGAGAATGAAAGTGGCCTGCTCGGATTTTCTAAGCCGCTCTTGTTCCAGCCAGTCGCGGCCTTTTTCCTCTCCATCAAGCTCGCTCTGGCCAAAGAGGAACCGAACTCTTTCCCCCGTTTTGAAAGAGGAGGTTTCTTTCCATCTGGAAAAGCTGAGAAGGAAAGAGGCTCCCGCGCCTTTTCCCCAGTGCCGGTGGTGGCGAAGGCGAAACCAGAAAGGCTGGAGATTTGCTTTTGAGAAAAATTAATTTTTAAAATAAAATAAGGATCTCTGGGGGACAAAATTGTGCAAGTGTTTGCCTCTTACTCCCTCTGGTTTATAGCCAACAAAAATGGGCTATACCCATTTTTAAATCTTTGTTTTTTTGGTTTTTTTAAAGGCTCTATAAAGTTTGATTTGTTTTAACCCAGCTTTCCCTCTCTGGACGCAGATATAAGGGGTATTTCAAGCATGCAGACTCTTAGGGAAGGATGAAGAGAAGACAATTTAAGGGATTATTTATTCACCATCATGAATGGAACATCCATGGATCATTCCCCCCATCTCCCCCATTTTCCCCCATTTCTTCACTCTTTTCTACAGGAAAAATAACTTCTGATCCTTAATTTCTCTTTAAGTTTCCTATGCTCTTTTTTTTTTCTTAACAAAAAATTCGTATAAAATAGTAAACTGAATTACTGAAAAGAAACCACATGCTTGCCAGGAATTGCAGCTGATCCTAATCCCCTTCAAGGCAAAAACCGATAAACTTCTGAAGAATATACATAAAACAGCGGCTGATGGGAATGCATTGGTGCTTTCTGAATGGACAGGGAAATCCATAACGGAGCGATTATCAGAGGAATGCTTTACATCTTTTACATTGGCGCTTTACTCAGAGGTCTTTGGAGCGGCTTTTTATGAACTGGTCAGATGGAAATGTATGGCTATACCAGTCATTGAGAGGGGGAGGGAGGGAGGGAGGGAGAGAGAGAGAGAGATCACTCTGCAGCATCACAGACCTAAGCCAGTGTTCTAGATTTATAGCGACTAGCTATTCTTTTGCTGTTTGGTAGAGCAGGTCGCTCTACCAGATTTTAGGCAGGCATTGTTTAGTCAAAACTAACCATATGGGTTAATGAGAGTCAATCCAATCAATCATCAGAATAGAGCTGAAAGGGGCCTTGGAAGTATCCTCCCTGCTCAAGCAGGAGGCCCTATTTCAGACAGGTAGCTGCCCACCTTTTCTTTAAAACTTCCAGTGATGAAGCACATACAATTTCAAAAGAATCCGAAAGGGAGGGGGGTGGAAATCCAGAGGAACCCTTTGGAGTAGAGTAAGGAGCTTAATACTTGTCTCTCCTAGAATTTTACTTGCTGGGCTGCTGGACCCAACAGGCTAAAGAGGAAGTAGTCTGGATTTCCATTATTGTTTCTTAATGGATTGATTCCCATTTCATGCAATTGCAGTGCTTATCATATGACCATAGTTAGGTGAAATATTTTTGAATCCTCCAAAATATCCAAAGAAATATTCCTGAATTCAGCCTTAGCTTCACCTCATTTGTGTCAACTCATACAATATTTATATGGCCTTTTTAGAGTTGCCAACGAAAAGGGAGGGGGGGCGAGCAGTGGGTAGCTTGCATTCCATAAATGTTTTCAAAGATAGTTTCTAGGTGACCGAAGTTGTGTAAAATTCTAACTGGAGAGTATGATTGATGACTCTTGGCTATGGATGTGTCCCATTGCAGAATATGAATTACGATACTGGGCGGAAACCAGCGTCAAGGGTGACAATGAATGATGAGTCTCAGAGTCGGTTACCTCCAGGTAGTGCTGGCATGTTTACTCCTAATAAATATTTTTCAAGTTTTGGAAGTTTGGCTAGAGACTCATGATTTAAATGGGGGTAACTGCCGGACCCCTGACCATTTGTTCTTTCCAAACCTGTTACCCAGGAGTGGGATTCAAATTTTTATCAACTGGTTCTGTGGGTTAGGTGGTGGGTGTGGCTTGGTGGTTATATGACTAGGTGGACATGGCTTAGTGGTCATGTTATTGGCTGGGTGTGGCCAACTCAATATCACTCAAATCGAGGCACGCATCTCCTCGCCTGGCCTCTCATGACCGTGGGGATGCTGCAACAGTCATAAGTGTGAAAAATGGTCATAAGTCACTTTTTTCAGTGCCATTGTAACTTTGAATGGTCACTCCATACAAGCAAAGTATCAGCAAAGGAGTGGGGGGGAAACTCCAGAGAAGTTCCAGAGACAGGAAGTCTAGTCCTGCCAAAAATGTAATAAGGGTTAATGGAGAGGCAGTTTCTGTAAGCAAAACCAGAATGTTTCCTTCCTGCCTTCCTTACAGGATTAGGCCAGTGATTTCTTCTAACAATCGGTTCTCCAGAACTGCTTAGAATGTTAACAACCGGTTCTAGCAAATAGGTGCAAACTGGTAGAATCCCACCCCTGCTGTTACCCTATTTAACATAGATCAACTTCTTCTAACATGGTGCCTCCCACAGGTTCTAGGATTCCCATAATTCTCTGACAATAGCCATATTGCCTGAGAATTTGAAGAACTGCAATCTTCTTCTAACCCAGGGGTGTCAAACTCAAACAGGCCACATCCGGGTCCTACAGGGTGTTTAGATCTGGCCCACAAGGGCTGCCCTGGAAACAGCAAAGGCTTCCATTTTCACTGGCAGAGGGTTGCAAGAGGCCATGCAGCCACTCCAACTCCGTTTTCACTGGCAGAGTGCTTGGGCCACCACACAGGCACCCCCAACATCAAGCTGGCCACACCCACTTGGCCCCCAAGGTCAAACAACCCTGTTGCAGCACTCAAGGAAATTGAGTTTGACACCCCTCCCCTTCTAACCACATTGTGTTAGAGCAAGACGTTCTAAAAAATAAATGATTTGAACAGAAAGTGAGTCACTACAACAGAGTTTAGGCCAAATGGGAGTATGCAATCACCAGCTCCCCCAACTGAGGGGATTCTTAAGGGGTGGAAGCAAATCTCTTTAAATTTGTTGGAATTAGAAGTTGAGGAGGGAGGGAAACGGAGGGGGTTATTTATATGACGGTGCTCTGCCTTCTCTGCCAAAATTATTTTGCTGCAATATTCTGCCAGTGGCCAAATGTCGCAAAATAAATCTACCTCTCTGAGCTGGTTCCAAAGGTCTGTAGCCACCATTCTCTCCTCAATACATCTTAAACAAGAGGCTCTAGTGAGCAACTCTAATTCAATACACATAATCAGTTTGGAAGTCTTATTTCCATTTGAAAACAGGCCTATTTGTAATCATGAGAGCTGGACAGGCTGAAAGATACAGAATATTGTGTTGGAGAGAAGGAGGGGGGAGGAGGAAAAAAACCCCACAGACAAGGACAGAAGATTTGCTTCCTTTTCCTTCAAACCTTTCCTTCAATCCTAACTAATTGGCTTAGTTAGCTTATTTTATTTTCAACAAAGGATGAATCATTGAAAAAAAATCCTTAACATTACTTTTGAAAACATGTTAAAAACAACCAAACACCGCTGCTAAAATTTAGGAAATGAGGGAAGCTAATAAAAACTATGATTCAAAAACACCTTTGGGTGGTTTGACAGCCTCTTTTCATCCAGAACATCAATTTGATCCCTATCTTAACAACCTTGTGAGGTAGGTTAACCTGCAACTGAGGAACCGCTCTGTCAGTGAATTTCCTTGTTTACTGCTAGTGGACTTGAACTTGGTTCAATTGTGGTGGAGAAAATAGATATAACAAAATGGAGGCTCTACTCTTTTCCCTCCTTCCCTTTCAGATAAACCAAGACCAGTCTAGCTCCTCTGTTTAGCTTATCCCATCAAAACCCAAATTGACCCATTCCACCCTCAGATAAAATGCCCCGCAATCCCATCTGAACCAAAGAATAGAAGAGTTGCTCAGCCACTCAAAGCACAGCCCTAAGAAGGAATTGCAAGGCAGTAAAGAGGGGAGAAGCCCCAATACCAGGGATTGACTGGTTAACCCAACTTCCTCTCTCCTTAACAGTGGGGTTCCCCAGGTCTGCTGCTACTTCTGAAACTGTTTTGCTTAACAATGGGAATAATCTCAGGTTAGGAGGGACCTGTCTAGCTTCCCACAAAACTGGCCAGCAAATTAGATTCCTATAATTTCCTATCCTATAGGTCTCAACCTCTATATACAAATCTTTGCTTTCCCATTATTCCGGATCTTTTTTCTCTCTTTCTTGTGTACCATACACCCAGCGATAGATTCTTGCAATAAACCCCGATCACTACTTCTGAATTTTCCAAGGAAACCTGATCCTGGTTCAATTCCTTTGCCACTAGTCTAGGCCAATTATGTTCCCCAAAAGGTCATCTTTCTAGGGGACATTAATAGCAAACAAGAAACAGAAAGCTGCTGAGAAGGGAAGAGGTTTGCCCGCCATTGAGCAAAGAAGTCAAAGGGCCTCTCCGATCTTCCACTCGCTCACAGACTTTCCTTCGTGGGTGGGTGGGTGGATATGGGAAGCAAAGTGGGTTCATTCAATTCAGAGGCCTCAAAGGAAGGAAGAATCGGGAAGGCGGAGGATTGGGGTAGCGCTCGGGATCCGGATTTCGGGAGGCTTCGCCGGACTATTGCCGGAGTACTTGCCGACACGAGAAGAGCGGAGGAGGGTGGTCAAGCTATTTTCCAAGGCATCTGAAGGCCAGACAAGGAATAATGGATGGAAATTGATCAAGGAGAGATTCAACCTGGAAATAAGGAGAAACTTTCTGACAGTGAGAACAATCAACCAATGGAACAGAAGTTGTCCTCGGAAGTTGTGGAAGCGCCATCACTTGAGACTTTCAAGAAGAGATTGGACTGCCATTTGTCAGAAATGGTGTAGGGTCTCCTCTTGGGCGAGGGGTTGGACTAGATGCCCTACAAGGTCCCTTCCTTCCAACTCTGTTAATCTGTTATCATAGCATCAGACTGCAAAAATATCGCAGAACTTCTATGGCAGCCCCAAACTGACAGGTGAGTGGGCGATCCAAAAAAACGGAGCGCAGAATATCAGCCTGTCAATCAATCAACCAATGGAGACGATAGGAGAAGCGGGAGGAAGAAAAACTTGTGCATTTCCTAAAGGGAATAGCAACAGCAATAATGATGGCATTTGCCTTGTCACTTCTTCCAACAGCCAGGCCACTTCTTCCAAGGCCAGAGTCTTAGACAAGGGGTCCCCAAACTTGGCAACTTTAAGACTTGTGGACTTCAACTCCCAGAATTCTCCAGCCAGCTGCTCTCGGCAAGCTTCCAACTATCTGATTTGAACTGAGTTCCTCCTCAATTTGACTTCCTAAAGCAGGGGTCTCCAAACTTGGCAGCTTTAAGACTTTAAGGCTGGCTGGAGAATTCTGGGAGTTGAAGTCCACAAGTCTTAAAGTTGCCAAGTTTGGGGACTTCTGTCTTAGACCACCAGAACAGGAATGCACCCCGTCTGCCAAACCGCAGCTGGCTCAGACTGTGTCAACCAGAAATGCCAAGGGGCCACCGTCTAACTTTTCCTGCTTGCGGCTGCTCATCCTGGCAACCCAGCGCCCCTCTTCGGACAGGCCAAAATACTAGTGTCAGAGCAGCAACAGGGCAGTCTGTCCATCACCTTCCCCAGCCGGGTGCTTTCTGGGAGAGTGAATCATCAGCATTTTCAGCCTGTTCAGCCCGCGCAGACCTGGGCATTCTGGGACAAGTACCCGGTCATGTCAAAGTCACCATCCTCACCACCAGCTTTTGCTCCTGCCCAGCCTCTCCAGGTTTGTCTCCAAGAATCTGACCCATTTGGCATCCAGTTTTGAGGCTGCATGGGCAGGAAAAGACGCCCCTCCCCTGTCCCACCTCTCCCCGTCACCTTGGGCTGGTCAACTCCTGGAGCTAAACGAAAGGCCCACCTGCCCTTACTGCCCTCTACGATCCCACTGTAGAAGGAGAAGGTGGATGGGATTGGCTGAATGGAAATACAAGATTATGTGTGCCTTGTTAGCCTTCATATCAACTGCAGCTTCACCAGACCTCAGGAAAATCCTAAATTGTATTAACAGGGAGATACAATCAAGATCAAGGGAGGTACTAATACCACTCTATAAAGCCTTAGTAAGACCACTTCTAGAGTACTGCATCCAGTTTTGGTCACCACATTACAAAAAAGATGTTGAGACTCTAGAAAAAGTACACAGAAGAGCAACTAGGATGATTAGGGGACTGGAGGCTAAAACATACAACGAATGGTTTTAGGGTTTGGCTAGTTCAGGGGTAGGGAACCTTGGCTCTTTTATCACTTATGGACTTCAACTCCCAGAATCCCTGAGTGAGCCATAAAAGGTTCCCCATCCCTGGCCTACTGGTTTTTCAGTTGTGGGGGAAATCAATTTTTGACTGGAATGGGACTGTTTAATATACAAATGTAGGACATATTCTTTATATATTCTTTATATGTCCTACATTTGTATATCAAACAATTCCATTCCAGTCAAAAATTGATTCCCCCCACAACTGAAAAACCAGTAGGCCAGGGATAGGGAACCTTTTATGGCTCACTCAGGGATTCTGGGAGTTGAAGTCCATAAGTGATAAAAGAGCCAAGGTCCCCTACCCCTGGGCTAGTCTGGTAAAGAAAAGGACCAGGGGAGACATGATAGCAGTCTTCCAATATTTGAGGAGCTGCCACGGAGAGGAAGGGGTCAAGCTATTTTCTAAAGCACCTGTAGGCCAGACAAGGAATAATGGATGGAAACTGAACAAGGAGAGATTTAACCTGGAAATAAGGAGAAACTTTCTGACAGTGAGAACAATCAACCAATGGAACAAAAGTTGTCCTCGGAAATTGTGGAAGCGCCATCACTTGAGACTTTCAAGAAGAGATTGGACTGCCATTTGTCAGAAATGGTGTAGGGTTTTCTGCTTGGGTGGGGGTGTGGGTTGGACTAGATGACCTACAAGGTCCCTTCCAACTCTGATTATCTGTTATCTGAAAACCTGATTCTTTGCAAAACCCTTATTCGCAAAACAGTCCGGATTTCAGATTACTGCTACATTTCCTGCTTTGCTCGTGTTAGTCTGAGCAGACATACCTTGAATCCAGCACTGTTCATCGCACTTTCCCCCTCTCTTTTGCTCTTTCCCCGTTTTACTTTTACTTTATGCCCTACATGAAAGTGAAATGGCCTTTCGTAGATTGCGATGACAATCCCAACCAAACTTTCTTGGATGTACAAGCTTGTGTTTACAATGTTGGATGTTTACAAGCTCCTGCTTATCTTGTTCTCTGTTACTGACCACCTTCCCCACCCCAAGGTAACAGGAAAGGAACTTCTGCTCCGTCCCCATAGAAAAGGACGGTGCTTGAGCAGGGTTTAACCCACGAGGGTCTGTCCACACAAAGTCCAGTGGATTTATTTGCATCAGAATCCTCTTCCGGTTCTCAAACCAAGGAAGATTTAAGATCCCCAGCAGAGCTAACAATGCCCCTTTAAGCAAAGTTAGAAACCACGCAGGAAGTGCGATCTTTGTACGTTTTGGGATGTTTAGGATTAGGATAGATCTTAGGATCTGTTTTCTTTGGGGGGAAACTATCCTCAAGTCTCTGCCCCCCTCCCCCCCATTCTACCCGGAGCGCTTTATTTGAACTTTGTCTAGCCTGAACTGCTGATTGGATCGAGGAGGCACGAACACTAATCTCTCTGCCCCTAAATTAAATGAAAGGACCCATTGCTTCTTGTGATCTTTCCTTAAAATTCAATGGGAGAACATTCCTGCCCTGAGGGGGAGGTGCTATTTCAGATTCAAGCAATAATTTCAATGTCGCCCATTCAAGCGGTGGTCTGAAATGAAGCCAAACTTCCTAGGTTTGAAGATGATTGACTTAGGGATCAATGGTATTTTCAAAGTTAAAAAATACACCTGAAATAAGAATTAAAAAAAAAATTCTGGAGTTTTAAAATAATCTTGTTTATTAATAATATTTACAAATAAGATATAGGTAAGGAAATGCAATGCAAGTGTCCCAAAATTTAGAAGGAAATCACCAGCATCATAATAATACAAAGAGTATTTTAACATTATTTTAAATTTCTTTATTAAGAATTGTATTCGTTGGGAACTGGTTAAGAAATATCCTGTAAAATGTTAATTACTGAACCAAATAAGATGAAATTGGATCTCATCGACAGCGTTTGCTCAAAATATTGGCATTTCAAATGATTTAGTCTTTACTGACTTCAAGAATCAAAATACTCTACCCTTTTGCAGAATTGGACTTCTGCCTCAATTTTTTGTCTCAATTTCTTCACATTTGCATTGGATATTTCGATTTCAATCATTAATCTTGTTTTGGAGAAAATGGGCCCAGAGCAAAGATCATTTGAAGATAACATAACATATTAACTGACCTAGCCAGAAAAACAGGTTTACTTACAAACAACCTTTCATGGAATTAATTCTAGTTGAATTAAGCCCTTAGGAGGAAGGAGATAAGCCACCCACCGCCTTTATAGGATTCCTGGAAGCTTAATTAGACTGTGCCTCTTGTGATGCTGAAATCCATGGGATTTGGGTCTGATATAAACTCTATTGAAATCAACTGCAATGATTAGATAGCAATAACACTTAAATTTATATATCGCTTCACAGTGCTTTACACAGCCCTCTCTAAGCTGTTAAAGAGAGTCAGCATGTTGCACCCAACAATCTGGGTTCTCATTTTACTCACTTCAGAAGGATGGAAGGCTGAATCAACTTTGAGCCTGGTGGGATTCGAACTGGCAAACTGCTGGCAATCCGCAGTCAGCAGAAGATGTTGACACAATGTGTAGCAAGTGCGACATAGTTTTGGGATAATGCAAACACTAAAGAAGTGTATTCAGGTAGAAACAGTGCAATCCTAAAACCATCTTTCAGAATTCTTTCTAGTAGGAATAGGATTTTAGTCTGAAGAGCCACACTTGGGAGGTTAGCAATGTTAACAATATTCCAAATTGCCACCCATTGCCTGGTGGCATCGCCAAGTAAGTC
Source organism: Bungarus multicinctus (assembly GCA_023653725.1). Lineage (NCBI taxonomy): Eukaryota > Metazoa > Chordata > Lepidosauria > Squamata > Elapidae > Bungarus > Bungarus multicinctus. Next base: position 118,378,415 of record CM042838.1, on the reverse strand, counting down.
CTACCAAGATCTTTCCAGGTGTGCTTCAGAGCTCCTTATAGTGCCATCCACCTATTGTTTGGGGGAACAAATCAAAACTGAAGACAGGCTACAGCTGGGCAGAGACTGCATGTGCTTTCAAAGATCGCGTTGCAACCCACACTAGATTAAGCTTCTAGGGATTGAAGGCTCTCTTTTTTTGGTTCTGCCATTGTCTTGTAGCGGAGTCACCTTCCTATGGTAGTTATTGGCTCACTTTTTCGAATATTTAAAGTTTTTTTTTTTAAAGACCTGCTATGTCGCTACAGCACTTTAATTTTATGTAATGCTGATTTTAACCGATTGTGTGATCCCATTTTAGGGGCACAAATAAATAAATGTCAGGTGGAGAATTATCTGACAAGCTTCAGCTTCCGGAAACAGCCAAGGCGCAAAACTTTATTTTGAGGAAGGGAGAGGGCAGGAAGGACTACATCTGAAAAAGAAGGCGCGGTTTTAAACTCCTAAGCTCAGGAATTGACTGGCCGTCCTGTCCCACGAAGGATCCTTTTCGATCTTACTGCTAGAATGTGTCCAAGCAGCAGTCCTGGAGCGATCAGTTGCCATCGACGGATGCTGTTCGACCTTCTGCTTCCTCCCTTCCAACTCCCGCCCCCCCTAGATCTAATGCCAGCGTCGGCCCAGAAAAAAAAAACCACGAAAGGGCAGTTCTGCATCTCGTTCAAGTCAACGTCAATGGCCAGCCTCGAGGCTGCCGGCCGAGATAACAGGATGGCGCCCTACGCAGAAGTGCGGCCGTTGAAGGACCCTTCAGCTATTATTTTCCGCTCTCGGCCAGGCCAACTTCCCAACCCATTCATAGGTCCGTAACGGAAGGCTTCCCTATGGCGAAGCCTGGGAGAAACTGTGCAGTGTGCGAAGTCTGAGAGCTCTCCAGGGTTCCGGAAGCGTCTGGCGCTTCCGCGGGTGGCGAGGCTTTCCCGGGCTTGCTTGAAACCAAGGCGGCGATTAAGCAGCGTTAGGACTAGCGGCTGCCATTCATTTCCGCGTGGGGACAACGCGAGTGGCGTTGAGCGCTCCTTCCCGCCCTCAAATTAGGACCCCCTCACTCTGCGGACCTTCGTCTGCCCGCGAAGAGGGAAGGAGGGAGGCAGAGCGCCGCGTCTCAGCCTGGAGTAACTCGTCCCTTTCAAGGAGAAAGCTCTTCGGTAAACGGAGGCCCCTGCATGAAATCGGTTGGCTTTGCTCCTGCAGAGGCGTTTGCTTAGCCACGGAATGCAGAGGCTTTCACGGGGCCGGATTAGCCCCAAAACATATGCAGAACGCGTGCATTAATTTTTGCAGTATGTTATTATTATGTTTCCTTATACAAATAAGATCCATAATCTCTAATTTCAGTTTAATGACAGTTCTCCCCCTAGGGCTTGGCCTTATTTACTCTCCAAAATGGCACCCAAACTACCCCACTGGCTGCAAAACTTTCATGGCGGGGTACAAGGGGCATGACGCCGTGGTCTTTTGCACAATCCAAAAACACCGAGAGGCGTACGTAATCCCCCCCCCCCCAATGCTGCCTATCGAGACTTTTCCGCGAGATCCGCGCCATTGCCATCGCTGGCGCGGGTACATTTTTAATTTACTTTACTTTACTTTATTGCCATTGCACAACGAAATCAAACACCATCTTTAATGCACATCATGACCATGACCATGGAAATAAACACAAACACACATTCTTCACCCTTCACACATTGAACCGGAAACCCCCGACACCACACCAACACTGCACTATACAGCAGAATTCAAAAAAGCTACTGCCCTGAGATAGGGCATCACATCTAGAGGAGTTTTAGCCGAGCGCGGCTGGCAGAGCCGAAGTTAGGTTGCTTCAAGCGAACAGGGAAAGCTGCCCATTGGGCCTACCGGTTCTGCCTCCTCCTTGGTTTGAAAGGCAGCTCTCTCGTCCCCGTCCCCCCCGTTCTCCCGACGTGCACGGGAAGCAAGGTAGAAGTAAAATGCTGTTCTGGGTACAGGTGGCAGGTGAGATTCCTTTCCACCTTGCGGTATTCAGGTGTACTTCACACGGGGTTCCCTTTCAATCCTCCTTCCTTCCCCCAAATAACTTGGACTTTTAGCAGGAGGGGAATATGCAACAGGTAGAATTTTAATCAACTTCTCCAGAAAATATTGCAAATCCGTGGAGATCTAGGTGAGTGGTACTGGCATTTTTCTAAGGAAGTTCGTAAATTAGGAAGCCGAAGCTTCTGCCAACGATAGCATTCGCTTCCCAAATTTTCGTTTACCTTGAAATAACCTAAGTAAAATTAGAAAAAATAAGCCAACGGGAAGAAACCCCAAAAGTCCCACCCTTTGAAATCCTGCCTTCCACTTCGAGATGCTCAGAGTTCCCCCAGCCGCCCCTCGGGGATTAGATTAATCTTGAGCCGAACAACTTCTCGTCTCAGTTGGTGATCAAGTTCTCATGATGTGCCCATTCATTTGGAAAGAAAGGGATCCCCGTGCGATCCGAAGGGATTTCTCTACATACGACTTGGAACTGAGACGGGGTGGCCTACTTTACTGTGCAAGCCCAGGCAAGTGTTAAAGTAAGATCGCCTTTAATCCGATGGGCGGACTTTTTAAGAGTCTCTGAGATCTATTCTGCTTCGAAAAGCCCCTTCCGTTTCGGGGAAGGGGGGGGGGGAAGGAAGCTGTGAGTTGATCTCTTCAAAGCAAATCCGATTCCTTTTAGGCTGGGATCTGATCTATGTCCCCAAACCTCATGGGTTCTAGGACGCTTGCCTGGAAGTTGAAGTCCTTAGCATTCATGCTGAATCATTCCGATAAAACCGTGTTCCAAAACAGTTACTTTCTCCCAAATTTAATTAGAAGGAACTTTCTTGAAATCAAGGGGCCTTGCTTTAAGAGTGACATTGATTAAGGCAGGGTATCATCCTTTCCCTTTTTTGTTTTGAATGCATTTGAAAGGATTCTCCATTGGCTAATGAATACAAACGAAATTATCAAAGCAAGTCGAGGGATATAACGCGAAGATCATCCTTAAGGGGTTGTCTAATATTTCACATTTTAAAAAAACAACACAAGCTACTCCCACCATCCTTTTTGCTTCCATTTTTTTTAAAAAATATATATATATATAAAACCAATCCTTGTCTTTAACCTTTTAAGGCAACGGCTGTAAATATAAGATCTATCCTTTCTCTAATAGATTTTCCTAGAAGCTGAAGGCAGAGAAGCCGATTTCTTTTCTATTAGGCATTACTCCATCTTTGTTGAAGGCTTCGCAGAATGAGCGCGGATTAAGATTCGATTTGCATCTCTTAAGCTCCCTGTGTGGTCTTTGTCCGAAGCTTGTAACTGTTAAAATGACTTGTTCGAAAGCGTGTGGGGCTCTCACCCGGCCGCTTTTGACAGAATGGTTGAGAAATGCAGTTCGCCCCGCTAGGATTTAGCCCGCGGATTCCACCTGAACCTTAAGCAATTAGACCCTAATCTCAACGTAATCATAATGGAGTTAGGATTTCTTCTTGCACTTTGTATATTTCCATTAAAAGAATAATGAGGAGGAGCATGAGGAGGAGGGGAGGGGAGGAGGAGAAACCTCGCAATTCCTTTAAACAGTCTTCTTTTTATGACCCCTCCCTCCCCCCCTTTTTTTACGGAAATTCATTGAATGTGGAACTCGATGAAGGAAGATGCCTCTCTTTTAGCTGTCTGTTCCTGTAGCAATCGGTCTCATGCAACGGAGTTTTGCTGGGTATGAAACTGCCGCCCCTTTATTAAGCACTCTTCCCTGGAAAACCTTAGTTTTGCAGTCCTTTACACTTTCTTTTGGAGTTTATTTGCACAAGAGTGGACCACCACACCTGATTAAATTGGGGAGAATTATTTTCAAATGCATCTGCGTTTAGGACGAAAGATGCTCCAAATGTTTTAGAAGGGTAGTGGGAGTTTGAATCTTCACTGCTATTTAAATATACATAGGCACATAGTATCGAATGCTGTGTTTCTAAGAGAAAAAAAAAATACAGCCAAAGGAATGTTTTTTCAACATTTTTTGAAGAAAAAAATAAATAAATGAAAAGTAAACCCCTTGAGTTTTTGGGATCAGGATTACCGATGATGATCAAAGACAATTAGCTTTGAGTCCCAAATTTGGAATAGAAAATATGTGAAGTTTGTCTGTACTGTTCTGTACTGTACTGTTCTGAAAAGAATGCCCACTTGAAAAAAAATTATATTGTGTGTAGGGAGCATTGTGAATTCACGGAGAACTACTCTTAAAGGATAATTGTTATCATTCTGCTGTAATATTATAAATGTAAGGGGGATTTTGATTTCCTTTCATTTTCTCAGAACAGGATAGCTGTCTAAGGAAATAGCATATCTGTCATTAGTTTTTTATTTTAAAAAAATATTGTTCTATTAACTGGAAACATAGACATAGACACACACTTTTGTAGTTACTAAAACCATGTGTGCAAATGTTTTTCAAACGATATTTGTGCCCTCACTGGTGGTAAGAGATACATTTCCCTCCCCTCAGTATACTTCACTTTCCAGCCATTCATCTTTTCCTACCCTCCCTCCTCCCTTTCTGACGATTTAAGTGCTGAAACATTTATGTGGTAGACCTTTTCCAATATGCTGGGAATCCTTCCACAATCATTCCACCTACCAGAGTTTGCTTTTCTGTTTCAAGAAAGTTAGTGGCTAGTTACGTTTCCTCCCTACAACAGCCATCCTTGCTCCTGGAGTACTGCACTTATTTCAAGAATGAAAACAAACTCAGGTAAACAGCAGCACGATGATGAGGAAGGAGTAGGCTTTATAAGGATTATTATAGGGTGGCCTTACTTGCTTATTCATGAATAAATGAATTTAGTGGGAAACTGACTTTTGAGGGAGTCAAACTGCATTGCTTGTCTCCAAAGTGACAGCTGAGTCTTGGTGGGTCTTTTCTTGTCACCATTGTTAAATAAGATGCAACTGCTGCTGTTTTTCATATGGGTTAAGTATGATTTCCACTGGAGTTTTATTGTTATTTATGGGTCCTTACCTTGCCTTGATTTAAACCAATCAAGCAAAATCAGAAAGGCTCTGTAAGAGGTTGGAGTAAGTAAATTAGGAATAAATATAGAATAGAGATTCAGTCTTAAGAAATTTAAGTACCAGTGAACAGATGCTGTCAAGGAGGAGGAACTGGCACACAATTTAGCAGTAATACCACAGCATCACAAATGTATTGATTGCTAGAAGTGAAAGGCTCTGTTAAACAATGCTATAAAAAGGCTTCTTTACAGCTTCTGTCAATTAGCTATAAACTCCCCTACAACATTCAATACAATTTTTATTTTATTTTTTAGGCTTTTGCAAACCAAAATAATCTCTTTTTAGTATTGGCAATTTGCAGAAACCATTTTATATGTTAAATACAGGGGATGATAATATTTGAATTATAACTATTTTTGAAAGGAAAACACACATTAATAAGAATTATAGTTTAGAACAGAATGGAATAAGACAACAAGACAAACAGCACTTGAATTACCCCTTTGACACCCCATTATGAAAGGTACTTGGAAAGCAGGGCAGAAGTTGCAGTCTTCTTAGCAGAGGAAATGCAACTTCTTTTTTAAAACAGTAATTTTATTAAAAATTACAATTGCAATGATAAAAACTAATACAAATTAGAACAAAAAGAGAAAGAGAAAAAAAGAAAAAAGTGGACAATTAGAAAAAAAAGAAAAGACACATATAAAGAAATGCATTCACCTTCATCACAAGCATAAACAAATTTAGTTTACATCTTCTCTAAAATGCAACAAATGAACTCTTCTTGATATATCCCATATTTTATCTGTAAAGAAATCTATAGAGCATCATCTTATTAGCCATGGTGGTGCAGTGGTTAGAGTGCAGTACTGCAGGCTCATTCTGCCTACAACCAGAAGTTCGATCCTGGCAGCACCCAAGGTTGACTCAATTTTCTGTCTTTCCAAGGTCGGTAAAATGGTGGTCATATGCTGACATTGTAAACTGTTCAGAGAGTGCTATAAAGCACTATGGAGTGGTATATAAGTCTAAGTGCTATTGTTATCATTGTGGTCCTGATGTCAGCAAAATAAGGGTTACAAGAAATAATAATATGTCTATTTTAATCTTGAGCAAGTGAACCTACATTATATTCTGTAGGAGAAAAAGTGGGCAGAGCTGGAGGAGGCAGAGTAAAAGGCACCATCAGTTTAGAGTCCTCGCATTACCGTAAGAGATCCAAATCTAGCCCCCCCCATAAATTCAGTTATCTAACACCAGTTTCGTGCTGATCATTAGTTGACTAGATTCTTGTGTATAGGCTTCAATAAATTATTGATGCTGCAATCTATACAAATGGCCCTGATTCTTTGTGCCTCATATATTCTTTCCTTTTACAATTTTGATCTTTAGTCCATTCATATAATATCTTAGAACTTGATTTCTTTTAATGTTTTCTTTATCTCATCTCCTGATACTCTTCAAAGGTAGAACAAGCAATATAGGAAAATTATCCAGATGACCCTTGGTTTGTTATTTGTGTATCTCTTTTAATTATTAAGACATCAGCAGGTTTCTTTTGTAGGTCCAGTGTAACATTTTTTTTGCATGTCATTCTTATATTTTGAAATCCACTTTCAAAACGGCCTCAGTCTTGCAAGGTAAAACTTTTCTTCTTCCTTAACATCTTTAAACACAATTTATCTATAGAGACAGACACTCTTAGAATTAACTTCTGGATCCACCGCTCAAAAATATTGTTCAGTATGTCCAGTGTTAAAATATTTTGCTTCATTCTATATTAGTAAGTTGAATTTGAGTTTCCTTCTTCTTTAAATGTAATCTTTAATTCCTTCTAGTTCAGGCCCAAGGAAACAAGAATGACCCAGGAATAACATCAGAATTGTTTTCCTATAGAAAAGAATCCCACAATTTTCTGTGAATTCCGCATTAGTTCCAGGGTCTCAAAGATATTATAGTATATTATGCACATTATTTCTCCACTAAACTAATAGTACAGGGGAATTATCCCTTGCTTTCAGAGACAACAACAAATCATCCTGATATATGTATAAAGCACATGACAAGCTCAAAGGAACTTCAGAGAAAAGCAAATAAAAAAGCTGCAAGACTTTCCAAGACAGCGTTAAATCCTTTGGAGCCAGAAAAGAGAAAGATAGATGGGCTTAGGGGTGACCATTACACATAACTAAAGTCATAATGCAGCTGGTGAAAGGATGAGAGCCAGTTGATGCTGTTTGCTTAAGATTCACGTAGTTACATACTGTCTATGAAGGGAGAATGGAGACATTTACCCATCATGCTGGAAATGACAGATATGCTTGTCTTATTCTTTACTAGCTTGATGAGCTTTGATCAGTCATTGTATGTATTAAGCTTTCCTTTTCTGAACACCATTATCTTGAAATCTCCAGAACCATCTGATCTTGGACTGAAAACCCCTAAACTATTCATCATATTTTTCTCTACTTAACAACTACTGTAAGTTGCATCAGCCCTGGAAATGTGTCCCTTTTTCGGATTTTTGCTAGCTTGAAGATGGACCTGATACGAATGAGAAAATGTTACATGGACTGAAGCATCCAACCACAGGTCAAGTGGTTGAAATGGTGCAAAAACTTGGTATACCTACATACTGAACTTATTTTATTGAGAATATTTGTAACCTGCTTTTCTATAACATGTCTTTTATCTTTTTTTCTTTAGGTGTCATTGTGCTTCAAAATGACAGAGACTTCTGAGTAGGCTGAAGATAGATAACCTCATTTTTAAAATATATATTTTTACAATGCTCATTACAATTACAATTTTATTATAGAACATAGTTATAGTAAACAATGTATTTAGTTATAAAACTGATTACTGGATATATAGCGAAAGGATCCAGATTACATAAAGGCATGACTAAAGAAGAATCAAATCTGAAGGAAGTCATTCTTAATTTTATTGTGGAACAGAACAAAAATTTGATCAACTCAAGATGTGCAGTACAAACTTGTCAGTCTAGAAAATATATATAATTTCAGGTTAGTGGAAGTTTTCTCAGGGGGCGGGAAGCAGGAGCCGTAGCATAGAAGTGAAACACATACTTTGCAAACAAAAAGCCCTGGTTTCAATCTCTGGTATCTCCTAGGAAATATAATTGGAGAAGTGTTGATAGACAAAATACACAAAAAGCTGGGCTCATCATATGATAGTTTCCTATGTTCTAAGTAAATAAATTATGCAATAATGTCAGAAAATAAAGAACAATGTCTTTTCCTTTCTAAAGCAATTTGGACATTTCTAACCATTTCCCACAATATAGATTAAGACTGGATTAGTTAAAGACTGGATAGAACAAGGAATCAGAGGTGGTATTCAGCAGGTTCTGACCAGTACTGGAGAACTGGTAGCGGAAATTTTGAATAGTTCAGAAACCTGGAAAATCCCACCTCTGACTGGCCCTGTCCCTCATCTATACTCTGCCTCCTGAGTCCCAGCTGATCGGTTGGGTCTTCTTTAGTTGCCCTGCACAGGAGAATGGAGCTGGAAAGCAGGTTAGCGGGGAAGGAATGGGATTTTGCAATAACCATCCCCCAGGAGTGGAGTGGAAATGGAGATTTTGCAGTATGCTTCCCCTGCCACACCCACCAAGCCATGCCCACAGAACCAGTAGTAAAAATTTTTGAATCCCACCACTGCAAGGAATGGGAGTATTATCAGACCGTGAGGGGGTATTAAGCAGGGGAATAATCTGCTTTCCAGAGTGACAAGAGTTCTGTCACTAAAAGCTTTCAAGAAAAGGTTTGAGCTTTTTGTCTGAGATGGTTTGAGGAATCCTGTATTGGGGAGGGGATTGGCTTAAAACAGTTCTAAAGTTCATTCCAACCCTTATTTGCTTATGAAAGTCAAACCGAGAGAAGAATTTAGCAGAAGGAAAATATTGCTTTGCCAGTGTTGATCATAGACTTTGAAACTGAAGCTTTGTTTTGCTCTCAGCAGCTGTACAGTATGTTGAGATGAAAATAGGTACACATAGATAGCCACATAAGAAAGTATACCTGCATATAAATCAAAAGCACAGAATAGTTCCATTAAAATGTTCTTTAACTGGGGCAGCTTGGGGCAAGTCTCATCCATCCAGAAACAAGTGCCATCAAGTTCAACAAGATCTTCTCCTGGGCACATGAAAAATGTTATCTACTCCAAATGTAGATTAGAACTGCAGATCCAATTTTTTTTAAAAAGGCAATCATTTATTGACATTTATTGAGTATTTCCCATACATGCAACACAAATACCAGGGTAGATTTTCATTAGGATGCGCAAAGCAGTTGGGGGTGACAAATTAGGATTCATAATAAGAATTACATTCCCTGTATCTGCACCCTTCTGTGCTAGCCTGCTTTCTTCTTGCTTGCTGCTTCTCATCACCACTGTGGAAGGAAGAGGTAACTGGCAGTGTTGGTCCATAGTATCAGAGGGGAAAAATTTCATCTCAAGCAACAAAATCACCCCAATATACATGGATTATTATTGGCACATCATTCTTTTAGAATGTAATGTAGGCTTTTCTGAAGACCACTGGCTGATGAAGGAAAAAAAGAGTATGAAGAGCATTCTGAAATCCTTGTGGTTTCAGTTCAATAGAATAGATCCAAGTATGAAAGTGAAGGTATGAATGGCTCATATCCACACGATGAGGCTTTATTTTCAGTAAAGTGACTGGCTGCATGTAGAACAGAATTTTTAAAGAAAAAGAAAAAAACCTTTTTGTATACAGCAGGATTTAGTTTTGAGCAAAAGCTGTATAGTATAAGGATATAAAGAGTATAGAAAACATGCTGTTACTTGAGTTTCAGTTTTATTTGAGTAGTTATATAGAGTAGCTGTTGGGTGGTTTTAAAAATGAACTGTGATTTACTAACATTGGAAATCTTTTGTAAGTGGCATCGTGTCATATTGATTGCCGTGGCTGATGTGATATAAGTTTCTTTATTTACTGGAATGCCTGAAGTAAATGGTTTTACTCTACTGTGAGCATCTTTAAATGTATACAGAATTTTGTAAGCAATAGCGTTCTGTAAAGAAGCAAAGAAGTTATGTGGAAAAGAAGGCTTGGTGGCAAGCACAGCCATGCACCTGGACCCTGATGGCCAGCGACCCCATGGCACAACCAAGAAAAAGTGGATGGATAACATCAAGGTGGACATGAAATACATGGGCATCACTCCTGAAGATGCCCTGGATCAATCCAAATGGAGATGGCTTTGCCAACAAGTGGACCCTATCAAAGTACGTGAATGTTAGGAAGAAGAACAAGTATACTGTATAGAAGATCTGAAGTTCATATATAGGCCACATGGGATCCATAACAGAGGTGGTATTCAGCAGGTTCTGACCAGTACTGGAGAACCGGTAGTGGAAATTCTGAGTTGTTCAGAGAACCAGCAAATACCACCTCTGACTGGCCCCGACCTCATCTATTCTCTGCCTCCTGAGTTCCAGCTGGAAAGCAAGTTAGTGGGGTGGGGAGGGAATGGAGATTTTGCAGTATCCTTCCCCTGCCATGCCCACCAAGCCACTCCCAGCAAGCCACGCTCACCAAGCCATGCCCACCAAGCCACACCCACAGAACCAGTAGTAATTTTTTTTCAATCCCACCACTGATCCATAAACACCTAGATGGGCACCTCTCTAAGCATCTGCCTAGCTTCTTATCAACCTGAAATTTAAAAAAAAATGATATGAAAAGCTGGTGTACTACGAAGCCACATGCATGACTATTTCTAAGAAGCTGTCTGACATGAGACTTACAAGTATCTTCAAAAACAATAATTGTGGGAGACTACAGGTAAGTCCATGGCTTGGAAAAGTGTCCTGATGCTAGTGGAAAACAGAACATTCTGTGGAGTGGGTTATAGGCATGGCAAGGAACATCATTCATTTTCCTTCTGAGAAATGGGAATTCTATAACTGGAGCACTTGCCTTGGAAGCCCAGTTTATCAGACATTTGTTGTTGTCCAGCTGAAAAAAATTAATTCCTGCTGATAAAATTCTTAGACATATATAAATATAAGATTATCCTAGCATTGAAATTCTTCCTGAGTAATCCCTCTATTTCTCTGATAGCTAACATTCTCAAATTGCAATGATAATTATTCCCTTGTCTCTCCGTGGTTAAACTATATGCATGAGATTTATGTTAGAGCTCCTTTCCTGTTGCTCCTTGGTCATGCCAAAAATTAACCATGAATTGCATAACTGATTGTAAGAAGCCTATAGTCCTTCATCAATATATTTATCTATCTTTTTCCTTTCCATAAGCTCAGTATCATAAGTCCCCCCTCCAAATTACTTGTGCATTTTATGCCAAAGAAACTCTATGCAACAAATTTTATTTATCCCTCTGTCAAGCTCTGCCATAGATATAACCGCACTATGAGGAAGTAAATCATATCGATACCTGAAGTTATAGGTTTATGATTTACATTCTGGTTTAGCAACATCTTTACAGATTAAAATGGATGCTGATTTATTGATAGAGTTATGGATTTCTTATTTAACAATTCAGACAAGGGAAATGAGGGATGAAAGCCAGCTCAGATGAAATTATATATTTATGTAATCAAATATTTATTATTATAATAGACAGGTGTTGCCCTTTGATCAGAATCTTTGGGTGGCTAATTAAGCCACATTTTTCTGTTGGATCAAAAAGATAATATTAGGTATATCAATGAACATAAATATTTATTCTGTTACTGTAGAAACCTGCACTAAGAATGAACATATCAAGAGACAAAACTAAATTATATCACTGCCTGAGAAATCTTTTATTGGTCCAAGTGTAGAATTTGGTCGAAGAGTAGAATTTTTCTGCCTAAAACAGCTGCTGCCAGTCAGTGTTGGCCATATTAGGCAAGATAGATTAAAGGTTTCACAGAGTATATGGCAGGGGTGTCAAACTCGATTTCATTGTGGGCCGCATCGGGGTTGTGTTTGACCTCAAGGGTATGTGCGGCCAAGGTGGGCATGGCCAGCTCAATGTCATTCATGTCGTGGGCACCTGTGGTGGCCCAAGTGCTCTGCCAGTGAAAACGGGCTCCTGAGCTCCATTTTCTGCTGCAACAGCCTCCTACAACCCTCTGCCAGTGAAAATGGAGCTTGGGAGGGCTATATGTGATGGTAGAGGCACCATAGGCTGGTCCTTTTCTGTTTCCAGGGCAGCCTCATGAGCCAGATCTAAGCACCTGAGGGCTGGATCCGGTCCCCGGGCCTTGAGTTTGACACCTCTGGTATATGGCAACTTCTTTTATCTCTAATGATGAAACAATGGGATAAAATATCGTTATAAATACACATTGCACCACACATACATAAATTAGATAATGAAAGGGAATGTTCCCAGGCAGAGAAGTCATCAGTGTTCCTTAAGAGCTTGAAGGAATATGCTTGGAAACCCGAAAGATTAAGTATTAAGCCATGCAACTGCTTTTACTGCCTCTTAGTCACACATCAGAGCAGTGCTCTCTTAACATCTTTATTTGTCTAGTTTTTTCTTTTTTACTTTTCTTTTTTCAAATGTGGCTCCTGAAGGTCAAGAGGGTGTGAATTTTTCTTTATTGGAAAAGAGATTGACTACAAAAGAGTACTAAAAGGAAATGAACACATTTAGTTGCTTTTCTCAGTGTTACTTTAGGAGAGAAATTCTACAGTCTTGTTTCTTTGCATTTACATTCAGCTTTTCCTCTAAGAGCTCAAGATCTGCAATAGCATTCATTCCTCCAATTTTTATCTGTAACTATACTGATAGGTAGATTGGTCTGACAGTATGTTACTGAACCAAAGCTATCCATTGATCTTCAATAGCTAAAGGCAACTTAAACTTCCCAGTCTTACTTAACCTTCAACACCTTATCTTAAGAGGTTGATTAATTCAGTTTATAGGCTGTCCACTCTCCAAGATACTCTTTGATTATGGTGCTGCACTAGAGAAATATCTGTCTTCAATCTCCTCCAACCTCTTTTCTTCAGGAGATGGGACGCCTAATAGCGCCTCAGATAAGGGATACAAACCCTGAACCAGTTGATATGGACAGAAATGATTGGACCAGTTCATATGGAAAGAAATGGTCTTCCAAATATATTAGTTCAAGCAAACAAACTTTATTTATGCAAGCAACATGTAAAAATTGGAAAGGCTGTTCTTATCTGGTTTCCTATATTCATTATATGATTTTTGGAGATATTTTAAAATTATATAATGAAAGGGAAATGATAATTTCCTTAAGAGATAATATTCTCACAAAGCTGCATGAAAAACACAAATCACTTTGCAATATTGAAAACAGTAATATAATTGTGATGAGTGGGCTTTCATTTTCAATTCTGTAAAATAAATCTGAGGAGCAAATTTTATGTTATGATAAATTTGCTAGTATTTAAGATGTCACAGAGATGAAATTGTTTTACTGGTAGTCATTCATGCTGCATTCTTGCTCATTATATGATATTTGGAGGGTAATTTTGGATTATCAAAATTATAGTCAGAAATCACAATGGAATTCCATAAACTTACTCTAAAATAAATCTAAGTCTTAATTTTAGCCTGCAATCCTAAATGGCAACAACTCTCATTGAAGAGTTACTTCTAGGCAGATATGAACAGAATGACACTGTCATAATATGCTGTATATAATTTAATATTCTTGTCTGATAAATTATTTTGTTGAAAGAAGAATGCATCTCTCATGTCCATTGCAAAATATGAAGTGACATTTTATTTAGTTTGTACATTTTATTTAGTTTGTACAAACCCAGCTGATAAATTAAACTGATGAAAAAGATTACAATGCCCCAATGTGTATATTTCCAAATATTTCAGTTTTTTTTTTAAAGTACCAAAGCAAGCTTGAACATGCAACATATATAAGGAGGACATTTCATCAATGGCGAATCCCTTCTTATAACCGCCAAGTTTTCAGCATGTATACAAGATTTTTGCAACTTTAATTTACTGGTTCCCAAAATTCAAATAAACCCCATGGATTATTCATATTACCAAAAAAAAAACATGCTTAGAATTTTGGGAACCCCCAAAGTTTTCAATTGTTTTTTGTCAGAAAGAAAGAAAGAAAGAAAGAAAGAAAGAAAGAAAGAAAGAAAGAAAGAAAGAAAGAAAGAAAGAAAGAAAGAAAGAAAGATAAGAATAGGAATTGGGCAGTATCTTGATGCTTGAAATGAGAACAAGAAACGAAGCACTGCAGATAATTAGTTCTAGTCAGTATTGGCTGCTTTGCAACATTTCTTATAGCATGTATGGCTGAGCCTTAGAGTAAACATTTCTCACAGACTGGATGCAGAAGCTTGCCAGAAAATAAACATTTTAGTCATTCAGAATCTGGAGGCATCACAATGAATCTCTCCTATAATGAGTGAAAGGCTGCTGAAAAACCTTCTCTAAGAACAGAAGAAGTCATTGACCGTTCTGATTGGGCTCTTATTTGCTTGACATACTATTTTTTCCTTAAAGGACAATCCCTCCCCATCCTAGTTACATCCAAAGCGATTGGATTTACTTATGTTGATTTACTCACCATGAAATAAGTAGAACAAAATTGGTTGAAATCCAAGTACTTCAGGATTAACACATTTGTGAAAGAAGCTGCATATTATCTTGCCATATTTATTGTTTACTTTTCAATGTGCATTTTATTTACAAGATAATTGTTTTCTTTTCTATCAAGCTCTCATGTAAAATTGTCTGGTTAATGCATTACAAACAATGAAGTACTACATTATCTCAATTAGAACTGTATATTACATGTAGCAAGGTTAAATGTATGCAATAGTGCCATTGGCTTCAGAGTTAATCCCAGTTACTAGTGCTATTAAACTCTTATTCTAGTGAAAATAAATATCACACATATTTTTTTCTTGCATAGGAAGTATTTCTGCTATAGATTTGGATTCATAAGCACAAGGAGACTACTTTAATCCTACAACAAATTCAAACAATAATAATTATGTGCATAATGTAAATAAATAATTAAGCATATCAGACACGTAACTGAATAAAACCATTTTAGAAGTTTATATCTAATTTTTGTTTTTATACATATAAACATCAAATATCATTGGTTGCTCTACCATCAAATGGAAAATGCAAATTTTCAAAGCAGAATAGCTCCAAAATCCTTCAACTAATAGCCAAATTTTCAACATTGTTCATCCCCCTCCACCAAAGAAATCTATTTTATTATACATTTTCAAATGTTACAAATTATATTTTGACATTTCTAAAATTGAGATCTTTCTCTAGCTCCTCTGCATTTTTATATAACAGTATATAGATTATATTAGTTTTTTATTTATTTATTTTTAAAACTCTTTGAATAGGATATGTCATAAGGAAGGCAAAAATATTCAGCTCAGAAAAAAAGTATATTTAACTATTAATTTAGCTATTATTTACAGTTTTCTATAAGCGAATTATATTCTGATATTGTTATCTTTCAGTTGTAAAGGCATAGCCAACTTTACTGGGAAAAACGTGAATAGGGTTTTAGAATGCAATTAATTAGGTAGAAAGCATAAGGATTTTGCTTTCTGAGACAAAATGCTCTTGAATCTATTTGGTGTTTGAGGGAAAAATAAGACTTTTTAAAAAAAGAAAAATAGCGAGTCAAATATTTCTCTTATCTAATACATAGAAATTTTCATGCAATAAATCATTTGTAAAAGCAGTCAACATTAATTATTTCATACTATTTAATTTACAAAGTAAAACATTCAGGGCAAGAGAATGTAAAAAAATACCTTTGTGCAATATTTAAGCCTTTTTAAGGCATGCTCAGTTTTTATCAATTATATGTCTCAGTACTATGCATTAGACATAGAAAAATCATACAATGTATATATGCACAATTTGTTTGTATCTATTCCCCATAAATATTGCTTTTGATATTCAATCACAAACTAATTCTATATGCTGCCAAGGATCCACTGGAATTACGTGATCACTAAATTCAAAATAATGATAATAATGATAATGATGATGATGATAATAACATGGGGAATACACACAAGGGGTCAGAAAACTTCTAAAAAGCAAACTGAATGGCAATAACACCATCAAGGCTATAAATACCTGGGCCATACCCATCATCAGATATACTGCTGGGATCATAAACTGGACACAGGCAGAGCTGGACAGCTTGGATAGGAAAACAAGAAAACTGATGACCATACACTATGTGCTGCACCTGCATAGTGATGTCAACAGGCTATATTTGCCCAGAAAAGCAGGCGGCAGAGGACTTTTGCAAGTGAAGCAGACAGTCGAAGAAGAGAAACATGCTCTGGCAGATTATGTGAAAGACAGTGTTGAACCAGCTTTGATGGAGGTCAACAAGAGGAAGCTGCTCAAAGTGCAGCAAACCCAGAATCAATATAGAAAAACAGCGATGCAAACTCGGGCTGACAGCTGGTGTAACAAAGCACTGCATGGACAGTTCCTTGAAAAGATCCAAGGAAAAGTAGATAAAGAAAAGACCTGATATGGCTGACCAAAGGAACACTGAAGAAAGAAGTGGAAGGCCTGATTCTTGCAGCCCAAGAACAAGCCATCAGAACGAATGTAATCATAGCCAGAATAGAAAAATCTGCTGATGACCCCAAATGCAGACTCTGCAAAGAAGCGGATGAAACCATTGATCACATACTGAGCTGTTGCAAGACAATAGCTCAGACTGACTACAAATAACGTCACAACACAGTTGCTCAGATGGTCCACTGGAATCTGTGTCACAACTGTAGCAAAGAATGGTGGGATCATAAGCCAGAAAAAGTGGTCAAAAATGAGCATGCAAAATTATTGTGGGACTTCCGAATATAGACTGACAAAGTTTTGGAACACAATACCCCGGATATCACAATTGTGGAGAAGAAAAAAGTGTGGATCGTCGACATCGCTATACCTGGTGACAGCAGAATTGACGAGAAACAACTTGAAAAAGTCACCAGATATCAGGACTTGAGAATCGAACTGCAGAGACTCTGGCATAAACCAGTGCAGGTAGTTCCAGTGGTAATCGGCACATTGGGTGCTGTGCCTAAAGACCTAGGCAAGCACTTAAAAATAATTGGCGCTGACAAGATCAACGTTGGTCAGCTGCAGAAGGCACCTTACTGGGATCTGCTCGCATAATCCGCCGATACATCATACAGTCCTAAACACTTGGGAAGTGTTCAACTAGTGATTTGTGATACAAAATCCAGCATAGTTATCTCGTTTTCTGTGTGCTTGTTTTTTGTGTATAATAATAATGATGATGATGATGATGATAATCATAATAATCATAATCATTAATAATAATAATAATAATAATCATCATCATCATCATCATCATAGGAACTGGAAAAAAGATAGCAAATACAAAGATCTGCAAACAGAAATAGACGACAGTGGGAACAGAAAGCAAAAGTAGTACAACAACAGTCATAGGCACTTTGGTGCAATCCCAAAACAACTGGAATGCCACCAGATTCAGAAAAATTGTGAAAATGGAAATGTACAATAGTTCTAAAAATAATTTTAGTTCTTTGAAATGAATCAGGTTTATTGGTCTATAACATGAAACAAAAGTGTCATGCCCCTATCGGAATCTGATTTGGAGCGGGAGGCTGAGCAGCTGACAGGGAATGGGAGTGTGGCTGCGTTGGCTGTAGAAGAAACTGGGGAAGGGCAAAGTCCAGCTGGGCAGAGCAGGGCAGAGGCAGAGAATTTAGAGAAAGACCCAGGCCCACCCCCTCTTCATCCTAGGGCATGCAGGGAGGAATGGAGAAGGGAGCAACTTGAGTTGCATGGCTTATGGGGGAGGAAAGGTCCCTGATTCCCTTCATTAGCTGCAGCTGGGAACACAGTGTTTAAAAAGGGAAGCTGCACAAAGCAAGTTGTTAGGGGCAAATTGTGAATTATCTGGTATCATAGAGGCTTATCTGGGTTTCTGCATCTTCCCAACTGTGTGTGTTTTGCTGAGCTTTCAAGTCTGCAATTCCTTCTCCTGCCCTGTCAAGTTAATTATTGCAGGGTGGTTTGTGTGGATTTTTATTTACAGTTTGTATTTACTTTGTTTTTGGACTGAATTTCCTCCACTTAAAGATTGTTCTTGGGAGAGTTTTTTTCTCCAACCAAAGGTAACCTGGACATTGGGGGCAAAGTTGGAGGTACTAAGGGGACTCTTCTTGCTTATTTAACTGCATTGCCTTTGTGCCACATCCCGGGTCATCACAAAAAGTAAGTCAATTTATGCAATTGTAAAATAAAAAAACATGGAAAAAGTCAATTCAATATTTCTGATAGACCTACTATAAATATTACATTGCAAATGCAAACTATGATTTTTTTTCCCATTATAGTCCTCTGATTATTATCATATAGCTATAGTCCACTCGTTGTTAACCTTCATTTTAATTTTGCCACCTTTTTATATTGATTAGACCAACAGTCGAATAAGAGGCTCTTTATAAATGCTGCATACTGATAAAAAATACAGAAAGCCTTTCAATTCTTTCCCTCAGAAAAATATTCAGATATTTGATTTAAATATTTGATTTGATTCATATTTAGATTAGTATTTCTGATATCATTGGGACAGGATAGAACTCATTTTATGTCCTTGATCTCATTGGATTTATAGTTTAGGATTAACTTGGTTTCCTTTAATTCATTAGGTCCATTTTAAACAGGTCTTAAAAGTAAATTTTAAGATCTTCAGGATGTAAGATCTCAGTTGAAGCAAATTAAAGATTTTTTTAATCTGTATTCTCTTCTATAGTGGTCAACAAGATGGCAGGAATGAGCAAACAGGCCATTCCTGCTGTTGTTTTCAGCAATTAGAATGTAGAAGTAGGTGGCTTCTGATTCTAGAAGCATAATTTTTCTATCATTGCTTTGTACAGTATATTGATACCTCCAATGTTTTTCTCTATTCATCTTTTAATGTCATCTATAATCAATGGATGACATCTCACGGAACCAACCCTTAATCTCTTGGAGAGAAGCATACTGCATCACTGTGTTAATTACCTAGCAACAACAGCAGAAAATCTGGAGCAAGATTTCTAACAATGCCCCCTCATTTTAAATTGTAATAGTTCAAGTAGTTCAAGACAGAATATCCATGCTTGGGTAAATCTCAATGAGTATTTCATACCATTAGGTCAACAGTTATTTACTTAAAAAGGAGAGAGAGAGAGAGAGAAAACAAGAGAAAGAATAGTCAATAAGTGATACCTACAATAAGATGTCACTGACTGATCTTGAGCCAATTGCTATTGCTCAGATTACCTTAATTTCTGAAGTTGTTGCAAACATTACATTTGCAAGGGTGAGAAGATTATACAAATCACTTTATTGATTAGTTGATTGTATTTTTTCTTTCCCTGGTCATATGACACAACAGTAACTAACTAATAACCTAGGGCTCTTAAAGCAAAATATGCTGTAAATTACTTAAACTAGCTTAAAGCACTTATTCCAATCTGATAGAACATCTTTGCAAATCAGTTTATTGTAAGAGAAATATCTCTTCACATTATTCACAACGGCTAAAAACCCTATTCCTGAATTTGCTTTCCTTGCAGAGAGCAAGATTGATTGATTACTGTGAAGTGGGGTGTTCAAGAAAGTTCTAGATTGTAAAATCCAATGGGATTGAATTTTCAATACACAAATGGCAAAATCTTTAAAATGTGATGTTGGAGAAAACTCCTGAGAATACCATGGATAGCCAAGAAAACAAATAGATCATTGAACTAATCAACATAGAGTTCTCCCTTAAGGCCAAAATGACCAGGCTTAAAGTATCCTACTTTGGACCTATTATACAAATCCTAGCTTCTCTAATGCTGGGAAAGGTGGAAGAAGAAGAAAAGAGAGGAAGAGGAAGAGGACAGCCCACCAGCAAAATGGATGGACTCGGTTATAGTTCACCATTGGAAGACTTGAGGGATCAAGCTGGGGATAAATCATCATAGAGAACATCTATCTATGTGGTGGTTAAGTGTGGATAAAAACTTGATGACAATGAATCTATCAGTCTGTCCATACATCCATTACATATTAAGAAACAGCAGATCAGTGTTAAACAGTTTTTAGAAGTTGGACTAGAGGCTTACTCATTTTAAAGTGGAAAAAATCACCTTAATAAAATATTTTTTTCAGAGATGGAATATCTACTTATGGAAGATCTAGTGATAGTTAATGTCATGATTCTCTAAAACAAGGATTCTAGCTATTCGATTCCCAAATGTGTCTGGAACCATTTGTCCCAGAATTCTCTAAGGATGTATTGGCTATATGGACTTGGAATTTTTAGAGCCATAATCCTAAAACATCTAATTACCATTGTTGGAAAAAGGCTTCAATAAAGGATGGTTCTATTTAAATAACAGAGCTTTTTCATATTACAATGGAATTGATCAGCCATACCCTTCTCCTTCATCCTGTTGTTAAACTGCAGAAGGGATTTATAGAATAATGCGTTTCCTGAGTTATATAACCATCTTTATTTAAATGTGTAATTAGTGGTTCAATGAATTAATGTACTGAGTAGCCTGATTAATGTTCCCAGCAACTTTGCAGGCAGTTATGTACACATACACACACGCACACACGCACACAAGCACACACCAAATCTACTTCCACTTAGTACTATCAAATTCTGCTATATCATTAACTTCAGCTGAATGATTCCAAGTATAAAAATCAATATAAACATCAAATTGCATGTATCACAATAGGACCAGTCTCATAAGGATTTATTAAAATAAATAAACCTTAATTAAGTTTATTGAATGTTCACATAGTAAATAAAATTCCTGTTAATTACAGTGATGTATCTGTCTCCTTCACTGGATATTAAATTTAATTAAACAGTACAATGAATGTCACCATTGTTATAAATGGTAAAAGTTGGGAATACAAAAGGTAGAACTGCATTAAACATATTTCATTGCTAATGGTTGGCAGGAAGAATTAAAGGGCAGCCCTGTATAGTTGGGAAGTGAAAGAGCAGAAAGACAAATGGAATAGCATAAGTAAGTTTGAAGGCTGGAATGAAAAGTCCCTTTCCAAGGCCCTGGTACATTAACACCAGAATAGCTTTTGTTAAATAAGCTGCATTTGACTGTGAATAGAAACATTTTATACCAACTTCGTATGAATAAGGCTTCCATTAAATTATTTCTTTACATATTTAGAGAAAATGAATTTGGAATAAGATTGCACACAATTACAGAAATGTAGGATACACAGACTAATCCACAAGCATCTAACTTCTAGTGCCTTAAATGAGTGGGGCTGCATTGTGGTTATGAGATTCACAAAGGAAATATCTGGCCTATGGATCTTTTTCAAATCAAAATATCCTGCTGCAGTAAAGCACAAACTGAATGTATTCTTTCAAGAAACAGACAACTGGAGCAGTGGGAAGACTAGAAGGAAGGTCTTCCCAACCTCATTCAAATATCAATTACAATTATAAGATTTAAACTGGTTGAAGCTAAAGGACACCAACAGCCAGCAGGAATTATGTGGCCTTTAACAATGTGTTATAGAGTTAAAGTTTCAAGTTCTAGTCTACCCTCAGCAAAAAAACCTTCACTGGATAACTTTGGACTAGTCACTTACTTTCCAAGCAACTTACTCCTCAAGTTTCTTTTTTTAGGGGAAGAAAAGAAGAGAGCCTGTGCATACTAGCTTGAACTACTAAAGAAAAGATGGGATATAAATCTAATAATCAATCAATCAATCAGTGAACCAAACTTTATTCTATTTAGAATTATTCCTTACTACCGTACTGTAAACCCGAGAGTCTGAGACTGTAATTGCATTGCTGTTGCTACACAGGAGCTAATTAAAATGGAAAAAGAGGTGGTTTTGAATAAAAATTGGAAAAGGCTCCTAGAATCTTGGATGCTATTCTTTTGCCTGTAATATTGAATGGAAAACATAAACACTGAAACATTTGGATATGCACAACTTTTCCTGCATTACTAACTCTGAACTTTTCCTCTGTATTTCAATGAGCCTTGTAGGAGTGATATTTGCAGTGGATTTTGCCTTGCATGTTAGAAGTTTTACTATTAACTCTATATTTGATTTTATCTGATTATGACATAAATGCAGGCACATTAAGTGGGCTGATGTCAGCAATCAGGCCTGCTTGTTATACAACATCAATAACAGGGGCTCAGGTGTGAAACAACTGTAATTATAGGTATTTAGCCCAAATGTACGTCAGTTGTAACTGATTAGCTGTGTAAATCTTTATAGTTAATTGAAATACTTTATCAATGAATGTCTTGACTGAGCAGTAATACTCACAACATAAACAAGAGATTCAGCTGAAGGGAGAAAAAGTTCTCCACATATGCATGTTACGATTTCTAGTCCACGACAGAAAAAAATATATTCTGGAAGCTTGAAGAGGAACTGAGCAATCTAGTAGAGTATATATGGGAAAATTATTAAATGGGAAGGTGAAAGTGAAGTAGAACACCACTTGTTTCACATCTTTTGAAAGTTCTGTTGAAACTTATCAGCCAGAACAGTTGTTGGTGGAAATACAATAGTCTTACTTCTGACCTTTATTTTAATTTGATTTATTTTCCTTTTAGTTTGCATGGGACACAATGATCTATACCATCTCCACATAATTCAAGGCTTCTTCCATAATGCTCCCTTCATGGGCCTAATATAAAAATTTTCCAGGGATAGAGCTACCTATGGAACCTATGGAATTTTCAGAAAGTGTTCGGAGTCCTTCCAGGCACAGAGGTAGTACTTTCACTGTAGTGTAGATGAACTTCTTCCTTGGTGGGAAAACACTCATTCACTAAATGTTTGCAACCAGTGGAACTGGAGATCAGGATTCCCCTTACTGAATTTAGGATGGCATAGATTTATGGATTACAGATTACCCACCACAGCTAATTTTATAATAGGCTTTTAGAACATCATAAGATTCTCACAGTCATGTAATATCCCTCTGAAAATTAGACTGGTATTAACCTAACCAAGTTTATCAAGTCAGAATCAGAAGAATCACAGGAAACATTTAAAAACAAACGAACAGATTTTTGCTAATTGTTCAACCTATTTATCAAATTAGAGTTATCTCATTTATAAAATATATAGGAACAATTTATTGAATATTTTTGGGACTTTTAAATGATTGAGGCCAAATGACAAAGCAACCTGTTCAAGTGCTATGGAAGACTTTGGTGTTCTTGAAAAGGTAAGTGTGTGAGGCCTTGTAGGTGGGAATCATGCCTAAAGCCAGTGGGGAGCTGTTGGGGAAAGGAAAGGCTTTCAGGGACCCAAGGGATTGGAAGCACAGCACAGAGGGTCTCCTGAGGTGGGGAAGGCCTTGGGAAGCCTGAGGCAGATGGACACGAGCCTGTGCAAGGCCTCCTAAGACCTCCCCCACCTCTAAAGCACCTTGCGTACTGCTTAACCCACATGTTTGTTTAATAATTATATGGGGGAAAGCAGGTGGTCTTGCTTAACAGCCCTCATGACATTTGACCATAATGAGGAGGCTCCATTATTTCAAGGACTATCTGTATATTCTTATTAAGGTTAATTGTTTATAATGGTCAAAATCTAGCTCATCATAACTACTAGAAATCTAGCTCATTTAAAACTATTAGAAATACCATCCTTCAAAATTTTACTTCATGTCAGTTTTTCTAATAGTGTACAGTATTTGAGATTGATGTTATCTCCATCATGTTGTTTATTGGATTTGGATAAATCCCAATCTTGAATCCAATTCTGTTATTTAAAACAAATCCTGCAGGCTACTAACATAAAGCAAGGCCTCACTAAAGCTGGTATAATGAAATAGGGATTATCAACATTTTTGTACTATTAGACAACACAGAATCCTGCAAAACAACAACAAAAACAGACCCCGGATTTACAAATAATTCTATTTTTAATTTTCTCCCCTCTGTAAAATGATGGGATGGGGGGGGAATGAATTGCAATCACATGGAAGAGATAATCAAGAGCTATTTTTGTCTGCTCTATGTCAATTCTCTTTGGCTAAAAAATTTAAGAACATACTTTCCCATTTATATTTTTGAGGAATAGGATGAGTTTAACATGTGGGTATAGTTTTACTTATTCTTAATCTCTTCAGATTTCTTTCTTTATGTTCCTTCCTTTCAACCAATCCTTCCATAGTTTGGCAGGTTTATTTCCAAGAGGCACTTGTACAATATTTTCAGTTTTGGAGACTTTACTTTCCATGAGTTTAGAATTAGTACACACACACACCCAAAACCCTTTACATCTCTCTGATCGAATTCAGGCTACACAACCTACACAAAAGGGATTAATATGAATGAGAAATAGAAAAAAGTTATAAATCCTATCATCATCAACATCAATCACAACAGCATTAATAACCTGGCACTAGAATCTTTGTATTTATTTTTCAGAAAATGTTTACATGTCACTTTCTCAAAAGTGGTTATTGGACTTCAAAATTGTTTTTATTAAATCAAATCAGGCTGTTTTCTAAACCGTCCAATTGATGAATCCAAACTGAGATGAACTTGGTGCTTATTACTTACATTATACTGATATGGATGAACAACAACTTAACCTGATGGTTTCCCAATACCTAGTTTGACTAAATTGATCTGTGGATCATTGTCTAGAACAGGATGTCATGTCTTCCTCTGTCCATGAGGATGAAAATGGATACAACAATCAAAAATCAAAGGACCACCATCATTCCAATCACTACATATTCCAACCACTTTGGTATATGAGTCCAAATAAGAGCTTTGCTACTTTCAATTGTTAACCTCCTGCTTATGGACCAAGCTTTTCTATTCAGCACATTAGCAACAAGACAAAAGATCAGATATTAGATCAATATTCCCCAACCCGATGCCCTTCAAATTTGATAATGTTGGATGGAAACAACAAGATTTGCAATACAACACGTTTGGAGAAAACCACATAGGGAAAGGATGGTTTAGATGGATTCTACTTAAACCAAAACACTTAAATTTTCTGGAAGTTATGACAGGTTATCCAATACTTGATTTTGCCATTTCCTGGTCAATCCTTTCGTAAGATTGATCCTTTGAAGCCAACAATGAAAACATAATTTACAGCTTCTGCCATCCTCTTTTATAATTTCTGACTTCCAGTCTCACATTTTTCTCAAATCAAGAATTCTTGTGCTTTGCTGAAATGGCTTTTGAAATTTGATGACATAAAGTTCTGTTGTGATTTTAAGAGGGAAAAAAACGAAACCAAACTTCCAAGCATTCAAAATATTTCTTATGTTCAGATTTTAAGTAGGTGTATGGTAGGTGGTATGTTTTGTATTTGTATTTTGTATTAATTATTTCTGTTGATAGAATTATTGCAAGATGGTTTTAAGTGAGTATTGGTAGGTGTTGTTTTTCTTTTATTTGTTTGCATGCCATCCAATCCAGTGGTGGGATTCAAATTTTTTAACAACCGGTTCTGTGGGTGTGGCTTAGTTGTTGGGCATGGCCAACTCAACATCACTCACATCGAGGCACGCATCTCCTCGCCTGGCTTCTCATGACTGTGGGGATGCTGCAACAGTCGTAAGTGTGAAAAAGGATCATAAGTCACTTTTTCAGTTCCATTGTAACTTTGAATGGTCACTCCACACAAGCAAAGTATCAGCAAAGGAGGGGAAAGAAAACTCCAGAGACGTTCCTGAGACAGGAAGTCTAGTCCTGCCAAGAATGTAATAAGGGTTAACGGAGAGGCAGTTTCTGTAAGCAACACCAGAATGTTTCCTTCCTACATTCCTTACAGGATTAGGCCAGTAATTTCTTCTAACAGCCGGTTCTCTGAATTGCTTAGAATGTTAACAACTGGTTCTAGCGAATAGGTGCGAATCTGTAAAATCCCACCGATCCAATCCTCTTACAGCTGAACAATATCCTGCAACTTGAGTGATTTGGACCAGTTGATTAACATTTTCCCCATATAACAGTACAGAATTTATATGTCAGAGATCATGGTTAAACATAAACATGTGAGATCATTGGATCAATTTCCATGTAGGAATCAAAAATAAAGAAAATACCCTTTTTCTCTAAGGACATGGATAAAGGTTTTATTTGCAATGCTGTGTGAATTTTTCAAGTATTATATATTCATGTTCTTATCCTAAATATCAAGTCAGGATCTCCAGAATCTTGAATCTGTTCCTGATTTTTTAAGTCTCCCAGGTGTTGACATGGCTCTGCCTGTTATTTATCTTACCTTCATAAAGGGAGCTGGAATTTTAGAAAGCAACAGAGGTGAGCATATGAATAAATCACAAGCCTGTAAAGGACAGGCTGTAAAGAAAGAGAAAATAAGTTTGAAAGCTGCTTGCAGAGTTTGAAAGAAAAAATTAGCATAGAACAACTCAATATAAAAACAGACTTGTTATGATGAAGCCCCTAAAACAATTTTTACTCTGCATCAATTGTCTGTTTTCTTAATGGGTTTTGCTTTTAAGAGGAAAAAAAATCTTCTAAAGTCTGCTTTTATTACTGTTGCCTTATAAACCATGGTATGTTTTTACTCTCTAAAAGGGTAGATTAGGGAATTGAATGGTAATGACCTGTTGACTAAACATGTTTGCACAGGATGGTTCAAACCTACCTAGATATGATAGCTCTCATATTACCTAAGGATGTATTTTCCCTCAAACTGAATTCCGAGTTGTCAGAGCCTTGAAACAATATATTCCAAAGGTGTTTTTCAAGAGACAACTGTGCTTTTTGATTTTTCTTTGAAGATGTTTCACTTCTTATCCAAGAAGCTTGTTCAGCTCTGACTAGATGGTGGGGAATGGAAGGATTAATATCCTTGTGGGCAATTGGTCATTTGCATTTTTTTAGTCGGTTATTAAAGTCACCTGGAGGTTTATGTGTGTCATCAGGGTCACCTGAGTGGTGCAAATGGATATGGAGCCTTCTTGAAATAGTACAAAGGATTATGTTGTAAATTGGAGATAGATGATGTCATATCCCTCTCCCTCTGTTGAGAGAGGACTGTTCAATTTTGACATAGATGGCCTCTTTGACCTCTTTTCCAAAGCTTCTTGGATGAGAAGTGTCTTCAAAGAAAATCTAGAAAACCCAGTTGCTTCTTGAAAAACCACTCTTGGGACAACCATGACCTGGATTACTGAGAATCTCCATAGACTATTCAACTATTCAAGAGAAGTATAGAAATTTCCTTGAATGGTAGCCATTATGAAAACATCAGCTTAACCAATGTTGGGCTACAACCGGCTTAACAACAGGTTCTATGAGGACATATGCCTAACGCGCTTGCTTCAAATCCCTTTGATTAAACAATAGTGTATGATGGAACCTAGGAAGCATAGCCTTGATCATGATGACTTACCCTATGGCACTAGAAGATCAACTTTTTCCTCAGGAACCAGGCCAGAAAGATAGGTGAGCCATTATTATGGGGTTATTAATATGAATAATTTTTTATTTGTTTTTTTATTGTTGTTTGTAATTTGATGTTTATTATCCAGAATACTTACTTGGAGGCCATACAGATAATAATAATAAAAATAAACGCTTTAGCTAAAGAATTTCTGACGACACAACTGATAAATCTCAAAATTCTTTGAAGCTGAGAAATGGAGCGGGATTGGAGAATATAATCCTACACAGGGAGATTTTTCATGAAATGAATGTATAGTCTGATAGTGTTACAGGAAGAGGTGACTGCACGTACAATATGGATTACTTATTTCAAATGTACTTTCAGTCATTTTGCCAGGAAATGTCTAAGAAGTGCTTCTTAAAATGGCAGTCTAGAATAGAACTGCAGATGCCTCCTTTGAAAATCTGTTACTTTGAATTTTCCCCAAAACAGTTCCAAGGATAGTTCCATCTTTAGCAGATTGTAAAACAAGTTTTACAAACTTTTTTTTTTCCTATGATTGCAGCCATGGACAAGAAAGCAACAGCATATCAAGGTATGGATAGGTGGAAAGGGAGAATATGCTTCAGTTTTCTTTGGAAACCCAGAGCCTTCCCTTCCCCACTTACATCGCCTTCTCCATAGCTCTATGTTTGTATTCAAATAGTAGCTCTCCCAAGCAAGTGGCAAACAAGCCTATCTGTCTAGCACATATTAAGGAACCTGATTGAAGATTAACAGGCTTTGTAATTAGTCAAACTGAAAGCCTGCCCAGCGCATTGCACCTTTCCAAAGCTCTGTGTTGATTATTATTACTTGATACAATGGCCTCCAAGAACAGTTCAATTATTTAAATATAAAGCACAAATTAGGCTTTCACCTTTGCCCCTGTTTGACATAATTATGTGTACAAGAGAGCATACTGTATTAAGAAGGGGGGGCAGGGATGCACTTTAAAAGAAATGAATCTGAGTAAGATCAGAATGGAAACAGGACAGGAATATTTGCAAATCTGGGGCAGAAGCATTATTTCTATCTTTCTGGTGCAGAATCTTTCACAAGCTTTGTGATAGGTTACTATTATACATATGAAAATTGTTAGATTTCCATACTGGAAGAAAAGCAACCAAAAATTTCATCTGATGCCTTCATCAAACTATTTAACAAAGATGGAAAAGACTCCCAGAACAAGTCTTCAGAATGGATGTATACGTTCTCCGTATACAGTATCCATAATCCAAATGCTGTCATACAAAAGAACATTTTGCTTTAATTCTTTGAAGATTTAAAAAAAGTCTCACAAATGTATTATATGAACTATTTTTAATTTCAATCCATCTTTTAGGTGGACATCTCTTGAAAGTGAGATAGCTGCAATAAATATATATCTCTGTTAATTATTATGGGAACGTTTAGACAGTTTACCTCAGCCTTGTGTCTTTCAGATATGTATAAGTAAATACTCCACACAACAATTTTTACAGTAAATGTGGTAAAAGGAAAGGTAGTACATTAAAAAATCAACTACAACTGTGGCTTCAGATCACAGTAACAGTTTAGCAGAATCTGATACTACAACATTCTATATTCTTCATTTGCATGGCAACTTTATCATAGGATTTATGAATTATAAGTCAGTCATTTGACAACATGCTTATGAGATAACTGCATGTTTGAACTGCATTTTTGTACATGCAAAGTAAATCTGTTGGGGGAAAATTATCTATCTTGCTTTCTCCCTGACACACACAGACATTCAACATATTCACATATGCAATCGCCCCCATGTACATTAACCACTGCATCCAATTTATTGAATATTTCTATGGGCTCTAGTTGAATAATATCTCATTTTAAAAAATAGGTAGATGTTCTCGATTTGAAGAACATCAATACTTGGCAAAGGGCATAGAACATTCAGAAGAAATAAATAGCTCTGTGGATGCTCGCAAAAGCTTTCTCTGCACTTAAAATAGGAACTGAAGAACATTTTAAAGCCACATAAGATTTCTTGTTAGAGAAATATTAAATAAAAACTACTTGATAAAGGGACAGACAGTCTTGAGAGATAACAAGAAGAGTTTAATAGAAGCTGGACAATCAATCAAGGATGCTTCATTCATCCTACTTCAAATGATTCAAAATAGTTTACAATGTGAAAAAATATGATAAAACAAGTATAATGAAAATAATCAGCAAACCAAATCGCCTATATCAAAACAAGCTACCAAGGTCCATCAGCTACATCAAAACACTGTCAGAATAAAAGCAGTCACTTTCCTAAAACCAGGCAAAATAAGTGCTTGTCAGATGGCAAAGCAGATGATGGATTGACACCAGGAAGGCAGGCCCTTGGCCCCATCTAACTTCCCTTCATTTGAGGTAGAAACCCATAGCAGTTTTCATCTGGATGCACATAAAGGCTGAGTCTGGACCAAAGAGATACATTTGCTGAGTCATGTAGACCTTTATAGTTTAAAACCAGGGCCTTGAATTGGCTCCAGAAGTGTACTGACAATTGAAAGAAAGCTATAATGCTTCTAAATATACATGTTTCTATTAGCACCAAGGCCACTTCATTGTGTACCAACTACAGCTTCGAAGCTGTGTTCCAAGATAGCTTCGTGTAATTATGAAATTATGAGGGTATGAGCTTTTGTACTGAGAAGTGGGCTGAACCAGACATCCATGCCATAGAGGCCACACTAATAGTAGAGATAACATTGAGGAAGAACAAGAAAAACCTAATCACGTTGATTTTAAGAGGTTAAATTTTCTAGGCCAAAGGGCCCAATTTCCCAGTTGGATTTAGCCATGTCATCTTTTTTCAAGAAGCCAACTGCTAAGAACCAGTCACTACCCCAGGCCTTGGTGGTCTTTCTTCCTTGGAGTTAGGTAGGCTGCCCAGGTCATGTGCTTCTAAAAAAGGCATTCTCCCTTCTCCCTTTCTCTGGGAACTTCTAATTAAATATAGCAGTCTCGAGAGTTCAAGTTGCACATCCCCTTTTTTTGAAATCACACCCTATTTGGTATCAGCTGTTGTGTGAAGCTGAGAATGGATATTACAGCTTTTTATGATATAATATCCCCTTAATTGGTGCTTCAGAGGTCTGTGCCTGAAATTCTTATCCATTTTATCTCAAACTGCAACCTGTGATTTCCCCCCACCCTCCCTTGTCTCCACCGTGCTGGAAAAAGCCATTCAAGGCAGTGAGGTGACTGGTATTGCACAATTCCAAAGTACCTTAATGTGTCAAAAATGTTTGGGGGAAGAAAGCGAGCACTGTAAATGCAATCACCTACATTGGTGTCCCCATTGTTCGGTGAGAGGCAAAGTATTGCTAATTGTCCTGCGTTTTAGCAGGGTTTTTAAAGCATTATGTGGTAAGTACACCAAAGGGTCAATTTGTGAAGTGAAATGCTTAGCATGCAAAGCGTCATACAAGATGCTGTGTAATACTTGACCTCTCAGCATAATAAATGTTGCAGTGAAACGCTGTGCATTCAGGCAGGCCTGAATAGAGACTCTGCCATGGAACAAAACCAGAAAATGTCCTCTTCATTCCCTTCCCTTTTCTACTACTAAAGGAAAATTATGCTTTATAATGGCCATTGCAGCAATTAGCCAGCATTTTAGGGGAGTGGGGAGGCGATGAACAAATGTGTAGAAATAGCAATTTCTTTGTGGAAATTAGATTTTGTATGGAGGCTACAAATTACTTGGAGGTATATGAATAATGGAGGTTTCAGCACAGTTTGCCACAGAAAACGGTTTGGGTGGATTGGAAGATTTCCTCTTTGTGGTTAAATGTTTAGACATTGGGCTAGTTTAATTTTACTCACAGGCTGGCTTAGGTGACCCTGTGTCTCCCTACTGATATTTTTTGTAATCCTGGAAGGAAGAATACAGATAAAAAGGGGGTTATTCTATGTGAGATGCAAATACAGTTATGGGTTGTCAGCCCAAATCTGTTCTAGAATTTAAACCTGGCTTCCCAGAATTTATAACTAATTCAGCATGTTTAACTGGCAGTTGTATTTTTCTCTCTCTAATGTATGAACTAATAAGGATTTGATCCTTTTTCCTTTAATTTTCTGAAAGTTTAAGGTGACATAATGAGAATCTCAAAAGTACTTTTCTTCAAAAGGCAACTGGACATTTCCTTTGGAAAACGTTTTGCTTATCCAAAAACTTTTTTAGTTCTACCTTTAGTTATCATCATTAGTTTATTTATTTAGCGTATGGCATGTGTTAGCCAGGGATCACCAAAGTGGCTGCCTGCCTCTGTGAAAGGAATATTTTTGGGCATTGTTATCTTTACCTGTGGGACACCTGAATGCCAGTAGGCAGTTGGTGGAGGCTCCTTTCTTGTCCCTCCATGGTTTATTCACTCATAGGAATCGAGCCACTGAGCTATCAACCTCAGTGGTGGGCAGGCCTGGCATCTTACCACTTGAGCCACCGTGGCCCCCAATCATTATTAGTACTTGATGGTGTAGCATTGTCCTGGATAGATTAAGTGCACATTCTGGGGATTCTTCTAGATTCAAGGAGCAAGTGGCAGTCATGCCTAAGAGGGCCTTTGCACAGCTTAGTGTTGGGAATCATTTGTACCCTTTGTGGACCATGAGGCTCTATTCCAGTGATGGCTAACCTTTTTGGCACCAAGTGCGCAAAGCATGCTCACATTCCCAAAATACAATGCGTGTGTGCCCTGTGAATGCACCCCTTCCCCTGCGCATGCATGCACAACTTCCCCTGCATATATAGACATGACTCCCATGTGCGCCCTGCCCCCCGTGCATGCGCAGCAGAGACCTAAAGACCAGCTGACCGGTGGGAGGTGCACATGTGCATGCATGGCAGAGCTGAGCTGGGGCAATGGCTTGCATGCCCAGAGAGAGGGCTCTGCATGACACTTCTGGCACATGTGCCATAGGTTCACCAACACAGCTCTACTCAATCACTCATATTAGATTGGACTACTCACTTACTGCTCATATTGCTGCCTAGTTTCCTTCTTGAGCTGTGGACCTTGTCCTGGGCTGGTCCTGGAGTTCCTCTATTTATTTGCACTAGAAGACTTCACTTTCCATGCCTTAAGGAAAAGATTTAATAGGACTCAAGATGTTATGGCTTCCATGGCAACCAAGTAACCTTGTGCCAAATTCACCTAGATAAATGCATAATGGATCTCAGAGCAGCTGCTAGGTGATTTGGGGGTAAGGAATATAACTGCAATGGTTAGATCATTTTTTGATTCAAATGAGTTTTGTCTTCACCTAAATCCTCATTGGATGTGAGGAGCCATTAGTATTGTCTGCCTCAGCTGCTTCTGATTCTGAAAGGTTTTTAACAAGTGTTTGAACTAGTTCCTAGCAGTTTGGAGGCAGCATTTGGTTGTATGTTGTGGGTAGAAGGGAACTAGCATTCATTTGGTCCAGGAAGGGGACCAGATCAAGAGACCTGAATTACCATGGCATTTAGGAGATGAAACATCACTCTGAGTGCTGCTGGAGAAAGATAAAAAATGAATTTGATGGCATACAGACAAGAACTTGTATGTGAACTTACATTCAATAAGGATAGCAAAGTATTTGGTCGACCAGTGGAATAGAGAACAGCTGGATCAAGGAAATGGTCAATGCCTTCTGGTGAAAGTGTATTTCTAACTATTTTTAAATAGTTAGATGCATTCCTTTTTGAAAAGACCCTCTTTGACTTGTGCAAATTGGATAATTATGATCTTTAAAAATCTTATTTTAGGGAAGATTGTCAAAAAGGTAGGATGGTTCCAGCTATATGGTACTCTACAATAAACAGTTTATCTAGACTTTTTTTCCAGATCTGAGCATGTAGCTGAGTTGATATTGGTCACTGTGATCAATAACTTTTATTTGAACCTGGACTTGTAGAGAGTGACCTCTCTTCATCCTACATGATCTCTCAGCAGACTTTAAAATCAACAATTACAGTATTTGTGTTTAACTGTTGAGGATTGGAAGCGCTGCTTAAGTAGCTCTTATCAGACCCAATTGGTCTGCAATTGATTAAATATGAACTACTCTTGAATAACATTTAGAAGTTGTTGCAAGAGGTCCAGAATACAGCAGTATGGGCAGTTTGAAGCACTCCATAGTATCTCCATGGAATGCCTCTGTTCTATAAGCAGCACTGTCTCCCAATGGAGTTCTGGGTGCAATTCAAAGTGCTGATTGTTATCTATAAAGCCCAACATGGCATAGGGTCAGATTATTTGTATTAAAGAAATGATCACAGTTACAAAAATTGGCTTTAGAACAGACAATGAAGATACTGAAGTGGTGGGAGATTTCTGCTTTTTAAGATCAGCTCTCAACTGTAAAGAAACCATCTCAAGAAATACAGAACTTGGAAAAGATATTAGATGCTGAGATGTATCAGAATCATGACCTTCTAAAGAAGTGAAATATGAACTTTGAAAAAGCAGGAGCAAAACAATATTGATACTTTGGATGTATTGGACTACTCCTGAGAACACCGTGAGCAGTCAAGAATGCAAACAAATGGATGATAGAACAAGCAAGTTCAGAGTTTTCACTCCAGGCACATTTTGAAGTGACATGAAGTGCTTATTATATTTTATGTGAAGACGTAACTTTCACGAGAAATATATAATGCTGAGAAAGTTGGAAGGTAAGAGAAAAGGAGGACAACTAGCAACAGGGTTGATGGACTCAATTATAGTGGTGATAAATGCACCATCTACAACAATGATCCCGAACCTTCCCAGTTTGGTGGCTTAGGGAGCGGGGGAGGGGGGCAGGTGACTGGCAGGTACCTTCCACTCATGCAAATGGAGCTTCATGCGCGAGCAGCAGGCAATTGTACTTGAGTGGAGGGCGCTTGAACGGAGGCACTTGTGCCCGCAAACGAAGTGCCACTCACAAAAATGGAGCTTTGCACGTGAGTGTAAGCACCCTCCACTCCTGTGAGTGGAGCTTCACGCATATGCACTTGCCCATCTCTTCCATGGCTTGGCTCGATTGCTAACAGGCAAGGGCCAAGGGGTTGGGGACCCTTGGTTTAGAAAATCTAAAGAACCAGATTATCCAGGGAAAAATCTGTCTGTATAGCCACTATGAACATATATAATCAGACGATCAATCATTTAATCTATTGCTGGCTCCCCAAACTTCCAGAAGCAAGATAAACAGCTACAATATATAAATAATTAAAACAATAAATAAATAAATGGGAGTATGCTAATTGCTTATTTGATAGCACAGAAGAGTTCATCTATTTTTTTTATAATATTTTGGAAATATCCATTTTTATTCTTGGGCTCAGAGAATAAAAACTACTTGGAACCCACAAGTGGTGCAAAATGCAATGACCTGCATGCTGATAAGCAAAAGCTATTACAGCCAGGTAATATCTATTTTCCAGGCATTGCACTGGTTTCCAGTAAGCTCCCAGGTACTATGCCAAATGTTGCTTTTGATTTTTAAAGCTCTAAATAGATTGACTGCTAAGTACTTGCCATCTCCGGTTAGAACCAACTCATCTAATCCACTTATCCTGGATATTGTGGGCTCCCAACCTACAAGAGCCCCCTGCCCTCTGGAACAGGCTCCCATAAAGATCTGATCAGTAACAAGCCTGGCTTAATTTTAGAGCACATTCAATCTTAAACTAGTTGGTGCCGTTTGATGATTGAAATAATAGTCCCAGCTGATTTTATCTTTCACTGTAGTTTCATTGGGTTTTTACTGGTACTGATTTATGCTTTTGTTCTTGTAAACTGCCAGAAGTCATTTGATTTTGGCAGTATAGAAATGAGAAAAATAACTACCCAACCAACCAACCAACCAACCGACTGACAGAAAAAATAAAGACTCCTAAAATTATTTTAAGTGTTGATATAATTGTTTGAAACATGTTTCACATGAAACCCTTTTTATCCAACATAACATCATTTCCTGAAATTAAAGGAAGCAGAGATTACCAGTGGGGGAGCCATAAACATAAATATCTGAATTTGTAAGAAATATTAATCAATTAAGTGTGATCTAAGGGAGACCACTTACACATTACATAAAAGGAGGATAAAGCCATTCTGTATATTATTTGCATGTGTGCACTTCTTTTCTTTACAATTTGAGTAACACAGTGGTTTGTTAAAGTTACCTGTGGATTTGCATATGGATTTTAAAATTCTATTCGTGAAATCAAATTGTTTTATTGGTACAATTATGTATCAATGCTGTTGAAAAAACTAGAAAGTTTCTTCGGTTCCTGCCACTTTGCCTCCCCTCCCCACATTCCCTAAATCTATTCAGGTGGATTCAACTTCTTAATAACTATAAGAAGCTCTTACCACCATAGGTTTATAACATTTAAAGAGGTTGCTGGATCCAAATTAGAAATCCAAATTAAGTTAATTACAATTTGGTTGTACATATTTCAGTGAAGGCAAGCTTACCACCATTCTGGCTCTACTATCAAATTATTTGATTGTTTGGAAGTTTCTTCTAACATTCAATTGAAATATGCTTTCCTATAAACTCCAATCCATTATAACTTGCTCTGCTCGGTAGGCTGAGAAATACACATTTTAACCTTCTTCCAGATATTTGAATAGTGCTATTGTATACTTTCTCAGCCACCTTTTTACAAAGCTATTTCACTTTATGTTCATAATGCATGAAAATCACGAGGTCACACTTTTCTAATACACTATTACGAATTTCTGCATGATAATGTCTAATTTGTAAAATCTGCCTAGTATAATAAATACAATTAGAACCACCTTTCCTTTTAGTTTTTGAAGGTTAATTAAGGTAAATGATTAGAATCCAAGGAATACTTACTGGAGAATAAATCTAACTGAATTAAATAAGAATGCTGAAGATTTCACTGTAAGAGCAAGTATTAGATATGCATTAGGATAAAAAAAAAGTTTTAGGCAAAGAAATAGAGGGAACTTATCACATGATGTACTACAGTTATCAGAAGGTCAAGAGAAATTTTCATTAATTGCTAAATTTAGATATAAAAGTTAGACAAATACACCTACTGCATTGAAAAAAATGAAAGCCAAATTTGTTTTTCTCTGCCAATTATTGTCATTTGGAAATGTTACAGTAAGGCTGCAGGTCTTTTACTGTTCAATGAGTTGGAATTAAACATGCTAATTTAAGTTCTCTTTCAAGTATTTTACTTAACTACTTTGGTCATTAATTCCTTTATGTAGCATCATTTAATATAATGTTATTTATATATATATGAAGCATGTTATACTTATTAACCAATGTGCAAAAATCTAAAGTACAGATTTTATGTAATGGGCTAATTACAGGACTTTAAAACCACCTACTGAGTTTTGCTAAGCTTAACAACAGGTTCACTGAACTGGATAAATTTATTCAAACTTGTGGAAATTAGCCCCATTCTACATGCAGCCATACTGGGAAAACACACAAATTATTCTTCAATGCTAGTTTAATGGGTCAAACAGTGAACTTGAATACTGAATGTATATCTGTATCTTGCATCATTGGAGAATCTATAGGCCCTTGGAGAGAAAATAAAGTGCCTATTCAGAGTTTCTTCCTCATGTTTGTAAATAATTTTTTAATAGTTGGAACAAGCACTTTTCAATAGCTTGATGGATTCCAAAGAATCAATGTAATGATATTTTACAAACAACTATGAATGTTTCTGTACAAGAGTCCATCAAGTACAAAATAGGTAAGTACTATTGGAGCTCTCATATTTCTGTGAGAAATTGTAAAAACTCTTGGGGCAAGGTCTTCTATAAGTGGGAAATAGAGCAACATATTGATCTACCTTTTTTTGTGCAATACTTCCATGTAAAATTTATACCAGCTTCTCCATGTGTAACCTTCAAAAACCACTGATAGCATTTTCTTATGAGTTTAATGTATGACATGGGAACAGTTGCAGTATTACATTTTTATAAAAAAACATTCTCTGCACATATATCTGATGCAAAATATTTCTGCCCTTGATCTCTTGAACACAGAGCCATTAATTGCTTGAATCATCTTCTACAACCTGATGCCTTGAAAATTAGTTTCTGGCTGATTTTCAAGCAATTATAGTCTTAATACATCTTGTGACAAAGTGGGAAAGATTGGCGTGTGACTAGCCACTCAGAATGTAAAAGTGAGTTGGCCATAGAAATGAAAAATGTGTCACTGAAAATGCATGGAGGATTGTACCTCCCAAAGCTCACAACACACAATATTTCTTATACATTAGGGTAGATCTTAATTTCAAACACTGGAAGGTTCAGTTAATGAGCTTGTGTTGTGAAGGACATCTGTCTGATATTGTGAACAGTTGTTGTCTATCTATCTTATTCTTCTAGGCTTGATCATCCAAAGAGCTGGGATTGCTCTACTGGGATTGACAACAGAATGAATTCTTTGTCCTTCTGGCATCCTCAATATGTCTCAGTTAACCTTTTCCAATCCATTCCAAATGTCGGGGTTCCGACATTTGTTGTCATGTTGTTAGGACATGAGCAAAATAAGGCTTCTTCAGGAAAAAAGATCAGTATAAAAAAATAAGACAAAACTTATAATTTACAAAGTCTGCACTACTATTACTATTAATCTTCTCATCATTCCTTATCCATCCCCTCCCACTTGTGACTGTATGACTGTAACTTTGTCGCTTGTATCCTTTCGATTTATATTGACTGTTTCCTAGTATGATTTGATTGCTGATTGTACTCTATGACTATCATTAAGTGTTGTACCTTATGATTCTCGACTCTTGATGAATGTATCTTTTCTTTTATGTACACTGAGAGCATTTACACCAAGACAAATTCCTTGTGTGCCCAATCACACTTAGCCAATAAAGAATTCTATTCTATTCTATAAGAAAAGTAGTCCTTTGAAAGCACTGGACTTTTCTCTCAAAATAAAAATATATTGAATAACTTAACATCCAAATTATCTATTGCAAAATTTAATGGGCACAAAAGTTCATATTTATGAAATGAAATAATATAAAATAAAACAAATGTATATTCTTTCCAAAATTAAAGTTATAGTGATTTTGTGATGACTTGGGGCATGACACAAAAATAACACGGTCACAAAAGTAGAATAAATTCCCTTGAATGCCTCCAACTTGGGCCCCAAGGTCCAATTATCCTCAACTTGATATCAAACAGTCTATGAGGAGAGTAAATGTAGTTTGAACCAATAGTAAAGATAATTAGAAATTTAAAAAGCTATACACATACCACACTGGAGTCATTAACATGGCAGGCCAGGATGATAAATTGTAGACTTCCACAAGATAACGCAGCAACCACAGTTGGGAAGATGCCAAAACCCAAATAAGCCTCAACCAAGATAAAGCACGCTTTGCTTCCAGCAAAGAGCTATTTAAAATGCCCCACTTATATCCTTTTCTCCCAGCTGCAACCAATGATCATGGCCGCTTCCTCTCCCACAACCCACGTTGTTCCCTTCTCCATTCCTCCCTGCATGCTCTAGGATGAAGAGGAGATGATCCTGGGTCTTCCTCTGAATGCCCAGCTGGACTGTGCTCTTCCCCCCATTTCTTCCACAGCCACCGGAGCCACACTCCCATTCCCTGTCAGCTCCTCAATCTCCCCCTCAGAGTCAGACTCCAACAAGGGCATGACAGATTTCAATAATAAAGAGTTCAGCCAATTTAGTCTCAGAAATTAGGAGCCTATAAGTTCTAGTACTACCTCAAGCATGAAAGCGTGTGGGGTGATCTTGGGCCAGTTACTCTCTTTCAGCCCTCCTCAGCTGACAAGGTTGTTGTGGGGAATATAGGAGGTCAAAGTATATTAGATATATTCACTGCCTTGAGTTATATACAAAAATAATAAAGGCAGGTTAAAAATAAAAATAACATGTTAACTTGTTTTTTTAAATGAATAAGCTTAAAAGAATGTTGGGTTAGATTTTGTTTAAACTATGCAAAAATGTTTCAAAATAATTACAATAAAGTTATTACAACTTGTAATAGGTTATTATGGGAGCAGTCCACAACTCACATAAGCCTACAGCAGTCCACAACTCATATAAACCTACATGCTTTCTAATCATTTTAGCAATAACAGCTGCACTAGCTTAAAGAGATACCAGCTATAATAAAATATGTACCTATAACACTTATTTTGACTTTCAGTTCACCTCAATAGTGTCATTCTTTTGGTTCTAATAACATCCCATCAGCATATATTCACAAAAATACACATACCTAGGTAGAGGCATTTATGCAACTGCTATTCTGTCAAAGATTTTATTTGACCTTATTGCCACTGGATCCATAATCTCTCATGGATTGTAAAAGATTGCAAGTGAGAAGGCAAGAACAGTTTGCATTTAGAAGTTGTGGGTGCTCCAACACTGGAGCTTTTTAGAAGACTGGTCAATCATTTGTCTAAAATGGTATAGGGTCTCCAGTTCGAGCAGGGGGTTGGACTAGAAACCCTCCAAGGTCCATTCCAACTCTGTTATTCTGTTATTTGACAATTTATTTGTTTATACTTCTGCCCTTAGGACTAATTTAATTCACAGCTGATATTTGTGTATTGCATATACATATACACTCACTTACGTTTTTCAGCGGGTTAATTCTCACCTTATATAACATTATTTGCTAAAGATATATGTTTCATATTATATTTATATCTTGTTTTATGTCATAGAACATATTTGGAGAGCTCTTTTGTTTAAGGGTGGAATGCACTCTCTCTTTTACTTCATTCTTGAGAAAGGACTTTTACAAACTGGAAAAGTGGAAATTTGGCAGCCTCCAAAACTGTCAAATGACACAGGACTGAAATATATTAGAGGCAGCTAATCAATGCTGTGTTTGCACATACCATTAAATATATTATATTAAGTTTAGATTGGATTTCTGTGTTCTTTTTATATGGTACAAAGGGAGTACGTTTGAATTCATGCTGATACTGAAAACATATTCCTAGCTCTGACTTTCTTGGGTTTCAAACCATTTCCATTAACAAACAGCTATTTGCCCTTTAATAAAATATGTCATTATGCTTTATTCACATCACACAAAAGAATCACTGAAAAAATTGCCCCAACGATGGCCAATAATTACACATTTGGCTCCTGCATGAGCAGTGAAGAAATTGGTTCATTGGGAAAAGCAGGTGCTGGGGCATCATGCTAATAGTCAATATGTGCCACACTAATTAGCCATTGCAATTGCTTAAATTAACAATTAGCCAACATGCAATTCTTATTTTGCAGTCTGCAGTTTACTTGGGGTTATCCTTGTATGTTCTTAGTAATTATTCTGACAGTTTATCAGTTTTCTTTTTCTTTGCTTTATGAAACATTAAGGCCTGAGCATAGTTTTAACAAATTGCCTCAAAGATCAACAGGCCTTAAGAAATAATACACTTTCTTGGCAAATTCAGAATAACTCTTTTGAAGATTTTTATTCATATGTTTATATATGGATTTCTGTGCTCATAAGATTTATACGTATGTACAAGATGCTAGTCTCCTTTCTAAACTGGTTGTATACATAGCATTAATTTTTTTCAAAGCAACAGTAATAAAGCAAGAGGTTTCCTTTGAACTGATTGAAGAAGCTACCAGTTCATTATGAAGCATTTTGCAAGATCAACTTAATACTGTGCTTCTCTGTAAGCATGGGAGAGTGCTAAGCTTCTGTACAAATTTAGTTCTGCTGAATACAAAACTTTGGATCATTATTGCAAAATAGTGTTAAATGAGGCCACACATATATACCGCGTTTCCCTGAAAATAAGACCCTAATATTTTTTTGCCACCAAAAAGGGCACCAGGTCTTATTTTCAGGAGGGATGCCATCCACTGACTCACCTCACTTGCGCACATCGCCCCTGCCTCCTTTTCACTGTCAGAGGCCTTCAGGAACTTCTTTGGCTGGCAGGGCCCACAAGGCTTTCCTGAAGGCCTCTGCAGACAATAACAGAGGTCCGGATCAATCTGGAGTTCTGTTATTGGCTACAGAGGACTTCAGGAAAGCCTTGCCTGCTGCAGAAGAAATGGGCCAGTAAGGCAGGTTTTGGGGTGTGTGAGGCCTTGCTGCAAGGTGGTAATAGGTAATAGGGCAGCTCCACCCCCACATGCCCCCTATCTTAATTTTTATCTGTGCACCGTGGAATGGGGTGTGTGTTTTAATTAGGGCTTATTTTGGGGGTAGGGCTTATATTGGGTGCATGTGTAAAAAATCAAGCTAGGACTTTCTTCTGGAGTAGCTTGTAGTTTTGGGGAAACACAGGTGGCTCGTAGATCCCAGCAGGTGCTGTGCAGATGAAAAAGAGATAAGGAGATGGTCTTGGGTAGATTTGTGTGACATATTAGGTTTAGATATGCTAAGTAGGTAGATCTAAGCACTGACCAGTGTCATATATATACAGATATATTTCATTTAGTGCCTGCCTCATTTAGTCATATCCACATTTATAATGGTGATGAAAACATGACTTTAGAATCAATTAGCATTTATGACTTTTGCAGCTGAAACAAAAAGGAAAGCTGAAGCTAAACATGGATTACCTGTAATTCAACAACAATCTTAAAGTGATAGGTTAGAATCAATTGGATATAAATGGCAAGATATATTCTTCCTTATTGTATGTGGTTTTTTTTTTTAAAGTCCTAGTGCGGATACATGTGGGTCTTATGCCCTTTTCTGGTATCCTATAGATTCTTTTCAATTATTAATACTAAAAATTGGCAGCACAATGTTATCATTGCTTGAAAACACATGGAAATTGTGAAGCAAGCTCTAAAAAACTCAAAGGGAATGCACAAGAGCCACGGTGGCACAGTGATTAGAATGCAGTACTTAAGGCTACTTCTGTTGCCTGCTGGCTGTCTGCAATTTGTTAGTTCAAATCTCATCAGGCTGAAGGTTGACTCAACCTTCCATCCTTCCGAGTTGGGTAAAATGAGGACCCAGATTGTTGGGGGCAATAGGCTGACTCTGTAAATCGTGTAGAGAGGGCTGTAAAGCACTGTGAAGTGATATATAAGTCTAAGTGCTATTGTTATTCCTCTCTCGACCACAGGGACACTCTTCAAAGTTCTCCACAACTTACATATACAAAGCATAGTTCTCTACCTCAGCTCCATTCTGTATAATTGTCAATAGGAACATACAGTTAGAGTATTTGTCTTGGTCTTTGTCTTTATGCAAGAGCCACGAAATATAGAACAGCCATCTTTAGGTCAATTTCCTGTCATGAGCAGAGAAACGTCATGTAACAGGACAAGGTGAAAGAAATCTTGAACAAATTGTATTTTCCCAAACTCTTCATCTTCTAGTTCCCAGCCAGTTTTTTGTGACATACCTTTTTCTTGCTGATGATAATTTATTTGTGAACAATGTTTCCTCTGATAAGTTTCTCAATGGTATTAAACACACCAAATGGTTGGGCTTCAAAGAATATAAGTGGGAATAGCATAATATTTGTATATGTATATAGAAAAAAATGGAATTTCTCAAGTAAGAAATCCAATTTGGGAAGTTAGGCCAATATACTGTATTTTATATTTGTTAAAAAATAATCTCTGCAATGTAATACTTCCTCTCTCTTCAAGACTTCTGTGTGGATTCCAAATACATCGTTGACCTCTATAAACAGATCAGTGTTACTTCTATTCCCAACTCAATGACTATTCCCATTTATCTGCATTTCAGCTTGTTTTTGAGTTTAAACATTTGAGTTGAAATTTTTGGAAGCCCCAAGTAGGTAATTTGAATTTTTGTCATGCAGCAATTTCCTTAACTGTCTGTATTGTAAATTACTCTGTACATTAGAATGTCAACTATGTGCACGCATGTATGTTTTGAGATGAATAAAACTTCAAGTAGGTAATGTAATGATGCTATATGAGCATAGGATTTCTAATACATTTCTTGGTTATAATAAATTGTGGTAATTGTTTGGTGCATTCATTTTAAAGCACAAAAGTATTTCTAGAAAATGAACAGCTTAGCTAAGTGAACATAGATATTCACTAAGACTAACAACACGCACCAATGCGAACCCAGCTCATTTTTGCTTTATTCACAGCAGGGCTAGATAAGCCAGGTAACTGATGTATTCAATAGATAACTACTGCCTCTCAAGGCTTTATATGCTGGACAATGGTTAATAGAAGTAGAACTGTGAATGACCAATCCAATGAATGCCTTTGCAGCTGAGGCCAATAGGGCAAGTTGAAAGACCACAAATGCTATGGGTCTATAATAATACATAAGATTTAACTGGCTGTTATATCGTTTAGTTGTTCTACATCTACTCAGGAACATAACTCTGTTCTATTAAAAACTGATAAGAAGGCCCATTATCTACTTCCTTTTTATCATATGGGTAAATCCACAGTAGTGATTGCAAGAAATAAGAATGTGGTAAAATGGGGGCTACGGTGGAATATAGGACAAAAGAAGAAACTAGTGTCTGAATGAAC
Source organism: Bungarus multicinctus (assembly GCA_023653725.1). Classification (NCBI taxonomy): domain Eukaryota; kingdom Metazoa; phylum Chordata; class Lepidosauria; order Squamata; family Elapidae; genus Bungarus; species Bungarus multicinctus. Next base: position 118,334,370 of record CM042838.1, on the reverse strand, counting down.
TTTCCCATTTAATTTGATTTGGCAAATTGTTTGCTGTATTGAAACTAAAACTCATTACTATGCTAGTAATACCCAACATGTCAATTTTTAATTTTGAGAGCTTTAAAATAAGCTTTCACATGAGGTTTTGTTTCTGTGAGATGTATCTCCTACTTTGACCAAAATGTAAATTATCTTCAGAAAATATAATTTGACTCCAAAAATAATAAAGAATTATGTAGGCTGGAGTTGACTCCATCTGACACATGAAAGGGCATCCCCAGATTGCACATATATAAAGGTGGTGCTGGTCAAGTTGGTTGGGGTTGCTGGGAGATGTAGTTCAACAGCATCTGTAGAGCAAAAGTTTCCCATCCCTGAATTATGGTGTAAATGTATGGAAAATAAGCTTAGAAATTATTGAAAAGAGCACTGATTGATCTTAATATGCATTTGGCATTAATGAATACTTAACATTTGTAAGGGGTCAAATATATTAAGATTTCGTTTTCATTCATATAATAGCAGTTTGATTACTACTACAGTATATAACACATTCTGCTGAATAAGATCAGAGGCCTTTTATTTAAAAGATTTTCTTGATTCAACCTTACATAATATTTTGTCAACATAGTTCATACTCTGAAAAATAACCATATTCATAATAAGAAAAACAAGAGTTGTTTATTAATTATTCATATTCAAATTTCAGTGACCCTAAATTATAACAGAAAGGTGGGATATTTTTCCTTTGCTCTGCTTATGAAAGCTACATTAAAATGTAATTTGCGTAGTTGAAGGAATAGCTATTAGTTAGCTAATCTAGTTATTACATTTCTTTCAAGAATGGAATGGAGTTTGAGATAATTTTTAAAATAAAATAACAGAAGGCCATTAAAAAATTCCCACTACCGCATAATTTCTTGTAAGAGTATTGGTTCAACTTCAAACCATCTTAAGCACATGGTGTAATTCTGTTTGCTTTTATCTTACTTACTTTCACATTCCAATAGACTGTAACTATTACATTGTAAAATTTAGGTCTTGTTTTTCTTCTTTGGTGGTTATTTAAGGCAAGATACAATGTAGAAACATAGTTTGAATTCAGGGATATCTATAGGTGTAGTAGGAGTCGGAAAACATAATATGGCACCCACAATTAAACAATCAAACCCTACCCCTTTTTATATCCTTTTATAATCTCTAAAATTTTCTTGTTTAGATTTTTCTGAAAACAGGATGTCTTACTTTGCTGCCTACCAACTCTTAGACTTCTATGTAGTACTTTTTAATTTTTTAAATGTACCTTGTTTCATACTGCACCTATCTGTTAATTAGAAAATATTATTTTGCAATGCAGTAGCCCAATATCAATCGAATGTTTGGATATTTTGGAAGAATCCAAAGAAGTGGTAATATTTAACTATATCAGTCAATCTCTCCTCTCCTCTCCTCTCCATCATCTGCTTATACTTTTATATTTATGATCCAAACCTATATGTGAAAGAGACAGGCCATGAGACACTTTGTTTGCACAAATTAGATACCAAGCATATATTAAACATTTAGAACCTATCAGTAGGTGAAGAATCTGTTAAGCATGTAGCATAAGAAAAATATTATTCTACTATGATGGAAGATGGTGCCTCTCTTGGATTCATGATGTTCATTCTCTGATTTTGAACTGATTCTTTATTGACAAAATGGAAAGACTAATTAACATGATTCCATATTCTTGCTTGCTTGTGCTTTGGTTTTCTTCTATGTTTTAATATATGAAAAGGAAAAAAAATAACAAAAATACACAGAAAACAGTTTATAACAACAAAAGATATAAAAGCAAGCAATAAACCTTGTTAAAAGGTAATGCACATCTATACAACAAATAATCTAATTACTAAATTATATTATGAAATCAAACAAAAAGAATAAGCAAAACCCAATGAATTTTCATATTAAATTAAAATAGTCGACTCAACCTACTAGTCCAGTCCAGAGGATCAATTCCACAAGAAGATCAGTTCCATAATGTTGGAATATAATTCAAATAACATTCACATCATTCAAAAAAAAAAAAACATTTGCCCATATATTGTATCTACTTGGGTATGTTAGAATATTATTTCAAAAAGGAACTAACAGACAATACCAAATCATATGGGTTAACATAACCCTCAATTTTTTTTTACTTTGCCAGCAAAGAAATTCTACAGTCCATCCTTTCATTGGGGTGTCTAATAAAGCTATTTTTGAGCCATATCTTCATAATATTACAGAATGCCTCTTCTAATATCAAGAATGTACTTTGGATATGAACTCTGAGTTATCTCACTTTAAACATCTCAATTATATTCATTGTAAAGATTTAATAACTGTTTAAATAAAATTTGGTAGCTCTGTCCTACTCATTCACTCACTCATTCACTCACTCACTCACTCACTCACATGCTGTTAAGGTTGCAAGGCCAAAACTACCACCAGCTGTTCCATCCCAATGGTGTGCTTTGACTGTGAAGGAAAGCTAAGTTGTCAGGCTGGGTCTAGTCTGACTCAGGCTGTAACCTGTGAGTCCTGCTATTCTAACCCTTTCTCTTGATCTGCTTTTCAGCTCTTCTTAGAGTACACAGCTCTAAGCAGCAGGGGAGTTTCTTAGCAAAGGGCCACCCACTTGCATATTATTCCTCTGAAGCCTGTGACATGACACAAGAACAAAGTAGACATTAACTGCTACATTAAACCCAGAAGGAAAGTAATCAGTAACCTGTTATTCCCTTAATAAAGGGAAACACATGCAGAGTGAAATTCAGAAGACTAATCAATAGCCCCAGACAAAGCAATGTGCCAAACAAATTGCAAATCAATTAGAATCCTTGTTTTCTTTCAAATGGTTCGCTATACCTAAAGCAATTACTCCTTCATTAGACCTAATTTAACAGCATGACCATCTTAGCAACAACTGGCAGTGTCTGGCTATCAAATGGAAGAATGGCAGCTTATTTCTGTCTGTGAGTCTCTGGCCAATTCCCCCCTCTCCCCCCAAAAAGGAAGGGGATTTCTTTATAGTTTCACACATTTAATGAATGGCTGAATCATTTCTGTATGGGGGAGCATCAGGACGTCCAGTTACTTTCTCTCTCTCTCTCTTTCTCATCTTAAGAAAATTGGCCTCCACTTCTGATGAGTAGGAAGTGCCCTTAAGTTCGGTGTTCTGCAATTCTCCTCTGCAATTGTAGCTATCAGCTCAGCTCATCTTGGAATTGCACTGTCTGCTGATTCCTGCCAGCTCTGTGAGTCCACATGGTCAAATGTCAGCAGTGAATTCACCAACAAAGCACAGATCACTCAATCTACTATCTGTCATGGAGAAAGGTTAATGAAACACATGGAAAATTGGATTATTGGACAATATTTTCCCTGGCAGCCAAATGTTCCCAAGCTCCTTCAGCTTTTTAACAGTAATGTTAAAGCAGGGGATGTTTTCAAAGTAAATTGGGGGGACAAAGGTGCTAAATCTTTCCTGTGGCAAATAATTTCTTTCTTTTGCGCTGCTTTCAATTTTTATGTATTGACTTAGAACGTTTTGCAGCAACCAAGCTGTGCAGAAGTTCTACTTTTGTTTTCTACCCGGAGAAATTAAAAAAAAAAAAAACCTGAAGCAGGGAGGGGATGAGAGAATTTGATCATCCAACATGCCATCACATGAATGGTCCCTTGCCTCATCTCCATGCAGGGACTTGCTGGAGAATAGTTTTTACAGTTTCTCACAGTTTCTAAATAAGCAACAATTGATAGCAAGCTTTTGCATTGCAACGTGTTGCTAATGCTCCATGGTTCTTCTCTGCTTGCATCAAGGATCGTCTTAAGCTATTTGCTTTAGACTGCCTTTCAGTGCAGCATTTGCTCTTCTTTGTTAGAGAGCACAATGTGGAAGAGAGAGAGGGAAGAAGGGAGGGAGAGCCTGCCTCTTTACGGATGACTCTATCAAATCTTGAATTCTTGGTCTAGTTATGTATGCATATGTCTCTTTGTATATCTACACTCATTCCATAAGTGCACTTCCAGTCAGATTCTTATTGAGCTCAAATTTAATTTCAGTCCATTCTGATGAAACCTCCTCCAAGAATGGCCAAGGCATCCTGCTGCTTGGGTCAAAGAACAGGATTTTGCACCTATCTATTTCATACACAAAAATCCACTAGAATCTTACCCCAGCTCTATATAATTTAGCATGCTAATTTAATTGGCCCGTGTCTGTGCCTATTCCTGCTTTCCATCTATTGCCACCGCTATATAACTTGCTCTCTTCCAACTGTCTGAATACATTTTGGTAAAGTGGTAAGGTTTTCTTATGTTGGGTGGGTGTGTTCTGAGATTAGAAGCAGTTTAAAGCAATTAGAAGTTTGGAATTCATTTCTTATCTTTCAGTTCCTTCACCAAATTTTAAGAGGAGCAGTTCATATGAATTAACTTTATCTGTGGCTGTTCCACTAGAGTATGAGGTGACAGTTTTGCCATTACCAAATTCTGTCTTTAGGATGTAGTAAACGAATCCATATGGGAACATTTTCATGAAGTGCTGTTGCCCTGGATTTGAGTCAGTATATCCCATTTGGCACTCCTTCTCCGGAGTCAGTTTTTATCTGGTGGTCCTTGGGCTGCCCCTTGCTGTTTTGGAATGAATAGGGCAGGAAGGACAACAAAGAGGCTTAGAGGGCCTGCTGGGTCTCTGGATATCATCCTTAACTTTGGATGGTTAAGGCACCTGACAAGGGACCAGGAGTTCTAGTTCCACCTAGTGCGCAAAGCCAATTGAGTAATTTGCTCTCAATCCTAGGAAGCAGCCAAGGGCACTTCTGCAATCTGACCAGCAAAACTGCAGGAACTTGTCCAGGCAGTCACCAGGCATCAGCATTGTCAGGAATGCATGCACGCACACATACACACACACACAGACACACACACAGAGCCATCAGGGAAAGCTATGGGAGTTATAATTACTGGTAAACATTGGAATGTGTTTATCATTGTCCCTGCATCCAGATAGCTCTCTTTTCTTTTTTAAAAAACTTCTTCAGAACTTCCCCCATATAGCTATTCAAACACTCTCTTGTATGCATGGATAACTTCAATTCACTATAAACTCAATGGCACTCCCCCAAATATATATATTTTTCCAACTTAAACATATGAAATTAACCACTTTAAATTAACCACATTAAATAGGGGAATGAGGAAAACTCCTTTTCTTCAGGTTGTTATTTTTATTTGCTTTTGTTTTTTGAAATGCCCAAGGTATTGTGCTTCCAGCGCAAAATTAGACCCTATGTTAAATATAGTATTTTCGATCACAACTTTATAAGAGACATATGTGAGACTGAGAAGAACATTACCTCTTATTCCTTATTTTATTGCCACTCAAGTCCAACAGTGTGGGGTTCAAGAATGATTGTATTCGGTCCTAGACCAGCGATGTACTTGTTATCTTATATCTTGTGGTAGCTTAAAATGAAGATTTGTGACACTGTAAAGTGATAAATCTCACCTTCTTAATGGAAGATGTGGTACTTGAATCAAGGGCCCAAGGCATATTTTTAAAGTGTTACATACTTAGACCCAATTTTAACTGAGGATCAGATATTAATGTACTTTTTAATTCCCCAGAGAAGCTGGTAATATCCTATTCAGAGCTACAACAAAATTAGCTGACCCAGTGGAGAGACTCCCTGCCAAGCAAGTCAGCTCCCTCCAGCCATTCTCTTTATTATAATGCTCCACAGTAGGACACTGGAAGGCAAAGTGCTCTTCTGAATACTAAAGAATGATCACATAAGAAGAATCATTGTAGGAACCTTATTACATAAACTCAGTTAAGCAAAAGCACTTGGTTATCGGAATTTACAGTATTATTCCCCACAGTATCTCAGAGTGGTGGAATCTTATTGAAATAATGCATGTACTGAGAAGGGGGCTTGGTCATTGGTGTTTGAGGGGCCTCTTGACTCAAGGGATAAATACAGTGTAACACGCATGTCACAAATGAGGATGGTGATTTAACTCTGAGATATGTATATCTCATGTAAAAAAGGTTTACAGTAGCAGTCCGCAGCTGCAATTAATTGGAGAGTATTCTGAAACAGAAAATAGAGATATGATTCTCTTCACACACTTCATTATATACCCACTGGCCAATCCTATTAGCATCACTATTTTTTAAAGTTATTAAATGTTGTAAAGAAACCATATACTGTAAGAGTAGAAACAAGAAAAAATAAAAACATGATAATAAAAGACTCCAATTGCATTGAGCAAAGGAGGGGTTGCAACACCACATAGAAATAGTGACAGACACAAATAGAGCTTTGTAAAGCAATAATGTAATACTGACTGACTGACTGACTGACTGACTGACTGACTTACAGGTGCCATATTTATTCCTGGCAACTACACCAATAATTTTCTGCAGCTTTCTTGGCAACATTTTCAGAAATTGTTGCTACTGCATTCTTCCTAGGGCTGAAAGATACTAACTGGTCCAAAACAACCCAGATAGTTCTATCCTTAGGACTAAAGCTTGTGGTCTCCCTGTTTTTAGTCTAATACCTTCACACACACACACACACACACACACACACACAGAGAGAGAGAGCATAACACACACACTATAACACACACCTACATACATACATATAGCTTAAGGATAAAACAAAATCTGGTAAGCATTGCTATACTTGTGCTATATTGCTATACAAACATTGCCAGATAAAAGTTTAGGGTTGTAATCATAGGGCAGAATTTTATAGTCATAGACTTAAATATGCTTTTATAATATTTTGTTATAATATAAGTTAAAATATAATATAAGTTATGTACCAATATACAAGCACAACATAGTCAAAACAAATTTATTTTCAGCAACTGGTCCAGACTGAATTGGGTAGAAATTTAGTTTCCCTCTTTCTGTTATTTTCAATCTGATCTTCAAATTACAAATTAGCTTCAACACTATTTAAGTCCATCACTGCTAGGTGCAATCGCCTCCATATTTTATTGGACAGTATCCTGCAAAAACTGGACATGTATAGTTTAACATGCTTCCTGCAAGATATATGGCATCATTTTTCTTGGGCCATTTCCCTTTTGCCTGAGAAATGGGGGTGGAGTGGGCTGGGGAGGCAGAGTGATCAACATATATACAAAGATAAAGGAATCCTAAGAGTATCAGAGCGTGGGCATGGTCTAAGGTTTTGGTGGAGTAATATTAAATAATGGACAATTACAGTAAGTCTCCATCACAAAGGAAAAATTTAATAAGTTAAATGAATGAATCTGATTTAGATGACAAAGATTTTTTTTAATCTAGATGCCTATGAATGCAAAATGACCCAAGACTTCTTCCTTGACTATATTAGATGCCTGTTTTTACAAAATGAAAGTATCACCAAATATTTCCCTTCATAATTCAAATAATTTAGTATTGATACAAGAGATGTGATGGTCCAATGGTTAGAATACAGTTTTGCAGGCTAATTCTGCCAGGAGTTCGATTCTCACCAGCTCAGGGTTGACTCAGCCTTCCATCCTTCTGAGGTCAGTAAAATAAAGATCCAGATTGTTGAGGGCAATAGGCTGAGACAGTAAACTGCTTAGTGAGTGATATAAACTGTAAAGTGGCATATAAGTTTAAGTGCTATTGCTAAGTGCTATATATTACTCAGAGCCCACCTGAATTGCAATAGCAGACAAATTGTACAAATAAATACATTAGTAAATTAGCCAAGTAAACATTTTGGAAAAGGAAACCAGACTCAGAAAAATTGTTGCATATATGCTAACTGAACTATCTCAGATACCAGAGGCCAATTTACAAAGTATAGCCTGTCCTAAATGACTGAATTAATGCAATTACATGTTTGGTGGAAAATACTGCTTTTTCAGAATATGTTACATTGCAATGTAGGAGAATATATTTGGAGTGCAGTTTATTTTTACTTTCTACATATTTGATAAGCATTTCTTTCACATTATTTAATAACATTTTTGAAGAGTGCCAGGACAAGGACTAAATTCTGAAGTACTGTACTTGGTCTCTCCAATTTGATGAGACACTGTCAATACTGTATGATTTTGGAACCTCCAGCTGTGTATCTATTATCAGTGAAGGTTCTTCTCCAAGCATCTTAATATATTATGTGAAAACAGGGGAGAAGTCTTTTATATTAATACAGCCCAATTATTGAGTAACATTCCCATAGAGGAGAGACTAGTGCCAACTTTGCAATCTTTTGGCCATCCATTCAAATACCTTTTGGTTTCACAGACTTTTCAATTGAGTAATAAACTTTTTTCTTTTCTTATGCTATTTTCTCATTTTTGTTAGATACTGTAAGATTGCCCTGATCATGACTTTATCTGCAAGAAGGAAAGAGAATTTTTACATATGAAAAACAAATAGATGCAATGAATAATATACATAATATATCAGTACATCTGGTGTTTTGGAGGTCAAGGTCAATGTCCTTTAAATGGAGCCCACTGCTGTTGTTTTCCTTGAACTTACCTGCTTTTCTCTTTGTGTCTGTCGCTGAGAGATAGAAGGCAGTAGCATCCAGCCAGGTTCTAATATCTAATAATTGATACCACGCTGGGACATTAGAAGAAGTTCAGTGAGACTAGATTCAGTTGTGCTTCAAGCATTGCCAACATTATTACCAACACTCACCTGATAGAGGAGAGGCCATTCTCTTTCTCTCAAGTCTTGGCCCCTTAAACATGATACTGATGTTTGCATTTATATATTCATATTAAAAATACATGATTTAGACCTTTATAAGATTAAACAGTGAGACCGTTTTTTGTCATATTTACATTTCAGAAACAAGGGCATTTCCAATATGAAAATATCCAAAGATACTGTAATTGCTGACATCAACTTTGGATATTCTTCTCTTGTTTCTATTTACATGTATTTTTTTTAAAAAAAATCTTAACTTTCCTCTAGATGGCAAACAACCCTTTTCTTCCATTTCCCACTTACCCTCACAAGTCTCTAAGGCAACTGGGATTGCAAGAGTGACTGGCTAAAAATCACCCAGAGAATTTTTATTGCTGAGAGTGAATCTGTCTCTCTGATCCTAGTTTAACACTTTAAAGCACTATAGCATAATGGTCTTTTCCTCTTCCTTTCCCTGTCCCCTCCATCCTCTTCATCTCCCTCTCCCTCCTATAGTTGGGAGTCTCTATTTGTGGCTTATGACATTCAAATCATAATGCCACCATTTTAACCCATGATTTGCTGTTGGGTTGCTGAATTTGCTCAGTTAAAATCATGTCCAGATTCAGTCATTTGCGTCTGGTTTCTTACCCTACAGCACTCAAGATGCTCACTGAGAAACAGACAGAAGAGCTAGAAAGAGATATATGGCTTATTTTATTTTGAGGGAGCTTTTTCAGTAGTTTTTCTCAGTCTTGATCTCCAGACATAGGTAATTCAGTAATTTATCCCACAAGGTGCTGTTTCATACCCCATCTTTTCTATTTCCTAACACATATGTGCTAATGAAGCTTATCTCTCAATCTCCTGTTATCTTCTTTTATTCCTTCCTCCAGCTTTACATTCTAATTCTGTCTCTTCTTTCTCATCTTTATTTTTCCTCGGTGAATTTATTGGTAACAGCACACTAAATTTCATTCTATTGACATATGCATGGCAGTTGTGTAGTATGCCTAGTTCAAGATGTTAGAAAAATGAGTACCAACACTAACTTTTTTGTTTCATCTTGTACAAATTTCAGGCAAATATATTTTTTGTTTTCAAACCTTTCATAATTTAAGCATTCTTAATCTATTTCTACATTATTGGTGAATTCATTTTCCAATCGCTCATTCTTATGTAATAAAAGTACCACCATCTTTGCAGATGAGAGACATGCACCGGTAGCAGTCAGCTTGGAAGTATAATATAAACCATATACTTTAGAGGGGACAATATTTTACCCTAAATATCTCAGGGGGAGGGGAACAGCAAAGTCATAGTTCATTTGCTTAAACTTGGAATAATATTCCTACTCATATGCTTTTGTAACATATCCTATTTCTTAATTACCTATATATCAATAGAGTGCACAGAGAGGGTTCAGAAAAGTCAAGATGGCAGTCACAACAGTTTGATTAAAGCTCTGATCCCCTGTACATGCATGTGATTTTTGCATATCTGCAATAGCACTCAAACTTACATATCTTCACAGTGCTTTACAGCCCTCTCTAAGCAGTTTACAGAGTCAGCATATTGCCCCCAAACTATCTGGGTCCTTGGGGTCCTTATTTTACCGACCGTGGAAGGATGGAAGGCTGAGTCAACCCTGAGTCAGTCAGAATTGAACTCCTAGCAATGAACAGTGAGTTAGCTTGCAATACCACCACGGCTTATACATAGGTATGTATGTATGTATGTATGTATGTATGTATGTATCTTCTTAAGACACACAGAATTTCAATTATATATGCAGTTGATGCCTCACAAAAAGTTTCTGTTTCTACATACATTTTTCAGATATGCTTGGAAACTTTGCAATCCTGGCACAGATTATTATTGTTTACTCAATGATATGAATCTGAAGCTGCATGTAGTAATTTGAGCATTAAATCAGAAAAATCTTAATGATCTTAATGATACACAAGAGAACTGTTATCACAAACAAATAACTCCTTCTGGGTTTCTTTCTTTTGAAATCACACAATAATAGTGCAACATGAAAAAGTACAAATGTATATCAAAATCAGAAGATATTTGATCTAGCTATACCTTGTTAGCCCTACCAGATAGACTAGACAGGAAACATGACCACATAAGTTAATTATACTTTCCTGTAAAACTACATTAAAAGAATCTTGCTATTCTGAAAGTAAAATTCTCCTGCCCTCCCCTTTATAGCTCCAGAATTCAGAAAAGGTCCATTCTGAGCCACTATGCAGCTGCAGGATATGCTCTCTCCTTTCTGACGGTTCCCTAGGCAGCATCTCTTCACCCCATTTCCCAAGGTCACCCCCCAACACACACACACACCATTAAACCTTGACAGGTAGAGAAATCAAGCAAGTACTGTCCTCTTCTTTACAGACCCATCTAACCCCAGAACATCTGTCTCTTTTCTCCAGAATATGCCTCATACATTTACGGTTTGAGAAATACAAAGTGATAGTGGCTGAATATTAGAAATCAAATTTCCTGCACCCAACACATTTTTTCCTCCTTATTGCAGTAAATGGGTTGGGAACTTGGTTCTTGTACGATAGGTTAAAAAATACCCTATTCCTATATAAAAATCTATATGGCTGTATGAATAGAAGTTGTAAAGCATGTATTTCTCTTTTGTCTGCTGTGACACCAATCCTGAGTAAATGGCTCCTTTTGCAAACCTGCAGAGAATCATCCCCCCCTTTTCTCTCTCTCTCTCTTTCACTCCACCAGTGGAAGTAAGGCATTTTAATTATTGCATAGAACATTTTTTTTCCTGTTCAATCTTCCAGATATTTACAATAAATAGGAATATTTTATCCAACCTTGATGAATGCTTAACTTGCACGGTTTTTCATACAAATGCAAACTTCCTTTCTCCTGGCCTCTGGTGACTATGCATCTAATGCCGGAGTGGCATCATTCAGCTCTAGTTGCTATAGCATTTTCAAGAACCTCTCTGTTCTTGTCATAAATTATCTTTAAGTGACAAAAGCTGAGAGGAGGTCTGCAGCAAACTGTATCCAATAATGAATTTGTAAGCTGCGGCAGAGAACACTTATCTTACTTATACTCTTCTACCATTGATTGTCTAGTGACCCTTCTTTTGGATACAGATGAGCATAACCCTGAAAAATGTTTGTGTTGTCTTTCTCTCCCTGGCAGCCTGCTGGCTGCATGATCTAATAAATATTGGCAGGGCCAAATGAAATAATATAGAAGAGCTTCTCTTCTTTAAAGTCCATAGACCAAGAGACTCTTGTTACTTGTTAATATCTCCATCAAACACTGAAGTGCTAACATATGTGATACGACCATGCAATCAAGTAAGGACCGATTTGTTGTCTAATTAAACTAACACAACAAGCTCTTTAGCACCTACAAGTGACAAGTTTAGAGCAGGCAAGTGGAAATTCTCAATTGAGTCCCTTTTTATGAGACTATCACGCCAAATTCAATTCTGACTGAGTAGTGTTTGAATGTACTTGACTTCCACAATGTACTGACATGTTCACAATAATTCATCACGTGCGACAATGCCCCAATATTAGAGATTTATTTTACACACACACACACACACACATGCGCACACACACTCACATATACCAATTATAAATGAAATGCCTTAACATGTGTCTGCATTAGTTATCTATTGATGTTATAAGGAATCGTCAATTACTTGGATGTGTATATGTAATAATGGTCCAACTGAAAATAATAATTACTTTTCAGAGTTATCAACTTCTATTTTTAATGGCAAAGTTCAGAAATCAATAAATTCATTTTTGAATGCTTGATATTTCTGTGAGTCTACTAACATAAAAAATTGTGCATTCTGTGAATAAAAGACTATTCAGAATCTCTTTCTTAAGTTCCTAATGTGAAAATTTAATTCAATTTACCTTAACGCATACAGGCCTCAGTTACTATTGTCATTATTTTAGTACAAAGTTTGTGAACAATACAGTGAATTATTCTGTTCAATGTTCAGAAGGCTAAAATGTTAATGTTTATTATATACTGAGCAATAATACCAAGATTTTTCTTAGAATATGAGATTTCAGAAGAAGGTAGGTTAATTAAAACTTGCTTACAGGTAAAGAAGCATATCAGGTTCAAACTTCAGCTTTACATTCCCCTCAACGTGCTAGGGAGATTACAGGTAATGAATTTTTTAAAAATTGTATTTATTTATTTTACTAAAAAGGTATAAAAATGAAAATATCAAATTGCTGGGTGTTCAGATATATTTAAATACAGATATACCTAAAATGGATAAGCAATTTTTTGGTTGGACCTATTTGCTCCATATACTGAAATGATTCTCATTTCAAACCTGTAATGACTGGGCCTGGGTGGTGTGTGAGCCCTCATGCACCTTAGAGTGTGAAATTAGGCAGGAATAATCTCCACATAGACAGGATAACACCATATTTATAAAACATGCATTTCTGCCACAATTGAGAAAGAATATAGGCAATTCTTTTAAAAAGGCTTAATTTAAAGAAATGTAATTCCCAAACTTTGTATTTATTTCTGTGATATCAGATCAGCATTACCATCTTGGAGGAATTTAAAGTGCCTGAAAAGTTCATTTCATTCTGTTAAAAGAAGAAAGTCAGTAAGTTGTAGACTTCTGTTTTGAATCTCATTCAAATGATGGGTCTGAGTTAAATTGGGCAGCTTGTGATTCAGATGAGTTCAGACATATCTTCCTAGCTGCTTAATTGGAGGCCTGTTTTCACTGCTGCATTTCACTCATTGTAGTAATAATATAGTTGTTTTGAGGAGTATCGTGGTATTTGAGTTGTACATGTAATGTAATTACATGTCATTCTCTATAAGTTAGTAGAACCAATGGTTGGTTGAGTTGATGCAATGCAGTAGAATAGAAATAGGTAAACTACAGTGAAAGTGAGCCAGAAGAACAAAACAGAATGTATACCCTTTAAAAGAAAAAAAAATTGAGCCCATTCCTGTGTAGCTTGGCAGAACGTTTAGTGACACAACTTATCGGCCATCTATATACGCATCTCAAGTCAAAGAGGCCATCATGCCCTTCAGCACGTCCCTCAACATTGACCTCATAAAGAAATGAAGATGCAGTCCTGGCCTCCAGAAGTGAGAGAAAACTCCTCGAATTTGGAAAGTGCTTCCATAACACAATTTCCTGCATCAGAGGGCTTCTAATTACATTTGCAATTTGACTCAAATGAAGCTTTGTTGAACTGAAGGATCCTTTCAAACGTTTGCATAGCTCTAAAATTAATCAATAATATTAATCTCAAAAATAAAACAGCCATGGGGTAGACCCTTCCTACTTGGGGCCCCAAACTTTCTACTGTTTTATTATGAACACAAGCAATGAATAGTAGGGAATGTGCTTTAATGAGCAGAAAGGTGGGAGCTATTAGATTGATCCATTCCATGTAACTAGTGCATTCTATGGAGGTTTTATAGGGAGCTTGCTATTTTGGACTGATAATCTGACTATCAATAGTGTTGAACAAAAAAGCCTGCCACTGAACTCATCTCTAAAAACATTCTAGTTGGAATGGGACCTAGAGATAGTTGACTCTAGGAGATTTGATTGGATATGTAAATAAATGCCAGAGTATGCAGTCTCTCAGAACTTCTAATATTGTGCCAATATTGTGATATTTGAAATGTTAATTAGACATAGTAAATAAAATCTTGAATGCTGCAAGCACACAACCTGTTCTACAACTGCATCTGTACTTTAATGTCATTGAATTCCAAGAGTTTGCTGATATTCTTCCTTCTCTGCTAAACAAACCATAACATTAATTTTGAATAATGACAGCAAATTATTTCCTCTATATGCCATCATGCATAGTGTATTATTGGACATTCTTCCACAGATTATTCAATGAACAGACAGTTAAATCCTTGCCGCAAATATCCAATAGTTTGATCTGAATTTATGCAAGGAAAGAGTATTTTCTAAGAGGTTGATATCATATTGTCTTCATTTAGTATATTTTAAAATAGAAGAAATGAGATTTGGTTTTAGATTTCTGATATACAATTCAAATCTCTCTGCTTTCATATATTTGGCCATACAAACCCTGATGTACATAAAACAAAATTTATGCAAAGATTGAAAAATGTGGCAGGCTCAGTCTTGCATATATGGCAAACTTGTGCTTCCACAGGATATTGTAAGGAATATAATGGCTTGTACAACTCTGATTTTTGTAGGTATAGACATGCTGTGGAATTTGAATATCTTTTCCAAGCCTTGCATGGTTGCTCTATCAAATAGCAGTCTGTAGCATCTGTCTTGATTGCATGTACCTTTACTATTGATGATTGATCCTAAAAGACAGAAGCTACCTACCACTTTGATATCTTCACTGTCAACACCAAGTCTTACAAGAAACATAGCCTCATTTTCACATTAAGATTAGACTAGAGATTAGATTAGATGATTAGATTAGAATAAATTTAAGATTAGAGACAAACTTTTGGGCAATGCCCTGCTTTCTTCATATGCCAGTCAGCATGAATGTGAAAATAAGGATATGGCCTTAGGAGAACCATATCTTCATTTTCAATCCATGGCTAACTAAGCAGATAAAGAGATCAGGATCAAGAATTTGTGTCTAATTTTAATACATTCTTTTTTAAAATATGAACAGGTTATTATAGCTGCATGTATGTATGCATGGCTGTAATTAGGAAATTAATATCTTCTATTGAATGTGCAGAAGTTAGGACTGGGTCACCCAAAATTGTCATGCTAGTTAGGGATTTGGGGAATTACAGTGCAACTACATTTGCAGGGTATTTAGGTTAGGGAAGACTTTCAAAGATCATAGATATAGTATTTTACTATAGACATGACTATGGAGATTCTCAATCATCCAAGTCATGGATTTGAAAAGCACTTTTGGGAATACTGTAGTAAATATGGTTGATTCTGATGCTTCAGCCAAAGCAATAGTCAGGGGTGTCCACAGAAGCTCATAAAGCCAAGACAGTGGCCACAATAATTTGTTTAAAGCCACACCCCCTTTTTAGCATGTCACAACACACATAAACAAAGACAGGATTTCCATTGCATGGTTCTGGCTGTCATCTTGACTTTTTTGACCCTTTATGAGGCAACAGTTCCCCCATGACAACAATTCTGCCAAAAAGGCAATCTGGGTAAAGAATTCCTCATTGATTTTTAGGCAGAATTAAATAAATAGATATGATTCTGGGCAGAGGGCCAGGGTCACACATAATATCATGATCCCAGGGAGTGAAAATAATAATATAAATGTTACCATTTTACTTGAATACTAATTTCTGCCAAGGCTAAAAACAATGACAGGGCAGAGAGTTCTGGATTTATATTTATTCATAGGTGGATTCTGATCTCTGTATTGAGGATGCATGAGGATGATATAATTTACAGGAGTAAATAAACAAGCAAGTAAACTGGGAAAGACTTCTTCAATAATTCTGTACATTAGTACTTACTGTATACTCGGCTTCCTATATGTCACTGAGACAAATCTTTAAATTTGGGGAAACTGCTTTTGTGACTGTTTGGGCTCCTTATTAAAAAAAAAGGTTAACATTTCAGCTTGATATTATTTTAGTATTTACCCGCTTGTATTGTCTTCAATGTCATCTTGGCAAAGGGCTTCTAAACAACCGGCACTTTTAGCATTGCTGCCAAAGACCTCCTCTCACAATAAAGCATGCTGTGCTTTGGCAGGAAATCAATACAGTGAAAATCTGTTCTCATCATCCATACATTTACCATCACAATCAACAATCAAAGGCAAGACCTGGGTTCTTTATCCACAGGCTCCAGCCTCCCAATTTTCTGCTATGAAAGGCAGCATAAATTAGAACCCTTGGTTCCTGTTAGCTGGGCTTAATGGGTATGATTTATGAACCCATTAAATGAGGTTATGTAAATTGATCCTTAAGCAGAATGCTAGCACACAGGTGACAGGTGCAGTATAGATGAATGAAGAGTCCACGAGAGTTCTGCACAAATCAAATTTCAGAGATATTCACTTTTAAGAAGGAGAAATATGTTGACAACAAGGAAGTGATTTAAATATTGCCCTGGGCTTGTCAGCAATTATGCTTTTTATTTGAATTGCAGAAAACCATATAAATTCTCATCAGAAATAAATTAGTCATTTGCCCATTAATGACAAGGGGTAAAGATAAGAATGCCTGCAATCCTTTGGGGAAAAAAACATTTTTTGGGGAAAATTCTTCTTCTAGCAGGAATCTTCAAAAGGCACACATGTACAAACTTTCACTGGAAATGAGCAGGCACCAGATTATAGTAGAGTTAAAGAAAAATGAATTTGGTAATAGAGGTATTTATTTAAAAAAGGTTAAGATAATATAGTTCTAAACAAGAAGAGTATTTTTGATAATTTAACTTCATTCTTTTTATTCTCATTAGAAAATAAACTGTTCTAAAAGTACAAGGGCAAAAATTGTAAGAATAGCAAAAATATTTGTTTAAGAACAGTATACCCTATCTTCCCACCCCCAAAAGAAACTGAAAAATGTAGCTTATATTGGTTTTTATAGCATAAAATCAAGAATTGTGTACTTAAATTCTTGAACAGTAACTTTAGGATAACATCTGTTTAACGATGAAAATCATGAAAATTAATTAAGCACTAAAGTATCTCCATCTTATATGTGATAGAATAGCCTGACTTCAAAATTGTTACCTATATTTTCATAACAGTGCCACTTTTCCATTAAATTAAATGCTCCAGTCTCTGAAACCATCACACATTCATCCGTAAATAATATACAGTAAAATTAGCATTTGTATGGAAATAGATGCAATAGATAGACCCAGAGACATAGTCAGTTTCTTTTCTTTGAAAATAACCTGATTTAAATTTCTAAAGGGGAAGTTCTAAATATCCCTGGGACTTTTTCATCACATATAAATATTGGGAATATTTATACACAATAAATGCAGACATGAACCCTGTTGGACCTGGATGCCGCCTTTGATTGTGTAAGATGGCTTTCATCGATCCGAAAATCAAACCCTGCATCTACGGGAATAATGCTAGGAAGTTGTTGATGATGATAAATATTGGGAATAAATATTATCTATAATTGAAAAATACTTAATTCTGTTTTCTCTCCAAAACCTTACTGAATGTTCAAAGCTAGTGTACTTGCTATCCTCTCTGGTTTGGCTGCTGTGATATTTAAAAATTATTAAATCCAGGAAGAAATAAAGAAAATTGCTCTTCCAAATTTCTCAATCAGACTCAGAAAGAAAAGGATCAACCTCACTTGAGGTATTAAAAAAACAATAAACCATCTCTGCATTTATCAGGTGCATCAATTGTTAACTCAAAAACAGGCATATGATAAAAAAATTTAGGACGGAGGGCTAAAATGCTAAGCCCTTTTCTGATTTGGAGGTCAAATATTTGACACATGGAAGATGCTGTGCAATTCGTTCCTTCTTCAGTAGTTCTTTTAAGGTAGAAAATCAGGAGGATGTTGGGGTGATGTTGGGCTGCTTTTGGAGAGCTCTGGGGGATTAAAACATTTTTAAACGGCTTTACAACTTGGTGGAAAAATCCTCTTCAGAGGGTTTTTCTTTTCATTTTAATGCATTTGATACGTTTCTTTTTTTTTCCCCCTGTTTGCCAGCAGAGTTCCATTAATTAATGAGTGGCCATATAAATGTGATCAATATTTAAAAAGAGGGCATCAGGGCACTATTCTACCTTTAGCACCTCAGCTGCCTGTTCTTGCTTTAGAAGAGTATGAAGAATGATGCCAAAGGGAATTGGTTTGGGAGACCATGCAGTGCTGCCTGGGAACAATGCGTGGAGGTGAAGAAATAATTGTGTTTTGCTTACTAATTATAAAATGGGAAGATAGTTATAAAATCTTGGTTAGAAGCTCGAGTAGGGACAAAGCTTTGGGAAGTAGTGTATGCTTGTATTGAATTGTAAATCAGCTGTGTGGAGGACACTGAAAATTAAAATAGAAATGAAATACATACCCCCACAATAGTAAAATAATGGACTCGTGGTAACTTTCTACTTCTATTGTTACAAGATGGGAGGAAAAGGATAGAAGATAACCATCTTTTTACTGTTCTGTCTCTGTACAGTAGTGGATTTATAAGCTGTTGAGATGCAGATAGATAAGACGTCTATAAAAAAGTACATTTATTGGTTCATCAGGTATCTTCATAACTCACATTTGTGACGAAGTTCTTCTTTAATGACCAATCCTCTGTATAACTGTCTTGTAGGTAAAAAGATGGTTATGTTCTATCCTTCTCCTCCCATCTTGTAATGATAGAAGCAGAAAGTTACCACGAGTCCGTGAGTTCAGCCAAGAGTGAGGAAAACCTCCTCCAACCCATTGAGGGTCAATTTAGTGACCAATCAGGATTACAGATGTGGTCACGTGACATGGACTACATTTCCCAGGATACCTTTACTACATTTACCACAATGCATTCTCTTAAGGGGACAACTCACAATTGCTACCTAACTATCCAATTCCCATACACTGGCTGGACAGCACATTTAGACATTAATTAATACATGTTTGATTTTAAGACTAAAAATAATAATAAAAGTACCAATCTGACCATATATTTTTAATATTGAGTATATTTTTTATTGAGTATTGTTTTAAGGATTATATTAGCTTGAAGATACAGTAGGTGCTTTGTTTCTTTTCTAGACTACCAGCATTTTATATGTATATAATTTAAGAAGAAGAAAGGTTCTCTTGCCTGCCATCTTTTCAGCATTTGCTTCCTCTGTGTTGTAACGTCTTTTCTGTCCCTGCACTCAAGATAGATACCTCTTCAGTTCATGATACCTTGTTAGATACAAGGGGCACTACCCTTAACTGAAGAATATAACTGTATCCTTAATAATGCAAGACCAGGCTTTGAATGAGAATCCAGGGCATTTCATTTACAGCTTAAAGGAAATTCTTGTGGGACCTTATGGTAGTCTTTCTCAGTTGGCATTCTCCAAATCTTTATAATTCACACACATCATAGTTTACAAGTGGGACTTCTATGGACTGTTGGGATGGTGGCTGATTGATTAGAATTAACAATCCATTATACGGGTGAAACAATGGAGGTAGTGCCAGAAACAAGAAACTCATATTTTATATCTCCAAGAGAGCTATATAATGCAGCAAACGGCAAGCATACCTCACAGCCACACATACACTAAGCCCTTTTCCTGCTACTTCATTTGTTTTGAAGACTGAAAATGGAATTAATCAGTCTGGATCTCTTCCTGATGGTGGTCACATTGGATTTTTTTATGCATAATATATATTCAGATATTTCAAGGTATTTTGTTTTGTACTACATAAAACAAAATTATTTTACAAGCCTTTGAGTTATGCTCAAAGACAATGCTGTTCACATAAAAGTTTGCTTCCTTTGGTAGAAATGGAGGAGCAGGACAGCCTTAAATATAAGGCCCATAAGAGTTCAGTGGGGTGTGCTCCCACACAAGGCAGGTATAAAATTACATCCTATATCTAAGGAGCCTTGAAATAACTTGACACAATAACAGCCTAATCAGAACTTAGATAAGCTACGTTAAATCACCTTTAGTGACTGCTTGGTTTTTATAACTTTTTTGGGGAAGGGGTGTTCTACTGTATTGGTTAAAACTTTGTATATTGTCAATCTATTCAGTGGCTTTTTTATGTCTTACTCTTGCAAAAATGCTGCTTAAACTTGTTCAAGGGACATGCATCAATTGCTAATTGAATTAGCCACCCCTATTGTATTTCTATTCAATAGAGATTCCCTTCAAGGTTCAGCTCCTTATTCATGGCATTGTTCTCCCATGTAGCTCACTGCAATTCTGCCTCCTTTGCTGGAGCTGTCATTTTTATTTTTAGGGAGAGGATCAACAACAGAGGACCCTGGAGTGCCCCTGCTGTGGAATAGCAGGGGTAGGAACGCAAATAAGAGTCAGCAGGCCTGAAGATGGGAGGTTGCTTATGAAGGACTTCTGTTTTGGGCAGGGAAGGGAAGGAAGAAGTTGCATGGCCTATTATTCAACACAATGAACAGTGTGATATGAATTTACTAGTGGGAGAAAAATAGCTACTTGCAATTTACTGCATGTCTGTTGTGAAGAAATAAATTATTCTTGTCTATTGAGAGAAAATGAAAACTTCTGAATGGATGAAAGGTTAGGAGGAGCAAGAATAAATTTAAATAAGAAGATCAAGGTCAAACTAGTCACGACAGAAGCAGAAGAATAGGGCAGACTTTTAACTTGGTAGAAGTATAGAGCAGCCTTTTAACCTGGTATTCTGAAGGCTTGAGGGGCTACAACATCCACCATTTTTATGTTGGAAAGTACTCAGTAGATTTCAATAGGAATCCCTTGTCATTTACATGGGAGTAAATTCCTTTGAATGTACCAAAAATGATTGTTTATTATTTTAGCTGCAGAGCAACTTTAGTAATAGGAGTTTTTAACACAGATTATGAGAGAACAGATTTTAACACAGATTTTCAAATCATCCATTGTACTGGATTTCGACAACCAAGAGAAATTCTCTAACAAGATATCATACCTGATCTGATTGTCTCCCAAACCCATGAACTCCACTGCTGATCCAACTGTCAGATTTGCCTCCACAAAGTACACATTCCATTTAAGTGTAATTTCTCTTCCTTGTTACCCCTCTTCCAGAAAAAGTCAACCCTAGGAGAGGTTCATAATTTGAATTTATAATATCCACGCCACTTCATGTTGAGTTATATTGCAATGACAAAACATATAATGCTGCTTCTGTCTTCATAACATTCTAGGAGAAAAAGTTTTGGTATTATCACCACCATAGTTTAAGATTGATTTAGGCATGGAAAGAGGTAGTCCTATATCACCTCAAAGAGTAGAATAATTTCTAGAGCTAAACCAGTATCTTAAATTGATCCTAGAAACAAACTGGGGTTCAAAGTTGTCAAAAAATATTTGCATTAGCTGTAGCGTTTGAATATAGTTCAAGGATAACTTGACACAATACATATAAGAACAGCTTGTTCAACTTGGTTGTCTTAATACATATTGGAACTCAATTCCAACAGATCTAAAGTCAGCATGAAAAATAGTTTTTATGGCTGAAAAATCATGCAATTAGAAGCTCATCATACTTGAATGACTGAAAAATGCTGGTCAGGTCTTGCTGATACTCTCAAATGTGCAGACCAGAAGATTATATCCTAAATATCCTAAATGATATTACTAACACATACTGGATCAGTTTCAAATGTTTCAGGGATTAGGTGAATAAAAAACCTAAAAAAATAAAACAAAAATATCAAAATGGAAATGAATATTAATATATTGACATCTTCAGTTTAGGCTTATCCAGAACTGGCTTTTCTTTCTACTAGATCCTTACTTTAAAAAAATCCAGGATTCCCCTCTTATTATCTTGTATTTACATGTACTTCGTATTTGCAGCTGAAAAACTCATAATGGATTAGATTGTCATAGCATAAATCCAAGGATTAGTACCAAGTTTGAATTAAATGGCATAAGCCCTATGCTTTTTGAAGTAAATGAAGCACACATTTATGTTTAAAACTCGGCACAGTATTAAATCAAACATTTCCCAGCTGCAATATATCTTTATCTTAGAGCTGAGTGCACTCCTGTAATTTAAAATTAAATGATTTTTATTAAGCTTTTTTTCTGAATGTCCACATGTTCCACAATTCTACTGATTAAGGAATGCAACTCCTTGTAAAATAGGACACCAAATAAGGGTATTAGGGCATTATTAGCAAAATGTTCCTAACACTTTCTTCTGGACAGAAAGATATGATATGATATAATAGGATGTTGTTCCTGGGTTCTGTTGCAACCACTTTCCCAGCTTAGGAGACACAGTCCTAAGAGCTCCTACCACCACTAGGAAGTACTTTTTCCTTTACTTTCCACACCCTCTTGAGTTCCTTGTTCAGGCCCTGGTACTTCTTCAGCTTCTCATGGTCCTTCTACCTGATTTTGCTGTTACTTGACAAAAATTCAGCAAATGTAAGATTGCCATAAAAGTATTTCTTAAAAGGATTTATTGTTTTGTTTCTCACCAAGTAGGTCAGTTTTGCCATTTTCACTAGTTTCACAATTCATTCTACCATTTGAGGTGGTTCGGTGTTACTCTTTCAATCTAACTGCAGTTATCAAATATAAAATCAACCTTTCAAGAGTCTTTTCTAATTAGCTACCCATAAGTTCCTTTATACAAACTATCCCAATCCACAGAAATGTAACAAGTACACATGTTTACCAGACACATAGTTTCCTATCCATTTTCTGCTAGAGGAAGATGGAGAGGGAGGAAACAGGTTTAAGATGTAAAAAGAATGGACTCCTGCATTAGGAAGGAAGGAAAAGAGAAAGAGCAAAACAAAAAGAAATGGAGATAAGAGAAGGGAGTATCTGGATGGGAAAGGAAGGGGGGACTATATTTAGGCATAGCAACATTTATTAAATTTACCTAGGCAAACTGCTTCTCCCAAGCACCAATTAATGTTCAAAGGTATCCACACTTTAAAGCAACCTTGTGCTAATTCCTTTGTTTTCCACCTTCTCTTCTTCGCTAGGAAAACACCTCATATTCCTATCAGTTACAGGCAATACAGTCCTTCCTTTTTTCTCTCTCCAAATCTAGTGAAAACTTTCTTTCATTTCTTTTTCTTGTCATTTTGAATGGAAAGTTTCAGGCTAAAAACAAACTGTAAATGCAAAATAAATCATTATTACAATTATTCAATCAACTTAAATGTCTGGTCTGTATTAAATGTAGAAAGTTTTAATCTCAAATTCTGTTTGGAAGTTGATATAAGAAGAACTTGGGAAGGAAGATATTGGAAATAGAGAGAAAGTACACTTATGTTTAGGGCTGCCACAACTATTGCATTTTAAAAGGGGAGTTTAGGTTATATTTGTACAGACCTTAATATCACTATCTGCACAAATCTAATATATCAATCAGAAATACAGATAATTCTTGAACAAATTACCACACAAGGGAAGTCCAGTTTCCAGGACTAAATAACGTTATCAATTAAAATGCTAAGAATGAACTACATAGATTACTTCAGAGGGAACCGAGAATTCTTGACAACTTCTCTGAAATAAAGAGATCTATAAAGAGATTTACACTTCCTGGGAGAGTTGCTCAAGAGGGCAGCCCACCCACTGAAGCTTCCCTTGATAGCAATTCATTTTTCCACTTCTGTGACTGAATGCTCTTTCAGTCATGCTTCATAAATAGTGGCTCAAATGTAGGACAATGGGCAGAGGTGGGTACTGTATTAGATGAGGTTCTGCAGAGTCTAGGCCTTTTTGTTTCTGTGATATTCCCTAAACAGAGAAACCACACTGGAGCAAGAGATAGCATGGAGCTCTTTTCCTGCTGGCGTAATTGGGTGCAAGTAAGCAGATTTACTCGTAAATGTTGTGTAATGGAGTGAACTCCTGTTACTTGTCCCAGCTTCTGCCAATCTAGCAGTTCAAAAACATGTAAAAATGCAAGTAGAAAAATAGGGACCACTTTGGTAGGAAGGTAACAGCATTCTGTGTGCCTTTGGCATTTAGTCCAGAGGTGGTATTCAGCAGGTTCTGGAGAACTGGTAGCGGAAATTTTGAGTAGTTCGGAGAACTGGCAAATGCCACCTCTGAATGGCCCCTCCTCCATATATTATCTGCCTCCCGAGTTCCAGCTGATTGGCTGGGTCTTCTTTTGTTGCCCTGCACAGGAGAACAGAGCTGCAAAGCAGGTTAGTGGGGTGGGGAGGGAATGGAGATTTTGCAGTAATCATCCCCGAGGAGTGGGGAGGGAGTGGAGATTTTGCAGCATCCTTCTCCTGCCATGCCCATCAAGCCATACCTGCCAAGCCAAGCCATACCCACCAAGCCACACCCACAGAACCTGTAGTAAAAAAAAAAATTGAATCCTACCACTGGTTTAGTCATGCTGGCCACATGACCAAGGAGACATCTTCCAACAGCGCTGGCTCTTCGGCTTTGTAACAGACATAAGCACCGCGGTGGGATTAAAAAACAATTACTACCGGTTCTGTGGGTATGGCTTGGTGGGCGTAGCAGGGGAAGGATATTGTAAAATCTCCAGTCGGGGGTGGTATTTGCTGGTTCTCCAAACTACTCAAAATTTCCACTACCAGAACTGGTCAGAACCTGCTGAATACCACCTCTGAAGCACCTCCCCCTAGAGCAGGAAACGACTAGCATGTATGTGTGAGGGGAACCTTTACCTTAAGCAGGTATTAAGAATCCATGCTTCTTTCTTCCTAAAGTCTCCTTCAATGTTTTTATCTTAAGCTAACAAATAGATATGCATTAGTTATTCATCGAACTAATATCCTACCCTTCCTTAAGTAGCTCAGGGTAGTTTATATTTTCTCTAAGCATTTTGTCAGGTGTTTGCTGAGATCCCAAATCATTGTGTTGGCATTGTGGTTGACACCCCAATATCTGCAGCCTACTGCAGATTCCATCTGGCCACTCACTATGCTAATAAGCCCCACATTTTCATATTTTACCCCACACCTATAAAATGAGGTGACATTTTTTTGTTTGCCTCTTTAAATTGCTCTGAAAATTAATTACATAATGAATATTGAGTGCTTCAAACTCAAAAAGTGCTAACATTGTTATGATCAACTGATGAGAAAGAGTGAGCTATTTTCTATTCTCCCTTCAAATAAATAATAATAATAATAATGTGCTAAACGCCACATATTTCTCTATGGAAAGAAGAGGGGATAAATAAAGAGCAATAATGTCTGCTGTTGTTTGTTCCTAGAGTACTGAATAATCATTGCAAAAAGAAACTGATCTTCAGAAAGGAGCTGAAGTGTAATGTAATGGTTCTAAGGTTATTGACAGGTCTAGCTATAAGTGCAGGTTCCATTTAGATACATCAGCTGCAATGTATTCACAGTAGATCTCACTGATGATTGCCCACCTGCAGAGACAGTGATAAGGCAAACTATGATTGTAGCAAAAATGTAAACAGCTTCAAAGAGGTGGAAAAAAGAACAGCATAAAAGGGGTTTATCCAGATGATCAGTTAAAAAAAAGGCCTTGAAGTCACATATTAGGCTTACCAGATAGTTCTTGTAAAGTCCCATTCACAACCAGGAGGTAAAATGTTTCCCATGGAGAAATTGTATTTGATGATTAAAAAAAAAAACCAGAAAGAAAAAGAATTAGAAGACAGGTGCAATAGCTCACTGAAAAATAGGGCAGATACATCTATCACAGGGGTGTCAAACTCAAGGCCCGTGGGCCAGATCCAGCCCATGGAGTGCTTAGATCTGGCCCACAGGGCCACTCTGGAAACAGCAAAGGACCAGCCTGCGATGCCTCTGCCAACAAAAACGGAGCTTGGGAGGGCCACATGCCTGACCCATCTGAGCTCAATTTTTCCTGACAGATGGCTGCAGGAGGCCATCCTGGCCAAAAATGGAGCTCTGGCCATGTCCCCAGCCCCTCAAAGTCAAGCACAACCCTGATGTGGCCCTCAATGAAATAGAGTTTGACACCCCTGATCTATCACATTAAAAAAAAAAAAGAAACAAATAATTTAGTATTTATTTGATTTGTCAATCATTTACAAGATACAGGTATAAGAATAAATATAGTTATGAATACATGGATACATATAAGAAAAATAAAGAGAAACAATAGGACAGGGACGGTATGCACGATTGGTACGCTTATGCACACCCCCTACAGACCTCTTAGGAAAGGGGTGAGGTCAATAGTGGACAGTCTAAGGTTAAAGTTTTTGGGGTTTGGGGAAGAAACCACAGAGTCAGGTAGAGTATTCCAGACATTGACCACTCTGTTGCTAAAGTCATATTTCCTGCAATCAAGTTTGGTGCAGTTTACCTTGAGTTTGTATCTATTCTGTGCTCTTGTATTGTTATGATTGAAGCTGAAGTATTCATTTGCAGGTAGGAGGACATTGCAATATATGATTTTATATACTATATTTAGATCAGACCGGAGGCAGCGTAGTTCTAGGTTTTCTAGGTCTAGAGTTTCAAGTCTGGTGGCATAAGCTATTCTGCAATGAGTAGAGGAATGGAGAACTCTTCAAGAATGGTAAAATATTGCTGCAGAAAGAAGAGTTTGAAGAGAATAGATTTCCTTGTGTTTACCAAATTCCTACAAGCCATTGGAAAAATGGCATGAAGGGTGTCCTCTTTGAGAGGAACTACAATGAAAAGAATTACTTTTTATGTAGTTGGCAAAGTTATTTAACCTGTCCATGGCAGGCATATAAATTTAATAAATAAATTAAATAAATAAAAATAAAGTGGTACAAGTAAAGGGCAAATGTGTTTGCTTATCTTTCCTGACATAATACGCACAAGGACAATGCATAGAGTGGAACAAAGAGGACCAGGAGATCCTTGACTTAGATCAGAGCCCCATCATCATGTACAAAGAATAGGATGCCAAATTATCACATTTGAGGAGAGTTATGGAGATTTGTTTTGCTGTATATTTATTGTCCAACCTATATATGATTCCATCAGGTTCCATCAAGTGCCACCTTAGAATAGGAGAACCAGTGCTGTAAATTGCTGCCTCTGGATCCTCTCTAGAACAATTGGTGGTATTAAAAATGGGTTATGCAGACTGAGAGAAAATGATGTATTGGTTCTCCTGCTATATATGTGTGCTTAGGAAACAGAAATATTCCCCACATGAGAAAGCTTCATAAATTCTCCATCTCCCAAAAGGGTTGTAATAGATGCCAACATTATATGCATGGATGTTCTGTGAATGCCACGATTCCTTGAGTAACATCAGCTTGAAGGATCTTCTCAGATCCTGGGCAAGGTTAATATTTCCATTTCTTGGATGGCTATAGAAGACTTGCTTGACATGTTGCTTCCACCACCAGAAGTAAATGGATTCCTTGACCTCTGGCAGGAGGCAAGACAAATTATTACAATAATAAACAGCACTTAATTTGTGAGTTGTAAGAACTGGTGGCACTGGAATGATTGCTAGCCTAGCACTCATAAGCAAATACAATGTCTGTTATAAATACAATCAGGAGAAAACATTCATGAGGTATGTTCTGAGTTTCCACCCGCCATTGAAATTACCCTGTCTATAGTGTTGAAAAGTATATTTATATGTATGTATTGTATGAGATATAATGGATCACCTAATTCCAGGAGCTCTGCATACAGAAAAAACAAAGTGCAATATCAAAAGCAAAATAAAAAGCAATTCAACAGTAATTTTAATTGCTCCAAAATTCAGACAAATGCTCAGTTTTGAGAGCAAGGATTTAATTTTTTCAGCACCTAATTGTTTGAATGATGACTAACAATCTCTCTGCTACTTTTCAGGGGGGGGAAAGAACTCTATAAATTTGATTTTTTAAAAAAATTGCTCTATGAATTGGCTGTTTAGAAAGCCCTTCAATTAACCATGATTCTCAGTCAGGATAAGGAGAGAACAATGGTATATTATTGCTCTATGGAACAATGCAGTACTGTATAATATATTCATAATGCTACAATAAGGTATAGTGTGCATAGAAATGAAAGATGAATCATTATTAAAGATTTTACATTGTTTGAACTTTACATTTGTAGACTGAAGCAAGTGAGCTTTCTAAGATGAACTCAATGTTTAATAAAATTCTGTTAAAGGCAATAAGACTTGCATATGTAGCTTGTTTTCAACAATCTCAGAGTAACTGACCATGACTCCTATAGACTTCTATAGGTTTGTCATTGGTATTTTTATGTAGAGATGGCTTTCCAAAGCTGGTGTTCCTCATTTATGTTTGATTCCCACAGCCAAGGTCAGGGAATGCTGATTTCAACAAGCAACACCAACATCTCCACAGTTATTTTCCCCTGCAACTTGTATTATAAGCATCTTTTCTCTCAGCCCAGGGTTGTTGTTATGGAGAAAATAGGGGAAGAAAGGAGTAGTAGGTGTATTAACCACCTTGAATTAATAATTAAAATAATGAAGACAAGAAATGAATTACATGTATTATAAATTATATAATATTATATATTAACTCATTTATTCATTCATTCATTTGTGTTGCATAAACTGAGATAGGAGGCTGAAATGGATGTTTGATTGAACAAAACAGGACACTTTAAAATAAAATCTACTTTAAGAAAATCCAAAGCATAAATCTTAAAATATGGGAATGCTGGCTGAACAGAAACAGAAGACCACATAAAAAGGCCATAATGATTTAATTTCTCCCTCCCTCCCTTCCTCTCTTTCTTTTTCCCTCCCTCCTCTCCCTCCCTCCCCCCTCCCTCCCTCTCTCCCTCCCTCCCTCTCTCCATGTCTTCCTGTCTCTCTCTCTTTGAGCGGCCTGGGCTTTGATGATGATCTTGCTGATGATTATTCATCCATATTTCCATTTGGAATAATTGTGCTGTAAACGTAATACATACAAAGCTATATATGGTTTATATTATTTATTTTATTTATTTATTTATTAATTCCATTTATATACCGCCCTTCTCCCAGGGACTCAGGGCGGTGAACAGCTCATCTAAAAACCCCACAGAGAATACAAAAGTTAAAAAATATTAAATTTAAATCGGCTGCATAATAAGACTAAGAAACCCCCCCCCCTTAAAACCCAATTTAGAATTAAAAATGGAGACCAAATTTAAAATCATTTTCTCAGCCCAGGCCGGCCTGCTCAAAGAGCCAGGTCTTCAACGCGCGCCTGAAGGCCCTCAGGTCCGTGCCGGTACGAAGCTCCGGTGGCAGAATATTCCAGAGGGCGGGGGCACCCACAGAGAAGGCCCTACTCCTTGGCGCCGCCAGACGACACATAGCGGCCGACGGCACCCGGAGCAGACCCTCTCTGTGGGAACGCACCGGCCTGTTGGAGAACGCTGGCAGAATGCGGTCCCCTATTAAACTTCATTATAAAAATAGATGCATGAACTGAAATGATTGGAAAGCCTGTATGGAATAAAGAACAGTTACTGTTTTCCTACTAATAGTTCATGGTCACGCAATGATCTTGAAGTAGGAAAACATGCAATTCCCACTAGTATAACAATTAGTGATTATCTTATCCCATTAAAGCAGCGCTAACTTTATTTATCATACAATAGCCTTCCTAATTGGCGATCCCTAGGATGACCATGCTCATCTTACGGGTGAAAAGATTTCCCACTGTGCTGCCCCATTCTATCTTAATAATGTCTGATAGGAGCAGATTGTGACTAAAAGAAATCCCAACAAGATAATTAATTTACAGAGTTCAACAATCAGTACAAGGGAGTCAATAATGTTCATTTATTATCAGAATGAGTCACCTAATTAGTTAATTGGAAAAGGACCTTTCTGCTAGCCTTTTGCTCAAGGTTTGTGACCAGGGCTGATTAATGAATAAATACAGATGAATACAATTAACTCATATGGAAAGAGGACAGTCCAGATTTAGCTACTCTGTGTCGGTGGGTTTGCCAAATAGCCTTAAATTGTCCAGGCAGGCAATGGAGAAATCTGGCATAGAATCAAGGAAGCAATTTGGTGCTTTATTCTAACTTTCACCACTGTTCCCAAACTGTATAATTTCAGTAATAGAATTTTATCTTCCAATCCATCAGAATCTATTACTTGTAATTACTGTGTCTCAAAGGATTACGTTACGACATTCTATCCTCACCTATGGATTTGTGAAACTTGCAGAATAAGATAAATTCATTACATAGCACGTTCTATGTTATATAATTCTAAGAAGAGCATTTTTATGACAAAGGAAACCTAACTTCTTGTATACAATATGGAGTATTATACATTTGCAAAAAGAAACAATGTTTTTTTTATTTTTATTTCTATACTGCCCATCACACTTGTGTACCTTTGGGTGGTTTACAAGTAAAACAATAAAATGATGTGTAAGTTGAAATAAGTTTAAAAACCAGATTAAAACAAAATTAAAGGGGACAATTGCAAAATTAAAAGGCAGAGGAAGTGCTTCAACTGCCAATCATCTCAGGGTTTGTCTTTGGACCCCAAAGCAATTTGATGTAGCCAAATCTTAATGCTTTTCCAGAAGGCCAGGAGCATATTGGCCTGCCTTGCCTCTAGGGGCAAGACGTTCCATAGGGCAGGAGTGACAGTAGAAGAGGCTCTCTCCCTAAAATTCTTCAGCTGGTGAGGTCTGCTTGCCCAGGTGAGAGGGATTGATGAAATCAAGATGAGATAATCTGGTTCCATAACATTAAGAGCTTTAATGGTAATAACCAACACCTTATATTGGACCCAGAAGCAAAGTAGCATCCAATGAAACTCACATAGCAGATTCTAATTCTAATTCGTTTGAACTTTTTTCTTCAATTATATATACATAATAAATTCATCATAAACCCAATGGTGGTCCATAAAAAGCACACCCTGCCATAACTCTTTATTTTTCCTTTTGTTATTTGTTTAATTAATTTTTGATCATTACTTATATTTGTGTTTATAGCACTTTATTCTTCTAAGATAGATGTTTTAGGTGAACCCTTAATGGAAAGGAACAGCAGTGTCATGGACAAAAGTTAATGTTCTATTCATTGCACATATTTTCCATCTGTAATATAGACACTTTTATTTGATGCCTAATCAATGTATAGTGTAGGCATGAAAATAAGATTTTGGCTGCCACGATGCACTTGCCTTAGCTTCATATATAAACATCTATATATTGTGGTGGAAAAAATTAAATAAGGTGATAATTGGAGAGGATCCCAAATAACCCTTTCTTTCCAAGCTAGCATATTGAGATATCGAGAGCCAGTTTAGTCTAGTCGTTAAGGCACCAGGCTATAAATCAGGAAAACTTGAGTTCAAGTCCAGTTTTAGCCACGAAAGCCACCTTGATGACCAATCATTCTCTTGCAGCCCAACCCACCTCACAAGGTTGTTTTCATGGGAAAATAGGAGGAGGAAGCTATGTGAGATATGTTTGCCACTTTGAATTATTTGTAAAGATAATAAAGGTGGGATAGAAATAAATAGCACAAGACGTGACACTAGAAGAGAAAAAAAATCATTAAACTGCAACTCACTTATTTTGGCCATGTCACGCAGGGGAATTCACTGGAGAAAGCTATTATGTTTGGAAGAATTAACAGTAAAAGGAAACCAGGTCACCAAAGAACATGATGGCTGGACTCCATAAAAACTGACACCAGTCGGAGCATGGAAGAACTCAAAGAAATAGTGCAAGATCAGCTTGTTCATATTTGTATTAGTTCATCAAAATATAAAATACAGAAATATAAAGAAAAATGAAAATAATGGGAAAACAGGGAAGGAAAAGGGGAAGAGGAAAAAGTGTAGGGTAAAGAGGAGAAGAAAAAGAAAAGCAGTGATTTACAACTCCTTTTGGCCCAGTGGAAGAAGATAAAATAACATACAACCTCATTTTTTTACTTTTGCATAATAACATATACTAGCCATTTCTATAACAACCAACATATCTAAACAGCAAAACCCCAAATCAAAGTTTCATTTGTTGCCCGCACCTCAAGCACAAAGTCCGAAAGCAGTTTCCAAGATTCAAAATTAATGGTGTTCTTTTCTTTAATCAAAGTGGTCAATGTAGCCATCTCGGCTAACTCAACCAACTTTTGCAGAAAAGTAGTGCAAGACTGGAAGATGTAGACACCTGGCCCATAAAATTGCCAAGCGTCAGACACGACTAAATGGATAAAATCATCATCATCATTATCATCTAAAAATAAATACAAAATGAATTACTGTGAGTCACTCATTTATTGCAGCCAGGATTGCTGGTAAGAAAAGGTGACAGTCTTATATCAACCTTATGTATAATGTTGATCAAAAACAGTTTGACGTGCATAAACATCAGCAGTCCTCAAAAACTGATAAAGGTACAAGATAGCAGAAAAGGAGATACAGGTATCTTTCATATGGGAGAACATTTCCAACACTTTCCTTCAAAGAAGCACAGTTGCTTTAGTTATAGAAGTTATATCAAGGATCTAATTGTTATGCTAACAGGCACAGATTGGCACAATAATAAAAATCCTGTTTTCAAAGTTTTGTAATGGATGTTACATATCGCAGAAATTGAATAATATGGTGGTTGAAAGAAAAGTAGCACCTCTACCTCGGTAACTTTGTTTTAAACAGGGATATTCTACCAGTTCGTACCTATTCGCTAGAACCAGTTGTTAACATTCTAAGCAGTTCGGAGAACCGGTTGTTAGAAGAAGTTACTGGCCTAATCCTGTAAGGAAAGCAGGAAGGAAACATTCTGATGTTGCTTACAGAAACTGCCTCTCTGTTAACCCTTATTACATTCTTGGCAGGACTAGACTTCCTGTCTCAGGAAGGTCTCTGGAGTTTTTTTCCCCTCCTTTGCTGGTACTTTGCTTGTGTGGATCATTCAAAGTTACAATGGCACTGAAAAAAATTGACTTATGACCATTTTTCACACTTACCTGTTGCAGCATCCCCACAGTCATGAGGGACCAGGCAAGGAGATGCGTGCCTCGATTTAAGTGATATTGAGTTGGCCACACCCAGCCAATAACATGATCACCAAGCCACGCCACCACCTAAGCCACACCCACAGAACTGGTTGTTAAAAATTTTGAATCCTACCCCTGGCTCTTCCCAGTTCATATCTGTAAATTTTAGGGCCCATAAACACGTATTTCTCATGTCAGCACAGTCATCACCAAAGACAACCTGTAACTGATAGTGAATTCCAATTGGAGGGACTTCTTCAGAAAGTCAAAATTTCAGTCATAAATTGTTGGCTAGAGCAGACTGATAAGCATTTAGTACAAGTAGTCCTCAACTTACAACAATTCCTCTACTGACCATTCAAAAGTTGCAATGCCATTGAAAAAAGTAACTTATGACCGTTTTACACAATTCATGATCTTTGTGTGATCAAAATTCAGAAGCTTGGCAAGTGACTCATACTTATAACCATTGCTATGTCCCAAGGTCACGTGATCCCCTTTTGCAACCTTTTGAGAGGAAAAGTTAATGGGAAAGCCAGATTCACTTAACAACTGTTTTACTAACTTATCAGTTGTAGTGATTCACTTAACAACTGTGGAAAGAGAGGTCATAAAAAGGGCCCAACCTCACTTAACAAATATCTCACTTAACAACATAAATTTTGGGCTGAATTGTGGTCATAAGTCAAGGACTACCTGTACAGCCTTCCATTTCACAAATACTATTAATATAACGTTTTATCACATCACCTATCCATCAACTGAAGTGAAAGAACAAATATCAACGAACATGTCAGAGTTTCAAGCACATTGGTACTCTATCTGTTGGTAGTGATAACATTGGCAGTATTACTTTTCACCTAATATTTTATGTTAGTATAAGCAGGAATATGATTTCTTTATTGATTCACAAAATTAATTTAACTGAATTCTTATTCCAACACTCCACGCATAACTACCGTAAGTCCATAAATCACAATTATATTTTTAGATGATATCATGTGAAAGTTAAAATAATAGTAGTTTTATATTTATCTACAATACAATAGGAAAAATGCTTTAAAATCATGTTTAGATTTTATAAAACAATATCCAGATGGAATTTTGAAACTTTTGGAGGAACACTGAAAGGAATTGCTAGAGTGACTATAAAGGTGCTTATTTTTTTTAAAAAAAAATACTTTTAATTTCATGAACTTCATTCATATGCTGCAAAATTGTCGAAGCTATTGGTAGAAAAATAAAATTGGAATTAAACAAAAATAAGAATATTGCATTAAAGAACACAGCAGAGTTAAGAGGGGGCATTCCATGGGATACATGTTGTCAATCAATCTTCATCTAGAATGTAGGAGACAGTGGGGGAGAGTTTATCCAAGATTCAGCAGAGGTTTTACAAAGTCACTGCATTCAGGAACAACCTGACGGCTGGAAAGTGGCCAACCTAATGTCATTATTTAAGATAGGATCTGGGAACACTTCAGGAAATTACAGACCATTTAGTTTTGATTCCTTTGTGGCAGGGGGGAGAGGTCTTAAAAAGCATTTTAGGAGATTAAATGGAGACGTTTAGAAAAGCACAGCTTGATTAAGGATAGCCAATGCAGTCTCAGGAATGAAGGGTCATGCTTCACTAACTTCTGGATTCTTTAAGGGTAAGAATAACAAGGGAAATGAAGTAGATGCCACAGACATTTAAAACACAAGTTTAGGGGAACATAAAAAAAAATCAGAAATTTGTACATGTGAAAGTTATGTATATTGAATAGAGACATGTGAAGAGAATATTTTTTAAAGAATAATGTAGGTATTTTTCACGCAGCCTCCTAAAACCACATTAATATATTTTAAAGTGGCAAGATAATAAAAAGAAGGTGAAGTAATAGAAAGTGATTTTGAGCAGTAATAATTGCACTTTATATTAATGTTGAGATTAAAGATGTAAAGCATTTTATTTTAAGTTCATATCTTGCTCAGTCTTGGAATGGTTTTCTAAGTATGTCACTGCTATATTATTTATCCAAGGCCACCAAACAATCCTAGCTAGGATTTGAACTGATGTATAGTTCCATTCAATATAACAGACAACCCTTTCTGAAAGAATTAGGCCACATATGAGCCAACTAAATAAATTTTACAGCATTTTATATACATTTCAGAATCACTTTTCTAAAACTGTATTGGCTACCTAAAACATTGCCCTGTCTTTCTGCACTCTTCATCAATATCTCTTGGCTTCAGGGCAATAATACATCAAGAAATAATAGTTTGCTCCTGTTTAAGGTCACTGGCATCTATTGCTGAGATGGCCTCCCCAGTCGGTGGCCCATGCGGGGTTCCTCAAAAATCCCACATCTAGAAGCTGCATGCATTATGAAAATTATACCTTTAGGAGTTGAGATAACATAATGGTAGTAGAGGAAGGAAGGAAGGAAGGAAGGAAGGAAGGAAGGAAGGAAGGAAGGAAGGAAGGAAGGAAGGAAGGAAGGAAGGAAGGAAGGAAGGAAGGAAGGGCAAAATAATGGTATAGATTGTGCTTGAGAGGGTCACTGCTATGGCCTTATTTCTTTTCTGAAATGTTGGCAAGTGACAATTCTAGAAACATACATGGACACATGTTGTTTTAATGTTTGACTTTTAAACATAATTGGTTTATAAAAGTTGCATGAATTAAAAATATTTATGGGTTATATTTTTCCTTATTTCACATGCAAATTTCAGCAATATTTACTCCTGTAAAAACAAAAGCTTCATTTTGGTTTCTCTCTGGTTCTTGGTTTCACATTCTGTTTTCATCTGGTTTCTCTTTAAAGATTTATAAATCTTTTGCTTTTTACTAAAGATTTCCGTGGAGAGGAACATTTATGAAGATGTGGTTTTGTCAGTGGGCCTGGGGACTACAAATGGAGATGGAGGTGATCAAATGGTTGGTTTGATTAGGTTGCTGTTGCCATGAGATGGGCTAAGGTAGGATAAAGATTTTATATTATGGATTTTTAATGTGGTAAGCCACCAAAGTCACCCATATGTGAGTTGGATACTATATTAATTTGTTGAAAAATAAATAAACAAATGAATAAATAAATATTTTTACCTTTTGCTCATTACTATGAAATTGTTGGGATTCCCTCTGAATCGGATTTATTAGTTTTTGAAAAATATATCCCTCGATGTGGTCAAAAACAAAATATTCATTCAAAAGCAATATATTAACCAACTACATCAAGGAGCTCCAAGTGGACCACAGATTTTCACCTGCTGAAGGTAAAACTAAATGGAAATCAAAGAAAAAGAAACTAATATCTGAAAATATACTGTAACTGAGCTTATTGTACATATGAAGCTTTTAAAACGATCATAAGTCTGTACATGATTGTGCTCTTGATCAAAGCAAGTCTGAGTTTGTACTTTTACACTGCTCACTTAATGAAAATTATTATGTATTAGGCAAGCAGATAATAATTTGTTCAGCAATATGTTCTGACCGATTCTTAAACATCCCTTCACCTAACACATGGAGGCAGTTTCAATATGAGTTGAATGAAGGAGAAAATACAAGTACTTCCATGTTATCATAGAAACAGCCTTAAAATTATGGTTCAGTCCAGAATCATTTTGATATACATATATTATTATAAAATATTACAGTTATTGATTTTTAAGACCTTAATATGTAACATTATTTCAGTCTAAAAGTTATTCCCTGTCCTTAACTAGTGCTCATGTAGCATTGCCAGCAAAGTCTACATTTCTAAGACTTTAAGTCCATTCCAAGGATTTAAAGTACCACAGCAAATACATGGAGAAACTATTGTGTTCTATATTAAGCATACAACATACCCAGAGACATACATATCAATATAATTATGCATATTATTATGCATAGGTAACTACACAGTAACTACATCTTGGGATTAAATATGAAGATTTTAATAATAACGGAGGAGAGGGAAATATATTTTAGGCTGGTATTTCAAGGCATCTGATAATATTAGAGATAGAAATTTTGCAGGTTTCCCATAGGTATGTTTAAAAATGGCTGTCATGGTGGTATGCATGCACATAACAATTATTTACTAAATATAAATTCCTGGTGTCTTTCAATTCCTCCCCATCCCCCAATTCCAGGATTTTCCATATCACTTCAGCCATTGACTTAACTTTTCTTTTGACAAATAATCATATTTCTAGACAATATTTGGGGCTACAGCCATCTACCATATTTCTAAAGAATGCCAATTAAACCTTTATAGTGCCCCATAGAGTATTTTTTTAATTTTGAAAATAAAAGATTATGTAGGGTATGCTTACTATTTTGCAGCATGCTACCTTCCCATTAAAAAAAACATAAGGTATTTTGTTTATTAGAGATTTGTCCCCCGTTTTTAGTTTATAAATAATTCAAACTGGTAAACATACCTAATATGTCATCCTCCTCCCATTTTCCCCACAACAACAATCCTGTGAGGCGAGTTGTAATGAGAAAGAGTGACTGGCCCAGTGTTACCCAGCTGACATTTATGTCCATGGTAGGACTAGAATTCAACAGTTCCCTGGTTTCTAGGCCAGCAACTTAACCACTACACCAAACTGGCTCTCAATTACAGTAAAAATTAAATAACTTATCATCTTTTAAATTGTTCAGTGAGACAAGAAGTTTCTTGTCTCACTGAACAATTTAAAAGATGATAAGTTATGTAATTTTTACTGTAACTGAAAGCCAGTTTGGTGCATTAAGGGATGGGG
Organism: Bungarus multicinctus; assembly: GCA_023653725.1. Lineage (NCBI taxonomy): Eukaryota > Metazoa > Chordata > Lepidosauria > Squamata > Elapidae > Bungarus > Bungarus multicinctus. Next base: position 118,296,334 of record CM042838.1, on the reverse strand, counting down.
CTCTCATGCACCTGGTTGCCTATCCTGGCCTGATCTATGCAATGAGAACAGTTCTTTGCCTCCAGCTTAGAGATTTTATTCAAACTGCCTGACTGGTAGCTGGATGACTGGCTCATTCGTATGGGTGGTATAGAAGAGAGGGAATCTGAGAACTGTAAAGGCCATGAAATTGCTCACTTTCATCAGGAAGTCACATATCCAGCAAAAACATTTTCTTACAGGTCTGAAAGCCTATTGCTGCTGACTTTAATACCAGCAAAGTAGCAAATAGAAAGAAAGAGGCAGCATTCAGTAGTTCTGTCATTTGAGAGATGATGGATTGAGTTGGGTGCAAAACCTTCAAACAGCAACAATCTAGGTAATTGAAGAACCTAATAGACTGCTTACAAAACACAACACTGCCCTGTCAACAGTTTGCCCTGGAATTGAGCCTAAGATTGGTCCAGGAATGGCTTTATGCTCAATTTATTTTGACTGTAGGTAGAAATGGCACAACAGAGTGGGAGATAGTATGACTCCCTTTCTTCTATGTCTTACTACATATACTTCTAGATAACCCAGATTAAAAAAAAATTACAAATGTGTATCACAGGGTGTGCCCAAGTGCTTCCAATTCAGTTCCACATTTTAATCACACATTTTTTAATGTCATCTGTTACTTTAGGGCAAAAGAAATTCAACTTTAAAAAATACATCAAACCGTTATTCTAAGACTAACATTTGTCTATATTATTTCTATAATCCTGAATAATTCTAATCATTAAATCCCAAAATCAATATTTCATTTCTTTCAATTTCTCTCAAAAAATCCAAAAGTGGTTTCCAAGTAGAAGTAAAATGATTAAAAATCTGTTCTTTAATGAAAGCTGTCAATTTTGCCATCTCTTACAGTAAATACTGATGCATTTAGTCCAAATGCTCAGAATAATTTCTTAAACCTAAGGAATAGTTAGTTCTCTTTTTGTTTAGAGAAACATACACTCACAATATCAAGATCTATATCTATATCTATCTATATATTCAGAGAAAGAATATTACATTCACTTTTAATCTAACAAGCACCAAATGGAGAAGGAACTACAATTATTATGTGTGCAATTGCTATATATCAAAACTTGTAAGGGGTGTATAATGGGCATGTAATAGGTTGCACTTGGAAAAGGAAATGTGATCAAGACAAAAGTTAAATTTTATTTAATTTAATTTAAACTCTTCTTCCCAGGTGTCTGAGAACAGGCTCAGAAGGTAAGCAGAGCAAATGTATTTAGTATTGCCCTAGATAGGACACAACCGGAAATATAGAAGGTATTGGCTAGACTGGTAAGTTGAAAACCACCCAGAAAGAATATAGTGGCAGACTAGAGGGATTCTGCATAGCATCAAATTACCAAGAGTTAATAAATTTGACTTGAAAATGCTACCTTTTGATTTAAATATACTTCACTTTAATTTATATATATAAATATATATGCATTTTATTAACATTATTCAATATTTATGTATCAACTTTGGGGGGATAGGAAAGGGTGCATGAACTCATAGAGCTTCTCTAGAGCAATACAAAGTAAAAGGCATATTTTTTAATACTCTGTAAAAATGCAAAAAAAAATTCTCGTTTTCTTTACTTTGATAGGAAATTCCTAGATCACTTCAAGATCTTCACTTGTATCCTGTTCAACACATGTAAAGCTATTAGGTTAAGATTATGCTGCTGATATTTACAAGTATCTCCCCTCTTTCTCATTAAAACTTTAATGCATGGTTTGTATCTGACTAAAATCAAGAATAATTAGATGTTGATGATTAAAGCTGAAGTTTTTGGTTCATCTAAGATATGCTGCTGCTTGACAGACCTTGGTAGTCAATAGTATGGCAGTGATTGGCAACCATCACAGACAGTTATCTTAATGTTCTCGTTCACAATTTGAAATCTTGTTTAATGCATATCATTTGCACTCAAGCTACAGTTCCATCTCACTGGGTATTGAGACATTGATATTACCTTTTTTCTTTCTTTCACAAAAACACATTTCCACCAGGGAAATGGTGCAGAAGAAGGGTTTTTAAAACTATTTTCTCACCAACATATTAGCTTCCTATAGCTGTTTTAAATAAAAGGATATTGGATGTATTAAACTTATTTTTCCTTTATCAGCTCTAACATGTCCCTAAAAACATTGCTTGGTTTGCTTTTTAATAATATTTTCTACCAAAATACCTCATGCTAATTAAGAAAACTGACATTTCCTGCATGGACCACTACCATTAACTCTATAGCCTCTTCACCAAGTCAGTTTTGAGTGAGACCAGTGCTTCCTTCCCCTCACTGACCTTTTAGGAAAATATATGAGTAAGTGCATTTTGGGATATGTGGGCAGAGAATAATATTTTCACATCAAAAATTTTTGTCATGCCAATGGACGAGTAAAAAAAACAAGGAGACATAAGTCAGATATGATGCTCAAACCTAGGTACTAGGTGCAATAGAGAGGTAGCATCAGATGTCTCTATTTTATGTCATCATGGAGATTTGGTCCATGAGAATCTTGTTCACTTGGTCTTTGTGTGGAAAGGCAAAGAGCAGTGAGATAGAAAAATGCTTGATTATGGATTGAAACAATACGATGGGATAGAAACTTTCAGTACAAAATATAATAATGATAGAATAGGATTACAAATTATAAGCCAAAGTTCCAAAAAGGGTTTGGCTCATTGTTCTTTCTTGTATAGCATATGACAGCATTGGGTTAGGCTTGACAGAGAGCTAAAATTCCCTGGGTGATATTTAGTTAAATTTATTTTATTAATTAAATTTATATATCAGCAGAATCCTGGCAATAAAGTTGTAGTTGCAATTACTTACCTTAAGTTAACTCTCAATGTGAGGAAAAAATGATGAGGGAGAAGGACATGTCAATGAATTAATATATAATTTTTGGAGTCACTTTGGAAACAGTAGTTATTAATTTCAAATAAATGAAGATAGAAAAGAAACTGCTCTTTCCATAGACAATGAAATTATTTTATTTATTCAACTTTTTATCATGCCTTTATTATTTGATAAATAACTCAAGGTAGTAAATGTACATAATACTCCTTTCTCTGCTTATTTTCCTCACAACAACAAACCTATGTTGGGATGAATAACAACAGAATTGTGGTACCTAGATATGGCTAAGCATCCAAGTTAAGATTCAAAGTCAAACCACCAATTTACACTGTTTTTAGACCCTTTATTTTTTGCATATTCTTCTATCTCCAAACCTCTGTAAAACAAATTAAGTGAAAGTATGATAAGTCATAGCTTTTCATCTGAGCCAAACATATTTGCCAAGATGTTCTTTAGAGAGGCTGCCCCAAGACAGCTGCAGTTGCAAAGCATAGCCAGCTGCTGTGCTTGCTTCTGCCAAGCGACAGCTAATATAGAAATCAGAAGAGGTGCCGTAAGTTGTCTAACAAGTATTTGCCAAGTCTCTCACAGTGGTCCTCAACATTTGCCCCAGCAGTGTGGAAGGTCTTCTGTAAATAGAGAAAAATATGAAGCAAATGAAGATCTTCTCTTTAGATTTTTTTTTTAATGAGCTGAAACAGCACTTGGATTTCTCTAAACCTGTCCATCATCCAAAAGTATTTATATAAGACTCTCTGCATTATATTGTAACCTCTGCAATGCTGGCATTAACTACTGACATCTGCCAAGTCTGACTAGCAAGTGCTTTATAGCATTGATTCATCCCCCAGCAAAATGCATTTCTGAGTGCTGCAAAGTCCTTGTTATTGCTAAGGGGAAGTATCAGTGCTCATATGACACCTAACAGAAATTAGTATCCACATTTGAAGAAAAGCTTTTGTCATTTTCTTTCTTCCCTGAGGATTATGTAGACTTTATTGAGATGACTGCATCTGACACCTGCTGTAATATAAATGCGGCTATAATTAGCCAACTGATGCTCACTGCAGTTTAGGTCGAATCCCTTCTGTGGGAATTATGCTTTAAAATATTCAGAACTCCAAGTGGCTCTCATTACATTTAATTTTTACTTAGAATGAGGTGGTCCAGGAAAAAAAATAGCATTGTAATAGCCCCCTGCTGAATGCCACACAGCAAAGTAAAAAACCCATAGATCCCCCCCAACACACACACACAGACACACAAATAAAAAAAATAAGAACAGCAGACTACACTACAGCCTTCCATTGAAGTCTGGTTTGGCTTAATTGTACTTTTTGCACTCATCAGTCTCTCCTCTTCAGAACAAGCTACAAAAATTGCCTGAATAGCCAAAGAAAAGTTTCCCACAGTCACTGGTCACAGAAAAACACCATTGTCCTTCCTCACAGTTTGATGGACAACATTTCTATAAATGGGTCGTCAGTCCATCAATGGCACCCTTGCTGAAAAGGCAAAAGAAGAGAACAGATTCTGCCAATATCTGACAAAGCATGTTAACACATAATCAGGCATTCAGTAGCCAGGCAGCTGCCCCTGAGACCTTCATAACACAGGTGCCTTTAAGCCATTTCCTATTCACTGATAAAGGAAACAAGCAGGCAATACCTGGGAAAGGAGCAGTCTATAATAGCCTGTCAGATGTCCATCTTTTTGCCTGCATGCATAAAACTCAAAAGGATATAAAAGAAACTTCAGATTGAACAGTGAAGCTATAAAAGGAGGGTAGCATTCACAACTCCACCATACCTTCAACTTATTCTTCTTACAACACTAGGTTCTTATTAGGGGTTAATTCACACACTTCTTAAATGTGAAGTGATAATATGATATCTGAAGATAATTCAGTGACTGAATTTTCATGACATGCTTACTCATGAGTACTTTTACTCAATCAATTTTCCTGGTTTTGCAGGGCATACTGGATTGTGAATAAATCATACCAGGTGGATTCAGCATCATAGTGGATTATTAGTGTTTTTGACTAGCTAGTCAATTATATCCAATCACAACTTTCTCAGTCCTGCTCACTTTTCCTTCAATTGATTGTTTACAGATGGTCCTCAACTTATGGTCATAATTGCTAAATTGCTGAATTTTAATTCTAAACAAGGTGGTTAAGTGACTTGCACCCAATTTTACAACTTTTTTGCCACAATTGTTAAATGAATCACAGGACTGACAAGCAAATCTAGACTCCCCATTAACTTTGCTCTTCAAAAGTGAGCTGGGAAGGTTGCAACTGCCGAACACACGATCCCTTAGATGCTACAACTGTTGTAAATACATGCCAGTTGGAAAGCACTCAAAATTTAATCATGTGACTTCAGGGATGTTGTGATGGGCATAAGTACAAGGATTAACTGTAAGCCATTTTTTCAGTGCCATTGTAATTTCAAACTCACTAGATCAATGGTTATAAATTGAGGATTACATGTATGTGTTGCCAAGTTAATATCAATTTTTATATATATATTCTCCAGGATGATTTTCCCCAATCTGGCCTTTCATGTCTTTCAATAGGGACTCATCATGACTGTAATCAAGTCCATCTACCTTGCTATTGGTCACTCTCTTTTTCTCTACTCTTCCACCTTTCCTAGTGTTATGAATTTCTCAAACGAACAGGGTCTTTGCATGCTGTATCCAAAATATGCTAGTTTATGGTTGATCATTTATGCCTAGAGTGAAAACTTTGATATGTTTTACTTTTGTTTGTTTGTTTTCTTGGCTTTCCATAGTATTCTCAGGAGTCTTCTTCCACACCAAAGTTCGAAAACACCAATAATCTTTCTCTCTCTCTCTTCTTGCACTATTTTGATCAGAATGTGCAAAATACAAACTACAGCTTTTGTGTTAATTCTTTCTAATCTTTGTCAAGTCCCACAGAGCTGGCCAAGATCAAGAAAGCAAGAAATTTGCAGACTTCTATAAGATATTTTTAGAGTCAATTTTGGGGTAAATGCAAGATAGTGAGATTATACTAAGGATTTCCATCTCTCATTTAGAGAACCATTATTGATACAGAGTCTCTGAATTATTTAAAATGTTTCTTCCCAGCTTCCTTACCACCAGGCTGACAATTGCTATGTGTACAAGAAGCTTTCAATAGACTTGTTCTATCTCTTGACAGCTTACGTTTCATTCTTCTATTATCTTCCCACAATCTTACATCTTTGTTGTCAAAAAAATAACAGTGTTCACATATGCATTACTAAGTCAGCCATTTAATAAACAAACTTCAACTGTACATTAACATGTCTACAATTTACACCATCTACACCTCCAGTCTTACTGATTTTTAATATTTCCCCACTTATAGTGTTGACTTCACTTCAGCACTATAAACCTTTCAAGCACTCCTTGGTTCAGTTTTATCCCAATAATTTAATCATATTTATTATTTATTATATTCATTTTGATAGAAGCTTCTTATTCAGCCTTCTTTACCCCCCTTCTATAATAGTTTTTTAAAATTTCCATCAAAATTGTCTGTGTTTTCTAGGTTTAATCTTAATTCTTGCTGAATTTTTGCAGCTGACTTTTCTCTCTCTCTATGGATATTGTGTTTCTGTCATTTTCATTTCTTGTTGCAATCATTTTCTTATATGCATTTCCTCCTCCCTCTTTCAGATTGTTATTCCAAGTGCTATATTGTTTTCCATACTTATTACCACAACTCCACAAACTTCTGTCATTAAGTAAAAAAAGAGTCACATCCAAGCAACTTCCACATCCTCTTTCTTTATATCATTTTGCACTCCCACAATTTTGAAATACATCTGCTAATTAATTTTTCATATAGGTAAAATGTATTTCTCTTAATGTAATTACTTTTTTTTCCAATTCTTCCTTTCTTCTATAGCTTTCCCCCCCAAGATTCTTACTTCACGCTACCAAAATGTAGTATTTAGACTACTCATCATATTTAGAGTAATCATCACTCCTGTAGCCTTTGTAGGAAGTTATCACCCACGCTAGAAAATGAAATATCCTGGGAAATATTAAAAAGGCAGAATTTTTCCTCTAAAAAAGAATAGAAACTCAGAAGCAGAAACTCACCTCAGAAGCAGAAGCTCACCCCCCACCTTTGTTAATGGGTGGACCATTAAGGCCTGGGGCAGAATATTTTACATAACAAAGATCTCCAGGTAAAGCTACAGCAATTGCTCAAAAGCCCTTTCAGTGCATCATCATCCAGCAAGGCTCAACCAAGCATGGAACTCAGGACAGCCTACAGAGTTGCCCCTGCATGTCCACATGGGAATCTGACAACCAATCAGAATACAAGCTCCAATTCAAATCCCAACAAAGGTTATAAAACCAGGCACTCTCAGCATATCAGTCCTTCCTTCTCTTTTCCTTCACCTTGGAGCATGTGATCATCCTTCTTTGGAGCTTCAAGCCATGTGGTCCTGGTGTCCACCATTAAACCTTCCAAACAGCCTCCATGTTTCCAGTGTCTTTTTCCCCACTTGGAACTGAACCCATAGGATAATTCTTTTAACACCTTCACAATGTCTTCTATCATCAGATAAAAAAATTAAACACTATTTTTAGATTTCTCTTCATTCCTTTGCCATGTGTGTATAAAAAAGAGCTATGTATTCAAAACAAACATTTTTCTAAGCAATTTCTTACCAGTCACCACTCTCCTTCACTGTTGATTCTCCAAACTGAATTCTCCAAATTCTTTTTTTTATAAATCTTGTTTCTATGCATTCGTCTATTTTTAACCTAGCATAATATTTTTCCCCACTGAATCACATCATTCAAAACATTACAACTTTTCTCCAAAACTCATCTCTGGTTCTTTCCCTATACCATCTAGTAGAGTGCAAATGCAGCTATTGCAAACCTTTCATATGTATCCATGGCTTAGATTATAACAGTTTATAACTTTCTGATGTATGTTGTTGGCCCTTTCATTTATAATTTACAATTAAATCTTTATTCCTCTGCATGCATTAGCTCCACCCAAATGAGTGTTTTTCTTTTCTTTTGGTTTCACAAACACACAACATACCATTATTTAATTCATGTTTTGTACCATTTACTCTTTTTACATTGAATGCACCATCCCTCATATGCTATAGCTGTCCCTAGATAGATCCAAAGATCTTCTACTCAATATGCTACTTATGATGATTTTGGTTAATTGAGGCTTTCACACTACTTAAGAAAGAGTGAGATTTCCAACCTTGGTAGTTCCTGTGTCATATGCATCATTTTTTAAAGGATAAAAGCAGTACCAATCAGTTTTGCAGGCATGGCACTGTGAGAGAGCAAGTTGCCCAGAAAATTGCCAGCATCTGTGCTGCTTTCGTCCCTTCTCTTTAAGCTCTATTCCTAAAATATTGTTTACATCACTTAATCCAAGTACCATAGAAAGTAGTTACGCAGTGTACTAAAACTAGAATACCAGATTACTGTTGGAAGAAATTTTCCTGAATTTGTTCCCAGCTGGGAAAAACCATGGATGCTGAAAAGAACTGAATTCTGAAGCAGCTGCCAGAAAGTGGGACTCAATAATGAAGGAAGGCAAAAAGCAGGTATGACACAGCTCAAGCGTTCCTGGGTTGCAAGCAGATTGGAAGTGTAAATCTGAGTCTTTTATGCTTGATTCTCCTTTGAGGCTCCTGCAGCTTGATGGGTTTATTTGCGTGGCTCTAGTTAAAGTGATTGTCCTGGATCCTGTCTTCCTGCCTTAATGGGTTAATCCTGTCCCAGAATCTTTGTCTTTCCTATCCTGGGGGTTAATCTTGTCAGGGGCAGGAAAAAGGGAGTTTTGGTTTAACCTGGAGAGTTCATTTTTAGTCTGACTCCCCTTATCTTAATGGCTCTACTTAAGTATTTCTGTGGTCAGCTTTTGTTACTTTTGTAGCAGGCTGCTCTGGTTTTTTTCTTTCAGCTGGCGATTCTTGGTTTTCTTAAAAAGGAAAGGGCTGGCTTGAGTTTTTTGGCACTGTTTTCTGAAATTTCTGGTGCCGGAAGGTTTCTGGCACTGTCCTTTTGCGGTATACTTCCCACATTACTAATGATAGTTTTGTTAATTGTTAAGAATGAAAATGTGCCAAAAAAAGCTGTAGTCCCAGAGATTTTGAAAATATTTTTATTCATTTATTTAAAATACGTATTACAATACAGAGTATTAGGAAAAAGGTAATGTAGGGACAAAAGTTACCCTCTTTATTGATAAGGAGTACTTACTTTCAAGGGTACATCAGCCTGAGGACCTTGAAATATGTCCGCAATAGTCTCATGCTGAACAACTTTGGTGGGTTGTTTCCATTATCAGCAGTAAATATTAAATCAAGGTGTTTCAGATTTGGTTTTTGACTATTTCTGCAGAATTTATCCTTGTGTGTGCAATATATAATGCACCAGTGATCTAATAATGTATACAAGGTTCTTTCTGGACAGGAAGACTAAACATGAATGTTTCTTTTTTTAAATATATTTTACCTGGGTTTCCCAATGTTAAGCTTTTGACCCCGCCCTGCCCCCCAAATATATAGATACAGCTAAAATAACCACAGCATAGTGTTGGAAGGAAAATCTATTTGGTTCAGTTCCAAGCTGGGAGAAAGGCACTGGAAACAAAATGGAGACTGGAGGCTGATTTGAAAGAAAGGTTCTCTTTATTGATGAAGCAGAACCACCAACCACATGTGATTCTGGGCAGCTGACAAAATGGAATTGAGAATTGGTGGGTTTTATACCTTCTTTGGGCTTTGTATTTGAGCTTCCTGTTCCTGTACAAGAACATGTCCTTTAATATTCTGTTGGCTGTTCAGATTCCTATGGGGTCATGGCTGGCTCTATAGGCAAAAGGGGAAATGCAAATCCTGTGTTTATCTGAGCTAATTTTGTTAACCTTTTGTTTGTTGCTTATCTGAAGTTTCTATCTGACCCAGTCTTTCTGAATGGATTACCAAATCTGCATTTCTAAAAGCTGGCTTCCTCAGTTTCTCCTTGGGGCAGGGAAACTGGGCTGGTTTCTGCCTCCCTTAAGCTTATTATTTCTCCTTTAGAATAAATATTTTAATATTTCCCAAAGTATTTTATTCTTCTAGGAGGCGGGGGGACTTCCTAAAATAGCTTTTGATTTCACACTTGCTTAGCCTCATTAGGACAGGATATTCACAACTCACATATCACTTTTCAAGGCTCACATGCCCTCCATCGGCGTTGAAACCCTATTTTCCTCTCATCACCTTCCTCAGTGGACTTTTCTACAGCGAACTGAGATTTTATTCATATTAAGAATAAGATAAAGAAAAAATCTCACTGTCTTGATTGCCATAAATTTGTAGATCAGGCAAATAAATGTATAACACCTGATAGTTAGAATATGATTATAATAAAACAATATTAAATAAATATATTAAATATTAATTCCTAGGGACAAAGCAGGATGACTAACTACCAAGCGCCATGCGTAGAGGACTGACGCCGAACAACCATCAAATATTGTAGCCCAGTTGCAGGATTTGATCATTCGGTTCAAAATGCCCTTTTCCAGAACAGCAGGACATTATTTGCATTCTTGGAATGCAAGTTCCAGATCGCTGTTCCAACAAATCTGTTTTCCTACGCACACTGCTCGCAACTTTGCAGAAGGCGCCCGTTTCTGCAAAAAGAGAAGACGAGAATAAAGCAACGCCGGGGTGATGGTATTAGAGGCAGCACCGCAGAAGCGTCATAGCCCGGTCTCTTCCCTCCATGACAGATCGGCTGCATCTCGCTCTCAGGCTGATTTAGGACTCCTAAAGTGGGGGTGGAGGTGGGGGTGGTGAAAAGGAAGCTCATGCCGTCATCTCTGTGCGACACGAGGCAGGCGAAGAGTGGGAGACGCGCAATCCGCTACGCGACCAATAGCGTTTGTTTTCATCGGCTGTCATGGCCTCCGCGGAAGGAGAGGTACGCTTGAATCCGCCCCAGGATCCCGCTCCGCCGAGGGATTCCTTCGAAGAACCGGTCAGAGAGGTCTTGAGAGGTTCCCTTCGTTCGCTGCCTCGGTTGATTGGGCAGGTTAGTACGGACGGAGGAATGAAGCCATATCTCCACTCGCAAAGGGATGGGTATCTAGATAGCGGTCTTCCCAATGCCCGGGCGGGTGGAAGACTCCGGGATAGCGAGGTTGAGACGAGGCTTGCTTGAAGGGACGAGGCAAGAAAGGTTGCCCCGAGTTGCTATAGGAATCATCCGAGGCGAGCAAAGGATGACCTAGCAGAGCCTCTGATTTCGGCTTGGCTTCGAGGAGGAACCGCGCTAAACGTAGCGAGAGCGCTTCTTCCCACGTTTTCTCCTACACGCCTTGAGATGCTTTTAGGAGCCGTCTCTGCATCGCCAGGTTATTGCGACTACTCTGAATAGGCTACTAGGAAGGAATTCGTGTCGTCTTCTTTGGGGGGAAATCATTGAGATACAATTGGCAGGCAATCAAGATTTGGAGTATTTCCTAGGGGTTTCTTTCGTGTTTGATTTAGTTTTGAAATAATATCTTTCTTCGATGTGGTGTCTGGTGCCTTGTTCGCTTTCACTCTGACAGAATTACCAATGGATAACGGAAGCTTTCGGAATGGTAAATATAGTCTTATCCCAAAGGTGCTTTTTTCAAGAGGCAACTAGACTTTCTAGTTTTTCTTTGAAGACCTTTTGCTTCCCATCCAAGAAGCTTCTTCCATTCCTTTCCTTCTACTCCCCACCATCCAGTCAGAGCTGAAGAAGCTTCTTGGATGAGAAGCGAAAGGTCTTTAAAGAAAAAACAGAAAGTCCAGTTGCTTCTTGAAAAAAGCACTTTTGGATGACTTGGATGTCTGGGAATCTCCATAGACATTTAAATATAGTCTACCTTCCACAGCAGAGAGAAACAGTTGTGTCCCCATGTATAAGGGGTTACATGACTTTCACATACACACACATATACACACACCCCTGGGGTTGGATTGTCTGTTTTATCTTTTCATTTCTTTATTCTATTTTTAAACAATTTCCTTGTTTGCTGATTGCGTAGCTGATATAGTCTGTCAGCCATGAATAACCAACAGTTTTGATCCAAAATGGATGCTGTCACTTTATCTAAAGAAGGATAGAGGATAAAACATGGATTTCAAAATGTCTTCAATATGTTTACATATGGTTTTAAATAAATGAGTATCTATGCACATCTATCTGTAACTTTGAAATGTTACTGCCTTAAGACTTAGGAAAAAAAGTCTGGTTTTAAACTTTAATTTGTGTTTTCAAAGAACATGTACTCTTGAGTTAAGTAAAATGTAATAAATGCAGTCCCATTCTCAAAATCTTCTTTTGCATCCTTGAAGGCTTTTTGCCTATTTTAGTTAAAAATAAGCACCTATTTATTCAGATACCATAATTCTAATTATATTGCTACCGTAATAAATAATGTAGTATGTTATTTTGATCATAAACTTTAAAAAATATACTGAAAAGTTAAAGATGATGGAGAACCATATAAGAATCTATTCTATAAGAATGCTAGAAGCATTTGTTATAATGAGGAAGAAGCAACAGCTATAATTTCAAGACCTGTAATATGTCTTTGCCACAATCCATCTAGTGCAGGGGTGTCAAACTCACGTCACAATGGCGTCAAGTGATGCACTGGGACTTTTTTCCTCTTTGCTAAACTGGGCGTGAACATGGCCAGTGCATGATGCATCCAGCCCGCGGGCCGAGAGTTTGACAACCCTGTTCTTAGTGGATGGAAATGAGGAGGGTGGGAATTAATTGACTCCCTACTTAAAGTGACATTTTCTCCTTTAGATAAATAACTGGATTTAAATCTGGAAAACAAAAAATCTATTTTGTGGCATTGACTATATTTCAGACATTATTATACTTCCATGATCTGTTAACATTATTACAAATGTACTTCACTTGTAATGGTTGAAAACAGTTTTTACAACTGAATACCACAATGCTCTGAGTACATACTCAAAAGTAAGCCATTGAACTAAATTTGAATTTCTTCATACAGAATTGCAGCCAAAAAATTATATAAAGTTTGGAACAAATAGAAATATTTTAGATTTCTTTTTCTAATTAAAAACTGCTCTCTTGCACTCTGTATAACAGATTAATTTTACAGCTAAGTGAACTGGAAGACAAAATAATTGGAGCATGAAATACAGAATTAATTATACCAAAATATAGGATTGAGACCATATGTATTTGTAATACCCAACAACATTATATATCTTTACTTTTCTTTTACTACAATTATGATTAAATTATGATTAAATCCTAAAAGACTTAAAATGTAGGTTTTGTAAACTGCACAAGAAAAAAATACCCTATGGACTCAGGAATACCTAAAATATTCTTGCTTAATAGGAACTTCTCATTCTGTGTTGCAGTTGCTGATGACATGAATAGAGGAAAGGCATTGGTAGCAACCAGAAATAGTATGATGATGATTGAGTTACGCCAGAATATGTTGTCATCTAGCTATATGTCCTCTATTTATATAAACATTAGAGAAATAGGAACGGTCCAAATCCTGTTGAGAAAGATGGACATATTTGCAAATCTATATATTTTAACTGTCATGTTTAGAATGATGACATTTTGTTGTGTCTAACTATCAGTCTGCCAGCAGAATAAACATTAAAATGTTTTTTATTATATTTTTAAATTGCTTGTTAGATTTATAATCTGTTGCTCTTTTAGAACAGGCATATCCTATGGGCCACAAGCAACCCTGGATTTAACAATACAGCCCCACAAGATGATAAACTTTTAATATTTTGTGATGTTTTCTGATAGTTACCGTCATATATATTTTATATATGCCCCAAGACAATTCCTCTTCATTCAATGTGCCCCAGGCAAGCCAAAAGATTGGACATGCTTATTCAGGGTAGATTTGATTTAAATCAAGTCGGTTTAAATCTTGATTTAAATCACTAGTAAAAAGGCTTTATTTAAATCAACTTGATGTCAGGATTCTGGCATTTACCCCAATTAAATCATGAGTCTCGAGACAAACTCCCAAATTATGATTTAAATCATAATTTTTAAAGAGCAACTGTCATCTCTCTCGCAGTGGATCCTCTGACCCGCTGTTGACTCACCAATAGTCCCATTCACTTTAATGGGACAGCTGGTGATGCGGCAGTGACACAAGGTGAGAGACGTGGCGGGCAGCAGGTGAGTAGATGCCCCCTAACAGGTGTTGCCATGATAGATCTGAAATGACAACTGCTCTTTAAATGTAAGGACTCATTCTTGCTGGTAGTTAGAATCTTTAATATTATTATTCATAAACAAAATGAAGGTTTCCTATTTAGAATGCATATTTATCTCAGTTTGCAGAGCTTGGATTTACCAAAAGTGTAAATATTGCAGAATATACAGCCTCATATTACATAACTAAGCTCCATTTCATGCTGAATAAACTAAATTATTAATGTATCTTAAATAGAAAACTATCTTTAGATAGATTTTTACTCCAAAAGCATTTTATTAAAATAAATTTGATAAAAAAAAAAAAATCTAATTTAAATTTTTACAAAATCCAATTTAAATTTTAAAAATCTATTTTTTAATTATTATTTTTTTAAAAAGATCAGTTTTTATCCACCTGTACTTTCTTAATATAATGCACACAGCACTTTCTTCAATTCTACAGTATTAAACCTGTGAAGTAGATTGGGCTGAGGGTTGTAGGTGGCCTTAAATTTCCTATCAGTTTCCATGGTTGAATCTGGACTTCAATTTGTGTGGAAGTAAATCCCTATACCACAATTTCCTCAAATATGTTGGGGATCATTTGAAGCTATTTTATAGACAGAATATAGACAGAAGAGATGAAAACATATTACATATTTTCAGATCCTCTGCTCTTTACTCATACAGAAATCTGTTTATTGTAGATTAGATATATTAATTTATTTCATTTGTATCTCATCACATTCCCATAAAATTCTCAGCAGTTTTACAATAATGCAAACATTAAAACATCTTTAGTCTAGTAAAATCCAAAACCTTAAGGCATAAACCAGAAAAACCTGAGTCCCAAAGCAGGAAACTGTTAGAAAATAATCTAGAGAAGACAGGTCTCAAGCCCAATACACTGAGAGCAAGGCATATTTTTATGTGTCCTGAAGCTTGTGATTATAAATATAAGTTCTAATCATTATGAATACCTCAATTTACCAACAAGCTGAAATTTGACAGCCACAGAATTCAGTGAGCCATGATTTCTGGAAAACGAGAAGAGTAATTTATTTTCAATAATCAAAACAAAGTTAATTGGTCTCCATTAAGATGTTGCTAACACCAAACCTGGCAAAGCTGAAATGAACTGTAATAGAATGTCTCCCCCCTCCGCCCCATTCACTCTACTGAATTACGTTTTGAGTGAGAACTACAGAGTTTTCAAAAATACTAGTCTATGGAAATTCTCAGTCATCCTGGTCAGGGGTCGCCAACCTTTTGGACCTCAGGGACCACTAAGCTCATACTTTTAAATCCTGAGGGCCAGTAATATGAATTTTTTAAAAAGATAATATATTTAATGTAATTTTTATATTAAATATAAATTTAATATTTTAAAAAATAATTGTTACTATAAGAAATATATAAAAATATTTTTTAAAAATATAAAAATGCTTATTTATAACAAAATCGTAAATGCTTAGTCATAACTGTGGGGCACAGCGAAGGAAAAGGAGGGGCTTCTCATCCTTTTGGGGGAAAGAGGATTTAATACCGCTGGGATTCAAAAGAAGACACATGGTGCTTAGAGGCTAGGAAGATCTGGATGGGGAGGAACCAACTCCCCCTCAAATAGAAGAAAAGCAGAGTCCCCCCCAAATCTGGTCTCCTGTCATCTCATATGTCCACCAAGCCAGGTGTGGCTACCTGGAGTTGGGGGAGGGAAAGAGGGCCAGGCTGGAAGCGCTGAGGAAGACAAGCTCCTAATAACCAGGCAACACCCCCTCCCTCAGCCTTCACATAAGAAAACTCCCCTAGGCTAAACTCCAGGTTTCTCCCACTGCTTCCAAGCAGAGAAGGCTCCCTCCCTGTGTGGAGGCCAAAGGGGGGGTGTCAAGCCCAGAAAAGCTGGAGCTCTCGCCTACACAAAAGGCTGGTTATTAGGAGCCCGTCTTCCTCGGCGCTCTTTTAGTCTGGGCATTTGGTCTTCCTCCCCCTGCCCTATGCCAAAGGAAAGCCAGCCAGGCTTCTCCTTCCATCCTATTCTTCCCCCTGCTCTCTTACCCCCACTCAATCCTACTTCGGGACAGAGGAGAGTGCGATGGAAATGCCAACACACATTTCTTCAGCACTCGCCTGCAATTCTTTGCATTCCTCCAGACCTGACTTGCTGAGTGGGGAGAGCAGCCCTGACGTCTCTGCTGCCCCCCCCCCCCGCCCGGGAAAAGAAAGCGAACAGAAACATAGCTCTCGCTGGGGTGAAAGAGCAGAGATTGGAAGGCACAGGCAACAGAAAGCAGTGCTTTTTCAAGGCAGCAGCTTCCATCTTCTCTTGCCTGTACCTTCCTCGACCTCAGCTCTTTCGCCCCAGCGAAAGCTATGTTTCTGCTCGCTTTTCCTGTGCTTTCCCCAGGCAGCGATGGCTGGGGCTGTGGGGAGGGGCAACTGAGCAGAGTGCCGAGAGGGACGAAAAAACTGGCACCACCCACGCCACCCCATTCCTGACCTCTGAACTGGATGGTGAGCACAGACTTGCTCACTCCACTCCCTCCCACCACCACCACCTAGTACTTTTCCTGCCCTGGGCCATCCCTACAGCCTGCGGCCCTTGAGGAAGAACCAGGCCAGAAGAGGCAAGCTGAAAGGTGCGGAAGTGCCGCACAAATGCAAGTAGCATGGCGCTCCTGCACCTTCTGCCGTCTTCAGCCCGCCTGTGCCTCCAGCTCACTCTTGTGCAACAGCACCATTACCTCATCCTGGCTGGCGAGGGCTGCGCTGCTTTTTGCAGGTTTGGACTCGTCCGAATGGTGAGGGCCAGCGGGTGGGCAGGCCATGTGGGCAGCACAGCCTTATGTTCCTGCACAGCCTGGATTAATTGCTTTGGGGTTGTGCTTTGGGGGAATATTTCTCTGCAAAATTTTCTCACGGACCATCGGTGGGCCAGGGCCCACTGGTTGGCAACCACTGATCCAGGTCATGGTTGTCCCAAAGGTGCTCTTTAAAGAAGCAACTGAACTTTCTGGTATCTTCTTTGAAGATATTTTGTTTCTCATCCAAGAAGCAAAACGTCTTCTTGAAAAACACCTTAGGGACTAGGAAGATAGATAATAAAGCATAGATTTTTATCCATAAATAAATTTGAGCTTGAACAATATAAAATATATTAATCTGCAACTACATGCAACATATTGCAATAAAAATCCAATGTTTACAATAAGTATATAACAAGATATCTGCAAATTAAATAATATTTTACTTGATCTAGGTGCAGATAGCTATCATCTATCTATATCTATCTCTTATCATTTCTCTCTCTCTCTCTCTCTCGTGTTTCTCATATGATAAGGCCGGGTCTTATTTTCTTTCGACCCCCGAAAAAATGGCTAGGCTGTCTTTTTGGGGGTGACTTAATTTCTCCCCCCCACACACAGTTGCCTAGAACGAGTTTCCCTCCATCAGTTCCCTAAGAATACAGACTGGCCGGGCAGCTTCCTCCCCACCCCAAAGGATCCATCCCAAAGAAGGATTCATCAGAGGATTCACCCCAAAGGAGGATTCATCAGAGGATTCACCACAAAGGAGGAGAGTGCATTTAAAGGGATGAATCCTCCTTTGGGGTGGATCCTTTGGCAGAATCCTCTGGGAAGCTTGGTGCTAAGGTTCTGTAGGATGATTCCCTTTCTCTTCTGTTTGGATTGGAAGGTTTGCCTCTGCTCGAAGGGCAAAGTGGATAGATGGTTCTCTTTTTAAAACTACCGGGAGGGGTGGGGAGGAAGCTGCCCGGCCAGTCTGTATTCTTAGGGAACTGATGGAGGGAATGAGAGTAAAGAAAACTTAAATAGAAGGGAAAAGATTCAGGGGGGTTTCGAGCAGCTGGAGCAAAAGGAGAGCACCCGACCATACAAGGGACGAGACCATGACCCGAAGCTCTGGGGCGGGAAGCAAAGTGAGGCGTGGGGGGGGAGAGAAATGATGGCATCACCCTCCCACCGCCGCTTCCACCCACCCACCCCCAAAATACTCGCCAACTTGCAGGACCTTGTTGACGCAGCTGCCGTCAATCAAAGTGATACTCCTGCGGGAGGGCAGACGGTTCTTGCTGGCAGCAGGGTCTGTCTCACCACTGCTGCCGTTGTTGGAGACAGTGCTGGCGAGAGAGGCGCCAGCGCTGGCGGGAACCGTGGAAGCTTTGGCTTCCCTGCCCGAGAAGCGGCTGAAACGCTGCCGGTGGAGGAATGCGCAGCACTCCAAACGTGGCAGCCACGGGCAGAAGGGAAAGCAACAGTGGTGGAGGAAGCAACACGGCAGGCACGATGCAAAGTGCCCCACCGCCACCTTGGCCGACATCCCCGCCGCTGCGTACCCACTGACCCGGCCTGCACCCAGCACCATACACTGGTCTGTAGCAAAGGCACTTGGCGGGGGTAGGGAGCTCTCCGCGCTCCACCATGATCGGCCATTAGGAGCGACTGGTGGCGAGGCGTGGCTGCCCGCGGGGTGCTCCTAATGGCAAGTTTCCCCCCCCCCAAATTCACATGTTTTAAACTAGGCCTAAATTTTGGGGGTGGGGCTTAATTTCACCTTATGCCTAGAAAACATGCTGGGTCTTCTTATTGGGGGGGCATATTGTTGGAGAAACACAGTATCTATTTTTATTTCATTTCAGCTTTTATCAGTTTGTAATTTTTAAGGAAACTTCAAAAAATTTTTTCCCAATAACATGTTTTTACACCTTCCCTTATTTATTTTGTAAGCTGTTTTCTCGAAGACAATACATTTCAAATACACTTTTTAAAAACAGATATATTTGCAAATTATACATTTGAAACAAACTTGAGACATCCAGGAGAACTTTTCAAATCACTACTGCAAGCCTATCCATTAAAAAATAAAATTGCTTTAATAGTTGGAAAAGAAGGGCTTTGTATTTAGTCAGATGGATTTGGAATATTTAATTTCAAAGAATTTGTGCAGCAATGATTATTGTCTTTAAAGTTTGTTATTGGGTCTTCTAATTGCCTGTATGGGAAGCAAGCTGCCAGACTAGGTGGGCCATTGATCTAATCTTGCCTGGCAGTTCTTAGGTCACATTTTATTCAGATCTTACCCTCTAGTATAATTGCTAATGTTTTACATCATAACTTTTTGATGTTATGTGTTTGAATTTTAAAGTTTAACCTCGAGGAAGATGTGGTGAAAATTAACATAAACTGGGAGAAATTTCAAGGCATGTCACCACCCCAGCCTAAATTGCTCTTTACTGCTCTTCAGCAGCACATTTCCTCTTTACAGGTAAATGTTTCTTATTAAGCACTTTTCCAAAACCTAATTGCACAATTCAAACCTTAAATCCTGTACACTACTGTTAAAACTGATGTATTTGCAATAGTTGCAGCTAACTATGTGAAACATCAGAAATTCTTCACTTCCTAAAGGTCCTAACTGTTTTAAGATAACAGGTTTATTGGAAGTATTGTGGAAATAATATTGCAAGCTGTTCCGGTTAAGTAGATTGGGAAAATGCATTCCTGTTGATTTCTGCACTTCCACTGTAAATGCAGTACATTTGTATCTGGGGTGGTTATAATTAAGCAATAACACGGCAGGTGTACGTCACGCTAGGATAATGATTCTATGCGTTGGGTGAGTTCTGCCGTTTGTGGAGTGCTTTCAGTGGATCAAGAAGGGGCATTATCCCAGCATGATGCATCCTGGTGTATGTGCGTTTCAGCAATTAACCTTAGTGCCAGCACAGATCTTTTTAAAGTAACTTTTTTTCTGTGCCTAATGTTTCAACTTATCAAGTAAATAGTTTCAGTGTTACATCATTTTCATTTGATGCCTTTTAAATCGTTATTAAAATTAAGTTGCATTGTTTGAATCTTGGCTCAATTATTAGTGCAAATCTTACGGCCTCTGCCTAGTACTCAGTGAGGATATATCCATAATTGGTTTACTTTCCTGTCAAATTAGAATGTAATCTGTCGGCAGCATCGCCTATGAATACTCCATTTGGGAAAAAAATTACCACATTATTGGCACCATTTCAATCAGTTCATGTGGCACCATAATAGTGGAAATTTTCAACTGAATATTTCATCACTTTAAATGTATACATTAAAAGTAAATAAAATTGATTGATTGGAGATTGAGCAAAAAACTAATTCTTGTGAGTTTTTAGTTCACAAGAATATGTTTACTTCTATAGAATCATTAAATAATAATGCTTACTAAAACTTCCCTAGATTGGCATAGCATAAAATCCTGTTTTCAGAATTTCCTGTCAATGGGAGCAGGAGAAATAATAATTGTTGTCAATCAGAGCAGGAGAAATAATAATTGTTGCACAGCTCTTCCTTGTTTGTATTATTTGAAAGTACTCATCAGGATTGTGTCATTATTCAGTCTTTTTAAAACAGAGGCATTAAAGAATTGTGGAGCTTTCATTTTTCCTGTTTTATGACTTAGTTGTAAAACATTTTTTAAAAAACAAATATGGTTTTAAATTAAAGTAAGAGGAAATATAGAAATAAAGAGCATTTGTTTTTCAAATATTGGCTGCACTGGGATAGGTATGAGTCTGGGACAGGATATTTACTTTCTCTCCTGTGTTTTCAGTGGCTGCCCTTTCAAGTGGAGATGCTGTCAGTGATGTAATGCTAAAGCAAAACCTTTAACAGAATGAGAGTCTTGGCTCTCATATTAAGGAGGAAAAATACTTAAGCCTTAAATGTTCTGAGTAAGCATTTGAATGACATGTAAATTAAGTGGTATTGGTGCCAAAAGCTGCTGCTTTGATTTGGTACAAAATAGATGAGTAACAGACAGATTTGCTCTGATAGTCTGAGCTCTCTAGAGATTTTTTTTTAATACACAGATTAGTCAAAGGCAGTGATCAAAAGGGCAGTGACACTTTGAGATGCGATATTTCAATTCTTATTTGATTAGATTATGTACACAATAATGAGAACATATGGTCTCTGAAATTATTTTAAGGAGTTTTAGAAATCTCAGTTTTTTTAAAAAATGTTCTGTTGCTTTAAATAAATTCTTTTTCTCTCCTATTGCCTAGCTTTTTATGGAAAAACTTAAGCCTTTGATTAAAGAAGAAAATACTATGCCCATTTATAATTTTAGTAAGACCGAACATGGACATTTTGAAAGTAGTTCAAATGTAATAGATAAAGACCTACAGAAGGAAATGAAACATACAGCCAGCGGCTCTGCAAATCTGAAAGAAGGTCCTTTTGGTTTTGACCCAGAAGTAGTCCAGATAAAAGCTGGAAAAGCTGAAGTAAGTGAATGTCAGACCATTTCTTCCTATCAAGTCAAAATCCTTTCAGTCTGAATAACGAACACTAAATAACAAGTTGTTTCTTACCTACAGATTGAAAGACGAATATCTGCCTTCATTGAAAGGAAACAAGCTGAGATCAATGAAAACAATGTCAGAGAATTTTGCAATGTTATGGATTGTAATCAAGGTAGCTATGCAGCCAAATGTTTTCTTGCAACATCACCATTTTTTTCTTCCCCTCCTCCTCAATAAAGACTTCTAAAAAGGGAGCTAGATTGCCTGTTAACAATGAGAAAAATATTGATTAAACAAAAAATTAGATGTTTTTATTTCTCGGACATTTACCCTTATCTATACCATTTATAATAAAATTCCACCGATCCCCAAGTATGTCTATGGAAAAAGCACCTTTGGGTTTTCCAAATATATATAGTCTTTTAGCCAGTTTCCTAGAATACAATGCAGCTGATATGTATTTTTATATAGGACTTGGATTGTAATTTATATGGGAATAAATCCCACTCAATTTAAAACCAAACTATGAAATAAAACAGAAAAGAACGATGATCTATTCACATTTCTCCTGATCTCCTGACCTTCCGCCGTGTCTTGAAAACTCATTTATTTCAGCAAGCCGGTCTGGCCTAGGGGTTTTTAAATTTTTAATCTGGTTTTAACTTTCTTAATTCCCTTATTTTTAATCTTTTGAAAGGGCCAAATGTATTTAATTCTTTTAATTTTTAAATATTGTATATGTATTTTTATATGTGTATTTTATCTTGGCTGTTCACCGCCCCGAGTCCCTTTGGGAGAGGGGGGCGGTATATAAATTTAAATAAATAAATAAATTTCAAGAAATGTATTACTGCAGTCAATAGGAGTAAAGTATTTCCAAATTGAAATTTTGTTTAAAATAGAAAAGCTTGTTAAAAATAAGAGAATTTCATTTAGCCTGTTTCTTAATAGCATTCCAAATTACTTTTGATTAAATGTGGAATTTGCTAATTTGACCTTTTTTAATGACTATCGTTTATTTAGACCAAATTTCTAGCAAGAGTAGTAGCTGTGGTCCTCTTGATGAATTTCCTAACCAAACATTTATATGATGGGTTGTCATTACGCAAAAGTCTGTTTTTAGAATTACATTTCATTCATGCTACACCAGTGAGCTCAAATCATATTACTAACTTGCCATCTTTCCAGATTAAGAGTCTTATTTTCTCGATATTAAAAGTTGGCTTCTTAAATAAAAGATAGAAATTTGATATCCACTTTATGACTATTAAAATGGATTAAATAAAATCCAGTTATCAAACACAATTTGCTAGTTATAAGTAAAGCAAATCACAAACAGTGATTCATGTATGATGCAAGACATTTTTCTTCTTAGAAACAAAAAAGGACCAGCTTTCAAGAGATCATATGTACCTGTTCCTATCATAAGTGGTTTTCATTTCAGACAGTAAATGTATTTGTTTCCAAATGAAATAATTTATTAATTATACAAACTATTTTATGTAATATATGATATAACTTAACAGAAATGAGCACTATGTTTCTTGCTAAAATCTTTATTTCTCTACTTAGAGAAAAATAGCTCGCTTCAAAATAAAATTTTGATCCAAATTATTGTGATAGTGATTTTCAGTTATGAAAAATATCAAAAAATTATCTCCATGTATTATATATAAAATATATTTGTCTCAATTGAATTGATTTAATAATGCATATTTTATTGTATATTCTAATGTGTATTTGGTAATATTACATCTTAGAAATATGCAGTTTTTGTAAATATAAAAAAGTTTAAAGTATAGGGTTTTTTTGTGTATTTTCACTTTTTATAAAAGGCGAGGGAAAGGGTTTGACTGTGTTCTTCTGTCTTAACTGAAATTAGTATATTTTTAAGATTGTTTACATTTTCACCAGTATACAATCCTGTTCCTATATATTTGGGCTAAACCTTACAGACTTCAGTGTGATTTTCTTTGGGCAAAGATATATTACAAGGCTCTGGAAAATTATTTCAATCCTGTGTATAAATGAAAAGTAGTAAACAATATTTTTCAGATTAGCATCCTAGTAAAAACATAACTGTAGACATGCCAGAATTATTCTTGTTATCTTCTGTGTCTGACAAACTAAGAATGTAGTTAAAGTAAGGTAAGTTTGATCAGACAACCTATCAAGCCATAATGATTTATATCCTTATAATTTTAGCAAATTTACAGAATTAAGCCATGATGTCTTGTAGTTTAGGCATAATTTCTGAATTCAATATTTTTCACTTCGTTGAACATTTGGAATGAATTCTGAGCTCCCTAAGTGGTTGAAATGATGATTTTTTTTTTTGTTCAAAACATCTTTAGAAAACAGCTGTGCTAGAACTGACGCAGTGTTTACACCTTATCCAGGTTTCAAAAGTCATGTGAAGGGTAAGTACTATTATATCTTTTTCTGCCCACTTCTCTAAGAGCTAATTAATAAAGGCAAGAGAAGCCTCTTCAGTTTCATTAAATATATTTTTGAACTAATTTCACTGTATTCTGTAAATGTTCATGTTCCTTTCTTTATATATTTCAAAACAAATCACTGTTGCTAAGTGTTTATCTTAGATTCTGATAATTTGATAAGCCAACTGCAAGCCATTTTTCAGTTTCAGTAGACATATCTTTATATTAAATGTGTGCAGAAAGAAATACTGGAAAACTTCATGGAGGGAAGTGTTGAATAATCGAAGAGATTCTAAAACTGCAGATTTAAGTACACCAATTAACTTGCTGAATTTAAGTTCTTGCTTGGAACAAATTTAACAAATAAATAATCAAGCTGTGAGCATTTTAGTTAATGATCATGGGTTATTGCTTGGGAAAGAGTCAAAACTCTCTTCCATCTCTATTGGTTAGCTCAAATTTTCCATTTTGACGCTATATATATTAATATATTTAAGTTTTTTAAAAAAATATTTTTCTCCCTCTGTATTTTAACTGTTCTATTGTATTTGAATTTTATTGTATATTGTGGTCATGATATTTGACTAGCTCATTTAATTACTATTAATGAACAGTAACAATAACATTAAATCAACCATCTTAGGCTCACAGAGGAAAAATGAGATAGAAAGTTTTAATTAAAAGATTTAGTGGCTTGCTGCTTTAAATAAAGGACATGAAAATTTCAGACAGTAACATTTTTATTATTATTCTATCATGAAGAAATTGTCTAGACAGTGTCAAGTAAAATTACCCTTTAATTTTTGTGAGCTTTCTGCTGTAGCATTTGCTATTTATGTCTCAAAGGTGCTTTTTCAAAAGGCAACTGATCTTTCTTTGTTTTTTCCTGGAAGACATATTGCTTCTTATCCAATAGGTTTCTTCAGTTCTGAAGCTTCTTGGATGAGAAGTGAAATGTCTTCCAGGAAAAACAAAGTCCAGTTGCCTTTTGAAAAAGGACCTTTGAGACAACCATGATCTGGATAACCGAGAATCTCCATAGACATTTGGTATTCAGGTTAGAGATGGTATTGTTACATATGAGAAACAGTTGAGTAACAATTGTTAAATAGAAGACTGAAGTTTCTTTGAGAGTTGACATGTAATTCAAAACACTTAGGTTGGATTCACATTATGCTAAGCCATGGCATATATCTATTTTATTTTGATTTAGCATCTTGGTGAACCTAACTTCTGTCATGTATAAATGATATCTTATAATTTAGCATGTTGAATATTGCTATTCAACTTGCTAAATGACAGCTTATTTTGTAAACTATGATAAAACAAAGCTTTCATTAGTTTTAGTCTTAAATAGTTGTGACTTTTATCATACTGAAAATATATGTCTACATACTGGCTATAATTGGCATATAAAAAATGTATAGTGTAACTGATATTTTGACAAACTCATTTTGTTTTTGAAATGTAGCAATATTTTTGAGCCTGAATTATACAAGAAACAGGAATGTTTTAGTTTTTTAAAAAAGAAAATAGACAATCTAAATAAAATACCTCTCACTGGCCATTGTAAAAATAATAGTCACATATATTTTAAGCAGGAGATAGCTATGTCTAAGGTTGATAGCTTCTGTCAGGATATAATATTGGAAATAAGTTCCATTTAATCCAGTGGGTCTTTCAACTAAAAGGCTATGAACAGATGGACTTGCTCAGTCCTGTTATTTGGAATAATATTAACCTTGTACATTTAAAAATCCCAGTTTCTCGAGTTATAAATACTTATGGACCTCAGACTAGAAATGAAGATGCCCAGGTTTCCAACCATAATGCCAACACTCATTCTCATGATTGTGGAAATCAAGCAGTAGAAGAGAGACTACAGAACATCGAAGCACATTTAAGGTTACAAACAGGTGAGTAGAATGAGTTCATGGCTGAATTCTAAACTGTAATGTCTTTGAGCAACAGCCAGCAAAAGTGAAATTTCATGCTGTGTCTCTTACTTTTGTGCCATAGAATTTTTACTGAGACAAAAGTTGAAATGGATTAGAGTGGTAAAATCTGATAGTAAATGTATTGATGTACAACATCGTATGATACATTTCTTCTTTATTTTGATCCATCTTGTCCCCACCATGAGTTTCAGGAATTATTTAAAGTTTTCATAGTAAACATACCATCCAATCCTTCACATTGCTTTCTAGCTGGTGGCCTGATAGTGGTAAATAGGTCAATGGCTGTTGAACTAAATGACCTTTAAATTATTAAATATAAGAACTATCGTACTTGTTTTTTCTCCCCTATTTTAGACTTGTTTCAGCTAGTTATTTGGAGCAATTATTCACTGTATGGAAACAAAGATTTGTAAGCCCTTGGGTTTTTTCCCCCTTGTTTGACCTCCCATTATATTCTTCACTACTTTGCCAAGGGACAGCCTGGTCTAGTTATAATGCATGCAACTCTTGTTTTTTGTTTTTTGGCTGAATGGATAACATCAGTTATTAAACTGTTTTAATGAAATATGAACATATTTAATTTATAAACTTATTACATAACTCTACATTGGATCTTGGTGATAATCTGTAAAATTTAATCGATGCATTTTGGCAAATTACGACTATCAATACAGCATTTGTATAAAATATTAAGGTACTGTTGATATGCAAATAAACAGTATAGCAGTAAGCTTGTCATAAAGAAGGTCATAATCAAAATAAAATAAAACTCCTGCATTTAGAGTCATTGTGCAAGAACCCCCAGTGATCTAGCCACTTTAATATTCCTGCTTTGTTGAACAGAAAGTGGAAAATAACATGAAGAAATTTGACATTTTATTTTTCAGATTGGGTTCACAGCTATATTTGGAACCTCTAACCCATGTATATAAAGAATTGACAAGCAAGCTTTATGATGTTCCAGCAATTTATTGCATTAGAATATTGTTTTGGGTCCTGTCTTTCTCCTTTATTTACTCTTTTATCCTCACATCTTGGCTGAAATGTTAATCCTCCTCTGAAACCTTCCAATTTATTTTTAAAATTGTCCTAGTCATGATATATTTTTCATGCTTTTCCTTTTTAATGCTTCACTGTAGGTGGACCGGTGCCCAAAGATATTTATCAGAGGATAAAAAAGCTTGAAGATAAAATTCTTGAATTGGAAGGGATGTCTCCTGAATATTTTCAGTCTGTGGTAAGTAGTGTTATTAAGTCTTTGGTACCTTATTCTAAATGTCTTGAATGGGGATGTGTATATTTGGATCCAGAGTCTTTGAAACAGCCTTGTTCAATTCATCTGAAGTGATAGCTCTGCATGGTGATTTCCATCAAGGTCAATTGGGCTATTAACAGACATAGGAATTCTGTGTACACACTGGGAAATTCATGGGGTGTTGTTTCAATAAGATTGATTAGCTTTTTAAAAGTGTCCAGAGTGTTTTCCACTTATATAACTGTGAAGATTTTATCCTAAGAGCTGATCTATTAAACAGCTACACGTACCACACATGTACCACACAGTTCCCATTTCAGTCCTCTTTCTAGTTAAAAACCAACACTCCGGTTCAGTGAAAGGGAGTTAACAGTTAAAAAATTAACACATTACAAACAAAAATCTTTTTTCTCTAATTTGCCTTTGTTTTACAGAGAAGTGGGGAGAGAAAGAAAGAGAGAGAAGACTGAGCAACATGCATTGAATCCTTTCAGAAAGATTAGAATAACAAAGATAATTTGTATAATAGAAGCATTTTGTTTCTTATCTGATGGGAGATGAACATGCATTCCAGAAAAACTTAGAGAGGTTACATGAGGAAAAAAATTAACTGCTCAGTAATTCTCATTCATAAAAATGTAGGTCTTGTAGAGGAAAAGAATAGTTACTTTTTATTAAAACTATAGTACCATTGCTAATGACATATTGCATATTTGAATTTTTAACAGAATTTGTCTATGAAGAAAAGAAAAATTCAACAAAATCAAGTGAGTCTATTTATTACATTAATATGTGCTTACAGTTAACAAATTTAGAGATGCTTTCCTAATTCATGAAATGGGGAGGGGTGTATGTTTAATTTATTTAGAATGTTCTTTCTGTCTATCTCCCAAAGGGTTACATGCATATTCTAGTTCATCTTCCTGCAATATTAATGTCAGAGTAAAATTTGCTTGACAGGCTTAGCAATTCTAAGCTTTTCATAGCAATGTAGCCAGAGTTAAAAACTTTCTTGTGAGGGATGTTTAAATTTGGTTCTTAGACTGCTGATTTAATTAAACAGCAGTTGTACCACAATTTTCCAGGTGTGATTAGTGCTGATAGGGACAGTTCTCATGCCAACTCACTTATGTAGCCAACTCACATAAAAAGCATCAGTTTGCAATTGCCTGTTTGTGTGAAAAACTTATCAGAAGGATTTGGTGCTTCAGGTTCAGTGAAGCTGAAGATCATGCAGCATTACAGGAAAGGTTAAATTGCCCATATACCCTGAAGATTTTTTTCCATGTTATTTCTGAAGCGTTAATTAGCAGTTTCATGGATTCCACACAAATCTGAATCTGACTAAAGCAGTTTTTATTGAAATAATGTTCTTCAATATTTTGCTAAGATTGGTTTCAATGTATAAGGTCAGCATTTTGTTTAACGGTTCATAAATAATTTGAAAAAAAATCAATGGACAAAGTCTTTTTCTCTGTATTCAAATACTAAACATTTTAAATTGTCATAGAGATTTTCCTGCTATAGACATTAGTGTTTAAGTCAGGAATTAACTTTGTGTTCATAAGAGCTACACAATATTTTGGAAACAATTTGGAAAATTATTGAAACATAAGGAAGCATGGATGTAGTACCTGCACCTTTTAAAGTTGCTTCCCTGCCTCAGGATTTGTAGCTGCTTTCTTTAACTGCCATGTAATACTGACAAAAATGTGGCTGCTTTAAAAAGTTGCAGGTGGTGCTAAATTTCTATTCAGATGCACCTTTTTGTAATTGAATCCAAAGTTTTGACAGATTTGGTATTCATGTGACTCTCACACATATATCTAATGGTAGCTTCAGTGCTATTGTTACTTTGAATTGCAGCTCACTTTTTAAAAATTAGATTAAATGTTAGCTGAAGATCACTATATAAAATCAGGATTTATATCAGGGTTTGAAATCTAAGTTTAAATTACTGTTGCCACCAAGTAATCTTAGATTCCAGACCATTATATTCTTTAAATTAAGGAAGCTTTGAAACTAGCGTGGAAGATTGTAAATATATTGTTGTTCATCCTTTCTCCAGAATATTAACTCCATGCTTGCTCTCAAATTATTTCTTAATTTAAATGTTTTTGCTACTAATTCATGATACTAAGCTCCTATCTTTTTCTGAACGGCAGAACTATACTCTGACTGAGCTTGATGAGAAGATCAATGCACTCAAACAAACATTGCTGAGAAAAACAAATGAAGGGAGGCCCAAAGTGGTAAATCAGTTTCTTTGATTATGGCAATGAGACTTCATTATACTTTCATGCATTATTTAACCTTTTTAAACTGAGTATTCTTTATCTAGCTTTTATGGTGGAAACTAAATATGCACATGAATTTATCTAATTCTTATTGGAAACTTGGATTAAGTAAACTATTACTCATCTAGACTGAAAAAAAAATGAATGTTTTGGAAATAGAATTATAAATATCTCTTTTCCATTAATGGGAAGGTGGATCTGTGGAAATATATATATATGCAGGTCTTTTCCTGTGTAACATTGAGACTATCTTGGCAACGTTTCGACGAGATCTCATCGAAACGTTGCCAAGATAGTTTCAATGTTACACGGGAAAAGACCCAAACACGCCAAGACCTGCATACCTATACCCGTGAAAATCTACGAAAGCACACACACACACACACACACACACACACACACACACTTTTTATGATTCATGTGCTATGCTGATGGAACAAACAAATTTCTATTGAAATATAATTCTGGCAAGGAGTGTTACTGAAAATATGACTGTTTAGTTCACATGGTATCTTTAAAGAGATAAAGATTCTCCTGGTGGAGAGGAAGAGACCATCTGTAAGAAATTTCTTCATTTCTTCATTCACTAATAGCCTATTCTGTATGAAATTCATACACCATGTTAAGAAAAGCAGTACTCACCAAGGTATACGCATTCTTGTCCAATCAAATGATGGCAATAGTCATCCCAGCCAATGATTGCTCACACTGACTAGTTTTTTGAAATCTTAAGACTGAATATTCTTAGTTTGTTCTGAGTAGGGTTTCTACAGGTAAGGTTTCTACACTTGTCTGGGGGGGGGCGGGCAGTATTGAAAGAAGGAAAAAGAGCAGTTACATTCTGAGGTCTTCATAAAGAGCCAGAGTATACATTTTGACATTACTTACTTCATCCCTTACCTTTTTGCCAGTAGAATTTGTGCTCAATCTCTGGTCTATTCTCATATCACATTTCTCAATAGATAATGGAACAATATTCCTTTCCTCCTCTCTAGAATGCTATGATTGGTATTATACCAAACTTAGAGTAAGTAAGTAAAAAATGTTGAGTGCTTTTATTAAAAAAAAAAAACATTTATCCCAAAGCACTGGAGGATTTTGAGTAAATATTTTTCCCCCTGTCTTTCCTGAAGGTGGACCTGATTGAGGGGAATGAGATTGATCCTAAAACATCTTTGAAGGACTAATGTTGCAGTTACCGCATTCAAACGTCTATGAAAACTACCGTATTTTCATTCAGAGCTGCCATGTAAAATGTGTTCTTTTCTTCAACAATTGATTACAGTGAGGGACACTGACACATCTTGCCGTCTCCAAAATGTGCCTTTTATTCTTCTTGCAGATTTCAGTAAAATGAAGCAGGCCATATATCAGTGACCTGTAACTAATACATTCAGGTATGTCACTATTTGTAAGTGTAAAAAATGGTCGTAAGTCACTTTTTTCAGTGCCGTTGTAACTTTGAATGGTAACTAAATGAACTGTTGTAAGTTGAGGACTACCTGTATATGGTTGTAGTTGAAGAGAATTTTAAAATTCCAATTAATTTGAAATACAAGCAAATGGTTTAAATAAGCCCAGGTTTTAGGATAATGTTAAATCTCTGTTTTTCAAACATACTGAGGCATGTTATCAGTTAAGATCAAAATATCTAAAGGAATACTGAATTCCGCTTATCTGGCCAGTAAACTAAAATCTGTAAAACAGCTGCTACTTTGGATACTATAACCTTTGGAGGAATAGTCCATTTTTGTAAAGGAGTAATTTACACGTAGGGCTACCCCAGTCATGGAATGTTGTCCCGAAGGAGCTATGAGAGTTTCCATTGGCATGCATTCTCTCTTGATTAAATAATGCTACTGTTTCTTTGGAAGTTTTGATATTTTCTAATGCAGTTCAGTGTATCCGAAATACATTATAAAGCACTAAATAAAAATATTGAAGAAAAAACTGAAGAGAAAAAAAAGAGCAAAAGCAAAATATTATACAGATGTGACAGGTTTTAATGGAATTCAGAGAAAGCACACAGTGATAGTGATTAATCATAGTTGACTCTGAGCCAATCAACTAATGTATTTCAAATTTTAAGTGCTAATTTGGATAATAAATTTGGAAGAAAGAAGAAAGCGAAATGTGCAGTCTGCGAAGGGATGGGAGTAAAAGATGTCTCAACTCATCAGACTTTTTTAAAATGTCTTTTTCTTGACCTTCTAGGTGGTCATGAGTGACTAACATATTCTGTGGCTCCCTTAATATATAGAAAATATATAGAATTTTATATTTGGATCAAAACCTCCCATATAATCCATGCTCCATTCCTGAAGATGATGGATATATATGAAAATTACATTTCTCAAAACGTAATTGGGTTCTCAGTAGTAGATCCACATATATATATTGCCATTAAAGCTTTTGTCTAGTAGCAAGAGATCCTACAAAGAGCCATCTAAAAGGTTTAGCATTACTCTTTTTATTCTTCTGTGTAAATTCAAGCAATTGAAACATATATTGAGCAATAATTTTTTAACACAAAGGGATTCTGCCTAGCATGATTTAAGAAATACACCTCCTCCACACTTCATATTTCAAACCATAGAACTGCAGTTTTGTCTATGTCATAATCTCACGGGCCTGTGAATTAGATCCTGTGAATTATAACTGGAGTGTATTAGAATGTTCTTCATTTTACACACAATAGTAGCACTCTTTATTTGAATCATACAAGTGATTCAATGCTTGTAAAATCAGTATCCAAGGGAAGAGGATAATTATTCTTGCCCTCTTCAAGTGTGTGCTTTGATGCCTGAGAATGGAAGGGGTGGTTTTCATCTGTATTAACAGAATAGGAAGAACACTAGAATTTCACAGCCTGAACTACAGGATAGAACATTTTACAAAGGAGTAAAGTCTGCTTTCTTCCATGTTTTCCAGTTATCTGTGTGTACAGCTTCAAAGAGCCACCAGTACTTTATAACGTCTCTCATTCCTAATAGAATAACTGTCAATAACCCTATATTAATCTGTCTGGTTTGTATTCTTGTTCTTCGTTTTATTTTGTAAATTGCCCACAGTAATGGTAGATCAGGATTTCATAAGCAAATAAATGACCACATTGTCTCATTTTGTAAAAGCAATTTGAAATCAAAACAATTTGTGCTGTTTAAAAATAGTATTTTTTAAAATCCTATTTGAATACTGAAGTATTCCCAATGGGTAATCTAACATACTGATTGGTCTTATGTTGTTGTCTAATTCTGGAATATCTGCTTTGCAGTCAGTTCTTCAGGGAAAGGAGTGGTTCATCTCTAGGAGACTAATTTTCTATAGCTGAGTGCAGGATTTTAATAAATAAACCCAAAAGTGAAGTGCCTATTTGAACAGCCCTCATATCAGCAGGAAATATGAGTGGCTTGGGAAATTTGAACCATTCAGTATTCTGTCTAACATTGTTAAGAACAGTAATAGATTTTTTTCCTCAATAAACATAAGTGATCTCTTTGTTTGATTTTAATTAAGGAACTGTACTACCACTGAGCAGTTTTCACTCCTAAATGCTAAGCAAATAATTTAGAATAAAAACCTAAGAGGTAAGCAGATTTTTAAATAAATAAATAAAATTATGCTTGTCAAAGAGTGAACACACAGACACACAGCTCCCACTGGACCAACCCTACCATTAGTCAGAGTGAGCCAATTCTTAAGCAGCACATGCAGCACGAAGGGGGCATATAATAAAAAGCTTTTTATTGGGTAGAATTAGGGTTGCTATATGTGGGCTGCAAAAATCTAGACAACCACTAGATGGCAGCAAACATCTCTGCTCCCGTCTAGAGATCATGTGGAATATTAAGAGTCCAGGTGTAGTTAGGCCTAAAGAATGGTAAGTGTGACTGAGCCTGACCTAAACAATTCTAAGTGTATGCGTCCCTCAAGTATAGGACATCTCTTTTGCTGATTTTAATTAAAATGACGTTTCTGAATAAGGGAGATTTCAAATTGTTACACATCATCACTATGGGTATAAACATGTCAGTTTTGAGGGAAGATGCAGTCAAGTAACACATTTCTAAAAAAATGATGTGTTCATATAGCAGATGATAATATAAAACAAAAGAAACAAGAGTTTGTTATTTTTAGTGCTGTATAGAAAGTTGGGAGGGGTATGGTGGCCTAGTGGCAAAGATACTCACCTCTCACTCAGAAGCTTGAGAGTTCAATCCTAGGTAGCAGTAGATGTTTTTCTCCTAGTGTGGAAAGAAAAAAAAATCTGCTGTGAATTCTGCATGGTGTCAGGAAGGGCATCCAGCTAATAAATGCTCAGCTCCATCCAATCATTCCAATTCTACCCCGAATTAAGGGATTAAAGGGTTGTTAAAAAAAGGGGGGGGAGTTAAAAAGTTGGGAGAGGATATAAACTAAATGACACCTAGAATGTGTTTTGTTGAACTGATACTCTGATCATATCAGTTGGGTCATTAGCCCAGCCCAGAATTCAGACATTACTTGGGGGAGGGGGGAGAGTTTTCCTATAATTTCCCTGCCAAATGTATACATATACAGAGTTTACACACATACTAGTATATCACATTAAGTGCATAATAGGTGAAGATCTTAGAAAATCACCTTTGGTGGTAGGATGAACAATTAGTGAAAAAGAAACTATTGATTTGCATACACACCTGGGCAGGTGCTGAAAATGGTGTGCCAATGACTTTAGCAAGTATCAAGTCGCTCAGAATCAGTATTGACAAACTCACCATCAGTCAATGCAAAAGGCAGCCTTACCCAGAACAGCTTATATCCTGCGACAATATATTTAACATTTCCTCATTGGCCTATCCTAGTGCTTGGGAGGACTCGATAGATGGACAAAATGCTAAATCCAGTCTGAACATCTGGCCTACTGCACGATGAACAATTATAAATGACATGAGGGACCAATGTGTTTTTATTTGATATATTACGTGCACAACACCATACTTCAGAAATTCCAGATTCTATTGGTACAAGTTCTATATAATAACATATATAGTAAGCTGCCTACTAAGCAGTATTTTGCGACATGTAGATGAAAATGTTATAAAATGGTGGCGTGTACTTACATTTACTTGTGTTAAGAGTGAACAGCAGTTTCAAGTGATCCTGGAAAAGTGGAACCATAACCAACTGATATATGTTTCTGGCTTGCACTGCATCACCTAATCCAATTGGCTATCTTCAGACATGACAAAAATCTAGGAGGATCATTCAGCTGTGGGTTTTGAGCTTCTGAGGGATGTCTACAAGGTATGGTCAAAAGATCAAGAAGGTGTAACAGTGCTATGGAAACTTCTGTTCTTTACGCACATCATGTCTGCAGCACACATAAGCAGGTGGAGTTTTAATTGCGCTATTTTGGTTGCCATCTTGATTTTTTTTTTCTTTTTGGCTATATCTCGTAGACCATGGGTGTCAAACTCACCGCGTCACATTGCCATCACGTGATGTTTTGTGACATTTTCACCATTTGTGGAGCTGGGATGGGCATGGCCTTCACGTGACTCATCCAGCCCGCGGGCCACCTGTTTGACACCCCTGGTGTAGACAATTCTGTCAGCCTTCAAATCTTGGCTGGTAGAGGAGATCTTATTCTTCACTTCAGTACAGTAGCAAAACCTTTAGCCAGACCTGGGTGTCCATTACTATGCAGACCTACAAATTGCAAATGTCATAGTTCTGAGTTTTTAGAATATTTTTTAATATTTACAAGTTGATTCTTGAGCCCTTCAAAGCCACAAAAACAGTGCTATGCACATTGTCATATGATTTGGGGAAATTATTTGATTTATAATACTAATATATAACTCTATTGTACTTATAATTAATTACTTAAGGCTCAAAGACAGGCTTTGCTTCAACCAAAGCTTTGATCGAAATGCCATTTGCAATTGTTTCATAAAATGGCATCTGATACTTAGAGAAACAACATAGGCATGATAAGTAGATAAGTACACCATAAGATATGAAGAACTTGCTCTAAAGAGAATCCCATCTTAACACTTGACTGCAGGCATTGAGGCAGAATGCTGTGGGTTCACAAGCTCAGCCACTGCCTTGCACTGAATCTCTCCTTAGTCTAAGTGGAAATAGAGAAATACCATGTACAAGGATGATCTGCTTAAACACATTACAAATTGAGATATGTTCAATGCACAGCCATTACACACAAAAAGCTTTGACAACAAAGCTTCCATTTTATAAGGCTTTCATTTTGGAATTGTTGCAATAGCTCACGTCTGTGCTTCCTAAGAGCAACCTACTACCCTCTGCCAGTAAGATTGGTATATTCCAACAGTGGGTAAATAGCATTGCCTGCATACAGAAAATACTCTATTCATTGTTCCCAGTATAAGAATAGTTTATTTGAACCCTACCTCTTTATGATTATTTCTAGATTTGTCCTTCCCAGACAGGTGAGTGTAAATATAGTATAAAATAATTGGCAAAGGAATAGAGCAAGAGTTGGGTAATCACCTTTATGAATCTTGAAATGAAAAACTGCTTTGTCATGAACAAAACACTTAGAGCAGAAATGAAAAGAACGGGCATTGTTTAAAGCCTATTATTTAGAAATATCTAATTTTTAAAGGTTAATTAGTGTAATTTACCCATCTTGAGTTATTGAAAAGGTCCGTACATGAACCACAAACATCAGTGTTCAGGCTGTATCACTTTTTTCCCCTGCTGATTCATCCACATCTGTTTTTCTTTTTATGACCACCTAATTGAGGTGCAGTTTTCTATCCAATACAGATGGTCTACTGTTGATAACTATTTGCATGCTGCTTATACTATTATTGTACTGAAGTTTATTCAGTGGCAAATAAAGGGGAACATCATAATGGCACGCACGATTCAGTTGGATGTGAGATTAAAATAAATTTGTGAAGAAAATCCACAATAAAGGGAAATAAATTATTTATCAATATACGTGACTGATAATTGTCCTTTATAGCTTCATTCCAAAATAAAATTTCATTATTATGGAATCTTAAATTACAACAAGTTTAAATCAGCTGTTATAAACTAAACTAAAATTAGTTTATAGCAGTAAAATAACTCTTACCTGGCATCAAGTGGTCATCCAGATTTTTGCAGCTCTCCTTTTATTCCTGTTTTAGATTTGGGTTTACTTAAGGGCCCCTCATCTATTGTTTCCCATCATCATCTTCTGAATCATTGTCTTCCTGCAATAATTCATCTATCAGAGGAGCCCCTTACAACTTACATTGCTGCTTTATCCCAAACCATCTTTTAGAGTTTCAAGAATGTATTACATCCCAAGTACAGGAACTGGGTATGTCTAGTCTAATGAAAAGAAGGACTAGGGAAGATATAGCAGTGTTCCAATATCTCGGGCTGCCACAAAGAAGAGGGAGTCAAGCTGTTCTCCAAAGCACCCGAAGGCAGGACAAGAAGCAATGGGTGGAAACTAATCAAGGAGAGAAGCAACTTAGAATTAAGGAGAAATTTCCTGACAGAACAATTAATCAGTGGAACAACTTGCCTCCAGAAATTGTAAATACTCCAAACACTGGAAGTTTTTAAGAAGATGTTGGATAATCATTTGTCTGAAGTGGTGTAGGTTTTCCTGCCTAGGCAGAGGGTTGGACTAAAAGACCTCCAAGGTTCCTTCCAACTCCTATGTTGTGTTTTTTAATTTTATTTGGATACCTACTGAAAGATATGATTTCTCTTGAGCCTTAGAAGACTAAAAAAATTGACTACATTTTAAATACATTTAATCATTGTTTACATTCTATGGCAAAATATATCTGATTGTCTAAATGTGGTTGTACTAAATACAGAGGGGTTCGATTTCACAGGGAAGAAATACAAGCAATTGTTCTATTAGAGTATGGGTGTCAAACTTTGCAGCATCACATTGCCACCACCTGATGTTTCGCGACATTTTCCTCATTTGCAGAGCTAGGATGGGCATGGCCTATGCATGATGCATCCAGCTCGTGAGCCACCAGTTTGACACCCCTGTAGTAGAGCCTAATTGTGGAGTGATTGATGGTTAGTGCAAGCAATGTTCCAAGTTATCTTTGCTACTCGGTCATGAGTAGATACTTTTTGTAGTGTCTTTGAAGCTTTAGAACAGCGCTAGCTAGTTCTCTGAATTAATTCTCCTACACACAGTTGAACCTTGTCAACTGTATGTGTTTTGCCAAATTTGTCAAATTGCTTTATTCAAGCAGTAAGCTAAATATTGCTGTATTTGTCACTCACACCTCTGCCTGCCTCATGAAATTGTCTATTTGAAAGGAAGGCTGTTCTTTTTTTAATAAAATGGGCAAATGATTTGCCCAATTCAAAAAACAGAAGCATACTCTCCATATGAATTGAATAAAGTCTCTGCCTAATTCATGAAATCAGTGATGTCTTTGCATAATTCATGAAATAAGGAAAGCTTTTCATAAATCTGGCAAAGGCTTTCCCCCTCATTTCCTGACATAGGCAACAACATATCCAATTTCATTAGGCAAAAATAAAGTGGTTTTGAAAGGAATATTTTTGCTTTCTTTTTAATCATCTCTTTCTTTATAATTAATACAATTATAATAACTTTTTTTTCATTAGAGAAAGGTAAGTTTAATTCATGATTTGGGAAGTTTACCATAAATGATATTTCATATCGATTATTGCATGATTAAAGCAACATTGTATATTATATACAGTACTATCCTAGTATATTCCACAAGGGATATTTTACAGACATGCCAATAATTTATTGTTGTATGCCTACTAATAAATCTACAAGTTCTTCTTTCCAAGATGCCTTTAAGTATTCTCATTAGCTGAAAACCTCACCTCCTCTTTTTCTCTTCAGAGACTGTTTACAGCCTTATGCTTACTTGGCAGAAATTTCAGATAGCTGCATTTAGCATTTGATACCCTCAGGCTATCGCAATGGGGTTTCTATGACCTGAAGAAAAATATTGATCCTAAGATCTGCCCTAGAACATCCCCATCATCACCATTCAGTCAAATGGGGCTGCAACATTCCTTTTTAAATTCCCTAGAATTGCTCCATTCCGCTGTGAGAAATTAAGGGAAGATGCTTTTTAAATTTTTCTGTAATATAAATTTAACTGGTAGCTAACTGCAATGACTGTCAGGTGCTCAATCAATAGGTTCAGAAGAAGTCGTTCAGCCAAGTCCTTCCTCAAAGTGGGAGCTGGTTCTGCCCTTGATAGCGCAGGATAAAGACAGATTAGCGAAGTAGTACCGCTATCTTAATAGAATTATTAATGGGAAGGATCTGTTAAGTTATCTAGCCCAATTCCCTGCCCTGCCTTTAGGAATCCACTAAGCCAGGGGTGTCAAACTCAAGATCCAGTCTGCGGGGTGTTTAGATTTGACCTGCCCTGGAAACAGCGAAGGAGCAGCCAGCGATATCTCTGCCAGCAAAAACGGAGCTCACAGGAGCCATATGCAGCTCTCCTGCATTCCATTTTCACCGGCAGAGAGTTGTAGAAAATTGTTGTGGCCAGGAACAGACCTCGGGAGCCCGTTTTCTATCAGGCCCCCACAGGTAAGAGTGACGTCAAGCTGGCCACACCCACCCCAGCCATGCCCACACTGGCCTCCTGAGGTCAAACTAAACCCTGATGTGGCCCTCAATGAAATTGAGTTTGACACCCCTGCACTAAGCGGTCCCATCTAGCGTCCATCTGGTAACTGCCAATAAAAGGAAGAAGGATCTACATACCCTAATGGTCTACCACCTGAACATCAGCAAACAATATGGTGTAGCAACTAAAAATGTAAATGTAATGCTTAACTGCATTACTGAGGTACTAAGATAAGGTTTAATCAGCACCCATTCTTGCTTGTTTTAATGGCAGGATGTGGCAGGAACCAGGTCAGCATGCTTGATTTGGGGTTCCAATGCTGGAGGAAAGTGATTATGGTATAATTTTAGTTTGAACATGAGTAGCTTTGCTCTGAAAAAGTCGACACTGGAAATGGAGGGGTTTAAGCCAACAGTGAGCACCCAGTGTCATTAGCTGAGCCAGATGTCCAATGGCTGCATTAATTAATAGTAAAAGAAATATTACAGACAGATATTCCAAAGGCTCTCTAATAGAAAGAAACATACCGATAGTAATAATCTAAAATTTTGGGTAGTAAAAGATGGTATGGATCAATAAGAAAATTGGAGACTCTGCTGTGCTAAGATCACAAATGGATCTGTCAGGATTGAGTCTGTAATTAGATAATAGATCTCAGAGTTGATACAGCAGGTTTAAATACACGGAAATGAAAACAAAAAACAAAAAAACACCGCTTTAGCACAATGCTAACTAGGCATTTACCTTTGTCTACTGAGGTAAAAGTTGCTGTTCAAACCACCTTTCAGATTCAGTTTTACCGGTATTTACTTTTGGTTTTCTGGAAATTCCCCACTTTAATCTGAGACTGAAAGGATAATAGTGTTTACTTTTCTCTTCTCATGACTACAGATCACAGGACAATTTATTTATTATTTTTCTTCTCCCAGTCCTAACAGGACAAAGGCTTTTTAAAAATCTATACATAAATGAATTGAGTCCAATCTTGTTTTTCTTTATGAACAGAAACATTGTAAAAGAAAATATTGATTCTTTGCCTGGGAAGTCTGATTGAAAGAGTCTGGAAGAATGTTTTCCTCACAATAACCACATTGTTCTGGTTATTGTTAGGTTAGGTTATTTCCCTAAAATGATAAATGAATTTGTGTGAACAACTCCCCAGGGAATGTAACTAATCATTCCTAGTTATCTGCTATATTCCCAGAAATGTTGGAGTTGACGTCCAGTGATCTGGAAGGCTGGCTTAGAAAAATGATCTTGGGTCTGGAAAAATGGATACAATCTGGCCAAGCTAAGGCCACAATAACGCCATAAGTCTCTTTGATGTTTTTTTCCTGCAGCATATTGACATGGCTACTCTTCTGGAGATTCATTTTTATGGCTGTACTAAAAAAAACCTTTGGCTCTGTGGAATTTTTAGAACACAATGTATATAATTGGAGATTATATATTTTTGACAAGTCTGCTGAATAGGGTACACAAACACACACATCACAAGTGTGTGTATGTGTGTATGTATATATATGATATATATATATATCAATTGCACTGAAAGCATCAGTGAATATTTTCCTACATTGTCATAATAAATCATGTGCTGTGGCTATGTTAATAAAATGTTATTATTAAATTCATTTGTATTTTTAACACATTTGATAGACTTAGTGCATTTCTTTGCATGTTTTTCCTGTTTTGCTGTATAATTGGATGTAATGCTATGGAAGACTGATATAGAAAAACTAAATTAAAAAATAAATCATTGATGGATTTGAGGTAGAATGATTGGATGAAAATTGTCCCTTAGACCTTGAAGAGTTTTTATCAAGCTCACTGGGTTAAGCTCATTATCTTCTCATTATCTCAGTACACTATGCTTGCTATTTTTCAAGGTAGCTGTTCCATTAAAGAATGCTCCATTTGATTTGCTACTTATTTGAATAAATTTAATTTTGTTGAAGGATTTATAGTGCTGGACCCACTAGCTTAATGCTGCTGCTGCTATTACAATCCTGCACATATTTACCTGGAATTGAACGCACAGGTAAATATACGAACTTGGTGATTCTTAGTTCTAAAGAAGAGCTACTTAAAATTGCACTGTGTGATCACAATAATGAGATATTTTTTCCACTACCAAAAACATTTAACAGACAAGGATCAGATCCTTCCCTTTCCCTCCCTGCTTGGTGAAGAAGTTCATAATTGCTCTTCAAATAATGGACCATCCCAAAGGAGGGTGATTTGAATGGCCCAAGCTACAATGCCCAAGTATTTTTTTAAGACCTTCAAGAACTGCCAATGACACCAAATTGTCTTTGCAACTTCATTAAGCCAGATAGAAATTCTTAGATTAGGAGGGGGGAAGGGGGGAGGGGATAGCAAAGGGGGAAATTTCATCCTTTGTCAAATATACTTTTGTGATCGTAGACTTTGCTAGCTTTACTGCATATCAAAACTGGTGCTTTCCGTTGCCATTAAGAACCAAGAGTGCCTCCACATTGTTAAATGGCTCATTTCCGCTACCCTGTGACAAAACAGCTAGCTGGCTAGTCAGCCTTAGTCAGTATCTATTTAAGGCAAAATGTCAAAAAAGAATGTCCTGCATTTGTGGCTCAACAATAACGAACATAGCTAAATCTGAAAATTCACAAAAGGAAGTGAACGGCTTTTTAAATTCTGAAGAACATTAGATTCTGGTGTCCTTTTTGTTCCAATTGTTGTAGCTCAATACTATGAAAAGACCACCTGTTGGGCTGCCATTTTGTGATTGTATTAAATGCAGCAACTGCATAAAAGAACACTTTCCAAAATAACCTAGTATTATTATTCACTTATTTCACAGTAAATGTGCATTCAAGATCTGCCTTAAAGTAGATGTCTTTTTCTTCTCCCTTCAGTGAAGTTTTAAGATGCATGTGCTCAATAAAAGCGCACTTATTACAGATATATGATGTAAGAGTTCCAAGCATGACACTTTGAAATGAGCTCATATAAACAGATGAGATATAATTAAGTTAACTAACGTAATGCTGAACTTAAGTAAACGAGAACATAAAGCAGTAATTGTACTGATGCACCCATGAGGATAAAAAAACAACAACATTGCCATGACAATGTGTTGCTTTTTAGGCCTTTACATAAGGAAGATGAATGCCATTTTTGTAAAGTAGAATAATATCATCAACATCCTGCAAATTATGAAATCTGCAACTATAAAAAGCAATGGGAGCTATTACTGATTTCTGAATACCCCAGTCTTGAAATCTGAAAATATAAACACATTGCTATCTAAACAACATTCCCAAATAGTCATCATGAAAGAAATATGCACCGTGCAAAACCACTTGAGTGAATAGTTTGCTTTTTATTCTCTTTAAAAAGGAAAATCTAGTATGATGGCTTCTTGCAAATTGCTACTGGGGAATGGAGATTCAAACTTGGAAGTTGTTAGGGTGTTAGCCTAACATACTTAACTTCCTAATGTAGTTCTGGCCTTTATCTTGAGAACATGTACTAGACAAAGAAATAATAAATACTTATTATTCAGTATTAATAAATACTTTCTCAACAGCAATCTACAATGTTTAGATATTAATGTTTTTACAACAATATGGAAGTCCTTTACCTTTGCCTTATTCAAGATTAGTTTTTGACTTCCCAATCTAGAATAAAGCTATAGGATGTGTTAGTGGTCTTTCATCTGAATATCAGCCATAGATCATTCAGCCAAGGTTGTCTTGATGCTATTACTTTCTGGCCTAGTACAAATTCTGGCATTTCCAGTTTCCATAGCCAATACAAAATACTTTATTGTATTAGTTTAATTTATGAAGGTTTTAGTCTATATTTTCTGATTGTTACCGGTAATACAATTCAGTGGGAAATAATGAAAATTAGTCACATAGCAGATGTTGTCCTGCATCAGCTGTGTTATAGCATCTAGTTCAATATTTATTTATGTTCACAAGGTCCTATAGACCTACCTCCATGCAGGGCTGGAAAAACCTTTTAAATTATTCTTAGTAGAATGAATAATATTGAACTAAATGAACTAACAGACCGGCCCAATATAAGATGACGTTCTGTGCTCTGAATATATGCTGCTTTTCATGTCCATTCATCAAACCATATTCCTTTCCACTTTTATGCATATTTCCAAGTTCTTGAGTTGGCTACAGT
This sequence comes from Bungarus multicinctus, assembly GCA_023653725.1. Classification (NCBI taxonomy): domain Eukaryota; kingdom Metazoa; phylum Chordata; class Lepidosauria; order Squamata; family Elapidae; genus Bungarus; species Bungarus multicinctus. Next base: position 118,253,138 of record CM042838.1, on the reverse strand, counting down.
CAAGGCCCACAGTAAATAACCATCTATTCTGAACAAAGGAGAGAATAGGAAAAGTTGCATAGTCCACTTCTGACTACAGTCACTGGTCTCTAGACTAATGGAGTTCCTCCCTCACCCATTTGGTTACATTGACTTTCAATCTATGAATGAATTTGATTTTGGCTTTCCAAACAATCGATTCCTTCAACAGACAGCCATTTATTCACAATAATATCCATGTCATATTCTGCAAAGTTTCTTAGTTTTGGCCTAGCAAAAGATCGGTATTCTACATTTTTATTAGCATTAAAAATATGTCGAATGTACTCCATATGTGCAATCAAAGGTATTTTCCTCTTCAATATAAATTTCATTTGGACAGACTGCAGATATGTGTCTAAGAAAACAGCCATGCCAAAAGCTATGAATTGATCAACCTTAAGAGAAAACAAGACGAATTGGATAGGGAAAGATTCTGTAATGAATTTGATCTTTTCATTATTCACTATAATTCCAAAATGAATTTGAACAAAAATCAGAGGGTGAGCTTGAGAGAATAACAGTCTTTTTAGTAGCTTACGGAAGTGTGAGTTATCTGATATATGCAACCCCAAGGCATGGAGACTGCCTTTTCATTTGATGGATAGTGTACTTTCAAGCCCTGGAAAAAGCCTTTGTTCCACTACACAGTATCTCCATTGAAATTAGAAGTGCTATATACAATGTAGTTGCAGACAGACCCAATTATTTGGTTTTGCCTTTCCTGAAGGGCGAATCTATAGATACGGAAATCCCATTGAATCAAGCAGGACATGACCCACTTAGTTTGGATGAAGACCCATTGAACTCAATGGGATTGATTTCTGAGGGGATAACTGTAGGAGCACAGTACTAGCACAGGACAATTTGTACCTAACATTACATTTAGAAGACAATAAGACCCCCTTTTTGTGCCATCCTTCCATGATTTCCTTCAGCAGATAAATTACTTCCCACCTTTCTCCAATCATCCATGTTTCTTTACAACCAACATTTAATATTTTATGGCTATTAAACTCATCTCTATCCATTGCCTCCTCCCCCAACTTTCCATTTTGAGATTTTTATGGATTTCTTTTTGGTCATCTTCAAGTGCCTCCTGAATATAATGATACTTCCCTACCAATTCATCTTTACTGTATTTCTGTTGGAACTCATTACCTGAGAATGCCATTAGAGGGAGTGATTTGATTGATTCATTAACCCGTTACATCTGTGCAATTTCACATCTGCCTTAAGAAATCATTTCAAAGGAATGATCTTATCTTTGTGTTGCAGAAAAGCTATCTGGGGGGGAAAAACGTTCTTTTTTGTGAAAAGAGAAAGAAAGCCTCTGAAACAGTGCTTGTCACCTGCAGTTTGGCGGCATTTAAAAATATTTAATAATAAAGTAATATTTAAATATATTGCCAGGTTCATAGAAGAAGCCTTTGAAGTTAGTTTTAAAAGTTTGAATTCACAAATGAATCAGATGAAAATTGTTACTGACTTGCCTAGAGCTGGAGTATATGAAAAAGATTTTAAAAGACTCTTAATTTCACCATTCAAGTTTAAAATAACAGTATGATGCTATTCCACACCTTAGGATCTATCACTTTTCATACTGAGATGCAAAAAACAATGGGTATTGTATGTTAGCCCAAAGTGATTAGTGACTCAAATATTCTTTATGCCAGGAGAAGAAAAGGTTTTCTTTAAGCTGCCTAACCTAGAGGGGTGAGAAGTAGTATACAATTGAGTAGGATACAATATGCCAGTATAAATTAGTATCTTGGCTTATTGTTCATTGCAATGTAAAGAGTCTGTACTATGCACTTAACTATTGTGTAAGGGTCTTACGGAAACTGAATCCACCAAGCAGAAATGGCTTCTGTCTGAATAAAAAATATGTATCTTTAAAAAAGATGCAATGTGTTTGGAACCCTGAGGGTTAATGAGAGGTAAGGTAGTGAAGGAGGGATGAGATGCAGGGGATAAAAGAAGCTGAATAGATGAAAGAAGTGATTCAATGGGAGACATTGTTCATCTCAGCTAGGTGTCCGAAACAAACACAAAAAAATGGGAACTGCTTTAACATTGGGAGGGAAAAAAATAGAACTTATACCACATATTAAAAAGAAAATAAGAAATAATAAAGGGCTTTCAGTTTTTTTTCACTAGATCTCTAAAAAAATAAAGCAAGAGAGCAAGAAAGCAGAGAAATTGAATTCCCCTATAAAGGTATCTCAGTCAAAGCTTCATTGTCCTCCTTTTCACATCAAGAATTTAATTTTGCATTTGCTTTGTCCATCTGTAGACACGTTTCCAGTTTCATGACACTGTTTATTCCTCCTCCTCCACCATGACTACCATTTCCTCCCTTTTAGATAATCCATATTGATGGACATTTGGTTCAGATTTAATAGCTATGAAACAATGTATGTTCTGCTGGTCCAGGTTTTGTCTATATTTTTGAACTATATAAACAGAGTGAAGTTTTTTATTCCTTAGATATCTGCAAACATGGTATCTTAGTCAATAAGCATCTGATTCCATTTATTATTCCATGATAATTCATATATAATTATAAAAGTTAAAGATTATGTAAGAGGAGCACAGATTAAACAGCTCAGTAGATATTGGAACACAATATCCCTTATTTTATACAGTTTTTTTCATCCCTAGAATTACATTTTTTCTTCAAATCACTTCTCTCTTTAGGCATTCAAAAATTCAAATGAGAAAACAGTAAATAACTGAAGACAGTCTATAACCATATTTGGTCAAATTTACAGATTATGTGAAAGTCTTGAAAAATTAATAAGAATTAATGAAGAGTTTACTACACATACTAATTAGTAATAAGAATTATATATTGGTTAAATACTAACTATTGTTTGAATTATGACCAAGTTCAAATTACTCTACTGCAGACAAAAACCTAGCTCTTGGGAGAAGGCTTTAATGCCAGAAAGCAGGGAAGGAAAAAGAAGAAAACCAGCACTAAAGAAATGTTGGAAGTCCTGAAAGATCAGGTTAGGGACAGACGGTCATGGACAAAATCTATCTACAGTAGAACCTCTGGTCATGACCATAATTTGTTCCATAACTTTGGTCGCAACCTTATTTGGACATGACCCGAACCTAATTTTGGAAATTTGGTGCTTACCAAAAAATGGTGCGGAAGGGAAAATAGGCCGCAAAAATAAAAAAAAAAGTGAATTTTTTTGGTCTGAACCCAATTTGGTCGAAGTCAGAAGCATTCGTGACCAGAGGTTCTATTGTATGTAATTGCTAAGAATTGACAATGACATGATGGCACATACTCAGTCAATCAATTGATCCATCAATCCATGAAAATCTTGGAACAGGAAATGGCAGGGAAGATTTTAACACCAGATTTTCCCAAAAATGGTAACTGAAATAATGTTATGACATTTATATGTTAAAATGCAGATCAGGGAAAATCCCTACTAATATGTACGCAGCAGAATATAATGCTTAGAGCATCATGAGAGACCATGAGTTCTCATTCTATCTTAGACACAAAGCTGGATGACCTTGGGTCAGTCACACTCAGCCCTAGAAAAGATGCAATGGCAAACCACTTCTGAAAAAAACCTTCCCCCAAAAAACTATAAGGAATTGTTCAGAAAGTTGCCAGCAGTCAATACTGATTTGAAGGTGTGCATGCACACACAGAGAGAGAATAGAATGGGGAGCACCTTTTGGAAGAGTAAAATAACTTTTAAAATATTATTTAATGTATTTCTATGATTTTGAAAATAAACCTTTCAAATATGGCTTGTGGACTTGCTAGGACATCAGCAGTGCCCTGTCCATAACAGAGACACAATGAAAGTAAGCTTGAGATAAAATAACTACAAAGGGGTTCCCTCCTACTAGGTATTCTGGCCTCCCATATGATGGCACATAGCCCTCAGTATGTTTTTCTCATATTGATTATATGAAAAATGAAATAAATGCAAACACCTTTAGTCAAACTTGCATTAAAGCAACACCCTATAAACAGTCATGGAAAACCATTAAGTTATTTCTGGGTCTATTTCAAGGACAGAGTCTTCTGTATTATATGTCCTGATTAAGAGTGCAGAAACAAGTCTCAGCATCTACTTTATAAGCAACTATACGTTTTGATTACATACTAAATATAAATTGTAGAGATAGCATAGCGTACATGTATGTAATAAATAAAAAAACCTAGGAAAATAATCTAGAACATTTTATATTCTAATTGTTCACAGAATTTTATTAACCAATTTATGCACACAGGAGTACAGTTACATGATGACTCCAATGGCTCTAAAATAGTCAATTAAAAGTCAATTAGCAAGGGAGCTGAAAGGTTTGTGATTTGCTTGCACCACTTCATGCTTCTATTTCTACCATTCCTTTTTAAAAACTGTGCATAAAATGGGAACACCAGCTGGTTAATGCTAACACTACAGCTCCTTATCTATTAGCCTGGTAATCTACACTGGATAACTGGCAGTTTCTTCAATGTTGGTTTTGTTCTTCTTATTTATAAAGGATTCTGTCAAATATTGAAATTTGATATACATAATAATAAGACAATCAAAGTGAGTGGATCAGGTTTTGATAAGCTATACACTGACATTCCCCTCCATACAAAACCTCAAATGAAGGTTCTGAATAGAGTAGAAGTTCCTAAGCCTGTTTCTTGATCCACTGCATAATTATTGAAAGTTTTGAGAATTAGTGCTGGTATTTGTGCTCACTCTGGCACACATAATTCTCCTATGGCATCAGTGCATTTCTTCTCCCACCCTTGCTTAATGTTGTTTTAAAAAAAACCACTGAAATTTTAGGGGATTACTTCCCCAAGATATACATGTTTCAGCCTGAGATAATGCAAACTTTGGGGCAAAAAAGCCAACATCACACAACATTTAAATTAGTAATAGCAATAGCACTTAGATTTATATACTGCGTTACAGTGGTTTAGAGCCCTCTCTAAGCGGTTTTACAGAGTCAGCATATTGCCCCCAAGAATCTGGCATTTCAAACAGGAAGTCAACCTATTTGAACTGTCAAATTGCAGGCAGCCGGCAGTCAGCAGAAGTAGCCTGCAGTACTGCACTCTAACCACTGCGCCACAGTGGCTCTATCTACTCATTGCCATAAACATTTTTAAAGCTAAAAGGACTAACTTTTGGCTTTATTTGGTTTATTAGAAAAGCTCACAAGATATGAGTATCTCTGTCGGCCTTCAAGATTTTCTTCCTTTGCTTCTCTTCCTTTGCTTTGCATCTTTCGGCTGTCATAAGTAATGGGAGGAGGGAGAGGGCCATGGTTATGGGAAGTGAGCTGGAGGTGTTATAAAACAAAACTGTATAAGTTGGGGGCGGGGGGAGAATCTTGTTTAGGTTTCTATGCTATGTGCAGCCGCAACTCTTTATCAAAATATGTCAAGGTCAACAGACAGAGGCCTCATCACCACCTGAAGATGCCCATATGATGCTATCCACAACTTTTAATTGGAGGAGCCAATTGAACTATTGGGGGTGGGAACGTTGCCATCACTTTGTATATGTGATTTACGCGCTCATTTTCTCAGATTCAGAATTCTTCTGTTGCTACCACTTGATTTCCAATAAAAATATCTTTTCTCTAACTAATGGAGTCTAAGTATTTCTTTCTTGGATTTTGAATGGAGCACCAGCTGACAATCTCCTTAGGTTGGGATAATTAAAAAGAAACCTGCTTTTAGTTTTGCCCCTGCTTCAATTATCTGTAGTTGCCTCCACGGACAAATAGTAGTCCACAAATCACAAGTTTGAACTATCTGAATAGAAATTCTTTTAACAAATAACTGGATTTTGAAATGGGAAAGCAGTTTGTCTTTCCAATATAATATTGCCATATGTCCTTTAGTCAATCATATTAAATCACTACATATTTAACTACTTTGTGAGAAGAAAAACCTCTGTGCCACCTTTCCATCCATGGCACTCACTAGCCCCAATCAGCTCTGACCCCTCAGTGAATCCCAGACTATAAAATAAAATATGACTTAAACTTTTCCACCAATTTTAACACCTAGGCTGAAATGAACTAATTGCAGCTTTTGCTAGGAAATTGGCAAATATCAGCAAATCAACTAAAATTAAAGAAAACCTCTTCAAGATATTAAAATCTTTTATGCACACAATAAGTTTGCACAACTCCAAATCCATTACTCACCACGAATGCCTGGACTCATCATGTCAGCCAATAACAAGCTGTTTTTGTATGTTAGTTAAAGGATTTGTGCTGTAACATCAAACTACTATAAATGTTCTACTCCATGGCTGAAATCATGACTTACCCAATTTGTTTCATAATCTTGACTTTTTGCAGGTGTCCATGTAACAAGTCTGCCCCGTTAATATTTTCATTCACCTGCATTTGGCAGCTTTATTTATTGTGATTGTTTCTCTCTGCCCCCTAGGTTGCATCCTAGGAAAATGTAGCATAGGCACAATGAATCCCATTTTGGGTCCTCCCCCTTATAGAATATTCCTTGTCTCTTTTCTTCAATCACTTTTCCCTTGATCTATGACTGTCTATGGTGACTCTCAGTCATCCAGGTCATGGTTATCCCAAAGGTGCTTTTTTTCAAGAGGCAACTGGACATTTTGGTTTTTCTTTGAAGATGTTTCACTTCTCATCCAAGAAGTTTCTATGACTATCAAAAAAACATTATTTTGGGAAAATAGACAGAAGGCATCCATTTAACGAAATCACTCTCCCACCTATGGCAGCCACTTTTTGAGAGAAGCCATCAGATTTTCTCCCATTTTTAACTATATTCATCAAATGTTCATGCTGCTGAATATTCAAGGCTCAAAATCTAAATGTACTTTACTAGTCCTAAAGGGTCTCTCCCTTCTCCTGCTTGAAGTGAATATTATTTCAAACCTTGAACAGAACTTGCCTCAGAAAGTGGAAGGCTCCAGATGTTAGAAAGACTTGCCAAGTAATTTGGGGCAGGTTAGTATTGCATAGGAACTCTGTGTTCTACAGGACTTCAGCTCAACACACACAGATGTAATTCTCTCAGAAAGAAGTTTTCTGGTTAGGATTAGGATGGAATACCACCAGAAATTCCAGTACTAGAGGCTAAAATGCAAAGTTGAAAAAAAAAAAACCCATACTTTCAAAAGCAGAAATGGCTAGTCATTTCCATATGGTCATTGGGAACACAAATGTAGACTTGGCTTTAACTTGTTGTCCAACTTGGAAGCAGTGGTGCAGGGCAAACACTATACAGAGATAAGAATTTGTATAATAGACCATAAAAAACATAAAACATGCCATTTATTTTAAACAAATGTTACTATGTTTCCATATTACATCATAAAGTTCTAAGAAATACTGAATACCTTAATACTGTTTTCAGCCTTTTAATCGTTACAGCAATATCAGTACTTTAGCCTACCCCATGTATATTCTGAGCATACAAGACAAGTAGTATAGCGATGCCTGTAAAACTGAATGAAGACAGGATTTGCCTACCTATCCATCTCTCTGTCTGGAGTGCTTGAACTGCAAAACAGCCGTGTCAGAACTCAGATGGTTAACATTCACTTCTTGCTGTTTTATTGCATATTACTGTGCGCTCCTGAGCAGCGGGAGCAGATTCAAGCAATTACAATCAAGTCAGGGCACATGCCGTGGCTGAGCGACACGATCATGATGAGGATACTGATGAGGCACTTATCGAAAACCCCACATCATCCACACTCATCAGCCACAACATGTCACCCCAAATGAGGCCTCAGCTGCCTTCCAAAGGCTCATTGCACAGTCGCACTGTTTATGGCCCTCTTTGGACCCAGTTTGGATTTTACAGGCTAAGCTCCGTTCAAACAGAAGCTCACAAGCAGGTCAGGTCTAAGGGTTTAAGGGTTCTCTCCTACCGTCCTCAGGACTAACAGCATTGGAAGAATGAAAGCTGACTCTCTACTCTACTAGAAAAGATCATGGCAACTTAAATAAGCATTATCAGTTGAAATTAAATAAGTGTCTGTATTCCTTTTGTTTTTATTTATGAAAGTGGATATGCTTTAACTTACGCAAACCAGTGGTGGGATTCAAAATTTTTTACTACTGGTTCTGTGGGTGTGGCTTGGTGGGCATGGCAGGGGAAGGATACTGTAAAATCTCCAGTCAGAGGTGGGATTTGACGGTTCTCCGAACTACTCAACATTTCCGCTACCGCTTCTCCAGAACTGGTCAGAACCTTCTGAATACCACCTCTGACACAAACCCTGCATAGATTAAACTTGATAATCACTGATAACATTAGATGGCAGTCCTAAGTACTGGTAATAAGTTCCATTTCATTTAACCTGAGTTTGGTTTGCATAATATTGTATTTTTAATTATTTAAATCCCATACTCTTCAAACTGTAAATCATCCCATCCCTTTTGATAATCTTCTTGACATAAATCAGTCGTTTTCTGTTACTGAATGAAGCTGCTTTGTTTTGAATTCTTAAGTCTGTTTTTACATAGTTTTTTAAAAATCCTAATAAAAGTTCAGTGCATGACTGGCATGTTCAGAACTGCTAAGAACCACCTTGCTATATTTAGAGTAGCAAGAATTCTTATAAAGTTCCAGTCTGCCCATTATCCAAAAGATATGTGGGAAATTAATTTCCAAAGACAACTCAGATGTCCCTAATTTGTTTATTTGTTTTACTGAATTTCCATCCACTGCAATCAAGAGACTCTAGGCAGTTTATAATAAAATCATCAAATACAACATCCAAATAAATAAGTGTATTAGATTAAAATGGCCATGCTAAAAAACTAAAAGAAATAAAGCAGTAAATTAAGGTGAGGCTTCATACCTGAAAGACTTTCTGAAAGAATTCTACTCTTAACAGCTTGAGAAAAGCCAACAATATGGGTGAGATTCTTTCAAAACACAGGCACAGTAACAGAAAGCCTTTCAGAAGCGTTTTATTGTAATTGCTAAGAATGTGTATACAATGAGTAAAAAAATAAGCCACATTTTATTCACTAAGTAGCAGCATCCACAGGAGGGTCAAAGCGGGCAAGATGGCAGTTACAGCGCTCTGAACAAAGTCCCCCTCTTTTGTACATGGGTCAATGTCAAACACCCACACAAAGAGTGGGATTTCAATCACAATGAAGCAACCTCCATCTTGCCTGTTTTGACCCTATTCTGTAGGTTCTACTGTCACTCAGCCTTCTTCCTAAACAAAATGACAGCTCTGTTTAAGATTCACTGATGACCATTATTGTCAGCCTTCCTAGGCAAACCAGATAGGAAATAGGGCAAGGTGAATTAAGTCTGTTTTATTGTAAGGCTACATTAACAGAATCTTTGCAAGTCTGATGCACAAACTTCCCCCCTCCACTTTTAACTACTGATCTATTAGGGCAGGTCTTAGTTTCTTTGTTTGGCTATTAACTGCCTGGGGGCTCCTGTCTCCCTTGTCTTCTTGTTTCCTAGACAGTATCTCCTTCCCTCTCAAGATTATTCATGCATTCCATTATAATCATACTGATTTGGCCAGAATTGTATCCAAGAAGCCTTTTGTTCTTGAAAAATGCAAATTCAGATTGAGAAAGTTCTAGTGACACAGTACATAAAAGCACAAAAAAATGCTATATCTTCTGGAGCATTCAGTCTTGGATAATGATAAACAATCTCTCTTCTGAAATGTTAAATGTCAATGTAATTTTGCATTCAGAAGATTTTAAATTTAATTTAGTTTATGAAGTAGAGGGAGAAGAAGGAGAAGACAACTTAATTATTGCTGTGTATCAGTATAGAACAGTTGCAGTTAATCTTTCAAACCAAGTGATTTGATCCAAATAAACATCGTTAACTGATGTAGTTGGATTAAGGATAATTCCTCATTAATACAGATATTCAGAGTTCCGGTCCTCATAGCAGTCTTCTCCTGGTAATCATGTATCATTGACTTCCAATGCTTGTTTCATTTCATCCAGACTTCATACACTTAAATTCAATTGAGTCTAACTAGTATGTGGATTGTAGCTCAAGTTCCTGATCAAGATCCCTAATATTTTTCCCAAATTCACATGCAGAATTCAAGTGCAGTATACTATTAACTTCAATAAATAAAACATCTTCCTTTGGCAAAAGGTTGTCCACGTGGAATTGATTCCTGCATTGGAATTAATGGGAAAATGATTACTGCCCAAGAGGAGATGCAGAATATTAGCAGCAAATGCCTCAATCATATCAAATATATTTCGGAAATGGTAAGGTATAATACCACCAAAAGAAGAATTACTCACTATGACAATGAATGAACTGCAAGCTCGGAGGTATGTATAAAGGGAGATAAAAGAGAACAGAATAGCACACTTTTTCTGTTAAGTGGCAATAAGATATGAAAATGAGTGGCAATAAGATATGAAAATAACAACTGAAACTAACTGAAAAGAGAGCGAGTGAACAAGAGAGAGATAAGTTACTTTCATTAACAATAGGAAGCACAGAACTATACATTGTTCAGGAATCCTGGAAAGTGCTGAGTTTGGGTCATGTAATATTTACTTATACCCTATCTACCATTCCTATATTTCTAATATGAGTTATTTATTGTTTATGATCAGTTGAGTGAGAGTGATCTGTTTTGGGGTCATCATCTAACTCTTTGTGATGCACATTCTAAATTAGACAACAGGGATGTTCGCCTTTCAAATGCAGATCATGTTTGCTTTAGAAGAGTAATGAGAACACTTGCCACTTTTGGAACATTTATGTGCTAGAAGTACTGTTAGCAGAAGAGCAGTTTAGATAAATTCAAGACTTTTTTTTTGCTGATCACAAACATTAAGCTTCACACCTGAAGCCCTCAACCCCCTGCTGCGCTTTAATCCTAGCATCATTCACTGCTAGAGACTCAAAGCACTGTGCCACTGCTCTCAAACATTTGATTGCCCTTCGTTTGAATGCCACCACCTGCAAAAATGTGTTTTTATTCCCTTTGAGCCTCTTGAGGAGGAAGTAAAAAATGATAATTCATGGCAAACATTAATTAATTGTTTACAAGATGATCTTTTCTTTCTCTCTCTCTCTCCCAACTCATGTTCAGCAGACTTAGTGAGCGGCAAAATTCCCCTCTTTGAGGCAGAGTTTGTCAAGAGGACTCCGTTGTTGTTTATCGCTCAAGCATGGGATAGACTGGAGGTCATTGTTTCGGCAGTTCAAGTAGCCCGTCTGGTTCTTGTTTGAAGAATGAAAGTAACATGCATGAATTCTCCATTGTAAGAGGAACTACTGAATCTCGGAAGGCCCCGGCAATTTAACAATGTAAATAAACATTTTGCTCCATGTGATTTGTCTTGAAAGGTCAAGAGGCACCACTGCTGTATTTTAAAAAGATTTGAATTATGTCCAAATAATGTATCGCTGAACTCGCAGGAAAAAAGTTGGAAGCCACTTGTCCTACATGGCAGGCATAAGGGTGTCTGCTCAGAAGTAAGACCCTTGAATACAACAGGACTTGGTAGCAAGGAAATCTTTTTAGGTATAGAATAGAATAGAATAGAATACTTTATTGGCCAAGTGCGATTGGACACACAAGGAATTTGTCTTGGTGCAAATGCTCTCAGTGTCCATAAAAAAAAAGATACAACTCTTCCATTCAGCATTTTTGCTAAGACAGATTTGTAAAGTGATATAGTTAGAGACGAAAACTTTCTGTTTATGCTTAGTAAGAACATTATATAAGATCTTGAGCCTGTTTACCATTTAAAAATTTTCACTGCTACAACTTGTGACAGTGAAATCCATATTTTTACTGTGCATTGGCAAAGACGTGATTTCATTACTCTGTCCTGAATATCCCACCGTTCAGTTTAATTTGAGCTACTTTCTCTTCTAACTCTAAGGGAGAAATAGAAAAACTGTCTGCTCCTTTGCCCACCCAAACCTCACTGGGGGTTTTGAAAATCACCCCATTTTTTTCCTGCCTAAATTTGCTATTCCTGCAAACTTTGGGGCTCATGTAATCATGCTGATAGCTCTCCAAACCTCACAGTAGTCCTATGTACTGTATTATTAAACAGCACCTGAAGTTTGTATTTGAGTTTGCTATTAGTATATCAGATCCAGAAAAAATATGCAGGCATTTGACAAAGTCTCCAATGAGAGGAGATGTGGAAATGTTGTTTGACCTATGTTATTATTAGATGAGTATTGAACAGGTTGAACAAATAAGATACCACATTAAGCTGGTAGGAAATGTTAAGTGGTATATCATAGGGCTCTGTTATAGGCCCTATGCTGTTCAATGTGCTGTTCAATATGCTTATAAACAATTTGGATGAGGACAGTTAGAAAAAAAGATTAACAAATTTGCATGTGATACAAAGATAAGGACAGTATGCTTTCAAAGACAGAATTAAGATTCAAGAGGTTTGTCATGGCTGGCATAAAAACAAAAAACTGGAAGTGGGATTTCAACAGGAAAAAAAGACATTTTCCTATATTCGGGTGGGAAAAAATCAAAGACTTGAATACAGAGTGGGGGGGAATCACTGTCTTGGTGTATCACAGATCATGAGCCATACAGCAGATGCAACCTTGGTCTTGGTCTCAATAAACATACAGTGTCAAGATCCAAAGAAGTCACAGTTGGTTGTGACACATAGTTTGTATTGTTGTACCTCTGCAATCATTTTTCCTGCTTCCTCGCTTTCCTGTGCAGAAACCTTTGTACATCAGAAAGTTTCTTAGGGACAACCACAAATGAAATAAATAATTTTTCAACTAAAGACTCTTTATTTTCCTATTTTGGTAGCATAAAGGCCTTTTGCTTTCTTCTTTACAGTGTATGCAGTTAAATAGCAGCGAATAATGCCAATCCAGTTTCTAAATATATTCAGGCTCAGCTAAGCAATTTCAGATTCTGGACATAAGATGAGTTGGGTGGGTTGGGGGTGAGGAGAGACATTTTAGTATGGTAATATATATTAACCAGTTATTCTGTATTTGAGGACACTACTTATTTTGTTCAATGTTGACACCCTGGAATTTTGTCTCACAGTTGTTGCCTCTATGGGATTCTAGTCTCTGGAACCCTAAATGGCTTCCCTGTACTATAGTTCATTGATAACCTGTTTGTTTTCTCTCTCTTTTTTTCTTCTTTTCCTCTTTTATTCAATTGGTCACAGGTCACTGCAGTCTATGTCTCTCAAATAGTGTCCCTCCAGTTCCTGGATCCTATTCTTCCTTGTTTCTGCACATTATTCCATCTTTACCTCTTGCCCCATCCTCTTCCCAATTGTCTTTTGTTCTGATTATGGCTGCCTCTTTTGTTTAGTTATACTTTGTCACAAAACGTCTTAGCCTCCTCAAAAATATTAAATCAAATCAGTTTCTCAAGAGGTCTGCAGTGGAGCTTCGTTTTAGAAATTTGATTGAAAGGCAGTTTGATCACATCTCCAAACTGAGTTGACTTGCTGAATCAAAAGCCCTTTTTGGGCTTGAATTTTCAAATTGCTATTAACAGTTGAAACAGATCAAATCTGTGATTCAGTTAGAAACTGATTAGATTGACCGGCACATTCCTAATTTGCAGCTGTTAAATTTTGGTATGTGCCTATACTGCTCCTTAGCAGCAGAGGTGGTTTTCCTTTTAAGGCACTCTGATTTTGATTAACTACACACTGAGGGACATAGACAACTACAGGGACATTTTTCATTAAATGTACTTTAAATATCTTGATTTTACTAGAACAGAAGCAGAATTATCACAATCCCTTCCAGTTCTTTAAAACTAACTTCCCAGATGGCACTATTCAGCTATCTCTGTACCAAATAACATTAGTAACTTTTTACTTTCCCACAGATGAATTATTCTAAGATTCTCTTTCCTAAAACTGAGCATGTACTTGATCAGTTTCTCTCCATTTTGAAGAACTAAGACCTAATCAGACAGATGTTCAGTTGAGAGATTGCAGGTTTTCTTGCGTCTGCCAGTGTGTTACTACAGATTAGCAGATCTTTCTTGAATGTAATCCTTGGCTTAATTTCTGCAATAAAAATTGCTTTCTGTATTGGATTTACCATGCAGAACTATTGCTGCTGGAGAGTAAATCATACACAAATGTAATATAGCAGGATTCTGTTAAAATATATCTGTTAAAATGTAATCTGTTAATATGGTTGTCTTTAGAGAGAGATTTGGGAGAGATTATGTAAAGATCTGCTGATACTGTAAAATCAAAAGTTGATTGATTGTGGAGGGAGGAATCTTCAGTTTGAATGTTGTTGTTTTCATCTTGAAAATGACAAAACCCACAACTCAGTGCAATTGCTGTTTTGTTAAAGCATTCCTACTGTTGTACAAATATTACTTTAAACTGTATTTGGTGTATGCTAGTAAATAACAAAAATATAATAACTCCTGGAACCTTTATTTTAAGTAAGACAGCGGCAACATCCTGTCCCAAAAGCCCTCTGAAGTCTTTGACTTCTGCTTTGATACAGCTAGTAATTGGTAGTTCCTATGCCATGATCTTTTTTTTTTTTAGGAGGGAGATACCTCCTTTGATATCCTCCTCCTAACCAGTATGTAGAAAATATATGATTCGCACAGTTGTTGTTGATCTTTTGGCAAATTAAGAAGGCAAAAATGAAATAGTGCCATTTCCTGCTCTATGACTAGGAGAACTAGCCCATCCTTCTACCTTTTGGGAAATAGATCAGTTTCACAAATGATAAATAAAATCAATCTGTTAACATTCCCTTTTCAGTTTTAATTGGTCATATCACATCATTCAGTGGCAAAGAGGATAAAATATAGAGCTGTACATATTTCATATTGTAACTGAGATCTTAACTTTCATAGAAAAATATAAAGTAAGATACAAGGCTTTATTTATGCAGACTACAAAAGCTGGTTATCTACTTCTAATTTAGAGGCATCTCTATGGTGAAGCAGTTTCAAGTTGCATAAAACACACAACTACTGAGCCTTTACAGAAAAAAATAAATATCAAACCATAAGATTAGACTTAAATACATACAGTCAAAATAAAATTTAGTCTCTTGCAATTTCTAGCTAAATTGTTTTACCAGCTCTTTAAGAGCTAACTATTCCCTGAACTGATTTCTCTTGGTCTCAATTAATCTTGGACTTCTCCTGTAGATCCCTGTGGATTCCAGTCAATTAATCTTGAAGCTTCCAGGAAGAGAGAATGAATCCAGTTTCCCTTCTCAACGCTGGTTCCTATTTTCTGCTCTCATTTTAAATAGATTACTAATAAAAAAGGAGTGATGGGATAAACTAGGCCTCCATTGTCTTGAATATTGAACATGGCAGGGTTTAGTGATGGTGGGAAGGTGGCTTGCCTGCTCATTTATTGCAAAGTGCTTTCTATTTCATATTGAAGCTGTCAACTGCATTTTCTAGGGAAATCTGATATAAACTAAGGCTTTATGAGCAAAACCATAAATATTTCAAAAGCCCAACATACCTGGAAAGTACCACCGGGAAGGTATGCAATGTATTCTTACTTGGAAGGAAATACCATTATACTCAGTGCAGTTAAAA
Organism: Bungarus multicinctus; assembly: GCA_023653725.1. Lineage (NCBI taxonomy): Eukaryota > Metazoa > Chordata > Lepidosauria > Squamata > Elapidae > Bungarus > Bungarus multicinctus. The sequence goes on along the minus strand of CM042838.1, from coordinate 118,237,548 downwards.
GTAGGATTGCATTGTGAATTGATGACTCTGATGACATAACATGCTTAAAATGGTTACCGAATGAACCCATTTGGGGGTTTGTACAATATGTCGAGCTGAAAATTAACGGATGTGCACAATGCATTAAGTTACAGAATGCATAAGAAAGGTTTTCACTAAACAAGTTTTGGTATGTCGCATGAATAAAATTGCTAAGTTTGTAACTGAGAAGGTTAAGCATATTGTGTCAATGCAGCCTCTGCAGTCAATAAACTACCCAAACTGGCTGCCACCAAAATTGTTACCCGGTTGTAGAACTGCACTACATTATCATATAATTTACGAGAGTATATTTATAAGCATGTAAAATCATTATATTTTGCTCTGTGTGGAAAAAAAACACAACTAACCCCAATTGGAAGAGTGCAGGGTCTGCTCTCTAGAAAACATGTCTTCTTATGCTCCCTAAAACAACTCTGGGCTTTCTGATTCCAAATTAGAAACCCCTTCGATCAGGGCTGCAAGGCTGAAAATCGATTTCATATTTTCTGAGTTAATACTGTGTCTTGCACTTAACAGACATAGAGACTAATAAGGTATGCAGAAGGAGTAAAAAGCAGCACACACACAAAAATTGAGGCCTTAGCCTTGGCGATGATCCAGCACAATGATGTTTCAACCAGATTCAGAAAAAAAAATCAATAACATCTGTGGTATAATGGTTAATTAAAGAAGCTCTTCAGCTGAAGCTCAAGACGAGAGGCCCGGCCTGCAATTCAAGCAGCTGAAGCTTGATTATCAGGAAAGAATGCTTTTTAGCTATGAGTGGATAGGCCAAAAGCTGCAATGAGTAGAAAGGAGAACAGAAACTGCTTTGATTTTAACTTTTTTTTTCATGTAATCAATATACCTGATTTTCACCTGCATTAGGAGATAAAAAGTTCCTCAGCATTTCTAGATGTTACTTTTTGGAAAAGCTGGATAAAGTCAACAATGGCAGTAACAAAAATGTCTGGAAGATGTGCCAGCTACAGAGGTAATCTTTTACAACAAAATCCATTTCCCTATTGATAGTTTCCATTTGTGTAGCTGCCATATTTCACACAACTTTAAAACCTTGTTTTGTACTGGTTTCATGGTGAAAGATGATAGCACAGAGCAACAGTTAATAAAGGTATTTCTTTTTTTTGGGCAGAAGATATAAATAACTTTATTAACAGTTTATTAACACTCTAATTATGAAAATGACACAATAAGTAAAAATTCAATTATAGATCATTACAATGATCTATCATTGTATGATTTGATTGCCTATTGTACCCTATGACTATTATTAAGTGTTGTACCTGATGATTCTTGACTCTTGACAAATGTATCTTTTATGTACACTGAAAGCATTTGCACCAAGACAAATTCCTTGTGTGTCCAATCACACTTGGCCAATAAAGAATTCTATTCTAATTCATGGAAAAGTTAAACCCTCAAATATTTGCAAGGTCAAGAAGCTGTCCAAGAAGAATAAAAAACCTGATTTTCCTGTGACCCTACATTAAGATTAAATTGGTTTTTCAAATCTCTCGTCCCACCACATGATTTTTAGCAGCATGATCAATTGTGAGTTGATACAGATTACTTTCTTTCCTTAGTGTGTCACATTCCCTCATCTAGATTTTGGAGAAATTATATTGATACTGATGTTGGTAATCCAAAGAATAATCTCTTTCTTCATCTATCTACTTGGATTCTGGGATAATTTTCAGAAACACTTGGCTATTGTTACAGAGGAAATAAGGTGGGTAGTTTCTAAAGGGAATGTCTTTGCATGGATTGTTGCTAATAATTTTTCATTTTTGCTATTTAGATCTTCCATCATATCTTCCATATTTGGAATCATAAGTAATGAATCTCTCTTACATAACTTTTATTGATATATCCAGTACATATTAAAAAGCCACAAACCCTTTTTATTTTTGTATACAGGTTACTGATGTATGCAGAAAATGTGCTTAATAATGAAACCTAATTGCCTTCGATACTGCCTTTTCAAAACTGAGATTGACAACAATATAGTGTGAAATTGGAAAAATGTCTTTTTTTATATGGTAATTGGTTTGTTCTTCTGGTCTGGACTGAGAGGAAGGATAATGCAGTTGAAATTGCTTAGCATTTAGTGATGAATTACAAAAAAAAGCTGAAAATAAATGCTGCAAGTGTGAAAGTGAGATTCATTAAGCACCATCTTATGGCAAACTTAAACCTTCCTTATAAGAACCCATAATCCTAATTAGGTGTTTTGATTTATTTTGGCCATAAAGAAAGATACTTATTGTCTCAATCAGGATTCTAATAGCATCCTCAGTGTCTCTTGTAACAATCCAGGGTCTCTTCTAGAGTCCCCATTTTATCAACCCTGAACACTTTTATGTTAGCAATGGAGCCTGACTATGCAAGGTAAGTGCTCTCATGTAGAGTTAGACTTCTTCCCAAACCTTTCTGAAAATGTCTCTTAGAGCTTCTGGTGTTCAGTCCTTGATATAAGGCTAAATTTATAGCCCAATATATAGTACTAAATTGCTCCCTATCATACTGTAGAAGAGCAAAGCCAGCCCATTTTAATGTAATATTTTTGTTACTATAATTGTATTGTTGCATTTTTGCTGTCCCGCCCATACATACATATATATGTAACTGTGGTTTAGTGGGTTGATTAATATTCCCCCGTAACTCCCTTCACCAAAACCCCAGAACTGACCCAATTAAGTCCAGCCATAAGCAGACTAGTGCTAGTCCACAGAGCAATGGCCAATGAGTCCACAAGGCACTTGAAAGTTTCCCTACCAAAATAAACCCACCAGGCAAAGTAAATCCACAATACAAGAAGGTTCACAAGGTACGATCCTAGTCAAGACACGGTATCAATCCAAAACAAGGCAAGAATCACAACAACCAGAAACACAGCTAGGAAATGAAGACATTGTTCCCAGTATCCCATTCATCTCTCTACAGTGCTAAATAGCCAGCTTCTGTTGTAGCCCATCAAGAAGGGCAAGGCTTTCTCCTCGCAAGTGATCTGGCTGGCCTTCTCTACTATTGTCTTTTCTCTGCCCTAAGTGTTCTTGGATCAGGTACAGAAGGCAGTTCCTCTTCCTCATTACTGACTGGTTGCAGCTGCCTGCTTTCTCCACCTGAAACCTCAGGGCTGTGCTGCTGCAGCTGTGTTTGAGCCAAATCCCTCTCAGACAGCTGCTTGGAGCCATTAACTAACTCCCCTCCTGAATTGATTCATCTTCCTCTGAGCTGACATCTGGAGAGATATCTGGGGAAGCATCCGGAGGAGTCATCACACATTTATTCTTACGATCAAAATAAAATATGAGGTAGGTAGGACAGATAAATAATAACTGGCTTAAATTCCACTGATTGTGAGAACGGATTTCAATTATTTAAAGAATGGGTGTCCAACATTTTGGCTTGCGTGGGCCACACTGAGTGGGTTGGGCAGCATATAAATATAAAATATAGTTAATGTATATAAATCACATAATATTAAAAGTTTACAAACTTGTGGGGGCACATTACTAGCTGTCCAGAGCTGCATTCAACTTTTGGGCTGCAGATTAGACATGCCTGATTAGGTTGGTAACATAATTGCCAGCTTTAAACATGAGAATCAATTTCCTTGTTATAATCTGAAATTGTATGTCAATTCCTGCATTATTTTCTTATTTGTTCATATATTATTGACCAAATTAGACATTTCCCTTGAGTGTTTACCTTGGCTGCCCTCATTTTATCTTTACTACAACCCAGTGAGATAGTTAAGATGAGAGAATGAATGAACCAAAAACACTTAATGAGCTGAATGAATGAATGGGGATGTAAACCTGGTATTCCTTAATCCAAACCCCAACAACTTGATCCCTATTCTTGTCTGGCTTGCTTATAATTTCAGAATTCAGAATTCTTTTTAATTAACCAATGCTAGGAAAAGCAAGTTCCACTTGTATTGCAGTTGCTCAATGGATAAATTTCAGAGAAAGGCAAGCATGAATAAGAAGGGTTTACAGAGCAAAGGGTTTATAGAGCACAATGAAGGCTGTTATTACAATGCTACCAGAAAAATACACACACAGTTTGCTGTTATTTTATTTTATCCTATGGAATACCAAGATAAGTGTAGACCAATCTTCCTCAGCTTGAATCCCTCCAGATGTTGGCAGTAAATTACCCAGCATTTTCAGCTTTAGGATTACATATCTGTTGGTGTTGCCAAGATTGACTTTTAGAAAACAAATTCAGGATTATAGTGCAAAAAGGAGTGAGAAAAAAATAGTATCTGAATCAAGTATTTCAGTGCTGTATTTTGTACTGGGTGTTGTGATCTGAATGGAAAATATAGGGAGAAATGAACTTGTCTACATCTGCAAGAAAAGAGTTTAACTGTCTGTCAGGCTGCCCACAACTTAAACCACTATATAGAAACAATCCTTGACTCCATTTGCTGACAAAGGTATAGCTTTATTAGAGATCAAATGGATTGCAGTAACTGTCTGGTTTGGTTCTGCAACCCAACAGGACAGACACAGACTTCAGAGGATAATTAGGATTGCAGAAAAAACAATTACTACCCACCTGCTTTCAACCTGTATACTGCACGAGTCAAAAAGAGGTCTGTGAAAATATTTACAGACCTCTCACATCCCAGACATAAACTATTTCAAGTTCCTTCCCTCAAAACGACGCTATAGAGCACTGCACATCAGAACAACTAGACACAAGAACAGTTTTTTCCCGAAAGCCATCACTCTGCTAAACAAATAATTTCCTCAACACTGTTCAACTATTTACAAAGTGTACACTACTATTACTGTTAATCTTCTCATCACTCCTTATCACCCATCCCCTCTCACTTGTGACTGTAGGACTTGTATCCTTATGATTTATATTGACTGTTTCCTAGTATGACTTGGTTGTTGATTGTACCCTATGGCTATCATTAAATGTTGTACATTATGATTCTTGATTCTTAATGAATATACCTTTTCTTTATGTATACTGAGAGTATTTACACCAAGACAAATTCCTTGTGTGTCCAATCACTCTTGGCCAATAAACTATTCTATTCTAACTAAGAACTGTGTGCCAAAATCCCTCAAAAAAATCCCTCCAAAATTTTTTTCTACTATCCCTTGCTGCCCATCCCATCTCTACCAGGCTTTTACTGTTTCTGGCAACTGTATGAACTATATATTGTTGATTTGTGCTCACTATAAAGAAATAGGGTTGTTTTAGCAGATTACTTAGAGTCTTTGTTTATTTTTCTTTGCTGCTTTGAGAGCTGTACAAGAAGTTGGGCATCATGTATCTGCTTTAAAAGAGCAGTGTACTTGTTCACCATACTGACAAATCTCCCACTGAGCTCTCATCTCTAGCAAAGTGTAGTGATGTTATACAAAGGAATTACTTGTAAAGTAAGACTGGGAATCTTTGAACAGTAACAGGGCTAAGGGTCTAAGGAAGGGAAGACACTTCTAAAATTCAGCTTCTGAAAAGTGAAGCTTTGGGATAAAAGCCGTTGCTGGATTTCAAGAAGGACCACATATACATTCTGCACAATATGGAAATAGTTATTCTTACAGCGGGTAGGTATAGATCACTGGATAAGAATTGATTATGGAATGTAATGAACTGTATGTAATTCATTTCAACATATCTTAATAATATGCAGTACACATTCACCAATCAAATGCACTGATATATGGCAGATTACCCAGAATAATAATTTAATCCACACCCAAGATTATGTGGTAGGCTGAGATTTGTTCAGTTAATTCGTACTTGATTACAATAATATCCCCTTGTTAGAGTTAACATTATCCTCTCTTGTTTTGTATTCTTTCTATATTTTTTATAGTTTTAATAATGATTGCTTTATATATATTTATTGATTTTCTTTTTCTAATTAAGTATTGTACACCACCCAGAGTTGCTCTCTTGTAAGATGGGCAGCTATATAAATATGAATAAATAAATAAACAAATGTGATAAATGAATATTCACAACATACAACCAACATAGGCAACTATTTCAAACAGGCAGAAGTTTCATAGACATTTTGATATGGAGCAAGTATTCCATCAAATTTCCATTTCATGTATTCATAACTTATACCTATTATGTTGTAAGCGATTGACAAATCAAATAAATAAATAAATGTAGTATATGTAGTAGAATCACAAAGCTGGAAGAGCACCTAGTCAAAGCAGCTGGTCAATGAAAAAAGGGCAACACCCATTAGATTGTTGTCCAGTCTCTCCCTGTAAACCTCTCATATGGGATAACCCACTGTGGTTCCAGTCATTGATTCTAAGATTAAGATGTTCAACTGATCAATATTTCAAATCCTACCAATCTAAAACTTAAGCCGGTTACATGTAGCTACAATCTCTAGGACCTCAGAGAATTATTATCTCCTTCTGTGGGAAAAGCTGTCAGGTTTTTGACAAATGTTATGTGCTTTCTATCCTGAGTCTTCTTTGGATTTGAGGTGTCCATGCTACTGATATTATTGTAGCTTTTTTGTTTTCCAATTTTCTAAAATCCTTTCTACATTGTAGCTCTAAATCTGGATGTAGTTTTCCAGATTAGGCTTATTATGGAATCAAGGGTAGTTATTACTTTGCCAGGCTAGTAAACATACAGTGCTGTGGTGTTCTAGGGCAGAGGACAGGATATAAATCCTAGGAAAAGTCCCAAATCACACAAACCCATCTCACATGCCTAACCCATGTTCATCTGTGGTTAACCACAATCCCAATAACGTTTTTCACATGTATTACTTTCACTCTAGACACCCCCATTTTTGTCCTCTGCATATACCCAGCATGTATTTTTCATAGTACTAAAAAAGTCCATGGACAATCAATTAAGCATTACTAAATAAAGATTAAAAATGCAGATACTGTCATGGTTGCATCTTCACTTACTTTGTAGGAAACTCAAGGCAAGCTGATTCTTCCTTAGAAGATGCACTGAAACTCAGATAGCTTTCCATTTAAGGGAAGGCTCATACTTTTTGGATCCTCAGTAAAGAACTAGGAAAAATTCATACTTTAATTCTATATATGTTTTAAGTAAAATTGTATATTAACTTGATTTTTAAAAAATTGAAAGAGAATTAAAAGCAAGCATGAGCAAGAATTGTTTTTATTAAAATCTAACCAGAATCCACAAATTGTTTCACAGTTAAAAATGCTCAGAACTTTTAATTAATTTTCAGGGGTGAGAGTGGGGGGTTGAAATTAACTGGAGAAGAAAGATGTCATTAATCACTGTTATTCACAGAAATCTAGCATTTTTCCCTTTAAACAAGATGATCACGAGGACAATCTTCTCACCACCCCATCTCATGATATGATATTGTTACCAACAAACCATTCTTCAGCAAATGGCTGGCAGTTTTGTTAATTGCTAAAATTAGAGACAAAACTATTTATTATCACTAGCAGTGTTAGTATTAACACTGAATTGGGGGAGGGCAAGACTCTCTGCCACTTCAATTTACATAGTGATAATCCACTTCTAGGCCAAAATTAATGGATTTCTTGAACCCTTAGAAAATTGCAAAAATCCTCTGCCAACATTTACAGAGCACTCTCTCTCTCTCTCCCTCTCCCTCTCTCTCTCATAAACAAAGACTAATGCTGTAGAAGGAGAGTGGCCATAGTGTGACTTGCCAGCTGCACCAAGTACTGTATTCAAATCCTGCTCCATATAAAGTTCATACTTTTATTGGGTACCCTTTCTCAGAGCATATCTGTATTGAACAAGATGACCAGTTACTAAAGCAAACATGGAGCAGGATCGCAGACTCTGGCAACAAAATGAATACATAAGATGGCACCAGCGTAGGGCATTTATAGCAATTGCTGATATCAGTGACAAGACCCAACACCCTTGTTTTGTCAGCATTTGTGAAATGGGGGACAAAGACAACCTCTCTGCCACTAAATTATCCATCAGGAGGAGTGATGATGATGTTATCCATTCAGTTGTGTCCAACTCTTGGCGATCCTATGGGCCAGGTCCAGAGGTGGTATTCAGCAGGTTCTGACCAGTTCTGGAGAACTGGTAGCGGAAATTTTGAGTAGTTCGGAGAACTGGCAAATACCACCTCTGAATGGCCCCTCCTCCATATATTATCTGCCTCCCGAGTCCCAGCTGATTGGCTGGGTCTTCTTTTGTTGCCCTGCACAGGAGAACAGAGCTGCAAAGAAGGTTAGTGGGGTGGGGAGGGAATGGGGATTTTGTAGTAACCATCCCCCAGGAGTGGGGAGGGAATGGACATTTTGCAGTATCCTTCCCCTGCCACGCCCATCAAGCCATACTCGCCAAGCCAAGCCATGCACACCAAGCCACACCCACAGAATCAGTAGGAAAAGAAATTGAATCCCACTACTGGCCAGGTCTCTCCACATCTTCCGATCTTGCACTGCTTCTTCAAGTTTTTCTATCTCCTGGCTAGTGTCAGCTTTTATAGTGTCCAGCCATCATAGTCTTTCGTGACCTGATTTCCTTATACCACTAATTCTTCCAAACATAATTGCTTTCTCCAGTGAATTCCCCCTCATGACATGGCCAAAATAAGTGAGAAGCATTTTTGTGACTTTTCTTTCTAGTGACATGTCTTTCGTTATGCACTCCAGTACTTGCCTGCTGGTCACCTTTGCTATCCAAGGAATATGCAGGCGCCTTCTCCAGCACCATAGCTCAAATGAGTTGATTTTCTTCCTGTCTTACTTATTTAAGGTCCAGCTTTTACAACCACCAGGAACAATAGAGTGGACTAACCTACATTTGGTTGCCAGGCTGATGTCCTTGCTTTTCCATATTTGACTCATGTTCATCATTCCTGTGCGACCCAGTGCAACATTTTATTTCTGCATTTATCACTTTGAGTGATCTGTGAAAGTGAATTGGTGTGTGTGCGTGTATAACCAAGTTAGAAACTAACTAGAAACTAAGGCTAAACTCAGTCAGTTACTCAATGAATCACAATATCTCTCTTGCTCACATCTCTAGCTATGAAATAAAAGTTTTATTATTGGACTTGCGTCACTGATCCTTGCTAGATTAGTCTAGATTTGATTAGTCTAGATTACTAACTCCAGTCCTGTTTCTACCATCTGGGTTTTTTTTCTCTTACCTGGCTTCCAACAAACTCTGAGAGGATTAAGTTAAATAAGGGAAAAATTAAGGTGGAATGAAGAAGACATTTCCTTCATGTAAAACCCCACATTTCATATCAGCATTCAATCTTCCTGGGTCTTGAGGGTTTTTTTCCCCCTGCTCAATATAAACCAGTGTTTTTTATTTTGGCAATTTTTAAGATATGTGGACTTCAATTTCCAGAATTCCCCAGCCAGCATGCTACTACAAGAATTCTGGGAGTTGAAATTGACACATCTTAAAGTTGACAAGGTTGGAAAAAACTAATGTACGCTATTCTTTCATTCTTTCTGAGTTTGAATTTCCTGAAACGGAGTTTTCCAACATTCACTACAATAATTACAAAATACTCACCAAAGTGGAATTAAAAAGGATCCAAATGTTTAAAGATTATGATTTGGCTATTTTACAACTGCCAGTACGCTAATATATTCTCAAGTGACAATCTTTATGCTGATCAAGCATCATTGCCAAGTACAGTGGAAGTTTAAAAGGCCCGTAATTTATTACAGATACAATTTTAAATGTTGTACATTTCAGCCACCTTGTATAAACATTTAGGTTTGTTCTCTTCCAGGTTCTTCCATATCTAATGTTAATAACAATGAATGTCATGTGTTTGCTTTTAATTAGCAACCCACTGAAAGTTGACTTTAAGTAGCCACTTGGAAATAGGGGAATGTAATTGCTCCACCATCTGGTCAGCTGCAATATTTTATTACAATCATTTCATGCAAATCAGTATTGCTTTGTCTTGAGGTCCTTTTTGGGAAAACCATTTGAGTCGAAATTACTTTTGCAATGGTACTATTTCAATTTTAGAATTTCATAAAAACTCTAATCATGCATGTACTATTTCCCTTGAGCCAAGCTCAACATGTAATAACTGCATAAACTTGCCCATGTTGTCTTCCTGGCATCAATGTAGAACTGCAGCATCCTTTTCAAAACTTCTCAGTCCAGCCAACTCTGGGAGCTCCTGGTTAGTTCTTGCTTAGTTGTTTGAAATTCATTCAAGCTCATCTGGATGCTAGGATCTCTTGTGAGAATATAAATATGGCAGTACTCCAACAATGTCAATAATATTAGCAAAAACATAGTTATATATAGCATAGTAGAGACTTCTAACATAGGTAGTCATGTTCTCCAAGTGGAAGATCTAAAAACCACTTGAGTTCAGCTTGAAATTGGAGAAGAAATGCAAGATCTGTAAGAGGTTGCATATGCATTCTCTAATGGTTATAATGGAATATAACAAGGAACCATTGTAACATATATGGATTGACTATGCTTTCAATTCTTTCATACAAGCGAACTATAATAATTTAACATTAGGAACCTTGGATGATCCAGAATGAAAAATTATCTTCCAGGATCTTTCATCTCCTTTCCTTCTCTTCCATCCCTTCATACTTCTCCCCAGAGTATGTGGGTGCCTATAAAGCATACTTAACTATCCTAAAATTAAATTGGATAACCCAACTTTATGAATATTTGAAGAACAGTCTCTCAATTTTGTCAATAAGGACACAATTTAAAGGCTGAAGATTCAGTCCAGGATTTAATGTCCAGAAAATAGAATAGAATAGATATTTATTTATATATTGCTCCTTTCTCGAAGGACTCGGAGCAGTGCACAGCCATGCAATTAAAAACATTAAATATACAAAAATTAAAACTAAATCAAATACCCTGGCTGTAAAACAATTAAAACCCCTACCATAAACCCCAAAATTAAAATAAAATTAAAATACCCAAATCTAAAATCAGCTCAAGCCGGCCTGGTCAAAGAGCCAGGTTTTCAAGGCACGCCTGAAAGTCCCCAGGTCCGTGGCTGTACATAACTCTGGAGGCAACCCATTCCAGAGGGCAAACACCCCTACAGAGAAGGCCCTATTCCTCGGGGTCACCAGCTGGCACATAGATGCCGATGGGACCCGCAAGAGACCCTCCCTGTGGGAGCGCACCGGACAGTGAGAGGAAACTGGGAGAATGCGGTCTTGTAAATATCCTGGTCCGATGCCATGGAGCGCTTTAAAAGTTAACACTAAAATCTTAAAGCGCACCCGGGAGGCCACCAGCAACCAATGCAGCTCGCGCAGGAGGGGCGTCACATGAAAGAACCTTGACGCCCCCATAACCACCAGCGTGGCCTCATTCTGTACCAGTTGAAGCCTCCAGATGCTCCCACTCGGGAGCCCCATGTAGAAAAGAAAATAAGTTACCCTCCAACAAAATGTCTATGGAGATTTTCCAACAAAACTAAACCATATTTTGGGCTAAGCTCTCAGTTCAGCAATTCTAAAGTTCTTCTAATTTATATTTTTAATACAAATTTTACATTAAAAACATTAAACTTTCTCTTTACTGTACAGAATCACAGTAACAACAGTTTGATTCTTTTTTCTTCTTAGTGTTTTAGTGTGGGGGCTTCATCACTGGAGGCTTTCAAGAAGAAATTGGACTGCCGTGGTCAGAAATGGTGTAGGGTCTCCCGCTTGGGCAGGAGGTTGGTCTAGATGACCTACAAGGTCCCTTCCAAACTCTGTTAATCTGTTTTTTTTACACATGCAGGGTGTGCTTTGGCTTTTTTTCCCCAGGTTAACAGTGTTGATCCATTGGTTGCAACAGGAATTGGCTGACCAGTTTGTTGCCTGAGCCTGACATTGTAAGCTAAGAGAAAGTGACACATCAAATCTTCCATGCATAAGGCAGGAGTAGAAGTCACAGTCTCCTCGTTTCTAGGTGTTTTAACCACTAGATCAAACTGTCTCTTTTTAACAATAGCTTGAATGTCAGTCGCAAATGGAAAACACTGCAGAGCAAGCCAAAATCATAAATATTAAAGTCACTTTAATACTAAGCATGTCTAGCATAACATAGTTGACATCCTATCCTTTCTAAACATCCACTGGGTTATCTAGGAAACTATTAAAGATGACATACTTATTAAAATGATATGATCTTATAATCAATACATCCTACAACCAGAGGAAAAAAAAAAGGGGGGGGAGAGAAATCAGTGGAATGACATGCACCTATTTTTAAAATCAAAAAGAGAAAAATCTTATAATAATTAAAAAGGAAAAATATTTCCCAAATTGTTGAAAACTATGTTACAGTTATGAGGTACATCTTATTAGGGATAAGATTAAAAAGTAAATCAAACAAAACAAACTGCTGGTTTCTTCTATATGGTGAGCTTAGAACTCTGAGAATAATAAACTTGTTCAAACTACATTTTGGCACCTTTGAAAATATACTTTATTTTCTAATTTCAGAAAATGTTCGTTAAATTGTCAGTTATTAGCAACCTTTGGATCAACAAGCTTGGCAACATTGATATAATAGAAAAAAAGAATGACATGGCCATAGGTATATATTATAGGCCACCCAATCAAGCAAAAAAAATAGATATTCTTTTTGCCAGCCAACTAACAAACATATGCAGGAAACACACAACAATAGTAATGGGAGAATTCAATTATCCTGATATCAACTGGAAAACTAATTCTGCACCAAGTGAGAAATCAAATAAGTTCAAATACTAGAATTCAACATAACACAAACACAAGCAATAGAACATAACGACACCAGAGTCCTGGATTTTAAAAGAGCTGATTTCAATAAACTCAGAGAAAACTTGGGAAAGATTCCATGGATGAAAATCCTAAAAGGGAAAACAACTCAAGAATCTTGGGAAACTCTAAAAAGTATGATCATAGAAGCCCAGACCAGCACAATACCACTGAGAAAGAAAAACAGGAAATCCAAGAAGAGACCAGCATGGCTGCACAAAGACCTTTCTGGCAAACTGAAAGAAAAAAAGGACAAGTACAAAAAATGGTAAGAAGGACATACAACTAAGGCAGCATATCAGCAGATAGCCGGAATCTGCAAAGACGAAGTCAGGATAGCAAAGGCTCAGAACGAACAAAGACTTGCAACAAAAGTCAAAGATAATAAAAAAAGTTTCTTCCAACACATAAATAACAAGAAAAAAAATCAAGGAAACAGTCGGTACACTAAAGAGAGATGATGGCAAGGAAGTAACAGGCAACAGAGAGAAAGCAGAACTGCTTAACTCATTATTTGCATCCGTCTTCACTCAAAAAGAAACTATAGCTCAACCCACCAAAAACATAACTGTAAAAGACAGACCAGAAATAAAAGTTAAAATAAGCAAAAAAAATAGTAAGAGAACACCTGTCTGATCTTGATGAAAACAAATCCCTGGGGCCTGATGGATTACATCCCAGAGTTTTAAAGGAGCTGGCAGAGGTCATCTCAGAACCACTGCACCATATCTTTCAAAAATCCTGGAGCACTGGGGAACTACCAAAGGATTGCAAAAGAGCTGATGTGGTTCCCATCTTCAAAAAGGAAAAAAACAGACCCAGGAAACTATTGACCAATCAGCCTAACATCATTACCTGGGAAGATACTGGAAAAGATAATAAAAAAACAGATCTGCCAACATCTAGAAACAAGTAAAGTAATAACTAGCAGTCAGCACGAGTTTATTAAGAACAGGTCATGCCAAACCAATCTTATTTCATTCTTCAACACAGTGACTAAATTAGTAGACCAGCAAAGTACTGTGGACATAATATATTTAGATTTCAGAAAGGCATTCGACAAAGTAGACCACAACCTACTTCTTAGTAAGCTAGAAAAAAGTGGAATAGATAGCACCACCACTAGATGGACTCACAACTGGCTGGCAAACCGTACTCAATGAGTAGTCCTTAATGGGTCTAAGTCTACATGGAGGGAAGTAAGCAGTGGGGTGCCACAAGGTTCCGTCTTAGGCCCAGTACTCTTCAATATCTTCATTAACGACTTAGATGAGGGAATAGAAGGGGAACTTACCAAATTTGCAGATGATACTAAGCTGGCAGGAATAGCTAACACCCAAGAAGATAGGCTCAAGATCCAGATGGATCTTGACAGACTAGAACACTGGGCTAACAAAATTAAATTCAATGTAGAGAAAAGTAAAGTCCTACACTTAGGCAAGAAAAACCAAAAGTACACATATAGACTGGGTGAAACCAGTAACTGTGAGAGGGATCTTGGAATCTTAGTGGACAACCAGCTAAATATGAGCCAGCAGTGTGCAGCAGCAGCCAAAAAAGCTAATGCAATCCTAAGTTGTATTAACAGAGGGATACAATCAAGATCAAGGGAAGTACTAATACCTTAGTACTTCCTTAGTAAGACCACACCTAGTGTACTGCATCCAGTTTTGGTCACCACATTATAAAAAAGATGTTGAGACTCTAGAAAAAGTACAGAGAAGAGCAACCAGGATGATTAGGGGACTGGAGACTAAAGCATATGAAGAACGGTTACAGGAACTGGGCTTGGCTAGTCTAGTAAGGACCAGGGCAGACATGATAGCAGTCTTCCAATGTTTGAGGGGCTTCCACAGAGAGGAAGGGGTCAAGCTATTTTCTAAAGCACCTGTAGGCCAGACAAGGAATAATGGATGGAAACTGAACAAGGAGAGATTTAACCTGGAAATAAGGAGAAACTTTCTGACAGTGAGAACAATCAACCAATGGAACAGAAGTTGTCCTCGGAAGTTGTGGAAGCGCCATCACTTGAGACTTTCAAGAAGAGATTGGACTGCCATTTGTCAGAAATGGTGTAGGGTCTCCCGCTTGGGCGGTGGGGGGGTTGGACTAGATGATCTACAAGGTCCCTTCCAACTCTGATTATCTGTTATCTGTAATGGCAATAAGAATAGAGTTTCCTTCAATCTTTAGCAAACAATGTTTTAACTAAACAGAACTTTAAAAACTTTTTTTGAATAAACAACAAAAGAGTGATTAAAACTTTGACTTTAGAAAACTGCAAATGGACTAAAGATCAAGATAAATTTGAAATAGGTTTTTGTAAATAATTATAAAAAAATCCTTTCTAATAGCTTTTGTTTTGATTTTTTATAAAAACTATAAAACATTTTAAAAGTTGAACACTGGAGGGAATTAAGGAGAACTAAAGGTTATAATTACAGGAGAAGAAATTTGACTTACAATTACAGAATAAAACAAAATATTTTAAAATTGGACATATTGAAGCATAGTTTTGAACAATGCACCTGTAGGAGAAGTGGCAAAACATGGGGGTGGAATTAAAAGAAGAATCAGCCTAAAATTATATAGCTATGAGCACTAAGTCCAACCTCCTTTGAATTCCATTGGCCCTTGTTTAACTCCAAGCAGGTTCTAACCATTAGTTGAAAAGATTCCTGCGCATAGCAATAAATAAGTTTAATTAGATTTTCCCGTGTGGACCTCATCTTTCCTGCATGACAGATCCCAGAAGTTAATTTTAATAGCTATTGCCTCTATAGATAGACCATATTAATTGCTATGGAAGACGAACAAGTTCTACCTGACAAAAGATTGAGACTGACCTGGAAAACACTGGACATATAGAGGAAACCGGCTGATGTCTTAATAATTAAATACATTCAAACAACATACCAAGAGAATCACCTGGATAATGTGCCTATGTTGGATTTACAAAAGAGGCTTGTTAAAGTTTTGAAGAATTTTGTGAGAAAGGACAAAGAAAAATTGTAAAGGAATCCATTTCCACAATATTATCTGAAGGGACTAAGGTTTAAGACTGTTAAAAGTAAAAGAAAGGAATACAAACATAATTTATTTCATCAAGGTTAAAATAGATATCTTGTTATTTCCTTAATGGGCTTTTGCTGACATCAGAACTGAAATAACGATGCTTTATGGATTTGATTTATGATAAAAGTTGGGCTTTGGAAAACAGAGATTATTTGTTGTATTTTAAGAGAAGATACTAAGTTACTAAAAAATTTTATACTTATGTTGAAGGTGGGAAGTCCCTTCTTTATATATTTCTTTTCTTTTTCTTTATCATGTTTTTATTTTTCCTTTTCAATTTTTAAAATTTTTCCTTCCCCTTTTCTCTTTTTATTCTAGTTTTTTTAGTTTGTGTTAATTTTTACTGTTATTATTGTAATGTCTGTGTCCGTCGTGTGTGTGTATCTGTCTGTATGTGTATACTACAAGTATAAATTCTGTTGTGTTTGTTGGAAGAATTATCCTTCTGGGTTCAGTTCCAAGTGGGGAAAAAGACACTGGAAACATGAAGGCTGTTAGGAAAGATGGTTGAATGGTGGACAGCAGGACCACATGGCTTGAAGCTCCAAAGTGAAAAGGATGATCACATGCTTCAAGGTGAGAAGAGAAGGTCAAGAAGGGCTGAGGTGCTGAGAGTGCCTGGGTTTTATAACATTTGTTGGGACTTGAATTGGAGCTTGTATTCTGATTGGTTGTCAGACTCCCATGAGGCCATGCAGGGGCAACTCAGTAGGCTGTCCTGAGTTCCCGGCTTGGTTGAGCCTTGCTGGATGATGATGCACTGAAAGGGCTTTTGAGCAATTGCTATAGCTTTACCTGGAGATCTTTGCTATATAAAGTATTCTGGCCCAGGCCTTAATGGCCCACTCATTAACAAAGGTGTGGGTGAGCTTCTACTTCTGAGGTGAGTTTTGGTTCTGAGTTTCTACTCTTTTTAGAGGAAATATTCTGCCTTTTTAATATTTCCCAAGATATTTCATTTTTCTAGGAGTGGGGTGGGTGCTAACTTCCTACACATTCATATCAAGAAAGTCAAACCACCCTGTTATTCCCTCAACAACAGAAGCCTTTAGTACAATTACTGAGAATGTTAATTGATTAAACTGTTCAATAATGTCTTAAATCAAGTGAAAGAGCTTTTAAAATTCCAAACATTTCAAACTGAGACACCTTCTCTAGAATCTCTTTATTTCTTATTATTGCTCTTTGGAGTTCTTCAGAATCTAGAGGAAGAATTATTTCAGCCCCAAATTATTTTGATTCTTTTTTGCTAACTGAATATAGGAGGAAATAGGAGTAATTTTTTTTTCAACCAGTGAGATTTTTCACTCAAAAGTTGCCACAGTGTGGAAGTAAAAAAAAAGTAAGATTATCCACTTGCCAAATTAAAGCAGTTCAATTTTAGGAGATAATCTCTTTGCTGTTGGGTGAGCAAAAATTGTAACTCAAGCAGCCTTCATAGCAGATCCAAGTCCATCAAGGACCTAATGGATGTATTTAAATAATATGCTAAACTTGATAGACATTGATTAGGGTTTGAGGGGGACAGAGAGATAGTTAGCATATTATGTGAATCCAGGTAATAGTTTAATTCCTGTTCAGTTAGTTGCTATTATCATGGATTATGTTGACAGTCTGGATTGACTGAATCATGTCCTTCATCTATTCGTCTGATACATTATTTTTATTGTGCTTCTAATGAAAATGCAATATATAGCATGAGTATTAAGGAAAACACTAAAAAGGGATAATCCAAACAATGTTAAAAGGCACTACATTGAATTACAAATACAAATTTCATTACTCCAATTTTTAAAACTTTTTAAAATAAGAAATAAATACCTATTTTGACTAAACCTCAAAAATCTCCTGTGGAAGACAGGAACTATTAAAGGAAAAAGTCTATTTTTGGCTATTACCTTAACATTTAATAATAAGGGAAGACTGGCATGGGGTCATCTAAGCAACATATGAAGGGTAGAATTTAATAACTTAAAGTGTATGACCTAACACCCCATGGTTTTCACTATGTTGTTAAACACTAATTATCTAATTCATAATTAAGAAAGTAGTTTCATCATTTTGATGAGGTGTTTGAACCATTGTGTCTGCAATTCTTCTCTTTCTGAACTCTTCTTGTAATGTAAACTGTAATAATTCAGTAATTCAGACTTGTCCTTACTATGCACTTAGGACAGTCCTCAGGTTAATTTTATCCAAGGAAGGTGCAATGTAGATGCCATAGCATTATAGATTCAGCCCAACAAAGCACCATCACCTCATAACACAAGAGAAAGAATATAATTAACTCATTTGTAAAAGAAAATTGCCACAGTTAAATAATTTCACTTGGTACACGTAGTGAATAAAAGGCACCCTTGGATTTTGAGAACTTACAGATAGAGAGGAAAGAGCTCGTCTTCCACAGATTTTCTCTGCCATTTATGCCACCTGAAAATAACCTTATCCTGTGCCATGAAGATATTTATCTTATTATAGATAAATATAATAGATATTTATAGATATTAAAGAGCACCTTGAATTGTACCTCTGAGCCGTCTGGAAGTCAGTGCATCCTATGAAGGAGTAGAATGACATGGCAAGCTCATAACTATCCATGCTTCCCCATTTTAAACCAGTTGCAACTGGACCAGGCTAAGTAGTATGAAGGCACAAATTGCTACATTTTTTTCTGTAGTTGAGATATCTCTTTGCTTCAGTTTCTAAGCAATTTACAATTTCCAAAAAGTCTATATGTATATCAAGATGCTTTGAGAGGTGTGGGGAGTGAATCCAAATTTGAGGGGTACCTGGTGGGAAAACTGACTAGAATAATTTCCTTCTGGGTTAAACTACAAGAAAATCCTTTGCTGCCTTTCCATACCTATATGTGGGATTTTTGTTTTCTCCAGGCTGATTTTTTTAAAGTGGTTTAAAACAAAATGGGACTTGGATGGTTTCACATCCTTGACAATTGGTGTCTCTTCCTGTATTAAGCACTGGGTTGAGTTAGTCACTTCACTTCTCATGGCATTTCTTAGCATTCTTAAGATATATAAACTAAATCCAACTTGGCTTGGGATTTTGCTCTTCTGGTCTTGATCTTGACTATTACAGTTACCTTCTCTTTATGTTTTCCTCATTCTTAGCAAATGCCTAACCAAGATATTTGGAATCACATCTTTTCCTTCCTTCTTTTCCAAGGAAAATGAAGCAGAAATGGCAGCTTCAAAAATACTTGTTTGTGATTGGACACTTTTCCTTCTTTGGACAATAGGCTTTTCTATGAATCATCTTATGTGGTGCAGATCACAATTCCTTGTGAAAAGAGAAAAAGATACATACTCCATTTATTTTTGGTAATGTAAGTGCTCTGACACTAATCTATAGTGTAAGTCAGTCCAGTAGAGGGCAAACTTTCTCCTTTTTGTTCTCTCTCTCTCTCTCTCTCTCTCTCTCTCTCTCTCTCTCTCTCTCTCTCACACACACACACACACACACACACACACACACACACACACACACACCACATACACACACACAGAGTTCATTATGTTTGCACAGTTTTTTGGAGCAGTCTCATGCAGATTTCCACAATTACCTGCAGGATTTTGATGACTATAAATCACTCACCACAGGCTAGCAAATGGGTTTTTTAAAAAGGAAAAAAAAAAGCTACTTTCATTGTATAAAATAGCTTTGCATGTGGAAAATTACCTGAACATTCCATTTTTATTTTACATGTGAAACCAAAGTCACCTTAAATAATCCTATTTCTCCCTATTGATCTCCATTTAGAGATTATTTCTTTGCTCATCTTATTTAAAGCTCTATTTTACACAAAATAAGAATGCATCATAGTTGATTATATGCTTCAGCTATTGGGAAACGATTCAGAATTCCAAATTGCTGTTTCATTGTATCAAACTTTTAAGACTGCTGTGTATATTCTGAAAAAATATCCATATTTTTGCACCATGCTAGCTGTAAAATGCTGTTCTTGGCTTAAAACTAGGCCATTGTGCTCAATGGGATTCCTGCCTTTGAAAAAAAAAATGGATGCAATATTCATTGTCAAAACTCTTACACTCCTTGGAATTATTCACTAAATGCTATAATCTATAATCCACCCACCCCCAACCAAGTACCATATGGGACTTCACATCTGGATAGTTTCTTTTCGAGAAAGGCTTGGAAACAGAGGTGTCCATGGGGTGTAAAAAAAAATCATAATGGAAGTAATGACAGTGCAATCAAAGGTCTGTTCTTTATGTGCATCACAAATAAAAAGTGGATGGAGCTTTAATTGTACCATTATAGCTGCCATCTTGAATTTTTTTAACAATATACCGCAGACAATCCTGCTGGGAAAGTAAAGAGATAAAATATCTATTATTTTGAAAGTTTTTTACTATTATTTAGCTTAATTGGAGGATGCTAGATTTTATCATAATCTTTGCATGGGATTTATCAGAGGATTTGGAAATAATTCCTTCCTTCAGTATCTGTAATAGTTCTGATAATGGCTTCTGCTATTGTTCTGAGGACCAATTCTGATTTTTTTTAGCAGTTCTTGATACAATCTTAGTCTTCCACAAAGTGATCAGCCCAGGATTTTTCTTTTAGCCCCAAACATAATGCCAGTTGATTGACACAGCTCCCAAGCCAGGCCTAACTCAATGTTTAAAGCTTCTTTACTAGGTTTATTTCTGCTTTTGAAAAAAAAAAAGCTTTTCGTCAAATAGAGCAATGTGTTTAAGTGACTTTCAAAACCCCAAACATTTTCAGAGTCTTCTTCCTGAGAGATGGATGGATAGGCCATGTGGGGTCTACTGTTTGTATTTCTTTGCCTCCCCCACAACCTTTTCCACAATTACTTGGCTTCATTGCTATGTTCCTCTGAATTAATTGGCTGAGCTGTGCGGCAGGGTGATCCCTTTTGCTGTAGCGATCTCATCAGCCCCTTCCCCAACTCTTTACTCTTTTTAAAAATTAGTTTAAAATTTTAAGAATAAGTCCCAGAGGTCCAGCTGGATTGGTACGACAAAGGAGTTTGGTGGCAATTACAGCAGACGAACAGATGCATTGTGAGAAAAGACAGGGAAGAAGTCTTCTGTGGACTTCCTTTGCAAGGTATATAAAGAAATCAGCCTGAAAGTGTTTGCTTTTTAACCTGAGAGAGAGAGAGAGAGAGACAGAAGTAACACCTAAAAGCTTTCATGTTGAAAGGCCATGGAACAGGAGAGCTTGCTTGTTTCCTGGAGTGTTTTGATTGAATAATATGAGTAATGAAAAGAAACATTTCTTACTAACTCATCTGTGGAGCCAAATATCTTAACCCAATTGTGCAGAACTATCTCTGCTCTTTCAAAGTGAGCAGAAAATTTTTGGTATCCATTAGCAGATCATGATCTACTATGTGGCTCTCATATTTTTGTAATGGTAGTTGTTTGATTCATGTAAACACATACATACCCTATTATTTCTTTATTTAAAGACTGTACACATAGCCATCCACACTGAATAATGTGATACGGCAGCTTAAAACAACAAAAAAGGATAATGAAAATAGTAATAGCACTTAGACTTACATACTGCTTCACGGTGCTTTACAGCTCTCTCTAAGCGGTTTACAGAGTCAGCCTATTGCCCTCAACAGTCTAGGTCCTCATTTTACTGGCCTTGGAAGGATGGAAGGCTGAGTCAACCTTGAGTCGGTGAGACTCGAACTGCCAAACTTGCAGGCAGCCAGCAGTCAGCAGAAGTAGCCTGCAATTCTGCATTCTAACCACTATGCCACCATGCCAACAATCAGAAATTAACAATAATGATAGCATTAAGTGACCTGGCTTACATTAATTCACTCTTTTGAAGGACACTTACTCACCCCAGCCCTGACATAAGGGGGATAGCCACGTTTTTAGGGCTTTCCTAAAGGCCAGAAGAGTCAGGGCCAACCAAGCATCAGGTGAGAGACCTTTCCCATTACAGGAAAGGCACACCTTCTGGGAATATACCTTGTGCCATGTACTTGTATGAATGTATGAATGAAATTATATGAAGAATGAAGTATATTAGATCCATTCAAAGCAGGTCATAAAGGCAAAAGATTTCAGCTTATGTGGGAAAACACCAAAATGGAAATCTCTAAGACATAAAAATTGAGAGTACTCAAAACAAGAATTGGTTCTCAAAACAAGAGATGTGAACTGGATGACTTAGTGACACTCAAGTGGAAAAGTATCAGGTGGCATGAGAAGAATATCAAATGGTACCATAGTACCTCAATGTCATCCCATAGAAAGTGGACATCCCAGATCAATTCTTCCAAAACTATTTAGCCCGACTGCCAGACTTGGAATGAAATAGTAAGTGTCTATGAGAATGAGTGTGCCTGTGGGAGTGAATGAATGAAGCTTTTCATTCTAAAAGTAAAAAATTAAAGTTTAAATGTAAATTAGTTTATATGTGACCTGTGTCTCTGGATAAATAAGAACAAGTAGCATTGAAGCTTTTTCATGACCCTCCGTATAACACATAATGGAGACTGAGTTAAACTTATGTAATGTGATTTCCCCCCACACTTCTTAATTACCCATCTCCCTCAGAAAAGGGTTCTGAACTGTGATTATATAACATGAAGTAGCAAAGAATTTTGTTCCTCCCATGCCCTTAAATTTTAGGAAAAAATCCTGTTTTGTGCAGTGATGGGGCAAATTTCAAAGGAGCTCAGCATCATTCCCATATGCTTCATATCATAATATGGGAATGAGCACTGAGGTAACGTATTCATTTATGATAACCGTTTGCCATGGAGGGGAAATAGTTTCATTCGGCTTAATTTGTGAATAAAAGGCAGCAGCATGGATATTGGGGTTCTATGGACAAACAAAACAAAGATTTCCCACAGGTTTTTGGATGCCATTGGTGCCCCTTCTGTCTTCTCAAAATATGTTCAAAGGGTGGGAACCTTCTAGAACAGCATTGATGTGATGTAGGATATTGTAGAAAGTGAAGAGGAAATCAATATTCTATCTCCCCATTCTGGGTAAATACGTATAAGAACATTTTTTGTACAATCTCACAGAAACAAAAACCACTTTCCAAAATGGGCAGTAGCAATGGCTGGAGGAATGAAACTACAGACTTCATCCCATAAACTCCATCTCATGGACTACAAAATGGGCCTCATTTACTCTATATTCATCTTATGCCATTGCATCAATGCTATGCTCCCTATGGTGCTTGGAGACCCCTTTCCAAAATCATCAGAAGAAAAAAATATACTTCCCCAAGCTGAAAAAAATGTTTATTTTTAAATGTCCATTTTAATTTTTGCTATTTCTCAAAGTGGTTCTGCTATGGCTTTATCATGCCCAGGCTAAACAGCTCACAGAACGAACAGTTATCAGTTGGGTAGAAATGTCCCAGACACAAACATGTTTACTGGACCTCACAGGATTATATCTCCTAGAGTGCCCTTGTCAAGCAATTCAAGTGGGGAAATCAAGAGAAGATGAGAGATTTGCCAGAATATGTATTTCTATTGAAAAAGGAAAAGGAACAGAAATGCAAAACACAGGTTAACAACTGAAGACTGTTTCAGGATGGAACTAAATGAGAAGTGAAAGAATGATACTCAAAAGGATACTGGATAAGAAATGTCAGCCTAGTTAATCTTGCTGAATGATTTCTAAGTGCACCAGGAGAAGAATAAATGGCTGTTTTTCTGGATAAGGGGATGAGAAAGTGGTTGACTTTAGATGGATGGGTTGTGAGACCAACTGGAAGTTCAAACCAGAACTTTGAATTCACAATAGCCAATTGATGAAGATACAGTGCTATCTTGTTGAATTAAGAAGCAAAAAAGGACATAAATCAAATATTCACTATATACTGAATCTGCAAATAATTAATTTTTTTCTTATTAACATACTCCTCTGGTTCCCAACCTTTTCTTTACCACAGACGCTCTTTAAATATCTTTTATGATCACGGATCATGGCCACAGACTTTCAAGACTTAAGTTTTAATTATAACATTTCTTCAAGCCTTCATGTCCCCCTGTGATGACATCATAACTGTGCCCCTCCCAGGGATCTGTGGAGAGAACCACTGGTTTACTCAGTTGCTGGCATAAGGAAGAATATGGAGCATTTTACAAAGGGAAATCTGAAGTAGACATCACAATCTGGCAGTCTCTGAATGAAATGATGAAAGATTTGAAAAAGAGAATAAACTGCCTTGACTATCTATGGGTCAAATAATTAAAGAAGGAAAGAAATAAAATTTTTTCAGTTTCTGATGTTGGGAGATCAGAACAGTTCTGAGCAGCCATCAAACTTTAAAAAAAATTGTTGGAACACTCTGTCATCATTCTCAGCAGAATTTACTTTCTGATGAAGAAGGTTTATGCTAGCCAGAATGCACCAAATTGGGGAATGCAAGCAGAAATCGATGATTGGTATGCTGGCCATTGTGCTTAGGGATTCTTCTAAAGC
This sequence comes from Bungarus multicinctus, assembly GCA_023653725.1. Lineage (NCBI taxonomy): Eukaryota > Metazoa > Chordata > Lepidosauria > Squamata > Elapidae > Bungarus > Bungarus multicinctus. The sequence goes on along the minus strand of CM042838.1, from coordinate 118,213,208 downwards.
TGCATTTCCCCAGCTTTTTGGATAGTTTAATGTTGCTAAATAAAAACAGCCTTTAATAATATACTGCCTGGATCACTTACACATCTGGGTCTTGAGAACAAGGTCATCTGCCTCCTGTTTCCATCAGGCTACATCTGTAGCTGCATTTGCATATTTAGCTGATCATAAAGTTAAATAAAGTTGCCTTGTGAGACTCATATTGTATCTATTACATATTTCACTTCAAAACCTCATCTTCCTTAAACCCTCTTCAGCATGCTTGAAGTAGGAAAGCAAAATGAAAGGAATTTTCTATTTAAGTCGAGCACTGACATTGTGTTACACAATTCAATCTTGTCTCTCTACCTGCTCTCAGCAAAATACAAGACATGAAAAAAAAAAGCGCTGAATGCATTGTCAGCAGTGGCATAGGTGTCTGAATGCATCTGTAGCTTCCCTCTCACTCATCAGTGTAATTGTTGTCATGTTATTCCTTTTTTTTTTTTTTGATTAGTCTGGTCCCCCAATCTCCAAGCTTTTTCTGGCCAAACGTTCTTCTGCTAGTTGTCATGGTGACGGAATTGTTAGAGAGGAGAAAAGCCCTGTTGTCTCTCATTCTTCTGTTGTGGTTTAGGTAATGCAGGAGGCATCACAAGTGAAGTGGATGGACCTTTTTTGCTCGACATCATTTCAGAGTATTGAAAATCTCACATAAAAAAGGAGCAAATAGGCCCCAACGAAAGAAATAACTAAGTTCCCTTCTGAAAGAAAGTGCACATTATTGTAAAAGGGGGTATAACAGCAGCAACTAGATAGCGGTAGAATACAGGAGTTCTATATTTATTATTGGAACAATTGCTACAATTTGAATGCAAGTATATAAATACCAGCCATTTTGCAATTTAGATTTAATCTTTTAGAAAATGCAGCTCCTTTGCCAATTGTGTCTGTGTTCTTTTACTATTTTCCTCCTTGAAATGAAAACCCATGAAGTAAGACAACAAGAACAGATAGAGAGAGGGAGGGAGGGAGAGGGAGAGAGAAAGAGATGAAAATACTGCTATAAAGGTTAGCTATAATTAAATGCTCCTTTCAGGCCACTCTGGGAATCAATTAAACCATCTTTTATTATAGGGAACTTCTATTCCACTTTCAAATTCTAGTCATAAAACTTTAAATCTTGAGGCTTTCTAATTCATTCCAGTCTCAGATCACTGTTCACAAGTTCTAAAAACAAAAAATAGAAGGCAATCTTGGGAGAAAATTCCACCTCTTTCCAAGGAGTTATAACAATTTTACTAGAGTCTTTTCAAAATGCTTTACTAGAACATCAAGGAAAAGTATTTAACAGTATATAAACTGTTGTTAAAGAAATACTGCCTGTCCTCAGTATTATCTAAATATTAATATATATGGAAGTGCCTAAGACGCACCGGTTGCAAACTATTAAAGCAAGCAGGGTCTTTTTTCTAAAAGGAGAGAATCAGAAGCATCCAATCACACAAAGCTGGGTGACCTGGGAAAAGATGCAGCTGCTTCAATGATACAAAGAAAGCTAATCCCTATATGCTTCCAGGCATTCCAAGGCACATCTTTCAAAGCATTTGAAAATGTATTTAGTTTCTTTATTAATTTTTTATATTGCCTGATTCCTAGTGATTTGCCTTACTGGGTATCCTTATACTATATCTATTTGAATCTGTTCATTTGTTAAATTCGGTGTTTGGTTTCAAAAGCATATGCTTTCTGTTTTATAGACTGCTGTAACCATAATTTAGAATTTACTTTTTTATCTGCATAGCAAAATGAGACCTTTCTAGTAAACCTGCATAACATTATACTGTAAACAACTGTACATAAATCAGCATCCTGTTTTTCCTCTTACATTTCTCCATGGTAGTAGAGTCATGTTAGAAATCAAAGAGATACACTTAATTAAGGAGTACTTTCAAAATAGCACCTTTCGCCTTAGAACAATAATCTCACAAATATGCAATTTTGAGACTTTGGTTACAAAAGCCAAGAATAGATTATTTTCAAAATGTTACCCTGTTGATCCACATCCTACTGAAAGTCAGTTACTAAATTTCCAACCCTGTTATTATACAAAGATGTTAAAGAATGTCCCCATCTGCCCAACTCTTTTTAATGTGGACTAGCACAGTTATACTGACTCTGCACTAATTAGTTCATTTCTGTTCACACACATGGTCTTTTTCAAAGCCAATTAGTCCATTTTCCCCCCTGGCTTCCTCTCCAAAAGGGCTGAATCCTGGGAAGCTATCCTATATAGCAGGGGAAAGCAAAGGCCATGATGGACAAAGAAGAGCAAGACAAAAGAGATGTGCTAGCCTTACATTTCTAGCCTGGCTGATTGAAGGAATTTGTTCCTATGAAAAAATGTTTGAACTGGCTTCCTAGCACTGGAGCACCCTTGAAGAGGCGCTAGCTGGAATTATTTCAGCCCTCATTTAGAACTGGATGGTTGCAAATTCTAACCACATTAACAAGAGAAGGTACGCTCAGTGTGTGTGAGTTCTTCGTGGCAATATTGGTACGTGCTATATATAGGCAGCTTTCATCAAGTTGAGATTGATTTCTTACACCCATTCCCTGGGATATTAATTGATGCAGGTACCCAAAGGAGCCTAGGGGAGCCCATTCCATGTATTCCCATGTCCTAATTGTGTTTGTGAAGAGGAACATATCTGTGCAGTTGATAAGTGTTGATGGTACATAATCCATCAAAATGTGTTGAAAGTAGAATTTGTCCCTCTTAGGACAAAAGCTACCAATCAAACTACAAATTCTTGGAAATGAAATTCAAGTCCCCTATTTTTCTAGTTTGGGTCTATTCTACAACACTCTATTTATTTTTCCCTGTTTGCTTCCCCAGGGTTTTAAAATCCCCAAAGATGCCCTTTTCTCATTTCTGCCACCATTTGCCAGAAGCTTTATGTCAGCATAGTTCCTTCTCCGTTGTTTGTCTGCCTGTAAGAGGCAAATGCCTTTTTAATGCAAGCAGGTTGTTGGTAAGGATACTTCTGCATGCTGGTTGCTTTCCTGAATTTTAATTGGGTGGGTGGGAGCTGGGTTTCTTTAAAATAGTGCTTAAAATTATGTTTTTCACTGTCTTTTTAATTACTCATTCTGCAGTTATATCTTTGTGAGAGAGTGTGTGTGTGTGTGTATTAAATACTTCAAACAATACTCTTTGTTAGGAAAGCTGCATATACAGGTAGTCCTCAACTTATGACCACAATTGAGCCCAAAATATATGCTGTTAAAACAGAAATTTGTTAAGTGAGTTTTGCCCTATTTTATGACTTTTTTCACCACATTTGTTAAAGAGAATCACTGCAGTTCTAATATTACTAACATAGCTGCTGAGTGAATCTGGCTTCCCCATTGACTTTGCTTGTCAGAAGATTGCAAATGACTCTGGGACACTGCAAAGGTTGTAAGTATAAACCAATTGCCAAGTATTTGAATTTAAATCAACTGACCATGGGGATGCTGCAACGGTCAAAAGTGTGAAAAACGGTCATAAGCAGGGGTGGGATTCTACCGGTTCTGTTCAGCTCTGTAGAACCAATAGCTCTGAAGAGCAACATAGAACCGGTAGTTACACCGGTCAGATTTGTATGCGCATACAAATCATAAATCACTGAACCGATAGTTACACCGTTCTGATCCCACCCCGGTCATATGTCACTGTTTTCACTGCTGTTGTAACTTCAAACCATCACTAAATGAACAGCTGTAAGTCAAGGACTACCTGTAAATATATAAATTATATCATGGGACTTATTTCAGGTCTCATAGTATACTGTACCACAAATTGACTATATTTTGTTTCCTACAGTTGTACAAACACAGCCTGGGAAGTTATTTTGCAGCTTGGTATATTGAGTGAATTCAGAAAATTAGATTAGTTGAATGGTGCCCAAGCTAACTGTGATGTTAGACCTAGTTGCCCTTCTGTATTAATAGCACTTTCTATTTTTTACTGACCACTATGGAGTGGTCTCAGGCTGTACATTCAGAGAACAGTGGAGTCCTTGGTGTTCTCTGTGCTTGGCTGCTTGCTTGCAGACATTTTGTTACCTGACTAGGTGACATCATCAGTGCTAGTGACTATGGATTGCTTCTTGTTTTTATAGAGTAGCTTGCCCTGCCAGTGTCAGTGGGAGTGTGATTTTGGAGAACACTCCCCCACCCAGCTCATTCTCCAAAATTTGGAGAACATTCCCATGTCCAGCCCATTCATCTAGACTCTAACTCATTTACTGTTTAGTTTTCTTACTTCGATGATCATTGCTAACTGTTTTTTCATTCCCTCTAATTTTGTCCTATTCTATTGGCATCATTTTCTTTCTGGGTTATTTTGTACATATCTGTTGATTTCATTTTTAAAAAATCTTCTTTCTTGCCCTTGTCAGGTTAGACAACACTATGGATGCTTGGTCTTTCAGGAAGTCTTAAAATTTAGGGATATTGATTTTGTCCTTTCACTGCAAAAATGCTCTGAGCTTAACAAATTTCTAGATTAGTTGGGTAATCTGAGATAAGAAAAATTTCCCCTGGCTGAAGGACACTGTTTAGAGAGCCATGGTTTCAGTGCTCCTTGACTGTAGACGTTTTCTGTCTTTGATTATCTCTAACATTATTCTTTATTGGCCAAGTGTGATTGTATATACAAACTATCAGTGTACATATAAACAATGAAGTGATAAATCTTAAATCATAAGATACAAACAACAAAGTGATAAATCATAAAATATCAATAGGAGAAGGTAAGATGAGAGGAATAATGGAATGTATCAAAGTATCACCCTGCCTAGCATATAAGAACTATTATTCAGTACATAATGAAAGCATTGTAATTTCTATTGTCTGTCTGGGTCTTTGTACCTTATTGGGCATACTAAAAACCAGACAGTACGTATAGAACTCACACCCCAATCCCAAAACTTAATGTCATACAAACATAGTCAGATGAACAATGCTGTAAATAGCAGATACACTGCAAGGCGGCTAAGCCTCAAAAGGCAGCAAACCTTCCCTACTGCAACCCTTTTTAATGTAAGTGAAGGTAGCATCACACACCATCCAATCTGCAATTTCTAATTCAGGGGTGGGATGCTACCGGTTCTGCCTGGTTCTATAGAACCGGTAGCTCTGAAGAGCAGCAGACACTGAACCGGTTCTGTATCTGCTGCTGTTTGCCCCCCCCCCCCCCCGCTCCCCCCTCCCCTGGGCTCTTACCTATCCTTTATTTCCTGCTTTTTCAACCTCAGCTGCTTTGCGCGGCACAGCTGAGGTTGAAAAAGCAGGAAAAAAGAAGCTTTTCAAATGCTGCGCACCTGCATGCAGTGCTTTTCAGCTGTCTGGGTGGCACAGCTTAAGGTTTTTTACACACACGCGTGCACACAAAATGTACCAAACTGGTAGCAACACCACGTGCGCACACAAAACACACCGAACTGGTAGCAACACCAGTTGAATCCCACCCCTTCTCTAACTGGTCTGTAGACATCATCATCAGGTCTTGTGCACAAAACTATGCCTTTGTATGTATATGTATAATCCAAACTAGACTGTGTTGTTTCCAGGTGTCATATAACATATGTGGGTATATGCATAATTTTCTATTTATTTTGTCATATTTATGCAGTGTATATTGGAGGTGGTGACTCTTTGAAAGCTGTATGCAACAAAATTTCATTTTAATGTATGCCGATTAGTGTACATTCAAAGTGACAAAGTTGTTATTCTATTCTATTCTATTCTATTCTATTCTATTCTATTCTATTCTATTCTATTCTATTCTACTCTATTCTATCCTATTCTTTGTATATTCTTGCATTCTTGTATATTCTTGTATTCTATTATTTGTATACTGGGGAATGGAAAGTCCTGGATAGGAATAAACTCTGCTCAGCTATATGTTCTGTAAAATATGATCCAGTTGATATATTATTTCCTGCTTTTTTTATAGCAGAGGATGTGAATGCTAATAAGAGTTTCTTACTCCTATTTGCTTAGAAGATGATGGTCTTTACTGTATTGTGAACTCTTTAATCAAAGCAGATTGGGAAAGACTATTGGCAGGTCTATAGTTTCAGTATAATCTGCCAGGCTGAACAAACCACTGTGACATGAACAGGCCATTTTTGTATGTTTGAAAGACTGCAGAAATGGACAGTGTAAACAGTATATTTCAAACACTGCAAGTAATATATATATATATATATATATATATATATATATATATATATATATGTAATTTTTTGTGTGTGTATGTATATGTATATATATATTTATATTTAAAAAGGTTGATTTCTTTATTTCCATTAAGCACATTTAAAGGGACTCATCAACCTTATAATAGGAAGTGCTGTTAATCTACTGTTTGTCTTGGTCTGCTTAAGGGACAGAGAGAATGCAAACAAACCAAAATGAAAATCATTCCTTAAATCCTTCAGAAAGGAAGATAAGGACTAAATTATTGCTCAGAATTACATATAGGAAACCCTCAGGATAAGATAAGTCATTGTTCCTTATTTGCTAAGGCTCACAGCAGCATTACATTTACATATTTGTGAAGGGATTAAATTAGATCTTCCAGTTATAAATTCAATAATGGTTGGCTTTTAAATTTTTCAAAGCAAATGCAGCCGTTGCTTGTTTTTTCTTTTCTTTTTTCATTTTGAGCTCCGGCATGCTTTCATGCAATTTGCTTTCTTTAGTACTGGACACAAACTAATCTAATTAGTTCAGAAACTTCCATGAACTATCGTCTTAAAACTATAAGATATTTTAATTGGAGCTTCTACCATGAATGTATCAAAATACTTTCCCTCCCCTCTCTCCCTCCTCCACTTTAAGCTTATGCACTTGTATAATAGTATCCTGATGTTTAACTGGTCCTAAGCAAATATTAAAGCACTATATTTATCAGTGTCTTAAACAATTATTTGGCACATCCTCCAAAAAAATGGTCAACAGTAATTTCTGCACCCTAATGCAGAGTAATTGCATTTGAAAATCAGACTGCAAAACAGAAATTGGATTCCATCCAATTTTTAAAAAAAATCCCCACTGAAAAAAACAAAATAGTAAATTTGAAAAGAGAGGAAAAATATTCAGCCATAGCATGCAACTGTGTGCTTCAAGAAATAACAGTCTCTGTTTTGGTAATGCATGATTATGTCTACTAAAGTATTAGAAGAAAAAGAAAAAAAGATTGGGAGAGGAAGGGAAGAGGGAAGGGAAGGGAAGGGAAGGGAAGGGAAGGAAGGAAGGAAGGAAGGAAGGAAGGAAGGAAGGAAGGAAGGAAGGAAGGAAGGAAGGAAGGAAGGAAGGAAGGAAGGAAGGAAGGAAGGAATTTTCTTGTTGGAACTGAAAAATATTCAGTGGAGCTGTTCTATAAATAAAACATGGCAGCTTTTAGCCTAATTCTTAGTGTGAGAACATGCTACTTTTAGAGCCAACAGTAATGCCACTTCACAAAGGGGATGCTGCCTGAAGAGAGAATCTTGCCGTTCCTTTCCACTTTAAAATCAAGTACCTCAGCTCCACAATATCCTCAGCCCCAGGAGCCTGATGACTACACTGCAAGAGTTATAGTCACCAAGCTCCCCTTCGGCAGAGCTTGTTCTGTCACCACTATCACACCAGCTGAGGTCTCCAGTATGACCCCCCTGTGCCTTGCCTTTTGAACTCCAGCAGCAATTCCCTGAAGAGAAAATATATAATTAAAAAAGGGGGTAGTGCACAAATCATCATATTTTTTATTTTAGGTGTGCCAATGGATATGAACTACAATTTCAACTAAAATATATGATTGTTACCAGGTGACCTCTCTACCTCTTCAGTCTACTGTTCAAATGCAAAGGCCTGGGTGGCAACTTTGTGCTCTTCTTTTTACCTATAGTTATTTATCTTGGGTAACCTTTCAAAGAAAGAGTTATCTTGGACACATGGATGCTTATATACTGTATATAGTGATCCAGTAATATTAAAAAAGGAAATCATGGTATTTAGTATACTTGATCTAGGTCCTTTAACTGATTTTGAACTTTATGTAATGAAATGCTCGAATGTAGAACAATCCTAAATCTTGCATCACAGAAAATTACTTTCACATATTATTTCACAACATGTAACTTAGGCAATATTGGACAACACAGATGTTACTAGTCATCAAGGCTTAAAGTACTTACTATAATCAGTCATGATATTTCAACCTCGTGCTTATTTGTACCAAAATAGAAAATAAGAATATTGTACTCTTAGATTTTGTGTGTGTGTTAAATCTAATACTGTATTGTCTAAGGAATTTTCACTCTGGATTTTCTTTCTTTTTACTCCATAACTGCATTTGGGATAAAAATCAAATTACCTTTTCTGTTCTTCACCCTTATCTGAAACCTTATAAAGATATTCAACCAATAGAATTTCTTTCTTTCAACTCCAACTATGTGCAAATGCTGGATGTGTCTTGAAATATTTTATTTCTAAATAAAATATACACAATACAGAAATAAATTTCCCCTCATGAAGTTCTGTGTTCAAAGTTAAAAACTATTCTCCACATGCAGAAGGCATAAATAAGATGACCAAAACAAAATTAAAGATACAGCTAAAAATGAAGTAAGAATGATGTGTAATTTGACCTGTAGGAAACTGAGAAAATGAAAAGACATTCCCCCTCAAAATTACAACTTTCTTGAAAGAGATGGGCTAAACTCAATAATGAGTCTAATATAAAGGAAGCATTTTCCACACATCATGTCAATATTTACTGACTCTATGGACAAGTGGCTTTCAGGAGCCGGCTTTTTCCAACCCAAGTCTGCACCAGATCACTTTGTGTATCCTTCTGCCTCTTGTCATGAGTCAACAACTGATAAGGTAGCAGATGAAAGCTCTGATAGAAAGATGCTGGGTGATTTGTGTATGAAAATGTGTATTTGAAAAGTGATAAGAATACAAAGGTTGGCTTTGCATACTTTCTCCATAGCTTGAATGATAACTAGTGAATTGCTATGGCAGCAGATGCCAAACTAGTTTTTGATGTCTCAAATCTACAATGGAATATGAAACCTTGGGGACTGAAGTTCATAGACAAATGCAGCAAATTATAAAATGGGTTTAAATAGAGTGTATACTGATTTTTTCACTTTTTTGATATGTTTAAAAATACAACATAGACTCATTTAATACAAAATTTCATAAATTTAGTATATTTAAGAGATATCTTTGCTCTAAATAAAACTCTAAATAAAAGAGTTGTTATAAAACTTGAAAAGGAAACAAAAGCAAATATTTCTTTGACATCAAGTTTATTTAGTTAGTACCTTGTGAGACACATACATACATACATACATACATACATACATACATACATACATACAGTACATACATACATACATCACAAAAATACTGGCTTGAAAAAGAAATAATGGATCCCATTATTAAACATAATAAGACAGCCCTGGAACCTATAGTGCACCAGATGTTACTTATTTTAATTCCAGTAACCTACAATTAACAAGGCAAATAAGATTTATAATGCAAAAAAATTTGGAATGCAATAGGTTACTCATGCTTGAATTATAATTTTAAGGTCATTTCTAGGTGAGGTACTAGTTGTTTAATTTTATGACATGTCTAAAATGGCTTGATGAAGGCTAGAGATGGTTGCATAAACTAGAGTTGTATTTTCTGTATGCAATATTTCAAGACATTGCATTATTGTATTCCAGATAGGAGAACATTTCTCTTTGTTCTTTGGGTTTTATACAGCCAGGATGCAGAAAATGTTTGAAATACTGTCACCAGTCAGCATCTATATTCTAGAAATTTTGGAAAATGAAAAATTTAGAGTAATTCTGAGAGAATTTCAATAAACTGGTTCATATATAAATCATAATGTGATTTGTTGTTTATTTTTAGTTTGAAATATTCAGTATAACCATCAATTGTGATTTATAAACCACGATTTAGTACCAACTTTCTTTATTGTGTTTTTTTTCTTTCCTTTTTGGGCCACAAGCCAACTTAATGCACACTAAAAATATGTGCAGTTTGGCCCTTAGAAGTTTAATGTAACCATCTACCACCAAAAAATAGGATGGTTAGGGATAAATGTGTTCAATAAGCCTGAAAGGACCCAGATTAGAGGAGGCAGAAGATTTTATTGAAAGTTCAGGTACAATGAAAGAATTTTAGAAAGACAAAGAAACAAACAATATTAGGGAGCTTTTGTAAACTGCCACCTTCTGGTTGCATTAGAAACCAACTTTTCATTCATTTCAGTATAATAAATTGATAAACCATGCTCACAGCAGCAACAGCATAATGACATCTGCATGGTACAGTTACATGTTATTGCTTAATATCAGTCTACTCCTGTATTGCCTTCTACTACCGGAATAGAGAGGTTGGATGTCATCCATCAAGTTGTTCCAAGTCAGACTAGGAAGGTCTGGAAGGACACCATACTTTGTCCCCCAAAAAAGCTTTTTTCCCTAGACTCAGACTTAGGGAGACAAATTGCTGGTACCAATAGAAAGGCATGGAATAACTGGTAATAGACACTCTACTTCTTCAGTCCTCCTAAGTTCAATGTCCCTGAGGTTAGCTCTGCAGGAGAATGAGTAGGACTTTGCTCATTGAGGTCATCATTTGGCACTCTTAAGAGTCAGATAGAGGCCTCTCATTCTACATTTTATCTGAGATTTAATTGGAGCTGCCAAGTCTTCTATGTATGGCACCAAAGCATTCAAGGAACATGGTTTTCTGAGGCAACGTACCTTCTTCTCTTCAGTCAAGGAGCATAATAAGTAGATTGTGTTATTTTGGCACCTAAGCCAGAATACTTCATTCTTTCTTGCAGGAAAAATACAAAGATAATATATTAAAAACAACTAATTATTTGTTCCTTTCCCCCAATACCCACAGTGGTGCATATGGGGCAATTTCCCCACTGAGAAATCACTGAGGTGATTCCCTTATGCTATCTAAAGTTTGGCTGGCTTTGAAAGCACATATTCTGCCACTAAGCCACTCAGCTATATTCCCAGACAGAAACCTAAGCAAACTACAAATCTAAGAAAGAATGGGTGCTTTCCAAGAGACAGCAATGTATTCAGAGCTTCTTTCAACATCATTCACAGTAATGAGTGGCCTACCTTACAACTTTATTCTCTGGGAAATAATGTTCCCTTTATACAGACACAAACAGAAACTTTCATATAAAGCCCTACTAACGCGCACACACACACACACACACACATACACACACACTCACATCAATTTAATCAAATATCATTAGAAAATATGAAACATCAATCCTTTAATCACAGCATAGTGCAAATGCAATAAACATGTACATTTGGTATCTATAGCTGATTTTAAAATTATTTTTCCCTCATATTTATACATCCAATCCAATCCTAAGTAACCAGTAAAACACAAATTCAGATTGCAATTCAGCTACAATGCATGCGAAGCACAAAAGCTTTTTAATGATCTTTGATTAGTTCTTTATTAAATTCATCAACGGAGCAAAGAAAATTTAATAAGCTTCACCATTTGTCATCTTTCTGATTAGAGTTTTGATTAGAACTTTAAGCTTTTATTTGCCTCCTTTCTATCCACTGCTATTATAATAGAGGGCAATGCAGAAGAACATATGTCTGATTTGGAATTCATTTAGAGATGCACAAGTTAGACCAAAGCTAGTGACAATTTTGTGGCACACAAACAGCCATTTTTATATGGGTAAGTTGTAAAAGTTCTACTGGAAGCCCAGAGATTGGCCCAATGGTTCATATATGTTAGTTTCAAAATCTAGTATTAATAATTTATTAAATTTATCATTTAAAGAGCAGGGAAACATATGATAACATGTGATACTTCATTGTTCTTCAGATAGGGTGGACTCTAACTAAAATGACTGAAATTTTTAGTGACCATTCTGATTGGGGCAGATAGATTTTGGGCAAGTGCCAATTGCTCAAGATCCCATATGTGGGAAAGATCCCATCCAAATTGAGTTTTGAAATGAGATAAATTAGTATTTCACAATGACTGCTATAAAATTGTATATGTATATGTTCTGAAGCTAAGTTTAATATTTTGCATTTCCAAGCATACTTCCACTTATATAAGACTTCTGACTTCAAATGACAAAAGAATAAAAAGAAAGTTCTATTAATAAAGGATGCAATGGAAAGAAAGTAGATCTGTAGGGTTTCATTTAAGAACAATCTTCTGTCCACAAACATTTCTGAGTCGTAAGTTTTGTCAAAGGGCAGGGGGAAACAGGTTGCCTATGATTCTCTAAAGCTTAACCATGAACCCAACATACACAAACAGTGAAGATCAAATTTTATATAGTTCTATTGATATAACCTTTCTTACTGAATTAAGATGGCCTTTCAACATATCAGTCATATATCTGCAATTTAATATAAATAGTTGTTTGTACCAATTTTGCAGTATTTTGTCTTCCAAGAGTCTTTGAACATGCCAGAGACGTGTAAAGACATTGTTAAAGAAAAGATAGATGTATTCAAGAGAGAGATGAGTGAAAATACTTTCATTCAGAACAAGATCTAATCAATGGATTATTTGAGCCGAATCCATTAGCAAAGGCTCTAAATGTTATAAGAAAAATAAGAGCTTGAATTGTAAATCAAATGAACTGTACTGCTCAGAAGGTACGGTAATTACGTCAGAAAAACTTCACTGAAAAAGTGCAACTCTGTAACTTCCATCATCTCATTAACATTAAGACATGCCATCTATCTAAGCTTAATAGTTAATGAAAGAAATTCTTCTCTGGAATTTGAAAAGGTAAAATGCTTCTCTATTAGCATTTTTTTCTTTACCAATAAATATTCATTTCATTATATTGCCTTATAAAACACCATTCCCCCCTTCTTATCTCTAGCCTCATTGCAACTACTAACCACAAAATGATCACTGGATACTAATTTATTATTTCTAAGTTCAGATATATTGATTATAAAATGCACTTTTATGATATAAAGACTACAGTCCCTTGATTCAGGCCAGCATATTAACCCAAGACAATGTGTGAAAAACACATTGATAAGATAGAATCAGTTCTCTTGATGTACTGAACATTAAGCTGCAATGGACAAGTATGAATTTGAATAAAACACATTTTCCCGTAGAGAAGCTGTTATTCTGTTACTGTAGTCCTATTGTAGAAGATCAAAGTTCAACTTTCAGTATGAGACTATTCGTGTTATCTACATTTAACAGGATATTTTAATGCATATTTTATGCATATTTTTCAGAAGCAGCTTCCCAGACTAGGAAAAGCAATTTAGAAATAGACAAACAAAAATAATACATTCATGTAAGTTATGATTGGAGGGAAAGATAAATGCAAAAAAATATTCCAAATCTTTGATTAAGAAGTCAAAGTTTTATTTCTGTAAGCTGCACATTATAGAAAGTGCTTAGCTAAATGGAAAATAGACTCGTGGAGAGGATAATAATGGGATTAATCATCTTGTTAGGAAGAAGAAATGTTATTGAAATAACTTCATGGTTGACATGGCCAGTTCTCAGATCAGGTCTCCTTTTCACAGACACTTGTTGTAACAGGAAGGGTGTTAACCTCTTCATCATGGTACTAATCGGTTCTCCAACATTATTTTGTCTAGCTAAGCGGAAAGATTCATCATCTCCTTACCTATTCTCACCTAGAGTAGAGGGAACGGTATTTAGACCAAGCTCTTTTATCAGATAATTTTGCCATTTTACAACAACTATTCCTTTCTGTCATTCAGACCTAATCACTACAATTTCCTCCTAGATTGTTTGCCTTTGGGGGTTCAAAATAAGACATAATGCAGCTGGCTATTTCTTGGTGCAGTTATAATGAATTATAATTCTTTTTCACACAGAGATATTTTGTCACGGACAAAGACTTAGCACTAACTTTAGAATTTTGCCTTCAAATGCAAGATAAACCCATAAAATATATTCGTTACATTCACATTTTTTGCACATAATTTCAGCAGTTCACAAAGTCAAGAAAAATCATGATAACACCCCAAAACAGAACAATAAAGTATAATGTTGTTGATATACAAATTTATAATTTGAGTTATTATGCAAACCACCTTTAATTGTCATTTGATGGAGGATCAGTGTCCTCTGCTCTTCTCCATGAAGACCCTCATGTAGGATGCAGGTTTCCTGATTCACTGCTTGGCAATGTATTGGTTTTATATCAAAGGGCTATAAATATGAATCATAAATATGAGTCTGTTGTCAAATGTCCAAATTTTGATCACATGATCATGGGGATGTTGCAATATTCATAACTGTGAAAAATGGTCACAAGTCGCTTTTTTCAGTGCTATGATAACATAAAACAGTCGCTAAATGAACTGTTGTAAGTCAAGGACCACCTGTATTAGAGAACCTGGTTTTAGGAGTTTAATATATGAATGAGATTAATAAATAAAAATAAACACTTTAATTTCTGTCAAATTGAAATAGCATGCAGTACAATATCCTGGTGGAGGGATTTTACTTACAATGGCAAATTAAGAAAATATGATTATCTGATTCTAACTCTAAGATGCATATGAATATACTTCCCATGTGCCTCTTAGATGCTTTGAAAACACTAAAGCATATTTAGGATACTTTCTTTTAATGCAACCTACAATCCTACTTAATTTGTCAGAGTCAGCAGCTTTAATAATGATAACAGAATATATAGGCTACAGATCTTTGTGCATCTGTCCATCTACAACTACAGTGCAGGATTTTTGTTTATTCTTTTCTACTGTTTTTATTATTGGTTATTTATTGGTTATATGGTTGTTATAGGTCAGAGTTGCTTAAGATGGGCAGCCATTTAGCTCTTTTAAATAAATTAATAAAAATAAATCTTAACCACTCCCACAATAGCATAAAAAAAGAAGCTGTTTGAGAGAATCTCCTACACTGATTCATGGACAGCTTGTCTAAAATTGGAAAATTTACTCTTTTTGTCAAGGGTATATCATTAACAAGGTTGCCTTCTTTTCAAGCTACTCAAGAGAACAGAACAGAATGTCCCTTCCACTTGCATAAGTTTTTTTTCCATGTATTGATTTAATACTGTGATTGTTATAACTTTCTCAAGTTTTAAAAACTACATGTTTTATAATTTTACCATTTTTGTATGAAATACTTGTAATCTATTTACCTCTACAGATGTGTATCTAAAGCTAAGCAATAGATTTTATAACTCACAGTACATCCTATTATGATACCAATTTTATTCAACTAGCTACAGTATTTCAGTCCCATGAGTATCAAGAGTATAGAATAGTTCCTGGGATCATAGAATTTGGCCATCTCTGATATTTTCTAATTTTTATAGTTACTTTGTTTTGAGGGACAAGTGTTTAATACCTTCTTTTGCCTATATGTTTTTATTTATTTATTTTATTTATGTCGATTTGTCAATTGCCTACAAATAATAGGTAGAAGTAAAAACATAGTTATGAATACATGGATACATATAAGAAAAATAAAAGAAACAATAGGACAGGGACAGTAGGCACGTTGCCAGAGTCTGACTAGACCAAGTCACTGGTCTGGTAAGAAAAAATGCAGTTCAAAATCATGTATGGTGTAGTACTGTCCTAACAGGAAAAAGAAATGCTGATGCTGCTAACCAAGGGAGGAGGGGGAGATTTCTAGTATATCTATCTCAATTCACATGTTTGCTGTATATGGCATAAGGTTGGTGTTTTTTAAAAAAACTTCTGCTTAATGCCAAGAATAGACCCCGTGTTTTGGGAAGGTTTAAACCTCATTCTCTCTATGATTCATTTTGAACTCCATATAAATACGCACATACGTATATGTTCATGGACACCCATATACCCAGACACCCATAATCAAAGAAGAGTTCTAGACAATACTACACTCATTTATGTACTCTAAGTTGGATTAATAAAGAAACTTCCATAATACAGAATTTGAAATATTTGTTACAACCATAATTGCTCTCTGCAGGAAGATATTAAATACATCTACTCCTTTTTACAAAGTTAAATTCTTTTTTATTTAAATCCCCTATTTTATGTTTCAGGCTTTGTTACAGAAATGTTTAAAAACTGCACTTAACTTATGCTTTAGTTCTGTGATGGCTGAAGCAGCTATTAACTTCAGTAGTCATATTATTAGAGAAATGGATTGCATTTCTTTGTAATTTTCTATATGCATCTACAAATTGTGTTACTTTAAAAGGTCAAGATAAGCCTTTTGTGCCATAATGAAAGTAAGGATAAATAATGGTACTTGTGTTCATAAATTAGACCTTGCCCATAAACATCCTTTTACACAGATAGTCAGTGGAAATCTATTAAATATTAGCAGCCATCTGGGGAACAGTGAACAAAACAGCCTTAAGGAGGTAGATTAATTGTAGGACCATTTAGGTATCATAGTGTGTTTAATGAATCATATTTTGCTAACTCTTAGTTGGGAGAAGGGGGATAGTAAATGAGAATGTTACATAAAGAGTGCTGCTGACATTAAATACAAAGCCTGATCTCCTAATGATGAATTCATTTTTATATGGAAAATATTCTATAAAGAAGAGTCTTAGGATCTAGAAATTAACTAGTGAAGTTTGCAAGAGGGAAGATCTGCTAACCCGTGTCTACTTACTATGAGAAAGCTATTCAGTTAATTTCCATTAGGAGATTCAACAGTTGATACAGTAATGTCACCTTGGCATTAGCTTGTTCCGAATCCAGAAATAATTTCCTTCCATTTTAAGAGGCACAGAAAAGACCCTTTGTTGTTGCGTTTATAAAGAAGCTGCTGAAACCAGCTTTACCATTTATACTTACTATTAATGTAGCTCTTTTGGAGTTATCAAATGGTTCATTTAATGCCCCTATTTTTCTCTAATAACTCAGCTATTCATATATAGTTCACAAACATTTTCCATAATACTCCTTAGTGTCATGGGTCACTTGTAAAACTTTTCATTCTGAATACATGAATTTTGTAAGAATGTTTGAGCTCACCGGAGACAACAGATGCCTCACATTTTTATCCTATTTAGTCACAGCTTTTTCACTCTCCCTACCTAATACGCAAATGATCAGGGTTATAGGAAAATATGAGGGTTTATGATTCATATGGCTTATACCCAGCATATTCCAACCACTCTTGTCCATGAAATATGGCGTCTCCAATGGAAGGCCTATTGACAAGAGTGATTCTTGGAAACACTTCGAAAAGTAGAATGCATGGTGAAGTTCCCCATGAAACTCACACAAAATTGGCCAAATGGCTCATTCAGAAAGGTGCTGCTATACAAGCAGTTCCTCTTACAAAATATTCAACTACCAAATAAGATGAAAATGGGAATGCTCCTGCTTCCCCTTGGAAGATCAGGATGTCTATTCCTAACTTAGTTTGTCCAAGGGGCAAACTAAGCTGCATTTCCTGCACCATTTTCATTTTCTTCTATTTCCTAAGAAACCATGGGTTAGGATTAGGTTTGGGCAAAAAAAATGTGGGCTTAGCAAGTTGCTTTGGCATATGGCAGCTGCCCTTATTAAAACCATAATCTAGCCACTTATGCTAAATGGAGCAGAGAATTTATTTATTTATTTATTTAATTTGATTTGTCAATCGCTTACAAGATAATAGGTGTAAGTATATACATAGTTATGAATAGATGAAATGGGTACATATAAGAAAAATAAAAGAAACAATAGGACAGGGATGGTAGACACGTTGGTGCACTTATGCATGCCCCTTACAGACCTCTTAGGAAAGAGGTGAGATCAATAGTAGACAGTCTAAGGTTAAAGTTTTTGGGGTTTGGGGAAGAAACCACAGAGTCAGATAGAGTATTCCAGACATTGATCACTCTGTTGCTGAAGTCATATTTCCTGCAATCAAGTTTAGTGTGGCTAATCTTGAGTTTGTGTCTATTGTTTGCTCTTGTGTTACTATGGTTGAAGCTGAAGCATTCATTGACAGATAAGACATTGCAATGTATGATTTTATATACTATACTTAGATTGGACCAAAGGTGGCATCGTTCTAGTTTTCTAGGTCTAGAATTTCGAGTCTGGTGGCATAAGGTATTCTGCAACGAGTAGAGGAGTAGAGAACTCTTCTTGTGAAATATTTCTGGACTTTCTCAACTATGCTAATATCAGATACATAATGTGGGTTCTAGACTGATGAGCTGTATTCAAGTATAGGTCTAGCAAATGTTTTGTATGCTCTAGTTAGTAGTGTGATATTACCAGAGAAAAAGCTACTTAGGATTAGATTAACAACTCTTAATGCCTTTTTGGCTATGTAGTTACAGTGGGCTCTAGCACTTAGATCTTTAGAGATGTGTATTCCAAGGTCCTTTACAGAGCTTGGATCATCAACAGGGTCTTGACTATTCAGCTTGTATTTTATTTTCTGATTTTTTTTTTTTGCCAGCATGTAAGACAGAGCATTTATTTGTTGAGATTTGAAGTTGCTATTTGTTTGACCATTCTGATACATAGTCAAGATCTTTTTGAAGAGTAGCAGTATTGTCTGTGGTATTGAACAGCTTTACCTCATCAGCAAAGAGAACGCAGTCGCTCTTAATATGATCACAGAGGTCATTTATGTAGAGGATGAAGAGAGTTGGGGACACTGCCTTGGGGACACCACTATTGACAGGTACAAAATTTGATAGGACACTCCCAATTTTGACCATTTGTTGTCTGTTTGACAGGAATGCTTCTATCCAGTTATGCAGTTGTCCAGAGATACCATAAGATTTTAGTTTTAGGAATAGTTTGTCATGTACCACTGAATCAAAGGCTTTACAGAAGTCTATGTAGATTGCCTCTATTGTTTTGCCCTGATCGAGTTGTGTAGTCCATATGTTTTTGCAGTGTAAGAGTTGCAGATTACAGGATAGTTTTTTTCTGAAACCAAATTGTTTATTAGAGAGTAGGTTGTTTGTCTCTAAGTGGAGGATAATGGATTAGTTAATAATTGATTCCATGACTTTACAGGTGATGCAGCATAAGGAGATTGGTCTGTAATTTTCAACTAGGCTGCAGTCTCCCTTTCTGAAGATGGGGATGACCATGGCTTATGACCATAGGTTAGGCAAGGAGCTGGTCCTGAAAGAGTTTTCAAAGATTATGCTTAGAGGTTCTGCTATGGCAGTGGATAGCTTTTTTAAGAAGTAGGCACAAACTCCGTCTGGTCCAATAGATAGAGATGGTTTTAGATTGTGTAGTGCTTTTTCAACATTGTCTTCTGTAAAATCGATATGTATTAGATCATTGTAGTTGTCTGTGGTTCAACTAGGAAATATTGGGCATGATCCATTGCTGTTTACAAATCTGACGTGTACCAAGGCAGCTAGATTGAAAGACAATTTGTGTCACAGATTGGGGTCCCACACCAAGAATAATGATTCTTAATTTTTCTATCATAGCAAGTCCACACTCTAATTCTCCATTGGCTCCTTTACTATTGTTCTCTTTTTATTCTACAATGTGTGAGAATTCCCAAATCACATGAAAGGCACCACTTGGAGACCTCTCTCTCATACCCAAACCCAGAAACAGGGAAATGTAGGTTTAGAGAACTTTCTATGTAGTTTGGAGAAATTATAGAAGGAGAGCCATGCATTAATGTATGGTAATCAAAAATCAGGAATCTGGTAGCATCTTTTAAGACTAATAGATTTTATTAAAAGGCATAGGTTTTCATGAGCTACATTTACTTCATCAGATGCATGGAGTCACTAAACTGAAATAGAATTCCTTTGTTATTTGGAATTTCTCATGTTACCCCGATATAGGGAACAGATGTTTCCACAATTCTCATAAAAAAATAAAAAATAAAAGATCCCACAATAAAAGTGAAGTGGCAAATCGGCAATATAACACTTTGACATTTCCAATTCTGGAAGTATAAATGTATTTTAAACTGTCATTGCTGTTTTAAAAATTGACAGATGCCTATTTATGAATGAAGCAGGTTGAAAGCCATTTGCAAAAATAAAAACGGCAATACCATTAAATAATACAAGTTCTAGGAACAGTTTCAATGATTTCTATAGTTGGGTTATTGTGATTCACTGATTAAGCAACTCTAATTCGAGAAGAAGGTTTGACTAAAACAGCTATAACAGCTGAACTAGTTGAGCAACCTTCTCATTTGAAGAAAACAGAGGTACAGATTGAATAAAGTTATGACAGTGCTGCAAAAATAACTTTCCAACCAAAATTCCGTCCTTTCATTTATAACCACTGCAATGTCCTTACGATCATATTATTGAGAGAGAGGTGCTCTGCAACTTGCAGGCATTTAGGAGCATTGGTATGGCCTGTAAGTCATAAAATCACCATGTGTGTGTTTCACAGCTGGGTTCTGACAAGCAAAGTTAATGGAGGAGCTGGCAGTACAATTGCAAGTCATAGTCATGTGAGGTTTGCTTAATGATTGCATCACTTAGTGACAGAGTTGCTGGTCCCAATTTTGATTGTTAAGTGAGGACTACCGGTATAGAAATAAGATATTGCAACAGATAAGGGTTATCATCAGTAGCATTTACCCTCAAAGCAGAAACAATGACAACTTGCTCCACACTTTTCAGTACCATCGGATACACCAAAGTATTGTTGCTTGCTGTGATAGCTATTATCCCATTTACATACAAAAGCACTGCATTACTTAGATTTATAAATATAAAGTAACATAGTTACTCACTTTACAACATAAATTTTGGACTCAGTTGTGGTCATAAGTTGAGGAGTACCTGTATTAGTCCATAGTAGGCTGAATTAATTAATGATACCGTGTTTTTCCAACAATACGGCCTCCACCAATAGGAAGACCCAGCATGCTTGCTAGGCATGAAATGAAATTAAGCCCCTCCCCCGAAATGTAGGCCTAGTTTAAAACATGCTGGGGGGGGAGGCTGGGGGTTAAAACATGCTGGGGGGAGGGCAGGGGGGGAAACTTGCCTTTAACAGTGCCCTGCGCGGCGCTGCCGCTGTTCTCGCACCAGCTGCAAGTATAGAAGCATTTCTGCTGCTTCTCAGGCGGGGGAGCTCCCTCCATGGCTTCCACAGTTCCTGCCAGCATGAGAACAGCAGCAGCGCCGGCGGGAACGTGGAAGCGTTTCTGCTGCTGCTCAGGTGTGTGCGGAAGCAGCAGCAGCAGAAACGCTTCCACGTTCCCACCGGCGCTGCTGCTGTTCTCGTGCCGGTGGGAATGTGGAAGACACAAGGAGGCTTCCGCACACACCCGAGCAGCAGGAGAAACACTTCCATGTTCCCACCGGCACTGCTGCTGTTCTCACGCCAGCACCAGCGGGAACTGTGGAGGTAAGCGAGGGAAAAGCAAGAGCAGCAGAGGAAGCAGCAGTGGCAGGCGCCGAAGGTCTTGCAATTTAAAATGCCCTGCCAAAGCCGACATCCACACCGCTGCCGCCCACCCGCTGATGGGGGGGGAGAGAAATTAATTCACCCCCAAAAAGACGGCCTAGCCGTTTTTTCGGGGCTCAAAAAAAAATAAGGCCCTTCCTTATTTTGTGAGAAACATGGTAACAATAACTCGATACATTTATTTATTTTATTTATTTATTTATTTGATTTTATGTACCGCCCCCTCTCCCAATGGGACTCGGGGTGGTGCACAGCCAAGTAAAAACAACACAGTTACAAATACAATTTTAAAATAGAATTAAAATAGATTAAATTAGTGGCTGGAATAGAATAAAGATAAAAATTAACCTGGAAAAATTTAAAAAACTACAACCATTAAAACCAATTAAAACCCTACCAGTAACTCTAGGCCAGACCGGCTTGGTGGAAAAGGTGGGTCTTCAGCGCGCGCTGGAAGGTTTGTAGGTCAGGGATAGTTCTCATCTCCAGGGGTAATTCATTCCAGAGGGAGGGTGCTCCCACAGAGAAGGCCTGCACCCTCGGGGCTGCCAGCCGACATCGCCCAGCTGACGGCACCCGGAGGAGGCCCACCCTGTGGGAGTGCACTGGCCAACGGGAGGCCGATGGTGGCAGCAGGTGGCCCATAAATACCCAGGTCCCGAGCCATGGAGGGCTTTAAAGGTGACCACTAGCACCTTGAATCGCACCTGGAAGGCCACTGGAAGCCAATGGAGCTCGCACAAGAGCGGTGTAACATGGGAGCTTCGAGAAGCCCCCAAAACCACCCGCGCGGCCGCATTCTGCACCAGCTGAAGCCTCCGGATGCTCTTCAAGGGGAGCCCCATGTGGAGAGCATTGCAATAGTCTAGGCGGGAGATGACAAGGGCAGTTGTGACTGTGTGGAGTGCATCCCGATCTAGAAAGGGCCGCAACTGGTAGATCCTATGGACCTGACAAAAAGCCCCCCTGGCGATGGCCGCTATATGATCTTCTAACGACAGCCGTACATCCAGGAGGACACCCAGATTGCGCACCCTCTCCGTGGGGGTCAAATTTTCTCCCCCCATGGCCAGCGATGCTGTATCTGGGTTCTGGAAACCACAGCCACTCGGTTTTGGCCGGGTTGAGTCGAAGCCTGTTTCGCCCCATCCAGCCCCGCATGGCTTCCAGGCACCGGGTCATCACTTCAACGGCTTCGTTGGGGTGGCCTGGGGTAGAAATGTATAACTGAGTGTTGTCAGCATACTGGTGGAACTCTACCCCAAAACCACGGATGATCTCACCCAGTGGCTTCACATAAATGTTGAACAGGAGGGGCAAGAGCACAGACCGCAAATCAGGAGCCTCGGGGTCAACCTCTGCCCCCCTGCCAACACAAATTGCGAACGGTCGGAGAGGAAGGAGGAGAATCACCGCAACACAGTGCCTCCCACTCCCAACCCCGCCCCCCCCAGCCATCACAATAAGATACTGTGGTCGACAGTATCAAAAGCCTCCGAGAGATCTAACAGGACCAAGACAGAGGAGCAACCCCTGTCAAGGGCCCTCCAGAGATCATCCACCAACGTGACCAACGCCGTCTCCAACGCCGTCATGGAGCTTTACTTTGCAAGATGGTTCAAAAGAATCTCAATATATTTGCATTTTTGAAATAATGCTGTAACAAACACTTCTCAATATAGTTAGGGGTCAGTTCCAGGTTTGACAGACCTGATGTTGCTGAGAACTGGAAATTAGGTGGCTGTAATAATTGTTACCCAGCTCCAATTGATTTTCTGCACAGTCCTGCAGGAAGTAAATTTGAAGAAACAGCTCTGAAAATTACCTCCTGATTAAAAAAAAAATCTCCAGAAAGATAAGCACCTTTTGCTAACCTAACCATAAAAATATAGTATAAAGATATAAAATATATTCAGAAATAATTAAATGCCTATTCTTTATCTCAGTTTGAAAAAGCGGCTCCAAGTACAAATTGCCAGGGAGTGTATTCTCTGGTTTGGGAGTTATGATAGCTCTTTCCCAAATGCCCAGCTAGCAAAGGTCAGAATATGAGCTTGATGATCCCTTAACGTAGCCCAGATTGACCGACTCTAATGGAACCATAGCCTCCAACATCTTAAGAGAAGTATTGTAGATATGGGTGCTTGTGTGAAGGACAGCTTTATTCATCCACCCCCCCAACTTTTTGTAATTTATCATATGTCTCCCTCCCACCCCACTCTCCATGACCTGGGTAAAGAGATAACCAGATTTTGTATTTGCACCTCAAAATGGCATACACTTGCTTTGGTTACCTTGTTGTCCTGTTGAGTTCCAGGATATAGCAAAAGCACTTAGACTTATATACCTCTTTATAGTGCTTTACAGCCCCCTCTAAGCAGTTCACAAAGTCAGCATATTGCCCCCAACAATCTGGGTCCTCATTTTACCCACCTCGGAAGGACGGAAGGCTGAGTCAACCTGGAGCCTGGTGGGAATTGAACTGCCAAATTGTAGGCAGCTGGCTGCAGAAGTAGCTTGCAGTACTACACTTTAACCACTGTACCACAGAACTTCATCTATCTCCAAACCATAATGAGAAAGGCTTCAATGATCCTTTGCTGCACCAGTGGTTCAATGTATCCAGAGGTGGGCTGCACTTATGTTAACAACTGGTTTGCTGGTTGTGAGCGCGCATGCACCTCTTCAGGGCTGAAACGCAGCTTCAAGTATGCAGCTAATCTACTCAGGCAGCTCCGGTGAGGACAGCAGGCATGGCACGAAACTGAGCTGGATAGCATGGGTGGGGGGAATGAGCCAGAACGTTAGTTATATATGGAAAGAATAGCTCAGGTGAACGGACCCAGCCAGAGATCACAACTACTAGTTCACCAACCCGGTCTGACCAGGCAACAGCCCACCACTGAATGTACCTACTTCAAAAAGCAGCTTCAAAGTGCTTATGTTCTGCAAGGCTTTATCTCCCCTTAACTTGGAAGGAAATAAATTTCTTAGCAATAAAGTGGGAACAGAGGTAATAAAAATAGTATTGGGATCAGCAGTGGGAATAGCAAATTTCATGCTGGTTTACTTTTCTGTCAGCACAAACAGGAGAAATTAGTGGGGTAAGGCCCTTAGTTTTAATTGTCATTTCAAAGCCCCCTCCTGCTCCTTTTTATGCCATTACATCATGTATCATGTATCAATCTTTCTGCCTTTGAGCTACATCATTCTCCTTCAAATTAGGGCCCTTGGCCATTTTTGCATAATGTTCATTAAGATCTTATCAGTATGTTCATATTATTGTTTCCATTGTCGGCTTGAGGATTCTCAGCGTGCCCATTAGTGCTGCACATCACAATCTTCAGCCTGGGAGTTGCCTGAGGAATACCCATTGCTAACCCAACATCCTTTTTCTTGAAAGTCAATATCCTCTCTTGAAGGACTTTAGCCATTCCTCTTGGGACAGACTGTGAACATAGTTTTGCTGATTCTCATAAATCTCCATTTGGCAAAAACATAGTTATGGGCAGGGATAGCCAAGGAAGAAGATGCAAATGTCAAGGAAAACAGAAACACTTAATATCTCCGGATTCTTCCTTCTGAATACATTCTTCACCCGCCACTGCCAGTTGCAAATTAACCTGGTTTCCTTCTGTAACAGCTAGCATCACAAAAATGCTGCTTTAAACAATAGCTAATCTCAGCTCTTACAGATCTGTTTTTGTCTCCTTTTGCACTTTGATCCTATTTTATATTTCTTGTCTAGTGTAAGCTGAGTCACAATTAAGAAGCTAATATCATAGTAAAGACTCTCAAAAGCATAAAGAGAAGGAGGTACAAAATCTCTAGAATGGCACTGCAATAGTAATCTATAAGGGTTTGTTTTAGTAGTATAAAAATAATTATGGGATCAGGTAGAATACAATTCCCAAGTGGAGGGCAAGATAGCACCTCATAAATCACTGTCACGAAGCAAAGGCTAGCATATTTGCATGTGAAAAGACGGGGGAGCAGCATTTATGAAGAACTGTGAAATTACGCCTGTATTTATTATTATAATTTTGTGTCATCCCCATCTCATTTCAGCATGACCTGTAAGAATAGATTAAATTAGAGCCATTTTCTTCTCTTGTTAACATCTTTATCACAAGAGCAAGCTGTCAGAATTTTAGTGTCAAAAAAAATAGTCTGGGAATTACTGAAGGTAATTGTTAGACTATTTCCATGGGGCTCACCTTGATTGGGTGCCACCATCCAGTTTTCACTCCCTTCAAAATGTGCAGATGCTACACGAAATAGCAATCAGCCTAAAAATGCTGACCCCATTCTCCTCCCAAAAGAAAATAAGAAAACCTCCAAATGAGAAAAAAGACAAAAGCAAAAAAAGAGACTGCAAAGAAAGATGAGCACTAAATCTTGTACATATGTTATCAAAAATGGATTATCATTTAAGGCTAAGCCATAGAGAGGCTTGAGGGGAGGTTTGTCTTTGCATTATATGTTAATACAGCCATTCATATACAAAGGTATGTGGCTTAATGTTGTTGTGCACCATGCAGGTTGTTATAGCTTGTCTAACTGGTGTTAAAACAAATCATGTAAGCTTAGCTCAATAGCTCTGCTTGCATAACATTAGGCAGAATTCTGAGCATAAGCAAATTAGGAAGCCAATTTACTCCAGATTTCTCTTTCTTAAAAGGTGTAACTAATAAACAAGGTAGTATAATAGAATAACAGAATTTCAAAATATAAGCAAGAGACCCTATACCAGTTTGAACAAATGACTGTCCAATCATTTCTTAAAAACCTTCAATGATAAAGCACCCACAACCTCTGAAGGCCTTCCATTGGTAAATCGTTCTTACTATCGGGAAATTTCTCCCTAGTTCAAGATTGCTTGTCTCTTTGATTAGTTTCCATCCATTTTTTTTGTCCTTCCTTCTGGTGCTTCAGAAAATAGGTTGACCCCCTCTTCTTTGTAGTAGCACATCAAATATTGGAACATTGTCATCTCTAGTCCTTCTTTTCATTGATCCATGAAAGGTTGATTTTAATAAGTCACTGGAAATAGGATTTTGAACTACCTAGTTCAAAAGAAATTGAGTCCATCAGTTTTGCCATTTTATTTACTTGTCATGGCAGCTGAGAGTAAGAAAACAGGAGTTAACAATAGCAGATTTCTTTAATGTGAAGCAGGATCTTTTAACTCACTGCTTCCCATTCCATGTAAAAGTGCCTAATATGCATTCCCAAAGATAAAGTATCTTTCTAAAACTCCAGGGTTATGGAATTCAATATCATTTTAAAATATGATTGTTTCTTAAACAGAAAAAATAGTTTTGTGAAGAGAAATGGTGCAGTATTTTAATGGGTTAAATAAAATATTTATTATGAAATATTGAAAAATTGACTACGAACAATTTCCTCTTGGTTTTTATTTTTGTAGAATTCTCTAGTCTCCTCCTTCTTGTTGTTCTTCTTTCTTTTTTTACAGTTCTGTGTCCAGTATAATATTTTGGAGGGGAGAGCAGCAGGGGAGGCAGGGAAGGCTAGCAATTGTGGAGGGGAAAGGAAGGAGACACCAGAAATGGAAAAAGAAGTAATGTATAAATATAAATTTTGTATTATATTCTAGTATGTCTTGCCTAATGGAAGAAATAATGGTTTTGATTTGATCTGTTCCAGGGTAGCTTTCATGGAAAAAGGATCTTATGAAATTAAAAATATCTTTGGATGGTGACGAATACCTTGATAATATGTTTATAAGAATACCTTTATAAATGTGGTATAAAAATTAAAATGTCCTTCCTCCAGTGAATCCCAGTTTACTCCCCATTCTAAAGGAACTGTTGTCTAGCAATAAAAGAATTCTTGGCCAGATTCACTATTATCAGGGGATTCTTTGCAGGTCTTTTTGATGTGCAAAACCAGGCTTCTAAGAGTGGACTTCCAAGGATTTCCTGTACATTGTTCTTCCTACAAAGCCTTCCACATGCTATTTTAACCTCTTTCTTCCAACTCAGAGCAGAAGTGGCATGAAAGAAGAGAGGAGTAAGAAAAATAAAGAGAAATGTAAAGTGCTCTTAGTCTTAGTTTCTGCTAAATTTAAACTGGAAGCTTAAGGAAGAGATTATATTGATTTTTCTAGAATACTTACAGTCCTTTTCTGCACAAGCCTACCCTGAAGCAAATCCCATTAAATCCACTAAAGTTTTATTACTACACTAGCTCTATACCCGTGCTTCGCTACGAAACTATGGGATCGGGCTTAGTTTTGGGGGAAGAAAATAATAATTATTTTTCATACATAACTCAAGATAATGAACATACAAAGTGCTTCTTTATCCTGCTATTTCCCCACAATACAACCTGATGATCAGGTGTATGTATCAGGTGAAATACTGTCTGGCCTAAGGACCCCAGATGGCTTTCATATGTAAGGCAGGACTAGAACTCAGTAGAATCCCTCCTGGTTTCTAGGCTAGTACCTTAACTACTAAACCAAACTGCTGAGCATATCCCACCAATTAGTGACTGTTCATTCCAGGAAAGGCTTTGGGTTACCAAAGCAAAAACAGGTGCACCCACAAGAATACCTTTACCATTTCTCCATGTCAGGGAATTATGGACTATCTGGACCACCTTCTTCTGAGCAAGAGAGAATAGGAATATTGCTCTCAGATAACTTTTTGCTTCAATAAGAAATAGTTCTCCATTTGATATCACTCAGAACTGAATGACACGAAACCAAAAGGTTGATTGTCCAGGGATTGGAAAGTTGGCTGCAAACAATTCACAAAGCTTCACAGATATATATTGATGAGCCAGCATCCATTTACAGAATTGTGTGTGCTTAATTTCAAGGTCAAACATAATGTTCTCTCCTTGTACGATATATTAATTTAATGGCCACTTTTATGCTGCATCTTGGAAGAATGCAATTTGATGCAGAGAAGCTGTGGGTGGGAAGGGTTTGTTTATTTTCCCTTCTTCAATCTTTTTTCTAACTCTGACCCTCCTCCTCACAAATTATCCATGTCTTCCTCCCCCAATACAGGGGGACCTGTCAAAGATCAAATGTTCAATGCATACCTCCTCAAAAGCAAGTTTCACAGTATCAGTAGAGGAGAATATTGTAGCTTGGGATTGAAATAAAGGGATCCTTGGTTCTCTTGAGCTTGGTTGCTTTTTGCAAACATTTCATTACCCAAATTAGATAATGTCATCGATGACTACACTGATGTGATTAGTAGACTGCACTGATGAAGTTATTTAGTTTAGATAATAACACGTCTACAAGAAAACAACCAAGCTCAGAGCGCACCAAGGAACCTTAAGTTTCACATTGTTCTATGTGGCTAACCCTCAGATCAGTGTTGGAGCATTTCCTGCTCCCTTAGTAGCTTCTAGTCTTAAAATTGCCAAGGATTAAGTCAGGGATGCCTTTAAAGCAGTAATTTTCAAACTTGGGAACTGTGGTTTAAGATCTGTGGTTTCAATTCACAGAATTCCCCAACCAGCATTGGGAGTTGAAGTCCACAGATCTTAAACTTACCAAGTTTGAAAAACCTAAAGGCAGGAAGAACAATCAGGCTAGTGTTCCATAAAACTACAACATCAGTCAGGTGTCTTCAACCTTTTTAAAGCAAGTGCTCCCACTTGGAGCTTTGAATCCTTGCTGTGGCTGCTCTCACAAAATAGCTACCATGGAGTGTTCAGCTATATATAAAACTGTTATTTACCAGACAACAAAGTGATGCACTTGTCATGCTTGAGAGGGTCATGTTTTTTACAATAATGCAAGCAATGATATTCAGTGGAAGAAAATTAACGTATAGACAGCCACCTAATCTTCCATAAACCTCCACAATGTTCTTGGTGTTTTTTACCCTTAACTTTAATTCAGTTTTGGCACTTCATCATCTCAACTGAATGATATTTTTATAAAGCGTGAAATCCTACTCCCTAAAGTAAAATAAAAAACAAGGATAACAAAAACAAAACACAATAGACGTATTTTTATTTAACACATTTTAAAACCTTTAAACTTCATCCCCCAAATATGTACTTATAAGAAGAGTTTCAAGAGTTATATGCTATCTCAGGGTCTTCAAACTTGACAGCTTTAACTTGTGGACTTCAACTTCCAGAATTCTTCCTCCAGTCATGTTAGCTCAGGAATTCTGGGAGTTGAAGTCCACAAGTCTTAAACTTGCCAAGTTTGAAGATCCTTGTGCTACCTAGTGGGATAAATCATTCTATTTAATTAAAGATAAATTGTTTTGTTAAGTATAGTTTTTTTTCCATTGGAGTCTCATTTGTAAAACAATTCTATTTTCTGTAAATGATGATTACTTCTTCAGTGAGAAGAATTCAGAATAGAATATTGTCATAGCATGAGAGACTCCTGCTGTTTGCTAATTGGAATGGCATTTGTCGAAAAAATATGGTCACTTACCATTTAAATCAGAAGGTCCTATATTTTTCATTGACATGACCCATCTTGATAATCCATTGGGGCCTGGATTAAAGACACATATTATAAGATTGAATTATTCTAATAAAAATATGGATCCCATTTAGAACAGGGGTGAACAAACTTCAGCCTATAAGCCTACAGTTACTGCAAATTCTGTCATCCCCAAAGTTTCCCAAAATCAGACTGATGAAATTATGGGGCACAATTGCCTACAGATTTTAAGGTGGAAAAGAAAATATGTGATTAAGTCTCAATCATCTGTTGGTGAAAATTAATCCCTCAGATTGATGATGATGATGATATAGATACACCTGTCATCCCTCTCAGTTATATTTGTCATACCTCCTGCAATCCCCCACCATTTTAAAAAACTGCCCACCTTGATTTAGAATAAGAAAAGAACTAGTCAATTTTAATCAAGGCTGCAGTGTAGCCTTTGTGATGATTGGGCATTAGTCTGCCGTTAGTTGGATACTAGACCAATGCCTAATCATAACAAAGACGATAGATAGTATGTAAGGCTAAGAAATCAATGCCATGTAGGTCATTACTACTTTTATTGTAATAGCTACAGTAACACAATCTTGCATCCATTGACTTTGGGCTCAGGCCCCTATTTATCTGATTATTTCTTTGGTAACGAGTCTTCTCTTGTCCTTCGGAGCATTTCCCCCTGCCTTCCTATCCATCTACATCATTTTCTTATGATTGTAATAAATTCCTGTATGGACTATTATACATGGTGTTGTTTAAAAAATGTTTTGGAAAATATAGTCAGTCCAAAATAGGGTTTAACTGGAATCATCATTGTTGTTGTTTTCATTATCATTATCATCATCATCATCATCATCATCATCATCATCATCTATTAAATGTATAGGCTGCCCAACTCTGGGCAGAATAATGCTTTGTCTGCTGTGACCTCTAATCAGTTTCCATTCTTCATATAAGTTTTTTTTTTTTGTTTACTTTAGAACTTTCTCATCTTAATACAGGCATTGAACTTTCTTCTGCATATGCTTCTGTCTAGTTAACTAAATCAGGTGGTTCTAATTGATGGTCTTCCAATTATGTTTTATCCAGAGAAGCTTTTTTCTTTCTTTCTTTCCAGATGAAAACCATTTTAATAACAAGTCAAAGACACATGATAAAAATAATAATATGGCCAAGCTGACTCTATCAAGCAATATGTGTAAAAAGAAATGGGCAATGCCTGTTTCAAATCAATCCTATCCCAGGTTTTATAGGAAAAATAGTTGAACATAATATGGAGAGTCACCCCATTAGATTAGTGAATGATTTGAGATTTTCTCGGTTTGATGGTCCTCAGAACAACCAGAAGAAATGCTAGGCTCAAAGATGACCTTGTGCATATTAAACAAAAATAGCTAGTTGATCCAGGGTAAACCAGCTCAGGGAGTTGGTTTCATCCAATTGAGGAATTAATGTTCATCAACCGATGAATCTAGCCCAAAGAGTTGGAGAGTAGGATTCCCAACATCAGTAGGAGCAAGGAGGATCCTTAAATGAACCCTTTCCACTCGGGCTGCCATTATGTAGCCAAAAAATGACCTGTGGCTACCACCAATAATTGTTATTAGCACCAAGCCTGCACAACAAGAGACTAGTAATGACAAAGACCATTTGAAGAGGGCTAGCATAATTTCAGTGAGATGTCCAGATAATTTTATCTCTTTCTCTTACATCTGCAGACCAAGTGAAAGTGATCTGAGAAATCAAAGCATGAGATACCTCATTGCAGATCAATACAAATTTATATCTAACAAATAACAGTAAATTATTCAAGAATTATCCCAATCTGCCTAATTTGTATGTGCATGTGTATTCTGTATCTATGAAGGAAAATAAAACTCAACCTTTGGCTGCTTCCTTTTCCATTGCCCTAATAGTACAGAAATCTCCAGAATTTTTCAACCTTTTAAAATGTAACCGAAGAAGGTAAATCTACTTCTTTTCAATTTAGCAGTTCTACTTCATGCTGTAATAAATGATAGTTGTAATAGCTATCCTTAAGGTATCCTCAGCATGTTATTCATTCTGTTATTCATAAGGACTTGAATTAATGTAGTTTAGTTTCCTTAAAGAGGTATAACTGAGATAAAAGATTCTCAACAAAACAATTGATATTGCCATTATCAAGTACATCATTCCAGTTCCTTGTGTACATAAAATTAATGCATTAAAAAAACAAACACATTCTTCATCATTAGAAACAATACATAAGGCATGCATACACAAATGCCCACATGTATATAATTTTATCTACATTGATATGCCTCTGGAACAAGAGTGAAATAACTGAGTATTAGAGTGTTAAAGTAAGTCCCAGCTAATCAAGGGCTAGATATTATTTTCTTGAATATAAGTAAAAAATGCCCATAGAGGCCAATAAGAAAAAAGAAAATGAAAACTGATGCTGAAAATGCACTTTCCATTCTGAGAATTGACTGAACTCCCTTCCTGAATCTATTCTTCCATTTTCCGGCATTGTCATTTTCTGTGATTCGCGCCCCTCCTCTTCCCTCACCCCTGCAACTTTCTTTCCTTTTCATTTTCCCCTCTTTTTTTGTCCATGACCTTTCTTCGGTCCAACTCAGCCATCTAATGGTCTGAAGAGGGCTTCTTCACATGACAGAAAGCTTTAGGTTTAAGACTTCACCCCCTCCTTCATTAGAGGGGGACGTGAACAGCCTCTGTGTGCGGGGTGTTAATGAACATGAAGAAAGATTTTTTTTTCTATGTGTTTTACACATTATGTTCTTGACTTCTCGAGGTGCTACAATAAATTGCCGTGCTTCATTTACAAGGAGTGATAACAGCAGCAAAATGAGGATCTGGTGGCAAATTACTTTTCTGTTCACCCTGGGTCAGGCTGTTGGGGCTAAAGAGAAGAGCTTCTCTAATTTGAAATTCCTCCTCGACCAAGCTATTCTCACATTAATGTTCACTGCCATAAATTGTAAAGTCAAATGAAGGAGCACTGTTGAAAATTAACCAGTATTTTTGTCCTTTAAGTACCAATAGAACATACTTTGGCTCCGGAGACTGGTAGTTATCAAAGGCAGCTCTGACAACAACCTGACAGGGTGCCCGGCAGAGCTTGCCTTACTCAAGACTGTGAGTAAAGCCCAATCACATGGGGGGACACCCCCACCCCAACCCCACCCGAAGCAGCAAGCCTAAAAGAGGTTTGGTTGCAACAAGACTATAATTTTGCCTAGAAGAGGAGGGTGTTCAGAAACCAGCCATATGATGGATCTATTTAACTAGATACTGTACACAGGCATTAAAAGTCATGTGGTCTCCGACTACAGCCTCTGCATGTTTAATGAACTGCAATTGTGTGTGTCTCTGGAAGGAGCCCCCTCTGCCCCTTGAGGCTTTGAAGGACTTTCGTCAGTCAAAACGCAAAGCAGGATTGGAGTATCTAATGAGAAACAAAGGCAGCACCTGCTTCGTGGGTAACATTTTATGCTGATCCCACATTTGCCTTTTAGCCAAATCAAATGCACTATAAATTGGGGGGGTCAAAGGAGAGAAGGGAGGGAAAGGCTGGACCTTATATGCCCATCGACCACAATTACTCAGGATTTGGATGCTGAGATCTGGACCATGTAGAAGAGTTTCACTCTTTGTCTATAAACTGGCGTGGAACTTGCTTGGCAAAGGTCCCTCCCTGGCAGAATATTTCATGGTACTGTAATGTAAAAAACACATTAACTCCACCATCCTAGTCTAGTTATTGTAATCAGTTATGTTTTCATGTGTACATTACTGATATATAAGGTTGTTGTAGTTCTTGTGTGTGGCTTAATTGCTTGTTTTTGCATATCTTGTGTGATTGATGATGTTCTAGAAAATCTTTTTCCCCTAAAGGAGACTTTCTAAATTACTTTGTTTGGATGCTAATGATTGTGTTTCATTAGTGGCCCTCTCATCCAGAATCATCTTTAAATGAATGAATGTGCCATAATTAAAAATCTGAATTATGAATTACTTTGAATGGAGACAACATTGTCCCGATTTCCCACTGAGACTCCGTGTTATTTCAATTATGTAAATATGTTTAATCATTCCCCTTTTGTTTTTCTAATTATTTAATATTAATGTTGCTTTACTCCTTTATTGCTACCAGAAGAGATATGGCATCTTAAATGAGAGTACTTAGACAAGTGATGCACAGATGACAAGATTAAAGTTATCAGAATGCATAACCCGTTTCAATGCATAACAAACATGCTATTAACGTTCATACTAATATGACAACACTAGCAGTAATTGCACTTCATGCATGTTTTGTCTGTGCAAACCTAATGCATTCACAATGAACAATTCCAAATCATTATCCTTTTTCTTAACATCAAAATCCATTTGAGAAAGTTGACAGTTGGTGAAGATATCAAGCACTGACAAAAATGAGAATTTCCTCTTTCTAGCCTCCTCTGTCAACCAGCAATCAGCATAGAGCATTACATTTTAAAAAAATAGCAGCTGGACATCAACTAGGTTTTTTTCATTCATTCACCAAAGCCATTTGGTTTTAAGGTTTTCCAATTTGTTTTTCGACTTAGTAAAGATTGTTTGCTTCATCTTTATAATTGGAATGATCTTAGAAGAGCTCTTTATTTAAAAAAATAGAGGCAAAAGATTATTACATAGACATAGTTAAGATCTGGATCGCTATAAATTAAAAAAAGACCTAATTTAAAATAAAATATAAAATAAATTTGCAAAACTTGTAGGGAGAAGTAAGAAATATTAGGGATATTTATTGAAATGCAAACATAATTATATTAAACAAGGAAAGGTTTTCCTCTGAATGTTTAGGTACTAACTTAAAAATAATTTGTGTTGCAATTGATATCATTTACATTTTAATATCTTAATCACAAATATAAACTTGCAAAGCAAGTACAAAACTATCACGGAATTTCAACATTTTGCCTAGAACATTACACAGTTTGGATACCAATGGGAGATACTGGATAGTACATTTGGTAGATATCCCGAAATTGTCTAGATTATATAAAATTGTACTGTGATCTTTATTGATAAATGACCTATATGGTCTCTAAGTATATAATGGTATTTGAGTCAACAAGCCATAAATGGGTTGGAAAGCTGTACTTCAAAATCTGAGCAAAAGCAATAGGTGGATGAGCTGTTAGTGAGATTTTATACTGGTGGCCAGATAAATTGGAATCAAATATAAATAGGTTTTATAAGCACAGGATTAACAATTTTTTTCATCACATGAAGAGTTTGTTTTGATTTAGCTATTACCAGTAATTATTTAACAGAATCCATTTTCATGCTGGTAAAGAAATTTGTATTTATTTTCAGAGATGATGCAATTGAATATATAATTGGGTAAAGTGTGGGGGGGGGGTGGGAGAGAGAGAAAGAGAAACAGAGACTGAAACAATGCTTTTCCATAATAATGGCCAAAAGATATACTATGATACAATCCATTCAAAACTGACATTATTGATTATAAAGGCTATAAGAAATGAGTGCTAGAGCCCACTGTAACTACATAGCCAAAAAGGCATTAAGAGTTGTTAACCTAATCCTATGTAGCTTTTCCTCTGGTAATATCACACTACTAACTAGAGCATACAAAACATTTGCTAGACTAATACTTGAATACAGCTCATCAGTCTGAAATCCATATTATGTATCTGATATTAACACAGTTGAGAAAGTCCAGAAATATTTCACAAGAAGAGTTCTCCACTCCTCTACTTGTTGTAGAATACCTTATGCCACCAGACTTGAAATTCTAGACCTAGAAAACCTTGAATTATGCCATCTTCGGTTTGATCTAAGTATGGTATATAAAATCATACATTGCAATGACTTCCCTGTCAATGAATACTTCAGCTTCAACCATAGCAACACAAGAGCACACAATAAATACAAACTCAAGGTTAACCACACCAAACTTGATTGCAGGAAATACGACTTCAGCAACAGAGTGGTCAATGTCTGGAATACTCTACTTGACACTGTGGTTTCTTCCCCAAACCCCAAAAACTTTAACCTTAGACTGTCTACTATTGAGCTCACCCCTTTCCTAAGAGATCTGTAGGGGGCATGCATAAGCGCACCAATGTGCCTACCGTCCCTGTCCTATTGTTTTTTTTATTTTTCTTATATGTACCCATTTCATGTATTCATAACTATATATATATACGTATACCTATCATCTTGTAAGCAATTGACAAATCAAAATAAATAAAAAATAAATAAATAAAAATTTCTAAATCTTGCAAAATATTGATATTCTCTTTGAAATCCTGTGACATTATATTATTCTTTGAAACTCTTGCAAAAACACTAAAATCCTGTAAATTTTTCATTTTTTTATTTTATAGAATAGAACAGAATTCTTTCTTACTGGCCAAGTATGATAGGTCACACAAGGAATTTGTCTTGGTGCAAATGAATTCTATTAAGAATGGACAATACAATTTTCATGTTCAACCTAGTACTTCCATTATTTTTTATCTTCAGGGTTGTCTCTCAATACAAGATCATCAGCTCATTATCAGGTTAATTTTTCCTGTACAAAAATCTCCAATATCTCAGAGGCTAAGTTGAATTTTTTTTTACAGTATATGTCTACATGTGTGTATTTAAAGAAGTCTTCTGTTCTTTGCACTCTATCCAGAAAGAATTCCAGAGAACTCAAATTGTTTGTTTGTTTTTTACAAATAAATGTGCAAGATTTTTATACTGATCTTCCATCGTCAGAGTAGCTTGAAATAAAATGGCTTGTTTTTCAGTTACAAATCTTTTTCAAATGGCATTGTTTTTGGGTTGGCATGATAAATACTTGACACAGAGCTTAGATAAGACAATTTAAAGGTGAGGCTTTATTCTTTTTTGAGCAAACTGGAAGTGCAACATTCAAGTTCCAACATGTGGCATAAACCACAGGGGACATGACTTCATTCAAATAGTTTTGCTATTATAAGTATCCACCTGTCAAAATAAGTATGGACACTTTACTAGAGATATTACCTTCCCCAGAAGTCTTTTGACTAGAAGTAATTTGCTTTGTCCCTTTTCCTAATATAACTTTAAACCATGATTTGAAAAGAGGGGAGGGGGGAGAGATTTTAATTCTATAATTCCAAATTATATCGAAACCTGGAATGTTAATCTTATTCATAGGTGGACTAATTTAAAAATAGAAGAATGTAATTCCCTCAGTACATTTTTATTTCTCAATTTTTCAAAGACTAATATAACCTTTCAATTGGAAAGGCACATCCAGGAAGATTATATTTCTGATTATAAAATCTTTTTAACAAGAATGTTTATATTCACACACACACTTGCACTCTTCCTTACTTTGTTACATTTAATAGTTTGGGTTTAAAAAAACACTATTCTATAAAAAGTTTGAAACTCTTGTTTTGCAATTTCAGACTGCATAGATAGGTGGGAAGGGGGAAAATCCTGTGGTATTTTATAGCACCATTTGGAGTGATGTTGAGAATACCACCTCCAGGAATCTGTACCTCCTTTCTTTCACAGAGGAGAAAACTACAAAGTAATTCTTTTGGATTCTAAGATATGCAAATAGTTTTCCCACTTCAGATTCCTCCATAGACTTGGATAGCACAAATTACTACAGCATTCTATGTGCCATGAGAAACAGAGACAATGAGGCAGCTAAAACAGATGAAAGAATTCCTTACACTATTTGAAGGTATGTACTAGAACCTTTACTTTATACAAAACTATATTCTGTGCATTGTACCCAATCAGTTGAATGTTTATTTCATATTTTGTATGTATCTTTAATTTTTTATTGTCCAATGACCATTAAAAATTACATTGAAAATGGTTGCTGAAGTAAACACATACATATTGATTTGAATGTGTGTCTATGAAATGTTATCAATATATAATGCACGGATATAGTTTGCAACAAAGCTAAAACATGGCAAAGGTAATTTTTCATTTCTTATAGTCCAGTTAAACAGGTCTGTCCATTTTTAGTTCTCTCAATAAATTTTGGAGGGAACATTTCATTTGCAAAAACTGTGTAATTAAATTCTATGCTTATCAAAATACGTTTAAATGTGAATTACTTTGTGGTAAGTGTGCACGATCACATTGAAAGCAATTAGTTTTTAATGATCACAAGGATTAAATAAATATTGGATATAATCAATAGCTCAGCAAACTTTCCTTCAGTTACAGAAATAAAATGTTCCAAGTATAAATATTAGAAAGGAAATTAAAACTAAAACATTCATTTTATACAAGAACTATATTTTTGAAGTTTTAACTTTGTGCTTAAATTTATTTTTGTAAGTGTAGTTTTTATTCTTAGCTACTCAGAATTGTTAATTGCTTTGAAGTGCTGCAATGCACTTAGATATTGCTCTAAAACACACACAAAAGAAAGTTTTAATGAAGACATGTAGATGAGGTGGAAAAACTGCTGTTTAATAGGCAATGGACACTTTTATTAAATGTTTGTATTCAAAGAAAAGTATGTATTTTATCCTTTTTGCTACTGTTCACATGCTTTAATGCAAGTTTGATAATGAATAAAATTAGCCTATAGGAATTAAGTAATTAAATAAGAATTAAATAAATAAGGCAAATTTTATGGAAAAATATTGTGACTCTTGACTGACATCTTAAATTTCTTTGTGGGATATTCTTAAATGCAACAATAGATTTTCTAACCCACATACATTTAAAAACAGGTGAAAGGCATAACAGATGTTGAGGTTATATATGTCATTTTAAAAAAATACAGGAAATAGCTTTTTCTTTATGGGGAAATACTTTGGGGACATTTTTTAAATCCCAGAATTGTGGAACTTATTCTATTCTATAGTTCTGTTGTGCATTATAGTATAATTTTCCATGGAACATGATAATATGGTTGTAATTGTGGAGTTATTTTGCCCCTAATGATCAGAAGTTATTTACCTATAATCATTTATCAGGTGTTTCTGAAATTCTAGATAATATTTTTAAGTAGTTGTAAGAAACATCCATGTACTTGCTGACAACAGCAACAACTGATTGGGCAAGTGGGGAGTGGAAGGAGGAGGAAAGATGAGCATCGCTACTGATGTGGAAGTGCTTTGTAACAGAT
This sequence comes from Bungarus multicinctus, assembly GCA_023653725.1. Taxonomy (NCBI): domain Eukaryota; kingdom Metazoa; phylum Chordata; class Lepidosauria; order Squamata; family Elapidae; genus Bungarus; species Bungarus multicinctus. Next base: position 118,174,138 of record CM042838.1, on the reverse strand, counting down.
CTAAGAGAGCAAAGTATCATGAAGCATTCATACTTTGAGAGAACTGGGTTCTTCTTCCATGTCTTTCTGACAGAAGACACACATTATTTTAAAGGGAAGAATGTCTGAAAGGGAAATAAGCAATAGTCTGTTGTCTCATAAAATTATCATGATGAAATGTGAAAATGTTTATCGGGAGGAACTGAAAAGTTATCGTGGCATTAATATCTGGTGAAATTAGCACTAGTAAATGCCAGGATAAACTTGCAAGATGGAAAAGACTCTTTGTTTGATTGCAACAAAATGATTCAACTGCTCTTCCGGTAATTATTAAATATATGTTTCAGATTCTTATTCCTATGCCAACATACTACCAGTAATTGTTGTCAAACTATCCTAAATGAAAGACTGTCAACTTGTTCAATAGCTTGTGCTCAGCAATTTATCATTCAGTGAAACAATGTAGGATATTGATCAACTTGAACTTTTATTTTCATTATTCTGCCAAATGGCCTATCAACATTATTGCTTATAAAAATTTTAATTATTAAGGTTAAGCATGTCATATATTTCATGTGTTAACAATTTTACAATTTTCTGACTAAAATCTTCAAGTTCACTGATAAATTATACCAGTATGTTATTTATATCTTTCTATTGATATTTTAAGCCTCTAATCTTATTAAAGATATGTTTAAACTGAACATGTTGATCCCAGTCTTCACCTCTGCAAATGTTCAGGTGCAATATTTTGTATCTCTTTCTTTCTTTCTTTCTTTCTTTCTTTCTTTCTTTCTTTCTTTCTTTCTTTCTTTCTTTCTTTCTTTCTTTCTTTCTTTCTTTCTCTCTCTCTTTCTCTCTCCCTCCTTCCCTCCCTCCCTCAATTTCATTTCATTACACACAGTAGTAGCCATCACAATTTTTAATCTACGCAAAAAAGATAATAGGAAATAATTCTTCAGAATAAGGGTATTGCATATAGTACAAAGATTTCCATTTTTCTTCCGGAAAAAGAAGTATATTTCCACATTATTGCTTTTTAAGCAAAGTGAACACTATTTCTGTACAGCAGACATAAATAAACTGGCCATCATAATAAGATAATCTTTCTCTACAGTAGAACCCTAACATCAAAGAGGCTGCTTTAAAATAAGCGAGGTTTGATCAGCCTATGAGATCCTTAGGCAATACTAAACAGTCAGCAGATCAAGAATTAATACCCTACCCAGCCTACCAATGAAGCCAGACAGTCACAACTTTTTACAAGTTTTCCTGGCTCAGAAAGAATCCCAAATTTTATCCCAGCTGGCCATGCCAATGAGACATCAGGAGAAATATTGTTCACAATACAATCTATAAAACCTAGTTGGCACAATAAGCATAAAAGCGGAATTAATTTCTCAGTTTTCTGCTGTTTTCAACAAACAATAGTTTTTTGGGGGGGTTCTTTACAATTCCTTGTTTGATCTTCTTTTGGACTCAGGGAAGTGACAAATTTTGCTTTAGTCAAAATTATTAATGGGTTCTTCTTTTCAATCCACACTTTTAGGCTTGGGAGAGAGAATCCATAATGCTGATAGGGAATAGGAAGGGCTCAAATAATTAAATAAAATTTTAATTATATTCTATTTTGGACATGCTCAGCATGCATAGACAATATTACAATTCCCTCTTATGCTGCAACAGACAAGAAATATGGCAGTGGTAGAAAGGCACAATGGTTGATCCTGACTTGTGTTTGTTATTTATTTAATTATACTTAGAAAACTTTTTCCTCCAAGGTGATCATTCTTCTCTTTTTCTTTTTGTTCCAAGAACCCAATTACTTAATGGTTAGGCCAGCTTATATTGAGAGTTTTAAAATATGACATTGTAAATTCCAGTTCAAATATCATCCTTAAAATTATTAGTTGCCCATATTTATTTCTTTATGTGTGTGTGTGTGTGTGTGTGTGTGTGTGTGTATGCGTGCGTGCGTGCATGTACATGTGTGTACGTGTGTGTGTGTGTGATCTTTCAACATTACAATTGTACTGAAATCAAAACACTCGGGCATCGCTTCTTGTCACTTTCATACCCCCTTCTCCAAAATGGGAATAACACTAGCAATGATAATAATTATAGTAACAACCACAGTGAAAACACCTTGCCCAGTTGTCATAAGGATTACCAAGATTAAATATGCAAATCACAATAGCAATAAGAATGATTATTTTAGTGATTGCTACTAAAACTTAATGACCACTTGCTGTTCCAAGGCTAATTCAGTACAAATATTTATATCCCACTGTATTAGTTTGAGGACTTTGAGAACAACTCACAGTAGCAGCGATTCTAAAAATAGAAGGCAAAGTAACAAAAATAGACAATCTCAAACTAAGGAAGCAGCTCCAGATGAAAGCCAGAGGGCAATAATAATATCTCCAGTATGTATAACAAGAGTATTTGTCTCAGGTAGCCCACCTAATTTTGTAGTTGAACGGCAAAAGAAATGTTGCCTCTCCCATTAGTCACATTCATTGTGTCTAATGAATTATTTCATGTATTGAAGGAGAACAGTGTCCCTTCATTCACCCTTTACCTGCATCCATCCACAGGTTACAAGCTGGCTCAGTAGAAAGTACAGTTAAACACTTCCACATCACCACATTTTAAAAATCTCTAAAACTACAAAATGTTTAGCTTCACTCAAGTAGGGACTGTCCCAGCTGGTTGAACCGCACATCTCCTTAAACACAATATAAAAAGTAGCAATGAATCTAGGCAGTCTAGACACAGACTAGCCCTTTAATCACAAGTAAAGCTTTTTTGAAGAATATAAAAAGAATAGCAAAGTAGTGAGGTACACCACATTAACAGTAAATAAAATCTTATCCTTAATTAATGAATTAATTAGACCTATATTCTAAGGTGGACTCATCTTGCCATATAATATAGACTGACTTCAGGTTGTTAATTCAAAGCTTCTAATGTACTGGCTTTTGTGATGACCCCAGGATGGGATGCAAAATAAACACAGTCACAAAAAACAGGTGAAGCCCCTTTTATTCCTTCACTTTGCTTCCAAGCTCCAAATATCCTTGACTGGAGACAAAAAACTCCCATACAAGCAGTTACAAGAAGGAGGAAATGCCGTTTAAATTATAAAGAGTAAAAAACAACACAAACCAGGCAAGATAAGAGCTGGAAGACATCCATATATATTGGAACACACACTGGGAAGGACACCAAACTTAGAGAGGAACAGTAAACTAGAGATATTTCTACACTTTGTTTCCAGCACTCGCCCATACGCATGTCCGTCCTCTTATACAGTTGTTACAGCTGCAGCCCATGAAGAGGATCAAGGCCCTCTCCTCCCCAGTAGACCATGTCTCTCCCTTATCTTCTCCTCCCTGGATGCCCTAGAATGGAGAGGGAATGGGCCTGGGTCCTCCTCTGACTGCCCAGCTAGCCTCTGCCCTTCCCCAGCCTCCTCCACAACTCCAGAACCACACTTCCACTCCCTGTTGGCTGTTCCTCCTCACCCTCAGAGTCAGTCTCCACCAGGGGCATGACAGCTTTGATTGATTCTATGAGATAACCATGATCTCAAAAAATAAAAATAATTGGCTTCTTGGTGTTTGATATATGAAGTGATTCAGCCTGTGCTTTGCCTCTTTTAGCAAAAGAGTAATAGGACATGAAGGCAAAAGAATAATAATCAATGGGGTGTTCTGAAAATGTAACTAAGTTGGTGAGATGGAGTGACAAAATGTTAGGGTTTGTCACTCCATCTCACCACTTCAGGGTTGTATCACCAGAAAGAATGCTGACTAGATATGGCTACTGGGTACAAGCTTTGTTTTTGTTCCAATTAACAGTTAATATGCCAAAATCAGCAACATGCAGAAGCTGCTTTGCACTGTCAACAGAACTCAGTGTCAAGTCTATTAACTGCATGTCCTCCATACAAGGTCAGATATGTAGGGAAGGGAAGTTTTGCTCAAAGCATGGTGTGCATAGGAGATTTATATACTGTGCCTACTACATAATAACAGAGTGAATAAATAGCAATTACTGGGAGTAATTACTTAGCCAATTACTCTTCTATGTTTCATATGCACTAACAAACAAATTAAACTGATAAAAACATCTGCAAACGGATGCGAATCCAAAACCTTAGAACAATTGTAAGGGAGATTGGAGAAGTTTGTGTTTCCCAAATAAGGAGAGGAGGAAAGTGCTAAGAAAATGGCAGGGCAGAAGCTTCTATACACCAGGAAAACTCAAGTGCTGATGAAAATGATGGGTTGTTGGGGTTAAATGGGTAGCTTTACTGAAGGGAAGGAGAAAAAAGTAGAACAGAAGCAGTCATAATTGCCCCTTAATTTCTTTCAAAGTGGACCAAAAATGCTTCAGTTCTTGATTGGTTCCAGATAGCTACCCTCCGGTCTTCCAGTCTTTTTGGTTACAGAAAAAAAAAATTCAGGCAGCCTGTGGAACATTATTGTCCTGAAACAACCAGTGTATAATACTCTTCTAAAAGGAATGATGGGAAGATTGAATGAAGATTTAGTCATTGTCACTAACTCCAAGAGACAAAACAATATGAAACATGAATGGATCTGAAATGGTGATTGTGTTTGACTTAGAACACAGTTGGAACCAGATTCTCAGAATATTCCCTCCCAGGCAGAAATATGAAAACAGGTGGTTGATCCTCCAAGGTTCAGTATATTACTATAGAACCAGGCCATTTTCTCACAGGATAAGGACTCTCTAGGAATAGATAGTGACAGAAAAAAATATATGGGACTCTGCCTCTCAAAATAATAATGTGGCTTTTTAGACCACCTGAACCACAACATAATTACTACCAACTCTTAAACAAATTCTGCATGTTTGTGTTTAGTTTTTTCACATTTGTGCTAATAGTCATAGCACTATATTTTGGGGAAAGTTTGTATCATCTTGTAGATTGCATCAACCAGTGTTTGCTTGGGTTGCCTCCAAATTGGACAATAACTGAGGCCACAAACTGACCCAATTCCCAGTGCATCCATTTGTAGTTTTTAAAAAAAACACTTCATTTTCCTTCCGCAATGAATTATTATATGTCATAAAGATAATGTGGAATTCTTTTCTTTCTGAGCATTTCAGAAATTTTGGAGAAGAATCTGAATGTCAAAGAAAGATTTTTTTTTTCCGAACAAGAACAGTTGATTTCACTGATAAAATCCACCAAGTCATCACAAACAGACAAAATAGTTATGTGCCTGCTTGTGTTAACAGGTCAGCTTTCAGACAATCAATTGTATGTGCGCAGTTTTTCATGTGCTCAATCTTTCGGATCATATATTGTGATATATATGCAATTGTGATATGTAAGCTGCAGTTGCTTTCATTTTCCTTCTTAGGCAGCTTCCCATGTCGGCTGAAATTTGTTAAAGCCTTTCCTAGTTTAAAGACACTAAGCTTGAAGGACTAGCTATCCTACACATACAGTACATATCCAGCTCTTCATCACCACATTCCCAACAAAAGAAAGTGAATGGGTGTTGGATATTATTTTAAACTGGACACTTGTTTTATATTGTTGTTGTCATGTGGCATGTGTGTTTCCTTTTGCTTTGTATTTACATATTCTTATAATTCTGTTCTTTCTTATACATTTGCCTAGAAATAATGTTGAAGAATAGCATATCAATATTTGCAGGACCTTTAAAAATATAGATCAAATTATTTACATATCTATACATATATGACAGAATATATCTGACCCATGATGTCAAAAGTATTTGTAAGCTGTCCATCTCCATAAGTGGACCAAATGCATTTTTCTAATACCTTTGTGGTAGCGGCATATCTAGTTTATGAAAACCAGCAAAAATCAGATTAATAATCAAGTTTACTAACCCTTTACTAACCCATTTTACCTTCATGAATTTTACAGGGTGCATTAATTTTTTTTCTACAATAAAATGAAATTAATAATCATTTAAGCCATTTCATCTCATCTTCCAGTTTCGGGAATCTTTTCCACACAACAAACCAAATCATCAAAAATAATCCAACTTATATCTCAGATACGATTACTATCTGTATGTTTGTATATCTTTAACTCATTTTAACAGCATCATCTGTTGCATTTAGCTAGACTTTCAGCATAACATTGCACTTAGCTCATTCTGGAATTAGATTAAACTCATACACACACAGGAAGGCTTCATTATGCCAGAAACAAATAAACCCATTCATTTCAGCACCTGTGCAACCTCATCTTTGGGAGCCAATCATTTTGAGATGTATGAAGAGCTTTTATAATGGTGGTGATTATGATGAGGGGCAGACTACGTAACAACCGAGGCACAATGGCCTTCAAGCAAAGAAAGAGTGTCATAGCAGAGAGGCTTTTAATGTGGGGGGAAGTACTGTGGGGTGTACATTACCTGTAAGTGATAGTATTGCATCTCTGATTTAAACAAACATTTACCAGAACCCAAACAGTTTGTTCCATCACTACTTTGCTTTTTATGAAAATCTGGAAAGTGGGGTGGGGAGGGAATGGGATTTTGCAGTAACCTTCCCCCAGGAGAGGGGAGGGAATGGAGATCTTGGAGTATCCTTCCCCTGCCATGCCACCAAGCCACACCCACAGAATCAATAGTAAAAAAAAATTGAATCCTACCACTGACTTCAACTCCCAGAATTCCCTGGCCAGTATGATTTCTGGGAATTGAAATTCACATATTTTAAAGCTCCCAAATTTGAAAACTACCTTTAAGCATTGTAGCTAAAAGTCAAAAGAAAATTAAGATGCAAAAATCTTTGGGAGGGAAATTTTCTCTTTTAAAAAGCCTCATTCTCACTAAGGTGGCAATCTTGTTGTCTAGGCAGAAGCACTTTAGGCAGAGCTTGTGTGATTGAATTTTCCTTCACATAAAACATTTACAGCACTCAGAGAAGTACTATAGGAGGAGGGAGAAGGTTAGCACAATATGTTTCTCCCTGAAATACGGTGTTCTATGTTCTATTTTTACTGTTTGCAGAGATGTGGATCAAAACTTTCCATGGCAAATTTTCCATTGTGGGTCAGTTTCTAAATTAGATGCTTGCTTTTCAGAGGATTGTTCTAAAAAATTTAAATGCCAGGGATTCCATGGGTTTTTTTCTTCTTTCACTTCAAACAATGTAGCCCAAATGTTTGTACAGACTATTGATGTTGAGATGAATATACTAACTGGCATCATACCCATTTGCTTAGCAGAATTTTCCAGAAAATTTTCTGATTGAAAAGCCTGAATAATTGTTTTGTGAATAAATGTTCTCATATTTGGATCAGTGTGGATGTAGAATTTTGCCCATATCAATCCTAGAATACTCAGGTATTGTACTGCAGCTATTGTGACTATTAGCATTGAAGCCAAGTTTTTTCACATTGGTTTTTTTGAACATTAATAAAACCAGATATTGAACTGAAAGACTATGATCTCCAAGATAAATTTGATGCCTTTCCCCCCAAAATAACTTGCAATTGTTCAGAATCATTCAGATGGGGGGCTGGGGAGCCTGGTTAATGATCAGTTTTATCCAAATTGTGAGGTAACAAAACTTCATAGGAGCCTTTACAAAAGTAATGCTTAATTCCCATCATAACATAGAATTAGATGCATTGCAAAGAATTCAAAGTACAGATTTGAAAACTGTAGACTGGACCATTTCAATTGGTTTTTGATATCTGAAGCCAAGGGTTAATCCTTCTGGCTTTAAAAATGTTTGTGGCAATAGATGGATACTTATCTCTTTTCCCGTCTGTGAAATGCAGAATGGCATTCGCCTGACTGGCAACAGCTTTTAATTGTTCCTTTTAGCTGACATTACCAGATGATGAAACAGGCAAAGAAGGACATTGACAACTGGAAAGAAAGACAAGTGGGAAGTGGGATGGGAAACGAAGGCACACTGCTTGACTTTCCTAGCATCCATGATAAATATTACAATGAAAAACTTAAAAAAAAAAGAAAAACCCCACCCATATACGTCTACAAATCTATGTATATAAAATATGAAATTACTTTTTCCAGCATCAGAAAGACTGGCTTTTCAGTCATAGGAATGTAATAGAACTGGTTAGAAGGCAAAAGTCTTCAGTGTATAAAGGAGGATACCAATCAACTAATTAAAATTATAGAACTGAGTTTGTTATCTCGTAGTTAACAATAATAAACAATTTGGTTTCAGAAAAAAACTATCCTGTAATCTGCAACTCTTATACTGCAAAAACATATGGACTACACAATTTGATCAGGGCAAAGCAATAGACACAATCTACATAGACTTCTGTAAAGCCTTTGATTCAATGGTACACGACAAACTACTACTAAAACTAAAATCATATGGTATCTCTGGACACCTGCATATCTGGATAGAAGCATTCCTGTCAAACAGACAACAAATGGTCAAAATTGGGAGCATTGTATCAAATTTTGTACCTGTCAACAGTGGTGTCCCCCAAGGCAGTGGACTATAGTCCCCAAGGACTAACTCTCTTCATACTCTACATATATGACCTCTGTGATCATATTCTGAGCAACTGTGTTCTCTTCGCTGATGATGTAAAGCTATTCAAGAGCACCGACAATACTGCTACCCTTCAAAGAGACCTTGGCTATGTATCAGAATAGTCAAACAAATGGCAACTTCAAATCTCAACAAATAAATACTTTGTCTTATATATTGGCAAAAAAATCAGAAAATAAAATACAAGCTGAATAGTCAAGACCTTGTTGATGATCCAAATTCTGTCAAGGACCTTGGAGTACTCATCTCTAATGATCTAAGTGCTAGAGCCCACTGTAATTACATAGCCAAAAAGGCATTAAGAGTTGTTAATCTAATCTTACATAGCTTTTTCTCTGGTAATACCACACTAATAACTAGAGCATACAAAACATTTGCTAGACCAATACTTGAATACAGCTCATCAGTTTGGGACCCACATTATGTATCTGATATTAACACAGTTGAGAAAGTCCAGAAATATTTCACAAGAAGTTTTCTCCACTCCTCTACTCATTGCAGAATACCTTTATGCCATCAGACTTGAAATTCTAGACCTAGAAAACCTAGAACTACGCCGCCTTCGTCCAATCTAAGTATAGTCAGAGGTGAAATGCAATCGGTTCTGCCCAGTTCTCGAGAGCCGGTAGCATCGATGAGCAGCAGAGAGAGAACCGGTTCTCTCCGCCACCCGCCCGGTCTCCTATACTCACTTTTATGGCCAGAATTCGAAGTGCAGCTGCTTTGCGTGGTGCAGAATAGCGACGCACTGCAGCTGCTGCAGAAACTGGCATCGTGCAGGCTTCCAGGAGGAGGGGTAGAACAATTCTGCGCCTGCGCAAATGCCTCTGCGCCTGCGCAAAGTGCGTTTGGTGCACGTGTGCACGCAAAGTGCGTGCACTCGTGCAAAGCGGGTACACCAAGCCACGCCCACTGAACCGGTGGCAACTTTATTTGTATTCCATTCCTGAGTATAGTATATAAAATGATACATTGCAATGTCTTACCTGTCAAGGAATACTTCAGCTTCAACCATAACAATACAAGAGCACACAATAGATACAAACTCAAGACAAACCACACCAAACTTGATTGCAGGAAATACGACTTCAGCAACAGAGTGGTCAATGTCTGGAATACTCTACCTGACACTGTGGTTTCTTCCCCAAACCCTAAAAACTTTAACCTTAGACTGTCTACTATTGAGCTCACCCCTTTCCTAAGAGGTCTGTAGGGGGCGTGCATAAGCACACCAATGTGCCTACCATCCCTGTCCTATTGTTTATTTTTATTTTTCTTATATGTATCCGTTTCATGTATTCATAACTAAGTTTATACTTATACTTATTATCTTGCAAGTGATTGACAAATCAAAATAAATAAAAAAATAAAATAAATAAAATTTATTAGGGTAAAGCACTGGGAAGTAAGAAGGCTGCTGCATTAGTCTATGGTGGCACAAAAATAAAAAAAAAATAAGGTAGCATCTTTTCCAACTAACAAATTGTATTAAAAGTCAGAAGTTGGAAGGCCACTTATCGAACCTTACACTTTTAATAACATTTATTAGTTGGAAAATACTTGATGTCTTCTGATTGTTTGCCTCTTAGCAATAGCATTTGAAAAGCAATTCTCAGGTATTTAAACATTTTGGTTCCTTGAATAGCTGATTGGCATTGAGAGATGATAGACAGGCAGGCAGATGTTATATGCACAAGCATGAATACACATATAGACATAGATCCATAGATCTTGCTAGTATCCATGACAAATATTACAATGCAATGTACAATGACATGATTGTCCTCAGATTTTACATGAAATATATAATGGGAAAAGATCGGGAAATGATAAAGTAAAGATATATACTCTACTGATATTAAAAGATTTGCATAGAAATTATTCAGAGGTTCCTAATAATAACAAAAAGCTAAGAAACGCTTCAGAGATTCTTTCCCCTGTGAGGGACAAAGTGAAAGAATATAGACTATTATGCATATAAATTTCAATTTCAGAGCTCCTTCTTCAAGGTCAAGGACACAGACTAAAATTAAATACTCCCATGCTCATTGATTTCCTAAAGACAGACTAAACATCTTTCTCAGTGAAATCAATAGAACTTAAAAGTGGAATTTTTCAAAGATAAATTTTATATTGTTTATTCATCATTTAAAGATTCTCTGAGCTCCCTTTCAAATAAACACAGTATCTTTTCATAAATAGATTTTTTTGGTTTGTTGCTTCAAATTTGAATCCCCAAAATTAGCACAGCCAATCTTACACAGAAAAACTCCACTAGCCATATTTTTTTTAATCAAATTCTGAATTTTTGCAAAAAATAAATGATTGCACTGGGTTTGATCAATTAATTGCAGCCGTTACTCCAATACATGTTGTAATTTCAGAATAATTCTCATACCTATACTGTTATTTCCTAGGTAACAAAGCACACAATAACAGGTCTGGAATGTAAAAAGGAGGAAAAGTACCTTTGTATTTGCTTCTCATTTGAAGTCAGAAATCTAGAGGTTTCTTTTTTTAAAAAAAAATTTTTTAAACCACACACAATACACAGAGAAGAAGAAGCCATGATTCAGCAAAGAAGAATGAGGTACTTGTAAGACCTGTGAATTTAAAACTCTTAAATTTAACTATTTCATTGCATAACATTCAGCATTGCGGTAATAAATATACTAACTACTTTGGTCAGCAGAATTAATCAGCAAGGTTGCTAACAATCCAGAACTTCAAAAATGAATTTAATTTTAAATTTTAATAATTTTTGATGTTAATCTTTTATATATTCCAATGGTACATGAACAATGGAAAAATATAACATATCTCATTAAGGTTCAGCTTTGAAATCAGCTAGCAGGTGCTCAGTCTACAGGGGAGACTTGAAAAAACAATATTTTGTATCATGATACAGTAGCATGTGCAACTTTGAATCTAAAGTGTTGTAAGGAGTGTTGTAAAGCCAGGGTCTCATTCCATGAACCTTACATGGCATGCCACAAATCACATTAAGTGACAGTTTTTATTTTATTATTTTGCAAGCATTTGCTTGTAAGTGTGATATCTGAATAAATCAGAGCTTCTTTTTAAAGCAATATAAGGTACTTGGTAGGACTCACTGGTGTTTTAGGTTTTAGATTGTAACTGTTAACTTAATGAGATGTAGCGAACTAAATTCAGAGTTTGCTTGTGATTTCCTTGTTTCTCTTTTATTTTTCCTCTGCTCCATCAAGTTTGTAACCCATAACTGTAAAACTACATACAGCATCCAAGCAAAATGTCAAACATTATTATTTCATTTGTCTATGGGGCTGGAATTATTTATTACTTCTGGATTGTTTCTGATTAAATCATACCAGGATGGTGTGATATGTGATTGTAGCCAACTTATCTGCCATACTTCTTATTGTAATAAATTTAAAGTCAGATGTGATTTTATCTGATCAGTTTTATCAGTATGGGTTGTATTTGCTTAGAGTTCAGACCTTTTATAAAAGTTTCTAGAGATAAGCAGTAAGAAAAAGCACCTCGATATTAGTAAGCATAAAAATGGAGGTTCAGCAACCAACTATAACCTTAAACCAGAATAATGTTGGAGGATTCCAGTAGATAGTAACTCCCACTCTTTATACCCCTTAATCAACAGAGTAGAAGTGAGGAAGAAATATGTTTGCTGATGTTATGATTATTTTCGCAGCTTTTTGCAGTGCTAATAAATACATTTAGATGAATTCAATAGTCTAAATCAGCATTTAGCATTTCTGAATGTGTGATCAGAGGATATCAAATAAAAAATATTTCAAAATTTCTCAATTGTAATTTCTAACAGAGTAAAATTAATAAACATAACTCACATAAACCAATGCTATTTTTGGCCTTAATCATTTTTAAGCATACTCATCTGTCACAATTGTTTTGACTATATCACCACCCATCCCCATGTGCTACTTGAAGCTTTCCTTGTCTTGGAGTTTCCAACTGAAAAAATGTTCTCAGAAAATACAAGAAACTGAGAGGAATTCGTTATCGGTCAAATTTTGCTCTCCGATAGCCATGACTTTCTGCCTCAGAAGCAGAACTCAAATCATTCTCGAGATCTGAGAATCCCTGGTGGTGCAGTGGTTAGAATGCAGTATTGCAGGCAAACTTGACCCACAACCTGGAGTTCAATCATAATGGGGCTTCCATCCTCCTAAGGTTAGTAAAATGAGGACCAGATTGTTGGAGAAACATGCTGACTCTGTAAACCGCTTAGAGCGTGCTATATGAAGTTGTATATAAATCTAAATGCTATTGTTATTGCTATCTTAGATCTTCGTCTATTGTAATGGCCAACTTGTGGAGGGCACACTTGCCAAAACTGCTGATTTCCCTCATAGCTTAATGCTCCAATCTTTGTAATGTTTGATGCAACAATAAACATGTCCAAATGGATAGACTCTAGACATTTTAAAAAGGGAGAAAAATAACTCAATATGAATTTTTGTAGGTTGATTTCAATTTTACTATCCATTGCCATAATCATTTGATCTTTTTTAGAAAGCTTCTTCAGTTTGCATGTACTATAGTTTGCCTTTCAACCCAGATTCCCCCCCTGCTCTTCTAATCCTCATTTTTATTCCTGCATGTTGGTTATCTGATCTCTTTGATCCCTGAAAGGCTTGGAGTCTCATATTATTCAGGTGGGAATAGTGTTTTTGTTCCTCTGTAGTTTTTTTTAATCTTAAATACACTGATCTTAAGTATTTTCCTTTCTTCGTCAGTTTTTCTTTATTTATATTGTCTTTTGACTGTTTCTAGGTGTACGGGAAGTCTGCCCAGAACAATATTCATAGCAAAATGCATGGTTGCTATAGTTTTCTTCAAAATATTTGCCTTAAAAAAAGATTTCTTCCACTTGAAGTTGGAGATGTATTGCACTTGAGCTCCCATAATTATTAATAAGAATAATTATTGATGTGGCTGGTTGGCAGTTTTCAGAGTTGTGGTAAAAGGTACAAGGAAGGAAAAGCCACTTTAGTGAAATATTTTATTTATTGTGTATGTTTTTATTATTTATATTTCCTATTTCTATTGCCCATCCCTCTCAGAGATAGTAATTGTTAAACAAATAGCAATTTTCAGAACTCTGAAGTAATAGCCAGTGCATATTAGAGAAATACAAAAATAATAGTTGCCCTCCTCAAATTCTCAACATTAATTTTCTTAGCATCAAATTATTCAGAGAAAGGTTGCTACTACTATCATTGCTATTCTTTCAGAGCACCTTCTTACCACATTTGATAGGGGGGAATCGTGAGTTCATCATTGTAAATCTGGCACCACTGAACTGTTTCTGCTCTAATTCTTTATTCTACAAATCAAGGTTCACTTCGTCACTGAATCTACTAAGAAACAAGGACATGTATTCCTCTGACATCTAATTTTCTAGGAAAAAGGATTTCATTTTTCTACAGTTGATCATTCAATTATTTGAGCTGCAACCAACACAATAACTGGTTAAATCTTTTCAGTAGAAAAGTATTTGTCAGAACCTTCCAGAAAAAATATTTGTGCTTTATTTTCCTTTTATATTTTAAGAAATTTCATTAGAATTTTAGATGAAACTTCAAATATACATCCCATAACACTTTAAAAAATATTTAAATTGTAAGAAGAATTTGAAAATAAATTCATTTTCAGGAAATTAATGTTTTAATTGTTGTGAAAGCTAAAAATCCAGTTTACATCAGGTAACATCATCAGTGCTAGGCAAAAGTGTATTTCTCTCCTTCTGGCAGCAGTAGCCAAAATTCCAGTATAACCAGGAAAGAAAAGATCCAGTTCAATCATTCAATGGCACATGAGGATAACCCAGGTCTTACCATTCAGCCCAAACCAAGAAGCCGAGGAAGAGAAGGAGGGAGAAAGAGAAGGAGGGAGAAAGAAAAGGAACTCAAAATTCAAGCCCATGACACTCTTTGAGAAACTCCTTAAGTATCTGGAGAATTTCATTCTTATAACTCCTATCCCATTATGCCTGAAATGAATTATATCAGTAGCAAAGAGTTTCATTTCAGATTCCTGACCTTTGTTTGTCAAGCAGGAGAGCAAAACTAGGAGAATCAACTCCACCCTCATTTACTGACAAGTCACCTTGCCCGCCCACCCTTGCATTGCACACTACTAAGGTCTTATCTTTTGTTATTTTCCTTTCTCCTCCATTCCCTAGAAACACATGGCTCTTAATTTTTCTCAGTGATAAGGATTCAAATTTCAAATCACAACAATTAGAAAATAAATTATGGCTGTTGGGCTCCGGGCATCATATTATAGGTTTCCAGAACTACATCACAACTGTTACTAATGCTAACTCTGAGACTTCAGATGTACCAGAAAAATATTTCAATCCTGCTCTTTTTTCCTGTTCTCTCCATTCTGCTCCTTCTTACGCTGAAAATAATCTCAGCCCCCTATCCTCCTTTACCTTTTCCTAGTCTGGTTCCATACCCCTTAGGGGAACTATAAATTGAAAATACAAGATGTGAGATTTGCATCAGTGGGCCCTGCAAACCTGGCTTTCTTTGGCAAACAAATGCCAGGCTCAGAGGCCTAAAAATGAGGATTATATTTAATGCCTGCTGCCCTAATTAACTCAGCTTTTAAATGCTGCCTTTATGCCACCTAAATCAAATAAGTTGAGGACTATTGGAAAAATAAAGCCCATAACAACAATAAAAATAAAATTATTAAATCTTGTGATGATAATGTTGAAGTTCTCTTTGACACCCTGATAAAGACTGGGTATGAATGTTGTTCAGTCGAAACTGAAGGGAACAAAGTTATGTTTTGTCACAAAAAGAAGGCCAGGCCCCTACTGAATATACAGCTGAAATATACAGATGAAACTTCAAATATACATCCCATAACACTTTAAAAAATATTTAAATTGTAAGAAGAATTTGAAAATAAATTCATTTTCAGGAAATTAATGTTTTAATTGTTGTGAAAGCTAAAAATCCAGTTTACATCAGGTAACATCATCAGTGCTAGGCAAAAGTGTATTTCTCTCCTTCTGGCAGCAGTAGCCAAAATTCCAGTATAACCAGGAAAGAAAAGATCCAGTTCAATCATTCAATGGCACATGAGGATAACCCAGGTCTTACCATTCAGCCCAAACCAAGAAGCCGAGGAAGAGAAGGAGGGAGAAAGAGAAGGAGGGAGAAAGAAAAGGAACTCAAAATTCAAGCCCATGACACTCTTTGAGAAACTCCTTAAGTATCTAGAGAATTTCATTCTTATAACTCCTATCCCATTATGCCTGAAATGAATTATATCAGTAGCAAAGAGTTTCATTTCAGATTCCTGACCTTTGTTTGTCAAGCAGGAGAGCAAAACTAGGAGAATCAACTCCACCCTCATTTACTGACAAGTCACCTTGCCCGCCCACCCTTGCATTGCACACTACTAAGGTCTTATCTTTTGTTATTTTCCTTTCTCCTCCATTCCCTAGAAACACATGGCTCTTAATTTTTCTCAGTGATAAGGATTCAAATTTCAAATCACAACAATTAGAAAATAAATTATGGCTGTTGGGCTCCGGGCATCATATTATAGGTTTCCAGAACTACATCACAACTGTTACTAATGCTAACTCTGAGACTTCAGATGTACCAGAAAAATATTTCAATCCTGCTCTTTTTTCCTGTTCTCTCCATTCTGCTCCTTCTTACGCTGAAAATAATCTCAGCCCCCTATCCTCCTTTACCTTTTCCTAGTCTGGTTCCATACCCCTTAGGGGAACTATAAATTGAAAATACAAGATGTGAGATTTGCATCAGTGGGCCCTGCAAACCTGGCTTTCTTTGGCAAACAAATGCCAGGCTCAGAGGCCTAAAAATGAGGATTATATTTAATGCCTGCTGCCCTAATTAACTCAGCTTTTAAATGCTGCCTTTATGCCACCTAAATCAAATAAGTTGAGGACTATTGGAAAAATAAAGCCCATAACAACAATAAAAATAAAATTATTAAATCTTGTGATGATAATGTTGAAGTTCTCTTTGACACCCTGATAAAGACTGGGTATGAATGTTGTTCAGTCGAAACTGAAGGGAACAAAGTTATGTTTTGTCACAAAAAGAAGGCCAGGCCCCTACTGAATATACAGCCTCATGGAATTTGCCTGTCATCCTTCAACTATTAAACAACCTCTCAAAAATGCTTTGCAAGCATTAACCGTTTCCTCTTACTTCCCTTGGTAAGAGTCAGGGGTGGGATGCTACCGGTTCGGCCTGGTTCTATAGAACCGGTAGCTCTGAAGAGCAGCAGACACAGAACCGATTCAGTGTCTGCTGCTCTTTTAGCCCAGCCATCTGCCTGGGCTCTTGGCTGTCCTTTATTTTCTGCTTTTTCAACCTCAGCTGCTTTGCACGGCACAGCTGAGGTTGAAAAAGCAGGAAAGAAGAGGAGTTTGAAATGCTGCGCACCCGCCCACAGTACTTGTCAGCTGTCCAGGTGGCACAGCTGAGGTTTTTTGGAAATGGCCTACAAACAAGCGCAAAACGCACTCTCACCAGGGGTGGGATTCTACCTGCTGGAGAATCAGCAAATCGTGCCACTGGCTGGCCCCGCCCCGCCCCAGCCCCTCACTCCTTACCTGGCATGCGTGCCATCAAACTTGCCTGCTAAGTTGCTATTTCCCCCCCTTTTTTTTTTCTTCCTGACCATCAGCTGTTCTGCTGTGTCGGGAGATTTAGAATAGCTAGAAAGCAGGAAATTGTCAGATTTCTTGCTTTCTAGCTAATCTAAAAGCAGAGCTGAGCCTGAAACTTCTATTATTCAGTGCAGACGCAGGTGGCAGATGGCAGAAACACAGATCTCTAAGTGAATCTGTGATTCTGTGAGCAACTCAATCTGCATGCCTGCTTTACCTGATTTTGGGTAAAAGTTGCTCTTTTTTTAATAAAAAATTTAATATTTACATAAATATCTATAATATTTACAGACAAGCCATGCCCAGCCAGTCACATGACCACCAAGCCACATCCACAAATTAGGCCACACCCACAGAACCTGTTGTTAAGAAATTTGAATCCCACCCCTGGTAAGAATAATCAATTTGAATCTAATATTGGCAACTAAGTTCCTTTTTTATTGAATAGTGGGGTGCTCAGATCTGTGCTCTCCTCCAGTTGGCTTCTAAGGTACCTTCTACTTCACCAACTGCAGTGATATATGGAATAAAGTATCATGCCTCACCCTGAAACAGTAGTATATTGAATTTGGGAATGGCATCAGGGAATTGCAGTTGTTGATAGGTTTGATAGGGATATCTGTACTATGTGTCTTGTTAGAAGAGGTTATATTTCTCAGATAGCCCAAACTTTTTTGCTGCGATGATCTCATGAGTTAAAAACAATCCTTAGTCTGAGTGGGAGTTAGATATTAGGAGATTATGTGACCTAGCCATTTGAACTGTCTACCATTTTCCTATCACCTGCTCCCAACCACTCAAAGTATGTGACCTGTCACCTGGGTAAACGGGAAACCATAAATAAATGGGACAATTTTTCCCCCTTCAGAAATTGCAACTATAGAGGGGATGGATCTGTACCTGCAAACTCTTATTGAGATGCTTGCTAATGACATCTCTGACTCATTCCTCTTTCTGGCTAAAGGATGACGTCACATCCATTGTATAGTCTTCAACACTAGTCTCTTGGACTCTTTAAGGGGAAGTCTGTGCATTAATTAAAGGTACCTGTTATATGTACATCACTGACAATTATGAACTCATAGTACACTACAGCCCATTGACCTTTGGTATAAAATTAGCAAAGGAAGCTAAGATGGGATAATACATCTTGGCTCATTTCCTGGTTTCCCAAACCAAGCCTCCTGCATACAGCATTTCAATGTTTTATTTGGCTTTCTTATTAGAATTGGCATTATGTATGATTTTCTTGCTGAATGTAACCTGAAGTAAATATCTAGTTAAAAAGCTTATCCAGCCATTTTTGTCCTTCAAGAAATTATGCTACCTCTCTCTCAAACAGTGGAATGATAAGAGACCCAGAACCTTCCCTTAAGGAAATGCAATCTATCTGAGAATGGATGAGAATGAAAGGTGGGCATGCCACTAGAGAGGAAGTTGAAAAACATATGAATATCTCCCATAGTGTCTAAGAGGCAGGAAAAGGGAGAAAGTAATACACAAATTAAAACGCAGAGGTGAGCTCTTATTGTAACAAAAAAAACCCTCAGCTTTACAAATGCCAGGCACAGCAACTGAAACAAAAGTACTATATTAATCAATGTATTTAGATAATGTACTTAGAGATGACCTATTCTGGAACTGTTGCTTCAGTCAAGCATCATTAACCACAAGAATGCCTCAAGTTTGAAGGAAGGAAGTTAATATGAATGCCCAGCAATATTTTCAAATATATACTTGATATATAAGCCAATCATCTCCTTGGTCTAATGATACAGTAACATTCATGGTATGGAATGTTGCAATGAAATTGATGAATAAAGAAGCGTAAAGCTATCTGTAAAGATGAATCAGGCTCTAGGGAGCTTGTTGTTGATGTTTGCAACAACAGGGTATTTGTTCCTTTCATATGAAATAAAATAAGTGACACTTGCACAAATTTCTCTGGTTGACTTACTTTGCAGAATACTTTATTGACCAAGTGTGATTGGACACACAAGGAATTTGTCTCCGGTACATAAGCGTATATGCAAACAGCATTCAAACAACAAAATATATATAATCATAAGATACCAATGGAGAAGGTAGTAGAATATGAGAATGATAATAATAATACAGCCATACTACATGGCTAAATATCCATAGACATAAGACAGCACTGTGGAAATTAGGTGACTAGTAGAGAGACGGCACATGGGAAAAAATGTTTATGTTACTTGTTTTGGCATGCAATGGCCTACAGCTGCATCCCGAGATGTCCATTTTGTCATGGAAAGAAAATCCAATACCATAAAGGTTTGTTTCCAACCACAGCAATGTCAATATGATGAAATGTGTATCATGAGATCATGATGACACAACACCCTTTCATATTGTGATATGACTTTACACAAAGATATCCAGGTTGTGGCACCACATTGCCCACCTGTGATAAAGATAAAATGCAGGGGTTGAGAGAGTGAAGCAGATTCCTTGACCCAACCTTACCCCTAATGAATCAACACCCAATGGATGAGAGGAATGGTTTAGATATGATGATATCTAAATGGTAATTTAAACACTATTTTTGCATAAAATGTCTGTCTTATCAGTGACCATATTATCTAATAATTGATACATTACACTCTCCAGATATTATGGTGTGACCCTCCCCTCCTTATGTTGGCTGTCATAATGCATAATTTCTCTTGGGATAGACCTGAAAAAAATCCCCCCTAATAATAATGTTTTATGATGATTCCAAATATGCTAGTGCTGGAAATTTTCTATCTCTAAAAACACTCATCTGCAGGCACACACTCGTACAAAACTAACATCCTAGAAAAGCCCCTCAAATGTATGTTATATAAAACATAATTTCTCTTCCAGCAGGAATGTGGGGTTAGCCACCCCTGAAATCTGTTCTGAGAAATCTGCAATTGTTGTATGCCATTGGAAAAGAACTTTTTGCAAAAAAAAATTAAAGAGCTGCTTTAAGTGAAGGTGCGTACAGTCTGAAGGGTTAGCAGGGGTGTGTGTCTGTGTGTGTGTGTGTGTGTTCACATACTCTCTCTCTCTCTCTCACACGCACACACAAACTGTACAGCTACTTCTAGCAGTTAGCCCTTCTATCAATGTTTCCTGTGAAACTGAATGTACTGTAATTAGTCTGACCAGGTTGTCTGCAGGAAGGGTTGAAAAAAAAGTCAAGATGGTGACCACAACAATGTGATCTTGAAATTCCTCACATCCTGTTCCTGCTATGGATACTTCTGAATGCATCATCCCTTGAATCCTGTTCCTCAACTGCATTCTTTCTCAAGAGATTTCTTTCAGTATAAGGCCAAATCATATCTGATATGGTCAGCCTAACAATACTGAGCAACATTCTGGCCATTGCACATCTTTTTCTTCCAAATGGCCATCCAATGGCAATACAAAGCTTAGCATTACCATATCCAGATGGCAAAAATCTAGATAATCATGACGAAGGAAATCAGTGCCTTTCCATTTCATTGTGCCTCCGATGATTGTCTGGAGTTTTGCAGCCCTGGTATGATCAGACTAACATGCAATCATAGTTAAATTGATTTTGTGACATCAAGTCATTGTTGACCCCTAGTGGCCACATATATACAGTAGATGTTATCCATGACAATCTATTCCTAACTTGTACTTTAACGTTATCTAATGGTGCCCATATCACTACTGTAATTGAGTCCATCCACCATGCTGCTGATAATTCTTTTTTTTCCTTCCATCCTGCCTTTAATATTCACCCAGCATTAAAGCCTTTACCAGAAAGTTGGATCTTTGCAAAATATGTCCGAAGTATCATAACTTGAACCTAGTAATTTGTGTCTCAAGTGGGTTGATTTTTGTGTGTGATGATCTATCAGTTTATTTTTTATTTTTTGACTGTCCATGATATTCTCAAGAGTCTTCTCCAAGCCCATAGATAAATTGGTTCACTTAAATTATAATTGGTATTTCAAGCCAAAAACTTATTGTGAAACGGCCTAGTGAATCTTCCTTAATTCTATTTTATATAAATTTTGATTTCATATTGCTGAAAAAAAAGAAGGCTAAAATCAACTATCTCTTTTCCATGGGGTTTCTATGGCTCCATTATAATATAGCAGAGCATATTTTAAAAAAAGTGTTGACTCATCTTATTGTAGACCAATAATTAATATGAAGGCACCATCAAGGAAAGTTCAAAGCAAGCATTTTTTTCAACTATCATTGGGTCCAAACTTTATAAAAAAGCAGAACACCAAATAATGAGAAGCAAAAAATTTTCATAGAAGGGTACAGATCAGGGGTGGGATTCTACTGGTTCGGACCAGTTCTATAGAACCGGTTGTTACGATTCTTCAAAGTTCAGAGAACCGGCAAATCGCACCACTGGCCTGAGAACAGAGCTGAACCTTCCTTAGGACTGAAGCTTCTATTTTTCAGTGCAGACTCAGGCAATATTTTGCAGAAAGGTGGATCTGTGAGTGACTGTGTGATTCTGCAAGCAATTCAATCTGCCTGCCTACTTTGCCTTGTTTTGGATAAAAGTTGCTCTTTTTTAATAAAAAAAATTCAATATTTACATCAATATTTACATACAAGCCATGCCCATCCAGTCACATGACCACCAAGCTACACCCACAAATTAGGGCACACCCACAGAACTGGTTGTTAAGAAATTTGAATCCCACCCCTGGTACAGATCCTAGGGATTTGATTTGCTGGCAACCTTTGAGGATTTGTGCTTATTTTTGTTGTTAGACACAACCATGTTTTCAGGAGTACAGAAGAGCTGGATAATTCCATTGTTAAAGAAAGGAACACTGGAGCGCATCCTTGATTAAGAACAGGATATTGGCGCTTCACATCTTGGTACCATGTTGTAGGGATTCCCCTTGGTCTGTGCTATGAGTGGGTGAGCAAGGCTTCTAAATTCTTTGCTGTAGAAAGAATTGCAGGAAGGGAACATTGTCTGGAGGCAGGACGAGTTAGTTTGAGTCTGATAAGATTGAACAGAGAAAAGAACTAGGTTTGACCACATTCATGATTGAAACACAGTCAGTAAAAAGGATACAGTTCACCCATTTTTGTTGCACCAATTTTTGTTACATGGGCAGTGTGGGGATCAGTTCTATTAAAATCAATCCATTAAACTCATTTTTTTTATTTTACTCTATCTGGATTTTATTGATAGATTATATGTCAACAGGTTGACTTTGACAATCAGTATTTTCTACAATGTGCTTATTGGTGCTAAAGCCAAATCCATCCACTTTGCTGTTGGTCACCCTCTTTTTCTTCCTGCATTATAGATTCCTGAAGAGAACTGAGACTTTGCATAAGGTGTTCAAGGTATGATAATATGCCCATTGTCACTTGTGGCTTGAGTGAAAACTCTGGACTGATCCATTGGTTTGTTTTGTTGACTTTCCATGGTATTCTCAAGAGCCTTCTCCAGCACCAAAGTTCAAAATCTTCAATACTCTTTCTCTTCTGCTTCTTCAAAATCCAGCTTTTACTTCTATAAAGTGTCTCAGGGAAAAGTGTTGCATCCATAATTCTGACTTTTGTTAAGTGAAGGCACACTTTGGCATCTGTAATATTTTTACAAGGTCTTCATTTGTACTCTACTAAGTAATAGTCTATGGCAGTGGTCCACACCTTTTGGGCACCTGGAGAGAGGTTTTCTGTGGACCAGAGGGAGCGTGGTTTCACAGGCTGCCTGCATTCTATGGATGGGGCTTCGCTTATTTGTGTGGCCCAGTTTCTGGCATGTCATGGTCTGGTGCCGGTCCATGGACCAAGGGTTGACATGTTGTCATTAGTATGGTCTTTATATTTAATCTTAATCTCATTTTCATTGTGTTGCTTGATTTTCATTTTTAAATCTTGCAGATCATCTGCATTTTCAGCTATCGGGATACTCTCATCAGTACAGCACTCCAATTTAAGACCTCACTCAGCTTCTTTAAGTCCAGTTTTCTTGTCTGTTTCTGTGTGTGGGTGTTTGGCCTTGTGCTCACTCTTTGGCTGATCTGGAACTGATCTGTTTTACCTTGCTCTTGCTCTTTGGTGTCCTTGCCTGGCTTTCTCAATTTTCCAGCATTTGTCAATAATAAGGTCTTGTGTTCCTTTGCCTTTTTAAAAGCTAGACTGAATATCTGGCATCTCCCTTTTCATGAAAGGTTTTCATCAGTGTTGGGTGATCCAAAGCATCATTTTGCTAGCATGTGAAATTAAGGTTATTGTGCAGTGGTTTGTATGGTCTCTAAAGTTTTTCTTTGGTATTCACATATAGATTGACTTCTTCCAACCTGTTCCAATCTTTTAGCCGCTGTATGTTTTTCCAAATTTGCGTGAAATGGCAAATGAAATATGGCAAGCAATAGCCATATTCCATTCAATTGCTTACCATATTTCTGAAGATATTCTATCAATTTCTGTAGCCTTCCAATTTGGTAGGATATTTAACCTAATTTCATCATGAGCCTCTGTGGCACAGTAGTTAGACTGCCCTCCTTTACTTCTGCATCCAGCTGCCTACAATTTGGCAGTTCAAATCCCACCAGGCTCAAGGTGGACTCAGCCTTCCATCCCCGTGGGTAAAATGAGGACCCAAATTGTTGGGGGCAATATGCTGACTCTGTAAACCGCTTAGAGGGGGATGTAAAGCAATATAAAGCAGTATATAAGTCTAAGTGCTATTGCTATTGCTATTTACTACTAGTAGTTCTTAAAAGTAGGTGTTTGGAATGTTTACATCTCTGTCGTATGGAATTTCAAGATACTGCATCTGTCTTTGTTTTTTATTTCCTTGGAATCAGTAACTATCTGTCCATTGGTGTCTTTTAGCTGACCAGTTGAAGGTTGGAACTTCTTTTTGAGTTTGGAGATCTTTTGGAAGACTTCCTCATTTTTCTGTTTGTTTCCCTCTTCAATGTATTTACAAATATCATTGCAATATTGCTTTTTAGTAGTGGCTCTCTAAAATTCTGTGTTAAAGTCCTTTCTGAGATTGTTGTCTTTCTTAGTTTTAGATCGTCTTCTTTTGGGGGAAATTTCTGTCATTTGTGACATTTAATTTATTTTATTTTTTATGTTGCTTGGTTTTCAATAGTTTCTTTTCATTTTCATATTCCAAAGTTCCTGTGGTTCCTGATTAATGTGGTTCAATGCATCAAAGCAATTCCTGATGTTCTCCTTGAAAATTCTGGGAATATGGTCATACCATGAAAACTGGTTGGCTTTCTTCTGTTGCTTAGCTTATATGGAACCTGCACCTGGAAAGTTTGTGATCTGTTCCACAGTCAGCCAAAACCTCATCTTTGCAGTTATAACTGTACCACTAAAATATATAATTTGATTTCTGTGTTCTCTTTCTCTTTCCCTCCCTCCCTCCCTGCTTCCCTCCCTCCATGTATGTATGTATGTATGTATGTAATCCTTGGGTTACAACAGCAATTGGGACCACATGACTGCATTGCTTAGAGATGGAACCTTGGCAATCCTGTTTGCCAATGTAACCCCAGAACGCACCAGTCATTAAGTGGGAAGAGTTGGGAGTTCTATGTGAGGAGCACAGAGAGGTTCATGGATCCCTGGGGGTTGGAGGATGCTTTGGGCAAGCACTAAGTAGCATGGATAGATTGTGACAAAGACTAGCAGAGGCTTTGGGCAGGTTTGGTGGAAGCTAAAGGAGGGCTGGCAATGCTGTGGGAGGACTGGGTGCTGCAAGTGAACAATAGATAGTGCAGATGGATGGGGGTTTGCAAGAAAACAACCAAGAGAGCATCAAGGACCCCTCATTTCAAATATTCTCCTTTGTTGGTACTTGTAATTGCTAGATAAAAAAGTTGTCCATAAAGTGTAATCAATCTGTCACCCCCTTTTTTAAAAAATCTTCACTGATGACAAACAGTACTAACCTACTTCCTCACAGTTGAGCAAATATAAAGGGAATATTGCACAGCAAAATTGCCCCACAGAGAGATGGACAATATTTTTGATACATTGGTTTCTCTCCAGGCACATGCTCTGTCTTTCACTAAATCTGGTCCTGACAATTATTAACAGGAGTACAGGTCCTTGTACACAGCTCTCCACCTTTATTAGAACAATTTGGGAGACATTGAAGTTTGTAATAAACAGCTCCTTCCTGGAAGCTGCTAAGAACCAAGTCAATTATGCAAGTGTGCCATCTGCTGGTCAGAACCACATATAGCCATAAATGCTTTTGGTGAGGGCGGATGGGCTAAATAACTTGAGCTTTCCAAGATTCTATTTCAAGTTTTATTTTTTGCAATGAATCTATATAAATATTGTATATAGTAAAAGATCAACTTTTTTATTTATATTATAAAAGTCAAGATGATCTAATGATTCTGCTCAGAAGCAACTTTTCTTTATATCTCCTTATCATGGAATCTATTAAAACATTATTCCCAGGTATTTAAAGGCTCTCATTTGCTATATTTGGAAGTGGGGCGGTATCTATCATCCAACAGTTATTATAATTAGCAAACCTTTTGGAGAAGATCATTGGCCATTTATTTAGACTTCTGGAACTTAAAAAGGATTTTTCTTTTTAAAAGTGCCACTCTGAGCTGGCAGGTTTTTTTTTTTAACTTGTGCAACTGCATTCAAAAAGTTTGCTAAAGTGAGAGAGACGTAAGCAGAGAGTGTGAATTTATGGAGGAATTTCTGCTATAAATTTTCAACACTTCCATAGTACACGCAGTCTAGAAACAGTTTCAAGATCAATAACATTTAAAGATATCTTTAAAAAAAAACACTAAAGATAGTAACAGTTAATATGTATTCCAAGGAGTGAACTATTCCTGGATATATTTTACTCAATTTATGCTGCATACATATCAAGGAAGTTATGATTATATTTCCATGTTATTACTTTATATTTAAAACCTGAGTTAATACCATTATCCATATTTCAGTTGTAAAATAATGTAGTGAAGTCAAGGCTATAAAATAGATAAAATATGCTATCAAAACGTACTTAGCACACATACTATGACTTTTACCTCAAAACAGCAATAAATCAATTCCTTTTTTACTTTTTGACCTTTGACTTATTCTTTCTGACACGTTGCATCTCCCAAGGGGTCTCGCTTGTGGTTTGAGAATGTTCCTAGATTCAATTTTTCATTTTTAGATTGGTTTGATTTCTGAACTAGAAATATTACCTAAAGTCTACACAGATTGAATTAGAGGTGACATGATAGCAATATTCCAGTATTTGAGGGGCTGCCACAAAGAAGAGGATGTCAAATTATTCTCCAAAGCACCAGAAGGCAGGACAAGAAACAATGGTTGGAAACTAACCAAAAAGAGAAGCAACCTGGAATTATGGAGAAACTTCCTAACAGTGAGGACATTAAACCAGTGGAACAGTTTGCCTCCAAAAATTGTGGGCACTCCTTCACTGAGGTTTTTAAGAAGAAACTAGACAGTCACTTATCTGAAACAGTAAAGGTCCCATCCAGAGTCTATTCTATTCTTTTCTTTTCTATTCTATTCTATTCCATTCTATTCCACTCCATTCCATCCCATCCCATCCCATTCTAATTGTTCTAAAAAAGAGCTATACAAAGTAACAACCAATCAGACACCTAGCTTTTGTTATGTGGATTTATGTTTCTTTCTTATGGCCTTTGAAAAAAGTGAACTTGAAGAGAAGCAATAGTAGAGTTATTCCTTTCCCCCATACACACCCCCTTGCCAGCTCCACTGGCTGGCTTTTATTGAGTCAGTAAAGCTCAACAAACTTCTTTTCAAAATCTTATGTTTTATATTTTGAAGAAGTACAGTTTTTGAACCATTTTAAGGACATCTGCAGCTTGAGTCTGTATATCTTCCTCCATAAATGTCCTCAATGCCAATTCCACAATAATTTGCATTGTTGAAGAAAAACCCCCGAGAAGGGTTTGTTTTTAATTGTTTTGCTTATTGTTTGTTTTGCTTTGCTTTGTTTCCTTAAAGAATAGTGTTCTAAAGGTATACAGTTGTAAGTTCATCATATTGTAAAACATGCATTTCATATTTATTTGGGTTATATTTTGCAGCTGGGAATCATATTCTAAAATTCAGAGAAATGCTTTAGCTGATGTATGGCCAAAGCTCCTTGTTCTTAGTAAGAACACTTCTTACGAAGATAAATCCAGAAAGTGCTGGGCTACAACTTTCAAAAACTTTGGAGAAGATGGACCTGATAGAGATGGATCTGTAATTTTCTTTGGTATACAGCAGGGGTATCAAACTCAAGGCCCAGGGTCCGGATCTGGCCCGCGGGGTGCTTAGATCTGGCCCTGGAAACAGCAAAGGATTGGCACACACAGTGCCTGTGCCAGCAAAAACAGAGCTCAGGAGGGCTAGCCATTTTCTCTGGCAGAGAGTTGCAGGAAGCCGTCGCAACTGAAAATGGAGCTCAGGAGCCCATTTTCATTGGCAGAGCGCTCGGGTCACCATTGGCACCTTTGACATAAGTGACATCGAGCTGACCACACTTTGAGCCCTGGCCTCCCTGAGGTCAAACACAACCCTGATGTGGCCCTCAATGAAATCAAATTTGACACCCCTGCACTAGATAAAGCACATGAATTCTTTCAACACCATTTTACTGCAAATGAATAACAGGAAAGCAGAGAAGAGATATAAAGTAAAAGTCAAGGTGAAATACAAATAGAAGAAAAAGCTCTAAATCAAGGGTGTCAAACTCAAGGCCCACAGGCTGAATCTGGCCCGTGACATAGTTGGATCCAGTCCGCAGGGCTGTCCCAGTCTACCCACATACTTTGGCCAATGCGAAGAGGGAACATGCCAGCATTTTGGGGAGTGGTGTCAAGCTGGCTATGCCCTCTGGCTCCCCGAGGTCAACAACAGCCCTAATGCGACCCTCAATGAAATTGAGCTTGATACCCCCTACTATACAGCATCTTCCTAAATTTTTTAATTCATTGTATTTAAAAATATGTATGGCTTATTTCTTTGCAGGAATCAAAATGAAGAAATATGTAAGAACAATAATGGGAAATTAAACATCTAATCTAATCTCTAATCTAAAATCATTGATTATCAATCACATTATCAAGGCAAACTCTTAAATTTAGCAGAGATAAGTAATATAATTAATTTTTATATTTATACTGATGATATAGATTGTTCTTTCTATGAATGTATATTGTTGCTGTGTTAAGTTCATTTTAATTACCATCACATATCTAGAGTTTTTCTCTTTTTTTTCCCTTCACAGTATAATCACTATTTAATGTGGATTGTTTGCACGTGTTTCACAATTCTTAGCCAATGCCTAAGTTTTTTTCATTCGATTTACTAATGTCTGGAATGTACTATGTTACAAAGTGTGGATGAAAAACATTGAGCAATTGGTTTCTTCCATAGCAATGATCCTTATGATGTGTCTATGGTGATTCTCAGTCATCCAGGTCATGGTTGTCCCAAAGGTGCTTTTTTAAAAGGCAACTGGACTGAATTATTATTATTATTTTTTTGCTTGAAGATGTTTCCTTTCTCATCCAAGAATGAAGGGTGAAGAATGGAAGGATTTATATTCCTTGCAGTCATCTGATTGTTAGCACTCTTCCATTCCATTCTCTGCCATTCATTCAGAACTGATGAGAAGCGAAACGTCTTCAGGCAAAAACAAAGAAAGTCCAGTTGCCTTTTGAAAAAGGGATCCTTGTGATAGTGCTATTCTTTTTTTCTCTCTTGTAATATTTATTTTTTTGTCAGAACTTCACAGACTAAACCACTCTTTTCCGGAGTGTGACATGAGGCACATAACCCCCTTCCCTACGTTGGAAGTATTTTTTTCAAAGGGACCAAAAGATTAAGATAAATCTTGGACCTTTCTATACCTGTGTTTGTGTGTCTGTGTCTGTATCTGTGTGTGTTTGACTCCATGATTTGTGATGATGAACTATGTACAACCCTTCCTCTCCACTTTACACCTTCCTTGGTTTTCAGCTCTTTAATATTCTTTATAGTGCATTTAAGAAAAACTCAGCTATTGCATAGGAACAGTGTGGAAACTGTTTTGAAAGGTTACAGGAGTAA
The DNA here is from genome assembly GCA_023653725.1 of Bungarus multicinctus. Taxonomy (NCBI): domain Eukaryota; kingdom Metazoa; phylum Chordata; class Lepidosauria; order Squamata; family Elapidae; genus Bungarus; species Bungarus multicinctus. The sequence goes on along the minus strand of CM042838.1, from coordinate 118,144,821 downwards.
CCCCATTAAGGGAAAATATTTGTGGTACACTTTGGTTATAAAGTACAAGTCTTTAAAGGTTCCTATTAAGTACTAGGGTGGATCTATTTAAAGGCAGCACAAAGCCTCTGAGCCAGCTCTTGCGTACTTTATGAGGCAGGGTTGCTGTTGTAAGCACTTGTTTCTCCTTGAATGCTCTTGTGGTTTCATGAAATCCCATGTAAGTGGTCAAGGATAAGTAGGAGAGATCGGTAGGTAGCCTTACCCTATTCATGTGTTCCTTTCCTACTATTAAAAACACTGTTTTTGGCTAACACTCGATACTTGAAATACAAAAATCCATGGCTCACCCACTGGGATGTCCTCAGTTGGTGGCTTATTGAGTTTAGCTAAATTGTAAGTCCTCCATCAGTCAGTTTTCCTAGTGCATAAACTTGTAATAACTTCACATTTTGCAAACAAAAGCAGGTGTGATTTTTCAAGATTTTTGAAGCCTTCTCATCCCCAGAGACTTTAATTGGTTTTTTTTTTTTAAATATTGTTTCTTAATTTGCTTCAAGAATTCAATCAATCCAGAAATCAGAATAAGACACTGCGAGAAAAGGCAGAAATCAGTTATCACTTCAGAACATAGGCGATCACAACACATTGGTTATTCCTTCTGTTGCAGAAAGAGTATTCTTTAATTTAATTAATCTGTAATCCTAAAGAGGTTACAAAGGTAAGATGTAACCCAGGGTTTCTCAATCTTGGCAACTTTAAAATGTTTAAAATGTCCACGTATTTTAAATGTGTCAAGGTGGAGAAACTTAGGTTTAATCTAATGAAACTTACTTCTAAGTAAGCCTGAATTTTTTATTTATGAAATGCTATTTAATTACAAATAATATAAATATAAGGGGTACAGTAAGACATGGGGACAGTATGAATGGCCTACTTTGTTTAGGGGTAAGTAGCTCATGTTGAACACTTGTAAATACCTAAAGTGCATTTCGTCCTCTTTTGTAACTCATTTGATTTGGGGGAAAAAAGAAAGAAATTCAGTTAAAGCAATCCAATCTACAGATACTATTGTTATGATAGCTAATGCAATTTAAAAACGTACTATATATACAATAGATTGTCCTAATATTTCTATTGTGTACAAATTACCTATTGTTTCAATTACCTGTTCATCATGGTAGAAATTATGTTTATCATCCCCCTATAGCAGTTGTCAAGTATGCTTGATATAATACTACCCAGCACAATAGTATTTCAAGGTGTCCATTAGCTTGAGTGAATTTTGTATCTGTATAAGAAAACCATGCATTAGCATTAGTTCTTTGTCCTGGAAGGATGGAAATAAAATGTATTAATTTTTCATTTGTCCATGAATATCAGTTGAAATTCTATTGGAAATGCTTGCAAATATTGCTCAAAGCAACCATTTCCTGGCTAGGGATGATGGGACTTATACTCCAACACATCAGGAGAGCACTTCATCAGGAAAGACTGATGAATGCTACTTCCTATAACAGCGTTGGATATAACAGGAAAACAAATCGATTAGTTAGATCATTTAACATAGTAAAACAATTATGACATAATTATAAAGAATATAATTATATGCTCTCAGTGCCTTTAATTGTATCATCCTCGCCAATCAGCATTAAAAATTCAATCAAAACAAATTAAGCTTTAAAAGTTTAAAAGCAGAAGTTAATGATAAAGATTACTCTTCAAAAAGAAAGATTATAATTATAATTACGAATTTTACCTGTTAACAGACAAACTGTTAGCTTGTTCTCCTTTTCAATTGCTTTCTAAGAGTCTCATATTGATATTTCAGCAGAAAGCTATCACTTCATAATTGTCAGCAATATCACTGACTGTGTTCTAGTGGATGCCTATATTTTGATGAAAGACAATTTTCCTTTGTGAAAATTGGCAAACCTTGGCAAGTTCTTAGAATATCCAGAAATTCAGATACCCATCTATAGGCAGTTACCAACTTTGACAGTTAAATGACTTTGATAATTATAATATATCCTAAAGGCAGCCACCAGATTTTCACTGCAGAAATCAAGAAGATCACTAGGTCACAGCAAAATATGATTTCTGTGCCCACCATCCAGATTTTTGAAGCCTGGATCTGACACCCTTAATATTCTATTATTTCCCCAAAAGAGAAGTGGTTGTTCTTTTCCAACCATTTACAATATTCAATTGGAACTTCCAACATTCATATAAGAGTTTCAATAGTCATCAAAATTTGATCATTTGAACGAGAGATAGAAATCAAATCTGCAGTATTCATAGTTACATTTGGATAGCAACTCGATCCATCTATATTCTTTTTAGACATACTTTAATTAATTTGTGAATTCACAAAGTGTTTCATTCAGAGGCATATTTGTGTATATGAACACTGTTCACTGTTATTGAGTGCCTGAAATATAAACTGATTCTGTCATATGACCCTATATCACAAACCTTTATAAATTAACGAAATAAATAAATAGCAAAATATCTTCAAAGACCATCTCTAGTCCAGATATTGTAGAGTTAATTTCCTCAATTAAAGGCATACTTGATTGTTTTAGTTGCCTACTATAAGTCATTCATCTCAGTGCCTATATGCAATGATATAATAATAGATAAGAAAAACTTTTTAAAAGTCCTTGAATCAATAAATCTTGAACATTCACATAAAAACTTATTTCTGTAATTGTAGTCTTGCCTATCAAAATTTGCACCTACTAATTGAAATAGGATCCTCTATAATTCAATCTTTAGTTAATCAGTCTACCAAGTAAAATTATTAACAATACAATTGTATATTTGTAGCTTATATTATAGTTTGTGTGGCAATTTGGGGTGATGTAATACTAGATTTTTTTAGAGGAAATTCTTGGGGAAGACCAAATATGTAAGCTTGTTGATAATTTGGATCTCAACATGCATGACTTACTTCAAATATTGTGCTAAAATCTGTATTTTGGGGACAATATGCTATTGCTTTGGGACTTAGATTGAGAGGTAAAATGATGAATGGATTTATTAAAATTGCTACATTAATATATTCACAAACAACAAAGAGTGAATATCTGAATTGGCCCTTGGAAAATAATATCTATTTTTTTTCCTTTGCTTACTAAAAAAAGCAATCTCATTCCAATTGTACAAACGAAAATCCTATCTTGTAGCTGAAGTCAATAATCAGTCAAAGCGTGGGATGAATTAGAGGGGGCAGGTGGTTAAATATATAAATATATACACAAATGCTCTTTTAGTGTGAAAGGCATGATTACCATGGGGGCTGAACAAATGATGGCACAAAGCTTGCAGTGGCAAGTGTGAGGAATTGTGGTATTTGGGCAGCACTTTTCAGAACAGAAACAACTTATAGAATAACTTATTATGATTATGTGCTGTCAAGTTGATGTCAGCTCTTGATGTAATCATATAGGTGGATTTTATCCATCTATCCCCAAACTGGTCCTTCAGGTGCATCTTTTGCTTCTATAACAGAGTGTATGCACCTTACTGCCAATTCTAAAAGGCAGGAGTTATTTTGATATGTTTATTGCCAGTTCTAAGGCTGGTTGTTGTACCTGTTTTCATTAGTTTGGTCGTCTTTGTATTTCTGCTGCTCAGAAACATCTTGTCATCAGAGAAACACTTGTATTTCCTTTCCCTCCCTCCCTCCCTCCAAAAACTACAAACTACAGAGGCATTACATGCAGTCATAAGTTTTTACTTGCCTGGGAAATAGGCAAAACAAGCCAGCAGATTCTTAGAAAAAGGTGAAAGGAATCAGAAAGTAATATTTTCTTTGGGAGAACAGACTTCTGTTGCCACTTAAAGATAAGACCATAGAAAGTTGCTGTTGCCAACTTTTTTTACAGTAATAGTATTTAAAAATGGATTAGGATGGATAAATTACTTTGATAACTACTCACAATTGCTTTCCTTTTTTAAAAGCTTTTTTAAAATATCAAATTAGATAGTTAAATTCAGACAAAAAGTATTTAGAATTCTTCTCAGAATGCTATTTTCCAGCATTCATGGGTAAATTTTAGTTTAAAAGGTAAAGCAAAGCAAAGCAAGTGATGTTTTTTAATTTCCTGCCCAGTGCCTGGAGACTATGAGAACCTAGAAAAAGAGAAACAGTCTCTGTTTCTCAACCTAGTAATAATAGCAAACTGAGCACTTTCAGTTTTAGGCCTCTCTTCGATCTTGAAAACTTCCATTGTCAGTTCTGGAGTACCAGTCCTCCAAACTGGTCAGTGTGCAATCTGTGTTCCTTCTGGACTCCTGGTTTTTCCTTGAAGACCATAGCAAAGTCAGCCTTTGCATAAATCTATCTTATGAGTCAGTTGCAACTCTTCCTGCATCAAGAAGCTGTATTCTTGGTCATGAAACCACAAAAAAGCTCTGAAACCAGGCATGGTCACATGATGCCTTAATGATTGTCACAACTTAGGACCATAATTCCAGGCTCAATTACATTCATAAATTGAGGGCTACCTGTTAGAAACATTGTTCAACCTTAACACCTGAAATATAGGGATAGGTTCTATTAATAAGTAAGATATCTGATTTGTGAAGGCCAAGCATTTGGAGTAAGAAATTATTTAGGATATATATCTTCACACTGCTTTATGAGCAGCATGTGGATTAAAATTTAAATGTGTAGAAATTTATATAGAATTGCCTGGACATATTTGCTTTTAGAAACATTTTAGTGAAGATACTTAAATGGGGGAAGAATGGATTAATCTTAATTTACTTACTGTTACATAATTTTTTCCATCAGAATTACTAATGAACTGTAACTATTAGTGTTAGCCAACAGTGGTCTGTGGATTTCCAGATATTCTCTGATCAACTCCTATGGAGTAAAATAAAAAGGTGTTATTGTATATTTGATACTTCCTAATAGGACAATATTATTAATACCATTTCTTAAAGTACCAAATTCATATTTACGTCCACTGTGCACTATCCTATGCTCTCCCAACATAGCAAAATATAGGCTGAATATTTTGTTTTAAAAATCTGATATATACATTGTTGTTAAAATATGTTTCAATTAAAATACAAAGAGAGCTTTTAAACATTTAGTTCATCTTGCAAATTATGAATTTTTGGTCTTCTAAAGTGCTATGTTAAATTCAAGTTTGTAAAATTTTTTAAAAGTTTATCTTATAGGGAGGGTAATATATACTATATAGCAATAGCACTTAGACTTATATACCATTTTACAGTGCTTTATAGCCCACTCTAAGTGGTTTATAGAGTCAGCATATTGCCCACAACAATCTGGGTCCTCATTTTACACACCTCGAAAGGATGAAAAGATGAATCAACCTTGAGCCTGGTGAGATTTGAACTGGCAAATTGCAGGCAATCGGCAGTCAGCAGAAGTAGCCTGCAGTACTGCACTCTAATCACTGCGCCACCGTAGTTCAGTTTAGACTGGAAAATAGCCAAGCTTAAGGGTCTGGTGGGAATGATTCAGCTTAAAGATGCTAATAAACAAATTGCAGTGAATGTGGTAAAGGTTTTGAAAGAAACAAAGATATTCAGTCTGAAGGCACTTAATTACAGCACCTATATTTCAGAAATAATCAACATTTTCTAAAATTCATCATAATGCTGGACATGACCAACATATAGCAGTGTTCATGAAAAAAATAATAATGGTACAACAAATATTATCACTGTTGCTGTAGTATAAGCTGCAAATTGAAACTGCTTATTGTGAGAATTTCTATTTTTGTCCAGCAAAAAAACAAATTCCATTATTTTAAATTTTTTCTACAGGGGATCATATTCTGACTTTCTCTTAGAAAATGGGAAGCCTGAATGGAAACAAATAAGAAAATGTTTTTTCCAGCTCTTCCTCCACATGGAGTTCAGAGGTTTAAGCAGATCAATAAAATTTGGCAGTTAAATAAAAATGAACCAAATTTTTTTCCTTAGTGCTGGTGTGAAAAAGAGTTTTGATTCAGCATTTGCTGAGAAATTTACTGTTGCAAATGGTTCATTTTTAAAGGAAAGGAGAAATTGATTCAGCTTGGATGAAAGTTCATGGCCAATCCAGCATGAGATTTTTAAATTTTCTTTCTTAATTTTTGTTTTAAACTCATTTTAAGATTTTGTCTTTTTTTCCAGTTTTTGCTTTATTTTGCTCCCATATGTTACTTTCTGTTTTTACAATATAGTTTTTTTTATTAATTTATAATATGACATACAAAGAGAATGCAAAAGTAAATATTAGGGAAATTAGGGAAGGAAAAAGGGAAGTGGATAATGTGGGAAAGCAAGAGAAAAAGAAAAAAAAGGCATTGACTTCCGACTCTTTTGGTAAAGTAAAATAAGGCATTGACTGTTTTGATTAAAGGAAAAAAAAACCCCACAAATGCCTTTATTTCTACTTGGAAACCACTTCTGGACTTTGTGCTTGAGTGGGGAAAAAATGAAACTTTGATTTGGGTTTTACCGATTAGATAGATTTGTTGTTATAGAAATGGATAGTTTCTATTATTATGAAAAAGTAAAAAGTTGAGGGTAGATATATGTTACTTTCTGATGGGTTTTTGGTTTTTCAAAATTTATATCCTCCAATGGAAATCCCAGTCTATATCTATATTTTAAGGCATAGACATTTCTGAATCTACATACCAAATTAGATATCTACATACCAAATTAGATAACCTAGAACATAAAGTTGATTTTGTACAAGAAATACATATTTTTCCACAAAGGAAAAACTTTTATCTAAGGTCTGGGTTGATCATGTATACATTAGTTGAAATTCAAAATCTACAAAAGGTATAATGATTATAATTAAAAAGCACTTAACAATTATGGTCGAATAAGAAATAAGTGACCCAGAAGAGTATTTTTATAATACTGGCGACAGTTTTAATCAAAATACTGCATTTATCAATTATTATGGTCCTTCTAAAGATATATTAAATAGATGTTTTCCACATTTCTTTACTTTCTCTGTGGATCAGATAATTATAGCTGAAAATTTCAATTATATTTTAGAGTCTTTATTTGATTGGAATATTACTCCTCCTAAATCTAATTCATGTACATAGAAAGTATTTCAAATTTAGAAAATTAATATAGGATTCATCTGATATAATAACAGAGCTCTAGTTCAAGCAACAGTTTACTGTTTTCTCCATTAAAAGCTGGCAAAGCATATTTGGAAGATCCTGGAATAGAAGTAATATTTTGACTTTAACGCACATGACATACTTTCATTTAGCACAACTTCAGTTTGAAAATGGCAACTAAATCATTATCTTTAAAGTGTCATGGACAAATAAGAGTATTTATATTTCAGTTTATTGTCAATCAAGTCCTAACAAATCTGAATTATACAAAGAGCAACTTAGATGTCAAATGATAGCATATTTTGACTGCACAATTCAGGTCTAGCAAAATGTATCTGAACTTCAAAATTACTGGGGTTTGTTTGATTGCCAAATGTTAACTATATGTTCAAATAAAAAATATCTTGATTTCACAATTTGGAACTAGCAAATTGTGATTAAACTCCAAGCTATTAGAAAGATGATTCCAAAAGATTTTTAGCCTAATGTATTTTTTTTTAATAAACTCACACATAGGTACTCTGGGCAGCTGATACAACCAGGGATGGGACCTGACAGGGTTAACTACCGATTTGATGATTTATGAGGTTCGGTGATTTACGATGTGCTTTCCTGCATGCTGCGTACACACCTGTAAATCGCCATTAGCATGCTGCATGCAGAGAAGCAGCCTTTGAAACAGCACTTTTTTCCTGCTTTTTTAACTGCAGCTGTGCCTCGCACGGCAGCTGAAGTTGAAAAAGCAGGAAATAAAGGTCAGGTAAGAGCCCGGGCGGGCAGGTGGGCAAAAACATCAGCAGACATAGAACCAGTTTTAAAAATGAACCATTTGCAACAGTAAATTTCTCAGCAAATGCTGAATCAAAACTCTTTTTCACACCAGCACTAAGGAAAAAAATTTGGTTCATTTTTATTTAACTGCCAAATTTTATTGATCTGCTTAAACCTCTGAACTCCATGTGGAGGAAGAGCTGGAAAAAACATTTTCTTATTTGTTTCCATTCAGGCTTCCCATTTTCTAAGAGAAAGTCAGAATATGATCCCCTGTAGAAAAAATTTAAAATAATGGAATTTGTTTTTTTGCTGGACAAAAATAGAAATTCTCACAATAAGCAGTTTCAATTTGCAGCTTATACTACAGCAACAGTGATAATATTTGTTGTATCATTTTTTTTTTTTCATGAACACTGCTATATGTTGGTCATGTCCAGCATTATGATGAATTTTAGAAAATGTTGATTATTTCTGAAATATAGGTGCTGTAATTAAGTGCCTTCAGACTGAATATCTTTGTTTCTTTCAAAACCTTTACCACATTCACTGCAAATTGTTTATTAGCATCTTTAAGCTGAATCATTCCCACCAGACCCTTAAGCTTGGCTATTTTCCAGTCTAAACTGAACCACGGTGGCGCAGTGATTAGAGTGCAGTACTGCAGGCTACTTCTGCTGACTGCCGATTGCCTGCAATTTGCCAGTTCAAATCTTACCAGGCTCAAGGTTGACTCAGCCTTCCCTCCTTCTGAGGTTGGTAAAATGAGGACCTAGCTTGTTGGGGGCAATATGCTGACTCTGTAAACCACTTAGAGAGGGCTGTAAAGCACTGTGAAGCGGTAGATAAGTCTAATGCTATTGCTAAAGCATCACATTTCTGATGCAAATCTTGGTATTTTTCATTCAAATTCCTCCCCATGCATATCATGGGAGATCAGTGTCAAGGCAATGAGGAACTTAGTTTTTTTTTCAGGCCAAATTCAGTTGAAGCACTCATTTGGGTTTCTGCCAGCTGAACAAGCTGTTCTCGTTCAAATGCAGGTAGTTCTCAAGTTATGCCATCATTCAGCGATCATTCAAAGTTGTAAGTTCTGAACAAGAGGGACTTACAAGCAGTCTGAAAACTTGGAGCAGTATCAGCTTTCCTGCATTGTGTGAATATGATCCAGGCATTAGGTACCTGGGTTGCCCTTGTAGTGTTGCCGTCAGTGCTTGCAATTTCTGACATTCCTTCCCAACTTCTCCCAAGCAATGTGGAAGCTGGCAGGATATCTAAAGTCACTTCTTCTGGCCCTGCTTTTTCACCTGCATACTCTCTGTAGTACCTGACCAAGACCTCCCCATCTCATCCCCATGGTACCTTTGCACCTGTTTGCATTCTCTAATGTCTGCTTGTGGTGCATACCCATCCACAGTGGCACCTATACACCTACCTGTGCTCCCTAGCACCTATCCTCAATCATCCCCAACCCCCATAGTCCCCAAACCCATGACCACGCCATGGTGCACCTGGGACCCACACGTCCACCTGCAATCCAGAGCACATGTTTATCTGTTTACAAGACCTTTCTACAATGTCTGTGCACCCCTTGATATGTTTGTCTGGGTCTCCCAATTCTTCTCACTTAACAACCCACACAGTTCTGGGGTTATTATGAGGCCAACTAGAAGTGGGGAGGATTGCTATTGCTAAGCAATGTGATCACCTGACATAATGCTTTATGATGCATCACTTAGCAATGGAAATGGTTGCAGCCAAGCAAACAACTCCAGATTCTCTGTTGCACCAGTTGTTCATTCAATTGAGAAATACCATATTTTTCTCACTATAAGACATACTTTTTTCCACAAAAAAAGTGAGTGGAAATATCTGTGTGTTTTATAGAGTGAATGTTTATTTTTTATTTATTTATTTATTTTTGTCAATTGCTTACAAGATAATAGGTATAAGTAAAAACATAGTTATGAATACATGGATACATATAAGAAAAATAAAAAAAAATAAAAGAAACAATAGGACAGGGACGGTAGGCACGTGGGTGCACTTATGCACGCCCCCTATAGACCTCTTAGGAAAGGGGTGAGGTCAATAGTAGACAGTCTAAGGTTAAAGTTTTTGGGGTTTGGGGAAGAAACCACAGTGTCAGGTAGAGTATTCCAGACATTGACCACTCTGTTGCTGAAGTCGTATTTCCTGCAATCAAGTTTGGTGCGATTAACCTTGAGTTTGTATCTATTGTGTGCTCTTGTGTTGTTATGGTTGAAGCTGAAGTATTCATTGACAGAAAGGACATTGCAATGTATGATTTTATATACTATACTTAGATCGGACTGAAGGTGGCGTAGTTCTAGGTTTTCTAGGTGTAGAATTTCGAGTCTGGTGGCATAAGGTATTTTGCAACAACTAGAGGAGTGGAGAACTCTTCTTGTGAAATATTTTTGGACTTTCTCAACTGTATTAATATCAGATGTGGGTAATGTGGGTTTCAGACTGATGAGCTGTATTCGAGTATTGGTCTAGCAAATGTTTTTGTATGCTCTAGTTAGTAGTGTAATATTACCAGATAAAAAGCTACATAAGATTAGGTTAACAACTCTTACTGCCTTTTTGGCTATGTAGTTACAGTGGACTCTAGCACTTAGATCATTAGAGATGAGTACTCCAAGATCCTTGATAGAGTTTGGATCATCAACAAGGTCTTGACTATTCAGCCTGTATTTTATTTTCTGATTTTTTTTGCCAATATGTAGGACAGAGCATTTATTTGTTGAGATTTGAAGTTGCCATTTGTTTGACCATTCTGATACATAGTCAAGGTCTTTTTGAAGGGTAGCAGTATTGTCTATGGTGTTGAATAGCTTTACATCATCAGCAAAGAGAACGCAGTTGCTCTTGATATGATCACAGAGGTCATTTATGTAGAATATGTTGCGGAAGCACTGCCTGGAACAAGCCGAAAACAGGATGTGTGGAGGCCAAAAATGGGGCGCATAGAGGTAGCGATAGGCGGCAGTAGCAGCGATGGGCGGTAGCAATCCCTGCAGCCTGGAACAGCTGATTGGTAGTATTCTGGGAGGCCAATCCAATTGCCAATCAGCTACTCATACTAAATCAGGCTGTGCTGAAGCTGACCAGGCTGATTGCTGTTTGCTGCAAAGAGGCAAATTGCTGGGAGGTAGAGGCAGATATTTTTTTCTTGTTCTTCTCCCCAAAAGCTAGGTGCATCTTATGGTCTGGAGTGTGTTATAGTGCAAAAAATACGGCAATTCCCAAGATTTTCATTGCACTCATAAGATTTGCTCACATACTTAGTTTAGAAAATAATTCTTTGGATCAGTCTTATGAATACAAAAATGGATTGGTACAATTTTTAGCCACAGAAGCATGTAAATCATTTGCACCTTCCCATTTTCTCTGTCCAGCTCAGGATTGTACAATTTGTTTTAGATTTGGTCTTTGAGCGGCATGTTAGAGACCCATTCCAAAATAGCTGTAATTAGGAAACAGAAATGAGCAGGGACTGGGGGAAGGGGGGGGAATAATTCTGATTTCATTACCTTTTCAATTAAATTAAGTTTAATTTAAAATAAGGGAATATAAGTAATACAATTATTTCCCATATATATATGTATGACAAAATTTATATTATATTTTATATATTATATTTATATTGTATATGACAAAATTTGGTGATCATATTTTGTAGAGGTCTAGAGCCCCCAGCCAAATTACCCCCAGCCTTTTGGTTCTCCCTTTAACCCACCCCAGGCTAGATTTTCTGGGGAGGTTATCTTTTTCTCTGATTTCTTCTTTGGTTTCACTTTCAGGATTGAAGATCAGTTAAATAGAAAGGGAAATCAAGAAGAGAGCTTCAGGGCAATACGTTTTGGTGAAGTACAGTTGTTTGCATCGTTAACAAGTATACACTGGCCTACACTTTTGATGTGAAAAAGGATGTGATGGAGTAAACACTTTATTATCACATCCCGTTTGTCATATGGTTGGTTATGTTTTCCTTGTTTCCACATTCAGATTTTATACCGGGGAAATACAATACTCTGAAAATTATTCCTCGCTTTAAAAATGATTTTCAGCAATATTGGTAGCAAATTTTGTTTGGCGGCTTGATTGTACCATATTTATGAAGACACAGTGGCAGTAGCAATTGAGCCTGAAATTGATAAGCATACTCAAAATCAAATTTAGTTCCCATAACTACTTTCCTTGGCCTTTCATCACAAAATGTGGGTGAGGTTTTTCTGTTATAATGATGAGCAATGAAGCAGCAAGCATTTAGCACAAAATGTATTAGGGACATTTTATATAGCGGCAGAAAATAAGGAAGAGAAAAGACATTTCTTCTTAGCAATAGAAGTCCATCCCAATTCTCTTTGATCAGAGTATCAGCAGCATACTCAGTGCCATTGTCAAATACAGTAGGACTAAATTTTTAATACAGTAGGACTAATTTTTTATGCAGTAGGATTAATTTTTAATACAGTAGGATTGATTTTGGTTGTTTGAAACAGAGGCATAGAATCAAAATCACATGATGTAATAGTGCCACTTTATAAATCCTTAGTAAGATCATACCTGGAATATTGCATCCAGTTTTGGTTATCACATTACAAAAAAGAGCAACTAAGATGATTAAGGACCTGGAGACAAAAACTATGAAAAAGGTTGCAGGAATTGGGTATGGCCAATCTAGAGAAAAGAAGGACTAGGGATGGCATGATAGCAGTATTCCAGGGGCTGCCACAAAATAAAAAGAGTGGGTCAGCTTATTTTCCAAAGCATCAGAAAGCAAGACAAAAAACAAGAACAATGGATGGAAACTAATCAAGGAGAGAAGAAAGCTGAAATTTAGGAGAAACTTCTTAACAGTGAGAACAATTAACCAGTGGAACAGCTTTAATTAACAATTAATCAGAAGTTGTAGGTGCTTCATCACTGGAGGTTTTTAAGACAAGACTGGAAAGCCACTTGTCTGAAATGGTATAGTTATAGTAGAAAACCTCCAAGATCTCTTCCAGCTCTATTCAGCTCTAAGATGGCGGCATCTTAGACTAGTTCCTTGGATATCAGCAGGATGCAAGTTTAATCAAATACCCCTGCTTAAGCCTACCTTATTAGAATTGTAGAGTACAGGTAATCCTCAACTTATGACCACAATTCAACCCAAACTTTCTGTTGCTAAGTGAGACATTGCATTACAACCATCATAAATATGAGTCAGTTGCCAAGTGGCTGGATTTTGATCACATGACCATGGGGATATTGCAATTCAATAGAGAGGCACTGAGATAGGCACGTGTGTGATAAAAGTCAAGACGACGGCTGCAACTACATGATCAAGGCCCCACTGCATTTTTCTTTTTCTATAAATCAAGATGTGTGAAACTTTGTAGTTCACCATCTTGATTTAAAAAAAAAAAAACCTCCCTCTTAAGGGCAACGGGACCAATTTCTGAAGTGAAAAATGATAAAAGTTCATTCTGCTCTATAAAGTCTTTTTCCAAATCTGAGAGATTTCATTCACTAGGGTTAATCAATGGTAGGAAATGCAATTCTTATGCTCTTGCATAAGAAAAAGTTCAGCCAAGCTAACACAGGAAAGGAAAACATTCCCCTTAGGTAATCCTACATTGCTTTTCTGAAATTAGTTTCTGTATTTCATTGCATAGTTAAAAACTGTAAGTGGCTTCAAGAGATTTGCTGGTTTCTCCTCGCATCATATAAATCTTTCACATTTTATTAAAGAGATTTGCTGAGGGATGAAGCAGTACCTCTAGAAATCTGCAACATGTGCCAAGCTTCAGGTAACTGGGCAGGTATCTCTATGTTCAAATAGATCATGAAATACAAGTTGTCTTTGATATTTGGGAGGATTCTAGAAGGACACACTTTCAAAACAGCAATAGTTATAGCACTTAGACTTATATGCTGCTTCACAGTGCTTTACAGCCTTCTCTAAGCGGTTTACAGAGTCAGCATATTGCCACCAATAATCTGGATCCTCATTTTACTGACCTCAGAAGAAGGATGGAAGGCTAAGTCAATTTTGAGCCTGATGAGAATCGAACTGCTGAACTACAGGCAGCCGGCAGTCAGCAGAAGTAGCCTGCAGTACTGATTTCCAACCACTGTGCCACCGCAGCTCTAATAATCTAGCAATCATTATGTCATGCTGTTTAATCCTGACTGCTGGATTTATCAAAAATAAAACTCATCAAACAATTTTTTTAATTGGTTACTTCTTAAATAACATGGAAATAGGAGTGGATGGAATATATTTGACTTCAACAAAGCATTGATAAAATTCCTGTACTTTTCTAATTAGCAAGCTAGTTAAATATGGGCTGGATATCATGTCTACTAAATAATCCAGAGCTGGCTTGAAAGTTACTAAAAAAATCTGATTGGCAAGTTGACAAGGCAGTTGCTATACCGGAATATTCTCTTCAACATTCACACTCTTCCCAGTTGCCATAACATTGGTTTGGAGATACCCGTTATTCCCTCCCTCCCATTTTGCTGCATTATAACTTAATTTACTCACTTTCCACTCATCTTTTTAGTTGCATGGTCATGAGAGGTGGGGTGGAGGGGAAGAGGAGAGAGAGAGACAGAGACAGGTAGAGACAATCTACATTTAGCTCCTGAGAACTGAAAAGTGGATAAAGAGCCCCAAGCCTGAAGAACGTTTATTAAAAGTTAAAACATCTGGGGACAGGGTGTTTAATCTGTTTTATGCTGTAAAAAAACAAGAGTGCTTCTTGTAATTGCAGGTTCAGATATTCTCAGGATTCAGTAAAGGTTAGTGACATTTCGGTCCGTGTTTGCTTTCCTTCACTTAATCATATATCCTGCAATGGCAAGAATTCCAACTGAGCTTAATTCATAACCTTTTGCAAGTGTAATATTATGTTGCAGCAGGTCTTTTTAGACTAATTTTAGCAAAATCCTGCAAAAACAAAATTACAATATATTGTATTGCAGATTCTAGAATACTTTAGACCACCAATCCTAAAAAAAATATGCCCTGTAAGCTGTAAGGCTAAATACAGCTACAGTTTTATATTACAAAAGGTTGGCTAAAACAGAGCTCCACTTCATGTACCAAAGTGGCTGAATGAAAATTAATGCCTCTATCAACAACATTTGGATGGCTTAAATTAGGATATTTAAAATAAATAAAGCAGGAAAGTGATCCTTGAAATAGGCACTTTGGTTAACTGTATTTAATTCTCTACATAATCACCATAGTTTGCTATACACTTGATAAATTTCTTAAAGACATTATGAAAGAATTCCATCTTTTATTTCTTTAACAAATCCTATTAAGTCATTTCCAACTCTTCAGTTCAATCAAATAGAAGCTCATGAAGTTTGGGGAAAGGCAGACATAGTAGAGTCTAGAACAATTCACCATAATCAACTTGCCATGGCCAACACATTGTGGCCAAATTGCCATGGTCATCTTGCCACGGCCAACTTGCCATGGGATAACTCGCCACAAGACAAGAGTTACAGTATATCAAGAAATGATGGAATAGAATCACTAAAGAAAAAATGCCAAAGGAAGGACAAAATGAAATATAAATGGCAAAAATTAAAATATTTTTAATTACTTAAATAATTAAACTGAATTGTTGAATTGTCCCATGGTGAGTTGGCCATGGCAAGATGGCTGTAGCATTTCATTCTGGACATGGCATTGCATGATACGGCAGTATGGATAAGACATTGAGATCCAACTTTTCAATTCCTCTTGGGTGAGCATTGTCATGTTGCAGTAAATTTTTCTTGTGTTTCTGAACTCTGCTTAAATATTGTTTCAAAATTTTGAGTGTGTTCAAAAGCTTGGTTTTGAATTGTTTTTTCACAGGTGAAGCTTTGTAATAGTCCAAGGATTGACACTTTATTTTTAGGATTATAATAAGATGCCCAGTTTCATTGGTTGTCACAATGCTGTGAAGAAATTCTTCATTCTCGTAGGGTGAAAACAATTGCTGGCAAATTTCAATTCCTGAAATTTTCATCTCTTCCACAGCACTTTGCACAAACCTTCTGTTATTAAATAACATAAATAATGCAATAATATGATCATACATTCCTATGAAGGCCCAGCTTGACAGCAATTTTCTGAGTGATTCCCAATTGTCTTTAATCAGTTTATCAACCTTTCCCATGTGGAACTTGTCAGCTACTGTCACAAACCATCTATTTCATTTTTGCAAATTAGCTCTTTTCTTTTCACCATCTTTACATATTTTTAGAGGATTTTTAAGAGGAACCAACAACGCACAGGCATTATGACATATGTGATCATCACATATGGTGTCCTAGATTCTCACACATCTTATATACTTATCAGGATAACCAACATTACTAAAAGCAAATTATAAATTTAGCACCAATATTTGCCTGTAAAAAATAATAAATCATGAATTTAAAAAGAATATAGTTGAGCCCATATATATTATAATCATAGCTTTCCATACCTTTCTATCTTTCCAAACTATTTTTGATTTGCCACATCCACAGGCTATTTCATATACTGTCTTTTGCTCTCCACAGGAACTCCAAATTAAATAACATTAATTCAATCTGCAAATATTAAATGGCCAAAATATAAATGAGATCACTAAATTTGATAAGATTGTGATGCTTCCACCTGAAAATTGGAAATTTAGGGCACACCTGTCAAAATTTCATGAGACTTCAAATGATGACTTTGAAATCATGCATGATTTGGTGTCTCAAAAGCGTGGATTATTTCAAATTATTATTATGGTTTGTCACACGCAGTATGTCAGATGTTTAGATTGGATCTGGCATTTTTATCCACCTATCAAATCCTTCCCAAGGATTGAGAAAGGAAGATGTTGTCTGATAATATTAAAGGTATTCTGGAAAAATGCAAGCTGTTCCAAGTAAAACTGCATTTGCAAATGATTGATAATGATTTTGTCAGTGCCAATGATGTTCAAGTGGTTCTCTAGATGTTTTGGGATTTCAGCCAAACCATCTATTACTGTTGACACTATTTTTGCTTTCTTTTGATACAGTCATTCTACTTCTATTTGCAGGTCTTTGTGTTTTGTGATTTTCTCAAATTCTTTCCCTTCTCTTCTGCTGTCTCCAGGTACTGCCATGTCCACTATCCAGACTTTTTGTTTTTCTTATCAATTCTTGTTTAGTCTGAGATGTTTGCTGGCTAGTGCTTGTCTGTTTGAATTTTAAAGTCCCAGAACTCTTTAACTATTAACTATATAACTTTAACTTTTCTATTACTTTGTCTATTTTGTGATCCCAGCAGCTCTTGCTTACAGACCAATGGTATTTCTTGCAAATATTCCAATGTATCATTGTTGCTACTTTCTCATGACATTGTTTGTATTCAGTCAGTGTGATCTTCTTGCAGCAGCTATCTAGGTGGTCCACTGTTTCTTCAGCTTCTTTGCAGAGGCAGCATTTGCTGTCTGCTGTTGACTTCTCTATTCCAGCTTTGTGTGTATTTGTTCTTAAGGCTTGGTTTTGTGCAATCGGAATTAGCCCCTCTGTTCTTTCTTCAGTTATCCTACTCTTAGCCATTACTGTATCAGGTCTTGTTATCTGCTCTGCCTGATTATTTTTTAAAAAATGTACTGGCCATTGCCTTGCCATGTTTCTTTTCTATTCTTCATTTGATCTTTCTTGTAAGCCAGTTTAGTCTTTCCAGTACTTAATAAACCTTTGTGGTACATTAGCTTTACTGAATCTTTTTCTCTGTGCTTCAGATATACAGTTTTTCTTCTTTAATTGTCTAGTATACTTGCAATATTCCACATTCACCTATTTTCCTTATTATTATATGAGAGTAATATACAGTTAGATTCACAATCTAAAACTGGTGGAAACTTAATAATTCCAGCCCTAATCAAGGACTAAACAATTCTTAAGGTAGTGTTTAAGAACACAAGCAGTTCCAAGTAGGATGTTTTTTTTGTAAAATTATGTGTCAGGCTTGATAAATTCAATATATTCAGATATCAAGGTCATCGTTTAGATATATTATTACTATTCCAAGACTCATACAAGGGATAACCTACAGTTCTTTCCCCAGTCATAAGGAACAAGTGGTTTAAATATTATAATGTTAGGCCTAAAACCAAGAATGATGCATGGTGGTTCTTCCAAGCTGATTTCTTTATCCTTTTCACACTTATAAACAAAATCCTGCCAGACTGAGGAATCTACTATCTATATCTACAATATGTTCTGTAAACTATTAGAGTGGGGTTGTCTTCATTCTCTTTCTCTCACACATAGTAAAATTCAGATTGTGTTGCCTCATATTCCTCTGAAATATATTCACTCCCTCCTGGGAATCCACCTCCTTATTACATTCCATCATATATGACAAAAATAAAGGTAACAGTTTTTCAAAGACTTTAAAATCCAATCAAAAGTATTTTTTTAGTTGCTCTGTCATCTTGCTGCTGGCACATCATTCATTTCATTATAGGTTCTAATTTGGTTGGTATCACAACACTATTACATTGATCTCTGTTTCAGCTTAGACTAATTTAATTGATAGAATTCTGTGTCCTTGCTATTACAAGAGACAATTAGCTCTCATTAGTTTACATTTCACTCATTTTTACTGACTGATTGCAGTACATACTGATACTTGCTAATATCAATATGTAATGCAATCAGTCTGAGGAAATGTTGATACAGTGTCTCTACAAACTATCACACTTATTCTGATTGTCTTTAAAGTACCAATATTTGCCTACAATTTAATAGTTTCATAATGCAATATTTGGTATTAAGAGTTATCATTTGAAGGTCACATCCTTCATCATAATTGCTCAAAGCAAAAACTAATGAAGTTGCAACATATTAATAAGTTGTATTTCCAGGATGACCTTCAAAGAAGAGGAAGTGTTTGACAGAAGACTTTTTGTTTCTCCCTTCCTCTTTCTTCTATTTTCCTCCTGGATTCTAATCATCTTTCCTCCCCTCTCCTTTGTCAAGGCCCTACAGCCACCCAAATGGAGAGCTTTAGCTGAGCTGGAATAAGCAGCTGATGCTTTGTAATAGAGGTGAAGAGGTCGCTCAAGTTGTGCTACTGTTAATTTGCCCTCTAAGCCCTTCCAGCGGGGAGTCTATCATGGCAAGAAACAGAGCAAGGAGATTTGCCTATCAGATTATTACATCAGAAATACTAAAGATTCAAAAGAAAAAAAGGGGCAAGTAGGTTTTTGTAACTAGGTTAGCATAATCCACTGACCAGTCAAGGACACTCTTTAATAGATGCCTTGTAAGGTTAGTTCAATCAAATGTATTCTGTGTCCATGTTTCTTAATGTCATGTTTATGAGACAAATGTGTTGTTGCATGACACCTTTGGTGCATTGCATTCTTTTCCCTCTCCCTGTGTTTCTCCCTGGGTGTGTATGTGGTGTTGTGTTTGCATGTAGTTGAAAGCTTATCACACTGTATGAGGGATTATGTGGCGAATAATGACTGGAAAATATACCTTTCTTTAATAAGCCATTTCATGATGGCAAATATATTTCCCTCAATCTTCACAGTTGGTTTTGTGCAGGTATATAAAAGTAACATACTTAGTCCTGAAGAAACCAGAAAGCATAAAATAAAGAGCTTTTGGCTGGAGAACTAAATACATGGTTTCAAACTAACATTTTTCCCCCTTAAGAGCAAGCAAAAATCAGGATGTTTGAATGCCACAGTTGCTAAAATAATCTATGAATCAGGGCTTTCCTCAACTGGGCTAAGCCTTTAGGCAGAAACTAATTGCTGCAAACACTAATTTTCAGCTCCCTTTTGTCTCCTATAGCAGGCACCTCTGGATGCAGAAGGTACCCAATTAGCAGAATTCATGGGCCTGATTGTGTATTGTGGGGCAAGTGTGTGAATAGTATAAACACTGCTGATTACTATTCCACTGTAACACTGTAATGGCTGATTTTTTTTTTTTTGTTGATTGCTTAATAAGGCCATCTATTCTACATCAGTCTCTGGCAAAGCTGCTGGGAAATCAGCTAGGTCACTTTTCCTGGTCATACTAGCAGAAGAAGCCTTGTGATGCTAACAGATGACTAAAGGCATAATTACAGGCTATTTAATCACATCTGTTTCCCCACTTAACATTGTTTGCTCAAGTTAGATGTAGTTTGAAAAAAATCAAAAGGACAATAATGGCATGCAGACTAAAAAAATTACCATTGCATGGTTAAAACTCTAGGGCTTGTTATAATTACAGAAAACAGAGTTTACTGTGATTTTAAAAGGCATTAATTTATATTAGTGTGTTTCTATACACATATTGAGGATGACTGGTTGTTTGGGGAGGAGGGAGAGAAGGAGTGCATTTCACTTGTACAGGCACTCTTGTGGGTGAAATGAAGTTTTAACAGTGTTATTTTAATGGATGTGCTGCTGAATACGTTTCATTTGGAAACTGAAACTGAAATTCAAGTTCAAGATGACAGGTATTTTCATTAAGCATTCTGAGAAAAAGTATTCCTTTTTATATCACATCTAAAAAAGATAAGACTATAGCCATATATTATTACAGTATAAGAAGGGTCAACCATTGGAAAAGCCATGCCTTTTGGGAAGGATCCTGGAATGGAGCAACTTTCAAGCCCCGGTAGTAAGTATGTAAATAGTAAAGAAATATATTAACTTCTATATACTCTCTCTCTCTCTCCCTCCCCCTCTCCCTCTCCCCAACTTTTTTCTCCTTTGCTAAACCGGATGTGGCCATGGATAGCATGTGACATGTCCGGCCCATGGACTGGGAGTTTGCCAGCCCTGATCTAGAGCTGTGTTCCTTAACCTCAGAATTCCCCAGTCAGCATGTTGGGAGTTAAAGTTTGCTGTTAAGTTTGCCGTTAAGTTGCTGACATTGAGAAACAGTGAACTAAATGACATATAGGAGAGAGATCAAAATAAGCCATTCAATGAAATATTAGTTGGTGGTGTATTCTGCCTGCTGCCACAGAGAATTTGTCTATAACACACATTATTTTGAAAATCACAGAAAAGATGGCACATTTAATTTTATACAAACATCCAGGAAAATAAAGAGATATTTGTTTATAACAGACATTACTAAATCTCTGTTGAAAATGCACTATAATGAAATATAGACCAGTGATTTAGGTTACTTCATAAGGACATAAATCTTATAGCCCCAGAATTACTTTCAAAACTGTCCTTGATAACTGCTGAAGGGAGATGATTAACAGATAGATAGACAAACAGCCTTCAAATCAATTCACAGTTAAACTAACTGTTCTTTACTGTCCAGATGGCCCATCATCAGAGAAGGAGGGCGTCTGTTTGTGGAAGGTAGAAATGGATGGTGTCGTTCTCTGTTAATCCCTCACTTCCAAATTGACTTCAGGATACATTCTCTGCTCTACTTCCTAAGTATATAATTCCCTGTAATGTTGCCTCAGGCACTCTTGAGGACTTGGGAAAAGCTAACTTACCAATAAAGGTGAATATTTATAGCTCAGAATTGAAATGAGTTTGCTTGTTTTCTTGAAGACATTTCATTACCCTAACTAGGTAACATCATCAGTGCTAGTCATCAGTGCTAGCACTGATGATGATACCTAGTTAGGGTAACGAAACATCTGCAAGAAAACAAGCAAGCTCAGAGAGCGCCAAGGATCCCTCAAGATATCTTAATTAGTTGTAGTTTAACCCTGGTAGTTGATTGGCTAGTTTGCAGAGGGAGCCCTACCCTTTCAATTGAGTCAATGCTTACCATGCTCTGTAACAGGTTCTACACTTCCTTCACCAGCATTGTTCAAATAGCCCTTTGCTCAGTATAGAAAAGGTTGTCAATTCAAAACACAGCAAAAAAGCAATAACCAGGTCTTATTTTCCAGGGGGGTTGTTATTCACTGACTCAACTCATTTGTGCGTGTCGCACCCGGCCTCTTTTTCACTATCAGAGGCCTTCAGGAACTTCTTCATCTGGCAAGGCCAGCAAGGCTTTCCTGAAGTCTCTCTAGCCGATAACAGAGCTCGGGATTAATCCGGACCTCTGTTATCGGCTAAAGAGGCCTTCAGGAAAGCCTTGTCAGCTGCAGAACAAATGGGCCAAGATGTGCAAGGCCTGACTATAACTATCCAAAGGTAAGTAATAGGGCAGCTCCACCCCCCCCCATCCCCACCCTAGCTTAATTTTTACCTGTGCACCCCAGAGTGGGCAGGGTTTTAATTAAGGCTTATTTTTTGAGAGGGGGAAGGAGTTATATTGGATGTATGTGTAAAAATCAAGCTAGGATTTACTTTCTGAGTAAATCATATTTTGGGGAAAACATGGTAGATATTGTTGGTCAGAATAATCAAGTTACCACCAAGAAGAAACAACACCCTCACCAATATTGACAAGGTGAGCTACTATACATAAACAGAGAGCAAACCTCACTCCCTTGTAACACTGAAGATGTTGCCTATTTTAATAATGAAATGTCTGCAAGAAAACAACCAAGCTCAGACAGCACCAAGGACCCCACAATTTAGCCCTGAATTATAAGTATTCTTTTCTACTAGAACAAATAACTTTAAATTCAGTTTCCAAAATATGCTGTATAAGGAGTATAAACAATAGCATCATTTCTTGGTATCTAAATTGAGAAATACATGCAATATTTTTGTGCTTTTTGGCAATAATATGGAAGTGGTTTGCTATTACCTATCATTTTCAGGAATACAGTTTCAATTTGACAATCCAGTTAACAGTCCTAGATTTCCCTATTAGCTTTCTATCTCTGTCTAATCAGACTTCCAAATTCACACAAGTACTGTCACTTGCTATATATATATGTTCAATTTAAATGGGCCTAGATTGTGTGAAATTTCATTTGGTTTATTTTTCTTATAAACTTACCAACATTCTCCATACAAATAATAGAAATAATTGATTTTTAAAAATAATTATACGTAATTATGGCATAATGTACCGTAGTACACCCATGATTACTTACACCATTGCATTCAGGATTATAGCTTGCAGATGGTCTTCAAGGGATAGCTCATATAAAGTGTGATGCAATAATCTGAATGAGAGGTAACCAAGGCATGGGTAATTGTGAGCATGGCCTCCTTATCCAAGAACAGACATAATTTGCACCCAGTAGAGATTTTTGCAAAGCCTCTTCTTGTTACAGTGTTCATCTGCTCATTGAAGGGGATTGAAAGCCCAAGAAACCCCAAATTGCATGCCTGTTTTGTTTGGGGAAGTGCTACCTTATCCAGGATCAAAGTTTGGAAAGTCATCAAGTCCATAGGAACATTGCTAGAGTGGAGCCTGAACCTGCTTTTCCCCATCTAAATTCCTACAGTCTCCAGATATTAGATAAGAACTTTGACAGCATTGTTTGGTTGGCCCAGGATAGAGAAGTGTAGCTGAGTATTACCAGCTATAATCTTTACCAACAGATGACTTTACCCAGCAGCTTTATGGATATTAAATTGAAATGGAGAAACTGAAGATCACCAGCCATCCTCATACATAAGGAGTCTAGGCAGGGGTGGGCTTCAACAATTTTAGCTATGTGTTCTCTGCCCAATTGCTGGGTGGGCATGGCCATGGTGGTGTGGCCTAGTCGGCCTCCTGCACCATGGTGGCAGGAGTGTTTTGCCTTCCCCGGACTCCTCAAGCCTCCAGGAGGGTGAAAACAGCCTCCCAGAGCTCCAAAGGCTCTCTGGAAGCCGGAAATGGGCCTGTTTCTGGCCTTTCCAAATTTCTGGGAGGCCCATATTTTGTCCTCCCTGAGCCTCCGTGCACGCCTTGCACTTACCTGCATCCAAAATGGGCCACATGGGGACTCCTGGGATGGGCAGGGTGGGGTTGGCAGGGCCAGCCAGGAGTGCGATTTGGAGGTTCTCCGAACTGTGCAGAATCTTAGCTAGAGAATCTTCCAAACCACTGCAAACCCCCAGCAGCCCACCCCTGGGTCTAGGACTCTAGGGCTAGAGCTCTTTCCCACATCCACAGCAATTGGAATCAGACCTGAAGGAAGGAAGAAAAACTATTGTAACACACTGAGCCTCTCTTTCTCCCTCAATTCCATAAGCTTTATAAGAATAGCTGATGGCATTGAAGACTGTTGATATCAAGCAAGGTCAAGATGGATGCATCACCCTCATCCTGCACCCACCAGAGATTATCAACAAGGGCAGTCATCATATTTGTTCAGTAAATTCCCAGATGCTTTGCTCAGCTTTGCAAAAATGACATAAAGAATTTTTAAAAGTAATTATGCAACTGTAGGTTATATGTGGGGAAATGTTGACTCGATTATTCATGGAGATCCATTTTAAATTTCCTTTTACCGGGGTGTGATTCATGTTTCTTCAGTTCTTAGCTCATTCTAAGTGGCAGAATTGGCCATTGTGGCATACTTATTTAGCAATAATATAATTCATCCTGTGGACTACAACAAACATCTATAAACCAAATTAGTTCCCATTTAAACTTTACTTTATTCTTTTTGTGGTTTCTTTTCTTTTATCTATTATCTTTAACTTTTATCTACTATGCACTGGTTTTGTGATTTATGATCTAGTTATTCAAATGCTCTTTTAAACAAACTTTATTCGATTTTTAAACAATTTAAAAACATAGAAAAAATATACAATTATATCAACATTGAAGACATCATTTACATTTCTTAATCTTACTCTTATACTTAGTTTCCTATTACATTACAATTATTACATATTACTTTCCCTATTAATTAACTATTTCTTAGTCCATATTTATACCACCCTTTTAAATGTACTGTGAATGCTTTAATAAGTTTTCTTGCACCCTGTAATCTGCTGAGAGTCATTTAAAACAAGCAGCATAAAAATATGGTAC
Organism: Bungarus multicinctus; assembly: GCA_023653725.1. Classification (NCBI taxonomy): domain Eukaryota; kingdom Metazoa; phylum Chordata; class Lepidosauria; order Squamata; family Elapidae; genus Bungarus; species Bungarus multicinctus. The sequence continues at coordinate 118,120,045 of CM042838.1, read as the reverse complement.
GTAAGGATTAATTGCCTTGAATTCATTATGCTTTTAGTTTTAAATAGGGCAATCTCAGGGCACCTGCACAGTGTTACAATTGTGATTTCTTCCTGTCCTTGAGATGGAACATAACAACTGCTGCTTGTACAGCCTACCTTTATCAACCTTTGAGGTCAGCCTGATCAGTCCCTGTTGCAACCCACACAAAGCAGCAATTCCCTCTACATTCCAGCAGATACAGTCTCACTCTCTGCTCCCTCTTTATGCAGGTAGGTCTTTGAGTAATGATCACAACCGGAGTCAGAATTTCCATTGCTAAGAAAGACAGTTGTAAAATTAGTTGTGCCTGATTTCACAAGCTTCTGTGTCACTGTTTAAGTCAGGGATATCAAACTCACATTGTCATGGCAGCGTCATGTCAGGACTTTTTTCTCCTTTGCTAAATCAGGCATGGGTGTGGCCAGCACATGATGCATCCAGCATGTGGTCCAGGAGTTTGACATCCCTGACTTAAGTGAATCACATGGTCATTAGATGAATCTGGCTTCCCCTATTGACCTTGCTTGTTGGAAGCCCTCTGGAAAGGTTGCAAATGGTGATCATATCTCCCCAGGATGCTGAAATCATGATAAAAATATGCCGGTTGCCAAGCACCCAAATTTTGCTTACATGACTATGAGGATGCTGTGTTGGCTGTAAATGCAAGGAGTAATTGTAAGTTACATTTTTCGGTGTTGTTGTAACTTTACAGAATCACTGAATGAATGATTGTAAATTAAGGACTGCTTTTATTCTTCCAGGTAACAGTGGAAATGTTTTATGTTGCACAGCTTATTTCACCTTTTTGACTGAGCTGTAACACAGCTGCAGCAATTTACTCTAGGAAATGTTGATCTCATGAAAGACCCAGATTTGGTCTTCTAAAAAGTTGATGTTCCCCTGGCAGAAGAAAATTATTGAAAAAAGTTCTGTCTTCCGCAGCCAAAATATAAAGGCCATGGAGGCACAGAACCCAGTGCCTGGACAGGAGAAGGTTTCCCCTGCAGCAATTCAGTTGAAGCTCCTCATGTTGTCAACATTTGAAGATGACTCCTCCATGTTTATCTAGTATATTTTAGTGGAATATTTTCTTTCATTGTCCAAGTAAAAATGCTACTTTAAAGCCAAAATTTATTGAACCATCTCATTCATTCATTCATTCATTCACATTTATTATAAATATAAATATTATAAATTTATCTGCCATAAAGTCCCACAGATCAATGCAAGTGGTTTAAGACATACATATGGCCTTCACACTGATTCAGCAACAGTCTATCTATAAGATGACGACTCTGTTTTGAGGATGTGTCCTCAACAAACAGTAAGGAACACAGGTTAGTAAGGAAGTCTGTGGAAAACATGAAAGAAATGGATGAGGGAAATTCATAAAAATTTAAATGTTTCAATTTATTATATGGTGTGCTTTCAGATCAATTTCCATTCGAAAGAAATACAATAATCAGTTACCTAGAAAAGAGAAGGCTGAACCAAAACTAATTTCAATTTGATTATAGAGCATCTAATCTATCACTGCAGGGTTTCTGCCAGTATCATTTTAGAAACCCAACAGTCAGGTATAGGATAGAAAATAGTATATGTGAAAAAAAACCATAGAATTGTAGTTGATATTACTTAGACATGTGGCCTGGCTGCAAAAAAGGCACACATGTAAGTTTAGACTGTATCAATAGAACCATAACTTCCAACTCACAAGTCATCATAATTCCACGTCCATCTCTAGTACTATCTCGTAAAAGAAAGAGTCAGATAAATTATGTAATCAATTATCCAGACAGGCAGTGAATTCCTGTTCATCAGAATTGTTCAAGTAAGGGCTGAATAGTTCTCTAACTAATGAGATGCTTTAATTTGTATTTCTGCACTGAATGGAGACCTGGATTCAAAACTCTATGTTTCTTATGCTATACAAAAAAGGAAAGGTGATCATAAAAACCTGAGACCTATTGAGTATAGAAAAACTGAAATGTGTTTGGCAACCATGCAATTTGCAGAACGAAAGCGCCACAGATGAGGAAGGCAATATAAAGAATAACATAATTAATCTCTCATACTTCAGAAGCAAGAAGACCAGTCCCTGTCCTCCAACGATTCTATCTGTTAGGTTCACAAAATGTAACGTAAGTTCCACTTAGGAGAAAATGTTTTTTTAAAAAAGAAGGCCTAATATAAGGGGACAGAAAAGATGGATCTTAAATAAATGAAGGAAAGAAAGGGGCAGGGACTTATGAAATAGGTTTGGAAAAGAAGAGAGAATCAAAGTTTAAATCACAAAAACACTCACATCCCACTTTGCAACATTGTAGTAATACATTCATGTCTTTAAATATCATTTTAGGTGAATTGAAGATGAATTTATCTTCATTCAGATGACTGGAAGATGAATAGTAACACAGTACTATAAATAAATTAGATTTGCCCCAGTAGCTTCAGCAAACATTCTCATCATTGACTGAACACAATGCTATACTCAAAGCATTCTGCAGCAGTTAAAAAAAAAAAAAAAAAACAGAAAATAACATGCGTGTAAAAAACTCTTCCACACATGATGGTTGCCTAGATTTCTGAGCTATGAAGCTTTTTTGAATGATTGAAGAAACAGGCAAACTATTCTGTGGGACCACTGATTTTTCAAACCAATATCAGTTCCTTCTAAGGGGTTTCTTTTCAAACACTATACTTTCCAAAGTCCTTTGAACTCCTAAAATACAACATAATGCAAACACAACATGCAAACGGGAGGATAAATTGCTTTTTTTAATACTTAAAAAAGACTACAGAGAAATGTAGAGCACCTGCAGAAGTAAACCATAATCATAGTACCTAAGTGTATAACATGAGAATAGGGCTGTGGAAGATAAGACTGCTCTGAAGCAGAGAGTTTAAGAGTTGTACCTAAATCAGTTTTACATAATTATTGTTGAACAGGAAGAATAACTATATAGGTGGCAGATGACGCCTACACAGTTCTAAGCAAAGAATGAATAGTTTCTTTTATACTTAAGAAGAAGAAGAAAGAAGGAGGAAAAAACACCACTCTATCAATGAACTAAGAAAATACAAAATCCATTAAAAGCATTCAAGTAGAAATTCACAACATGCTTCTATTTAACTGGGAACAGCTAAATCGCTTTCAAATAATATAGGACTCAAATTATAGGTGAGAAAACTTAAAATATTGACCTTGTTGAAATTTATTTTATTTCACAAGTTTATCTTGAAAGATCTGTAGCAGGAAAATCCAAAATGTAGGCCATTCCTTAGACTAGATAGGAATAGAACTTTGGTCCTCTATCAAGATCAAGTAAATTACCTGCAAGACATTGCCAGCAGAGACTGAAGTCGGAGATGATCAAGGGGTAGAGATCATTAAAAACACACCAAGGCCAGCTTAAAATTGAAAACAGGTGAAAGCATCCAAGGGAGGAACATAAGCTACTAATAAAGATAAAACTAAAAGAAAAGATTGAAGTATGATATATAATTTAGGAAAGTTGATGTAATAAACTAGAAAAGAAATGGAAAAAAGACTCAGACAAATCCAGTATCACACACAGTGGGTTCCATCTTTAATCCTTCTAGGTAATTTCCTTTCCATCTTTAACAGAATAATATAATAAAAGAATATCCATGTTGGAAGGGACCTTAAAGGGACCTCTAGTCCAACCCTGTGCTCAAGCAGGAAACCTATGCCATTTGAGACTAATGTCTCTTCTTAAAAACTTCTAACATTGTTTATGTTATGTTTATTTAATTTATACACCGCCCCCTCTCCCATTTGGGACTCGAGGCGGTGTACAGCCAAATTAAAACAATACAAAGAAATTTAAAATTTAAAAATAGATTAAATCAGTGGCTGAAGTTAAAAATAATAAAAATAATAAAAACAAGCATATATAAAATGACAAATTTAAAACCCCACAATACTACTAGGCCAGACTGGCTCGTTGAAAAAGATGAGTCTGAAGATTCGCAGGTCAGGGATAGTCCGTATCTCCGGGGGCAGCTCATTCCAAAGGGAGGGTTCTCCCACAGAGAAGGCCCGTACTCTCGGGGTTACCAGCCAACATCGTCCAGCTGATGGCACCCCAAGGAGGCCTGCCCTGTGAGAGCGCACAGGCCGATGGGAGGCCGATGGTGGCAGAAGGTGGTCCAGTAAGTACCCGGGTCCCAAGCCTTGGAGCGCTTTATAGATGACCACCAACACCTTGAATCGCACCTGGAAGGCTACCGGAAGCCAATGCAGCTCACGCAGGAGTGGTGTAACATGGGAGCTATGAGAAGCCCCCAGAATCACCCGCGCGGCTGAATTCTGCACCAACTGGAACCTCCAGATGATCTTCAAGGGGAACCCTATGTAGAGACCATTGCAATAATCAAGACGGGAAATGACAAGGGCAGAAGTGACTGTGCAAAGCGCATCCAGATCCAGAAAGGGCCGCAACTGGAAGATCCGTCGGACCTGATAAAAAGCCCCCCTGGTGACGGCCGTTATGTGATCTTCCAGCGACAGCCGTACATCCAGGAGGACACCAAGATTACGCGCCCTCCCCGTGGGGGTCAAAATTTCTCCACCCACAGCCAGCGATGGAATAAGCCGGCTGTATCTGGGCACAGGAAACCACAGCCACTCAGTCTTAGGAGGGTTGAGTCGGAGCCTGTTCATACCCATCCAACCCCGTAAGCCTTCAGGCACCAGGTCATCACTTCAACGGCTTCGTTGGGGTGGCCTGGGGTAGAAATGTATAACTGAGTATCATCAGCATACTGATGGAATTCTACCCCAAAACCATGGATGATCTCACCCAGTGGCTTCACATAAATGTTGAACAGCAGGGGCAAGAGAACAGACCCCTGAGGCACCCTGCAAATCAAGGGCCTCGGGGTCGACCTCTGCCCCCCTGCCAACACAAATTGCGAACGGTCAGAGAGGAAGGAGGAGAACCACTGTAACACGGTGCCCCCCACTCCAACCCCCCCAACCACTGCAATAAGATACTGTGGTCGATAGTATCAAAAGCCGCTGAGAGATCTAACAGGACCAAGACAGAGGAACAACCCCTGTCACGGGCCCTCCAGAGATCATCCACCAATACAACCAACGCCGTCTCTGTGCTGTACTCGGACCTGAAGCCCGATTGAAGCGGATTGGAACATCTACAACTTCTGGAGGCAAGTTGTTCCACTGATTAATTGTTCTGTCAGGAAATTTCTCCTTAGTTCTAGGTTGCTTCTCTCCTTGATTAGTTTCCATCCATTGCTTCTTGTCCTGCCTTCAGGTACTTTAGAGAATACAGTAGATTTATTCCATCTTCTTTGGGGCAGCCCCTGAAATATTGGAACACCGCTATCATGTCATTTCAAGTCCTTCTTTTCATTGAACTAGACATACCCAATTCTAGCAACCATTCTTTACGTTTTAGCATCTATTCCCCTAGTCATCTTTGTTGCTCTTCTCTGCACTCTTTCTGGAATCTCAACATCTTTTTTACATCGTGGTGACATTACCTTGTATTTATTTATACTATATTTCTTAATGTTTTTCAGCCACTCAGATTCACATTTGTGAAATGGGCATCCATATGGATTGATATAAGTAAATATACCTCCATGAATCTTCAGAACAGATTTTGATGACATAAAATGGGAATTGTGCTGGAAAAACTCTCCCCACCTGGCTGGAATTGAGTGAGTGAGTGAGTGAGTGAGTCTGTCAGCCTTCAAGATTTCTTCCTTTATTTCCTTTCTTATGCTTGCATCTTTCGGCTGCCATAAGTAACGGGAGGGGGCAGTGGGCCATGATATATTTGGGAAGCGTGCTGGAGTGAGTAGGAAACGAAACTGTATATCTAGGGGAGGGGGAGTCTTGCTTAAGTTTCTATTCCTTGCTTTTTTATTCCTTGCTATGCGCAACCGCGACTCTTTATCAAACTATGCCAAGGTCAACGGACAGAGGTTTCATCACCACCTGAAGATGCCCACATGATGTTATGCACCATTTCCCATTGGAGGAGCAATATGGACTGTTGGGGGTGGGAACGTTGCCATTACTTTGTATATGTGTTTTTCGCGCTCATTTCCTCAGATTCAGAATTCTTTTGTTGCTACCACTTTGATTTCCAGTAAAAGATATCTTTACTCTAACAATTGGAGTTTAAGTGTTTCTTTCTTGGACTTTGAAGGGAGCACCTGCTGACATTATTCTGAATCTCACTTTTACCAGCCCACCCGGAGAAAACCCAAATTTTCTTCCGAGGGGGTTTGCAAACAAACAATGTCTAGTCCAGCCAGCGACCAAGAAGACCAGGGAGCGACTGAAGGACCAGAATCCCTGTTGATGGAGGGAGCAGAAGAGGCCGACTTCTTAGCAGAGCTAAGTCTTGGCGAAACCCCAACTGTGAAGCCTAAATGGTCCCTGGGAGTCGGTTGGAAGGATCCTGAGGAAAGGCCCCCTCCAGGAGTGACCACGACCCATCGTCGGGGGAAGGATGAGCCATGGCAGGAGGAGGAATGGAGAGGTTTCTTACTAACGCAAGCCATGCAACTTTTACATGAAGCTGCCGGAGAGGCTCAAGCTGATCAAAGGTATGAGGGGGAAGAGGGGGAGGTAGCCCCAGGCAGAAGAACCAGAGCAGCCACCCCCATAAATCAACCTGGGCCGGCGCAACAGGCAGCAGCAGCAGCACAGGGCCCCCCGGCTGGGGGGATAATTGCCAGAAGGCGTAGAGCTCCAAAAGTGCCTCAGTTGGAAGTAAAATATGGAGGGGACCCCCAGGAATTAGGATTTTTCCTAGCACAAGTTTGGAGCCATATGGAGGAGTATGGGCAGGATTTTTCCTCAGAAGCGGCCAAAGTCAGGTGTGTGACCAGGGCTCTGGAGGGAACTGGCTGCAAAGTGGATGGTGACTTTGCATAATGATAATGCCCCTCAGCTGTTGAATTATGACCAGTTCATGACAGCATTGCGCACTAGATTTGAAGATCCTCTAGCTGAACGCAAGGCTAGAATCAGGATGAAAACCATAAATCAGGGGCGAAGGTCAGTAGCTGATTACACCCAGGAGTTTAGAGAGCTGGCGTGCCATATCCGCGGCTGGTCCCAGGGAGCCCTGATAGAAGCTTTTAAAGATGGGCTAAATGAAGATGTTTATCAACGCTGTGTGGCCAGAAGAGACCCTGGTGAGCTGCAGCAGTGGTACGTGCTGGCAGCAGAGGTGGAGATTGACCTGACCCGAAACAGACGCCGGGGGGATTTTGTTTTGAAGAATTCCCCTCTCACCAGGCCTCAAGAAGCCTTAAAACCTCTAAAGGGAAGACCAGCAGCAAAACCCAGGACCAGAGCATGTTTCCGATGTGGGAAAGAGGGCCACTGGGCTGCAGACTGCCGTGCCAAGCTGGAACCAAAAGGAGCGCCAGGAGGAAGGAGAAGGTCTGAGAGGCCTCCAGCCATGCCTCGTGGATCGGCGCTAAAAGCGGAGGAGGTTGTAGAGGTCACCCCTCAAAAAGGAGGGGGGTTGGGAACTCCAACCTCTTCTGAAGGGAGTGAATCCGAATTGGAAGACGACGCACTGGTAAGTCCGAACCAGGGCCCTATGACCATTCCAGTGAGATTAAGGGTACCCACGTCAGGGGCTGAAGGGGACATGTTGGCTTTGTTAGACTCTGGGTGCACAAGGTGCGTAATCAGTTCAAAGGTGGTAGAGAAGCTGGGCTTAAGGCTAAAGACTCTGAAGACGCCCATAGCTTTTTGCCAATTGGATGGATCGGTAGCTGGGGGTGGACCTGCTCATTTTATAACGGAACCAGTGGAGATGACAATGGGGAACCATAAAGAGACTCTGTGTTTTATTGTGGCCCCTGGGATGGAGCGCCCCTTAATACTGGGTTTGCCTTGGCTCCGGAAATGGAACCCCCATGTTAATTGGAGGAGGGGATCACTACGCATACGTACAGACCAACCCCCAGAAGGGGAGGGGCAATCCAAATTGAGACCCAAAAATCCCACAGAATTGGCTTCTACTGGCACTGAGATCCTGAAAGGGGAGGAGAAAATTCCAGAGGAATACTGGGACTTAAAGGAGGTGTTCAGTGAGAAGGCCTCGGATGAACTCCCCCCTCATCGCTCAACGGATTGCAGTATCGAATTCTTGCCCGGAGTAAAACTCCCAAAACCGAAACTGTATTCAATGACCCCACGGAAATTAGGAGAATTACGGTTATTCATTGAAAAAAATTTAGAACGTGGTTTCATCCAACCTGCTAGGCCCCGGGTGGCGGCTCCAGTGTTGTTTCGGGAGAAGAAAGATGGCTCCTTACGCTTGGTGGTCGACTACCGTAACCTAAACGGCATCTCGGTGGAGAACGTGTACCCCCTCCCCCTGATGAAGGACATGCTGGCCCACCTCGCTAAAGGAAGGATTTTTTCGAAACTCGACCTGAGAGAAGCATACTACCGAATCCGAATCAAAGAAGGGGATGAGTGGAAGACTGCTTTCAACTGCCCAATGGGTTGTTTTCAATTCAACGTCCTGCCATTTGGCCTACAGGGGGCGCCTGCAGTATTCATGCAAATGATAAATCAAGTATTGCAAGTTTATCTTGATGATATTCTTATCTACACAGAGACTCGTGATGAGCATGTAAAACTAGTGCGGTCAGTCCTGGAGAAACTTCGAGCAGCTCAGTTGTATGCCAAGCTGTCAAAGTGTGAATTTCACCAGGAGAAAATTGACTATTTGGGCTATCGCATATCGCACGACGGCATAAAAATGGACCCGGGGAAGGTGCAGGCAGTTTTGGAATGGGCCCCTCCCCGTACCAGGAAACAACTAAAAAGTTTCTTGGGATTTGCAAATTTTTACCGTCAATTTATTCCTGCTTTTGCGAAGATCGCAATGCCTATCACGAATCTCCTTAAAACCAGAGGGGAGGTGAAACCGAAGCCCAGTACACCACTGGAGTGGTCCATGGAGTGTCAAGCTGCTTTTGAGAAACTGAAACGTCTGTTTGCTGCTGAACCCGTACTTAAGCACCCAGACATGGACGTTCCGTTTGTAATCCAAGCTGATGCTAGTGACGTAGCTGTTGGGGCGGTGCTACTTCAAGTAAATGAAAAAGGATACCTGCAACCATGCGCTTATACCTCCCGTAAACTAACTGAAACCGAGAGAAGGTGGGCCATCTGGGAAAAAGAAGCTTTTGCAGTTTGATGGGCTTTGTTAACTTGGAGGCATTTTCTAGAAGGAGCCAAACACCCTTTTGAGGTCTGGACAGATCACAAAAATCTGGAGGCTCTGAAAACGCCTCGGAAACTGTCTCCCAAGCAAGTTCGCTGGGCACAACATTTCAAGCGGTTCAATTTTTCTTTGAAGTACATTCCTGGTGGAAGGAACTTCATGGCAGATGCTTTGTCCAGATTACCTCAGTATAATAGTGCTCGCCAAAAAGTGGTAAGACCTATCATCCCAACCGAACAGTTGGCAGCTCCAATGGTTACCAGAGCTCAGAAGAAAAAAGAGACTAATTTGTCAACCGATTTATCGGCACAATTGAAAGAAGCTCTAAAACTTGATGATTGGTTCCTAACCCACTCGAATGACTGTACCATTAGAGATGGATTGGCCTGGGTGGGGGCCAAATTATATGTACCGGGAAAACTAAGACCCGAAATTTTACATCAAGCTCATGATTCTAAACCTGCTGGACATTTTGGGTTCGTGAAGACCCTACACTTGGTCAAAAGGCAATTCTGGTGGCCCACGTTGAAAAAGGACATTGAGACTTATGTCGCTAGCTGCCCTATTTGTGCTTCGGCTAAGCGGCCGCCTGGTAAACCAGCAGGCTTATTGCAGAATGTGGCTAGACCAATGGCCCCATGGAAGGAAATCTCCATGGATTTTATAGTAGAATTACCTGACAGTGGAGGAAATACAGTCATTTGGGTAGTGACAGATCTGTTTTCCAAGCAGGTACACTTTATACCCTGCGCGAAGATCCCGTCAGCGAAGACGTTAGCTAAGTTGTTTATTCTGCATATCTACAGGTTACATGGAGTTCCTGAACGCATAATCTCTGATAGGGGCGTCCAATTCACTTCAAATTTCTGGAAAGAGTTCCTAAAGTTACTAGGCTCCGCCCAGGGGTTAAGCTCCGCCCATCATCCACAAACCAATGGGGCCTGCGAGAGAACTAACTCGGTACTGGAACAGTATCTGAGATGTTACATTAATTATCAGCAGGATGATTGGACTGACTTACTGCCTTTTGCTGAGGTGGCATACAATAATTCGGTACATAGCAGCACCAGCTTCACTCCATTTAAAGTGGCCTCGGGACAAGACTTTGTACCCATACCCGAGCTTCCGCGAGAGAAATCTAACATTCCCTCATTGGATGAGTGGGTAAGGCATCTCCAGATAACTTGGCCAGTTGCCCGCAAGGCTTTGGATGATGCTCATCAAGCTCATAAAAAATTTGCAGATAAAAAGAGACGTCCACAAAAGCCATATCAAGTTGGTGATAAGGTGTTTTTATCAACCAAATTTTTGCAGACGACACAGAAATCGAAAAAGCTTGGACCTAAGTATGTGGGACCTTTTCCGGTTGAACGAGTTGTGAATCCTGTGGCAGTTCAATTGACACTGCCAAAAACCCTCCGTCAGGATCCATCCTGTTTTCCATGTTAGTTTGTTAAAGCCTGAACGTACATCTGATCTGCGGCCTACTCAAGTAGCCCCCCCTGTACCATTGCTCATTGAGGGTGAACAACATTTCGAAGTTAAAGAAATTTTGGATTCTAGGAAGAAGAGGGGTCGAGTCCAATATTTGGTTGCGTGGAAGCATTTTCTTTCTTCCCAGTCTGAATGGGTAGACGAGAGAGATGTTAGAGCTCCCCGACTGGTGCAGGCGTTTCGCACCATGTATCCTGATAAACCCTGAACATTAATGCTGTTGTCATTTGTTTGTAACATCTTATCTTTTATTCTTATATTTTTTAGGACTAACGTCTTTTTGCAGGAGGGCCGAATGTCAGCCTTCAAGATTTCTTCCTTTATTTCCTTTCTTATGCTTGCATCTTTCGGCTGCCATAAGTAACGGGAGGGGGCAGTGGGCCATGATATATTTGGGGAGCGTGCTGGAGTGAGTAGGAAACGAAACTGTATATCTAGGGGAGGGGGAGTCTTGCTTAAGTTTCTATTCCTTGCTTTTTTATTCCTTGCTATGTGCAACCGCGACTCTTTATCAAACTATGCCAAGGTCAACGGACAGAGGCTTCATCACCACCTGAAGATGCCCACATGATGTTATGCACCATTTCCCATTGGAGGAGCAATATGGACTGTTGGGGGTGGGAACGTTGCCATCACTTTGTATATGTGTTTTTCGCACTCATTTCCTCAGATTCAGAATTCTTTTGTTGCTACCACTTTGATTTCCAGTAAAAGATATCTTTACTCTAACAATTGGAGTTTAAGTGTTTCTTTCTTGGACTTTGAAGGGAGCACCTGCTGACAGAGTGAGTGAGTGAGTGAGTAAATAAATCAATAAATCAATAAACCAATAAATAATTATAGTGCAAAAGCTATAGAAGCACACATTTCATTTTTGACTGGTGTGCTACTGAATTTCATGTTGTACATTTTTGCTCTGCAATGTTGCACTATTCGGCTGATTTTTAAGCAAAAGCAATTGCAAAGATTCCCTTGCCGATACCCATTTTGTTCAGCCCAATGATGTCCATTGATATTATTATATTATTATCTTCCTTTCTCCCTCTCCTGCATTATTAATCCCCTCCTGTTCCCATCATGCAAATTGTTAGAACTATTGGCAGGAAGCAAGCCATAGTCAGTGCTTGTTAGGAGGTCAGGTTATAGCACTAAGTGGGGAGGGGCAGAAGTGGGGAAAATTGAGGCAGTGGGGCTAAAGACGGTGATGAGCAATGCTTATGACTGAGTGAGGCAGTCAGGACACAAACAAGGGAGGATCAGAATTTGACTTAAGAAGTTATGGAGTTTCCCCGCACTTATTTAATAGATCAGCCTAAGAGTCTTCACCGGGACCCTTGTGGATGATTTTCTAGTTGACATTTAATAAGCTGCCACATTTCAGCCCAGCTTCTTTAACAAAAATAGTGTTTATAAATTGTTATCAAAGAAACTATTATCCAATTTCCACTGAATTGGTCCGTCTGGTTCTTCTTATATTCCCAGTAGTCACTCTGTGGTTTTATTTCATGTGCCCTTCTCTCTCCTTTCAGTCTTCTTCATATTCCTACAACTAAAAGACAAAACGGAGCATGTTATTGAGACATATCATGTGCTTGTTTTATAAGCAGATAACAGCAGAGGCAGAAGATAATAGATGCCTGGCTTATTCAGGCTTTCAATAAACATATTTAAATCCGAGTGACAGCTGTCTTCATCACATTAGCATTGCAAATCATGCCTATTTTTTAATGGCCTTCTATTGAACATGATTCAATTATGTGTGATCCGCAGCAAGGCAGGATATGGTCTTAATATCTAGGGCTGAGTTTCCGCGAGCTGCTGCTCTTTACACTGCTTGCATTTAAGCTGTCTGTTTACAGCATTGCTTTCCTTGAACTAACTGAACTCGCTGCACTTTCCAGCTAAATAAAGGAAAATTAATATAATTTGTGAAGCAATTATATGTGTAGACATTGCATGCCTGACATTCTTTGCATAGCCATTCAGACAGAAAACACTTGTTAAACCAATTGACTGTTTCTAGACTAAAAACATTCACCATGTGAAGCTGCTGAAGGGCTTTCCAGATGATTGAAAGGCCTGTATTTTATTCTTCTCCTTGCCCTGATCCAGATCCCCGCACTGATATCACACCCAGATGACAGTCAGTTCCCCTGCCTCTCTGTGGGTGCATGAGTGTGTATGTGTGTGAGAGAGGGAGTAATACTGAGAGACAACTGAGGAGGCAGAAGATGGGAACAAAAGGGAAAACAGATTTGCTGAAATTAGATCTACTTTGCTTGCTGTTTAAAGGAAAAAAACCTAATGCTGAATCAAACTTTTTAACTGGTTTTGCATTGCTGTTTAAAAAAGGACGGGGGCGAGGAAATGTTGGGGAACAGAAATGGGGACGATCAATGTTTTGATAGGCTAAACAAAACTAAAAATCTTCCCGTGTTTTTCTTTATCTTAATAGATAAAGAGATTATCTATTAAGATTATCTTTATCTGTTTTTCTTAGTTCTAACACCTTAACATTTCAGGATACTATGCTTCCTCCCAGTGCCTTTGAAATTATATTTATTTCACCGGCATTGCAGATTTAAAATAAATTGTAGTTCATATTTAAAAAAATATTATAGTAGCCATCTTTTTTACAGGTGGATCACCATTTTCCTTCACAATACCTCTGAAGTGTCACTACATCCACAAGTATTATTTCTAAGGCATTAGGAGTGGAAATGGTTATGTACATTAATTTGTACCTCCTTCACTTGAAAGGAAAATTGGTTAATTTATTATAGAAAAACTGTTCCACTTCTTTTTGAAATTCTGTCTCTCCTGAAGGTGGATACAAAAAAAAATTCAATATTTATTTTGATCACAGAGAACTGTGGGGAAAAAAATAGCCTTCACAGTTAAGAGTGGACCCGAGGAACAGATTTGAACTCAAACTTTAGAAATATAATTTATGAAATATAATTTGTTATGATTGCATGACCTAAAATATACCTGCAGGAGAAAAAAATAGCTTGAAGTACAAATGTGCCCTTAATTCATACCATCACCAATTAAAATTGTCTTTGTTTATTACAATTAACTTAAAATTAACTAAATTTTGAGCTGACTAATTAAATATATTCAAATTTGAATTTCAATTGCCAGGCACAGCCATTCAATGCATCTCAGAGTTTGCAACAGTGTTGCAGACAAAACATTGAATTTTCAAAATACTATGCTATTAAAACCTTTTTCTTCTTTTTTTTTTATTTTCTACTTACTTGTTAACATTAGCCTCAGATTTGGTAGCTGAATTTCATAACTTCCACTCTTATGTACAAGACACAATTGTGACCTTCATGCCAGAAGCTACATCAGTAATCTGATTGTGGGTTTATATGCAGTAGAGTTAACCAAGTCATGACATTTCAGGTCCAAATTAAAATTAAATTCATCAGATTTCAAACTAGACAAGTAGTGCTAGTATTAACATGTATGATTGAGGAATATTAAAATACTGAATAATAAAAGGGAATACTTTGATTCCAAGCATATGACCATAATTGATGCAATAGCTTAAAGCAATTTTTAAATCAGATAAAGGGTGGGGTTAAGCATCCTACCACAACTGAAATGAGTGGACTTTTTAAAATACACTCCTATCTCAAATCCATTAAGCCAAATGTAATTAATTCACCAAAAAAGCCATTAACTGTTAGAATCTGATTGAGCTTTTCTAATTCTTTTTTTTTCTCTTCAAATAGCTTTGTATTTTGAGCTGGAAAGGATGTTAATTCCAACCTCATTGGCAGGTCCCCTTTTCCTAAGGTTTCTCAGTAAAAGGTAATTATAATAGCCTGAGCCTCCTGACACGGTCTAGGCAGCCAGTCTGGGAAACACTTTTCCAGTTGCCAGAAACACAGAAGGAGAGACACAGATCTTGTGCCAGACCTGAAATAGCAATAGCAAATACACTTAGACTTACAGTATATTCCACTTCACAGTGCTTTACAGCCCTCTCTAAGTGGTTTACAGAGTCAGCGTATTGGCCCCAACAATCCGGGTCCTCATTTTACCAACCTCAGAAGGATGAAAGGCTAAGTCAACCTTGAGCTGGTGAGAATCAAACTGCTGGCAGTAGGCAGAGTTAGCTTGCAATATTGCATTCTAACCACTGCAAAATGCAACAATTAGATATGCAACTCTTGCACAGGAGGTTGATTTTAAAGAAATCAAAACTTTATTTTTAAATCAATGGACACAAATCTGTAGGTATCAAAAAAAAAAAAATTCATTAGGAAAGGGGGAATACAGGAAAAAAATAAGAGACACTTAAAGAATTCCAGATAAAAATCAATACAATCAGTCTTAAAAAAATTAATAATAATCATGTATTATTTGCTTTGGGATTTCAACACATGATAGAAACAGTAATTGCAGAGAATGGCTCAAGAAAAGTCATCCATTTTTTTCCTCTTTCTCTTCCCTTT
Organism: Bungarus multicinctus; assembly: GCA_023653725.1. NCBI lineage: Eukaryota > Metazoa > Chordata > Lepidosauria > Squamata > Elapidae > Bungarus > Bungarus multicinctus. The sequence goes on along the minus strand of CM042838.1, from coordinate 118,104,804 downwards.
CTCCTGCTTCCTTTCTTGGAAATCAAAAAATGTTCTGGTTGCCAGACCATCTTCCTAACAATCCTATGGTTGAATGATAAAAAGGTTGATTTGGACAAAAGGTGAAAGTAAAAGAAGAAAAATAAAACAATTTAAAAGTGCAGTTAGTTTATCATATGCAGGGCAATTTATTAAGGTGCCAGTCTACAAACCAGGAGACCATGGGTTCTAATCCTGCCTTAGGCACAAAGCCAGCTGGGCAACCAGCCTTGGCCAGTCATTCTCTCTCAGCCCTAGGAAGGAAGGAATGGCAAACCACTTTTGAAACCTTGGCCAAAAAAACTGTGGAGACTGATCCAGGTAGTGATCAGGAGTCAACCCTATTCAAAGGCACCAAGAAAAAAACATTGTTTATCAACTTTGGCTTTGTGTTGAGGCAAATATGGTCACAAAATAGCAATGAGGAATATCTTCCTTTATACACCTTTGCCATCAATTCATACAATGAAAACAGTTATAATTTGCAAGTACTATTGACATATTAGAATCTGAAAACATTACATGTTAGAAGAGTTCATTTTGCAAATGTTCAGAATACATCTATATGCTATATGAAGAATAGTAGTAAATAGAAAATATGTCTAAGATAGACTAGCTGCATTTCCGTAAGTATTTTAATAAAAACATGTCTGCTTATTAAAAATGTATCTATTTTGTTTTGTCTTGAGATACAAAGTCTCACATGTGTGTTATGTGTGCATATTTAGGTAAGTAACATTGATAGACAAATAACAATATGCTGCCAATATACTGGGTTTGCAAGTTTTCATTATCCTACTAGATAACATCATCAAAGCAAGTGAGTTTGAAGACATATGGTTTGTTGGTTGATTCAGGGTTATATTTTCATCTGTCTGCTTGCTTTGCTTGTGCTTGAAAGGGATGGTCCTATGACTAGATCTTGTTTGACATTTGATTAATGTCTTATGGTTAATAGATTATTTATCTGTCTAAAGAGGTGAATATTTTTTTCCTGTGTGTTGACTGCCTCCTGTGTAATTGGTAGTGTCAATAGCTATTGTATATGCTAGGAAGGTTTCTTGAGAGGATAATGTTTTTTCCAGTGATTATTGTAGTTAAGTTTTAATTATTACATTGCTAAGAAGATGGCTCTAGTTGACCTATCTGAGGTTGATTGCTGTGTGACGAGAAATAATGTTGTGTCTTTGGTTATGTTTTTGACAAGTTCACAATAAGAGTTTATTTACATGTCTCTGGGCAAAGAGACAGACTTCAGAAATTCTCTTCCATTTTTTGATCCAGCTCATTTAAAATTTCCCCAGCTGAAGTTACACCAGGATTTATCTGTATGAAGGAATATCAGTGAAGTTTTTGATAGTTAGCTGGTGTTCATGGATATGTTCTACTACTGTAGCTTTATGCTCAGTGATGGTATTCAGTTTTTTTTTATTACTGGTTCTATGGGCGTGGCTTGGTGGATATGGTGTGACTTGGTGGGCATGGCAGGGGAAGGATACTGTAAAATCCCCATTTCCACCCCACTCCAGGGGAAGGGTACTGTAAAATCCCCATTCCCTCCCCACCCCACTAACCTGCTTTCCAGCTCCATTCTCCTGTGCAGGGCAACAAAAAAAGACACAGCTGATCAGCTGGGACTCCGATCAGTTGGGACTTGGGAGGCAGCGAATAGAGGGGGGCCGGGCCAACCAGAGGCGGTATTTGCCAATTCTCTGAACTACTCAAAATTTCCGCTACTGGTTCTCCAGAACCTGTCAGAACTGGCTTGAATAACACCTCTGTTTATGCTGCTTATCCTATGTAATGGTTTTCATAGTCTTTGCATGTTATTTTGTAATTGATTTCTGTTTTGTCTTCTTTTGGTATTGGGTTTTTGAGTTTGCTTAAAATATTTCAGAGGGGTTTTGTAAGTTTGTGTGCCACAAAGTAAACACAAAAAATTCTTGAAAACTCTTGCAAGGCTCTGAAATAACCTCCATCTCTCTATATTACTGTGAAAATTTCTGCAAATTTTTGCAATTGTTTTTGCATGCCTAACAAACAGGTAGAGTAGCAGTAAAATGAATAAGAATCTATCTGTATCTTTCTTCTCTTTAGAATATGAGTTGGGTGTTTTCATAGTGACTGCCTTGTGAAAGGGAACAGGGGCCTGCTCCTGGTGTCTTTTATTAGGCATTGTTTAGAATGCATCTTTCTCTCTCCTCTCCTACAGCTGCCACAGCAACATGCAACCATGGTTACAGTTACTGGGAAAAATGCTTTGTTGCAAAATTGCCAACATGCTCTTTTTTCCCATCACAACTAGCAAAAGTCATTTAAATGCAACAGATGAATTAGAGTCTGGTGGTTTTACAACTATTTTTCAAAACCAACTGCTCAGATATGATGATGATGATGATGATGATGATGATGATAATGATGATGATGATGATGATGATGCAGAATCTAATCTGTTAAGTGTACATAGTATGTTCTGGAAATAGAAATGTGAAAACAGGAATTTATTTATTTATTTATTATTTTTTTATTATTCAAATTTATATACCGCCCCCTCTCCCGAGGGACTCAGGGCGGTGCACAGCCAAATAAATACATATACAATAATTTAAAATATATTAAAAGAGTTAAATAGATTAGCCATTAAGAATTTAAAAAAGTAGGGAGTTAAGAAAATTAAAATCATTTAAAACCAAATTTAAAACCCTTACACATAACTCTAGGCCAGACTGGCTAGATGGAATAGGTGGGTTTTTAGTGCGCGCCAGAAGGTCAATAGGTCGGGGATGGTCCTCATCTCTGGGGGCAATTCATTCCAGAAGGAGGGTACTCCCAAAGAGAAGGCCCGAACCCTCGGGGTCGCCAGCCGTCCAGCCGGTGGTACCCCGAGGAGGCCCACCCTATGGGAGCGCACTGATCGACGAAAGACTGACGGTGGCAGCAGGCGGTCCCGTAAATACCCAGGTCCCAAGCCATGGAGCACTTTAAAGGTGGTCACCAACAATGAATTAATTATTCATTTTATTTGCTGTGCATGGATTGGATAGGGAATGTGTCTGCAGTAATTTGGGGGAGGGGACTGGGGGGACCCAACCGGTGAAACTACCGGTTCGGTGATTTTACATTTTGCGTGCGCATGCACACTTCATGCGCACGCGTGCGTGTATATCGGCGTCAGCTAGCTGCCTGGATAGCTGAGCAGCGCTGCGTGCAGGTATGCAGCAATTGAAAAAGCCCTTTATTTCCTCCTTTTTCAACTGCAGCTGTGTCGCGTAAAGCAGCTGCGGTTGAAAAAGCAGAAAAATAAAGGTCAGGTAAGAGCCCGGAAGGGCGTGTGGGCCAAACAGCAGCAAACACAGAACCAGTTCTATGTATGCTCTCTGTTTGCTGCTCTTTAGAGCAACCGGTTCTACAGAGATGGACAGAACCGGTAGAATCCCACCTCTGGGAGGGGAGCATTAATTGAATAACTTGGAGTGGAATACTACTGACTGTTTTTTTTTTTTCTGGCCTATTTCCTGCATTACAGAATTCACAGAAGTGTAGACAATTGATCACCAGCTTCAAATTGGCCAGTGAAAGAAAAGGGAATGAAAACTGTGGGATGCCAGAGTTCCCTAATTGACATGGTAAATCTGTGTCCATCTCTCAAAAGCAAGTTGCATCAAGTTACAAATGATTTCCAAGTAAGTTTATATATGCTTGTTTTCTAAATGACTACAAACTGAACTACTTCTGCACTGTGATGTCTTGACTTTTCTGTGCTCCTTCTCATCCTATTCAGAATAGGAGTGTGTGTGTGTGTGTGTTTGTGAGCATGCGCGCATGGCACTATTTTACTGATGGATGCCAGTAATTTTCAATTCTCTTATATGAACTAGGGATTCCTGTTATAGCAGATGATCTTATGAAATTGAGACACTACCTTAGATATAATCTAGTCCAATTTCCTTGTCCAGTGCAGGGTTTAGCTACATAAGTACCAGCAAGAAAGTATCAGAAGAAAGCTCACATCCCAAGTCTGAGCCATCTTCCACATGGCAGCTTTTGGCTATTGTCTCTCGCTCTCTTTTCTTCAACCTAAACCAGTATTTTTCAGCTTCGACAACTTGAAGAGGTGTGGCCTTCAACTCCCAGAATTCCACAGCCAGCAAAGCAAAACTGACTATGGAATTCTGAGACTCGATGTCCATACCTCTTCAAGTGGCCACGGTTGAGAAATACTGGCCTAGACTAAACATATCTAAATAATTTCTCCTAAGCTTCGATTTCCAGACTTTCCCTTATCATTATTATCCCCTTACTACCTATTGTGGCTCTGAGAGCTTCTGGGTCCTCTTACCATTTCAAGATAAAACATCAAAGCATTGGCCAGGATGAGGAAGTACAAGAGGTTTTCCTTTTAGGTTTCATGTATAACCAAATTGAAAGAAAACACAAGACTTTGTTTCTTTATATGACAAAAGAGAGAGACTTTTGTACACATAGAAATGGAAGGACCTATAAATTCCCACAATGGAAGAGCAGATGGTGAAGTTAATGGAATTGGCTGAAATGGTAAAATTGACTATTTGATGCAAGAAAAGACTTTGTCTAAGCTTTGTTTCTTCTTGGAGACCACTTTTGGATTTTTTTGCTTGAAATCGAAAGAAATAAAACTTTAATTTTGGGATTTGACTATTAGAACTGTTTATAATTATAAAAATAATGTGTACTATACTTAATCAGAGTAAAAAGTAAATGTACTTTATATTTATCTTTGTACTAAAGAAAGCCAGAAGTTACTGTTTTTCTGCTTTTTTCTTTATTTTTCTTTTTTTGCATTCTTAACTTTGCCTTTTTATGAACTTTTCCTTCTCTAATATTTTGTTTGCTTGTTTGCTTATAGTTTACATTGTATTTTAATTAAGTTTTTTTAAAAGATGAGGAAGAACCTATGTTCACATAGGATAACACCATGAATTACAGCATCCTGAGAATGGGTTGAAAAAGACCAAATGAAACAAAATTCTATGGATATTCTAATTGAAATGTTCCCTTGCCGGAAACAGAGTAATGTTTCAGAAATATCATCACTTTGAATACATTTAAGAAATAACTTTCAATTATTTCAATAAAATCTGAACAGTTCTAAATATTACTTCCGTGATTACAAGGTTGTAATTCATTTAATTATAGCATCAAATGTGAAGCATGGAATGGAATTGTCATTCCAAGAACAAAAAGTATTTGTGTCCACAACGTAAATATTGTGCTCATGAAAAAGGTATTCCATAATGCACCTCTCTTTTTCCATTAATAGAAAAATGTTCATTCACACATTTGATGCCATTGTGGTATTCCATGCTGTCTTCAACAGATCTGGCAATTACAAATAATTGCTACCACATCAATACATATCAAGAGCAACTACATTCTCTTCGCTGATGATGTAAAGCTATTCAACACCATAGACAATACCCTTCAAAAAGACCTTGACTATGTATCAGAATGGTCAAACAAATGGCAACTTCAAATCTCAACAAATAAATGCTCTGTCCTACATATTGGCAAAAAAAAATCAGAAAATAAAATACAGGCTGAATAGTAAAGACCTTGTTGATGATCCAAACTCTATCAAGGATCTTGGAGTACTCACTCATCTGTAATGATCTAAGTGCTAGACCCCACTGTAACTACATAGCCAAAAAGGCGTTAAGAGTTGTTAACCTAATCTTACATAGCTTTTTCTCTGGTAATATTACACTAATAACTAGAGCATACAAAACATTTGCTAGACCAATACTTGAATACAGCTCATCAGTCTGGAACCCACATTGTGTATCTGATATTAACACAGTTGAGAAAGTCCAGAAATATTCACAAGAAGAGTTCTCCACTCCTCTACTCATTGCAGAATACCTTATGCCACCAGACTCAAAATTCTAGACCTAGAAAATCTAGAACTACGCTACCTTCGGTCCGATCTAAGTATAATATATAAAATCATACATTGCAATGTCCTACCTGTCAATGAATACTTCAGCTTCAACCATAACAACACAAGAGCACACAATAGATACAAACTCAAGGTTAATCGCACCAAACTTGATTGCAGGAAATATGACTTCAGCAACAGAGTGGTCAATGTCTGGAATACTCTACCTGACTCTGTGGTTTCTTCCCTAAACCCCAAAAAATTTAACCTTAGACTGTCTACTATTGACCTCATCCCTTTCCTAAGAGGTCTGTAGGGGGCGTGCATACCAACGTGCCTACCATCCCTGTCCTATTATTTATTTTATTTTATTTTTCTTATGTGTATCCATGTATTCATAACTATGTTTTACTTATACCTATTATCTTGTAAGCAATTGACAAATTGACAAATAAATAAAAAAATAAATAAACATCAATCCCATTTAGCAGCACACTGCTGATGAATTAGGCTTCCCTTCCCCCCTCCCCCCCCCGATACTACCATGTAAGTAAAACATCAGAGCATTACATAAAATTAAAATGATAGGTAATGATCTAGTCACTGTTAATCACTGCTGTCAACTTATGAGGGGTAAGTCATCCTCCCATTGATCAAGAGTCTTTTAAACGTGGTTCTGATTCTAGACTTCTCTATGTTGAGTGATATTGTATCTTAATACCCAACAAGCTGGAATACAATCCATCAGCATTGATCAGGCTTTCCCTCCAACAGTATAATTTAGTCATATTCAACCATGGGTCCTGCAGATGTAGTGTACTACTAGCCCTCAGCCTTCTCTCTTCTGTGAGTATAGAGTTCACAATATATTGAGGGGCCCAACTTAGAAGAGACTTGTATATATTTTGAACTACCTGAAATCTGATGTCTCAACTGCTTTGATTGTCCCAGGAGAGCAAAGAGTAGCAAGATCAAAGTGTGCACTAAAAGTGTGTACAAAGCGTGTACTGAAGATCTGTGTTTGGCTTATCTTGATCCCTTCTTTGTAAAGATAGGAAAGAGAAACCATTTTTTCCAGCTGAATTTTTATGAATAATCTATCCTTTTCTCAGAAATCATTTATAAACTTAAGTTTCCATACAATTCCTACTCAGCTATGTTGATGGCAGATAATAAAATAATAAAATAACCTTATGTGTAGAATGAGCTTCATTGTGCTCTTTAATACAGGTTTCTCTGCATTATTTGTGTGTTAGTGAAGCAGTCCCAATTATAAGGTTTGTACCTTGCTACCTGTCTTGAATGTGTTGATCACATTTCAAAAGCTGGCATAAATCACTTTTTTTCCTCACTGCAGAAAAAATGGCTGTGCAGAAGATGACAAAACAACTTCTCTGCCAGATTAAGTTCAGAAAAGTTTTAGATATGGTAATCCAGTTCTCTTTAGACCTACGTAACAGGATAAGGAGATTTACTCTTGAAAAGCATCACAGTTCAATCCTTTAAAATGAATGTAAACTCCTTTGTATGGAATAAAGGATCACATTTGCCTGAATTGCTGTTCTATGGTTAATTTTTCTGGGAACAACCAGACCATAGTAAATATAATGGTATTTGTAAATACAGTGTGCCAGAAATATATAATAACTTGCTTCTCAAATTAACAAACAAAATAAAGCATCCCAACAAAATTCAACATCATTTAAAGATTAGCCGTCTATAACCACATATAGCCAGTTTATTTTCAAATGTCCATAGAACTTAATGGAGGGGTCAGTTGACACTCCATTCAGCAGTTACATATACATGAATATTTGTTAATATATATCATTATGTATGAAGGAGAGTTATTGGGGTTCAATGATTATCTTCATTGATAACAATTCAATTATTATGGTTACAGGAATTGTATCTAGTTTAATGAAAAGAAGGCCTGGGGGTTGAGATGATAGCAGTGTACCTATATCTAAGGAGCTGTCACAAAGAAGAAGGAGTCAAGCTATTCTCCAAAGCACCTGAAGGCAGGACAAAAAACAATAGATGGGAACTAATCAAGGAGAGAACCAACCTTAGAACTAAAGAGAAATTTCCTGATAGAACAATGGACCACCTTGCCTCCAGGAGTTGTGGGTGCTCCAACCATGGAAGTTTTTAAGAAGAGATTGAACAACCATTTGTTGGAAATGGTATAAGGTTTCCTAATTAAGCTGGAAGTTGGACTAGAAGACTTACAACACCTCTTCCAACTCTGTTATTCTATTATTTCTATTATTTTTGTTATCTAAATTGGTGGAAATGCAAAATGATGGAGAGGAGAGAAATGATCATTGTAGAAAAATAAAAGAAAGCAGTTAAAAGTTTGTCTTTTCCTGAAAAATATCAATTCTAAAGGCTTCTCTTCTGATATATGTGACAAAAATTGTTAAATTTGTAAAGGAAATTCAGGATGGGTTCTTTTTTGTATGAAATGGGACAGTGTACAAACATGGCACTAATGCCAAGACTGGCAGGATTTGCTAGTGTCCATATGTCTCTGCTCAAAAATGTACAAAACAACCTTTATTCATTTGTAAAAGATGTGGCCCAAAACAACATATGTTGGACAGTTGTATAAAAGACCTAAAAAACAAAGAGCTTACAGCAGGCACATTTGCATACCAAAGAGCTATTGCCATCTCAATTAGTGTAAACAAAAGCTGCTTCAGTGGAAATAACCCTAAAAGCTATATAAATAAGGGGAAGTTTTGTAAAAGGGCACTGTAGAGTCAAGAAGACTTATAAATGTAGATGGTTGCAGATTTTCCTAAGATCTTTTTTAAGCAATAAAATATATAGTTGGACCAAAACACTTTCTCCTTAATACAAATAGTAAAACAGAGCAGGTTTCTTTTTCACCGATACACATATTCCTGATACAGTCTTATACATCTAAAGAGTAAAACTTGGGGACCAAATAAAAGCAGATCAAACTTTGGGGCGCTAGGTTTTGCACAGAAAGATCACATGATGAGTTCCTAATGCATTTCAGCAGCACAGATTTGGAAAGGTTCAGCCAAAAATTCCTATTATCAGCAGGCTTTCTGACAGATATCAAAAGGGTTACTAAAAACAATAGCAAAACAAGCTGGCAATGACATGAGGTAAGCTTTGGGCCTGGCAGGTGTTTTATCAAGGAAAAAGTATTTTGAGGCAAAAGGATCTCTTTTGATTAAAACATGGCTTAAAGAATGGGACAATCCAGTGCCTGGATTCAAAAGCAGTTTAATAGTTTCATGCAACCCTTACAATGGACTTAAAGTGTTCTAGGGTTGTGCTTAGGATGGATCAGAAGAAAGGAAACAATTGATGCCTCTAAAAAGGGAAAATAATCCTCTCTGAAGTTTTATACTACTTGCTTGTTTTCACATGCTTAACAAGGAGCAAGCATCCATCCTGGCATCTCAAATATTCGCCAATATTTGATTTATTGTTTATAGGAGAATGAGAACACATTGAGCTATCATCTTATTTTTTCTCTCCATTCTCCCAGCCCCACAATTTTTGCTCTACTTCCAGAAATTATGATATTAACATCTACATAATAATTGTAGATGTTAACATCATAGTAGTTTAAAGAGGAATCATCAAGTTTTCATATGATTGAAGTCTCATGAATATTACTTTTTTTTTCTGGTTTCCAGCTCCTTCTCAGGCTACTAAAAATGAAAATTTAACCCCCCAGCGAAAGTACTTGAAAAAAGTCAGCATGTTTGAACTATCAAGCATTCATTAAGAAGTAATGTTGACCTATTCCATGCCCCATTCAAATGTTACACCTTGGGAAAGTTTTGTGTTGGGAACAGTAAACCTATGGGAATAACTGACTGTTATCAAAATCATTTTAAAAGAGGAAAAGATAGAAATGGGAGGGAGAAGGAAGACAGCTTTGGTATTCATATATGCAGAAATGTCTTGAAAAAATATTCTAGTTCCAAACACAGCAATTTGGAAAATTAGTAGTAATCTCATGGGAATTACTTCAATCTATCAGCAATTTGTTTTTGTATATTCGATGGGAAAACCCCAGTCCATTTTTGTCAGGGGAAAAAAGGGTTTATTTTGTATATCTTCCTTTCTCAAGGTTGTTCAGAAGACAAAATAACCTAAAAGAAATTACTATACTAATTTATCCCCCAAACATTCCAGTAATTGTCACATTGTACCCACCACAATTAGACTGAATGACAGTCTTTTCTCTGTTGATCATAGGAATTTCTTATATACACAAACTGCAGCACACCATCAATCTTGTTCGGATGGTTTTTCAGCCAACAACTGTGGCTGATTGCAAGTCATTTGAAAACACTGAGCCATGCATGAGCATGACAAAAGTCAATTTAGATGGATTTGCGGGAGTACAAAGACCTACAGATGTAACACAATTCAAAACACTGCATTTTGGCAGCATATGGTTCAATCCATAACCCCTGCTATTTCATTAAATGCTGTAAGAAGGTCAAAAGTTTAATAAACTTCAATTTTATCTGCATAGTGAGTAAGGTTTGATATCTCGTTCAAAATTAGTGAAGGTTACAGTGACAACCATCAAGAGCAACAGAGCAATTTAGGACAGCCTGTAGGTCTGCAAGAAACAAAATTAATCACTTGAGTTTGGATCATATCTTAGAACTATTAGATCACCCTGGAGATATAAATATACTTTTTTAATTTTAAAAAATCTATCCCCATCTCACTAAGAACTGAGATTATACTTCTCAGATAGCCATTAATGCTTGCATCTTGCTATACCTCTCATTTTATGTTTGAAGTGTCATTCTTTATAGACCGTTCCAAAACACTTCAGAAAGAGTGACTGCCAAAGGCTAAAAGAAAAGGAAACTCTTTCAGGTCATATTTAAATAGACTAGTGCTAAGAGGGGGAAAGGAAAAGCAGTTCTTAATGGAGGAGGCCATTCAGTGAAGGTATTAAACCAAATGTAATGGAAAGCGATATTGGATGAGGGTAAAGATAAATAGGTAAGAATTGCTTTGATTACATCAAAAATCCACAGATTACATTACCTGTTCCACCAAACTGTTCTTTTCCATGAAAATCTGCTATGTTGAAGATGGGAGACTATAGCTGGCTGCGTTTGGAAGCTCTCGGGTTCTGGCAAAAGAGTTGAAGGATCAAGTACTGAATTAATTTCAGCTTAAGACTAAGAATTTGGAGAAATGTTGCCCGTCACTACTTCAGCTGGGCACCTAAAATGGCATAAAGCAACGTTATGGATTCTTATTATTTCTGGCTTGTACTGGACAATTTATAGTGTTCCACCTCTGATAATCTTAATTGTTATGGTTTATAGTCTAATAATTTTTATTTCATTTTATCATGGCTAAAGATAGCACTGGATCTATTCTCCAGTAACCGCTGAGTCTTTTTGTGTAAATAGACAACAATATTGAGGGACTGGAGCAGGAATGCAAAGTCCCAAAGGAGTCATTTCCTTTCACTGTTCTATTCTTTGTAAAGCAAGGCTCTCTAGACCATATGATTAGAAGTTATTACAAAGTGGATGTGTGTCCATCCTTACCTTACTTGAGCTCTTGGTGGCTTTCAGTATTATCAACCACAGCATCTTTCTGAATCATCTCAAAGGACTGGGGTGGGGAGGGGTTAGCACAGTGTTATGCTGGTTCACCTCCTGTCTCTGGGAGTCAATTCCATAATATGGACCCCTACTACGTGGGGTGCTGCAGAGAGCAGCGCTCTCTCCTATCCTATTTAACATCTACATGAGACTATTGGGTGAGCTCATCCATCATCATGGGATGAGGTATCTTCAGTATTCTCTCCACTCATGGCAAGTGAAGCAATGCTGTGAATCTCTTATCCCAATGTCTAAGGAATAATAGGCTGCAGCTGCCCTCTGATTCTGGGACTATACCATCTTTGGTGCTGAGTGTGGTTGTAGTGCCCCAAACAGACCCTGTGTGCAATCTGAGGATCCTCCTAGACTCCTGACTTCTGCTTGATGAGCAGGTGGCAGTCCTTGTTAGAGGACCTTTGCTCAATTTCATGTTGTACACCAGTTGTGTCCACTCCTAGATTGAGGGCCCTACTCTTAATCACTCCTGCTCAGATTACCTCCCAGTTGGACTAGTACAATATGCAGTACACAAGGCTGCCCTTGAAGAGAGTAGTATAAAATGTGGAAGTGTGAGCAGTTATATGAGTTTCTGGTAGAACACACATTACAGCTGTGCTTTGCAAGCTGCATTGATAATTCTTTTGCGGGTCCAGTTCTAGGGTTGACTTTTCATGGGACCAGGTTACGTGAGGCACCACCTCACCAGAACCAGCAAAGAGGACATGTTATGGGTCCTATTGGCTAGGAAGCTATATTTGGCACACTGTAAGCAATGGGCCTGCTGGCGCAGTGTAAGCAATGGTCACGGTGTCTGCATTGTGGAATCTTTTCCCCATCAGCACTCTGAGCTTCCAAAGGTGCCTTAAGATCTGTTTATGCCAACAGGCCTGGGGATCCCAGGATGACTCCATTATTAATATCTCTTCATCTGTTATTTCCTTGTTCTGTTCTATTTTTTTATAGTTTTTAAATGTTTTTATAATTAATAATAAGTGGCTTTATGTATGTATTCAGTGGTTTTATGCTTGATACCACTGGAGTTCTGCAAGACTTAAAATGGGTCTTTTTCCCATTAGGAAATTTCTCATTTCCTGGATCATGTTTTGCCACTTCCCTCCATCCATTGCTATGCTGCCATGGCTTCATGTCAGCATTCCATTGGTCTTTGAAGTTCATTTAAACCAGGGGGAAGCAGGAAGGTGCCATAGTGACCAGGTGATTTCTTACTAATCATCAAGAGCTGACGTGCTAGAGCATTAAAACAGTCATATTCTCCAGAAGACTCAGGATGGCTGCTTTGAAGCCTTTTTCAGAGGTGGGATTCAAATTTTTTAACAACCGGTTCTGTGGGTGTGGCTTAGTTGGTGGGCATGGCTTGGTGGTCATGTGACTGGGTGGACATGGCTTGGTGGTCATGTGACTGGCTGTTTGTGGCCAACTCAATATCACTCACATCGAGGCACGCATCTCCTCGCCTGGCCTCTCATGACTGTGGGGATGCTACAACAGTCGTAAGTGTGAAAAATGGTCACTAATTTCAGTGCCATTGTAACTTTGAATGGTCACTCCACACAAGCAAAGTATCAGCAAAGGAGGGGAAAAAAACTCCAGAGATGTTCCTGACACAGGAAGTCTAGTCCTGTCAAGAATGTAATAAGAGTTAACGGAGAGGCAGTTTCTGTAAGCAACATCAGAATGTTTCCTTCCTGCCTTCCTTACAGGATTAGGCCAGTAATTTCCTCTAACCACCGGTTCTCTGAACTGCTTAGAATGTTAACAACCGATTCTAGCGAATAGGTGCAAACCTGTAGAATCCCACCCCTGTCCGTAGGGCTTGCCAGCCTTTGCAGCAATCACACTGAGCCTTCTGGTGAATGCTACTGTCTCAATATTCCAAAGATTATACAAAGGAGACTTTGTGAATGCTTTGTGCAGCCTTACAAAACTAACATATTGAGGAGGAGGGAGCAGGATGCTGGTTAGGTGCTTTCTTTGTTTGATCTCAAATTAGTCTGCTGGCTTATATGTGGTTCCCAATTTTAAGATGCATAGGACCACCTTTGCATTATACCCAGAGGATTGTGGAATAAAGATGTGGAAGACACCAGAAACAAACTCCTCCCCCCTCACAGCCACACATGAAACAAACAGTGCACAACATCTCAGACAAGATCCTCAGCGAAGCCGAAACCAATGTCCTTTCGAAAGGATTCAACTTTGCTGTCACTCCCAAACACATCCCCACAGAAACCATCATATGCGGAGTTGAAACCAGCCTGACCAAAATCAACCCTGATGATGCAAACAAAATCAGACTCGAAATTACCAACATCGTCTGCACTAGCAAACCACCCAAAAGCAACTTATCCAAAGAAGAACAAACTGCACTACTTAATCTGAAAAAAGACACCAGCATAATAATCCTACCAGCAGACAAGGGCAACGCGACAGTGGTTATAAACACATCCGACTACCAAACCAAGTTAACCAACCTACTCCAAGACCCCACATACAAATCCCTAAACACAGACCCCACCACCTACTTAGAAAAAACCACCAGATCCAAAATAAAAGCCTCCCCCATCAGCGAAGAAATCCAGCAAAGAATCATACCCAGAGAGAAATCATCCAGATGCCCTAAGCTTTATGGTCTCCCCAAGATACACAAAGAAGGAACCCCACTTAGACCAATAGTCAGCTCCATAGGCTCACCTCTACAAAACCTAGCCAAATTTCTCGCCAAACAACTACAGCCCTATGCAGAATCCATCAACTCACATGTAAGAAACTCATTCCAGTTCATCGAGATCATAAAGAAACAAAACTTACAACCCAGCGATCTATTAGTGAGCTTTGATGTCATATCCCTCTTCACCCAAGTGCCTATAAAAGAACCCTTGACAGCCATCCAAAATAAATACAACCCCCCCAAGCACATCCTAGATCTGACCAACCACTGCCTATCCAATACATACTTCACCTACAATGGACATAAAATACAAACAAATAGAAGGAGCACCCATGGGATCACCCCTCTCACCTGTCATCGCAAACCTCTACATGGAACACTTTGAAACACATGCTCTAGAAAAATATGATCACAAACCCAAACTCTGGCTCAGTTATGTAGATGACACCTTCATAATCTGGCCACACAGGAAAGAAAAACTGAACGACTTCCTCACACACCTCAACAGCCTACACCCCAAAATACAATTCACCATGGAAACAGAAGCTAACAATCAACTTCCCTTCCTAGATGTCTTAGTATACAAAAAATCCAATGGCTCCCTAGGACACACCATCTACCAGAAGAAAACACATACAAACCGCTATCTACACGCACTCTCACACCACCACCCAGCACAGATCAATTCCGTAGCCGAGACACTCATCTCCAGAACAAAATGCTTAGCCGATGAACAACACCTAAAAACCGAACTACACACTCTCACTAACATACTAACAGCCAATGGATTCCAAAGAAAGAAGATTACTCACCTAATTCAAAAAGAAACCCCAACCAAAATCCAAGACAGAGAAAAAGAAAACGGCAAAGCCCTCCTCCCATATATAAAAGGCACTACAGACAAAATCAGCAAGATCCTCCAAAAACACAACATTAAAACAGCATTCTGCACAAACGGAAAAATATCCACCATCCTAAGAAACCCTAAAGACAAAATTGAGTTAGAAAACCAAGGGGTATATGAAATCCCGTGCACCTCCTGCCCCACCACATACATCGGACAAACTAACAGAAGAATAAGTGCATGCATTGAAGAACACAAGAACTCAATCAAAACAGAAGAACCGACCTCTTCCCTGGTCCAACACCTCAAAGCCACAGGACATAAGATTGACTTTAAAAATACCAGAACTATCGCCAAAAACCGAACACTTCAACAACAGAATAATCAGAGAAGCCATAGAGATAGAAAAACGCCCACACAGCATGAATAAATGAGATGACACCTCCCGCCTACCAGCCATTTGGAAGCCCGCCCTCATTAACAAATGAGTACCTAACATGAAGAAGGACACCAGACCAACACCCACGAGGGCCACACAAGAAGCTGCCACCACACTTCCACGTAGAAAGCACACTCACACTCACACAGAAGATGAGACATGACCATGGACCAGAAGCCGCATCGCAGCTGCATCCCTACTTGTTTCAAACCCCCCCATCCCATACATGAAGCGAACTGACACCCACCATGAAAATGTGGCACGACCACGAACACGAAGCCAAACAACAGGATCACAGCTCACCAGTTCATATCCCCCAGCAACTAAGACTAACCTGAGTACAACCAAACCCCCACCGGAACAGAACACACCCCCAGCCAATCAGAACACAGCCAACCCCCCAACCAATCAGAACACAGCCAACCCCCCAACCAATCAGAACACAGCCAACCCCTCACCCAATCAGAACACAGCCAAGCCCCCACCCAATCAAGTCACACCCCCACTAGCAGTTAAAAGAAAGAAGCAGCTGCAAGCTCACATTACTCTGAGAAGCACAAGGCCAAAGACACAAGCCTGAAGATGATGATGAGACTTCATCGAAACGTCGCCTAGATACTTCCAATTCTACGCGGGAGAAAACCCGAAGCACCAAAGATCCATATAAATATATATACAGAGGTAGTATTCAGCAGGTTCTGACCAGTTCTGGAGAACTGGTAGCAGAAATTTTGAGTAGTTCAGAGAACCGGCAAATACCATCTCTGACTGGAGATTTTACAGTATCCTTCCCTGCCAGCCCACCAAGCCACACCCACAGAACCGGTAGTTAAAAAAAAAAGAATCCCACCACTGTATATGTGTTTGTGTGTGTGTGTGTATACTTATTCACACATAGGTTTAATAAGTTCTGAATACTATTGTTTATTTTCACGACTCATTATTTGGAAATTGTATATTACATTTTTGAATGTATTTTGAGCTGGTCTATGATTGTAATAAACTGAATTGAACTGCCTTTGGCCAAATTTAGTGTTCCACAGAAAATGTATTCCACTCAAAATTTTGTACACATTTTTTTTGATTATGTTCATTTGTGCATTGTAAAAAAATTGCTTTGCATTTTGTTTCCTGAAGAAAAAGATGTCAGGTAAATATCAATAAGATACAGGTTCTTGCATTTACCTTTCTTTTTATAAAGGCTAAGAAAGGCATCCATGAAATTTCCACCTCTCATTGTGTAATTATCTCCCCAATGAACTGTGACTTCCCTACCTTATTATGCTTTGATTAGATTTGATAAAAAGACAATATGAAATAAATTAATATTTTTAGATCAGAAAGCAAGGGAAGCTATGGAGGCTACAAAAAAATGGAAGGAAAGATATTATTAAAAATTAAAGAAAGTACTTCCTACTTTAGTACTAGGTACCTTGAATGCAAACAACTGGAACATCACTTGAACACCATCGGCACTGACAAAATCACCATCAGTCAATTGCAAAAGCAGCTTTCCTTGAAAAGGCTTACATTCTGTGATGATACCTTTAACATCAGAAACCGATAGCATCTACTTATCTCAGGTCCTTGGTAAGGACTCAGTCAGTGGATAAAAACACCATATCCTGTTTAAACACTGCAACTGTGTGATGAATCATAGTCATAACCACCACTACTGCCTTCAAAGAAATCTAACAAAATTGCTGTTATTCAAAAGCCTTGTACACAGGGGGGGAAACTTCTGGAAATTCTGGAAGACATTTCATTGGTATTTATGTACAATGTGATGCATCAGAGTATTACAGATGATAGATGGTTTAGTCCTTGTTCTGTGTTTTATCTTGTCCTGCGTTTTATGAACTTGTCAAGACATGATTAATGAAAGGCTATGATAATATGGGTCCTAGCCATTATGTCTTCTAAGGTTGAGTAGCACTGGGTTGAGTAGCAAGATCTGGATTGAGAAGCAAGCAGTTCCCAGATTCATCTCCTTTATCTCAATCTCACTGATGACTCACCCTTCAGCCTTTCACAGACTACTCACAGCTGCAAGACACACTTGGAAATTATTATATCTTATTTGTGACCTGCTTCCCCTTTTAAACTGCAAGGGAAAAGTCATACTGCCAATTTATTTTATAGAAAGATACACAATGTTCTGGTTTTTCAGTCAATTTCTTCTCCTTTGTTTGGTTCCTTCATTCTTTACTCTTTAAGGAAAGTAAAAGTATCTTTGATAAAGATGTTCACTGAACCAATAAGTTGACATTTATGAACTGATTGTCCAAATCCCACAATAACTATTGTATGGACTATTTACTGCAGAGGAGAAAACAATCAATTTTAAATGTCAAAGACTCATCATGTAGTTTATCTGAAGGGTTAGACATCCCAAATAACCGAAAAATCTCTGTGGGAAGTGCAGAGGACAAATATAGCTACCTGTTAACTAGATGGCTTGTTTGTTCTGGGTCTTTAGTGATTTTCAGACAATAGCAATAACCGTAACAAATAAAATGCCTTATTTTTCAAAGTAATAGTATTTAATAAAATGCATAGAATAGACTTGCTTAAATTGGTCTCAGAAGAATTGATGTTGGTATGCATGGCTGATGTTAAAATGGCATATTTTATACTTCTAGAGTTGTCCGTATTTTGCATATTTGCGTATTAAATTTTGCAAGTTTACATATTAAAGTAAATTCTACATTTTTCAATTTCAGTCTGCACTGAATTATCTCACTTTGTGTGAATTTTATATCTACTAATCATAATGGATGCTGTAATCCAAAAGCTGTCCATATCCGGGCCTGCTTATTTTAAATAGATTTACACATTGATTTATTTGTGATTTAATATAAGCAGTACCCTGTTGGATTGGACCCCTAGCCCATTTAGTCCAGCAGTCTGTTTTCAATTGTGTCATTGTGATTTATAACGACTTTGCCTCAGAAAGATGTAGGTGCTCCAACAGTGGAGGTTTTTAAGAAGAGATAGGACCACCATTTGTCTGAAATGGTATAGGACAGTGATGATGAACTTTTTTGTTGTGGTGTGCCAAAAGTGCGTGTGCACCGGCACCAACAATGTAACGCGCCCCACCCCTCTGCACATGCAAAACCCCCGCCCCATCTCCTTACCTGCACTGTGCATGTGCACGCCTCCTAGCTGATTTTTGGCACGCTTGAGGCTCTTTTTGCCCTTCTGGAGGCTCAAGGGAAGCCTCTGCAGCTTCAGAAGGCAGAAAAATGGCCTTCTGGAAATACCAGAAGTGCCTGTTTTCAGCCTCCAGAGGGCTTCTGCAATCCAGGGGAGGCCATTTTTGCCCTTCTGGAGGCTTGAGGGAAGTCTCTGGAGGCTGAAAATGGGCCCGTTTCAGCACTTCCGGAAGGCCTGTTTTTCAGCCTCCTGAGGCTGCAGAGGCTTTACCTCGAGCTTCCAGGAAGGTGAAAACGGCCTTGCGCAGTCAGATAGGTTTGGCTGGGGCTCGCATGCCTGCACAAATGACTCTGCGTGCTACCTGTGGCACATGTGTCATAGGTTCGCCATCAGCAGGCTGGACTAGATTTCCAAAGTCCCTTCCAACGCGGTTATTCTGTAATTTCTGCTCTTCTGTTTTTATGTGTAAGCCCAACCCACTATGGTCTATTTAACAAATGATGATTTAAACAGCCTGACTGAGAACAATTCTAATTCAACCAATAACACTTCTGATTTCTAATTTATTTGTATCATAATTAAATTGCAACATTATTTGAAATAAGTGTTACGCACATGGATGAGATTTACTGAAAAGTAATAAATATAACATTGCTGCTTTATTGTCCATTTTCAAAGACCAACTGTACGAAGTGTGTATTCCCTAGAAAAAAGATTCATTAGTACTACTTTCTAATCAAGATATATCTTCTCCTAAGATTTTTTATTTATTTTTTATAATAAAATAACTGCAAATGTCAGGTATCACAAAGGTTGAAATTCCTTTTTTTCTATTTGGTTGTCTTCAGACCTCCATCTTTTATTCATAACCTCTTTGGTGGTGTTAGAAGACAGACTGTGTTGCTATAGCAATGCCCTGTATATCCTTACAGTTTTTTAAAAAAATCAACAAAGAGCCATTGATAACACATGTTGCCAAAGGTTACATAAGTTGAATGCTAACATGGAAATATTTTCCTTTACTTTTTTCCTTTATTGATTGCCCTATAGATGTGTCCTACAAATTCAAAGAAACAGGTAACGATATATGACCTCTTTGTGAAGAACGAATTGTTTGGTTTCTTGACATAATTCAAAATTAAACACAACCTGGGTTTTGCTTTTTTTGTTTTTCTACAGTTTCAATGAACCACATTCGGTTTTTCAGGATGTCAAAATACTGAAGCATTTTTAAAGGAATGGCGCTAAACTCCTGCTGCATATTTTCAGTCTTCCAAATAATAAAATGATATTTCAGTATCTAAGTAGGATCTAATGAGAAATACACTTAGGTCAGGAGCAGACACTTAAGAAATCTCTAGTCATGCAGAAAGAAAATTAAACATGTCTGAAGTGGGTCTCCTAAGGTCTCAAAATATTTTTGCCATCCTAAATTGGTTTCTATTCCTTTGTGTTTGGTTGTCAAAGGATGGTCTGATCTAGCTAACAATCCTATATGTAAGGGGGATATCTTAATTATGGACATGAAGGGAGATGTGTTTTGTTATAGAAATGTGAAATCTATGCCGTACACAAAATCCTAGCTTCACATATTACATTGACTAGGAATCAGAAATGAGCAAATTAAGACTTAGAGGTGGTTATTTTTCTTCCTTCACCTCTTATCCTTGAAGCTAGGAAGAACTCCTCTACTGACCAACTTCCTGCTTTTAATGCTATAATCAGGAGCATTTTCTCAAGTGAGTTTTTCTTCACTGTCCACTTATTTCAGCACAGAGAACGTCACAGAAAGGTTTGAAGGATGTGTCTATACATCGTTAAGAAATTGGACATAGGTTGGGGTAAAAAATATTAAATTTTTTCTAGGTTGAAGCCCATTCTGATGGCGACCGGCAGCTCGGTTCGAGGGGAGCTCCGCCGAACGCCCGCATTTGCCGGTTGAGCCGGCCTCCCCCCTCGACCCCCATGTACTGGGGGGGGTATCGAGGGGTGACAGAAGAGCCGCCAGAAGAGCCGCCGGGAGGCCGCCCGGGTGACTTCTTGGGGTGGCGGCGGCGGCGGCAGCGGCGGCGATTTGGTGGAGGCCGCGGCGGCCGAGATGCCGGGCGGGGAGGCTGCGGCAGCTGAGATGCCGGGCATGGAGCCGGCCTCCCCCCTCGACCCCCATGTATGGAGGGGGTATCGAGGGATTCGGAGGCGTCCGGGGCGTTAGAAGAGCCTCCGGGAGGCCGCCCGGGTGATCCTTTGGGGTGGCGGCGGCGGCGGTGGCGATTTTGCGGAGGCCGCGGAGGCTGCGGCGGCAGTGATGGCGGGCGTGGACCCAGCCCCCCCCTCGGCCCCCATCCATTGAGGGGGCTTCGAGGGGTTTGGAGGTGTTCCAGGCCTTGGAAGAGCTACCGGGAGGCCGCCCCGGTGATCTTTTGGGGCGGCGGTGGCAGCGACGCTGTTGGGGCTGCCCCGGGGTCGGGGGCTCCTTGGAGGTCCCCTGCCTGGATGTCGGCGGCCCCGAAGATGGTCTACATGCCATTGTGGCTGCCGTGGTCAGTGATAGTGGACGGTACCGCGGCAGCCGCGGGGGGGGTGGAGACTTCGCTGCGGCCATTCTGCGGCTGGAGGCCCCCCCCAGGGACGCAAATGGCAGGGGCAACAGCGGGACTGGCCGGCCCGAAGGACGCGGATGTCCTCGGTGGTGGTCCCCGATCCGGCGACGGCGAGGGTTAGAAGATCATACTCCTCGGCGGAACTACAGGCTCTTGGGAGGGTCCCCCATTCCCTGGAGTGGCCCTCCGGTCTATCGATGGCCTACCTCAAGGACGGTTCCTGGGATCCGGAGAGGTGGCATGGCCATCAAAAAAGGATTTTTAGAGGGGGTTTTAAACTTTTTAAATTTTTATTCGGGGTTTTATCAAGGTTGGGGAGGGTGACGAAGAGAGGGTTGGGGGATGGTAACTTATTGGGGTTAGGGAGGATACCCGGTCCGGGTTTGGGGGATAACCCGGGGGGGTTTGGAGTCAGCCAGGCTGGAGTGCACGTCTGGGAGGGCCCAGAGGGTCGTGAGTCATGGGGGCGAACACAATTCGGACAGCAGGGGGCGGGTCTCATTGGCACCATAAGTGGGAGGGGCAGATATGACGGGGGTAGAGGGCCCCCGTCAGGTTAGGGGATCGCGTGCCCGCTGTCTCCAAGCGGTGGCGCGCTCCGACCCTCCCGACCCGTCTGGCAGGCCTGGTTGTGCAGAGTCTCAGGCCCTGAGTACCCGGCTGATGTTATGTAATGCCAGGTCCGTCGTTAACAAGGCCCCCCTGATTTGCGATCTTATTCAGGAGGAGGGTGCGGACCTGGCGGGGGTCACCGAAACCTGGTTGGGCCCAGAGGGTGGCGTCCCTCTGGTAGAGATGTGCCCACCAGGTTTCCAAGCATTCCATCGACCGAGGTCTCAGGGAAGGGGTGGTGGGGTGGCGGCGATTATTAGAGAAGTCCTTTGTCCTAGGGAGGCCACTGTTCCTCAGACGGCTGGTTGTGAGTCTCTCTTTGTGAAGTGGGGTCGGGGGTTTCATATGGGCCTGTTGATAACGTACCTGGCTCCCTGCCACGTGTCATCGGCCCTGCCTGGGCTCCTCGAGGTGATAGCCGGGCTGGCGGTTGAAACCCCTAGGCTTTTAGTCATGGGTGATTTCAACCTGCCTTCGCTCGGGGAAACCTCTGGGGTGGCCCGGGAGTTCCTGGCTTCCATGACGGCCATGGATCTGACCCAATTAGTTTCTGGCCCCACTCACACGGGGGGACACACACTGGACCTGATTTTCGCCTCTGGTCAGTGGTTGAATGATCATGCTGGGGACTTAGTTATAAAACCCTTGTCATGGTCCGATCATTCTCTTCTTAGACTGGACTTCGGTGCCGCCACCCCCCATCGCAGGGAGGCGGAGCCGAGGAGATGGTTCCGCCCCAGGCGCCTGATGGATCCTGAACGGTTTCAGATGGAGCTTGGGCCATTTCCTGAAACTCTGGCTCATAACTCGGCCACAGACTTGGTGGCCACCTGGGATAGGTTGGCCGCTGAGGCTCTGGACCGAGTTGTGCCTTTGCGACCTCTGACTCGGCACAGATCCCACCTGGCTCCGTGGTTTACGGGGAAGCTGAGGGGGATGAAATGCCGGAAAAGACGTCTGGAGGGCATCTGGAGGGCCAGTCGTGCTGAGTCTGACTGGACACAAGTGAGGTCCTATATTAGGACCTACCTAGTGGCGATAGAGGCGGCGAAGCGTTCACACCTCTCCGCCCTTATTGCATCGGCAGAAAATCGGCCTGCTGCCCTGTTTAGAGTGACCCTCTCCCTGCTTGAGCCGAGAGTGCGGGAGGACCTCTTGCAGGGTAGGGCAGAAGAGTTTTCCCGATTTCTGCATGATAAAATCGCTCAGATTCGGGATGGGCTGGACTCCAGTTGGGTGGTCCCGGGGGAGGTGTCCGGAGCAGGTCTTGAGACGGTTATCTGGGAGGAGTTCGATCCTGTGACCGCCGAGGGTGTGGACAGATTACTGGGGAGGCTGAATGCCACCACATGTTTATTGGACCCGTGCCCTTCCTGGTTGGTTTCTACCTCCAGAGAGGTGACACGAGGCTGGCTCCAGGGGATTGTCAACGCTTCGTTGACGGAGGGGGCGCTTCCGACCGCCCTGAAAATGGCGGTGGTGCGGCCCCTCCTCAAGAAGCCTTCCCTGGACCCGGCTCTTTTGAATAACTATCGTCCTGTCTCCAACCTTCCCTTCGTGGCGAAGGTTGTTGAGAGTGTGGTGGCGCGTCAGCTCCCTCAGTATCTGGAGGAAGCATTCTATTTAGATCCGTTCCAATCGGGCTTCAGGCCCGGGCACAGTACCAAAACAGCATTGGTCGCGTTGGTAGATAATCTCTGGAGGGCCCGTGACAGAGGTTATTCCTCTGTCCTGGTCCTCTTAGATCTGTCAGCGGCTTTTGATACTATCGACCATAGTATCCTATTGCTGCGGTTGGAGGAGTTGGGAATTGGGGGCATCGTTTTGCGGTGGTTCTCGTCCTTCCTCTCGGACCGCTCGCAATTTGTGTTGACGGGGGGGGAGAGGTCCACCCCTAGGCCCCTCATGTGTGGGGTGCCTCAGAGGTCGGTCCTCTCCCCTCTTCTGTTCAACATCTATGTGAAGCCGCTGGGAGAGATCATACGTGGTTTTGGGGTGAAATGCCATCTTTATGCTGATGACACTCAGCTTTACATCTCCACCCCAAGCCACCCCAACGATGCTGTGGAGGTTATGGCCCTTGCCTGGAGGCTGTGCGGAACTGGATGGGTGAGAACAGGCTTCGACTCAACCCTTCCAAGACCGAGTGGCTGTGGTTTCCGGCGGCCCGATATAGTCAGCTGACTCCGTCGCTGGCTATTGGGGATGAGATCTTGACCCCCACAGAAGGGGCTCGCAATCTTGGTGTCCTCCTGGATGTACGGCTGTCTTTGGAAGATCATATTACGGCCGTCTCCAGGGGGGCTTTTTATCAGGTTCACCTGATACGCCAGATGCGGCCCTTTCTTGATCGGGACGCCTTACGCACAGTCACTCATGCCCTGGTCACCTCCCGTCTGGACTACTGTAATGCCCTCTACATGGGGCTCCCTGCGGGGAGCACCCGGAGGCTTCAACTGGTACAAAATGCAGCCGCGCGGGTAGTTATGGGGGCGTCGAGATACTCCCACGTGACGCCCCTCCTGCGCGAGCTGCATTGGTTGCCGGTGGCCTTCCGGGTTCGCTTTAAAGTATTAGTTTTGGTCTTTAAAGCGCTCCATGGCATCGGACCAGGATACTTACAAGACCGCATTCTGCCAGTAGTCTCCTACCGACCGGTGCGCTCCCACAGAGAGGGTCTCCTCCGGGTCCCGACACCTTCTATGTGTCGCCTGGTGACCCCGAGGAACAGGGCCTTCTCTGTGGGGGCACCCGCCCTCTGGAACGGGATGTCCCCTGGACTACAAATGACCAGTGACCTGAGGGCCTTCAGACATGACCTGAAGACTTGGCTCTTCGAGCAGGCCGGCCTGAGCTGACTCAAATGGGATTTTTAAATGGGGTTTTTAGATTAGTTGGGATGGGTGTACAAAGTTTTAATTTATTTTAATTGGGGGTTTTTAGATTTTTATAGGGACAGCCTAGGGTTTAATTCTTTTTTAACTATTTATATTTGTCTACATGTATTTTAGTTGGCTGTTCACCGCCCTGAGTCCTTCGGGAGAAGGGCGGTATATAAAACCTAATTAAAAAAAAAAAAATACAGAGGCATAAACATTGGGGTTAAAACTACTAATTTAAAAATCCCCAGAAATGATCATTGGCATTCAGAATGGAGGGGAGGGGGGAACCTATGGAATGGGAATTGGAGATGAAAAGCAAACATGTGTTTTAGGGTTGTTAATTTTTAAATGGTCTTTCAAGGTGAATCATTCTCCTTCAGATAAAATCGTTCCATGCCAGATGGGTAAGCAGGAAAAACAAGCTGAAAGTCCTCACCTAAGTAAATCATTGGGAAAGGCTAATGTCTCCTCACCAGTGGTGGGATTCAATTTTTTTTACTACCGGTTCTGTGGGCGTGACTTGGTGGGCCTGGCAGAGGAAGGATGCTGTAAAATCTCCAGTCAGAGGTGGTATTTGCTGGTTCTCCAAACTATTCAAAATTTCCGCTACCGCTTCTCCAGAACTGGTCAGAATCTACTGAATACCACCTCTGCTCCTCATGAATTACACTCCTTAAGCACTTTCCTAGTTTCCCACCTTAAATAGGTGAATCAGTACTGTATGATTCCACACCTATAGTAAATGAAGAATTATGTTGAATAGAATAGAACAGAATAGAGTAACTCTAGTGTCACTTTGAATGAACACTAATTGGCATACATTAAAATGAAATTACAAAGTTCAGAATGCAGGAGATAGCTACTTGTTAGAAAACATGAAATAGTGTCCTGCAATATGGAACAGCTTCAATGTCTATAGGACAATGCCTAAACCTGGGCTCCATATCACCTTCAGACTGTGTAAGCATGTGTTATTTTATTTTATATTTTATTATTTAAATCATTTGCTTCCCATCTCACTATCCAAAGCAACTCTGGCCAGCTTACAATAGAATCACAGACTTGCTTGTCCTTGGTCACTGAATCCAGTCATATTTACCTCAAAACACTTTTCATTGCTTTGATGCAGCAGTCAGATTTGCTGCATTTCTATTTTCAGTAGAATACATTGATTCTTCCACAATGCAAACATTGCTTATTCATGTCTTATTCACGTCTTCCTCTTTTCTCTAAGGAAAGCAGCCAAGGACAACAGAAATACAGCAAACTGCTTGGCCTTTAATGGGAGCTTGTGGGCATGCATATATTGGGTATACATACATGGCTGTATGGGAGATGAACGTCCGCAAGAGAGTCATAGATTGATGTTGAGTTGTGGCTTACACTACTACATGGCCTGGCTTGGAAAAGCTTGCCCATTCATATTGTAATTCAATTTGATCAAAATGGGTGTTGGGTGGCAGTAGAGGTTCACTGTTATTGCTGTAACTATTTTCTGAAACCTCACTATTCAACACTCTCCTCCCCGGGTTTAGTGCTCTCAGCTATATTAAACTGGTCAAAATGGCTTATGCGCATAGAGCAAATGGAGAGAAGGGGAAAGGGGCAGTTTTCAGAAATACTTAAGTGGGAAGTCAACCAAAGGTTCAAAGCAACTACTATAATTAGTGACTCCAGGGAATAGCACACACCTCACCATATGCTGAACATTGATTATCAAAAACCTTATGAGTACAGCAGAAATAAGATTGTGAAACTATGTTCTCCTGTAGTTTTCAAACCTGGCAAAGTACTTTTTTTTTTCAAAATTATGCCTGAACCGCAACTGATTTACTATATATTTATATGTACCATTTTTATTGCTCTCAGGGTAAAGTGTACCTGACATTCATAATTTGATCCCAGGTAATTTTATTTATTGGCTTTGCCAACTGAGCCTCGATTGCTTCTGCCAACTATGGACCACTCTAAAGAATTCACTTCAGTGGATGATTGCAATGGATACCATCTCTGATCTTGCAACACTGCATCATTAGTGTGAGCTACCATTAGAATGTATTGAGGCCATTATCAATATTCCTAATAAAGAGAGGAAAAAGGTTAAAGAGGAAAAAGACATGGGCCAAAGAATAAAAAATAGGAGACTTCACTGGCACTTGTTTTTTTCCAATCAGAGATGAAGGGTTGCTTGTTAGTCTGTCTATATATTACTAAAACTTTCATTGTCACAACCTTTAACAGGGAAAAGTAGTCCGTCACAGGGCAACGATATTTAAGCTACAGTATTCTACCTTAAATGAGCTAACTTATAGAATGTGTCCAAAATCCAGGAACCATGATTCCCAAGGGAATGAAATTTGGGGAGGTTGTGGCTTTTTCAGTATCACTTATTTTGCTGCACCACTAGGCAGCTGCTGCAGTCACGTGATCTTCATTTTCAATATTCTGTGAACACTGTTTCTCAGTCTGTCTCATAATCCCTCACTCTTTCCCCTGACCAGCAGCAGCCACTTACCTGTTGGATGGGGTGGGAAGGGAAGGGAAGGGAAGGATCCTTCTGCATCCTTTCTGGCCCATGCCACCTCCCTGCCTGCTCCCTTGATCTATGTCATCCAGCCAGGACCTTCCTTTTTGTCACAAATTAGAAATCGTTGCTTGTAAAACAGCATTGTCTACCTGAAAACAGTCAATTTTTTAAAATGTTTGGGTTTATTTGTTTGTTTATAAAATGTATTTCTGCCTAACTTGTATCCAACCATTACAGGTAGATAAAAGTACATTCAGACTACAGACCTATGGAACCTATGTCCCAGTGAATTCAATGTGGCTTCTTTGTTACTGGATAATTTACTGTTAACAACAAAGCCAAGAAGATAGTTTCATTCTGGCAATGTAAAGTTTGATCTAGTCACAGAAGGAGAAATTACTGTTTTCTTTACAAACATCACACACCCAGGCAATCTTGATACTCAAATCAGGGCAAGTATAGAGTACAATATGTGTCATTCAGCTCAGCTAGCAAAAATATAGCTTGGTCTTTATTAAACATCATCAATCATTTCAAAAAACAGTTAACTGGCAAAATGGATTAAAAAGGCAAAAACAGGGAGACAGAGAAACATGAACAATAGGCAAACATTTACATATCTGTCTATTGATCAATACAGAATTTTCCACAATACTGCGCGGAATTACATGTAAAGTTCCAAAGAGAATCACATTTCATTAGTCCAACTTAGTACACAGCACCAGCAGCAGAATACAGTTGGGAGTTCTCTAAAGTACTGCAAAGGTGATATTTTAGTCTGAACTATTAAATAAACAGTTTGGCATATGGTGAAGATGTTAATAGATACGCATATGAAATTGTTTACATCCCACCATTGTAACCATAACAAAATGACTATTAAACTAGCAAGTATATTTCTTAGAACAGCAGCAACAACTTTAAAAAAACAACCCCGGATGCATGTTTTATTTTTAACCTTCATAAAACTGACTCTTTATATTAGGGAATTCTTATTAAGGAGGCCTATGGAAACAAATATTTAAGCTGAATTAAAGAGCCACCTCTTGAAACAATGAGAGATATTCAGGTTGTCAAAGATGGAATGAGAAATTTTCCATGATTCTTATGCTTACTATCCCCTTGTTTGCAGATTTGGTTTAATGAAAGAGAAACTAATTCTGATTTTTAGGAAGAATTCAATAATGAATAAGGAATGGGGTAAGTCTTGCATGTGAAATGTCCATTCAAATGTTGCCAAGAGAGGTAATATTTAAAAGTAAAAGATCCATGTTTATGGCTAGCATTTGGCATTTCATAAAAGTTTTTTTTTCTTTTCCGTTACTATAGGGCTTCACAATTTTAATTGTTATTCTTACCGCTATTGATATTGGTCCTATTTGAGAGATGGATCATAAAAAGAATTGCTAAAGAATCAATGTGCAACTCAGAGTTAGCTCTCTGATAAGTCAGGTCAAATGAACCGTCACCTCAAATGAACCTCACTGGCTCAAGTGAACAAGTGCGCAAAAAACGGAGACACAACAAAATTATTTAGTTGGACTTCTAGGAAAAGAAGAAGTCAAGGGCCAAAGGCCAATATCCACTCTGTCTTTTTTATGAGTTAAAAGCCAACCTGACATATCGTTACCACCGGACACCTACAGAATACATGCAACCAGCATGTGCCTCTGTATTTGGGGAGGGCTTTCAATTTCTGTAAATCTGAAACATTATCTTTTAGACCCATGGCGGCGAACCTGGGACACGGTGCCGGAAGTGGCACGCAGAGTCATTATTGCCGGCGCACGAGCCCTTGACCAAAGGAGGTCTACTGCGCATGTGTGCACACCCCCTGCCTGACAGCTGATTGTCAGGTATCTGGTGTGCATGCGTGGGAGGCGGGGGGACACAGGAGATCTGTGTGCATGCACAGATGCAGGGTGTGCACAAGGGGGTCACTCATGCATGCACGGGGGTTTTGGGGGGAC
The DNA here is from genome assembly GCA_023653725.1 of Bungarus multicinctus. Taxonomy (NCBI): domain Eukaryota; kingdom Metazoa; phylum Chordata; class Lepidosauria; order Squamata; family Elapidae; genus Bungarus; species Bungarus multicinctus. The sequence continues at coordinate 118,075,517 of CM042838.1, read as the reverse complement.
CCGCACGCATTGCCTTCTGGGTGCTGGCACGCATTTAGTGGTACAGGAGCCCCAAAAGGTTAGACACCACTGCTTTAGACAATTTGTATTTTGCTTTCCCAGAAAGCTCAGATAACAATGTATTAGGCAGGCAGGCAGGGAGGGAGGGAGAGAGGGAGGAAGGAAGGAAGGAAGGAAGGAAGGAAGGAAGGAAGGAAGGAAGGAAGGAAGGAAGGAAGGAAGGAAGGAAGGAAGGAAGGAAGGAAGGGGTTTTTGTTTTATAGGTACTCCTTGACTTACAACCATTTGTTTAACAAATGTTTGAAGTTATAATGGCACAGAAAAAAATTACTTATGACCAGTTTTCACACCTACAACTGTCGTATGCCCATAGTTATCTGATCAAAATTTGAATACATGGCAACTAGCATGTATTTATGACAGTTGCAGCATCTGTGATGACCCAGGGTGGGATACAAAACAAACACTGAAGCCCCTTTTATTCCTTCACTTTGCTTCCAAGCTCCAAATATTCTTGACAAAAGCCAAAAAACTCCCACACAAACAGTTACCAGAAGAAGGGAAAAAGCAACACAAACCAGGCAAGAGAAGGGCTGGAGGATGTCCACAGATAACACACACTGGGAAGGACACCAAACTCAGAGAGAAACCATAAACTAGAGATATTTCCATGCTTTGTTTCCAATGTTTGCCCGTACGCAGGTCCATACTCTTATTCAGTTGTCATAGCTGCAGACCATGAAGAGGATCAAGGTCCTCTCCTCCCAAGTACACCACATCTCTCCCTTATCCTCTCCTCCCTGTGTGCCCTAGGATGGATAGGGGATGGGCCAGGGTCCTCCTCTGATTGCTCAGCCGGCCTCTGCCCTTCCCCAGCCTCCTCCACAACCTCCGGAGCCACACTTCCACTCCCTGTCGGCTGTTCCTCCTCTCCCTCAGAGTCAGTCTCCACCACAGGCATGACAGCATCTTAAGGTCACATGATCACCATTTGCAACTTTCTCAGTGGGTTTCTGACAAGCAAAGTCAATGGGGGAAAAGTCCTAAATTTGAGAACCGCTCACTTAGACCACGTCATTTAGCAACAGAGGTTCTGTTCACAATTGTGCTAGTAAGGCAAGGACTACTGGTAGTGGAAATATTGTTATCCCTCTAAGTCCTATTGGGATGATTAATTTAATGCAGTCAAAATAGAGAGCAGAATCATGTGGAGGAAGGTAGAACAGGCTGTAGCCTTGTTTTAGATAAGACACCCAGCAAAAGGAGACCATATCCTCCTATGTATCCTCATGTCGCCCATTAGGCAGGCTTCGCCTTAAAATTGTCCAGCTTTTTGTGTATCTTGGGTTGGATTTTGTAAACTATCTGCTTCCCCCCCCCCTCTCTCGGCTATTGATAAACGCTAGGGCCTAGATTTACATTATTTATTTCTTGCTTACAGTAGTTGGCTTCAATCCTTTCAAATCTATGAGCTTGCAGTCTGCAGATCACATGACTCCTCATATGTTTTATGTTGACATTTGAAAAGCGGATTGTTGTAATTCTACATTTTTGCTAGCATATGTTCTTTAAAATAAAGATTTGTTGGAGAAATACTACGATTGAAAAGTGAGTCTTTCTGATCCTGGAAAAAATAATTTCATATATATGCAGGCCTAGGTGCATTCTTATGCAATTCTTTCGCTGTATTATATATATATATATGTATATAGAAAGCTATTTTATTATGGATGAGAACCTGTGGCCTGATGGCAATTACAACTGCCTCACATGTAATACTTCCCAGGTTTGAATCCTAGTAAGGGTATGGCTAGCTGACGAGAGCTAAGTAGCTCGAAATAGTTCTATACTAGTCTCCCTTGTTTAATTATTTATCAGCTCAAAAACCTAACACATATATATTGTGTGTGGGTGTGTGTGTGTATACACATACATACGTACGTACATACATATATATATATATATGCAAGTCTTGGCATGTTCGGATCTTTTCCCATGTAAGATTGAGAGTATCTTGGCAACGTTTCGACAAGATCTCACTCGCCATCTTCAGGCTGGTGCTTTCGGCTTCATGCTTGTGCGAGCAAAGTGTGATCAGAGCTGCCATCTCCCTATATATACTGGTGGGGAGGTTGTCTATGTTGTCGTTTCTTGATTGGTTGATGGAGTTGATGTTTGCAGATTGGCTGGCTTTTTCTTAAGGACATGTGTGGCTGAGGTATTGGCTGTGTGTCTATTAGCCTCCTGGGTCATAATGACCTGGGTAATGGGCTGTGTGATAACCTTCTGAGTTCTATTGTGACATCCTAGGTCTTGTGTTGTAATCTCCTGGGTCGTTGGCTGTGTTGTAACATCCTGAGGTTTTGTGGTGTAACCTCCTGAGTTCCATGATGTGATATCCTGAGCGGGTGGCTGTCTGCCAATCTGCAAACATCAACTCCATCAATCAAGAAATGACAACACAGCCAACTTCCCCACAAGTATATATAGGGAGACAGCAGCTCAGATCACGTTTTGCTCGCACAAGCACGAAGCCGAAAGCACCAGCCTGAAGATGGCGAGTGAGATCTCGTCAAAACGTTGATATATATATATATATATTAGAATTATATATATAGATATATATAGATATATATAGATATTAGAAGAACCAAAGATCCATATATATATATATATATATATATATATATATATATATATATATATATATATATATATATATATATATATATATGTGTAAGGTTTTTAAGCTGATAATTTTTAAATAATAAATAAGGGAGACTAGTATAGATCTATTTCGAGCTAATTAGCTCTCTTCAGCTAGCCATACCCTTACTAGGATTCGAACCAGGGAAGTATTACATGTGAGGCAGTTGTAATTGCCTCTACACCACTGGCTCTCTCCTTATCAGCTCAGGCAGGGGAATAAGTATATACTTTGTGTTACAACACCCTGTTAAGCCCCAATTAAGGGAGAAAGCATACTGCTTTCTTTTCTGTCTTTCGGCTCATCACCAGAGACCATACCGACAGAAAGCTATTTGTTTCGTTGCCTTTTGTTTACATGTGTGTAAGGTTTTTATTAAAATAATATTATTTAAAAAAAAAAATTATCAGCTTAAAAACCTTACACACATGTAAACAAAAGGCAACGAAACAAATAGCTTTCTGTCGGTATGGTCTCTGGTGATGAGCCGAAAGACAGAAAAGAAAGCAGTATGCTTTCTCCCTTAATTGGGGCTTAACAGGGTGTTGTAATACAAAGTATATACTTATTCCCCTGCCTGAGCTGATAAGGAGAGAGCCAGTGGTGTAGAGGCAATTACAACTGCCTCACATGTAATACTTCCCTGGTTCGAATCCCAGTAAGGGTATGGCTAGCTGAAGAGAGCTAACTAGCTCGAAATAGATCTATACTAGTCTCCCTTATTTATTATTTAAAAAAAAAAAAAAATTATCAGCTTAAAAACCTTACACACATGTAAACAAAAGGCAACGAAACAAATAGCTTTCTGTCGGTATGGTCTCTGGTGATGAGCCGAAAGACAGAAAAGAAAGCAGTATGCTTTCTCCCTTAATTGGGGCTTAACAGGGTGTTGTAATACAAAGTATATACTTATTCCCCTGCCTGAGCTGATAAGGAGAGAGCCAGTGGTGTAGAGGCAATTACAACTGCCTCACATGTAATACTTCCCTGGTTCGAATCCCAGTAAGGGTATGGCTAGCTGAAGAGAGCTAACTAGCTCGAAATAGATCTATACTAGTCTCCCTTATTTATTATTTAAAAAAAAAAAATTATCAGCTTAAAAACCTTACACACATGTAAACAAAAGGCAACGAAACAAATAGCTTTCTGTCGGTATGGTCTCTGGTGATGAGCCGAAAGACAGAAAAGAAAGCAGTATGCTTTCTCCCTTAATTGGGGCTTAACAGGGTGTTGTAATACAAAGTATATACTTATTCCCCTGCCTGAGCTGATAAGGAGAGAGCCAGTGGTGTAGAGGCAATTACAACTGCCTCACATGTAATACTTCCCTGGTTCGAATCCCAGTAAGGGTATGGCTAGCTGAAGAGAGCTAACTAGCTCGAAATAGATCTATACTAGTCTCCCTTATTTATTATTTAAAAAAAAAATTATCAGCTTAAAAACCTTACACACATGTAAACAAAAGGCAATGAAACAAATAGCTTTCTGTCGGTATGGTCTCTGGTGATGAGCCGAAAGACAGAAAAGAAAGCAGTATGCTTTCTCCCTTAATTGGGGCTTAACAGGGTGTTGTAATACAAAGTATATACTTATTCCCCTGCCTGAGCTGATAAGGAGAGAGCCAGTGGTGTAGAGGCAATTACAACTGCCTCACATGTAATACTTCCCTGGTTCGAATCCCAGTAAGGGTATGGCTAGCTGAAGAGAGCTAACTAGCTCGAAATAGATCTATACTAGTCTCCCTTATTTATTATTTAAAAAAAAAATTATCAGCTTAAAAACCTTACACACATGTAAACAAAAGGCAACGAAACAAATAGCTTTCTGTCAGTATGGTCTCTGGTGATGAGCCGAAAGACAGAAAAGAAAGCAGTATGCTTTCTCCCTTAATTGGGGCTTAACAGGGTGTTGTAATACAAAGTATATACTTATTCCCCTGCCTGAGCTGATAAGGAGAGAGCCAGTGGTGTAGAGGCAATTACAACTGCCTCACATGTAATACTTCCCTGGTTCGAATCCCAGTAAGGGTATGGCTAGCTGAAGAGAGCTAACTAGCTCGAAATAGATCTATACTAGTCTCCCTTATTTATTATTTAAAAAAAAAATTATCAGCTTAAAAACCTTACACACATGTAAACAAAAGGCAACGAAACAAATAGCTTTCTGTCGGTATGGTCTCTGGTGATGAGCCGAAAGACAGAAAAGAAAGCAGTATGCTTTCTCCCTTAATTGGGGCTTAACAGGGTGTTGTAATACAAAGTATATACTTATTCCCCTGCCTGAGCTGATAAGGAGAGAGCCAGTGGTGTAGAGGCAATTACAACTGCCTCACATGTAATACTTCCCTGGTTCGAATCCCAGTAACGGTATGGCTAGCTGAAGAGAGCTAACTAGCTCGAAATAGATCTATACTAGTCTCCCTTATTTATTATTTAAAAAAAAAAATTATCAGCTTAAAAACCTTACACACACATATATATATATATATATATATATATATATATATATATATATATATATATGTGTGTGTGTGTGTGTGTGTGTGTGTGTGTGTGTGTGTGTGTGTGTAAGGTTTTTAAGCTGATAATTTTAAATAAAAACCTTACACACATGTAAACAAAAGGCAACGAAACAAATAGCTTTCTGTCGGTATGGTCTCTGGTGATGAGCCGAAAGATAGAAAAGAAAGCAGTATGCTTTCTCCCTTAATTGGGGCTTAACAGGGTGTTGTAATACAAAGTATATATATATATATATATTGTGTTATTCCCCTGCCTCTGCTGATAAGGATAGAGCCAGGTGGTGTAGTGGCAATTACAACTGCCTCACATGTAATACTTCCCTGGTTCGAATCCCAGTAAGGGTATGGCTAACTGAAGAGAGCTAACTAGCTCGAAATAGATCTATACTAGTCTCCCTTATTTATTATTTAAAAAATTATCAGCTTAAAAAACCTTACACACACACACACACACACACACATATATATATATACTTTGTGTTACAACACCCTGTTAAGCCCCAATTAAGGGAGAAAGCATACTGCTTTCTTTTCTGTCTTTCGGCTCATCACCAGAGACCATACCGACAGAAAGCTATTGGTTTCGTTGTCTTTTCTTTACATGTGTGTAAGGTTTTTAAGCTGATAATTTTAAATAATAAATAAAGGAGACTAGTATAGATCTATTTCGAGCTAGTTAGCTCTCTTCAGCTAGCCATACCCTTACTGGGGTTCGAACCAGGGAAGTATTACATGTGAGGCAGTTGTAATTGCCACTACACCACTGGCTCTCTCCTTATCAGCAGAAGCAGGGGAATAAGTATATACTTTGTGTTACAACACCCTGTTAAGCCCCAATTAAGGGAGAAAGCATACTGCTTTCTTTTCTGTCTTTCGGCTCATCATATACACACACACACACACACACACACACACACACACACACACATACATACATACATATTGGTAAAGGCAAGAAAATTAAATGAGATCATTTTTCTCTATTTCTCTATTTGTCTTCCTTTCCAGGAGTCTCTTTTGCCTCTTCATATATCTGTAATAGGAGCTAATAGAAGGAGGGGGGGCTTTCAAATTTGAGGCTGACATTTAAGATGCCAAAAAAATCATTAATTTCTGGCAGCCCAATTTATATTCACTTTAGTCCTATGCAGTTCATCATATGACTTTCCTCAGAAATCAGATGTAGTTGCGGATGGACCTTGGATACAAGGGAGGCAGCTTATGCTCCACAGTACAGTAATCCTCAACTTACAACCATGCCCTGGGCAGTGGTAGTATTCAAATTTTTTTACTACCGGTTCTGTGGGCGTGGCGTGGCAGGCGTGACCTGACGTGGTGGCCATGGTGTGGCTTGCTAGGTGGATGTGGCTTGGTGGGCATGGCAGGGGAAGGATACTGCAAAATCTCCATTTCCACCCCATTTCAAAATCTCCATTCTCTCCCAGCCCACTAACCTGCTTTCTAGTTCTGTTCTCCTGTGCAGGGCAACAAAAGAAGACCCAGCCGATCAGTTGGGACTCCAATCAGCTGGGACTCAGGAGGCATCCAATAGATGGGGGCAGGGTCAACCAGAGATGGTATTTACCAGTTCTCCAAACTACTCAAAATTTCCACTACCGGTTCTCCAGAACCTGTCAGAACTGGCTAAATAACACCTCTGGCCCTGAGACCATGTGATCACCATGTGCAATTTCCCAGACAGTTTCCAACAAGCAAAGTCAATGGAGGGAAGCTGCATTTGCTTAACAACCATGGGACTCACCTAACTGCAGGAATTCGCTTAACAACCATGACATAAAATCCGTTGTGATTTACTTAACAACTGCTTCGCTTAATAATGGAAATTCTGGTCCTAGTCATGGTTATAAGTCAAGGACTACCTGTATTAGTGGTCTATCCTGCAGCTTCAGCTTAGATAGCAACAATGAATGTTCTTTCCAAGTGGCTTTTCACAAGTAGCCAAAATAGCATTAGCATCCATCAACAAGCTTGAGAAGCAGACAAAAGTATTTCCAGAGGGGAAATAAAACTGAATCTGAGGAGGCATGGCTAGTGGCTGGTTGCAAGAAGGGCACTCCACACTGCAATCTTATCCCATTTTTTCAATAGCTACTAATCATAAGAGCCAAACAAAATTTTGTTCTGAAATAAAATTAGCTCCGAATGGCTAAGCCTGGGAGCAAAGAAAAAAAAGCAAAGCTTCTTGTCTCAAAAATCTTGAAGTTTTGGTCTAACCTATTATAAGGCTCTTCTTGCTTTCTTATAGTGAAGCTAAGACTTCACCAAGCTGCACCAAGACTGCACCCCACAAAGTGCCAAAGCGTGGCTAGTGGGAATTCTAAAAGCTACATCTAAAGGTCACCAGGTCAAAAGACCACCCTAGGTTTATAATCACTTATTCACCTAAATGCACTCAGGATGCGAACCAATTTAAATCTTTAAACCAATTTATATTTTGCATGTGCTTCTTTTTGGTTTATTAAGCCATTATTTTAGGGAATCATGCTAGCACAACCATATGGAAGACAGAATACATCTCATTCAATGAAATTCACAGGATGTTTGTTCAGCTAATTGCAACTACATCTTGGTTGAATCGCAAAGGGTTCCCTGAGTATGGGGTGAGGTGGGGTGTTCCCGAGCTTGCAGGTAATGCTGCTGCCTAAAAGGACATTGCTTATAAATCATTTCCACAGCAGCAACCCCATGTTCCTAGATATCCTGCTTTGCATTTGGTAATCAAACAGTTCTGGCTGGTCACAGTCTGCTTTTGTCCAATTGTGACCTATATGTTCCTGTGCGGGACATCTTTGTCTCACTTTTCTTTGGTCACTGAGTTCATGTACATCAATAGGCTGAGACTCACAGTCCATTAACAAGAGTTTTCGGCTCAACCCCAGGCCACCCAGAAGCCCTGGTGCATGTTCTCACTGAATGGCTTCTCTGGTGGCCCATTCAAATGTGCTAATGTCCAGGAAAAAAGGCTTGAATGGGGGAGCCAATGTACACCATTGCTCAGGCAAAGTGACTGCCGCTTCCAACAAAGGTTCCCCTGTGGCGACGTTAAGCAGAGTTATCAATGGTGCTGAGGCCAGGCAAGGGCTAATGCTCCAATCATGCCATCAACAGGTGGCCCAGATGCAGCCACTTCAGTGCAGAAACCACAGGGCAACATTCACAGAGGTCATTCTTTCCTCTTTCGCTTTCTAGTGAGCCTGCCTGGCTCTCTCAATCTCCCCAAGACAATTTGTTTCTCTTGCTGTTCGCACAGCCTGCAGGGAAACACTCATCTGGAATCTGGCTGGAAAAGCTCGTAGTTTTTCTTTAAAAAAAAAAAGCCAAAGAAAACACCGTTAAGACGAAAAACACCATAGGAGATGCCACGTTATGTGCTCTCTTAATGGAGTTCAAGTGACCATGTGGGGAAAGGCTAGACCACATGACCTTTCCCTCACACAGTTTCCTTCCTTCCCCCTTATCTCTCCCAACCCCCATGCAAATTTTTTTTTCCTCTTCATAGGACATAGCCTTCCAACAAATAGGTAATACCTCTTAGGAGAAATTTACAAACCAAGTTATGTATAACTCCAATCATAGCATTCTCCCATCCCTCAATTTATGCTTAGCTATTTTTCCACCTTTTACCTGTCATCTTCCTTGTGCTGGTTTCTAAATTGTAATTTCTTTCTTTTTTAAAAAAGAACCTACTATTTATACTGAATATTGAACTATTTAATAGTTTATGTTCTCTAAAGAATTAGGGATATAACAGCAGAGTCCACTCACCTGCAGGTAACCCATGACCTCCTTCAAATAATGCCTCCCTTGGATGTTTAGGAGTTTTGCTCTTTTTCCCATTACAATGAAATGGCTGCTAAACAAACTAACTAACATTAGTTTTTTTGCAAACCACCATCATCTATTGCTTGATTTGTTTATTGCATGCATTGTTTTCTGTCCTTCTGTCTAAATAATGCAAAGCCCACCTACACCTGAGAGTTGGGTCAAATGAGGCACAATGATTCAATAACTAATTTCACCAGAAATTAGTAGAATCAAAGAGTTTTCTGGGTTTGCATTCGCATAATATATTAAGCTAACATTTTGCCTACGCAAAGGTTGTGACTCGGTTCGCACCAGATTTGCCCAAGGCCATTCAGTTAACACTTCCTCGGTATAAATAATGTGTACGTGCCTTTTAATTTTAAATATATTTTTAAAAATATTCAGATAAATTTTAGATTGGCTTTGAGTTTGATGGTTTACTCCAGTTCTCTCTTCACCAGTCTTCCTTACAGGTAGTCCTTATGACCACAATTGAGCCTAAAATTTCTGTGGTTAAGTGAGTTTTGCTCCCTTTTACGACTTTTCTTGCCACAGATGTTAAGTGAATCACAATGGTTGATAAGTTATTAACCCGATTGCTAAGTGAATCTGGCTTCCCCATTGACTTTGCTTGTCAGAAGGTTGCTTGTCAAAAGGTCGGAGATCTTGGGATACAGTGACGGTCATAAATACGAACCTGTCGCCAAGCATCTGAATTCTGATCATATGATCACGGAGATGCTGCAAAGGTCGTAACTGTGAAAAACAATCGTAAGCCACATTTTTCAGTGTCATCGTAACTTGAACGGTCACTAAATGAACTATTTGAAGAAATACCTGTATTCAAAGATAGTTTTTGCTGTGGAAAAACATATTTGTAAAAGTAGTAGTGTGGATCAGTGGTCGCCAACCGGTGAGCCAGAGATCTCTGGTGGTCCGTGAGAAAATTTTGGTGGTTTGCAGAGAAATATCCCCCCCCAAAAGCAACTAATCCAGGCTGTGCGGGAACACAAGGCTGAACCACTCACAAAGCCCGCCCACCCACTGGCCCCCACCCTTCGGCCAAGCGCAAACCTTACCTTGAGTAGAACCACACAATCTGGAACTGGAAGGTAAGACCAACGGCAGGGAAAGGAAATCTGCCCCAGGGTGGCTTGCTGACGTTGGTGGGAAAGTCGGCTCCATATTCCAGAGCTGCAGTAGTCTCAGGACTGGCCCTTTGGTCATCCCGTAGCAGCTCTTCCAGTCCATGGTAGGCCGGTGCATCTGGATGGAGGAGGAGCTGCTCTGGGATGACCAAAGGGCCAGTCCTGTAACTACTCCAGCTCTGGAACATGGGACCGACTTTCCCACCAATGTCAGCAAGCCACCATCAGTCAAAATTCATATTAGTGGTCTGCGGGATTTAAAATTATGAGTTTGGTGGTCCCTGAGATCCAAAAGGTTGGCGATCCATGCTGTGGATAGTATTCAGACTGCCTTTTTTAAAGAAAGGTTAACAATGTATTTGCAACTCAAACTATAGGTACAAATATGTAATTAGGAAAATGTACATAAAACACGCATTAGTGAGCAATAGGCATAGAGAAATATATTAGGAGAAATTAATGGCACATATTTATGTATTGGTGAAGTACAAACACAAATGTGCTAATTAAGATTGGCCAAATCTTGTGTAATAGGGCAATATGGGGTTAGAAACAAATTCCCAAGCTACCTCATTAGAGGGATTCCTATAGCTGGTGGTGAACAGAATGGTACAGTTGTAATTCAGTGTGATGAGGCAAAGGAATTAGTTGATGCCAAAATTAAAATCTGTATATTGCCTTCTCTTCATCAGGTGTAATAATTTATCCATGTTGAAAATAATATGTAATGCAAAGAATTTCTTCATTTTGAGTTTCCATTTCAAAAAGGTTATCTTTAGAAAGCTACTCATTATGCCTAAGGCCCATTGAAATTGCATTTGTGACTTCAAAATGGATTTTTTTAAAAGTAGCACAGTGGATTGACAAGAAAGCAGCTGCACTGCAACAAACAAGAGCGAAAATTAATAAGAGACCAAGGCAAAAGAAAGACTATTGGTTTTGCACAACCACAGCAAATTGGCTGGATTTAGAAGAGCACACTTTGATCTTTCCTAGACTAATTACTGCTCCATGTTTGAAGGCTTTGTGCATTCATTGCCCTTCATAGAAAAATGAAACTACTCTGAAGCATGGCTGCAACAGAAATGAAAGGGTGACATCCAGCAAATAAACTGTGGCAGAGGTCACCCAGCACAATAACTGTATAATACAATTTTAAAATACCCATTATATGCAAACAATGACGTATTTACAGCACTTTTCAATAGTGAATTGCTGTTAAATGGCAGGCGAGTGTTCCAAAGTAATCAAAAAGAAAATTCAGGTAAGGCTACTGAAGGAAGAATTGCAAATCAAATATTGAGAAGATAATGTTCGTAAGATGATTTGTTCACAGTATCATATTGACCCAGTTCTCATGTGATTTCTGTGCTGTGAAATGCTTTCTTTCAAAAACTAAGAAAAACAGTTGCCTGCTTTGGCACTGGCCAGACTCAAACCTATTCTACTCCAGTAAGTTTATAGAGCAAGATACTTGACATACAGAAGGAGCCTCTCCTCTATCCATCCATTCACAGATTTCACTGATTGCTTGAGATTAGCATCTAGCAAAAGTGTTCATAAAATACTAAACATATCAAGGTGCTTTTTCACAAGCTACTCATCCGGCTACTATTTTTCTTTAATCATCTTATTTAATGTCAGAAAAAAAATCTACTTTAGCTCATCATATCTATCTTTTCAAGGCAAACACAACAGCTTACATTGAAATCCAACCTTTCAACAAACCTAAAAATAATCAGATATACATACATACATACATACATATATATATATACACACACACACATATATGTATGTATGTATACATGCATAGAGTATTTAGAATGGCATGATGACTCAGTGGTTAAAGACACTGAGCTTGTCAGCTGAAAGGTATAAGATCTGAGAGCCGGGTAACGAGGTGACCTCCCATTACTTGCTCCACCACCTACCCATCTAGCAGTTTGAGAGCATGCAAATACAAGTAGATAAATAAGTACCACATCAATGAGAAGGTAATAATATTGTTCCATGCACCTCAGCATATAGTCATGCTGACCACATGAGCATGGAAAAGGTATTTTGACATTGCTGGTTCCCTCAGCTAAGAAACAGAGATTAGCGCCTTCCCTTAGAATTGGATATGACTGAACAGGGGAACCTTGGGGCCGTAGTGGCTCAAGTGGCTAGGACATTGAGTCAAAAGACCATTGAGAGGTCGACAGCCCAGCAGTTCAAAACCCGGGAGTGAGCCATGTGACAGAATAAGTGCCCATCAATTTGCCCTAGTTCCTGCCCACTTAGCAATTCCAAAAGCAGGCAATGCAAGTAAATAAATAAGTACCACTTCAGTGGGAAAATAACAGGGACATGAAAGGAGCCCCCTCTGATGTCCCCTGGGCAATGGTGATGTCACCGGCTACTCCTTTCAGTGCTACAGGCAATAGTGAACCACTCCTGAAATCTTGTTGAGAAAACTGAAGGGATTTGTCCAGGCAATTGCTAGGAATCAACACTGACTCAAAATCAAAAGTATCAAAATGCATATAGACAAATAAATAAGGAAGCTTTCTAATAAACCTGAATCAAACCGCAGTTTATATTCCAATTGCCAAAAAAATTTCTTTCTTGACAAAAGAAGCTTCTGGTTTTCTCTCTCAAAGAATATTATTTCAAAAAATATTAGAATTGCTTTAAAGTTTATTTGGATAGTATGGATATATTGAGATTGCTGCAAAGTAAGATCAGTATTTTAGTGTTACTTTTTCTGTTATACATGGCTCCATCATTCTGTAATCTCTCTTGCTATCTCCTAGTCTGAAAAAAAGTTCCATAGGGGGAAAAATATCCTACATTTCCTTGAGATTGTTTGGCAGAGAAATAAAATTAGGATGCCTAGTCTCAATTGAATGAACCTTGTTATCTGAGTGCTATAGCCAGAATCTCAAAATAGATGAAATAGGTAGTAAATAAAGCATTGTTTCCATTTTGTGCACAAATGAAATTTGTGTTTTCTTTCTCATACACAGGAAATTAAGCTTAGTTTTTATTTAAGAAGGAGGCAGGGAAAACTACCTCATGTATTGCTTTACTATCTATCAGCCCCCAATTTTTAGAATATCTCAATTGGCTCATTCACCAGATATAACAGCTCATCTGCATTTAGCAGTTGAAATCTGTTAATCTGGACAAATTTTCTCGAATGGACTTTGAATAAGTGATCCTTGCAGCCAAACACCACCATCATGACATGTGTTTTCTCTATCAAATGAAAGTCAAGTGAAATTAAAATGTAATAAAATGTATTCAGCATGCATTCCTATGAAGCATCTATTCAACAGGACATTGAAATTGCAAATGTATTCTATGCATTTAAAAGAACTGTATAATATTCTTACCAAATAAAGAGAAATGTGTACATGTTATTAAGTAAAGTACTATGATGGCATTTATTTTGTCATAAATGCATAGGTCAAGAAGTTATTTATGAAAACTATAAAATGGGAAGCAAGCCTTAAAAATTCAAGGACACGGAATATGTGTTCTTCCCAGGATGTATGATTGCTTGTAGTTTTGATCCATTAGGATTAACTAATGTAATAATAAAATTTAGGTTACATTTAAGATGTCAATTCTATTCTTATTGGGTTTCTGAGATTTATGCTACAGCAGCAGAGCTGATAGAGCAGGGGTGTCAAAAGTCAAAGCCTGCGGGCCAGATCCAGCCCGTGGCGTGCTTAAACCTGGCCCGCAGGAAATAGTAAAGGACTGCTCCATGGTGCCTCTGACAGCCAAAATAGGCCGCGAGGGCTACCTGTGGCCCCCATGCCCCATTTTGGTCAGCAAAGTGCTGCAGGAGGCATCTGTCCCATCTCCCACCCATCTCGGCCCGTGGAGGAGAACTACAGTGCTGATCCATCCCTCAAAGAAATCCAGTTTGACACCCCTGTTATAGAGCGAAAGGCTGGAGGTCTCAGATTTCCTCTCTCAGAAACCCTTTGGCGGCTCCACACATTCTTACCATCTCTTGCCTTGCTCTAGCCTTGCCACTACTTCTTTTCCAAGGGAATATTTAATTAATTAATTAATTAATTTTTATATACAACAACTACTTTTCTTGGTATCTGTCACCCTAACCCTGGAATTTGACAAGTCACAGCTTCTTGACCCTACATAGTACAGTGTATAACTAGGTAAATGTAAACCTCAGACCAAGAAATCAATTCTCTATGAAAGCTAAAACTACTTTCACTGAGATTGGCTATAATAACAGAACCTTGCAAGTTGGATTATGTTATATCTCCTCCTCCTATTTCAGTGAATTAGGAAGGCACCTGCCTCGGCTGCTTCCAAATATTATCTGAAATTTTTGGTCTTAAAACCAAAGATTATCTTCCTTATTCTCTATAGTAAATCATTACCATCCTGCCTCAACTTTTGGCAGATAGATCAATCTCATAAACAGAAACAAGATTATTTTTTAAAAAAGGAAAAGTTAAACAATTCATTTTTTCCCCCTCCATGGGGTCCTTGGTGCTTTCTGAACTTGGTTATTTGCTTGCAGACATTTCATTACTCAGCTAGGTAATTTCATCAGTGCTAATGAGCATGGAATTTGATCCTTGTTCATATACAGTAGCTTGCCCTACCATTGTTGGTGGAGATCAGTGGTGGTATTCTACCGATTTGGCCCAGTTCAGGATCATCTGTGAGTGAACTGGTTCGTTCTGATGATCAGTTGCTGGGCCCGCCCACCCTGACTCTATTCTGATCTTTACTTCCTGGTTTTGAAGCTCAGCTGCTTCATGCGCTTTAGCAGATTGCTGCACGTCAGCTGTTGAAGATGCAGGGAGAGTGCAGGATTGCAGCAGAAGGTAAGTAGCAAATCCTCTGCGTGTGCGCAATGCATGCCCATCAAGCCATGCCCAGAGAACTGGTGGTAAAAAAATTTGAATCCCACCACTGGTGGAGATGTTGTTTTCTCTTTTGTAGTTTCTTGATTAGGGAATTGTTTTCTGTTTGGTTATTTGTCTGATACTAGTTCCTGCTTATTTGTGTGTTAGTTGCTGGAGAAGATGGGTTCTGGTCTTTCTGTTTCTTTCTTAACCTATTTATTGTCACTTTTGAATGCCGTGTAAATGTGGTTTACCTCTATGTGTAGGAAGTTAGCTAGTTGGGTAATGAAGATTTGCTTATTTTAACTTTTATTTCTGGTCTGTCTTTTACAGTTATGTTTTTGGTGGGTTGAGCTATAGTTTCTTTTTGTATGAAGACGGATGCAAAAAATGAGTTAGGCAGTTCTGCTTTCTCTCTGTTGCCTGTTACTTCCTTGCCTTCTTCTCTCTTTAGTGGACCAACTGTTTCCTTGATTTTTTTCTTGTTATTTATATGTTGGAAGAATTTTTTTTATTATCTTTGACTTTTGTTGCAAGTCTTTGTTCGTTCTGAGCCTTTGCTACCCTGACTTCGTCTTTGCAGATTCTGGCTATCTGCTGATATTCTGCCTTAATTGTATGTCCTTCTTTCCATTTTTTGTACTTGCCCTTTTTTTCTTTCAATTTGCCAGAGAGATCTTTGTGCAGCCATGCTGGTTTCTTCTTGGATTTCTTGTTTTTCTTTCTCAGTGGTATTGTGCTGGTCTGGGCTTCTATGATCATACTTTTTAGAGTTTCCCAAGATTCTTGAGTTGTTTTCCCCTTTAGGATTTTCATCCATGGAATCTTTCCCAAGTTCTCTCTGAGTTTATTGAAATCAGCTCTTTTAAAATCCAAAATGCTGGTGTCGTTATATTCTGTTGCTTGTGTTTGTGTTATGTTGAATTCCAGTATGACATGGTCACTCTCACCCAAGGTTCCTGCAATTTCAACTCCCTCTATCACTTCTTCTCTGTTTGAAAGAATTAAGTCCAGTGTGGCTGTCCCTCTAGTTTCACCCTCTACCTTTTGGACAACAAAGTTGTCAGCTAGGTTGGTTAGGAATTTATTTGATTTCTCACTTGGTGCAGAATTAGTTTTCCAATTGATATCAGGATAATTGAATTCTCCCATTACTATTGTTGTGTGTTTCCTGCATATGTTTGTAAGTTGGTTGGCAAAAAGAATATCTATTTTTTCTGCTTGATTGGGTGGCCTATAATATACACCTATGGCCATGTCATTCTTTTTTTCTTTTATATTGACCCATATGCATTCTAAGAGGTTTTCATGTTTGGTTTCATGCATTTCTGTAGCAATATAGTGGTCTTTTACATACAGTGCAACTCCACCTCCTCTTTTATGGGGTCTGTTGCTTTTTTTTTTTAATAGTTTGTATCCTTCTATCAGTATGTTCCAGTCATGGGTTTCTTCCCACCAAGTTTCTGTTATTCCAACTATATCATATTTACCTTCATGTATTCATAGATCGAGTTCACCCTGTTTGTTCCCCAGACAAACCTGGGCTACATATATTCTCTTCTATTGGAATTCTTTTTTCAGTTGACTTTCAGTTGTAAGATATTTAGTGGTGAAGCAGATAAAAATACTGTGCTGTTCAAAATCCATACAGCAACTGAAAATATCAAGTAAAAGAAAAATATACTGGATAGTAAGTGCTTGAGTAGATTGCAGAGTGGTAATTTGGTATTTAGAGTAGATATGAGTGTTAGATATGAATTCCACATCTGAATGTGGAATGAAACTCAGATGCACCTCCTTTCAGTGAATGGGAGAAAAAAGTATTTTTTGAAGGTGGGAGATTCCAAATTCAGAATCTATTTTTATTTTTCAACGTGTATCTTTCATTATTCCACTGTATAGATTACTTTTGCATGCCTGTATAATGGGATTCATCAGAGGTCCTGTCTTAAGATACTTATAGAATAACTAGTCTGCTCTCCTTACAATAAATCTGACTAAATGACAGTCTACTTTTCTTAGTTATGAGCCATCATTAGGGACTTGATAAATTATTTGGAACTTATCTTTAAAGACAAATCACAATATATGTTTTTTTATTTAGCAGGATGGGATATTACACATTATAATAAGTTGCATTTATCATTTGAGGGTGGGGCTTGGATTTTTGATATGAATCAGTAACAGTCCAGGAGTAAGGAGCAGGGAAGATTTCATGATTCTCCATTTCTTAAAAAAAAAGTTAAAAAATAGCTGCTAAAATAGATTCTCTCTCTTGGTAGGAAACCTTAGTAAGAAAAAGGTAAAATAGACATGGTTATCGCTCAGTGAATTTTCCTCTTATGTGTAATTACAGTCTGGAGATTAACTGCTTTGGATGAGGCGGCATGTCTTCTGAAGCAAGGAGAAAGTATCATACATGAGTACTGAAAGAACCATTCATATTGATGGAGACACAAAATAGCTTCCATGTAAAGGAGGGCTTTTTCCACCTCTTCCTGATGTAGAAAATATTTTAACAGATTTCCACTAACTGATCATCCATTGTGGTTTGGCTAACAGTCCCAGATTAGGAAACAGGTTTACTCAACAATAGACACTTGCACACACAAATAAGAATGCATAGTGATAATACATAATAATTTAATAAAACACTATTAATCAATAAAGCAGAAACACTTATTCCAAAAAGGATATATACATTTTCTTATTACAAATAGTTACAAAGGGCAATTAGACTTTATTTATGTGCCTGTCTGTTTATTTAATATACTTCTACTTCAGAAAAAAATGAATCGAAGCCACATACAAAAGGGATATACAATAAATGGCACGCACACCCCTAGCTACCTCAATTCCAACTACAACTGGCCTTAAATGCAAGCTTCTCAGTGCAAGAAGCCTAGCAAATAAAATACCTGAATTTCTCCTCTTACTAAATATGGCTAAATTTGACATCATATTTGTCTGTGAAACACGGCTCAACGCATTTCTCCCTGACTCCATTACCACAGTAAGGGACTATTATGTTTACCGATCAGATCATCAAATTTGTAGAGGAGGTGGTGTTGCTATCTTCTATAAAAAGTCCTTACATCTAAAAAAACATCCAAGTTATCCAGGAGCTTGCTCTTCTTGAGACCATCATCAGTGAACTATCCTTTAATATCACATTTCGATTCTTACTATGTTACAGAGCACCTGATTATGACATCGAACATGTAAACAAGCTAAATTCACTACTAACATGGGCAACATCCTGCCCACATGCTTTTATCTTTCTTGGTGACTTCAATCTATTTCATATTAACTGGACCCTAAACGAATGTACAATTGAACCCATACATGCAACCTTCTACAATGCTATTACAAATCTGGAACTGGAACAACTAATAACCAACAATACTAGACTTAACAACTGCCTCGATCTCATCTTCTGCAATAGTTTGAATTTAATTTATGGAATACAAACTAAAGAACCCTTTTCCAATAGTGACCACAATATGATTGACTTTTGTCTCAACATACGCTCATGCAAAAATCATCATAATGACGTAATCCCCAATTATAACTTCAAAAAAGGCAACTATGATCTTATAGACATCATCCCTTGATTGGCAATCTCTATTCACTGGATGCAATACTGCTGAAGACCATTACAACATATTTTTACTTGAAGTCAAAAGAGTCATTAAACTATATGTACCAATAACAACTCCCAAAACAAAAACAAAAAACAGATTATCCATAACAATAAGGAAACTTCAATCCAAAAAGAGATCACTCTGGCGGAAAAACAAATCTGGTCACGTTGCCAACTTCAAAAGCCGATATAAAAATTTATGCCACCAGATAAAGACTGAATGCACCAATTATCACATTACACAAGAGGAAAACCTTCTACGCACAAATTCCACCCATGCTTTCTACAATTTTGTAAGCAACAAACTAAAAGACTCAAGGTCCATCCCACCCCTGAAAGGAACTAATGGTAAAGACTGCAATGATGACACCATTAAAGCCAACCTCTTTAACACATTCTTTGGCTCAGTATTTGTAAACAGCAATGGATCATGCCCAGTATTTCCAAGTCGAATCACAGACAACTACAATGATCTAATACATATCGATTTTACAGAAGACAATGTTGAAGAAGAACTACGCAATCTAAAACCATCTCTATCTATTGGACCGGACAGAATATGTGCCTACTTCTTTAAAAAGCTATCCACTGCCATAGCAGAACCTCTAAGCATCATCTGTGAAAAATTTTTCAGGACCAGCTCCTTGCCTAACCTATGGTCATAAGCCACGGTCATCCCCATCTTCAAAAAGGGAGGCCCCAGCCTAGTTGAAAATTACAGACCAATCTCCTTATGCTGCATCACCTGTGAAGTCATGGAATCAATTATTAACCAATCCATTATCCTCCACTTAGAGACCAACAACCTACTCTCTAATAAACAATTTGGTTTCAGAAAAAAACTATTGTGTAATCTACAACTCTTACATTGCAAAAACATATGGACTACACAACTCGATCAGGGCAAAACAATAGATGCAATCTACATAGACTTCTGTAAAGCCTTTGATTCAATGGTATACAACAAACTACTCCTAAAACTAAAATCTGATCTTTATTCTAGGGGAGCTCAAGCAGAAGAAAGCAAGAAAGAGCTCACAGGAAATCTGACTTCCCATTAGGGAAACATAATAAGGATTTCTATGTCACACTGACTCAAAAAAAAAAGGCAACCAGAAGCCTATCAGAGAAATTATACATTGTGCATTGCAGAATGGGAGGGTTGTGATTCTAAGTAGTTAAAGAGAGACAAGGTAAATGATACTGCTTGAAGGTGCTATGGAGAGAGAAATGGAAATTTAAACAGAACTTTCCTGTAGATGGAAGAAACACCTAAACACCTATCACTTATATAAGAGAGCTAAGCAGTGGTGAATCTGAAGCAGCTACATCCATACATGGTACACGACAAACTACTCCTAAAACTAAAATCTCTGGACACCTGCATAACTGGATAGAAGCATTCCTGTCAAACAGACAACAAATGGTCAAAATTGGGAGCGTCCTATCAAATTCTGTACTTGTCAACAGTGGTGTCCCCCAAGGCAGTGTTCTAGGACTAACTCTTTTCATACTCTACATAAGTGATCTCTGTGAACACCACAGACAATACTGCTATCCTTCAAAAAGACCTTGACTATGTATCAGAATGGTCAAACAAATGGCAACTTCAAATCTCAACAAATAAATGATCTGTCCTACATATTGGCAAAAAAATTCAGAAAATAAAATACAGGCTGAATAGTCAAGTCCTTGTTGATGATCCAAACTCTGTCAAGGATCTTGGAGTACTCATCTCTAATGATCTAAGTGCTAGAGCCCATTGTAACTACATAGCCAAAAAGGCATTAAGAGTTGTTAACCTAATCTTACGTAGCTTTTTCTCTGATAATATTACACTAACAACTAGAGCATACAAAACATTTGCTAGACCAATACTCGAATACATCTCATCAGTCTGGAACCCACATTACGTATCTGATATTAACACAGTTGAGAAAATCCAGAAATATTTCACAAGAAGAGTTCTCCACTCCTCTACTCGTTGCAGAATACCTTACGCCACCAGGCTTGAAATTCTAGACCTAGAAAACCTAGAGCTATGCTGCCTTCAGTCTGATCTAAGTATAGTATATAAAATCATACACTGCAATGTCCTACCTGTCAATGAATACTTCAGCTTAGAGGGCCATATCAGGTTAGGGGATCGCATACCCGCTGTCTCCAAGCGGTAGCGCACTCCAACCCTTCCGACCCATCTGGCAGGCCTGGTTGTGCAGAGTCTCAGGCCCTGAGTACCCGGTTGATGTTGTGCAATGCCAGGTCCATTATTAACAAGGCCCCCCTGATTTACGACCTTATTCAGGATGAGGGCGTGGACCTGGCTGGCATCACTGAAACCTGGTTGGCCCCAGAGAGTGGTGTTCCTCTGGTGGAGATGTGCCCACCAGGTTTCCAAGCATTCCATCAACCAAGGTCTCAGGGAAGGGGTGGTGGGGTGGCAGCAATTATTAAAGAAGTTCTTTGTCCTAGGGAGGCCACTGTTCCTCAGACGGCTGGTTGTGAGTCTCTCTTTGTGAAGTGGGGGCAGGGGGTTCAGATGGGCCTTTTGATAACGTACCTGACTCCCTGCCACGTGTTATCGGCCCTGCCCGGGCTCCTCGAGGTGATAGCCGGGCTGGCGGTTGAGACCCCTAGGCTTTTAGTCATGGGTGATTTCAACCTGCCTTTGCTCGGGGAAACCTCTGGGGTGGCTCGGGAGTTCCTGGTTTCCATGACGGTCATGGATCTGACCCAATTAATTTCTGGCACCACTCACAGGGGAGGACACACACTGGACCTGATTTTTGCCTCTGGTCAGTGGTTGAATGATCGTTCTGGGGATCTAGTTATAAAGCCCTTGTCATGTCCGATCATTCTCTTCTTAGACTTGACTTCTGTGCCGCCACCCCCCATCGCAGGGAGGTGGAACCGAGGAGATGGTTCCGCCCCAGGCGCCTGATGGATCCTGAATGGTTCCAGATGGAGCTTGGGCCATTCCCTGAAACTCTGGCTCATAACTCGGCCACAGACTTGGTGGCCACCTGGGATAGGGCAGACTTGGCAGGCCACCTGGGCCGCTGAGGCTCTGGACCGAGTTGTGCCTTTGCGACCTCTGACCTGGCACAGATCCCATTTGGCTCCGTGGTTCACGGAGGAGCTGAGGGGGATGAAGGGCCGGAAAAGACGTCTGGAGGGCATCTGCAGGACCAGTCGTGGCGAGTCTGACCGGACCCAGGTGAGGTCCTATATTAGGATCTACCTAGTGGCGATAGAGGCGGCGAAACGTTCGCATTTCTCCACCCTTATTGCATCGGCAGAAAATCGGCCTGCCACTCTGTTTAGAGTCACCCGCTCTCTGCTTGAGCCAAGAGCGCGGGAGGACCTCTTGCAGGGTAGGGCAGAAGAGTTTTCCCGATTTCTGCATGATAAAATCGCTCAAATTCGGGATGGGCTGAACTCCAGTTGGGTGGTCCCGGGGGAGGTGTCCGGGGCAAGTCTTGAGACGGTTATCTGGGAGGAGTTCGATCCTGTGACCACCGAGGGTGTGGACAGATTACTGGGGAGGCTGAATGCCACCACATGTTTACTGGACCCGTGCCCTTCCTGGTTGGTTTCTACCTCCAGAGAGGTAACACGAGGCTGGCTCCAAGGGATTGTCAACACTTCGTTGATGGAGGGGGCTCTTCCTACCGCCCTGAAAATGGCGGTGGTGTGACCCCTCCTCAAGAAGCCTTCCCTGGATCCGGCTCTTTTAAATAACTATCATCCTGTCTCCAACCTTCCCTTTCTGGCGAAGGTTGTTGAGAGTGTGGTGGCACGTCAGCTCCCTCAGTACCTGGAGGAAGCATTCTACTTAGATCTGTTCCAATCGGGCTTCAGGCCCGGGTACAGTACCGAAACAGCATTGGTCGCGTTGGTTGATGATCTCTGGAGGACCCGTGACAGAGGTTATTCCTCTGTCCTGGTCCTATTAGATCTATCAGCGGCTTTTGATACTATCGACCATAGTATCCTATTGCGGCAGTTGGAGGGGTTGGGAATTGGGGGCACAGTTTTGCGGTGGTTCTCCTCCTTCCTCTCAGACCACTCGCAATTTGTGTTGACAAGGGGGAGAGGTCCACCCCTAGGCCCCTCATTTGTGGGGTGCCTCAGGGGTCAGTCCTCTCCCCTCTTCTGTTCAACATTTATGTGAAGCCGCTGGGAGAGATCATCCATGGTTTTGGGGTGAAATGTCATCTCTATGCTGACGACACTCAGCTCTACATCTCCACCCCAAACCATCCCAACGATGCTGTGGAGGTCATGGCCCGTTGCCTGGAGGCTGTACGGAACTGGATGGGCGGGAACAGGCTTTGACTCAACCCTTCCAAGACTGAGTGGCTGTGGTTTCCGGCGGCCCGATATAGTCAGCTGACTCCGTCGCTGGCTATTGGGGATGAGATCTTGACCCCCATAGAAAGGGCTCGCAATCTTGGTGTCCTCCTGGATGTACGGCTGTCTTTGGACGATCACATCATAGCCGTCTCCAGGGGGGCTTTTTATCAGGTTCGCCTGATATGCCACATGCGGCCCTTTCTTGATCGGGACGCCTTATGCACAGTCATCAATGCCCTGGTCACCTCCCGCCTGGACTACTGTAATGCCTTCCACATGGGGCTCCCTGCGGGGAGCACCTGAAGGCTCCAACTGGTACAAAATGCGGCCGCGCAGGTGGTTATAGGGGCGTCAAGATACTCCCATGTGACGCCTCTCCTGCGCGAGCTGCATTGGTTGCTGGTGGCCTTCCGGGTTCGCTTTAAAGTATTAGTTTTGGTCTTTAAAGTGCTCCATGGCATCGGACCAGGATACTTACAAGACCGCATTCTGCCAGTAGTGTCCCACCGACCGGTGCACTCCCACAGAGAGGGTCTCCTTCGGGTCCCGACGCCATATATGTGCCGCCTGGTGACCCCGAGGAATAGGGCCTTCTCTTTGGAACGGGCTGCCCCCGGGGCTACGAACAACCACTGACCTGAGGGCGTTCAGACGTGACCTGAAAACCTGGCTCTTTGAGCAGGCCGGCCTGAGCTGACTCAAATGGGATTTTAAATAAGGGGTTTTAGATTTGCTTGGTTGGGGTATGAAAGTTTTAGCTTATTTTAATTGGGGGTTTTAAATTTTTATTTGGGCAGCCCATAATTTAATTCTTTTTTAATCGTATTTATATCTGTATTTTATATGTATTTTAGTTGGCTGTTCACCGCTCTGAGTCCTTCGGGAGAAGGGCGGTATATAAAATTACGAAATAAATAAATAAATAAAAACCATAACAATACAAGAGGAAACAATAGATACAAACTTAAGGTTAATTGCACCAAACTTGATTGCAGGAAATACGACTTCAGCAACAGAGTGGTCAATGTTTGGAATACTCTACCTGACTCTGTGCTTTCTTCCCCAAACCCCAAAAACTTTAACCTTAGACTATCTATTATTGATCTCACCCCTTTCCTAAGAGGTCTGTAGGGGGCGTGCATAAGCGCACCAATGTGCCTACCTTCCCTGTCTTATTGTTTCTTTTATTTTTCTTATATGTATCCATGTATTCATAACTATGTTTTTACTTATACCTATTATCTTGTAAGCAATTGACAAAAATAAATAAAGAAAATAAATAAAAATAAACAAATCCTTTCCCTGTGCTCCTTCATTTCAAGAATCATGATAGGCTCAAGTGCAGAGCCTGTGTACCTATTTGCTATTGCTTCTCCTACTTCTTCCAAAAGGACAATGTGATAGGAGAGGAAGCCAGAATTCTTGAGCTGACTTTGGTATAGAAGGACCCCACAGGAAGGAATCTAAGAAGATGAAGTGGAACCCTAGATTCTGGCTGGATCACCTTGGGTAACACTCAGAAGCAGTGCTGTTGCAGGAATTGTTGTGGAGAGCACAAAAGCCAATGAAGGAAATCCATACTTAGGGAGCACTTTCTGCTAGCAATAGAGTATTATGTGTACTAACTTTGATCATGTGCAACTGGATCCCTACCAACAGCTAACTGGTCCAGGAAGAATGGAAGTCCTGCTATTATGTGTCATTCAATCAATATGAACTCTTAGCAACCACACATAGGCTTTCTCCAGGGTGATCTATATACATGGAGTATGGTAAAATGGTAACTCATATGAGTAATGGGTTAAAAAGCAACCATTGTGCACTCCCTCCCCCTCCCTCCCTATATTTCTTTTTGGATTAGGTGAATAATCTTCTTTCTTTGGAATCCATTGGCTTGAATTGAATCCATCGAAACGTCACCTAGATACTTCCAATTTTACGCGGGAGAAAACCCGAATTATCAAAGATCCATATATATATATATATGGATCTTTGGTTCTTCGGGTTTTCTCCCGCGTAGAGTTGGAAATATTTAGGCGACGTTTCGATGAAGTCTCATTCATCATCTTCAGGCTTCTGTCTTCGGCCTTGTGCTTCTCAGAACTCTGAGAAGCACAAGGCCGAAGACAGAAGCCTGAAGATGATGAATGAGACTTCATCGAAACGTCGCCTAAATATTTCCAACTCTACGCGGGAGAAAACCCGAAGAACCAAAGATCCACATACAAATACCCGCGAAAATCTCCGAAAACATATATATATATATATATATATATATATATATATATATATATATATATTATAGGTGTGGGTTACACAATAACAATAAAACATAATTGCTAGAACAACCAGGCTCTTACTAGAACACATGTATTTAACCTTGACATTATAAACTATTCAATTTCCACATACAAAGCTACAGAATTATGTTTGAATTTTCATTGTGAAAATATCTTAAACCTCTTCATTTCACAACTGACAGTGGAAAACATCAAGCTGTGGTTCAAAGCCCTTTTACCATTAGCTCATTCATAGTCTGCTTAGCAAAATATCCAACATTGGTGATTTAAATTTCTTACACTGTACATAATTGGCAATACACTTGAACCTTCTGGCACTTCCTTGCATTTTGTTCATCAGGTAATTAATTTAACTCACATTTAGGTATAGACTTTGAAAAAGAAATTGTTTTTCTTTACAAAAATAATAATACATGCAAAAAGACTGCCTTGGGACAAAAAACCGACTGGATTAAAACAAACTAAAATATGAATGCTCTTTCTAAATTATATACTTCTTTCTATATGAATGCATTATGCCATTTATAAGAATGAGAAATATCAAAACTCCATTTTTTGTGACAGAATTACTTATATGAATAAAATAAACAAAAATGTATATATTGATAAGAAGAGAGAGAGAGAGAGAACATAAGACTATTACCCTTTTACTGTGTTGATAGTGAACGTTTGCAGCACAACTACAACTACAGCCATACTCATTATAAGTGATAGTTATCTCGTTCAATTAAGTGAGGTTATTTTACCTGCAAATATTTCCCATTAATTCCAGCACAATAAGGGAATTGGAAAACAGATCCCTGTCTATGAAATGAAGCTTCTTTTGCTTGGGTAAGGGTCACACAACATCTATTATTTGCAAAACAGGAATGAGGCATTTTACATAACAGTGAATTTGGCAGGAAATCTTTCGCACTGAAAACTATTACTATGCTACTGCTGCTGCTGCTAATAATAATGATTGTGATGATACAAAAGTACATGGCAATTTATTTAGTACCTGAGGTTTTTTTTTTAATAGCAGAGGTCTTTATTTACTGAAAACATAATAGAACATTATAGGAGTGGTCTTACATGATCAGCCACATCTCCTTCATGATTTATTCAATAAAAGATAAGGAGAAACCATTTGTCATATTTGGAGTTTTGTGTTCTCTTTCTTCAATTAGGAAAAAATGTGTTCACAAATTCATATTATAGCCATACTTTTTAAGGGGGATTTCTTAAGGGAAATATTAGTTTTAACTAACATGCAGTTTGAACTGGATGACTTGGAATAGCTTTGCATGAATGAACAAAATAAAAATGATCAAGAATGAAGTAAAAACTTTTAAGATGCAAGAGATACGGGGAAAACCTATTTTTAGATTTAATGCAGGTTGTGCTCATCTTTTCAAGTGGCAGTCATCCAAATGTGAATCAAGACAATATAACTAGAGATTATAAAATATTGTGTAGATGAAAATAAAGATGGTAGTTCAAAATACCAAACTGGACAGAGTGAAGTAAAAGTTAAATTAAGTTATCTCGACCCCCTCCAATCGGGTTTCAGGCGCGGGCACAGCACGGAGACGGCGTTGGTCGCGTTGGTGGATGATCTCTGGAGGGCTCGGGACAGGGGTTGTTCCTCTGTCCTGGTCCTGTTAGATCTCTCAGCGGCTTTTGATACTGTCGACCACAGTATCTTATTGCGGCGGTTGGAGGGGTTGGGGGTGGGAGGCACCGTATTGCGGTGGTTCACCTCCTTCCTCTCCGACCGTTCGCAATTCGTGTTGACAGGGGGGCAGAGATCGGCCCCGAGGCCCCTACTGTGTGGGGTGCCTCAGGGGTCGGTGCTCTCGCCCCTGCTGTTCAACATTTATGTGAAGCCGCTGGGTGAGATCATCCGTGGCTTCGGGGTGGAGTTCCATCAGTACGCTGATGATACTCAGCTGTACATCTCCACCCCGGGCCACCCCAACGAAGCCATCGAAGTGATGTCCCGGTGCCTGGAGGCCGTGCGGAGTTGGATGGGTCGGAACAGGCTTCGTCTCAACCCGACCAAAACCGAGTGGCTGTGGTTTCCTGCGCCCAGATACAGCCAGCTTGTTCCTTCGCTGGCCGTGGGGGGAGAGGTTTTGACCCCCGTGGAAAGGGCGCGCAATCTGGGTGTCCTCCTGGACGTACGGCTGTCCTTAGAAGAACACATTGCAGCCGTCACCAGGGGGGCTTTTTATCAGATTCGTCTGATCTACCAGTTGCGGCCCTTTCTGGATCTGGGCGCACTTCGCACAGTCACTTCCACCCTCGTTATCTCCCGCCTGGACTATTGCAATGCTCTCTACATGGGGCTCCCCTTGAAGAGTCTCCGGAGGTTGCAGTTGGTCCAGAATGCAGCCGCGCGGGTGATTGTGGGTGCCCCTCGGAGCTCCCACGTTACACCGCTTCTCCGCAGGCTGCACTGGCTTCCTGTGGCCTTCCGGATTCGATTCAAGGTAGTACTGATGGTATTTAAAGTGCTCCATGGCTCTGGGACCTGGGTACTTACGGGACCGCCTACTGCCATCGTCAACCTCCCGCCGCCCAGTACGCTCCCACAGGGTTGCCCTACTTGGGGTACCGCCGCCCGACCGTTGTCGGCTGACGGCCCCGAGAGTTCGGGCTTTCTCTGTGGGAGCTCCCTCCCTATGGAATGATCTCCCCCCGGAGATACGGGCCATGACGGATATCCTGACCTTCCGGCGCTTAGTGAAAACCCTATTTTTTAGACAGGCTGGCCTGGCCCAGTAATTGGGTTCCGGTTTTAAATTTAATCGGGTTTTAGTGGCTAATTTTATACTTTTAATTTTTAATTGAATCCCTGATTTTATACTGTTAAATTTTCAATTAGATGGGACACAGCTGGACCAACGTGTTTAATATATTTTTAATTGTATTTATAGTATATTTATTGTGTGTTTTTTAGTAGGCTGTACACCGCCCCGAGTCTCTTTTTGGGAGAGGGAGCGGTATAAAAGTTTGATAAATAAATAAATAAATTGTTCTGCTAACATCTCTACATCAAAACAACGATAATGTTTACTTCTAGTTCTATTGCATGTTGAGTATAATAACATAATGCTTTATCAGTGATTACTTCCATTCTCCTTCAAGAAAACAAACTCATCTTCCTGGCTATGCTTTGATGCCCTTCCCATTGGGAAATGCTCTGGGTGAGAAGTAAGCAAACGCACATTAATTGGGAAAAGGAAGCTTTTCTCCTTGCTCAGCAGAACTAGGTTTTCTGGGAATTATATTACTAGAGGTTGTATTCAGCAGGTTCTGACCAGTTCTGGTAGCAGAAATTTTGAGTAGTTCAGAGAATCGACAAATACCACCTCTGACTGGAGTTTTTACAGTATCCTTCCCTTGCCACAGCCACCAAGCCACGCCCACAGAACTAGTAGTAAAAAAAAATTGAATCCCACCACTGGATATTACATTCAGTTAGATCATACAAGCCAGGCAGTCCTGAAAAGATGACACTGGGAAATGCCTCCTTCCTACTGTGAACCAACTTCTGGTATCCTTCAAGGATCTATAGTGTCCCTGAAGTTATTTTACATCTTCATGAAACTCCTAGGACAATCCATCAAGGGCTATGAGGTTGGATATCGCCAATATGGGATGACACCCAGCAGTGTATTCCCATCAATATTCACCCATCAATATACTTCATACCCATAAATATTCAAAATTTAAGTAAATTGAAAGTAAAACTGGACAAGATAGGGAACCTCCTTCTTACAATAAAGATTAATATACACCTAACTTTATTGTATTCCTTTAACTTCCATGTGGAGTTGCATGCTAACCCCTTAAATTATATCTAAAATGCAACTACTACACTATTACATACTATCAACACTACTACTAATATTGATAGTATTTAACATTGATTCTGTCAGATGCCTGTATGAGCCTAGGGGCTCGAACATCTCATTCATTTACCCATTCTGACTGAGAAGAAGAGAAATGCTTCCAAACAACCAAATATTGGAGTCGACTCCGTCATTTCCTTGAGTCCAAAATTTCTTTAACTTCAAAATGTTGTTCACCCTCAATCAAAAGAGGTACTGGAGGGTTTACCTGAGCAGGTTGCAAGTTGAAGGTATATTCAGGTTTCAATAAACAAGGTGAATCCGTCTAAGGGTCTTAGGTAATTGCAGTTGTATGCTACAGGATTCACTATTCGTGCAATTGGGAAAGATCCAACATATTTAGGTCCCAATTTTAAAGATTTTTGTGTGGTTTGTAAATACCTGGTGGACAAGAAGACTTTGTCCCCCACTTGATATTGTTTTTGTGGGGGTCTCTTTTTATCAGCTTGTTTCTTATGAGCTTGATGAGCATCATCCAATGCTTTATGAGTAACCGGCCAGGTAAGCTGGAATTGGGTTATCCACTCGGTTAATGATGGAACATTGGGTTTCTCTTGTGGAAGTTTGGGTATGGGTACAAAGTCTTGCTCTGAAGCTACTTTAAATGGGGTAAAACCAGTTCTACTGTGAACCAAATTGTTATACGCCACCTCTGCAAAAGGCAAGAGGTCAGACCTGTCATCTTGTTGATAATTTATATCGAATCTAAGGTATCGTTCCAAAACCAAGTTAGTTCTCTCACAAGCCCCATTGGTTTGTGGGTGGTGGGTGGAGCTTAAGCCCTGGACGGAGCCCAATTGTTTCAGGAATTCTTTCCAAAAATTCAAAGTGAATTGGACATCTCTATCTGAAATTATCCATTCAGGAACATCATGTAATCTCTAGATATGTAAAATAAACAGTTTAGCTAAGGTTTTTGCAGATGGGATTTTTGCACAAGGTATGAAAGATACCTGCTTAGAAAACAAGTCCATTACCACCCAAATAACTGTATTTCCCCCACTTTCAGGCAATTCGACTATAAAGTCCATAGAAATTTTTTTCCATGGAGAGTTGGTTACATTCTGTAGTAAGCCAGCAGTTTACCAGGATATCCTGTGACAGATGAAATTTCTCCATGAGGTTGTTTCTCTCCAGAGAGAATCTGACCAAATCCAAAACTGTTTTTTTGTCTATAAT
Source organism: Bungarus multicinctus (assembly GCA_023653725.1). Classification (NCBI taxonomy): domain Eukaryota; kingdom Metazoa; phylum Chordata; class Lepidosauria; order Squamata; family Elapidae; genus Bungarus; species Bungarus multicinctus. Next base: position 118,045,062 of record CM042838.1, on the reverse strand, counting down.
AGCTATTAAACGGAAGATGAAGATTTATCTTTTCTTTCACTGTTTTTACTCTTCCATTTAATACATTTCAGTGGTTTGGGGGGGGGGGGCGGTTTCTTCTTCTTTTTACCATGCTGTAAAATGTCTTTATAAGGAAATGACTTACAATAAGGCAATTTAATATTGTTTAAATGCTTTAAATATGATGGCTTTTATTCATAATTAGCTGCTCGGAGTGTCTTGCGCAGAAACACCCCCCCTCCCCCAGCAATGGTTAAAAATTGGCACTACAGCATGCAGCCAAACTGCATCCTAATTATTCTAAAATGGATGCCAGGCTAATAATAACTAATAAGCTCCTTGGTTCTGATGCTCAGCTAAAACTCTGAGATTAGGAAAATTGATGGGAAGTAATAGGAAGTTGTGCAATTTGAGACAAAGAAACATCCGCCCATAATAGAGCATTTCTATTTTGAAAGTAGAAGACATTACAGAATATGCGACCACCTGTTAGACTTAATCAGCTCATCAACCTTCAATGACCAAAAAAACTATGTAGGGTCAAATATATGGAAACATATCAGGTAATATTATTGTAGGTTGGACTGAAAAACAGAAAAAAAAACCCAATATTTCTGAAGAAAGCAATGATAAATCCATCTCTCTCATGTTGCTAGTACCTACCACTTACTTCCCATGGATTTGTCCATGAAGCCACCAAGAGTCAAGGAGAAGCTGGACACTTTATTTTACTTCAGCATTGGTGTTACAGCATCAGTTCCTGGATTTCTAATGTTGCAGACACTTGGAAAGACAAAGAAAAAAAAAAACACCTTGACTAGCACTTTGAAGAATTCTCCATGATAAAATATCATTTATAAACATGTGCAAGCTATAGATTGTACATTTAACCTAAATTTTCACAGCTTAATAAATGTAAAAAATAAGCCCGGACTGATATGATTTATATACATAAGTAGCAATAGGGATAAATGTTTAATTCTGAAACAGAGAATATTTAACCCATATATTCAAATTCAAATTATAAAATTGCAAATGCACAAAGATGGACTTCTCTCTCACACACACACAAAAGCTGTCTTTAGTCTAAAGTTTCCAAGCCAGACATACTGTAGATCAGGGGTGTGCAATCTACAACCTGAGGCTATATACAATCCTCTAAAATATTGAGTAAAAAGGAGACTCCAAGAAAAAAAAAACAATGGCAAACCACTTTCATATAATTGTGGTGAAACCTACATGGATGTGTCCATGAAGTCACCAAGAATAAAGCTCAATTTGAAAGGTACTTTTTAACAGCAAAACAGCAGAAATGAAGTTTAGACGAGTTAGTATTCACCCAGTGAAGAAAAAATGCCACCTAAGTGATCTGCATAGCAGGAAAGAAAATAGAGAACTCCCTCTTCTGGCTGTTGGTAATAACTGCTTGGAAAATTCATATACAATCACAATCCATTTATGCCAACTAAAGTTTATGAGTTGAATTATACAAATTTTCAAGCGTCTGAGAATTTTTTTATCAGGTTCAAATCCAAGGAAAAACATCAGAGACTGTAGTGATGATTGTAAGCTGCCCAGACATACCTTGAGGTAAGAAGGGAGGCCCATACATTTTATAAACAAATAAATAAACAAACCAAGAAATAAATACGTTTATTTCAGCCATGTTTGTCGAATTGTAGCAACAATTCAAATTCTTGCCACCCACTCTATACGAGACTGCCCTGGAAGAACATTCAGAAACTTCAACTGGTGCAGAACATGGCTATGGAGGTAGTACATATGACGTGTACTACGTGGCACATATGACATCACTACTACCTGAGCTGCACTGGCTACTAGTGTTTTCAGGTTGAATTCAATGTGTCACCTTTAAAGCCTTACATGACTTGGACTAGGTTACCTTAGGAATGATCTTTTTCCGCTCTCTATTCATCGAGTTCGATCCAACAGACTGAACGTGCTGCAGATCCCAACAATCAGAATGTTGACTGGCAGGAGCTAGAAGATGGGCCTTCTCTTTTGTAGCCTCTGCTTTGTGGAATATCCTCCACTCAGAAATGGTCCCAATCTTATTAGTCTTTCCTTATGGCTTTAAACAGTTGTGTATCCAGGCCTGGGTCTCAGAATGTGTTAATGGACACATTACTTGGTTTTACTGTTAGTTGATTAACCATCACAGCTGCTGAATGTATTTAATTTTTGGATGTTTTTGTTCTTTTCACTGTTTTAACTGTTTTTTTTAGAATTGTAAGTGGCCCAGTGACTTGGCTGAGATGGTCACCTAAAGAAATTGAATAAATGAATAATGAATATAAAGATTTAGAAAGTACCATAAGTCATCTAGTCTAACAGTACAGTTCTAGCCCAGAACATGCCGATGGGGGCTTACAGGGTGGATCAATACATCAAAATGGGAAGTTAAACCAGGTAATGGAAGACCTTCCCCCTTTTATATGCATAGAATGGCCTTTAAAGGAGAATGAGGTTTCAATTCCTTAACCATGAACTCCTTTGTGACATCTTGGGTATATCCAAGGACACTTTATCTAAGGATTTATATTCCTAGGAATTCCCCCATATTTCGGGATCACTTTTTGGTTTTCTTCTAATAAGTCAGAAATGGCTCTTCTCTGAGTGGAAAATTTTATTGTTAAGAACAGGGCATTTCTATGCATAATTGAATTCATTGTAATTAACACCTGTTTTAATATGTGCATGTGTATATAAGATTCAGGAATACTCTACATGGTATATAGAGGATAATCAAACCTATTTTTAGAATATCTAATAATAATGATCAGAATTAACTCAAATTCCAATCACACAAACCTGCAGCACCAATTATGCATATTAGCAAAAACAGCAAAACAAATTGCCTATCTGTACATTTTTATTGTGTGATTTACAGTATTTCCTACCTCAAATTTTTGGAATTCCTCCACCCCAAAAAGTCCAATTATTTTAATTTAAAAACAAAAAAACAAAAAAGGAAAGGAAAATAGAACACAGATCAGCCTAAAATGTTTCTTGATTTTTTAAAAATCAGTAGTAGCTGACAGCTGACACTTTCAGGATTTGATCAATTATATCATAAATGTAGAAGAATCTAAATCTATTCTGTTCTTAGATCATCAATGTAGCCATTACAGTATTTTTCTTTTTTAATTACATACTTGTAACTATAGCAACTATAAACATAATCATTTTCAGTTCTTAAGCTTCAACATGGTGATTTCCTTTCAGCAGAGAGCCGAAGAAATCATCCTTCTTTAGAACTCTGGACATTTTGTTTTCTGAATATCCCTTAATTAGTATGCCATAAGATTAAATCCAGTTATGCATCTTTTGAAACTAGGAAGCTAAATAACCGATGTTGAGCAGATATGGGAAGAGACAAGAAGATATGTGAGCATCTATATCTGTTGGCAGGAATTTGCTGCCATCTTCAGGCATCAGTATAAAACTATCCCTTGCATTAGAACTACTTGTCAGAAGCAGAGTTTAGTAGACCAAGCTTCTGGAGACACTGAACCTACTTGTAAATGGAAGTTTTTAAAAGTATAAACAACTTAGTGCAGATAAAAATGAAATATGTAGCAGCTATCAGGGGTCTTCAAACTTGACAGCTTTAAGACTTGTGGACTTCAACTCCCAGAATTCCTTCTCCAGTCATGTTAGCTCAGGAATTCTGGGAATTGAAGTCCACAAGTCTTAAAGTTACCAAGTTTGAAGACTCTTGAGCTAGATATTCAGTATCATTCATCTTTCTTTTCATATTTGCTTTTATCATCCTTTTATGTTGCTGTCAACACTTTTTTTAGCTCATGCAACAAAAATCCTAAAATCCTAAATCAAATCAGTAAACATCTCACCATATTCTTCTTTCAATGCAGAAAAATTCTCAGAGTATAAATCAATGACTTCATCAAGATTCCATTGCGTAAAGTTCTTGCTTGCGTTTCAAATTACATAATGAAAGACTTTGCAGTTCTGTCACTTTTATAGCCATATGAATTCTTGGCATGCATATACTATACCTATTGGGATGCCAAATGCCTACCAATAGAAACAAAGATTAGAGGGGCTAAAGTATTGTACATGTAAACTCTGCATTAATTCAATGTACCCAGTTCATGTAGATTTTTTTTTTTTAAAGTCTAACAGGATACCTGAAGAACTGAGGGTTTACAGCAGTTTGTGGGGGAAACAATAAAGTGGGGAGAGGGAGCCAGTCAAAATGTTAGACCTGAAACAATTTCCTAACTGTAACAATACTCCCTATAAAATACTATTGGCTTGGATTTTAGAGATGGAATTGGAAAGTGGGAGAAGGAAAGAAGTTTCTGGAAGAAGTTTTACAGCACTTGTGCTGTGCCATACCTTACTTGCCTGCTTGTAAAAAACAGCTTATGATTCTTACTTAACTATGGCAACTGGGAATGCCATAGTTGCCATCACTAAGCAACATAGCAATATCAATAGCACTTAGACTTATATACCTCTTCACAACGCTTTATAGCCCTCTCTAAGCAGTTTACAGAGTCAGCCTATTGCCCCCAACAATCTTGGTCCTTGTTTTATCAATCTCGGAAGGATGGAAGGCTGAATCAACCTTGAGATGGTGAGATTCGAACTGCCAAACTGCTGGCAGTCAACAGAAGTAGCCTGCAATACTGCATTCTAACCACTGCACCAACCATGGCTTTTAGGGTTGGGACCATATGGTGACATGAGATCCCACTGTAAAACCAGATCATTTAGCAATGTAAATTTTGCTGCCAATTACCATTGTTAATTGTGGACTACCTTTATAAATTGCAAATATTTGGCTGAATGTCAGTAAACTGGCATTCATATTATCTCATACAAGGACTTTTAGTTAATACAGGTAGCCATCTTTTAGAGGCCACAGTTGGGACCAGCAACTCAGTTGTAAAGGGAAATGATTGCTAAGTGAACTGTGATTATGCTTATCATCTTATTTCAGCTTTCCTTTGCTTTATAGACTTGAGAAACTTGTAAATTGCAAGGATTGGTCATAAAGTTTCTTTTCAACATGATAACTGCAAACGGTCACTATATGAGGCAGCCACTAACCAAGGACTATCTGTAAAGAACTTTCTAGTCCAATAGGCTAGAAAATTCAACTTTAGGGTAGCAAACTCAACAGCAGCTTTGGTAAAGAACCCTAAAATAACATTTTCATTTTGACCATTATCCAGAACTAAAGATATGCAACATTCTTTTTTGACCCCATCAACTGTAAGTTGCTAGATAATAACATTATTATATTAAATCCTGTGTTGATGTAACATACTGATATAACATAACACAAACATAAGCACATAGTCAGTCAAAAAGGACTCAAATGCCTATACACAAATGTACAATGCATGAGGAATAAACAGGGTGAACTAGAAAGCCAAGTACATGATGGCAGATATGATATTGTTGCCATTACGGAAACTTGGTGGGATGAAACCTATGAATGGAATATATAGCTAGCGGGATTTAAATTGTTTAAAGAAAAAAAAAGACCTAATAAACGAAGAGGTAGAGTTGCACTATATGTAAGAAATAACTACATCTCTATAGAATAATAATGAAAACCGTCTTGAATGCATTTGGGTCAAAATAAAAGAGAAAAAGAATGACACTGCTATAGGTTTATATTACAGGCCACCCAACCAAACAGAGAAAATAAATGGAATTTTTGCTAGTCAGTTAACTAAGATATGTGGAAAACACACTACAATTGTAACGGGGGGCTTTACCTAAAGAGGGTGAAATTACAAAAGTCTAGCACAATTCCAGTGAAAAAGAAAAATAAGAGATCTCAAAAGAAACCAGCACAGCTGCACAAAAAACACACTGAAAAACTGAAAGACACAAAGGACAAGTATAAAAAGTGAAGAGAGGAGCACAGAATATCAGCAAGTAGCCCAAACCTTAAAAGAAGAAGTCAAGAAAGCTAGGGCTCAAAATGAACTATGGCTTGCAACAAAAGTCAAAAATAACCAAATTAGCTTCTTTCAACATATAAAAAAACAAGAAAAAGGTCAAGGAAAAAGGCCAATGATTAGACCATTAATGGGAGGAAATGGCAAGAAAGTTACGACCAGCAGGGACAAAGCATTGCTTTACTTTTTTTTTTGCATCTGTCTTTACACAAAAGGAAAAAAAGTGCAATCTATCAAAAACCACTGTAAAATGCAGATTAGGAATGCAAGTCAAAATAAGCAAGAAAATGGTATGAGAACACCTATCCACTCTAGATGAGTTCAAATCACCAGGACCAGGTGAATTACATCCTGTCAAGTACTGGGGAAATTAGGTGAATCAGGCAATCAAATAAGTTTAAATATTTATTGCAAGCTTAAGCTCTCTATAAGAATCTGAACTACTAACAGTCAAGGGAAATCAGCAGGATTCTTGCTACAGTATTATCTCTAAAGGGGATGTACTTGTGTTATTTATTTTTACAGAAAAAAATTAGGCCACGTATTTGCACAATGTACTAAAAGCAACTTATAGTAGCTGAGACTGTCACTGAAAGGAGCTGGTAGCATACTCTTTCTTTTTCTAATGTCCTATTTTTTTATGGGCATGCTCATCTCTTTCTCCCATCCAGGGAGCTGCCAGAGAGAAGATTCTCCTCTCTTGCAGAGGGTTTCTGAAATTAGACTAAAAGCAACCTGAAATTAAGTCAGCACATGTGTTCACACTCAATCTAAAACTTCAGTTTGAATAGGTTCACACCATCAAGCATTTCAAGGTTTACTGCTTATTGATTAGGAGTAAGCCTGTGAAGAATTGATTGTGAGGAAGCATATTATTCTGCAAACTTGAGACCAAAAGCTTTTTAAAAAAAGAACTATTGGGTTTAGATTGCAGAGCAAAAATCATATCTATATTTTTAATTGATTTAAATCTTCAATTATTTTTCAATTTTCATTGTTCTACTTATTGTGGAATCAAGGCAAAAATAATGCTGGAAACAATCATTTTGAGCTCAGAGGTTTCTAAAGAATGGATGGCCCTCATTTGTTTATTAAGAAAATAGAAGCATATTTCTTACCTCTGCTGCCTTGAAAATCTGTTCCGAATTGTATTGGTGCCAGGACAAATGCTTCATTTTCCTTGAACGCTCCAGGATTTTTTTTAGTACTTTATTTTTATACATCTCCAGTCCCCTTTAGCAAGGCAACTGGATATTCTGACAACTTTCTTTTGACATTTGAAATGTGTTGGCGAGAACGTCCGTAAGCATCAATTTTTCAACATGAATTGCCAACTCCCTGCAGCCACATGGTTCATAAGAAGTGGCAATGTCCTAGCCCTGGCTGATCAATGGGAAAAGCAAGAAAACAGCTCAAATTTGAACACTCCATCAGTTACACTAAATACAAACTGCACAAACTACTCAGTAAGAGACTAGAAGGTAACACCTTATCTTATTTTTGTTGTAAATCTCCTGTTCCAGCAGGAGGGAGATAATCTGGAAGGATTTACAGAAGCAGAGGTTGGGCTGCATATTCCCCAATCTAACTGTAAGAGATACAATGTGTCCATGGTGTATTTGATCCAATTATCCTTTTCCCCCAGTCTCAAATGATGTCATTACCCTTGTCCCCCTCCCCAAGAAGATTTTGGACTATTGGTGCCAAAATGCATCTTGGCATTTTGGCACCAATAGTCCCAAACTGGATCCTCAACTACAAACAAGCAATCGTAAACTGCTCCATTACTCACAAGATATGCTCCAAATATCCTCTGAGATATATGAATACTATCTGTTCACAGCCCAGAATGATAGCCATCTTTGAATGGCTTTTGATTTTGGATCACAAGCAGGATTCTTGAGGTAAAGTTGTATAACAACAATACAAAAGAGTCAGCCTGCCCAGAAATGAATAGCAAATAGCTTTAAACGCCTAATGTAACTAAACAGTGCACAGTACACTAAGCATGCTGGATTTTCAAACTTTATGCTTTACAATTACATTTCAACTAAAAATTCCTTGGTGGGACTCAGCAGGGTGTTCCAGCTTAAGCAACTTTTCTCGCTAATACAAATGAACTTTACAAACAAAGACAGTTGGTTAGACAAACATGGTATAATTAAGTCATTAGGCAGGGTCTTATGCTCAGCTCAATAAATAGATTTAAAAATAGTTCACTGGTCTCCCAGTCTTCTTTTTTTTTTTTCTTAAAATAATTTGGCTATCCTTCACTCAGTCAACTATTCCTAGCAGTTGCTTAAAATGAGATGTTGCTTAAATAAAATTTCAAATAGTTTCAGTAAAAGTAATTTTTATAGAACACTCCTTTGACCATTGTGGCTAAAAAGAGCTTAACAAACCAGATAGTTACTAATTCTGAAGATAAACTTAGTCAAAAGAGATAAACAGCACCAGCATGGTAACTGAAGATATACATAAATAGCCCCAACAGGAAAGGAGGAAAAAAAAGACACCAAGAAAGTAATTTTAGAGGTGGGGGGAAAGAAGATATAGTGGTCAATCTGCCAAAGACTTAATGAGAATAATACTAAATAAAATAAGCGTACCAATTTGCCTACCGTCCCTATCCTAATGTTCCCTTTTATTTGTACTCATCTCATGTAATCATAATCATGTTCTAATTATATGTTATTTAATACATGCTTGACAAATAAATAAAAAATAAAATAAAAAATCATTAAGAGATTGTCCTAGACCTTGTACTATGACAGGGCCCAAATCCTCAAAACCTCATTTCATGGGTTATCCCCATAACACCAAAAGTATAGAAGTATATAACTATGGAAATATATGCCTTTTATCATTCCTTAGAAGCAGTGGTGGTATTTAGCCGGTTCTCAATGGATCGGGCGAACCGGTAGCAAGAATTTGGCATGGGTCACCGAACCGGTAGTAAGTTCTGGCTGGCCACGCTCACCACTAGATCACCCTTCCACCCGATGCTCGCTCACCCCGCCCGCCTGCCTGACATTCCCCGCCCGTCTGCCTGACATTCGCCTAAGGTATTTCTTTCTTTTTTTCCCTCCTGACAATCAGCTGTAGATAAGATCAACTGTGCCGGGATTCCCCTTGCTGAGGCCCAGGAAGGCAAAAAATGGAGGGAGAAGCTCAACCCCCCCCTCCATTTTTTGCATTCCAGAGCCCCAGAAGAGCCTTAGGGGAGCAAAAACGCCCCATCCCCAAAGGCTTCTCTGAGGCTAGGAAGCTCCCAAAATGGAGCTTGGAGGAGTACTGCATGCCCCTCCCATGCTCTGTTTTTTCCTTCCTGAGCCTCAGAAGAGCTTTAGGGGAACTAAAACGCCCCCTCCCCCCCGGGGCTTCTCTGAGGCCAGGAAGCTCCCAAAACGGAGCTTGGAGGAGTGCTGCATGTTCCTCCCATGCTCTGTTTTTTTCCTTCCTGAGCCCCAGAGGAGTCTTAGGGAAGCAAAAACGCCCCTCCCCAGAGGCTCCTCTGTGGCTAAGAAGCTCCCAAAATGGGTGGGGACTGCAAAAAAGAAAAGCCATGCCCACCAAGCCACGTCCACAGTAGTAAAAGTTTTTGAATACCACCACTGCTTAGAAGTAATAACATCAAAAGTACGTGAGCTCAAGGAATCGCTGCTGATCTGAAAGGGGTTCCTACTGCATACTCTATAGTTTTTTCCAAGTATTGATAAGCATGCTATTTATATTTTTAAGATACACACAGTAGGGTGTGTCTTTCCTCAACTCCAACCTAATTTGGAGGATAGGAATGGTGTTGGGTCAGAAAGAGTACAACCTATCCATCCCAACAAATCTCAGGAGGATCTGCCGCTCTTAAGTTACACACTTCTAGACTAATAACTGTAGTAATTGTCTCACTACCATGAGGAGCTGTTCACACTGTATCCTGGCAGTTAAATGAATCTCTGAACCAGGAAAGAGTGAGCATTATCTGCTCTTCAACCAAAACAATTCATGTAACTCAACAGTTCCCCAATTTAAGAGGCAGGGCTACTTGTTAAGACTCCTGTGGACTATATTGTAACTGGATGGACAGCCAAAATTATTCATCTATAGTTTGTCAAAATTTATATGTCAAATGTATTTGTCAAAAATTGACATCTTCTTGCAGGAGGGATGGGGTCATAAATAAGTAGAACCGCATACTAACCTGATCAAGGTAATTCCCAATGAAAAAGGATAGAGATTGAAAGGAAGCATAGATATTTTTACCAGCATAGGTTTCCAGTTCAAACACAATTTTCTATGTTCTCTGGATCATTTCATTGTATGACTTCACTAAAATGCATAGAGCTTGGAATTAATCTTTTTAATATCTATATTCCCCTCCTACTGTCTAGTCACACATCAAAATTAAATTACAATAGTGGTACATAGAAAACAATATTGGGAACTGCACCAACGATCATCCTACAACTAACCGCAACAAATTTAACCAAACTTAACCGCACTTAATCACCAAACTTCCAATGTCTGGAATACTCTACCTGACTCTGTGGTTTCTTCCCCAAACCCCAAAAACTTTAATCTTAAACTGTCTATTATTGACCTCACCCCTTTTCTAAGAGGTCTGTAGGGGGCAGGCATAAGCGCACCAACGTGCTTACCTTCCCTGTCCTATTGCTTCTTTTTATTTTTTCTTATGTGTATCCATTTCATGTATCTATAACTATGTTTATACTTATACCTATTATCTTATAAGAGATTGACAAATCAAATAAATAAATAAAAAAATAATTATAATTAGAGGATATTTAAATGTCCAATTAGATGCCAATAACCACATTCTTTTCAAATGATTTCAGTGTTATTACCGGTTGAAAGAAGTTGAGTCTTGTATACCAAGCCAGTCTCAAAAAAACATTCAAGATTATGTTTTTTGATACTCTCTAAGTTTGGCCATCTCTCTAAGTTTTCTTCTGAAATGGACAAGCTAATTGATTATGCCCTACCTGAATTTTGAAATATGCGTATTATGGAAATTGCTGGAGTACAGAGCGTAACACTGAGTCTAACCTTAGGAGGAGAAAGGAATCCCAAGCAATAAAACAAACATTTTTGTAGATGTTGACAGCATCATTACAGGAAATCAGGGGTCTGGTTTGTTGAAGGGGGTCAGGGGTCAGTTTGGGGAAGCTAATTAGATCCTTGTTCCCATACTTGGGGTTATTTGTATTGTGAAGCAGGAGCAGCAGCAGAACAATGTAAAGGCCATTGTTAAAGTCCCAAAGATGGTTTTTAAAAAGACAACTGGACTTTGTTTTTCTTTGAAGATGTTTCACTTCTCCTCCAAGAAGCTTCTTCAACTCTGACTGGATGGTGGGGAATGAAGTTCCTCCTGAGTGATTCAGCCAACATACATATGTTATGTTGGCTGAAGAGCTCAGGAGAATCTTCATTTAGCTGAAAAGCTCAGGAGAATCTTCAGCCAACCACAACATATGTGCACACTTCAAATCCAAGAATATGCTGAGGCAGAAGCTTGTGCACCCCACGGATAAAACATCCAGACACAAACTGAGCAATGTGGTATAAGCAGTACAATGCAGTGAGACATGTACATTGGGATAACAAAACAACACTTCATAAATGCACGGCACAACATAGGAGAACAAACCCATAAGGAGAAGATTCAAGTCCATCTGCATTTAAAAGACAGAGGACACTCTTTTGAAGACAGCAAAGTCCACATTTTGGACAGAGAGGACCTCTGATTTGAAAGAGGGGTCAAAGAAGCCATCTATGTCAAAATTGAACAATCCTCTTTCAACAGAGCGGGGAGGTATCTATCTATCTTCAGTCTACAACACAGTCTATCTTATTATTAGTCTACAACACAGTCCTTCCTGCAGGTCCAAGAAGGCTCCACGGTCCACATCCATTTGACTACTCAGGTGATTTTAGAGGACACAGATCTTCCAAGTGATCTCAATGACTCTCTAAAAGAATGCAAATGATCAGCTGTCTGCAAGGAATATAAATCCTTTCATTCCCCACCATCCAGTCAGAGCTGAAGAAGCTTCTTGGAGGAGAAGTGACACATCTTCAAAGAAAAAGAAGAAAGTTCAGATGCCTCCTGAAAAAGCAGCTTTGGGACAACCTTGACCCTGGAAGACTGAGAATCTCCTTAGACATCCATTATTAAGAAGTAATCAGGCTGATTGAAGATGGATTGTAGCTTCTTACTTTATTGCTATGTTACAATTTGTCTGTAAGGACTGTCCTCTGAATGCAGTCAACTGGTGAGCCAGGCTTCCATTCTTTGCTGTAGAAGGGTTTGCAGGCGCCTTTGTCTGGGGGCATGGAGGATTAATCAGAGGATTAAGCAAAAAGAGAACTGGATTTGACTTTGGCCATGTCCAGAAGATGGGGAGGAAAAAAAGGGTGCAGCTTCCCTTTTATTTATTAGATCTATGTTCTTTACCGCTCATAGTCGACACCTATTCTTATCTCCCTCTTCGTCTATATTAACTAGACAGGGTATATACTTGCTGATTAGGAGATAGCAATAATATCTATACTTATGATAGTCAGATCCATCTAACTACAGACCCATCAGTCTTAATATCTACACTATACACTAAGAATTTGAACCAGAATCCCCTAAGTAGGATGGCATCTAAGGCAGAATTGGAAAAGAACCACCTTGTAAGCAGGTCAATCAAATCAAATCAAAATTAGCTAATTTAGGTGCATGGATATCAACTTTCTGATATCATCTTCCCCTCTATGGATCCTGATTTTATTCATCCAATGGCTACCCTCCTAAAACTCGCTATTCCTCCTTGTAAGTGAACTATTTCCGCATCTTTCCTGAATATGACCAACCTTCTGACTTCTAATCCCTACTTTGCCCTTATTTGCTGTACCCATAAAAATTTCTATGGAATTGCCTGACTCAGAATATACACAAGCCACCCTAACTGGCAGCGAGAAGTCTGCTCTCCAACTTCTCCCTCAAATCACCAGCTTGTTCAACCCAAATGTTCCTTCTTCTGAACTATCCAAAGTCAGCCCTTCTTCTCCCCAAGAAAACCAGTACATTTTGACAGCTACATCCTATTAACAGTTTCTCTATTCTCTCTTGGAACATATCAGGGTGGGCCCCGAAACAAAAAGATCCAGATTCACTTGGATTTATCTTCAAATTTGTTACAATTTTTTTGGCAGGGGACATGGAGGTTGGGGAAATTTACAAATATTTTTCTCTGCTAATCCCTGTATAATATAGCCCAGTGGTTCCCAAAGTGAGCGGTACTGTCCCCTACTGCCTTGGGGGGGCGCTAAAAGGCAAGGGGGCTGGCAGGGGGTGCTAAGAGGCAGCAGGAGGATGTTTGAAGCGCTGGCCCTGCAGGCTCACTCCATTGACTGTTGCACCGCTCCAAAGCCGGCAGCTTGAATGCAATGGTGGCGACTTTGCTCTACTTTCCCAACGTGCTGCCATATTCGAGGCACCAGCTCCAGAGCGGTGCAACAGTCAATGGGGTGAGCCTGCGGGGCCGGCGCATCGAATGCCACCCTGCCACCTCTTAGCGCCCTTCTGCCGGCCCTCTTAGCCACACCCAGTCACATGACCACCAAACCACACCCTCAAATTAGACCACACCCACAGAAATGAGTCCCACCCCTGGGTGGGGGGCACCGAGGATGAGTTTGTAGCACCAAGGAGGTGGTGGACCAAAAAAGTTTGGGAATCACTGATATAGCCTGAGTTGGCAAACTCAAAGGCGGGAGAGGCTTTGCCTGTTAGAGCTTCCAACCTATGTGTTCAAATCGTAAAACAATTACCTCCATTTGAGGATGTTATATCAGTTTCGTTAGTTTTTGAGCAATTTTCCTTATAATGTATTAATTTCTATCTTCCTTTCTAATAGCTCCCCAAACCTGGAACCAAGTAGATATCTTCCTTATTCTTTGTCTGAATATATTTCCCAGGCCATACATTCTAGGGAGGTTTTCAATACAAGAGTAGGTCGTAATGATGAAGTCTTCTATGAACATTTCAATGCCTGTCCCGCTAAAGAAGTATTTGAACTGCGCTTTATGTCCAGATCCTTCCAAGTTACAAAATATAACCTAGCTGGCTTTCATTTGCTACATCTCCTAAACAGGCTTTCCCTCAAATGTTACATGGCTTTGATTCCTCCTCAGTCAATATACATCTGGGTGAACTCACAAATTATCCATCATAGATTTAATAATATCCAGATATATGGCCTCTTGCCTTATAAGCATTCTGGTAAGGCTTCTAAATCTGAAAGTGATCATCTCTCCTTAACTCTCACTTGCAAAGTTAGGAAAGATGGCAAGCAAGCAAACATAAGCAGGTAACAAACTATTTTAAGCAACAATACGCCTGATGGAAGGGGCTTCTTATAGGATCAGATGGAATAGCTCCCTTGGAGGTAAAATATCTTAAAGGTTCACCCAGAGGAAGGAACTGCATATTTTTAAACCCTCTGTAGTTTAGGGGTATACTCAAGCTAGAAACTAGGAGAGTGTGAATTTTGGTAAAACCTTAGGGCATGAAGCCACTGAATGATCTTGGGCCAGTTACCAGTCACTCTTCCTTTCTTTTCTTTGGGGGAAAGGGCTATTAAAACAGCATTCAAAGCTCTCAAAATCCCACTGTTGTTATTATAGGATTCCAGTGGGTTTTCTACACTTAGGCTCATTCAGACTTAACACATTAAAAAAAAATAGCTTGACAGTGACAGACACAAGTGTTGACATACTAAATGCTACACTGCATGGCATAAGTTTAAAACTCTTACTTTCTTTCATGAGAGATTCTTGAATTCAGTTCCATATTTACAGAATAGAAACCACACAGACAATAGATTTAATTATCTGGATTTTCCATGATGAGTTTATTTTATTTATACACTAGGTTAAAAAATACAAATATTTCATCATTACAAAAAAAGCTTTATCAAATTGTGTACATACAGAGGGGTTGTCAAAGCCAACCAGTCATTAATACTTTATATATGTTTGGCTAATATGAGATACACATAGATTAAGATTACTCATCTGGGTTAGTTTTCTGCAGACTTGGCAATGGTCAAACTGTTTTCCAACATTAGAAAATACATTTTCATAAAAAGTTGAAAGCAGTTTTGTTGTTTTGAGGCTTAGTAATGGTAACAAAGTAAACTGACAAGCAGGAGAGGTCATAGTTTGTTAACTGGCAACTAGGTCCTATTGCCAGTTACACAGAAGCAAGTAAACATAAGCAGGTAACAAACTATTTTAAGCAACAATAGGCTAGTCCTCCACAATTCCCTGCCACACTATGCTTGTGGCCTACTTTGGGATGCAAAGAGTTTATAACCCATTGCAGACAAAATGAGACAGATGTATTTCCAACCTACAGATTGGTACAAAAATAGATGTTGCTGATCCTTCATGCCAGAAACAAAATAAATACATTCCAAGACACACAAAGCCATTTCTGAATAGTGACAGGAACTTTCTGATGAAGGTGATATTCTTCTGATTGCCAAAAGTTTGCACAGTAAGGACTTGAAATGAGAGTTGTCAGAATCAAGACCACAGAATTGAGATTTAAGCAACATTTCCTCCCAAGACTTTTAAACACTTAAAAAACAAAACATAAAAATGCTTGCCTGCAGCTGAGTGGCTGACTCATATAGCCTTCTGGTATTTACATCTTCCAGGGATGACTGTGTTCACATTTCCATTGTAAAAGAAGTTTCAGTTTTCTTTATATAGTTCCCCATTCTCGTCATTACAATGTTTGCTGAGATTATTATTAATTTATCCACCGAACCTCTAGTCAAGACTATAAGAAAGACTGAGGCTGCCTATTAACAGTCAGATTTAGCACCAATCTAAGCTGAAGCTTCAAACACTTTTGGCAGTTATTTCCATCAGATAAAGTCCCTCTCCTGAAACTTCAACGTAATGGATTTAAAGTGCACAGAAACCACCAAATAATGTCTTCTCCCCACACCCACAACACCCCTTCTATTGCTTCAAACATGTAAAGCTAGAAGATCTTACCTCCATATTAAATTTTACAAATTCAAACCTTTCTAGAATTTTGAAGCAAACATCACATATTTTTTGCCCAATGTACAATTTTGAAAGGTTACACTGTGCTTAACTATAGATACATTTTATTATAAGACAATATGCAGTATATGCAGCAATCTGTTTTGTTATTATTTCATCATTTACTGAATTGGCACTTTTAACTTGAAGAAGACGACCATTTAGTACTAAAGGGTACAGCGCCATTTGCCTTGAAGCAACGTGTTTATGGCTACTTTTTATTTCTGTTATCATAAAGAAACTGGTAACACGAATAAAGTAGCATAAAGAGGCAAACTCTTTGAGACCCTTTTTTGTTGTTTTCAATTAATTTAAAAATATTTCACTATCAGACTATATCCATGTAACTCCTGAAAAAGGTAATTTACATTTGCAAGACGAGCAAGACTGCTAAAAAGCAAGAGCAAATGCTAGGCAGCAATGGACTTCACAATTACATGGTTTTAAATAACTCTACTACTGTCAATTTTATACAACTGGTTTTTAGAGTATAACTGTAAAAAGAGAGGTGCTAGTATCAGAGGTGGAGAAGCAGCAGCTCTAGCTCATAGGAGCAATGGAAAAAGATGCTGGGAGTTGTAGTTCAGCAACATCTGGAAGGCACAGATCCACATGAAGATACAATATCCAGAAAGAATAGTTCCATGCATCCTTTTTTTCAATTCCACCACCACCACCTCTGCAATTAAGCAACTTCAAAATTGGCTCATTGACTGAGTCATACAAGCTGTTGCAAGAAAAAATATAAATAAAAGTGCCTTGTACCTGTATGCACAATTCTAGCTCATGCATGCACAAAGCTTTACAGGACTGCAGGCTTAATCATGAATTCCAGACAATCCAAAGCTATTTTCTGTGTCATGCACTAAAACCCCAAATTAGAGGCAAAATGTCATGTTCAACATGATAATATGTTACCTATTCTAAAACATCTGCATGAAGATTACCTGTACTACTAAAAATACACAGATACAGCCACAAAGATAGATGAGAGCATACAGTAAATACATTTTCCATCTTATGACACTTCAAGCAGGCTTACACTGTCTGGTTAGTTTAATAGTCAGTTGTGATTATGTCTGATGGAATATTTTCCTTTTTGTAGCTGGGAAATATATAGCTTGGATTTGCTTCCATCAGACCTCTTAAACCACACTTCATCATGGTTAATTGTTGTAATTGTAGCACTGAAAAGGAAAAGGGAAAAGAGAAATTAGTGTCCCTATACAACTGCACTATTACCTCAACCTGCATGGCAATTTATAAACAGGACTATAATTACTGGTAATAAAACTTACAAGTATTATAGCAAATGTCTGGGAAATGAAGAAAAACTATCAGAATACTGCAATACTAATGCTAAAAAAAATTCAATAGTACTGCATTGGTTTGAAAATAATTCAAAATTATTTTTTCAATTTTATTTATTCAATTTTTTAAAAACAGCTTTTCTTTGCCAAGAGATGGATGTTTTCTAGATCTAGATATATAGAGACTAAGTAAATGGGGGAACAGTGATATCCTCAAAAGTGTTATTTGTTTTGTTGCCTATTTATAACAATTCTATAATAATAACCTAAGTATAATCATTAGGTCTGTTTTATTTACAACAATGGCTCAATAAGGCAAAACAGAACAAAACTGGGAATGCTTATTACATTTCATCTGTATTTCTTTTTCCTTGGATACGTATAAAATGAGATATTTATGTATACTGGAGGAAGACATACTTCATGCAGTTCATGAAATATATTACACCGAGTTTCAAAACAGTATGTAAGGCTTACTAGTTTTTGGAAAGCTAACACAAGGACTACAGTATATCATATGAAGAATATTTTTCCCATTATAAACAGATGAATTGGAAAATAAAATAGGAAATGATTGAAGTGGAAATAAAAAAGGCATAGAGTTGCAAATTTTCCATATTCTATATTCCATCAGGAGTCCTGGTGGCACAGTGTTTAAAATGCAGTATTGCAGGCTAACTCTACTCACAGCCTGGATTTCAATCCTGAAAGGGCTCAAAGATGACTCAGCCTTCCACCCTTCCAAGGTCAGAAAAATGAGGATCTAGATTTGAGGGGCAATATGCAAATAATGCTTCTACGTTGTAAACCACTCAAAGAGTGGTACAAAGCATTATGGGGCAGTATATAAGCCTAAATGCTATTGCTATTGTGCTCCTTAAGGATGTTTTACTATAAACTCTTACCTTCACCAGCTGCACAATTGTTATGCCCAAATTAGCTACATAAATGCCTAAATCATTTAATACAGTGGGGGGGGGGAATCTTTGAACTGTATTCAATTTATTTTAAAAAGTCATACCTTGTAGGACATTCATCTTTTCTATCAATACATATTGTATGTCCACGTCCATACCATTCCCCATTATAATAGAGTCTTCCTTCCTCAGATCGTGTGCTGTGTAGATGTTTTTCCAACTTGACAGGTGCTGAAAAGAGGCAGTATAGGCAATGCTGATGAAATGTAACAGTTGCTTTAAGAAGTTAACCAATTTCTCTCTACTTTACATCCTGTTAATACATGCATGAGTGATTTTACCGGTGATTTTACCGGTGATTTTACCGATTTTACCGGTGATCTCCAGCAGACCAGTGCGAGCACACAGGGAAGGCCTTCTCCGGGTTCCGTCGGCTACCATGTGCCGCCTGGCGGTCCCAAGGGGTAGGGCCTTCTCTGTGGCGGCCCCTGCCCTCTGGAATACTCTGCCACCGGAACTGCGTACCGTCATGGACCTGAGGTCCTTCAGGCGCGCGCTGAAGACCTGGCTTTTCGAGCAGGCCGGCCTGGGCTGAGAGAGGGTTTTAATGTGTCTCCATTAATTTTAATTAGGGGGTTTTAAGGGGGTGGGGTGGGCTTTTTATTCGGCCTAATCTAATTTAATCTTTTTCTTAACTTTTGTATTGTTGGGGTTTTTAGATTGGCTGTACACCGCCCTGAGTCCCTAGGGAGAAGGGCGGTATAAAAGTTAAATAAATAAATAAATAAATAAATAAAATTTACTTTCCGCATTTAAGCAGAAATAGATTGTAGATTGTTATTGAAAATACATCCATAAGAATCATTTTTCCTGAGTCAGCTATGTAATAGTTAGCTTGGGATCTAAACTTTGTCTATTGCTAAATTTTATTCATTTTAGAACAATGTTTAAACAGGTTTATTATTTTCTTTATAAGCACATTTATTTTATTGATTTGATCTCGGTACCTCCTGCCTCAGATCAACTCTTCTCAACTTTCCAAAATATCAAAAATTGATCTCAAATCATTAAGGGCATGAATCAGTTTCCCTTTATTGTCTTTTTTTGAATCTTACATTCAGCTAGTTGCCAGGAACTGCAGCCTAACTTTTAGGGTGGGAAAGGAAACGGAGTGGGAAGGAAGCCATTGTGGATATTGGTACTCTACAAAGGATTACAGCAAAAGAAAGGGGAACTGATGGCATCTTCAGTATATTCAGGTCACAGTGCCTCTGCTTTTCAGCAGCAGTGGAGTAGAGCATGATAGTTTCAATTGGCTACTCTATGAGTTAACTGCAAAAGAGTAGTAAGTTGCCTTACGTTCTGCTTTCACTCTATGTGGTCCCAACGTAGCCATTGCCTGAAATTTAAAAGTTTTCATTTTTTTTTAAAGTCATTCTTTAGCAAGCTATCTTCTAAACAAATTTCATTTAAAAAAAAAATCATGAATTTCCTGTGAAAAAATACATATGGAAACATAGTCAATTTATGCTGAAAAAGTATGTATATTGAAATTGGGTAGCGTAGTGATTATAGCACCGGCCTTTGATGTGGGTGACTTGGGGTTTGAATCTCAGTTGTTACTCAACTGACCGGTAGAGGTCCTTGGGCAAAGACTTCCCCAACTTTCACCTGCCTACCTCAGGATATGGGTGATATGATCCAAGAAAATCATGCCAGCTTCGATACCTCCCAGATTAATAAGGTCTGCACCAGATGTTGCAGAATCAGGAAAATCTGATGAAAAGTGGGCTATTGGAATGATGTCATATATAGACAAGATAAGAGAACCTGGAATGCTACTATAACAGTAAACCAAATGAAAGTGGATGATCAGGGGTGTCAAACTCAAGACCTGCAAGCTGGATGCGGCCCACGGCATGTTTAAATCTGGCCCGCAGGTTGGTTTGGAAATAGCAAAGGACTGGCCCATGGTGCCTCTGGCAGCCAAAACAGGGTGAGGGGAGGGCACATGAGGGGGGCCCCGCACCCCATTTTTGGCCTGGACGGCCTCCCGCACACTCTGCTCGGCAAAACGAGGCACGGGAGGCTTGTGCGGCGCCCCCCTCCCACATGCCCCATTTTGGCTGGCAAAGTGCTTCAGGAGGTTCTGTCCCGTCTACCCCCCGCCTCCAGCCAGCCCAAGGAGAACTACAATGCTGATCCGGCCCTTGAAGAAATCCAGTTTGACACCCTTGTGCTAGATGATTATTTTCTTTGTTTCAAATACAGTGGTATCTTGGTACACACAACTGCTTCAAAACCTGTTGAATGGGAAACTGCTGGGAAGGTCACCGATATAAGAAAAGGGACAGACAAGAAGTCCATTTCAGCCAAAACAAAGGGTCATGTGGTAAGTCACATGGTTTGTTTGGGATTTTTGTTTACAGCCAGGGTTTGGGTTTAATTTAGTTTTATCTTCCCACATATTTATTGTTTTAACTGTAGGCTGTGCACCGTTCCGAATCCTTCGGGAGAGGAGCGGTATATAAATAAATATTTATTATTTATTATTATTATTTATTATTATTTTTAGTACTTGTTATGCCTCCTGGAACTAATTAACAATTATTCATGTAAGCTGCCTTGAGACACCATGAGCGAGTAGCAATATAAGTTTTCTAAAATAAATAAATAAAATAAAGTACTGAGGTACTACTGCAACTGAATATATACACACATTTTGTATGAGCAACCTATCAATCCACCATCTAGCCAATCAATAGGACACACCATCATATATCTCTCTTCCTACAAAATAGTTACAGGATTATTTGCATAGTCTAAAAATGGACATATGACTTGTAAATATTTTAAAACTAGCCATTAAAAATGTACATACCTTCCTTATTGTTGTCCAGTCTTCAAGTATATCAAGATCTTGTAGCATATACACAATATAGGGTCGTTAATATGTTAAGGAGGTTATACTTTTTCCTAAATGGATTACATTTTTTAAAAAAATCTATGTGTCATCCCCACCAAGTAGATCAGACCAGGAATTAGCTGCATAAGGTTAATACTACTTTCTATAAATTCATAAATTATTTTCCCACATATATTTTCAAGCACTGAGATTAAAATGAAAAAGGGTGCTTTTCATTGTATAGCATATAGTATAATATCCTTTAAGCTGGAAGGAAAAAAGAGCCTGGAAATCTTTTTCTGGAAAAAACTCTGATCCACACATAAATATAAAAGTCCTAAAACAGAGAAAAGAAATCTGGGATAAGTGTCGTCATAACAAGATGTCAATCTCTTTATTACTCTATGGATGACAATATTTAGAGGGGTTAATATTATGATACTATGTTGCTCACACTAGACATATAGTATAGTATAGTAACCACAGTGATCAAATTTATCCTTAGGCTCTATTAAAATACAATGCTCATGATTTTGTCGTAGTCTTCAAACTACCATCCCATGTTTCCCTATGCATGTTTTAGGAAAGCTGACAAATAAGCAACAATATAACTGAACTGATGATACCTAGTAGTTAAGTTATAAAAATGAGAGCTAATTTCGTGTAGTGGTTAAAGTAGCAGGCTAGAAACCAGGAGTCTATGAATTCTAGTCCCTTCTTAGGCATAAAAGGCAGCTGGGTGACCTTGTTACAATCAATCTCTCTAAGTCTAGGAATAACCAAATGGCAAAGCATTTTGAAATATTGCCAAAAATCCTTGCAGGGATAGTCAAGGCAGTCATCAGGAGTCAACAATGATTCAAAGATATTAAGTGGGGGGGGGGGGAGAAGTTAAGTTTATAAACCTTGATTTGTAACAGAAAGGCACAGAGAGATAGGTTGAATAGTGTTGACGCAAGCTAAAATTAATTTGATTTTCTTTTTCTTTAGCCTTATCTCCTGTGTTTCATTAATTTTGCTTATTGTTTCTTATTCTTTTTCAACACTTTGCACAATGTTGTTTATTTTAAAATACAACAGCACAATGAATATTTATGACAGCTGTTAAAGGATATCTGATACAACAACAGGTTTCTTCTTCTCTGGACTAAATAGATCCTTTCTTTTTTTCCTAGATTGAAGTTCATCATTCCATAACTCTAAGAAAGATAAAAAAAATGTTGCAATTAACACATTTTTAATCCCACACCTCATAGGTTGAGCCCCTCTAAAAAGACAAACTTCTACATTTTGGGGGGGGGGGGGGGAAGCACTTTCATATCTTAAATTGTATCTAAGAAATTATGAGGACTATTTTAAAACAGTAAGAAACAAAGTTACCCAAACCACTACAAGTGTGTTTATTTTCCTTTATTCCATCATCACACTTTTTTCTTCTTTTTCACAACAGCCCTCCTTCAAATAGGTCAGACATTCAAAGAAGGGTGAATTATCTTTACTCATGCATCCTTTAAATCAAGCTTCTCCAAAATAGTCAATATCAGTCCCCAAGATTCGATGAGATTATCCAAGGGGCTGTCATTATTGTTATTGATACTACCATTAGTGAAAGTAATACTTAAGTTCTTTTCATATAATAAATATTTGTATGAAACAATCTGAAATTTCATGAAAGGGTCAAGAGATTGGGGACCCCTGCTTTAGGTTAATTTTAAGTACCACAAGGTATCAGGGAGCAAACTTGAGGCCTCATTAAGAGGCATGAACTAGCTCAATTTTTCTTAACCTCAGCAAGTTTAAGATGAGTAGACTTCAACATTCAACATGCTAGCTGGGGAATTCTGGGAGTTGATGTCCACCCATCTTAAAGTTGCTGAGGTGGAAAAACAATGAGCTAGCTAGTTGATCAAATTTTTGAGGTAGAATGTACAAGCAGAAGGTAAATTTAAAAAGATAACTTAAGACTCTTAATTCTTCTCAATTTGTTTTGTAGATAAAATAGAAGCTCCAAAGACAAACCAAGTAAGTGCTATAATTCACTGCAATTTTATTACATGGATTCTAATTAATTTGGGCAGTGACTTATTCGTTCAACCTTTCTGTTGAATAGTAACTTACCTGAGGTAATGTCAATACTATGTCGGTCTTCTTCAAGTCGTCTGATTTTCTCTTCTAGTTCACTCTGAACAGTGTCATACAACAAGAGCTTTTCACTCTGAAAGAAAACATTAATAGGTAATTCACAAATGAAAGGTCATCAACAGTTACGTGAAGCAGATAACATCCACACAAATACTATAGAGATGTTCTCTTTTCACAGAAATTCCAAGCGTGTATATGTCATAATCAGCATTAAAAGGGATTTTCTTGTCCCAAGACCTATTCAAATTCCATAAAATAAACAAAATAAAGTAGACCTTGAAATTTTCTAAACCCCATTTATATGCATAAACAATCCAGATGGCAAACTTTTATATCTGTTAAACTCATCCAGTTCTGTTTTGCCCAGTAATGATCAGCCTTGCCTCAAGACAGTTTTGGCCACTGCAAGCAGGAATTTGAGATTCATATAAAAGTTCATATGAAATTTAATGCTGATGCACTGGTATTTCTGAAATTTTTTGAACAAAAATCCATATGACATGTTCAACATTTGGTCTGGAGCTACTTGCCACTGACAAAGCCGTCTGTTTCCATGCTTGTTTTAATCTGTGCTGTACATCTTTAAATGATTAGGGACTGTATGAGAGGTAATGTAATGGTATTTGGGGATGATCTTGGGAGACAGAGGGAAGAGCCATAGCCAGGGGAGAAGTTGGATAAGAGGAAGGAATGTAGGCATGGCAAATGTCTTAAGAGGGGCTCTCCTTTGTTCCTTGGGCTATAAAGGCAAGGGAAGGGGGGAAATTTATTTTCAGACTTACAGGCTTCTGTTAATATAACCTTATAATAAAGTAGAATTAGTTCACCTAAGCATGCTTCCTTGCAAGGCTCACATTATTTACCAAATTGGCAATAAACTGTGTTCTAACGTCTTCCTCACTTATTAGCATCAGATTCTGATTTGGATGGAGGCTTTAAGCAGTTTCTTGGTTCGTTGAAAACAAAAGGCTATGTTATCAAACATTTCAACAAAAGTAGGTGGGTGTATAAGATCATGGGAAAGAAGTGAAATAATTTGACACAATTTGTCCCTGCTCATTTATCCATCAAATGTGCCTGGTCAGCTTCAGCACGTTATTGCAGCCTGATTCAGCACGAGCAGCTGAATGGGGGTTGGATCGGCCTCAGGGAATACCGCCGATCAGCTGTTCCAGGCGGCGGGGATCACTGCCACTGACTGCCACCTATCACCATCACCACCGCCATTAGGTAGCGGCCATTGGCAGCGGCAATCTCCACCACCTGGAATGGGCCAAAAACGGGACGTGTAGAGGCCGAAAACGGAGTCTGCAGAGCCTAAAAGGGGGTATGCGGAGGCTGAAAACGGGGCTCAGGCCAAAATAGCTGAAGGGTGGGGTGGGCAGGTAGATGGGGCTTCAGCAATATTCACTCCATAAGACATTTTCAGCCACTTTTTGGAGACAAAAAGTGTGTCTTGTGGAGCAAAAATTACAGTAATTGGGTTTTACCATCATAAATAGAAATACACTAATCATATAACTGCTCTTGGTGTTTTTGATAATTATTTTAATATTACAAAAACCATACGTGCTACATAAACAACTTTGGGAGGGTGTGTATAGAATTTACTGTTGGACTTCATGAAAGCTCTATCCTCTTATAAAACTATGTTTTATTTCATTCATTCATACATTTATTCCATTTAATTTCTATAGCTGTCCATCTCAGCAAATGATACTCAGCAGCTCACAATTCAAAAACATACAAATTCTTAAAAACAATAAAAACAGTAAAACTGTTAAAACACTAAAATATTAGTTACATAGTTTTATAATTGTAGATATAGCTGTGTGCCTAAACCTTTTAGAAAAAAATAAAATTCCATCCATCTCATTCATCCTAATGAGATCCTCTGATCTCATTTAATAATAGTAAATAGTTTATAAACAAATTGAAATAAATGTTTTAATGTGTTTTTCTTCCTGAGTATGCAGTTAATATGCCAGATCACAGAAGTGTTTTTTGAAACTAAAACTGCACATAAAATATGCAAAAATGTGGTTCAGATGATGTTATAAAGCTGATACATATCTTAAAATAGCCTGGGTAAAATTTATGCAGGGTGTACAGTATATTAAGCATACAAAAGCTGGAGCCATTTGATTCTTTATAGGCTTTCAACTTAATTGCAAAAACATAATAAAAAACTTTGATCAATAATTTCACAAGAGCAATTAGTAAGACTGACAAAGTTGTCATGGTATTTTAAAGCAACCTAACTGAGTTTTTTGTAGATGTAAGTATATAATATTTTCAAATTGTTCTTCAACTATATAGCTTGGTAAAGTGAGTTTATTATCTCAGAACAAAGTATAATTACAGACAGATTAAAACATTTACAGCTCAAAACAATACCTCACAATGCTGTCGGGAAGCCTGAATTTCACATTCATACTTGTTTTTCACGGATTCCAAGCAGAGTTCTCTGTAGATACCTACAAGTAAACATTCATTTAATATTAATAAAAGAGCATCATGGAATGTATTTCCAAGCCATTCTGGAAATTTCCAATTAGCAACAGTGGGATTTACAAGAAAGATTTGCTTTATATCTCCATTTGTTCAAACCCTAAATTAGTTTTAATCCCAAAGCAATACAATAAATGCCCTGGCTTTACAAGGCTCAAGCGCTGCTTTGAAAATTATAAATCTAAACATTATCTGTAAGAGTATCTGCTATTTTACAGAAGATTTATAGAATTTCAGCACTGGTTGAATTAATATTAACCTATTATTAGACTTGCCCGATGAATATTAATTCAGACCAGCAAGATGGGCAGCTATTAAAGTTTATAGTCCATTTATTTCTTCCCCCATGTTTTTAAAATTCTAGATCCGTTATACATTTGTTGCATAGCCTAAAAAAAGTCAAAATCAAAAGAAAAGTACTGGTGGTAAAAAGTTTGGAGATTGTGAGCAATCTTAATTCTAAAAAGCAAGATTCAGAGAACTTCCTTCCCTCCTTCTCTCCTATCCTTTCTTGAGATAATAATGATCACAATGACACAAATGCAGATAGGTTTCTGACAGCTCTGAAAAGCACCACTGAATTTCTCCAACAACCCTAAAGTGTTTAATATTTCTATCTTCTTTGTTTGTTGCTTGCTCTACACTACACTAAGAGCCATGGTGGCGCAGTGGTTAGAATGCAATACTGCAGGCTAATTCTGCCCACTGCCAAGTTTGATCCTGATGGGCTCAAGGTTGACTCACCCTTCCATCCTTCCAAGATCACTAAAATGAGGACCCAGATTGTTGTGGGCAATATGCTGACTCTGTAAACTACATAGAGAGGGCTGTAAAGCACTATGAAGTGATATATAAGTCTACTGCTATGCTATTGAATGGAGGAACCACTTCCTTGTAGAAAGCAATTAAGAAATCAGCCATTGATCCCTGCCTGCTATACACCTGGTAGGCAGTAAAAATAAAACAAAACCAATCCACTGGATTTTTTTCTTTCTGAGTGAATAAACAGGAAACAGAACAGATAGAAAGGAAAAATGGCATTTTCTGTTTGCAGCAAAACAGAGTGGACAACAAAAACTTATTTTTTGAGGGTGTGGATACAATTTGATGAGAAAACCTTGGGAGTTTCTAGAGCCCACACAAACAGATTTCTCTGCCCAGCCTCTGAGCTGTGATTCAAGAATATATTTTCTTCTTGCATCAACTGTAACAAAATAGTATGTAAAAAGTAATACTTTGTATAAAGTATAACATTTTTATTATGATTTAGCAACAATGGGTAAGCAGATATGTGGCAACCAATAAGATATAAAAATTTCTTGCTCAATTTCTAGATAGTCCTTGACTTACAACCACTCATTTAGTGACGCTTGAAGTTAAAACAGCACTGAAAAAAGTGACACAACAATTTCTCACATTTATGACTGTTGCAGCATTCCCGTGGTCATGTGATCAAAATTCAGACGCTTGGCAACTGGAATGTATTTATGATGGTTACTGTGTCACAGGGTCATCTTTTGAGCATCTTTTCAGACAAGCAAAGTCAGTGGGGAAGCCAGATTCACTTATCAACTATGTCACTAACTGAACAGTGATTCACTTAGCAACTGTGACAAGAAAGATCCTAAAATGAGGCATAACTCACTTAACAACAGAAATTTGGGCTCAATTGTGATCATAAGTCTAGGACCACCTGTAGTGGAGTGCAAAAAATATTTTGCAAATGTATGATCATTAAGATAGGTTCCATCTAGCTTTTCAACAGCATCTCAGTTACTGAGTTTCCAAATTCTTGTTTTCCATTCTGGTTTGCAAATAGTTCAGTGTGCAAGAAAGAGGAGGCCTCTTTGCTCAAGGTGTATACAAGAAAAGTTAATTTAAAGCATTCAAAGTATTAGGAAGGAGAGAAAATAAATATGTTCCATCCACATTAAATTAAAATTATGTCAAAATTATTATTACACTATATTCATTACTCTACTTAGCCCAGCTTTTTTTGTATAGTGCGCCAATACATTTCTTACAAGCAAATATATTGTATGGACTTGTCCTAATATTTTATTTATATATATATATATATATATATATATATATATATATATATATATATATATATATGCATGCAAATATATTTTAATGCTTGGCATCTTAACAAATCGGTTTTCTAAAAGAGGAATAAACACATAGTGTGTTTCTTCCTTTAATACATTGATTCCAATTATTCTAAACTACAATCTACTCTAATATCTATAGCTCAACCCACCAAAAACATAACTGTAAAAGACAGACCAGAAATAAAAGTTAAAATAAGCAAAAAAATAGTAAGAGAACACCTGTCTAATCTTGATGAAAACAAATCCCTGGGGCCTGATGGATTACATCCCAGAGTTTTAAAGGAACTGGCAGAGGTCATCTCAGAACCACTGCACCATATCTTTCAAAAATCCTGGAGCACCAGGGAACTACCAGAGGACTGGAAAAGAGCTGATGTGGTTCCCATCTTCAAAAAAGGAGAAAAAAAACAGACTCAGGAAACTATAGACAAATCAGCCTAACATCAATACCTGGGAAGATACTGGAAAAGATAATAAAAAAACAGATCTGCCAACATCTACCATGTTTCTCCAACAATACGGCCTCCACCAAGCTAAATATGAGCCAGCAGTGTGCAGCAGCAGCCAAAAAAGCTAATGCAATCCTAAATTGTATTAACAGAGGGATACAATCAAGTTCAAAGGAAGTACTAATACCACTCTATAAAGCCTTAGTAAGACGACACCTAGAGTACTACATCCAGTTTTGGTCACCACATTATAAAAACAATGTTGAAACTCTAGAAAAAGTACAGAGAAGAGCAACCAGGATAATTAGGGGACTGGAGGCTAAAACATACAATGAACGGTTGCAGGAACTGGGATTGGCTAGTCTAGTAAAGAGAAGGACCAGGGGAGACATGATAGTGGTCTTCCAATATTAGAGGGGCTACCACAAGGAGGAAGGGGGCAAGCTAGTTTCTAAAGCGCCTGTAGGCCAGGCGACAAGGAGTAATGGATGGAAACTGAACAAGGAGAGATTTAACCTGGAAATAAAGAGAAACTTTCTGACAGTGAGAACAATCAACCAATGGAACAGCTTGCCCTCAGAAGTTGTGGGAGCGCCATCACTTGAGGCTTTCAAGAAGAGATTAGACTACCATTTGTCAGAAATGGTATAGGGTCTCCCGCTTGGGTGGAGTGTTGGACTAGATGACCTACAAGGTCCCTTCCAACTCTGATTATCTGTTATCAGTTATCTGAAATATTCTGTTTACCAGACAGTCTTAAATCATTTAATTATTCTTTAGTGATCCAAGATAATAAATTTAAACCAAACTTTGTTTTGGACAGAGTGAGAAACTGGTATTTTTAAGCCAGTTTTTAGATACAAAACACTAAAGATGATTTATAAAGTAGTTTTTTAACAACACAATCTTAGAGCACCAGATATATTATATCTGAACCAGCCCTCTGAAGAGAACAACAGCTATAGAAGCAAATGAAATGGAAGAAAAATATAGATTAGAGATTAATTGCATTGTATTTATACAACTAGGAAAATCATTTTCTTTTCTCCTGAAAATTGTGTTTTAATATGTTATCAAAATCACCCAATTCTGACTGACATAGCTGCCATTTTGGGACTAGTTTGCAATAGCAAGTTCTCATATCTTAAATATCTGGCTGGTATTTTTAAAAAACTGGTTAGCTTCTTCCTCGTCCCTTGCCTTATACAACATATTTATTGAGGAAGAGATCTGGGGAATTTGTATACCACTTGAAATGTTAATATATATTTATTTGTTTAGATATTTATCTAGTCTAGATAATTTATATAGTCACCAGTCACTTACAGCAACTTTACATAGCTTATAGGAAATAAATCATAATAAAATAATAACCCCACCCCACCCCATCCCTCCTCAGCAACAACATACACTCAAAGCAACAATTTAATGGGCTCCATCCCACTCTGTGTTCCCCAGGCCCACTGGTAAAACCACATCTTCAGGGCCTTATGAAAGAGTGTCAGAGAGGGAGCCACTATAGAGAATATACAATACACCACTTTGTGTCATTTTGGTTGGTTTTAATAAATATAGCACCCAGCTCTGCATTTTAAAGCTTTTTCCCCAAAGGAACAATACAACTATGATTGTTTTTGGTGAAAGATTATACACATGCATTTATTTGGAAAACAGAATCCTGTCGTGAATGACTTTGCACACTACTGTTATTAAAATATGAGGCCAAAAATATACAGTAACAAAAAATTCAACCTCAATTGTTTTAAATTCAAAGGTTTCAGAAGCCCTGAAACTTTTATTAGTATTTTATTTCTACCATTGCCATGCAGTGATGTAGTATACGTAACGGAGTCAACAACAACTATTTCATGGACTCACCCGCCACTTTTGTTCGGATTTGCATATTTTCTTGCAGAGCTGCCAGTGGTTCCAAGTACTCTGGTGCCTTTCCCGCAATGACTTCCTGTAGCTTTGCATCCACTTGGCTTAATCTCTCTTTGTAAAGTCTTAATATAATGAAAATAGAGTACATTATATTAAATGTATAGGCATAGAAAAGTGTATATTGATATTTCTAAGATCTTCTCAACTGGCAATGGCATTCCTATGAAGCCCCTCAGCCCAGAAGAAATTAGTAAGATTTAAAAACAGACTGAGATATACATTAAATTACAGTCAACTGTTTATTTAGACATTGTTTGGGCTGTATCTGAAAGTGTTCATCCTACTCACTGAATGGGTCTTTTGGCAGAAAAGGGAAGCATTAATTGTTATGATTCACTGTCTTTAAGAAAGGCTAAACTTTTAGAGTAAAATTAGCTAAAAGGAGAAAAAAATGTAGAAGTCATCACCACTACCCTTCTTCAGTAAGAAGGAATGTCTCTTGAGACAAATTCCATCTTGGGGGATGTCCCAATTTGAGGAAACAACATCTATATTTAAATCAGTGTCTTTCACGTTCTTCAAATAAATCTTTTATAAAAACCTCACATTGCTAATATAAAAATATTAAGCAACTTCAGATTCTACAATGAAACATTTTGCAAAGGCAGGCTATGATCATGGAAGCCAGTCCTATTTACACACAGAATAAGTATGGATGGTTCTTTATGTGAAGAAGAATGTGAAAATCTTACTTTGCCCAACACATTGGACAACTTCAATTTTCTCATTGCCCAGTCTCTTTCAAAATGACAGCAAGCTATTGTAAGAAGCGGGATACAATTGATAAGGTAAGAAGAGGCTAATTTCTCTTCCTGCTCTCCTAAACTTTCCATGACAAGAACAAAAATCAGCCATATACAATATGATTGTCATTTCAAACTTCCATATCAGGCAATAAAATTCTTTATTTCAGCAGCACTTTTTAGAATAGAGAAGGCACAATAACACACAATGAGCATCAATGAGTAGGATTTTTTTTCTACCAGAAGTCATTTCAACCTGTGTGTGAGGTTGAGGCGGGGGGGGGGGGTGTAGTTCTAACATTTTCTTTGCTTCGGACCCAAGAATGGAATATTTTTAATTGTAGCAATTCATAAATAACTGTTTAAAAATTGTTGTTCTGTTGTATGTTACTCAGCGATCTACCAAAAGCTAATGATCATCCTTCTGCCTACTCTGATTTAGATGGATAATTTAAAGTTCAAGACTACAGCTGAATTAGCATTTAGGAGTTCCAAAGCATTGGTTTACTTACTGATCTTTGAGATCTGTAAACTGTTTTTCAAGATCAGACATCTCATCTAAGCACTCCATTCTTCTTCTTTCACAATCTTCATCATCCATTTCTGCAATGAAAATTATATTTTTTTTACAAATATAGCTAGTTTGTCTCTTCCAATGTACTTTACAGCTGATATTTTCATTAAGAGTGGCTAAAGTTCTAAATTAATTAAGTTAAATAAATAAATTAATGGAATTATTAAATCTTCTGGAAAACTGATATAACATATAAAATTATTTCTCTATTCTTTGATTAATCTTATGAAAGAACTGAACTGCTAAGCATTCATTTCATCTTACAATCAGCTATGTTATACAGGTAGCCTTTGACACAGCTGCCATTAGAAGTTATACTTATCATCCTGTTCTGAGTTATGATACCCGCACATGCACCCAGGGTCACATGTCCACATTTTGAACATTTGGCAACCAATTCATCAGTTTAAACAATGATAACTGATGGTACCATAATTTCATAATATAGCTAGTTCTATAAAACAAACTCTGTACACTTACAGCAACCAACATTTCAATTTTCTCTTTAAATTGCATGAAATTACCATTGCCTTAACTGATAAAGCAACCTCAAACTGTTGCTATTGTAGGCCTATGGTGTCAAACTCGTGGTGTCATGTAATGCATCGGGACTTTTTTCCCCTTCACTAAGCCAGGCGTGGGTATGGACAGTGCATGATGCATCCGGCCCATGGGTCTGACAGCCCTAGCCTAGGGCAACAACAAAACTTCACTTACAAATGAAGACTCACAAAAATATTCATTCGTGTATTAGATATTATGTGGCATCCCTAGCAGAAGAGCAGGGAAAACAGATAAAGGAATATTTATTTATTTCATTATTGCATTCTTCCTTTCCCATCAACACTTCATCATCTCACCCAGACAAAAACATCCACAAACATTTTCTACCCAACATCACTTCTTAATTCAGACACCAAGGACCTAAACATGTATATGACTCCAGCTTCCATCAATATCACACTCAATTCAATATACACTATACCAAGTTTGCATATTAGAAAATCAAGTTCACAATCTAAGCAGCACCTTTTTAGCCATTCAGGATGTTTAGCATACATTTTCCAATTCCATATTCATAACCTAATATGCTGGTTTTCCCATACAACAAATGGAAAACTGAGGACAATAAATTTGGGCAACCCATTTAAACTATTCGTAGTTTAGCCAAAATTTGAAATAGAAACCACCTCCTGTTGATTTACATATCACTCAAAACAGTATCTGAAAGTATTTTTTCGATGCTGTTTATACACTCCCCCTTTCCCTTCTTCAGTTGTAAAAAAGCAATCAGAAGCTCATCTGAATCCTAATCTTCAATTTATACTGAAACAAGTCACAAATACTGCAATATGTTTCATACATACCACTGTATAATTATTTTATTAAACTAGTATTGTACTATTTTCTCAAGAAGTCAAGGTGGCCCACACAATGCTGCCTGTCCAATCAGCATCTCTGTGAGATATGTTATGATGAGAAATAATGATTGGACTAAAGACATTCAAATGACCTTTTGGGCACAAGATGGATTTCAACATTTTTGTCTGCACTGAATCAAAGATAGAACATAAAACATGTAGAGAGCAGAAGGAGGTCTTATTCTTGATGCTTTAAAATATGATTTTACAAGTTACTCAATGGCAGCCACCTTCAGCCATCAAGACTAATGGTCTGTGAGTTAATGAAGTCAAAATTATATTTGGGTGGAAATGAGAAATTTATTTGAAACCAAGACACTCTGGATAATTTACATTAGTCGCAAGACACTAGCACAGCATAATCTGGATGTAGAATCTGTGTCAGCTGCTTATTTGAGGAAGTGCTGTTGGTATGATGCCTAAAAGGCTTAAGAGTCCAATAATTTGTTGAACAGCCTCCCCAAGTGTACATCAGCCCAGACTTTATGATCTTGAGGAAGTGGGTTGGATAGGTAGAAGAGCTTACACCTAGGCAGCCTACCCTGTTTCTGGGAAATAGAGATTGGTACTCAAGAGCAACCCAACTTGTCCATAGTCTTGTCAAGAGATAAGGGAACTCATCCTCCTACTGTCTTTCACCTCAAAGTCTCTTCTGAAGTCCCTATAATTACTTCGTTAAATTTATATCCCTTCATTGCCTAAGAGTTCATCCATATTCTTTCTCCCAATCAATCAACGTGTAAGGTAGCTGACAGAAAATCAGACCCAAAATTATATTAGTTTTTTTTAAATCTTCAATATTTATTGTATATGTTTTATGTAATTGTAATTTTTTTATTTAATGTCTAATGTGTGTCTTATATAGTTTTTAATTGTTTAAGAGCTTATGTCAATTAAATGGATATTTTTCCTGTACCTGTGGACTATTTTTATTTGAAAATTTAATTTTTGTCTTCTCTATCAAAGTCTCAAAGTCTCTTCTGAAGTCCCTATAATTACTTCGTTAAATTTATATCCCTTCTTTGCCTAAGAGTTCATCCATATTCTTTTTTTGTGGAGTATTAACAGGTTATACAGTATGTCCTTCTAAGAGAATCAATTTAATATACTCACAAATTTGGGCAGTAAAAGTTCCAATTTGTTTTTCTAAAAAATTAATTCATTTTCTTCCACAATTAAAAATTGGGTTTATCAAGTACATATTAGAGAAAATTTCCTGGGTTCATTGATTAATACGTATTTAAAATATATAATGGAAAAATTTGATGTGGAAGGTATTAATGTTAACAATTAGACATTCTAATAATTTTATTGCATTTATCAATTGTTCTTGACTTATTAAAAATTATCCCAGGATTTTTCAAAAACGTTTTAGACATCAATTTTATTAAGCTCTGTTTCAGATAGTTATACCTACTGAGCATACCTAGTTTAATCAGTTAATTTAAGGCATCAATGAAAGTCTTTAGAACCATAGCTTTCTGTTTTCTGCGAATGCAGTGTCCAATTCCAAGGGATTTATGTCTGGCTTGTGGGGTCATTATGACCCCATTATTATCATTATGGGGTCTTTTCAGAAGTACAAAGAAAATGAAGGGGTGAATCATTCTATTTATTATATATATATTCCCTCATTTCTCCCTGAAAAATGCTGTTCTGAAGTCTTCTAACAGTGTATAAGATTCTGTATTTAGACGCATCTTCTGTGGTACAAAGTGCTATTCCACTGTAATGACTTTTTTCAGGTGGAATTAATTAATTCAGGGTTTCTGAACCTTGGCAACTTCTGTTGACTTCAATTCCCAGAATTTCTTAGCCATCATTATCTTAAAATTGCCAAGATTGAGAAACATTGAGTAGACATAGGCCTAAAAGGATTTCCTCCAGCTGCTAAGATTAGATGCCACAAAATATTACTTTAAATCTGTTTTCTAAATTAATAAAGATAACCTTGTGACCCAAAGGTTTAAAAAAACATTTCCCATTCCAATAGATTTTAATAGATTTTATTCCTATCTGTCTGGATTGACACCAGAATAAAGAGCAGTAGGAAAAAGAGGGATTTTGGTGCCTCCTCACTATTGAAACTGAAGCGGGAGAAATTTGAGAGCATACTATTATTCTTTAATAACTCTTAGGAATGCTGGAGAACCATATACACAAACTGTTTTTCACATACAGAGAAGTATAAACATTAAATGTAACTAAAGACACAATGATTAAACAAGAAACAAAAACCCTAAACTTCCCAAAGTAAGACATGAAAAGCAAGTAAGGAGCCTGATAATTTCTTCAACCAGCAGAAGCATTTCCATGTGTACTTTTTAATATGCTGCCCTGTTTTATGTTGTCCTACTGTTAGCAGCATATAGTGAAATAAAATTTGATTCCTACATTAGTGGAGGATGCATGTCAACATGTTGCAGCACTAGCTGGCCTGGTCTTAAGTTCATAGGCTAATGCCTGGTTAGGCCTTGAATGGGAGAATTCAAGGGTTGTAGAGCAAGTTGAGATACGGGAAAAATCACCTTCCAAAGAAGACCATTCATTGCAACCCTTTTACTCTTAATAAAAAAAACCTATACAGGTCTATTAAGTGTTGGAAGAAATATCCTTCTGGGTTCAGTTCCAAATGGGGAAAAAGACACTGGAAACATGGAGGTTGCTTGGAAAGATGGTTTAATGGTGGACAGGATCACATGCCTTGAAGCTCCTGAACAAAAAAGGGAAGGGATGCTGAGAGTCCCTGGGTTTTATGCCCTCTCTGGACTTTGACTATGAGCTTGTGTTCTGATTGGTTTGACTCCCATGGGACCATGCAGGGGTAACTTGGTAGTCATGGGTCCCAGGCTTGGTTGAGCCTTGCTGGATGATGTTGTAATGAAAGGGCTTTGGGATTCCTATATGGGTCTGCCTGAAGGAGGTAGATCTTTGTTATGTAGAAAAGACTGGCCCAGGCCTTAATGGTCCATCAGCAAAGGTAAGGGGGCTTTTCTGCCTCTCTTGAGTTTCTACTTCTCTTTTAGGAGAAATATTCTGCCTTTTTAATATATCCTAAAATATTTCATTTTTCTAGGAGGGGTGAGTTTTAACTTCCAACCGAAGTCATCAGGAATCAAACCCAACTTGATTTTAAAGAAGGATGTAATGGACAGAAAAATCTCTCTGGAATAGAATCTGTGATATGAATACATTGTGGGTGCAAGACATCCTCAGAATCCTTCCCACCCAAGTATATTACTCATACTGTATTTCAGCTTAATAAAAAGAACCAACATTAGATTACAGTAACTAAGTAATTGCATTTATTCCTGCAATATCTAAATATATGATATGCACTGAATATAATTTGATTAAATTTACTTTCCACTATTCCTCCAGGACTGGTAGACCCATGTTCTACACTCAGTCATGGAAGCTCAGTGGTCCCAGTCCAATATCCTAATACTATAGGATGCCATAGATATAACACCTATAAAAAAACAACTTGAATTTTGTATTTAAAATTATGTTGCTAAAATGGATCAACCATATTCTGAAATGGATCATCATTAAGCTCACTATGCTTTACTTCTAAGTGTCTGAGACATACTTGGTAGAAAAACCCTATGAAGTAAGTTGAGCTTTAGAGCTAGTGACCAAAGGTATTGAATAAAAAGAGAAATACGAGTTTTAAGCTACTGTTCCGCAGTTTGTCTTATGCTTAATTTATTTATTTGTGCACTGAAACCATTATCATTTAACCTTAACCCTAAAGATAGGATAGAGAATGCCCTGTGAACATTTCTCAGACAAACAAACATGGGACATTCCAAAGATTTCAGGACAGAAAGAAAAAAATAATAACAGAGGCTTCCACAAACTAACAGTTGAAGTTATATTGGCACATTCCGTTTCTAGAAGGCAATGGCAATACACAAAATACTTGCTCTTTAAAGGACAGGAAAAACAGCAAGGCAACAAGACTGCAGCCTTCTCACTAGTTCCATCTTGCAATTTAGTCCATAAAACCACTGGCCCAAGAATTGTCTGAATGCATTTGTGGCATTCTTTTTACTCTCTCTCTTTTTTTTGGTGCCACACCAAATCAACTCTTTTACATCTTATAGAAATTCCTGTCTCCCCGCCCGCCCCCGGAGTGGTTGGCAGCAGACAATACACCACATCGTAGGTTTATTATCACCGAATGAGGGGGGGGGGGAATTAGAGGCAAAGGAGAGAATTAGCTCTCCCCAAAGAGCCCGGGAGGAAACTTATTAGGAAAGTGAGGCCATTGCCTTGCCCGCCCAGGTGAGGGGGCGTAAGAAGGCAAGGGGGGAGGGGGCTTTCCTTAACAAGTCGCCCGCGGCGAAGGAGTGGGAGGAAATGCCGAAAGGGGCCATAAGGGTTGCAGAAACCGCGGAATCGCCCCGGCACACCGAGGGAGAGAGCCGAGCCGGGCGGGGCGGGGCCGAGCCGAGCCCTCCCTTTTGCCCCCATCTAACCCCAAGCGAGACAGATCCGCTCTAGCATGTGCCGCCCAGGAGCCCTTTCCCCGCTTCACCTGAGCTGTCCCCCTCCTCGGACACGGACGAGCTCTCCGACTCCTCTTCCTCGGAGCTGCTGCCCTCGTTCTCCCCGTAGTCCACCTCCATATCATCGTGGTTGTTTTCTTTCTTCTCCCTCGAGTGGACCGGCATCGCGCCCGCTCTCGGGAGACGCCCGGCGTCACCCGCTTGGAGACCCAGGACGGCAGCTTCACCGGCCCGGCCCTCTAATGCGCCGAAGCTCCGCCCCACCGAAACCCCGCCATCCACCTTAGGGCCGCGCCACTCAGCCCGCCTCTCGGTCGCTCATTGGTGGGACGCCCTGCCGGCGGAGCGGGGTTTCGTAGTCGGGCGTGGTATTGGTGGGGGGGGGGGGGGGGGGTAAAAGGAGGAGTGTTCTGTGTCGCGGAGGATTTCGGGATATGTAGTCTTTTGAGGGAAGGCTTGTAGATCCGAGTAGGTAGTAGTAGTAGTAGTAGGGCGGGAGAGGGTGGAAGAGAGGCTATCGAAGGGTCTACGTATGTATATTTTAAACACAGATTTGGAGCAGCGAGATTAACCCTGTCTTCATCTTGTTTGAAATTAAAAACAAAATTGGTGAGAGGGACATTAGCCACCGATTGATTTCTCTTCCCGCCGGGAAGCTTTTGGGTACATCCTCCTTCAAGGATTGCTGTATTTAGGTAAAGAATACAAATTGGGGAACGCGTGGGCGAAGGCAGCCTCCATTCCTCCTCTTGCCGCTGAGACGCTCAATTTCTCTGGATTCTGTAGCTGAAAGGATTAAACCCAATAGCGCTCCCAGAGGCCGAAGTGGGTTGCTGCAGCGTCGCCCTTTTGGGTCAACACCCCGTAACATCCCGAGCGAAAGTTTTTAAAATCACGATTTACCACTGACAATTGGCTGTCTCTCTCACGAGATGTGAGACCCAATCTCAAATGCAGAAAATTTGGGGAGGGACTGAGGGATTGTTTTCCGAAGACTCATTAACTCCTCTAATTTTTTTCAGCAAATTGGAAAAGAATACTCAAAATAATTGTTTTTCAAATATTGTCACTTTTAGACCAAGTAAATTGATTTTTAAGATGAACTTCACTTCTCAGAATGGTAAAAGATGTTCTTATAAAACAAATACATATTGCAGAATTTAGTGTTTCATTTGATAATCCAGGTATAGGTAGATCTCACTTAACTGCCCTGTTTAGCAATCATTCAAATTACAGTAGTGCTGAAATGACTTATGACCAGTCCTCACAGTTATTACTGTCAGAGTGTCTCAGGTTCCGATGATCACCATATTCTTGAACTGCAATCCACAGCACCTTTGGCTGCAAGGAAAAGAATAGATCTACAATAATTGTAAACAAACATCATTTGTAAAAAATCTTCCATAGCCCATTAAAGTTGGCCTTATAACTGTGGGAAGTATATCCCAAAAGGACAATGCCAGAAACCTCACAACACCAAAAACTTCAAAAAACAGTGCCAAGAAACTCAAGTCAGCCCTTCCCCCTTTAAAAAACCAAGACTCACTAGCTGAAAGAAAAAAACTCAGAGCAGCCTGCTATAAAAGTAACAAAAGCTGACCACAGAAATACTTAAGTAGAGCCATTAAGATAAGGGGAATCAGGCTAAAAATAAACTCTCCAAGGTAAACGGTAAGCCAATTTTGGAGGAAAAGAATTTATCCCTGCCATAGAGAGACCCCAACTCATTTTTGTTGGTTTCAGAAGGATTAAAGCTTAAAAGGAGTACATATTGTATAGCCATTTGTGTGGCCACATTCTTTACTGTGATATGTGTGCTTAGGGCTTTAAATAGGGGGGAATTAGTAGAAGAGGCAATTCAGAAGCAAAAGGAAAGAAACAACCATTTTAGAGAAAGTTGTATTTCTTGTCCTGTATGGATGAGAAATATAATGTATTTATATTCAAACCCCATACATCTTAATCTGAAACTATAAAAAGTGCTACCGCACTGTAACTCATTTCTCCAAAAATTATTTATATAATTGTTGGGTTTGAGAGAAATCCCCTCCGCTGGGTTCGAATTTCCCGCCAGGAGGAAACGCCGGAACGGCGCAAGAATCAGATGGAAGCAGCTGATGAAAGCAAGGGTTTTTTATTTCAGGAAGAAGTATATGCGGTGCGGAGAGGCAGCAATGGTACAAGTTCCCGGGCTAGCAAACAAATGGTGAATAGCCAGGTGTTTTTATACCCTCTTTCCCTTTTGTCTTTGTGTTGCAATGGTTTCGGGTGTTTGCTACCTTAAAAGGTTGGCGTTTGGGGTCTTTGCTTTATTTGGAAGTAGCCTGGGGCTGGTGAAAAGGTGCTGACCTGGACTTGATTGGTTTTCCTAAATTAATCCTTTTATTTGGTCTACGTGTCAGGTAAGGTGATTGACTTTGGGTGTTGCTTTATCTGTTTCCTTTCTTTCCAAGGTCAGTAGCCCTAGATGTTTTCTATATGTTTTCCTTATCTTGTAATCCCCTTTGATTGCCCTGTTTTTGTCTCATTCTTTCTGGTTTGGGGAAATCTTGGTGTTTCTTATTTTAATGTTTTTGTGCTGATTAAGTTTCTTCCTCTCATATTCTTCCTACACAATGAATTGAGGTATTTTGAAAGATGTGCTAAGATTACACAAGTGTTACTAGAGCATTATATGCAAACTTATGAACCAGTGTATGTTACTATTTATTAAAATAAAATAGGAATATTTTAATAAATTACCATCAACCACCTTCATAACACAAATCTTTTTCTTCTCCTTTACCTGAAAAAACAAACAAATTTAGCAATTGTTACTAACAAAGGAGCAGGGCAAGTTCCTTTTAACCAAATGCATGTGGCATTGTCAGTCAATAGGTAGAGAAAAGACTACCTAATAAAGCTTCCCACCCACAGGTATACTTGCATTTCACAGTAATGGATCATTAGCAGGAACTAAAGGAATTAAAATTTTGAGGATGGATGAAAGCAATATGAGAGCCATACAGGTGTCCAAACATACACATATGTTGTTAACTGTGATGATACAAAAATAATATGCTTGCATGATGCAAACCCCACATTTTTATACGTATATTGCAATGTCAAATACAAGTAGGAAAGTCACCTGTTTGTATAGTGGCATTACTGTATGATACATGTCTTGTCACTTGTCTATCCGCAGCAGATGCCAAACTGATTGGTAAGTGGTACAGCCAAGTATATGAGAGAAGTAGCAACAGCATATCAAATAGTGATAACAAGAATGGTGGGCAACAGGATGTGCCTAAATTAGGCAGAGTGGCAGATAAAGAAAAAAGTTAATGCATGCAAGTCCCAAGAAGTGGAAAACCCAAATGATATTTGTTTTGCATTCAGATGACATGATGAGCTGCAAAGCTTGGTTAAATAATAGAATGTCATGCAAATATAGATGAAAACTTGAAAGGGAATGCCTTTAGTCCTATTGAGTTTTGTGGTTAAGACAAAACTAGAATCTGTTGATTGGGATGACAAATAGTATAGACAAAACTTTCTCAACTTAAAAGGGTTAGTTATGACAAGATACATAATAGCTAGTCAAATGCAAGAGTCCAAGCTGAATTAAGCTTGACCAGTATGAGACATAGGAAAACAAGTTTGTTATAGTGATTAAGGCACCAGGCTAGAAATTTGGGAGACTATGACAGCTGAATGACTTTCAACCAGTCATTTGTCTTAGCCCAGCCCATTTCACAGTGTTGTTGTTATGTGGAAAATAGGAGGAAAGTGTGTTGGATATATTCACTGCCTTGAGTTATTCATAAAAACAATAAAGGTGGGTAACAAATAAATAATAAGCATTTATTCTTCCCAGGAAAGGAAATTCAAATCCTCACTAAGCAAGATTTGTACATGTCACTATTTGTCAGACATAATGGCAAATTTGGTGAGTCCCAGGAACCACATTTAAACTTTCAGAGTTTAATGAAGCCTGAAAATTGCTCACCCAATTTCTGTCCACATTGTAGGAAGATAGGATTGCTTATACCAGTGCAACAATATGGTCTGCTGCACTATATTTTATCATTTGCTGTGGGGCAGAGAGAATATATACAGTGAATTCTCTCAGGTGATTTTTTTTTACATTTTGGGTTTTTGTTTTTTTTTACTATCTGACAAGCCTTTCTTAAAACAAAAGACCTGCCATATCACTGGAGCTCTATAGACTTGACTCGAACAAGACAAATTAAGTCTGAATACATAATCTGGACCATAAGATGGCAGCAAAGCATTTTTCTGGCTCTTTGCTGCCATCGAGTGGTCGCTCAGATGTTTTGCAAATCCTATATGGTACTTTGATCATCGACACATCATTCTACCGGTAATAATAAAAAAATAATCCGTGGTTCAAATTTTTCTTTTTCTGCCAAATTTTATATATTGAATTCCGGAGTCATATATCATTACACTTTCGTTAGGCTGTTGTCTAAACTTTTGAACATCTAAAATAGGCAAAAGTTAGCATAGAGGACCAAAACAGAATTCCAGACTACGCACACCAGTGCTGTACAATCGCTTAATATCCGAGCTACGAGATCGGTCTTCGATGAAATTCCGAAAGAAAACCGCTATTGTCTAAATCAGTTCCCTTCCGCCCCCTCCAATAAAAAAAATCCATAAAGGCAAGAGGCATCAGTGACCTAAAAGGCAAGCGACGATTCAGGAGAGGCGGATAAATAAGTCTCCCGATGATGACGACCAAGGAAAGACGTTGCCATGGGGACCCTCGCATTCGCGCCCGACGGCTGTCGTGAAAGGAGACGAACACTGAGGGCGTAGGGAAGGAGGAGGAGTAACGCGATGTTGCGCGGGGGGAAAGCCTAAAGCCATTCCCACCCCCCCCACCCCCCCAGTCTTGCTTTTCTCTGGGATTGCGCCGGCCGCACCCCCTTTGCTTCGAAGCCTCGAGGCGGCGCCTCGGCTATGTAGGAGAAGCCGAATTGGGGAGGGAGGGGGGGGCGGATTTTAAGGCCGCGGCTCTCTCCTCCCGAGCTTTCCGGGCGGGGGGGGGGAAGGGGGCGGGGGTCCCCGGCGGCGATTGGTGCACCAACAGCCCCAAGAACCAGGGACCGCGACGACCCGTCCCCGAGCGCTCGGTCGTCGGGATGTTCTCCAAGAAACCGCACGGCGATGTGCGGAAATCTACCCAGAAGGTGCTGGATACCCGCAAGGACCCGCTAACCCGGCTGAAGCACCTGCGCGTGGTTATAGGTGAGGAGGGGGAAAGCGGCCTTAGAGGGCTGAGGTGTGGGGTGCAGGGGCTGCTCTGGCTGTCTGTGTGAAGTTGTGTAGCCTGAGGGAAGGATCTGATCCTCTTTTGCGCAGGGAGCTCTTTCCTCTACACGGCGTTTTACTTCTTTTTGAGGAGAATTGTTTCACCTGACGAGGTGTCAACAATGCATTGGGATGTGGAAAAACAGGTGCTTTTTTTCTCTCTCCCCCAGATGAGCCCCAAGAAGCTCCAAGGCTTTGTTGGCATGGCAACTGGGGGCAATAAGGGGAGGCCAAAAGCAAGGAAGAGATACCTGAAATGAGCTGAAATCATCTGGGTTTCTTTTTCTTTTTTGCAGGCATAGGCTACCTTGTTTATCTTCCTGTTTATAGGTATGTGGAGATGAGGTAGACTTTGACCTGCTGCTTCTGAAGCCACAAAATATTTTAATTTGACTTTCCAAGGATGTGCTTTCCTCAACTGGATTTAGGAGCTTTAATTGCTGGAAACTGCTATGCAACTTCTAGCACCTGTTGTCTAGAAAAGGCTGCCCTGCTTTCTGATGTTTCAGACATCGAAAAGAGAAAGGGGTACTGTTTGATCTGACTTGTTTGGCTTTTATGTGTAGTTACATTAAATGACCACCTGAGTAGTCCCTTACATTGAAATTTGTGTGTTTTTGTTTCTCTTTGCTGTTCAAACTAACAAACAGTTTACTGTTTTTCTGGTCTCTGTTTCTGACAGTTTCCAGAGAAGCTGCTGTATTATGCTGTTGGGTCAGACAAGAATATTTGACATCTTAGAGATAAATACATTTACTAAAACTTTGGCTTCAGTGGCATGGAATCTACTTAATCTTGAGTCTTCTATTTATAGAATCATAGAATTGGCAGGGGGGAGAGTATTGTGACTTTACCTTATAATAAGGATTTATACACTATAATTATTCTTAATAGAATAGAATACTTTATTAGCCAAATGTGATTGGACACACAAGGAATAGATAATAGATAAGGAATAGGATAAAGTTGCCTCGTAAAGCATCTGATTGTTGGTACAAGTAATTAATGCTTCAGATAAAATGTTTGCCAATGTTATCTGGAGATTCCAGTAGCTGCTGTTAGAATTTTTGGAACACAAATCATATGATCTGTTATTGAATTATAACATTTCCTGTAATGTTACATGTCATTACCAAGAAAATGAATATATTTTGTTGAAAACCTTCCTTAAAGTAGATTCTTCAATCTCTCGTGACAATTGTTTTCAAGCAATAAAGCAATTAGATAAAGAATAGGCCTGTCTAAATGTAGTCTTGTCAGTCCAATTAAATTTACATACTATACTATACCACACCATAAACTGAAAT
Organism: Bungarus multicinctus; assembly: GCA_023653725.1. NCBI lineage: Eukaryota > Metazoa > Chordata > Lepidosauria > Squamata > Elapidae > Bungarus > Bungarus multicinctus. Next base: position 118,000,807 of record CM042838.1, on the reverse strand, counting down.
GGTTTGGCTTTTACATTTGGTGGTAAAAGTAGAACCTTTACTTACAATAGCATTGCATTCTAAAACTTGATAGACATTAGTGTTTGAATGAAATAGTTTACTGAATTTCCTGTTAACTTTAAACTGTATTTCTGCAAATTCCACTTTTAAAAAGAATGCTTTATAAAATGAATATAATTAAAACAATACATGCAGAAATATGTATGTTTTGAGGTCAATAACTAATTCAATTTTCTCCATGTTAGGACCTTTATTATGCAGATAAATTAGCACCAAAGTTGAGGGAAATGTGGCCCTTACTCCAGTTTAGGAATGGATATATACCATACTTATTTCCCATGACTTTTAATGCCATTATTTGTATTTTGCATTATATATCTATTATTACTTATACCTATTTTTGAATTAACATTAGTGATACTTTTGCTGTACCTTGTAAACAGCTAAGGCCATTCAGTGTGTGTAAGATTTACATTTTATAAATAATTAAATAAGAGGCAATATTTTTAACAGAGGTATTTCCTAGGGCAAATTTTATTTATAAAGTATACCATTCAGATAAGCCAAATTGCTTTTAATATGCAATCTTATTTATTAGTCAGTTAATAATATGTATTATTTATAAAAATCAAACACAAAAAGAATATAACAATTAGCAAGATTCCTGTAACATGAGCATTAGATGTATTTCTTTTAGGAAAGTGATCACAAAGCAGAGCCACTAATGGAAAAATTTTCCTTTCCATACCAGTTCTTCAGATTACCATTTGAGATGCCTCTGTACATGGTCTTAAGGAATAGACACATGGAATAAGGCATTCCTCTAAGTCTTGAAATTTTAAACCAAGTAGACATCATGTAGAAGCTTCTTCTGTTTCTTATTTTTAACAAAATCTTCAATATTCTGGCCATCAAGTTTCAATATATAGGTAGTCCTCAATAATTGCCTCACTTAGAAACCATTCTTAGTTGTTGATGAGAAAGTAACTTTATTATCAGTCCTTGAATTTATGATCTTCAAAGATCTATAAAGTAAAAGATAGCTGAAATAAGATCATAACAGTAGTCACATTTTTACTTAGCGACCACTTTGCTTAATAGTAAAGTTGCCATTACTTGTGGTTGCTAAATGAGGACTACATGTATGCGTGTGTGTGTGTATACAGCATCAGGTTAGAAACTGAACTATTGTGAGTTCTAATTTTGCCTTGGGCACAAAACCAGCTGGGTGACCTTGAGCCACTCACTTTTTCTTAGCCCTAGGAAGATGGTAATGACAAACAATTTCTTTAAAAACTTGTCAAGAAAACTGTAGGGATTTGTCTAGACAATTTCCAGTTGAAAAAAAAAGATTTTATGTTGATTGTTTAGTTCCACTTTAAATTGTGTACACTGACTAGAATCATAGGTAATTGAGATGGGCAGCTATACAAATGCAATAAATGTATAAATAAGAAACAGTAGAAGCTGGCATAATCTCTAAATGTACAGAATAAAACATGACAGCTCCAAATTTGAATACATACTTATTATTTATATTTAGTTTAAAGATTCAAAATAAGAAAAACATATATATGACAGGTATATTAGAATGAATTTTAGTTCCTGAGCTCATTTAAAATAATTATTTGCTGGAATTTAAAGATATTGCAGTAGAAAAAATTTTGTTCTGCAAATTTACGGGGAAAAAAACTAATGGAAAACATTTCACAATGTGGATTAGTATTTGTATTAACATGTATCTTGAGACATATGCGCTAATATGTACTTTGGCTTACTCTTTCAGAGACTACATGAGGCCTTGTGCTACTAGGAGCATACATTTTAAATCTTCATACAAATGTGCAAGTTTAATTTTTTTTTTAAAAAAACTGTCCTTCACTTATATAAAGCCTGTCAGTCATTGCTATAATAACACTGCATTCTATTTTATGAGCTACTTTTAAATAAATCTTAACTTTTGCTTATATACTATATATAGTTTAAAAAAAGAAACACATGTTCAAAGGCATTTTTTTAATTATAAAAATTCACATTGTCTAAATCATATCTATTTTAGGGTAGATTTAATCTGGTAGACACTATATTTGAAATATTTATTAATTTTATATTTAGGTGAGTGTCTTTGGTACTCAAAAAATTATAATGTTAAAAATATAAATTAACATATTGGATAAAACACTAAAAGATAAATGAAACGTGCCCTCAAATTTTGTTCCCATTTAGATGATTACCAAAAAAATAAAAAAATCTAAAAGAGATAGAAGATATAAAAATCCTGTACTGCATAAGAAATAGAAACTATAGTTCTGAAAATGGGAATTCCATAAGACGTTTACAAGAGAAGTATCTATTCTGTTTTTATCAATTGTGATGTTCCTTTTGTTGAGGAATTAGGTGTTTATGGGTACCACTTTAAAAACAATCAGGTTAATATAGCAAACATATATTTTAAAACATGCAGAGAATGAAATAAAACTATTTAAGACAGTCCTGCCAAACAATGTTGTCACCTTTTTAATATTAGTAAAGGTAGTGTTTATATAAATTGAGCCATAACCTTTTGTCATAGAAAATGCCTCGTTTCTGTCAATAAATTCTCTTGATGTTGGGGCATATTGTTAACTTGCATCGTAAGAAAATAATTTTAGAAATAGGAAATTCTGATTACATTGAATCTAGGACCAGTTACATCTAATGCTAACAGTGAAGGTGAAGGTTTTCAGAAACCTTTATGTCTACACAAGCCTTCTGAATATAAACAAAGGCTTTTTATAAGTACAGGAAGAGATCTTGTTATTCTCTCTCTAGTCCTTTAATGTAAATCTTGACCTATTATTTTGTAGTCATGTTGCTCCATCTCCTTCTTACCTCTTCTTACAGATTCTATTTTCTCAATTAAATCTGTTTTTATCTTTGCTTTTAAGATAAACCGTTGTAAATAATGATAGCATATGAACCATAGCTTTTGGATGCTTTTTTTCAATCAGGCTCTGTTCTTAGTAATATCGCCAGGTAAAAGGTGGCAGGAGAGCTTAGAACTGAGGAAATAGAAAATTTTGAGCTGCTACCCAAGTGCCTTTTCTATAGGGATATATAGGTTATTTTAAACTTTCTTCTTCCTATCTAGCCCTGGCTGGATCTTGCCCATTTTCAAACACAATAAAAGTGTGCCAGATTTGGTCCAGAAGAGTAATCCAGTTGACCAACAAACAAATAAGAATCCTAAGGCCCCTTTAAATATTTTTGCCAATATTTCTTTGGGTTGGAAGAACAGATAAAATTCAACTTCATTTGCCATGCCCAGAGTTCACTACCTTTCAAAAGGATAATCAATATTGTAAAATAAATAAATAGTCCTGATTTACCTTAGTGACGGGACAACTTGGTATTGATCATAAGGTTCACTTAGTTCATATAACTGTGATAAATTCTTCAAACTTTAAGAAATTTTAATGACTATATTTTAGGCCAAAGAAGTTGATGGTATCTTAACACTAACCATCAAATCTTAGGAAAAATGTATCATGATAATATTATAAAATGATCTCCTCTGTAGCTATGTTTGTTATTATATGGAAGGAAATTAGTTTAATTTATTAATCATATTTTCAGTCAGAAGTACATAACTCAGGTCACTGAAAATTTGCACCCATAATGTAACAGAAAGGGAAATTAAAGTAAAACTATTTAGTTTGTCTTAGCCATGCCTGTTTTATCAAGAACACTCTCCTGTATGTCATCAAAGGGAAAATAAAATCTTCAGCCAGTCAAAACATGCACCTCAATTATATTGCAGGTTTGGCAAAACAAATGAACTTGAGATTTAAAGTTGTTTTGCCTAGTGCCTCTTAAATTAATAAGACTGTAGTGTGTTGCTGTTTTATCTACTAAATAATTACTTGGCACAATAACATATTAGAGTGGTGAGAACATGTGTGATAGCCTATCAGCTTATGATTGCTAATATATGAAGTAGTATGTATTAGCTTATCCATAGAAGATAAAACTATTTTTGCATAGTTTCCCTAATAAATTAGTTCCTGTTATCCCATGAAAGCCTTGTTTTATATACTGTTACAGCACTTTTATAGATTTGATTATTTCTATTTGTAAAAACTTCATGTATTCAACATTGATTAGCTTGCTTTAAAACATTATATATATTAACATTATGTCCTACTTATTTTGCAGAGAATTCAGAATCTATTGACCTTAAGCAGTTTTTTGAATTGCATTTTTCACACATATATTACGTGTTTTTTGAAAATTTTGTGACTATTGAAATAAGTCTGAAACAGAAAGGTAAGAACAAAAGTTAAATATATAACCTCCATTTGTAGCCCTGATTTTTGAAATGTATAATTATTTGTATAAACAGAATTTATTGAGAAGATTACCAAAATGTTTCAGTTTGCAGATATTTATTGCTATGACTAATCCTATTGATACACATTAACAAGGAACTATTTTATGGCTGTATTAATACATATTAATAAAACATCATTTATGATACAAACTAATTGATACAAATATTGGTATCGTGATGACCAGGTTCAGGTTTGTGGTCAGTCATGAAAACTTAATGGATGACTATTAACCATTAACATACTATTAGCTCAGCCTACCTCACGATGATATTGTTGATATAGGGAAAAATAGGAGTGCTGTGTACTGATTATTGGTTTATCATGCCCTACTTCTATTTTGTACAGCTCAAGATAGTATACATAATGCTCTATCCTTTTAACCTTGAACAACTTCTGAAAAGAAAGCAGCATATAAATCTTAACAAATTGTGGTCCGTTTTGTAACTGAGCACATTACTGTGGTTTAGCCATCAAAGATTCTCTCAGTAATTAAAACCTGATAATTTTATTCTTTAAAAACTGATTTGTGAATATCAGTTTGATTTCAGTTTACTTGTTTCCAGTTCCAATTGTTCAGACAAGCAAAAGTTCATTTTTAAACTGGTTTGACTTTCATGTCAGTTTTATTTCAATACAGGTAGTCCTCAACTTATGACCACAATTGAGTTGCACCCTTTTTTATGACTTTTTTTTGCTTTGTTTTATATATATATTAGCCTATAGGCCATATCAATATACAGGTTCAAACACATGCTACCAGTTTGTTGTTAAGCAAATCACTGAGTTGTTAAGTGAATCATGCAGTCACTAAGCAAATCTGACTTCCCCCATTGACTTCGTTTGTTAGAAGCAGGCTGGGAAGGTCATAGATGATAATTCCATGACCCCGGGATGCTGCAACCATTGTAAATACCGTGCCAATTGCACCTGAATTTTTGATTACATGACCTTGGGGGATGCTGAGACAGCTGTAAATGTGAGCACTGGTTGTAAGACACATTTTTCAGTGCCATTGTAACTTTGGATGGTTAGTGAATGTATAAGTTGAGTACTCTGTTATGAACTTGTTTGATCTATCATTAAAAATTCTTATATCAACAACAATGGGGGGAAAGAATATTGAAGTAGATGGGTGGCAATCAAGAGTTTGCACTTCTTATTTAAAAGCCTAGTCAAAGTTTGTCAGTGGGTATAGAATTGTATAAACTGAAACTTGATTACAAATGGCAAAATGACAGATATTTTTTATCCATTTGTAGAGATTCTTGCTTTCTCATTTTATCTATGAGGTAGTGGATAGTACAGTAAACACCAGAACCAATTTTTGTAGGAGAGGATCAAATGGTTGATGTGGATCAAGTCTTGCTGTTCTACCTTTTCCTGTAGATAGCTGATAAATGTTACACAGTATATTGTAAGAAAATGTTTTTTCTGAATGGAATTCATTATGTCATAGCACTAAGCTTATTTTCATCATTTAATCTATAGTTGCTGTAACCTACTCTTTTCTATTTAGGTCACAAATCTCAAAGAGAAGAATTAGATGCTATACTTTTTATTTTTGAGGTATGAATATAGAATTATTTCCACTTACTATGCACATAATTTATTTTTGTGAATTTGTAATGTGTTTTCTCAACTTGTAAAAACCCAGAATTTACTCTCTAATAATTCCATGCTTTTTACACTTTAGGTTTTAAATTCTCTTTCTTTCTCTTCAACATTGGCAGAACTCAAATGTCAAACAAAAGAAGGATGTGGAGAGTGTTATCTTGCGGCATAGTCTAGATCAAGGGTCTTCAAACTTGGCAAGTTTAAGACTTGTGGACTTCAACTCCCAGAATTCCTGAGCTAATGTGTCTGGAGGAAGAATTCTGGGAGTTTAAGTCCACATGTCTTAAAGCTGTCAAGTTTGAAGACCTCTGGTCTAGACAGTTCTTTTAGGTGAAACAGAAACTTGTGCATTCAAAAATATTTCTGATTTACTGCTAATCTTCAAATTTGAATACATGTGAAATTAAATCCTAAGTATTTTATTAAAAATGTGGATATTTGCAAAGCAAACCATCTCTCTTCTATTCATAGGTTTCTTTGTATTACAATAATGTGTGTATCATGAGTAAAATTCTATATTCTCATAACTGTAGATAGCATATACACACTTTCTTTTCCGGCTTGCAACTTGCTTGGAAAAGCGGAATTTTTGTAATTTGAATAATTTGAGTTAAACAATAAATATTGAGTAATAATTTTTGCTTTCAACATATGAAATTATTCAGATTTTTCACAAATGAAAACTTAAATCAGACTAATCTGGATTGTCAGCTTGTTTTATCCCCATAGCAGTCATAAATACTTATTGCAAATTGTCAGAGTTTGAGGCCTGAAAGTAGGCAGCTACAGTAGATGTATTTGCACAACATGTTAATATCATTTGTATGCTAATATCCATATTGCCTCATATGCCTATATCACAAAATTAATTAGTTATGTCATGGCTAATTAAAGAGCTGAAAATAATTTATACATCATGACTAAGCATGAGACAAGAGCAAACTATAATGTATGCATTCACAATAACCAAAGCAATTTAATGTTTCCTATGAATGCACTTATAAATCTGATCATTCACGAGAGTAATTCTTTTGTTATTTCAAAATATGTATTTTTTAGTTTGTGAAATGGCATTATTTTTGCAGTTTTTAAGCTGTTCTGATGAATACTGGGACGAAAAAAAATATTCAAGTAAAACAGCTTAATAGAATCTAGAAATAAATCTCTACAATGAAAAGCAGGACATAAATGTCTTAATTGAAATAATAAATGTGCAAACTATGGTCTTCAATTAGTGTTTTAGATGTAGACAGTTTATGTATTACATGATTTAATGGGTTTTATTTAATTTTATTACATTGACTATTTGTTTCCATTCCTAGTGATTGTGTCATGATTTGTTTTCATTCTGTTTTATAGAAAATTTTACAACTTCTTCCAGAAAGAATTCACCAGAGATGGCAATTTCACAGTATTGGTATGTATTTGCCTTTGAGTCAGGACTCCTATTTTGAATTCAATGTCAGTGTGGTTTGAAAACTTGATTACACTATCATCTTGGCAGGAAAAAGGTTGGCAGTTCTAAGAACTAGAGAGATTTCAGAACTAGTGTTCTGAATAATAAATCTTATGTGATTTGTTGAAATGATTGTATTCATTAAAGTGATTGAAATGCTAGACATATATTAATCAATATGTAAAGATAAAAGATATTGTCACAGCAAATAATGGGAGCCTGTGACCCTCTAGGTATTATGAACTGCAATCCTAGATTAGGAAAGCTACATGTAACAATAGCTAAAAGGCCATAAATTATCTCTAGATAAGTGTTTATAGGAATGTCGTTTGTAACTAATTGAAATAGGTTAAGAAAGATTTTGTAAAGTCCTTCCTTGGTGTTCTCTCAGCTTGGATTTTTTTCTTGAAGTTATTTCATTACCAGTGCACAGATAATGTTACCTAATTTGATATATTCTCTTCTATTAGATTGATTCTGTATGAATGATTATTTATACATGGGTTGTATATTATTTATGTTTATGAATTTAATTCAAATCACAATCTGAATATTTTATAAAGAATGAAGCTGCCATTGTTATTATTATAATACTGTAATGCCCTTTGTAATGCCCATACAAAGTCTATCAATGCTGCATTTTTTTCCTTCACAAAAGATGCATTTTTAAACTGTCAAGAATATACTATTGTGTATATTGTGTTTGTTTGGAAAATAGAGTCATAAAATGATTCAGTGGGTATAAGGTGAACTTTTGTCACTTCTGGTATAGCCTATTACCAGTTGGAATTAAGCTCACCAAAAGTAATCTAGAGATTGCCAAGGACTTGTTAAAAAGACTTTATCAAGTCTGACCGAGAACTCTCACAGTTTATCTTAACTGTAGAGGGATGAATATTAACTGTACTGTTTTCTATTTTTCAGGCTTAATTTTAAAGAAATTACTTCACACAGGGAATTCTTTAAAGGTATGCTTAAAACGTTTTAGGTATAAAATCTAAATATAAAATCTAAGAACTGGAGACATGGATATTTTTTGAAATACAGCTAATCCATGATTTACAACTATTCATTTGGCAACCATTCCAAATTATAACAGCACTGAAAAAAGTGACGTTGCCATTCCTCATGATTATCATAAAATTCCCATAGTCACATGATTAAAATTCAGGTGGTTGGCAACCAGCAGTGTCTTGGGTCATGTGATTGCCATTTACAACTTATTAGCTGATTACTGACAAGCAAAGTCAATAGGGGAAGTCAGATTCACTAAATCAGAGGTGTCAAAATCAAGACCTGGGAGCTTAGATCTGACCCGCGAGTCCGCCCTGGAAACAGTGAAGGACTAGCCCGCGGTGCCTCTGCTAGCAAAAGCAGAGCTCGGGGAGGTTGCGTGCGGCTCTCCCGAGCTCCATTTTTGTCAGCAGAGGGGTGGAGGAGGCTGTTGCAGATGAAAATGGAGCATGGATAGTCTATACGGCCTCCCTGAGCTCCGTTTTCACTGGCAGAGGGCTGTAGGAAGCCATTGTAGCAGAAAATGGAGCCTTGAGTGACATCGAGCTGGCTGCGCCCCCCCCCCTCCTGAAATCAAACACAATTCTTATGCGGCCCTCAGTGAAATAAGAGTTTGACACCCCTGCACTAAATGATTATACAATTCATTTAACAACTACAGTGATTCTCTGGTCAATCATGGCAGAAAAGATTGTAAAACCATGTGTGACTCACTTAAAAAAAGTGCCTTGCTTAGCAATAGAAATTCTGGTTCCAATTCTGGTAGTAAATTGGTGACTACTTATATTAGGTAAGAACCAGTGGTGGTATTCAGCCAGTTCCCACCAGTTCAGGAGAACCAGTAGCAACAATTCGGCGTGGTCGCCAAACCAGTAGTGACTTCTGGCTGGCCACACCCCCGAACCAGTCACCTGGTCACCGCTCACCCTGCCTGCCCGATGCTCGCTCACCCCACCCGACACTCGCCCCGCCCCACCCAATCACTCCTCACTCCACACTGGATCCTCGTGGCTTGCCTTTTTAACCTACCTTCCCACATAGTGTCTGTGCCCCAACTGAGCAGCCCTGATCTTCCTGCTCACAGGTAAGCCTGTGAGGGGCACTTGCCTCCCCCTCTCCCACCGTCCCCCAAGCTGGCCGAGGGTCCCCACACCGTCACCAGGCTCACTTGGCTGGCTTCATTGCTGGCGTGACCCCCGCCCAGGCGGCGGCTCTGACTGTGGCCTAGCTAGCTGTTCCCCCCATCCCCAAGCTCATCTGGCAGGACTGGGAGGACGGGCAGATGTCCCAGGGCTGCACATGATGTGTGCAATTTGCAGCAGCACCAGGACATGGCTCCTGGAGCAGCAGCACAGCTTGTTTTCTTCCTTCTCTCGGGGGATGAGCTGCTTCCGGCCTGGCCTGGGCAGTGGATGGGCAGGTGGCCGGCCTTTGGTAGTATCTCTGCTGCGCTGGGGCTGAGAGGGGTGACAAAGGTGCCCATGTGCAGCAGCCCTGTACTTCCACCGACCCCGCCCTCCCAGAATACTGCTGCTGTGGCCATTCGCTTTCTTCCTTTTATCCCCCGGGATCGCCGCCACCCACTTTTTCCTTCTCCTGGGGTGAAAGGAAGAAATGTGAGGCTGCAGCATGCTCCGCCCGCCGCCACATGTTCTGGCCACCTTGCTGCCCACTTCTACCTTCTCCTGGGTGTGAAAGGAAGAGAGAGGGAGGAAGAGGGAGATGGAGATGTGGCTTCTTGGGCATGCATTTTGGAGAATTATCAAGAGAAATGCTAAAAGGGAAATCAGTTTGGGATTAAATTCCAAATGAAATTGGGTCTTCAAGTTAAGGAGACTTGAAGAACTTTCAACTGCAGGTTTCTAAAAATTTTATTAGGCTATTAATCTCATTTTTTAAATAGATTTTTAGAAACCTGCAGTTGAAATAATGAAATGGTATAGGGTTCCCCCCAAGGGCCCTTCTAAATGTTATTTGTTATTCTGACATCTTTCCCAGGACCTCTACTCAGATTTTGGTATCCTCAGTTTTCCTGCCTGAGCAGGGGGTTGGACTATAAGACCTCCAAAGTCCCTTTCAACTCTGTTATTCCTCAGCTAAATAGCTAAGAGTCTGAGGATGCCAAAATCAGAGTAGAGGTCCTGGGAAAGGTGTCAGAACAACAGAATAACACTTAGAAGGGGGGAACTCTATACCATTTCAGAGAAATGGCTGTCCAGTCTTTTCTTAAAAACTTCCAGTGATTGAACACCCAGAATGTCTAAAGACAAGCAGTTCCACTGGTTAATTGTTCTCACTGTCAGGAAATTTCTCCTTAGTTTTAAGTTGCTTCTCTCTTTGTTCAGTTTCCATCCATTGCTTCTTGTTTGCCTTCTGGTACTTTGGAAAATACATCCCCACCTTCTTTCTGACAGCCCATTAAAAGCTTGTTGCCTTTCACACTCTTGGGCAAAGCATGTGAGCCATTTCCTCCTTTCAGTGGTCCATGAAAGTACATCTGTAGTATGTAGATCATAAAGTCAAAAAAAGGTGAACAACGTTTTTACAGAACTGAGGCTGAATATGACAAGGAATGGTTGGGAGGGGAGGAGCCAGGCAAGGCACCCCTTGATGTAAATGACATTGAGTTGGCCATGACTACCCAGTCATATGACCAACAAGCCCCACCCACCCAGTCACATGACCAAGAAGTACACCCACCAATCATATCACCACCAAGCCACGACCATCCAATCATGTTCCCCAAGCCACACCCACCAAGTAAACCATGCCCACAGAACCGGTAATAAAAATTTTTGAATCCCACCACTGGTAAGAACGTTAAAAATCTTATTCAAGATGTCTCAATTAATGTATTGGGAGTATCTCTAATTGTTATTTTAGCACTGGAATAATACTACTGAAGTATTCAAAGTTATTAAATGAATGTCAAATTTAAACTTTTTTTATTTCGTTATTTAAGATTCGTCGTGAAGGTGTCCGTCTATTCCTCTTATGGTTGCAAGCACTTCAAAATAATTGTAGTAAAGAACAGTTGTGTATGTTTTCTTGTTTAATTCCTGGATTTCCGCCACCACAGTCTGAATATGGTCCTCAGACACTAGATAATCTCATAAACCCTGTGCTAAATGTACAAGAAAGTAAGTATGAAATATGCATTTTCAAAAAAAATAAATTTGTGATGATAATATAATCCCAAACATATTAACTCACGTGTAATTCCTAGTTTTTATGATGTTGCATCCTCAGAATTCGTGCTCTGTTGCAGTATGTCAGTCGTTATGTAGAAAGTAAGGAGTGTATTCCTGTCCCTTCTGAGGGCTGAAACCTTCTCAGTATTCTGGTTCTTTTAAGAAAAAATAAGGACCTCCATGTGTTTCACATGAACTTTAATTAATGCAAAATATCAACTAGCCAACAGTGCCAGGATCATATTATACAGAATATCAGACTCATGTTTGTGCTGCATGATCTGCTTTTACTTTTATTTGTTTGCTACTTGTGTTTTGATGTAAGCTTGACCATGAACTAACATCAGAAGGCAAATGCCTTCTTATAAATGCTCAGAATTTCAGAGGTCAGTTGGTTAAGTGCAGAAGAGAGAGCCTTTACATTGCTTTCAAGTTGTGAACTGAACTTGACTGTACTTACCTCTTGCTTTTAGGAACAATGTCAGGAGACATGATATGATTAGCTTGGTTAACAACATTTATCTGAGGCTTAACAGATAGATAGATAGATAGATAGATAGATAGATAGATAGATAGATAGATAGATAGATAGATAGATATTTTTTTCAATATATACCTCCATCCTTCTGTTGGAACTGAAGTATGTGTGTGTGTAAGTGATTGTTGTTAATGGTTTTGATTGATTCCAAGATGGAGGTACATATTAAAAAAAAGCATGAATAGATAATGCTGAATTATGAAAGATCTCTCTAATCCAATCCCATAGTCACCCATCAAATCTCTGCGCATTGTACACTTTAATTACTCTTAGCTACATTAACTGCTTATTTGAACAGAAAGAAAGAACATTACATTAGATAAAATAAGCCTAAGCAAGCAGGACAGCTTTCTCTTTATGTTCGTCAATAAGTGTTATGAAGCATACTATTTCTGATGTTTGTAATCTGTGTATACTTGAGAGAAACTGGGATGGCCCTAAATGTTATAGATTTATAATACACTGAAAATTACATTTTGTAATTGTCAAAATCGTACAACTGAATAATGTATCTAAATAAATTTGATTGTGTGATTATATATATAAGCTGATAGAAATCAATTTTAGGCTTTTGACAACTTAATAATATTTATTATTGAACAGCACAAGTGACTGTAGAAGAAATTACTCCACTTGTCCCTCCACAGTCAGGAGATAAAGGACAGGATGATCTGACAAGCTATTTTTTAGAAGCACTTTTAAAATACTTAGTAATTCAGGTAAGTTGGTTATATTGGGGGAGGGATTGATTTTCCAACATAAATCAAATTAGTAATTGGATAAGATTCAGTTTAATGCAGATATGTTTGTTCTCTAGTAAAAGGAACATATGTTTAGAAGTACTTTTAAGGATTAGGAATTGAAATTTGTTTAAAATTAATAAATTTAATGTATATTATGCACACTACAGTATAAATTCTACAATAACTATTTTTATATTTAATTATTTACTAATCAATCACATTACTTACGTAAATATAGTTTCTTAAAGAATGATTCTATAAATGAGGAAGGATATGTTTATTTTTTACAATAATTGGTATTAAGATTTCAGGATAATAGTATATATTACACAAATAAAACTAAACCTTCACAATCCCTCTGACGGGAAAATTGATGTTGGTAATCCTCTTTCCTGTCCCTGAAGTTATCCTTCTGTTTTTTAATTCCTGGAAAAAATGAAATAAGGTCAGAATTTCAACCCCATCACATTGAAAATTCAGTCAAGATGTATCATGCTGAAGAGCTACTACTATATCTTGCTGAAGACCCAGAGATTAAGAAGAAATAAAATCACAAGTCTGGTCACCTTAAAATAGGAACATACTAAAATGCAGAAGGAAACAGATGGAAATGAGTGAAAATAACTATTAATAGCATAGATGATACATTTGAAATATATAATTGCATTATACCTGTTTCTGAAATAGATATAAATAATCCAACATTCATATTGCAGGTCAAAAGTCTGGAATGGAAGAACAGAGAAAATCAAGAAAGGGGATTTTCATTCTTATTTTCACATTTTAAGAAATATTACTTGCCTTATATTTTCCCAAATATGTGTAAGGAAAACAGCTTGTATAACCCAGTTCTCGGTAAGCATTATTTCAGTGTTTTTTAGAAGCATTTTCCTAATTTTACTAGAAATGAAAAAGCAATGCCTTACTGATTTGTGTGACAGGTATCTCATGCAAAATAATATTTTATTAAGTATCACATTATAAAGTGATACTTAGCTTGACTTACAAAGAACCACAGCCACCTATCCCATGGTTTTAAGACTGCAGATGGACAAGGAAAGACGCAGCACACAAGTTCCATATTCAGCAAAGAATATTTGAAGAAATTGATTGTGATTAAAAAATTTCTGATTATTTTTAAAAATATTGAAATTAAACGCGAGAGTATTTGCTAAATGCAATTGAAAGAGCTTTCTACTACTGTAAGAAGAAGAAAGGAGACCCATTTCAGGGAAGTGGTTGCACATTGAATGGGTAGTTGCAGAGCTCTGGTTGAAGAATATTGCATCAGAGGTACAGACTATAGAGCCCAGTAAGATTTTTGGTGTAATCCTAAGATCCATGGGCTACTAATGAGTATAGAATATTCTCTTTAGATCAGTGCAACATTCGTTGACACTTTTTCCTGTATAGCAGGTGTCACACTTGATTGTTGTTGTATGTCCATTAAATCAATAGATTTCCCAAAATTTAACCATCCCAAATAGAGTAAGATTGGAGAATTAACTCCTCTCTCTTTCCTTTCGTCAACAACATCTAGCATGGTATATCCGACTGTTTTTTCTGCTCTCTAGTTTTCTAGTACCTTCTGTCCTTCCTCTCTCTCAACTGCTTTTGTAATCCCAGTGGATTAAAATAGAATCATACATAGAATATTAGAATATTTGCAGTTGCTTCATTAAGCCTGTTGTCTTTGTAGACCTCTGATGATAAATGTATTGTGATTTTAATCACGGTCTTAAAATATATACAGGAGTTGCTTTCTCATGCATTGAATTTAATTCTGAAGAAATAGAAGACTACTAAATTAAATCAGAAACCCAAAATAGTTACTTGGAAATTTGTCCTATTGATTTCATCTGAACACAGTCCTGTATACAATCACAAATTTTTAGCCTTTTATATTATATTTTTCTCACAACATTCAAACTTGACCATACAGTTAAACACATTTATATGCTTTGAAGAAAACAGTTAAGAGTCACTTTGAGATGGGCGGATATACAAATTGAATGAATGAATGAATGAATGAATGAATGAATGAATGAATGAATGAATGAATAAAATCATTCATTTGTGTTTCATAGAATAGAAGGATTGGAAGGGGTTTTTTTGGAGATCATCTAGCTCAGTCATCTTATCTACTGGAGGATTATGTTTGCATTGAAACCTTTAAATATTAGCCATTATGCATTTTTGATCATCTTTACATAAATAGTAATCCAAAATTAACTTTGGCTTGATACCTTTTTCATCTTATCATCCTGTAGATATGCCTCAGATGAGACCAAAGCCACATTATATAATCATGAAGAAAGATGCTGAAACGAATGAAACAGTATATTGCACAAAGGAACCTTTCCTTAAAGCTCGCGTTATTGTCATCAGATGGTTGGTGTCTTTCTGGCTTGAGCCAAAACCTCCTGCAGGACCTCAGATTCCTGGAATGGAAGGGGAAATTGTGCCAAAGAATATTCAGGTAGAAGCAAGAAAGTGATGTGATCAGCTGAATAGGAAAAAAGCTGATCCTATTTATTTAATTTTTATTCTTACTTTTTTCCATATAATTCTAGATGACAAATATGGTCCCTTCTCTTTTATCCTCACAGCAGTCTGTAATGTAGAGTAAACTGGGTGACTGGTTCAAAGCTTTGCAACTGAAAATAAATGGCTAAAATATCCTCCTTTCTCCCTACCAGACTTCACCAAAAAAGAAAAAAAAGAGACTTATCTTGTTATTTGTCATTTCATTTTTGGTTTCAGAGAGCAGCTGCTACCTTGGCATCCAGAGAAGACAGCAAAAGTGATGCCACTGATAGATCTGATAGAAATCCAGAAACTGAACAATCTCATTCTAACACAAGCACACTGACTGAAAGAGAACCTAGTTCCTCCAGCCTTTGCAGTATTGATGAGGAGCATCTTACAGACATTGAAATAGTCAGAAAAGTTTTTTCTTCTAAAAGGAGTAATGTTAACTTTCTCACAGAAATATTTCGTCAGGTAAAAAAAAATCCTTTGTTTTTGACAAATATTTATGTTTGGATCAATGCTTATCATAGAATCTGTTCTGTGTTTTTACCAGCATTATGTTGCTGATTTCATTATTCTCCCTTCAGATGCCTCTGAGTTCTGCTTTTCTAAGACATAAATAATAAATTGCTAAACTGGGTGGCAGTTTTTGATTTTTGTACTTCTTTGCTCTTCTGTTTTCTTTCAAAAAACAAATTGAGTGACTTTTGAATTTCTAATGAAAATTACATCTTTAGTATGCTCCTGTCACTGAAAGAATTCAGTGGCTTTTAAACAGAACATCTTAAATTTAAACCTAAGACTTCTTTAACTGTAATAGGGAATTTGTTCCATAATCTACCTTATGAGTCTTTTCTTCTTAATTAGGCATTTTTATTGCCAATATGCGAAGCAGCAGCGATGAGGAAAGTGGTTAAAGTATATCAAGAATGGATCCAACAGGAGGAAAAACCATTATTTATGAAAGAACCAGAAGAAATTGTTACATCTTTGAACATAGACAGTGATGAAAACATTGCAGAACATAATTCATCAGAGAAAGGAAAAGAAAGAGAGGAGGTAAAAACATCGGAAATCATTCTTTGATTTTTCTTTTTCCATGTTTATGTTACAGCATCTTCATTCATTGTAGATATAAGTAAATATATAAAATATATATAATATGTAAATATACTACGGTAAAAATTGTGAGAACCAAGTTTAAATTACCTGGTGTAACTTGTTCCTGGAAAGAAAGAAAAAAAAAACAAAATATAAGATTAATATATATGATGCAGTTTTTACACTTAACAAGCTCATTTGAAGATTAAGTGAGAAAGAACTACTATGTATTTGGGCACTTGGAAAATTTTTTAGACTAAAACATTATGTTCATGGATTATCTTTCCTCCATATTTTGTAAATCCCAGAATTGATAATAACTGTTTTTAAATAAAACACAGTTCTTCAAGAAGAGGGGAAGGTGCAAATTAGTCTCCAGGGATCTTTAATTCTGTTTACATATGATTGGCCATGAGATTTTCATGATTCTCTGTAATCAGATAAATATCACACTATGTTTTATAATAGCAATACATTATTGAAGTTTGATGATGGTAGTAGCAATGGAGAAATTTTCTCCTAGAAGAAAAAAAAGAGTTTATTGTGATAAATTAAAATTGAAAATTGCAGTTCATTTCTTTAATAGTATGAGGTCCTGCTCTTAATTGCAAATATATTTGCACAGACTATATGGGATAGAGTATAAACAAAGAGAAATGTAATACAAAAAGTACAGTGATAATTAGATTATAATTACTGTTCTATAACAAAAGTATTGTTGGTTGTAACAAATGTAATCCAGCTATTTATCTTAAGATTTCATTAAAAGAAGCTGACAGTTGTTATGTTGGTACTTTTACTGAATTCTGATAATGTTAAGAGACTAGAAATAATTTCCTAATTTTTTGGCCATTGCTAATCAGAGAGAATTCAGAACAGCAAGAAAATTTAAAAACTGTATGCATCTGTGTATTTCTGTGGATATTTGGAAAGAAATAATTACCTCTGTTTTAGGAAAGTACAGGTAGTTCCTGTCCTATTCGAAATTCGAACTGGACAAGAAATGGTTGTTATCAGGAAGTTACCTATAAAACATCTGAATTGGACAACCTGGAACAAGGTATACGAGCTGGAATACAAGCAGTACTACAAGTAAGCACCTGTTTCTTTTTATTTCCTATATAATATTTTCCAGTGTTCTTTTGTTGTGCCTTTTCCAAAAATCTTTCCTGAATATAAATGGATGCAATTTACACTAGAATTAAAATGTTTATTTGGTTTTGTTGTTCTTGCATGTTCTGATGAGATGTGATTATGATGAACACCAAAACTACAGCACAAAGTTTTAAGAAGACAAACACATACAGACTGTTACTTCAGTATGGCATCAAAACATTTCCCCTGCTAAAAATATTATATGAGATCGTTAATGAATAGTGCTGACCAAATACATAATACAGTTTGCAAACCAAAATATTTAACACTTGTATAATGCCTTTAGAGACGTGGTGGCTCAGTGGCTAAGACGCTGAGCTTGTGGATCAGAAAGGTCGGCAGTTCGAATCCCTAGCACCGCATAAGGGAATGAGCTCCCGTTACTTGTCCCAGCTTCTGCCAACCTAGCAGTTCAAAAGCATGCAAAAATGCAAGTAGAAAAATTGGGACCACTTTGGTGGGAAGGTAACAGCGTTCCGTTTACATTCAGCATTTAGTCATACCGGCCACATGACCACAGAGATGTCTTTAGACAGCGCTGGCTCTTCGGCTTTGTAACAGATTAGCACTGCCCCCTAGAGCTGAGAGCAACTAGCACATATGTGCGAGGGGAACCTTTACCTTTATAATAGGAAAAAAAAGCAAGAAAAAAATCAGAACAACCAGATGAAGGATTATGAATAGCATAAAGATGTTGTTTATATATGAAGTATAATTGGAAGGATGACAAAAGTATCAGAACCTCCCAGAATATAGGAGTAAGATTTGGAACAATGAATAAAATAAAAATGTCAGACTTCTTCATCAATTTGTAATAGAAATTATCCATCTAAGGAATTTGTCTCACTAAGACCAATTTAATAATATTTATTAAAAAATATCATAGCAGCACAAGAATTGCAGTTTTACTTTCAAATGAGAAATATGTACCTAAGAAATTGTGTTCTTCCTGACATTTTTTTAATGCAAGGATAATTTTTTCAAGCAGGGGCAGCCTATATTTGCAAATTAATTTTAAAACACCTATTAGCCTTATTACTAGGAACAGACTTGCACTAAGACAGCCACTGCCCTGTAATAAGAATAAACTCCCCAAACTGAGAACCAAGGGAGTATATAAATAAATTCCCAGCATTAGGACAGCTACAGGTAAAAATCGAAAAATTAGAATATCATGCAAAAGTTCATTTATTTCAGTAATGCAACTTAATAGGTGAACCTAATATATAAGATAGCCTCATTAACATGCAAAGCAAGATAGTTCAAGTCATGATTTGTCATAATTGAGATGATTGTGGCTTATAGCTCATGGAAACCCCAAATCCACAATCTCAGAAAATTAGAATATTGTGAAAAGGTTCAATATTTTAGGCTCAAAGTGTCCCACTCTAATCAGCTAATTAAGCCATAACACTTGCAAAGGGTTCCTGAGCCTTTAAATGGTCTCTCAGTCTGGTTCAGTAGAAATCCCAATCATGGGAAAGACTGCTAACCTGACAGTTGTGCAGAAAAGCATCACTGACACCCTCTATAAGGAGGAAAAGCCTCAAAAGGTAATTGCAAAGGAAGTTGGATGTTCCCAAAGTGCTGTATCAAAGCACATTAATAGAAAGTTATGTGGAAGGGAAAAGGTGCACAAGCAGCAAGGATGACCGCAGCCTGGAGAGGATTGTCAGGAAAAGGCCATTCAAAAGTGTTGGGGACTTTCACAATGAGTGGACTGAGGCTGCAGTCAGTGCACCAAGAGCCACTATACACAGACAGATCCTGGACATTGGCTTGTCATATTCCTCTTCTCAAGCCACTTCTGGACAACAAACAACATCAGAAGCATCTTACCAGGGCTAAAGAAAAACAGAACTGGTCTGTTGCTCAGTGATCTAAAGTCTTTTTCTGATGGGAGCAACTTTTGCATCTCATTTGAAAACCAAGGACCCAGTGTCTGGAGGAAGAATGGAGACGCACACACTTCAAGATGCTTGAAATCCAGTGTAAAGTTTCCACAGTCTGTATTGATTTGGGGAGCCATGTCATCTGCTGGTGTTGGTCCACTGCTTCATTAAGTCCAGGATCAACTCAGCCGTCTACCAGGAGATTTTGGAGCACTTCATTCTTCCTTCTGCAGACGAGCTTTATGGGGATGCTGACTTCATTTTCCAGCAAGACTTGGCACCTGCCCACACTGCCAAAAGCACCAAAACCTGATTCAATGACCATGGGATTACTGTGCTTGATTGGCCAGCAAACTCGCCTGACCTGAACCCTATAGAGAATCTGTGGAGCATTGCCAAGAGAAAGATGAGAGACATGAGACCAAACAATGCAGAAGAGCTGAAGGCGGCTATTGAAGAATCCTGGTCTTCCATAACACCTCAGCAGTGCCACAGGCTGATAGCTTCCATGCCACGCCGCATTGAGGCAGTAATTGCTGCAAAAGGGGCCCAAACCAAGTACTGAGTATATATGCATGCTTATACTTTTCAGAGGTCCAATATTGTTCTATGTACAATCCTTGTTTTATTGATTGTATGCAATATTCTAATTTTCTGAGATTGTGGATTTGGGGTTTTCATAAACTGTAAGCCATAATCATCTCAATTATGACAAATCACGGCTTGAACTATCCTGCTTTGCATGTAATGAGTCTATCTCGTATATTAGGTTCACCTTTTAAGTTGCATTACTGAAATAAATGAACTTTTGCACGATATTCTAATTTTTCGAGTACATTGAACAATTCGGTATAGCATAGAATGCAGAATTAAAAAACAAGGGCCAAATCAAAAAATAGACATGTATCTGTAACCTGGTACAGTTTAACAATTGTTTCCCCATACTTATTAAAGAAACAGTACAAATAAAACGTCAAAACAATTTAAATAGAGAGAAAAGTTATCATCTGTTATCTATATAGTGGCTAGCAATTGGTTGTGAACATTCCATATGGTTGGACCCTGGTGATTTTATGAAAATGTAATATCTCTTAATATACTGAGTTTGAGATGTAGCAATATGTCTACCAAAATATTGGCACATATTCACTCTCTGTGTTTCAGACAATCATTCTAAGTTTGAAAAAATTTGTTTGATATTTGTTTTGGAAGTTCACTCCTTAAAGAATGATCAATTAGATTTTATTCAGGTAATCCAGATGAATTTGTTTCCTCATTGTAATCAGTGTGGTAATACTTAGCTGATTTCTTAAGTATAATTGTTTTTATTTCTTTTAATTACAGGTTTTTATAACAAACTCCTCAAATATATTTCTTCTTGAGCCAGCAAATGAGATTAAAAGTTTGTTAGATGAGCATACAGATATGTGTAAACGCATTCTTAATATCTACCGTTACATGGTGGTACAAGTGACAATGGACAAGAAAACTTGGTAAAGTATCTCTGTTTTAATAATATGGCACATGCTTATCTCCCACTTAGTGTAATACTTCCCCAGTCTAAAAATACTGTTAATAAATAATCGTTAGAAGTTGAAAAAGTTGCAGATAATTTACTTCATAGCCTATATATCTTTATTTTTTGTTTGTTTTTATTTTCTGGAGGGTGCCCCATATTCAGTAATAAAGTTAATTAATAGTACCTAATCTTGTTTTTCAGGGAACAGATGCTGCTTGTGCTACTCCGAGTAACAGAATCAGTATTGAAAATACCATCTCAAATTTTTCTACAGTATCAAGGAAGAAAGAATTTAACTTTGGCTGGAAGACTTGCTGGTCCTCTTTTTCAGGCAAATTAATACATTTTAATATTTTACTTATTTTAAATATTATAGTAGAGGTCTTTCATTCATTTGTCTCCTTTATGAAATCATTATTTGCATTCTTATGTTAGTTTTCACAGCA
Organism: Bungarus multicinctus; assembly: GCA_023653725.1. Taxonomy (NCBI): domain Eukaryota; kingdom Metazoa; phylum Chordata; class Lepidosauria; order Squamata; family Elapidae; genus Bungarus; species Bungarus multicinctus. The sequence goes on along the minus strand of CM042838.1, from coordinate 117,979,236 downwards.
GTTTATCTTATTGTCTGAATGCTCAGTGATATTTTATTTAGAAATAACAGAAATGTATGAAATGTATTCATCTTTAAATATCTCTTCTGATTCCTTTACATAAAAATAGTTAATTATCTGTAATGGAGCTAAAATAAGCCACATGGACAGCAACATCAAATTAAACAATTGCTGGTGGCATGTGTCATTCAGATGAGGGGCTATGTGTTTTGTCATTAGTGCACATTTAAAACAAATAGAATTACTTAGACTTAGACACATTGTCTTTCAATTTGTCAGAGAGTTCTTTATGCAGTCATGCTGGTTTCTTTTGAGAGCTGTTATTTTTCTTCTTTATTGGTATTGTGCTAGACTCAGTTTTTATAATCTCACTTTTCAAAATTTCCCAAGCTTCTTGATAGTTTTCCCCTTGAAAATTCTCACCCATGGAATCCTTCTGAAGCTCTTTCTAAGTCTTAAAAGAAGGAAAACTTAGCAGAGAAAGATATCATAGCGACATTTTAGGATGTAGGATGAAGAGAGAGATATGCAAAGAGATAAAAGATTAAACACACTGAAGCTATATTATCAACCCACATCAAAACATTTTTCACAGCTGATTAACTATTCAGCTTTCATAATTTTAATAAAGTTCTAAAAAATAGGTATTTCATCCTTTTATATGTCTTTTTGTAGACTCTTATTGTAGCTTGGATCAAAGCAAATTTAAATGTGTACATTTCCCGAGAACTTTGGGATGACCTTTTAGCAGTATTGTCATCACTGACATATTGGGAAGAGTTGGCCACAGAGTGGTCATTGACTATGGAAACTCTGACAAAAGTATTGGCTAGAAATCTCTACAGCTTGGACCTCAGTGATCTACCACTCGACAAATTAAGTGAGCAGAAACAAAAAAAGCATAAGGGCAAAGGTAAGTGATATAATTCAGTTGTGATTTAATTAAAGTTGAAAAGTTGTGATTCCAAAACAAATGAGTCCAGAGTACAGAATATGGTACTCCTTTAAAGAAACACTTCTTTTTACGCAATCTGTTACTAATATAAAATAAATATAATAATAGATACCGTACTGTATGTTCCTTTATTTATTTATATAAAAAATATTTATGTAATTCAACTTTTACTCTGCCCCACTCCAAACCATACTCTTGGCAGTTCACAATATAAAAAGAAATACAATAAGATCAATAAAAAATACCATAAGGGAAGTGAACAAAATGGCAAATCTAGACCACTAACTTCAAAATATGACAAACACATCTAACAATCTACCCTACCCTAAGATCTGGGATTGCAGCCAGATCTGTAAGGCCTTCTGGAATGCCATTAGGGTGGGAACTGTCTAGATAAAATATATGCAGTTTCATCATTCTGTAATCTACTTTTTAAAAATAAAATAAGTCAGGGCATGTTCCCATTCTTCTGGGAACAGCAAGAAATCAGCATACAGAGTTCAAATAGCAAGAGGAAGTAGTATTTCAGGTTCTAGTCTGGCTTTAAGAAAGTGAAATCCTCATGGAAATCAAAGCCATAATTTTTACACAATGTACAGTTTTATGAAGAAATTGAATCTGCTCGTGTATAAGCACTTAGTTGCTATGGAAAGTAATCAAAACATGAAAAAGAGGATTACACTTCGCCGTGGAATGTTTTCTTAAGCAGGAAATACACTGTTAAGACCTCTGAGTTCTGTATCACTTGTCAGTATGAACCTTTACCACTTATATAGCCACATAAACAAGTGTCTCGGTTGCTACTCCACAGGCCAGACTGAGATGCTTGAGTTGGTTTCCCCCCCACCCACGCCTTTGTTCTTTGCTATTGCATACTATAACCAGGAATGAACAGAATCTTCAGTTGAGTTTGGATTATGCAAACATACACTGTGAGAAAGTACAGTTAGTCCTCGACTTACAATAGTTCATTTAGTGGCTGTTCAGGGTTACAGTGGTTTCGGAAAAGTGACATTTGACCATTTTTCATATTTACAACAGTTACAGCATCCCCATGGTCAAGTGATCAAAATTTAGACACTTGACAACTGACTAGGATGGCTGCTGTGTCCTAGGGTCATGTGATCCTCTTTTGTAAACTTTTGACAAGCAAAGTCAACGGGGAATCCAGATTCACTTAGCAACCGTGTGATTAACTTTACAGTTATAGTGATTCATTTAACAACTGTGGCAAAAAAGGTCATAAAATGGGACAAAGCTCATTTAACAAATGTTTCACTTGACAACATAAATGTTGGACTCATAAGTCCATGGCCTAAGTTGAGGATTATCTGTATATGCAGTGAGTATTCAGCTAGGCCAGAGTTTTACCATTAACAGATTATATGGATATTAAAGTTTTTATAAATTATCAAGACTTAATTTTTTAAACTTTTTTTAAAAAAACACTTTTAAAACTTTTGCTTCTGCTTGTCTTCTGACTTGGTAGTCCCCCAAAATCAAAGTTGAGTCAAAAGACTAGAAGGGGGAAAACATTCCTTATGGGATTGCAATAAGAATACATTCAAATTTGAATTGACAGACATGGCAGATTATATATATATAGCGGGAGGAGCTTTGCTTATTTGTCTGAAATTATGCATGTTAATTGTGAGGAACTTCTTTTTTCTTATTGAAATAAGTCTTGGCTATAGTTTAACTTTAGTAAATGTGTGATTGAGTCAAAACCATGAGTTAAGCTTTTACTATAATAGCATTTTCATTTCTCTCAATGTCACTCTAAATTACTATCCATACATAATTCTGGATCTGTGAATGCTCCCATATCAGGTATTGGACATGAGTTTCAAAAAGCATCTGTGGACAAATCATTTTCGAAAGGCTGGAGCCGTGATCAACCTGGGCAGGCCCCAATGAGACAGCGCAGTGCAACAACTACAGGATCTCCAGGAACAGAAAAGGCCAGAAGCATAGTGCGACAGAAAACAGTTGGTATGTTACAGAAAATGTAGATATTGGGGGTGCAAAATTAAAAGAAAAAATAATGGTTAAATACTTCCAACCATACAGAAATGAGTTCCTCAATATGTTTTGTCTGTATTGTATTTACATAGTACGCGCATGTTTTAGGGAATTTTATGCTCTGTATTGGATGAAACAGTTCTGACTGCAAAACACAGATTGTTTAACAGATATATATAAATATGTAGTTATTATATTCTGGTACTATAAACCAGTATATATGCAACAATTAATAAAGCTGGTATCTAGATCTGACATTTTAAAAATGCCTATTACTGATATGTCTTGAAGGTTCTGAATTTGGTAATATGATTTCAGTTTTTATTTTTCCTTCCTATAAAGTCTTAGCCTCAGTCACAAGAAACTTTGTGAAAACTTAAATATAAAAACATAAATAACATCAAATATGAAAAGAATTTTTAAAAAACATTGTTTAAAATTACCATAGATAAAAAATGTGCAATTAATTGTAGAAGTTACTCAAGATTTGATTTGTACAATTTTGGAAGAGATGCTAAAAAAACACTGATTGCTTCCATTTTCTGAATTTGATAAAAAAAAATCAATGCTATGTAATTCCCTAATATAAAAAATTCCCTAATATAAAAAAAATCAGGAAAATCTAATCTTAAATAATGCATTTCTAGTATAAGTGTTTTCCAGATACAACAGTTCAGTGATATGATCATCATTGTTCTTACATTCTTATTAATAGTTTTAAGTAACATAATAGCTTAGCGGTAATGTTTATTTTTTACAAAAATAATAAGAAAATACTAAATCTTGATTCTTTTTGCAAATTTTTAACACATCAAATAGACATAAAGTTAACCAGAAATGTTCTAGGTAATGTTGGAAAACTACAGATACTAGGTTTTAAGAATCATTAAAATAGATTGATAGGAAGCTCAGTTATGAGATATATGATATAAGAGTTCTCTTCATGTTCAACATTTCATTTGTAATCAAATTTATTTATCTTATGCTAAGCATTTCACCTGTATTATACTAAGATAAACAAATCTAATACCAAAATTGCTTACTAGGAAGATACACTTAGAGATTTAAATATTAAATTTCCATTTGTCTTCTTTCTCCCTATAGAGCTATAAGCCATAAAAACTTTGAGGAAATAGTGGCTGGTTAGCAAAGATTCTGTGTCTTTTTAGTCATAAAAGCTAGTGAATACACCAAATTATAGGGTATCTAGAAAATTAAGGAAGAATTGAAAGAAATTACCATCGTAATTTGCAAGATTATCATAGTATTGTCTTCAAGCCTCAGTCTCAAAATTAAAGTATTTGAAATGCACAGCAGACAGCAGTTTATCAACTAGGCAATTATATTTATGTGAGTAAAGACGAGAAAGAAACTTTAAGCTTTAATGAAAGGGAATATATGATAGGGTAGGCCAATAATCTGAGCCACCAGACTGCTTGATAAACCTGCATATATCTTGTGCATCCCATCTTTAAGGTCTCTCCAGCTTCTGCCTTGATGCAATCTCCCTTGCATGCGATTAGTTCAATATCTGGCATCTCAGCATAAGACTGGAAAAAGCTTCACAGCTTCAGTCATTGTAAGCTTAGCCTTTCTTAACCGAATGCCCTCAAATGGTTGTAGACTAAAACTCCAAGGCATGAAGTGAATTCTAATCCAAAACATCCAGAACACATCCATTCAGAACAGTTGAATGAACAGAACTAGTTTCCTGGGTTTCTCTTATCAATCACCTTCCATCTTTACCAAACAAAATTAGTTTCAAATCCCAAATAGATCTCATTTTATATATTTAATAGCTTATTTTAATTTCAGAAATGACCCCATAATAAAAGTTATTACCTTATGCAATTTATAAATAGGTGTATCCAAATATTCCTTTGTATAAGCATAAAGAAGAAAGATATCCTATTATTTCCTTAATTTTACATACCTAAATTTAAAATTTCAAATATTTGAGTAGCAATTCTAAGTATAGAAATATATTTCATCTACATATAATTCTACAGCAACAGGTAATATTATTGCATTTAATCTTCAGATTAGTTATTAATATCACCATGGAAACATTTATAGGACTCAAAATAATTCAGAAGAGGTGACTCATGCTACAAAGATGAGAGAAGATTTTTTTCCCATATCATTAAAGCACCTGAATCTTTGCACATTCATGTGCATTGAACACTATTAGAAATTTATTCCGGGACCACTTGAAATGAAGAGCATATGCAAACACCCATATGCAGAAACATCTGGGAATACCTTGTCTGCTTTAACAGTTCAGAGAACTGCTTTCTTTGTGTTCCTACACGTTACAAAGTACGTTGTTTACATGCTTTGCATATCCCTATTTAGTCATTCCAACTAGTCTATTTTTCTACAGGCCTAAAGCCAAGTTGCAAAGTAGTTTGTGTCTGTTCTCTAAATATATTGCAATTACTTGATATTATATGTCAGAAATTCTGATTCCGATGTAAACTAATATTGTGTGATTTTCATTCTTTGAGGATTGAAAGAACATTTTGGTATTTTGATACCTTGGAACCCTCACTAGGCAGTGTTCTATCTTCCTTATCACACATAATAATCAGGAGTTCTTCATTTGCAACATCAATTGTTAGGCTATAATGGACAGGCATAGGATAAATACTTTATAGAGGTCATAAAAGAGTCAAATTTGATATAAAATCAGATAAAATAGTATGCAGATTTTGTGAGGTATACATATGAGTGAAAAAACTGGAGACGAGTAGGAATGTGGATCAGATATGCCTATTGTGGAGGTTAAAGTCCTTTAGCTTGCACAGTACAATGCATTGCAGTCTTCACAATGTTTTAGACTTTTGCTTTAATCTGCATGCTGTAATGAAACATATTTTTTCAGAGATAACTTTTCAAGAAGATTCAAAATAAAGCTATAAAGTCCCAAAACCAATATAGAAACTTGCTTGCATTTATCTGAAAATCAACCATAGTGTAGAAGGCAAATGCGTTCATTTTTTAAATTTCTAAACTAGCTTTGGGTCAGCAGTAATCCATCAGTTTGTATACCACTTTCTGACTTTTGAACGTGAGTGAACAACCATAGTTGAATATTGAGGAGAAAAAAAAGTATCCCTGTATCTCTTATTTACATATGAAACAGGAGTAATGGCTGTTTCATCTCATGTGCCACAAGCTAGATCAGGGGTGTTAAACTCAAAGCCCAGGGGCCAGATCCAGCCCATGGGGTACTTCTGTCCCTCAGGGCCAGCCAGGAAAAAGTAAAGGATCGGCCCGGGGTGCCTTAGGAAGCCACCCTGTTTTGGCCAGCAAAGTGCTGCAGGAGACCATCCAGGCCAAAAGCGGGTTGTGCAGGGGGCACACCGTGGGGTGGGGGGGCACAGCTCCCTTGTCCCATTTTGTTTGGCAAAGAATTGCAGGAGGCTGTCCAGGCTGAAAATGGGGCATGTGGTGGCCACACGTTGCCCCCGTGCCCTGTTTTGGCTGGTAGGGTGCTGCAGGAAGCATCCGGCCTGTCTCCTTCCCCCCCACCCCCCTGGTCGGCCTGTGGAGGAAAACTGATCTGGCCCTCGAAGAAATTGTTTGATACCCCTGTGCTAGATCTTTCAATGTGGGTGTAATTTTTTTAAAAAAAACCTTGATTTCCCCTCAACAAAATCAGTTTCATGGAGTGCTCATTTTAGAACCCTTTGCAGTCATTAATAAGATAATACCTTATATATTAATACAGTATATTAATAAGGTAATAAAAATAAGCTGTTGTCAATGTTTATCCCACTTGCCTTACTTTGAAACCCAGTGGAAGGGAGTTCAACATCTAGCTGTAAAATCAATAAGAGGAAGCAAGCCAGTGAACAAAGGACAGAGTCCTTTCTTTTGTGAAAATATCAATATAACCAAAAGAAAAAATCCATTATGTTCCTTGCATTTTCTTGTATTGTATAATTGTGTACAAGAATGATAGTGATTTGATATGGAATTACATTTTCCTAAAAAGCGTTCCTGTTACATAGATCTGAGGAATTCTTTCAGAAAATAAAGGCTAGTAGCAATACTGTATATTAATATTTCTTATGTTATTTATAATTTGGAAAAATAATATATGTCATAACCCCGTTTCCTGTTTTCACCCATACATTCTCAACTTAATGTATGATTCAGAATTGGGCAGTTCATTTTTTGTGATGTTAAGCTTGAACAAATAATGAAACACTGGAAATTTTTTTAAATGCATGATACTGTATTATCTTAAATTTTCCCTTCTCTGAAAAAATAAAAACAAAGCACTTAATTTGCATTTTCCACCAGGCAACATAAATAAACAAACAAAGACTTGTTCCAAATTTATCATTTTAATGTGTTTTGGGGAAGTATTTTTGCAGTTCATTTGTTGAAAAATTCTGGTCAGCCCAAGAGCAAAATATTTCAGTGGTATAAAATTATCCCAGTTCTGCTTAATTCTTATCCCACTGTTCAATTTTCCAATTATTCCTACATCAAGTGACATTTTTAAGATTTCAGGACAATATTATTTAAAACTTACTAGGCAGCATCTTCATTGTAAGTTTAAATCTGAGTAGGATATTGAAAGAGAGCTTATCATTTAAAAAGTGTTTATATATCAGTAACAATATTTATTGCTTTATGACAGATAGCAATTCAGTTACTCTTTAAGTAGTAGCTGATCTATGAATTGTTCCTCATATACTCCTCTTTGTATCTTTTCATCCTGGGAGCAGATATCAGATGTTTATAATGACTTGTGTTAGCAAAATTGATGTTTGTTACTTTGCTTACTTTGCATCCACTGAACATAGGACAGAATATCTAGAATTATATGAAAATGAAAAGCAGTTAACAAGACAAATTATGGCAAGACACAGAATCACAATGAAAATACTAAATAAAATGGATAAAGGACAATCATAATTAGAATTCACTCTACAAATCTGTACTTGTACCAAATCTTAATAAGTAATATGTCCTCCTTAATTGCCTCCAGTAATCAGAGACATATTTGGTCAGTTCAACTTTTTTCCTTCTAGTAGGAATGGGACTAGAATTATAAATAAAAAAATTGATTACCAACACCAGTTGGAACATAGGAAGCTTTAGAATGATTTAAGAATGATCGAAACTAAAAATGAGAATCTATAACATGATAAACAAATACAATAAGATAAACAAACTTATATTTGTGTTAGTCAGAAAAGATTCTTAATCAGACATCTAATTTTTTGCTTTAGATTTCTATTCAAAAATAGAATGGTATCTGTTTTATTTTCATCATGCAGAATTTTAGTATCTGGACTATTAGTCAAAATTCAGTTTGTCAAGAAAAATATATCAAATAGGTTAGAAATCGATTACAAATTTAATCTTGAATTTTGTTTCCCCAAGTGTTTGGGAAAAACTTTTTAAAATTTGCATGCATTTTTGCCCAGTTTGAGAATATAAGGAATCAGCTTTTGATTTTTGCCTTCCCATGAAGGGTCATTCTTTAAGTATTTGCCTAGATATGCTACTAAAAATAAACATGAATTTGGGCAAACTCCGGAACACAGTGAAGAACAGGTGGGCCTGGCATACTATGGTCCATGGAGTCAAGAAGAGTCAGACATGACTTAATGATTGAACAACAAAACTGCTAAAAGTTGAATCTTATGCACGGTGACAGATGAACCAGGACAGCTATAAACAGCATATAAGACGTTTTTAAGACATGAATTTGGATTTTCAAGTTGTATTTTATAAGTTGTTGAGGATGAGGATTCGGTGAGCAAGGTTCCAAATAGCTCTGCTATATTTAGCTTTAAAAAGGTAAATCTTGCTATAAAATGGAACAGATCAGATAACCTTTCAAGTATAAGATTGTTGTCATTTTATTTCATGCATCCTAATCTGTTGAGGAATCTTGTCTTTTGAAACATATTTTAATCCATAATTTTATTTTTGCAATCTATTTTTACAAAATAGACATGTATTGTTAGAAGCAGCTTTTGTTGTTTAAATCTATTTTTAATCAAATAGTCTGTTTACACACAACTCTTTAGATGAGGTATAAACCTTGTTCGCTTGATTGATATTGTTATGAAATGGAGTGTCCCATTTCAACAGAGATCATTCCTGCCAATGCTTATTGACTCCAGTGTGCCACTGGAATGTACCTTGAAGTGAACTAGATATTTCTAGAACATGGATAATGCCCTTTTCACTTAGATCATTTTTCATTTATTCATTTCCTGAATTTCTGACACTGCATATCTCTCCTTGAAAAAAACATTTGTTGCTGCTTGAAAGGAATCCTTTAACAAGTACTAAATAAAATTGACTTGAGTTTTCTATTACAAACCCATTAGTATTTTTGCAGATCGGGCACAATCTAAACAAAACCAACTACCCTTAAATCTTGATTTTGAACTTGAAAAACAGCAATTCATTTGCTTTTCTAAAGAACTGAAATTGACAGAAAAAAAATAATTATATATTTAAGAAACAACAAAAAGATTGCCTGATGATTGTAAAACATTAATTTCTTCTTCCCTCCATTCCTCCCTATTTAAACTCAAATTTTAAATCTTAAAATAGAGTTTAAATCTATTTTAAATGTCATGATACATCACATTGTCCATACAGTTATAGAAAGCAAAATTGGTGTGCAAAAGATGCTAAAAAATTGTAATTGAACATGGCATTATACCTATATGTTTAACACAAAGGGAGTCTGCATTAAACATGAAACAACATTTTCATCTAAAATATTATGGAAAACATAGACTACTTTACCAAAACCACACTTACTAGTTTTACTTTACCTTTGGTCAATTTATTTAAAGCTCATTTTGTCCATTTCAGGTTTTTAAATGAATCAAATGTTCAAGCTAATATCCATTTTTCTTTAGATGCTCATTGAATTAATATTGCAGAGTTTTCAAAAAAAAAATAGGAAATGAGGAAACTAAGCTGAGTTACGAAAAGTATGTAATTAGCATTCAAAACACCATGATTAATAATTCAAACTTTTCCAATATGCTCTTTTAAATATCCAAAGCTAACTTAGATTTAACTTAAATAATATATTGTTATGTATTAAATATTTTTATTTCCATTTCATTAAGAAATGAACTTTAAAAACAATATTTAATTTGCCCTATTGAGGTGAAGAAGTATGGTAATTTAGATCCAAAAAATTAAGCCAAATATTAGTTGAGATTTCATTTTGTGTTCAAGTGCCCTTTTTGTGTTTTGTTTTCTTTTTGTCTTATGCTTCCATTTACAAGGCGCATCTTGTAATTTGTTATTGTGGCATGCTTTATATTGTAGTGCTTCAACAGAACTTTAGTCTTTGATTTGATAATTATATCAAATATCTGTAAATATTTTACTGAAGATTAATATTATTCATTCTTTGAACCAATGAAGCGATTCAGAGAATTATTTTTACTGCCAAAGAAAATGTTAGGTATAATCACAGGTATTTTTGTATTGCTAAGACTGTCAGAATAATTATTCACAAATTCTGGCATCAAGTGAAAGCACCTGAGATGTAGTATGAGAAATAGTTATTTAAAGAAATAATCAAAATAGAAAATAAGGGTAGGTATAGGACAATGCTTTTTTTCTCTTACCTGATGTTTATAATAATATTTTTCAAACCCTGATGGAATGAAAAATAGATCATTTTAAGCTTCAATTGTACACAATTTTTCATGGGACTAAATTTCATTCAATTTGGTGATTTAGATCTGACATTAGTCTGTCGGTGTTTTACTTTGAATACTGAAGGTTTTTGTACTTATGAAACTATAAGTGTTACTGTTTGTCTTGCATTGAAAGAAATGAATACAAAAGTGTTTTATGTGCCCACTGATTATTTTTTCCTTACAGCTCTGCCAATATCTGCCGTGCTGAAATGTTTTAATTTAATTTTTTCTTCCTTTTATCTTTATTTTCTCTGTTGCTGCTTTTTCTGTGACACAACCTTCCGTTATAGTCACTCTTCTTTTTTTTCCTTCCCTACTTCTTTCTTTTCCTTTTTTTAAAGCCATGAGAAGCCGATCCATTGGTGAATGTGCTCTGCCATCGGCCTATATACGCAGTGCTAAAAGTGCTCCTGTCCTGATCCATACTTCCAAACCCTTCTTGCCTGATATTGTTCTCACTCCCCTTTCTGATGAGCTTTCAGGTAGTGCCACCTCTGCTAATTTCTGCACTCCCTTTCCACTTTTTTAATCCTTCTGCTTTCAAAAATCTGCAAAATCAGTACTTTTTCAAAGTAAAACATTTAGGGGTGGGGAGAAAATAATGGAGATGCAGCTATTTGAGTTTTGTGACATGCTACATTTTCGGCTCATTTTGGTACTGTGAGAAGCTAGCGCTGTGCCAATTGCTATTCAAAATGCAAATTTTCTATCTCTGCAGCTACATTTTAAAAATTGTTTTGAGTCAAAGATGTGAAATATTTTTGAAGTAAGTTTTCTTTTTGAACAAAGAAACGAGGAATTTTCTACATACTGTTTGGTAAACTATAACTGCTGTTTATTATTTTGATTTATTTGCTGACATGATTTTTGCTTATTATAATTAGGGAAATTTGGCAGGAGATGCACAATTATTTTTAAACGAGTATGAGTTTTACTAAATATTGTACAAATAACTTTAGAGGAAAATAAGAACTAATTATTTATAGCTAGCTTTTAAAGTAGAGCTTTAAACTGATAATTATTACTGAGGTAATAAATCAATTATCATCTGATGAAATTTTTGATAGTCCCAGTGAAGCCATTTTGTACTAATTTTTAATATATAGTATATATATGTATACACTATAGAAAAAGGCCATTTAAATTATATTTTAACATTACCAAAATCCCTTCTTCCTTGATTTTAGATTTCATAAGTAGACAAGAAATTGGGAGGCTGTGAAGCAAGTATCAGCTTCCAGAATAAACTATATTTCAGTGTGTCTTTGATAATCACATAGATGGCAGTGCACTCTTAAGAAATAAAACTGTATCTTCGGCATAGTGCTTTCTTTAGAGTTGTGCTGACCTGACTAGAAAAAAATAGTTAAAGTGAAAAAGATAGTTTTGCAAACCTTTTGTGTAGTAGGCAAAAATGTTTTTCATTTGCTTTGTACTAAATAACAGTTTTGTAACCAGCCCTGCCTACAGTTTTAGTTACTACTGATAGCCATTTTATGTGAATGTTTACAGTAATACCTTAAAATTTCAAATGGGTTCGGTCACCCAAAATGTTGACTTTGGTATATCAATATTCTATGTTTAGTAATTCTTGTCATTTGTAAGCATTAAGAGTAGAATTAGTGGGGACAAGCAAAACTGTTTTAGCTGGAATACTGTATAGTATGCATGTTGTCTTCCAAAATATTCCATTCCTATTATGTTTGATTTGTTTTCATCAATTAATATTCATGGGCTTTTTATTCCACTTCAATTTGTTTTCTGATTTTTTTTTAGTTACTTCTGTAAATTGTTTCTCCAGGTCCACTGATAGTTCTTATGCAATGATCATCCTCTTTGGACTATATAAGAACTAGAAAAATAAAATTATTAAGGTTTAAGGATAGATCTGAAATTTTAATAGAGTTTCAGAATTCTTTAATATTACTGTAGCATTATTTTCAGAAACATTAAGTTCCTGCAAAAGATATGCCTTTACAAAAAGCAGCAGGGCATCCAGGACTTAAAATATAAACAAGGGCTAAAATTAACATGAACTATTGCCCATTTGGGGTTAAGTCATGTTATGTCTTAAATATGTCATGTTAAAAAATAAAATAAAATGGAATTTTTCCTTCTCAAATATAGTAAGTCAGTTTTTATCATGGTTATTCAAAGCACATACTTAAATTCTTAATGATGTCATTGCAAAAAATTGTCTTCAAATCTTGACAAACAACTGTAACCAATTCTCCTAATTGGTTAGGAGAAAATGCCATACCCCAAATTATTTGACAGCTAAGAAATAGAGCTATTTTGGTCTGTCAAAAGCAACTTCAATGATGCTATAGATGTGTTTTTAATGCTTATTTATTAATAAACTAGTCTTCAATTTCAATCAGTGGAACTAGTTGAGATCAGCGAATCGTTATATGAGATACTTTGCTTGCAAGTGAAGTATCCTTTTTGATTTTCTTCTTAAAGCATCCTCTCAAAAGGCTCAGCATAGCTACTTCCAGCTAAAGGGAAGTCTTCTGAGTATACTGAGAAAATGTCCAGAGGGGCTCCAAGCAGCCAAGATGACACTTCAAGAGGTTTCATCTGTAGCTACTTTATACCTTCAAGAAATGGATTCGAAGGAGCACTTTGCTCAAAAATAAAACCAGGAAGTCAGATTCTTTTATACTGACCTATTGTATTTGTGGATTAACATATTGTCATGTTCAGTTTCTTCTATAATCCCATATTTTAAGAATGACATTTCATTCCATAAATGTTTATTGGCTGCAATACAACACAGAGATATTTATATTTTATTTTAGAATATGCAGTGTATGGTAATATTATTCATTATATGAAAATCCCTTTTTCTTGAAACATTCATCAGACCAGCTGATATCTTTAGCCATTTAACAAAGCTGTTCTGTTTAGTGTATTAAGCTTCTGTAACGGAAAGTAAAGAATATATTTTGACAGACAAAAAAGACTATTTCAAACCCAAAAAGTTTTGCATATTATCTGTAATAAGTTTCTAACACTATAATACCTTATACAAAGAAGTGGAGATGTTGTACATAAAAAAATCTGTCTCCTTTTAAAGACTGCTTCAGATACATAGGGAAATTTTTGACAGACTTTAATTGATCCATTGGGTAGATTGTTTGTTTTCTGAAATTTCTGTGCCTCCCAAAATTTTATCTGGAGTATTGGAAGACGTGAATAGCCAAATAATTTAGTAGCAGTTGATTCAAGTAGATTGACATATGTTCAAAGAGAACTAATTTCCAGGTTAGGTCCCAAAGATGCTTTTTCAGGAGGCAACTGGATTGTTTTATTTTTTCTTTTGAAGATGTTTCACTTCTCACCCAAGAAGCTTCTTCAGCTCTGACAGGATAGTGGGGAATGGAAGGTTTTATATTCCTTGCATGAATCCTTCCATTCCCCACTATCCTGTCAGAGCTGAAGAAGTTTCTTGGATAAGAAGCACAATATCTTCAAAAGAAAAAAACAAGAAAGTCCAATTGCCTCCTGAAAAAGCACCTTTGGGACAACCATGACCTGGATGACTGAGAATCTCTACAGACTTCCAGGTTAGATATTACAAAGCCTATTTGATCAGTACTGGCAGTTCCCAAGTTAGGAACGTCCAACTTAGGGACAACCTGTACATATGAACAGGCTGCCTATTCCTAAAAAGGGCAGATGGCACTGTCCTTCCTCAAGTGATGAGCCACTGAAGCTACACTATGCTTGTATGAGCCATGCAACCCATACATTTTTATATACAATCTGTTTTCAGTGGCTTTCAGCAGTTCATGGAAACATTGTATGGCTTCAGAAGTTTGTCGGCTTGGGGAAGCAGAATGCTGTCCACAATTTTTAATAATAGTCCATTTGTAAGTACAAATTCTACCTTATGTATAAATTCAAGTTAAAGACAGTTAGAAAATTTTTTTTCCTCACCCAGGGATTGTTTGTATAAAAACTCATTTTTCAATAGGTAAATGTGTAATTTGTATGACCAACACATCTGCTTTTGCTTTTGTTATTAACTTATTGCTTCAAATGGATTTCTGAATTGTGCTGTCTCAGTAACTGATGTTTTGTAAGTTTATGTTAAGCAGCACTGATATAGGCACTGTACACTTATCAGTAAATGATTGTAAGTTGGATCCTCTGATTCCAGTCATCTATTTAAGGTTATTTGTGGGTTTTGCCATCTTTTTCATATCTACTATGTTAAATTTCTTTTTAAGTTCTTGAATCATTGATACACTTACAATGCCCTGTAATTTTTATCCTGTAAAAAGAATCAAATTCACTATTACCATTCTATAGAGCCATAATATTTTGCCATTTTCTTACCTGCTGTTTTCTTCCTGCTAATATTGATCATAATTGCAAAAGCTAATGCAAATTTCTTGAGCTACATCTAGTGTGAGCTTACTTTTGCTCATATATCTTTTTCTTTCTTCTCTGTTTCAGCTGGCCTTTTTCTTAGAGTCTTTTCTACTTTAAGCAAGTTAAGAGTAGAAGAAGGGAGAGGGAGTCAGCCACTCAGCACTTATATTAATAGAAGCTTTCTTCAAGCTGCCCCTTGTTGGATTCTACTCCTTGTTCTTTTTGTTTTGTACTGAGTTGGAAAGTTATTCAAGCTGCCTTCTTTTAGATAAAGTAAAGATAGAAAACCCACCTCTAAATAATTAGAATTATTTTCTTGTGGCATGCTCTGCAAATAGTTTGTTCAGGATTTTTGTTTATTTGGTTGTTGTTGCTTTTTGTTTAATCAATCATTTACTAATTAATTCTAGTACAACAGCTGAGAATTTCAGGAATATAATTTTTAAAATCCTATTTCATGGAACCAAATGCAGAAAATAATTACTATTAATAATTGAGCTAACACAACAATATGCAGTATATTTTTGAACAAATTATGTTTGGCTTTTGAAAATATTTCCAAAGCACTAGTATCATAAAGATCTTATTGGACCTATAATTATAGATAACATTACTAAAATGTCTCACATGCTCATGAGTATTTGACCTTATCTTTTTTACTCGTCTCAATAAAGATTTTCTGTGTAAACAATAGAGTAGTACAATAACTTAGATTAAATTTCAAACATATGTTTCAGTGAATGCTGTGGCATAATCCTAGCCCTTGCCTTAAAGTAACCATACCTTTCCTGAGGGTATCAAGTTGCCCTATATACTTGCCATATGATCCTAGGAAAGGATGTAATTATTATACTGTAAGGAGTGGCAAATATATTTGTCTGCTCCTGAGCATGTTTTTGCTCTCTACTAAAGCATTTGCCAACTTTAGTAGAGAGGAAGATAGTATTGAAGTAAACACTGCTGGAAAAATAGTATTATTGGAATAATATTGGTAATTAGATGCTGGGACATAAAGACATATTGTTCTAGGTCTGCATTCTCTTCTTCTGAAACTTTTGGGTAAATTTATTTGTTCTAGTCTTCAAGAATCAATGTTTGAAGTAATTATTTGATAAAGCATTGAAGATTTTTTTTATCAAATACAGAAATCTTCATGAAAAAACCTTATAGATACTTGTGTATGGAAGAATTGGGAAGCTAATCTCTTGACGTAGGTAATATAGCAAACAGTACTCCAATACTAAGGATCTGGAACGGTAAGCTGTTTTATAATCAGGAAATTAGGCTGCATAACTAAATATTTTCTATTACAGTTAGTATTGACTCACCAAAATTACATAGGAGTCTTTTCCAGTCCTATTTGAAATGTCAGGGAATAAACATGGATTTGCATAAAAATACATGCTATGCCTGTTTTCTTCCTGTAACCTTTCCAGTGGGTATTCTTAATAGCAAATCTCTATGGAAGTAAATATATATTTAGTCTAAAAGATAGAAGTGTTATACTGTAGGAATATTTGTATGTCTCTATAATCAGTTAAGGATAAAAAGAGAGAAAGCTAGACAGAACAGAGAAAGACACATACTTTCCCCCTCAATGATACAGAATTTTGTTATTGAGGCAATGCCTTAATTCATATTGTCTTATATGAGGATGTTAAACAGAATGCTAAGCAATATAACAATCCAGATCATTAATAATAATTAAAAAATATCTTACCCATACTGATGGCATATAGCTTAGGAATCTCTGATAATTCAGTGATAATAAATGGCTTACTATACTCACATTTTTCCATGCCTTTCCTTCTATAGAAATGAGAATAGGATCCTCATTATCTGATAGATCTAATGATGATTTAGCTGATCATAGTTTATTTGTGTATTGTGTGATTTATCAAACTATAAAAGGAGCCCAAGAGCCACTTTGATATAGTGATTAAGATACCAGGCTAGGAACTGGGAGACAGTGAATTCTAGTCTCACTTTAGGCACAGAGCCAGTTGGGTAATCCACTCACTCTCTCTCATTCCGAGGAAGAAGAAGACAATGACAAACCATATTGGAAATCTTGCCAAGAAAACAGCAGGGCTGTTCAGGCAGCCACCATGGGTCAACAATGACTTGAAGGCACCAAAAAAGAGAAGAACCTTGTTAAGTCCAGCCAATTAGCCCAACATTCACATACTAGTATATACAGGGAACTCATAAAAATGGTCAGGAGGGTATTAATCATTATTCACTGCTTTCCCTAACACTTGTTATTCAAGATACTGTATTGCTGGTTTCAGAGGTAATACAAACTATCAGGAATAGTCACTCTTCATAGCCTGATCTGTCATGAATATGTTTGATTCCCTTTCTAAATTGCATTACATAAAACATGTCTATGGAGATTCTCAGTCACCCAGGTCATGGTTGTCCCAAACGTGCTTGTTTTCAAAAGGCAACTGGACTTTCTGGTTTACCAGAAAGTCCAGTTGCCTCTTGAAAAAAAGCACTTTTGGGACATTACATAAAGAAGTACCTCTTGTTATGAGTCTTGAATTAGTTTTACTCTCTAAGTCTACATTCTCATACAATGAAAATTTACTGTGTATTTTTCATACCATGCCAAATCTTATATAAACCTGTCATCCACTTCTTATTTGCTCCAAGCTAAAATCCTTTCTCATAATAATAAACTGCTCTAATCTCATCATTTATGGTGGCTTTTTTGCAGGCACTGTAATACTGTAGTCTTCAAGTATGGTGATGCTAATTGTACACAGAACTGCCAAGTCCAGTCTTATAATAATTATATAAAGATGTTAGATTCTTGAGGTATTATATTTTTAGTTCCTCTTCTAATAATTGTTAGGCCATATACCCAAAGTTAGTAGGAAATCATAATGCTTAAAAGAGTGTGACCTTTTAGAAAAGCAGTTAGAAACTGATATAACTATTCTCAAAATTTAACTTGTACACTTCTTGTTCTCACCCTCCTGAGTTAATATAAGTTGTCCTCAACTTAACCACAGTTGAGCTAAAAATTTCCATTGCTAAGTAAGATATTCTTAAATGAGTTTTCCCCCTTTTTATTACCTTTCTTGCCACATTTCCTAAGTGTATCATTTGATCATAAACTAATCTGACTTCCCCCATTGATTGTCATAAATACATGCCAAGTGCCAAGTGCATGGATTTTGATCACATGACCATGGGGATGCTGCAACAGTTATTAAGTGTGAGAACAGGCCATAAAGTCACTTTTTTCAGTGCTGTGGTAACTTTGAATGGTCACAAATTGTTGTATGTCAAGGACTGTCTGTAAAAACTTAGCTGATTGCCCATTGACCTTAAGCAATTCAAATACAGAGGCCCATTTTAACCTGGCAATCACTATTTCCTATCCATCCACCACTTATCTCCAATCTCTGTCCTTACAATAATTTTAAACAGGAGGCATTTTTAAGTTGCCTCAGACCTATTTCTTAATCACTAATTGCCAGCTTAGGTCTCACTAGCAGTATATGCTAGTGAGATTTTGTGCAATTATGCATTCATTTTCACTTGTTTTTCATCAAACTACATTTGTCATCTTGAGCCCATTTACTAATTGGAAGTTGTTATTTTAGGAGCTTATTATAATTTACAGGTCCAGATGATTTATAAATAAATTTAAAATTATTGGTCTCAACAATGATTCTTGGAAGCCCCTCCTTATGCATCTCTCCATTTTGAACACTGTCCACTATTTCCTATTGATACCTGTTCTTTGGTTAGTTTTAAGTCAGTCAGATCCTCTGCCTCATAGCTGCTAGGTTTATTCAGGAGCATTTGTGAGGAATGTTATCAGGTTTTTTTAAAAAATATACTAAAGATTAAGCAAACAAAAAGTTAATGAGGCAAGAATTACCCTTCCAGAAATCACTATGCCTCCTTTTCAATAAGAATTAATATATATCTATTTGATCTTTTTCTTTTAAAAAATGTCTTCTTTTTGCCAAGCAAAGAAGTATATAATTATCTGTAGCACCCTTTCATTAATTATCTTTTTTTTAAAGGAGTCATGCTGTCTGACTTGAGGACAAATGCCAGCTTTTATTGGTATTTGTTCCCAAAACATTGAACCCTAGTGGCATAATAGTTAGAATACAGTACTCACAGCCAGGAGTTCAATCCTGGCAGGACTCAGGGTTAGGTTAACTTAGCCTTCCATCTTTCCAAGGTCAGTAAAATGACAACCCAAATTGTTGGGTTCGATATACTGACATTTAAACCATTCAGAGAGTGCTGTAAAGCACTATGGGGCAATATATAAGTTTAATTGCTATTGTTATTTTATGTGATGCATATTTTTGTCAGAATGTCAGCAATTTCTCCATTTAGTTGTTTTGAAAATCCTTGTTAATTGTAGTTGTGACATTTCACTTAATTCCCCTTTTGAAAAAAAAACAAGAACAATTACAGTTAGCATTACTATAGCATTAGATCCTTTTGTCTAATGTTCAACATCCTAAGTTGCTTATCTTTTGAATCTCTATGTGCTTGTCAGTCTTTTTTTAACTGTTTTTATTTCTTTTGATAAGTTTTTTTCATTTTTTGGCAAGACTTCTATTTTATAAAGAATTCTTTCTTGCCTCTATATGATACTGATCCTCAATTAATGGTAAGTTGTTGAACTGGCATGAGGAAGACTAATTTTCAAGTCTATGCATAGCAACAGAAGCTCACTAGGTAACTGTGGGCCAGTCACTTTCTTTCATCTTAATCTATGTCATGTGAAATATACTGTATGTATGGTTCACATATTTCTGCAACACACTAATAAGTAGCTTTGGATCATTTTCTCAATAAATAAATGAACAAGTATAATGTTTTAGACTCCTTTGTTTAATTGAGTTCTCTTTATCTAGTTTTAGGGCTTGTGTAGAGAATAAATCATATTTTATGTTATATTTATGCAGAAATACTGACAATTCAATAGGAGTCACAAACTTTTAAGCAGCTTTATAAATGTAACAAA
Source organism: Bungarus multicinctus (assembly GCA_023653725.1). Lineage (NCBI taxonomy): Eukaryota > Metazoa > Chordata > Lepidosauria > Squamata > Elapidae > Bungarus > Bungarus multicinctus. Next base: position 117,959,165 of record CM042838.1, on the reverse strand, counting down.
TAGTTTTTCTGGCTTTGCTTATTAGCCTCTCTCGTATTCTGTACTTCATGGCATCTCTCATGGTTTAATGACTATGACTATTATTAAGTGTTGTAACTTAATAATTCTTGACTCTTGACAAATATATCTTTTCTTTTATGTACTCTGAGAGCATATGCACCAAGACAAATTCCTTGTGTTTCCAATCACACTTAGCCAATAAAGAATTATATTAAGCTACATGTTCTGAGAAGTATCTCTACCACCGTAACGTTGAATAATCTCCATGCATTCTAGAGTCTTGACCTTCTTGTCTCCTATTTTCTGGAACTTTACTTTTTTGAACTGAAATTTGACTGTTGCCTTTTTTCAAAAATGTCAGTCTTTATTTCATTGAATGTAATAGTATTATCATCACTGTTTCTAATTAGTTTCATAACCTTTATGTCCCAAGCCAGGTGCTAGGCACCACTGACAATTTATTTGAAAATAATATACTTTCCAAAATGGTTTCTTGCTATAGCCACAATGATTCTGTGAAAGAGATTGTTCCATTTATGAGTTCTTTTTGTAGAACTCTATTCTTTCTTTGACTTACAGAGAAAAAACTGTCTCCAAGATGTTGTTCCTTGTACTTCTATACAGCTTATATCCTAAGATCATGTGCTGTAGATGATATCTATCTGTGCTTCTATTAATTGAATCAGGAGTCCCCTCCCTCCTAGAGGCATATCCTTAATCCAAAATTATATGTCTTCAACCTTCAAGGAATTACTCCCTTTTCTTTCTTGCAGTGATAACCTCTTTTCCTTAGAACTTCATTCTAAGGAGCAGTCACATCTGGAATAGTATTCCCCTCTGTCCATTGTGAATCCCTCTTTTCTCACCTTCTCTATCCCTCCCATGTCTCCCAGGGCAGTTTGCTCTTCAAAAAAAAAAAAAAAAACTTGCTCCTTCTGTCTTCAGAGACAGAAGCTTTTTGCAATGATTGCATACTCATGTTTTCTGCCTGCCAAGAGGGAGATATTTTTACACAATACAATATATTATGTTTGGATGAGATTTATATGGTTAGGTTTAGTAAGTTGCTTTTTATAATAGGAAAATAGGACTTAGCTATCCTGGTATATTCTCCTTCTGTCGGATTCACTTGGGTGCTCAATCTGTGGATCTGCTTGTATTTATTCTCCTTTATTATATGTATCTGGTTAGTTTTGAACTACAGCATGCTTTTTTGCTGGGAATTCTTTGGATTTGGGGACTTAAACTTCCTTTTCTGTTCTGTCCCATATGTATACCTGTGGCTAATTCCCCACAATTTCTATCTACAGTTTAGAAGTAAAGGTGTGTGCAGTTTAAAAGAAAATGTATTGCTTGTAAACTTACTGAGTATCAGAATTCTTATTAGTCAGTGATGATTAAAAGAAACTTGACTTGGCATAATTTTTTTTGGGGGGTGTCTATATTATTCTTTCATTAAGAAAGCTAAAGACTCCACATTGACCTTGGTTCCTCCTGTCACTGTATAGTTTTCTTAGCAACAGTACAGAACTGATTAGTTGTTGCTTTTCTTCCAGGAAGGTTTTTTTCTTCCTTCTTAGTCTAACCTGCATCTTTGGAATTCCCCGAGATTCACCCATGCAGGTATTAATCAGGTCTAGGCTTGCTTAATTTTTGAGCTGAGAGGAGATACACAAATGTTACTATTTGTTGAAAATTTCTTCTCATAGTTAGTTGTTTTTTAAATCCTCTTTTTTGTTCTATGATAGATATAATAAGGGTTTCTGAAGGGCTTGTCTTTGGAATGAACCTATTTCTCATTATTGAATTTATTTTCTATGTATCAGGCCATCACCGACATTCAAACCTTCCGGTGCGCAGTAAAGACCCTGTTTTTTCAACAGGCTGGCCTGGCCCAGTAACGATTTGTGGGGTTTTAAATTTGGTATTTTTAAATTTTTTATCAGTTTTTATACTTGTTAATTTTGTATTCGGTCATTAATTTAATCATTTTAAATTGTTTTTAACTTTATACTGTTTCTGTTTTAGCTGGCTGTACACTGCCCCAAGTCCCTTTTTTGGGAGAGGGGGCGGTATAAAAATCTAATAAACTAAACTAAACTATAAAATATGATCTGGAATGTGTAATTCTTACCTGGTTCATTTGCTTGATTGCACAACGTACAATTTAGGATGTTCCATTAGAGTTGTTTCCACAATATTAAAAAAATGACAAATATATCAAACCACTTAGAACACCTTATGACTTACATTCTCAGCAGTCACATACTATGTACTGGAGTATTTTAAAGCTGAATAGAATTCATAGTAACTATCAGAACCAAGTTTCCATATTTATACAGTGCTGTCTGCTGCTGCATAATCTAGTCCATTCTGTGGGGCCATTATTTTACCATTTATGATCTGCATGTTCTTGTTATAGACTTAGAATCTTCCTTAAAAGAAATCTAATCAAAACCATTGTTACAGTCCAGATCTATCAATTATATTGTTTAACCTCAGCTGGGAGGATATTAGAGGTGTGAGACCCTAAACACAACATTTATGTTACATAATAAAACAGCCTTGTTCCTGATGAATATTTGTCTATAAATTGATTAAAACATTGATTTGAATATTTATTTAACTTTTTTTAAAAAAATGTATGTCCCATTTTTGGTGAAATACTTAAGATGTCCTACAGCCAGACTAAAGTAATAGTATTAAAGCTAAATATTTGTAAAACTACCAACACCAAACTAACCAAAAAGAAGAAGTTTAAAAGGGAATAATGAAATGTAGAATTTGAAAACATTGCTGAAATATAATAACAAAATGATTATCAGAACACTTTATAATATATCTCAACTTATCTCATTGGCCCTTAAGAGCTGCAGATATGCTTCTATGACCAGACATATTACTTTAAAATATCTCTCCTGTATTAGATCACCTTGGAAAAAGTTGTAATAGGCAGTTATAATTGTTTTCATTAACCTCTGTGCTGGTCATTAGAGTTAAGCTTCTATGCAGTAAATATTGGCACAGAAAAGTATGAACAACATTGCTTTTGCTGTTCAGTGCTTACTAATTTTCTGTTCATCTTCATGTATTTTGACTGATATAAAACCGCAAACACTAATTCTGTATTAGAAATGCTGATCCCACTTACCTGCAGGGAATAAATGAGCTGTCTTGTTAGGATCAAGATACAATCTTGGATATTGAGAAAGAAAAAAAGTAAAATTATTATGAAATTAATATAGGGTATAGGTTCAATTGTTAGGCTTCTGAAATACTACGTTGTGTTTATTAACTTTTTTTAATTAAAAACTAGTTTTTGTATGTTTAGAGGAATATAGGCTGTTTTTGAAGGGTCCGATTAGAGGCTGAAAAGTATTTTGTGTATGCATATTTTTAAGCAAACCTGAGAAGTAGGAGGAAGAACAGTGTTCTATTATGCATGATTATAATAATTTAAAGCAATATTTAAAAACAGCATAACCCTTTCATTTTTATATTTGTGCTTTGTATTTCTATTTGTATAGATTTGCAATTAGGACTTTTTGTTTATTTATCTTACCCTACATATAGAGCCATCTAAATTATGACAGACTGTCAATTTTTGCATTGCATTTCTTCTAAATAGGCAAAATAATTAAATATTTGTTTTGAATCCCTGAATTAAATTAGTATTTAATAATTCATTGGCACAGCCCTAGTTTTAACAGTTTCCAAATCTCCCATTATTTTGCTGTTTATTTCTATGAATGTTAGCATTTTAAAAGTGTCCTGATGCACATTGTATACATTTTGTATATGAATGCAGATGTTTAATAAAACTTCAAAAAAACCAGTACTTTATTTTACTTAACGAAGTATTTTGGGAACCTTTTTAAATGCTGTATTATTGTATTGAACAATTAAATAGTAGGAAAATAAAAATATGGATATAATATATACTAAGTGCATACTTTTTCTGCAGACATTGATGATGCTCAAATCCTCCCACGTCCACCTCGCATCAGACATTTTTCACAGAGCGAAGAAACTCCTAGTGAAGTTTTTGATGCACTGAATGAGGAGCAGCCACTTCCAAGAAGTAGCAGCACATCTGATATACTGGAACCATTCACTGTTGAGCGAGTCAAAGGTGCAGTTCCTGTCATAGACGATTCATCCCATCATGCTCCAAGCTTACAGAGTTCCACAGAGGCCTCTTCAATATGTAGATCCACTGAAAGTCACATTACCGATACAAATAGCAGAGAGTCCTCTCTGGAAGTTGGGGATAGTATTTATGATCATCTTTGTCAGTTGGTAGGCCCAGTAGAACTTGCAGATGCAGCCTTTGAACAAAACGAGTATGTTGACCTTGAAGGTGAAGATGACCTTCTTTCATCTCTGAGAGAATATCTTAAAGAAAAAGAAGAATTTTTCAGTAGCATTGAGATAGATAAGTATGAGTCTTCTCCTCATGAATTTGTTGCAGGAATAAGTAGAAGTGATAACTTGCCATTGGATGAAGTAGAGTGTACAGACCAGACTGTTGCAAGTAGTACTGTTGTTGCCGAAAATACCAATACAGAACTACAATTGGAACAAAATCAAACTGGCTTTATAAGTAATATTGCACCTACACAAGTAGATACTTCTACAAGAAACCAAGCTGATAATGCTAAACAATTAAATATTGATAAACACGCCCAAAATCTGCTTGATCCCAGGTCAAGTATCCCTATTGACAAGGAAAGGAAGAGATACTTGTACCGACAAATTGCCACTGATGTAGATGTATCTGTGGAAACAGTATTAGCTGAAAAACATAAGAGTGCCCTCTTTAATGAAAAAATAACCAACACAAGTGTTATGCATGCTAAGAAAATACCACATAAAGCCTTAGTTAACCCTGAAATGCTTCAACTTACAGGCATGAGCAAAGTGACACCAACTAAGAGAAGTATATCCGAAACAGTAACTCATAAGGCTAAAATCATGAAAATAGCAACTAAAAAGCGAAACAGTGTCCATGTTACTTTTAGGCCATCTACTGAATGTGTTCAGTTTTATAATCCTCTAGAAAACAAAGAGGCCCCATGGAAAGCAAGACTGCGTAAACTCAGTGGTTTCAGTAGTGGGATCAATAGCAGCAGCAGCAGCAATACAAGTACAAGTACCAGCTCATCCTCTGGGGTTGTGCTGGTCAGACCTGGAATCTATAGGCATCTAGATGCAGTCAGTGCAACATCTGCTAATAGTAAGCAGAATAAAGAATCAGGAGATGTTCCAGCATTCCCGCTGCAGAAGGAAAGTGTTGGAATAAATCAAATGTCTAATCGTAGCCCATCTAAGCCATCAAGTCAGGAGTCGGGACAACAGCAGGGCTCCCTGGGTGGTGTGTATAAATCTGTTGTACATGCTCTTTCGAAGCCGAAGGCAAATGTTTCCCCACAGAGGCAGAGCAGAGTGCCAGCAGAGGCTCCACTGAGGGATCTGTACAGTCATGTAATGGGCTATTTTGGAAAGAAAGCTGCAGGTGAGCACTAATACTGTGCAGCGCACAAAAGAAGAAAGGCAGCATCAGTTTGGCTTTATGCACCTAAAGCAAGCTGTTACAAAGCAATCAAAAGGCTTTGGGGTGATCAGTGCTTTTTCTTGTTTGGTTTTGCATGCGCAATGGCCAGCTGAATTCCCCCCCACCCACCCAAGTGTAAACTATAAACGTGCAAACTATAAATTACTAATTATCTTTTTTTAAAAAAACATTTAATGAATCACTTTGCTGCTGAACACTTATGGTAGGGAAGAGGAAGAGACAGTAAATCTACAAATACATTGTATCTTTGCCATGCTTTTCCTGGCATACCCTGGAAGCCAACCATTTAGATACAATTGGCATATATTTGGTTTCTAATAGAAACTGTAGGTGTGATATCTCTAGTACTTCTCCTTAGTTATCACTTACTCCTTAGTTATCCCTTGTATTTGAACTAATTGCAGATGCAATTAGGTTCTTCCTCCTCCTGAAAAACAAAAAATCGAAACAGATGTCAACATTTCATGTTTGGATTACTTCATCATAACAGTCCAGTGTGGATTTTGACATTTTATTCAAGCAGTTTCAAAATACGCTTTAGCGCTTTCTTGGTGCATTCACTTAAATGGATGCTCCACTTTCATGGCAACATTTATCACTGCTTTCGTTTTCTGGAGTCACAGAAGTGCATAAAGGAACCATGATAGTACTTCTTGAGCTAACTGTGAGGCCTCTATGTACTAATGAAAATGGACAAGGCTGGCTGTCATTCTAATATCACCATCTTAGTTGACATGCTAAGTAACTTAAAAAGATAATCAGAATTACATTCATTTTCAGCAGTGAGGTAGGATTTTGGTGTTTTTTTGGTTTTTGGTTTTTCATACATTGTATGCTGGCATGATTAACAGAATGTTCTATAATGCATCCTGCATTGAGATGTTAATGCCATCTGAGGGCAGTCTTTGTTAACATATTAGCAAATTAGTCTATAATGCAACAAATTATTTCAGATTGATTTATTATATTTAATGAATCTCTTTGTTGAAGATGTTTCACTTGAATATTAGGGATATTTAGAGAGGGTCTTTAAACTTTAATGCCTTGAAACTGTAATATCAAAATCAAAATCAAATTTGTATTTCAGAGTAGCAACACATTTACTCTGTTTTTGGGAGAGACAGCATTTAATTAACGAAAATAAAGCTAAACATTTGAAACCATCAAGGTTAAAATAACAAAATACAACAGGATGAATAACAGTGTAATGCTTTGCAGTATTGATCAGCAACTATATTCCATTTTTTAACTTTACAATTTTTCATTCTCAGTGCTGTATTTGAATATGCAGTGAAACATATAATTCAGTCTACTCTAAATAATGCATATAATGTCAACCTACCTGTTTTTATTAGCACATTTGCATAGCTCTAGAGCATTATACATTCAGTGACATGAATGAGTAAAGTGAGCATTAACAACTTTAATAGTGCTTATCTGTAAGCTTTCTTGCTTTTTTCAAGGTCACACTGGAGATTGACTAACACTTGCTCAGTGGTGATGGGATGGGATGGTTTAATAGGTGGAAAAGCTGTACTAATTCTTATAACTAAATCTGTTTTTAAAGAACATATTTTAACTGCATGTTCAGTAAATAATTATTTGTATTACCTAACTTATTTCATAATGTTTTAAAAGTATTTTTTGTTGAAAATATTTTTTTACTATATACAGTCATTTATTTGCTTTTAGCCAATAGGGAGGATATGAGCCAAAAGCAGATCTCTCTTGGTAATGATAATGGCAGTAGTAATGCAAATATTCCTGACCTCATGGATGAGTTTATAGCTGAAAGACTACGCAGTGGTAGCTCTTTGGTAAGCTTTTAGCATTTTCTTTTATCTTAGATTATCAGATACAATTATGATTATGATTGAGTTGCATAATTAATTTTAACTGCAAATGCTAATGGGCTGGGAAATAAATAGGGAGAACTAGAGATCCTGATTCAGGAAAACAAATGTGTTGTGATATAATGGAATCTTGGTGATGTGATATTCATGATTGACACATAACAATAAAAAGCTGCAACATACGCAAAAGGAACATCCCCACACAAAGAAGGGGGATGTTAAATTGTTATGCAAAGAAAAGCATGCTTGCACAGAAATTCATGTATCATCAAATACTATTGAAAGTGTTTGGATTGGAAAAAAGATAGAAATGAAAGTGGTACTATCATGAGGGTTTATTATTAGCAACCTAGTAGTCAGAAGATATGGATGAAAATTTTTGCCATCAGATAACCAATCTTTAAAATATGGTAGCAATAATAGAGATATTTGATTATCCTTACCTATGATGGGAATCTAATAAGTCAGAGGTCTTAGGTTAGGTCTTATCTTCTCACTGATATTTTTATTTATCAGAAGGTAGAGCAAAGAATAAACTATCCCAAACCTACTCCATATGAACAGAGAGAAATTGATTGCAAAAGTAGCACTTTAAAGATGCTTTAGAAAAAGAAAAGAATTGTGTTAATTAATATGTGGCAGCAAAAATGGAAAAATAGGAGCAATATAAAAGAGGCCAGAATAGATTTATGCAGAACTCTTTAAGATGCTCAAGAGAAAGAAAAGTATGAAAGGAGGAACATAGAACTGTTGAAGAATACAAGCTATTATCCCAAAATTGTAGTGATTGTGGGCTAAGTTTTAAATGAGCAGGAACTTATGAGAGATACCAAAAGCAAACAAACAACTAACTATGGGTTATTCGTAAATAAAAAGAAAATCAAGGATCCTATAGGTCAGTTGCAAGCAGAAAGTGGTGAATTGATTGTGTGATGAGAAGGTAGAATCTCTTATCTCCTATTTTGCATCTGTCTTCTCTCAGAATAGAATGGAATTCTCATTGATCATTTTTCTACCCACTGGAGAAAGGAGGAAATTGAGGCATAGATCCTCAAACTACATTAGCTAATTTAAATGAATTCAGACATGCAATGGATTACATCCTAGAATACTGAAAAGGGTCAGCTGGACTTCTTTTCTTTTTGCTTGAAGACGTTTCATGACTCATCCAAGAAGCTTCTTCGGATGATAGAGTTACTTGTTAGGATGTTGTAAAAATGCCATATACATTATGTACTCGGTCCTTAGCAAAGCTTTCAGCAAAATGAAAGACACAAATATAGGATGGCAAAGATCTGGCTTAGCTGAACTACATGTGAAAAAGATATGGGTGTTCTTATCAGCCAGAGCTGAAACATGAGCCAGCAAAGAGGTGCAGCCTCTAGAAAGGGGAAATGCTTCCATAAAGTGCATTAATAGGAGTACAGATTACTTCATGGAATTATGAATGGTCCATTTAGACTACCGTGTCCACTTCTGGGCTCCATAGTTCAAAAAGGATAGTGATAAATTCAAGAAAATGACAAGGGAGCTGGGAACCATTTTATTGTTGTGTGCCACCCAGAGTATCCTTTGGGGGGAAATGGGCAGCTATATAAATCTCACTAATAAATGAATTAACCATTCAGAAGTATCTTGATTGTGTTTAGCCTATAGAAAGGTTGATTGGGGGAAATATGATAATCTTTAACTATTTGAAAGGCTGTTACACAGAACAGGGGGTAGACTTAGATTACATTGCCTCAGACCAGAATAAGAACCTGTGGATTACAATTACAAGGCAGGAAGTTCAGGCTACATGTCAAAAAGAACTTCCAGACAGTACAATTATCAGCCAGTGGAACACACTACCATATGTGGAGGTGAGTTCTCCTTTCCAACAGAGGCTGGCTAGTTATCTCAGATATGTCTTAATGGATCCTGCACTAAGCAGGGATTGGATAGATGACCCCTGAGGTTCCTTCCAGCTCTATAGGTTTATGAGAGAAAGTTCTTGTAGGGATGGTTTGGGATGCTGATGTCATAGTGTGTCAATTTTCCCTTCTTTAAAAACTGATAATTATAAGATTTTTGTCATTTTTGACTATATTTTTTTTCTTAAATTACCTGAAATATTATTTCAATTAGAATGTGGCAAGAAGAGGAAGCAGTCCAGGAAGCTTAGAAGTACCAAAAGATCTTCCTGATATACTGAACAAGCAGAATCAAATGCGTCCTGTTGATGATCCTGGTGTACCTTCTGAATGGACATCTCCTGCCAGTGCAGGCAGCAGTGACCTTGTCAGTTCTGACAGCCACTCTGATTCCTTCAGTGCATTCCAGTATGATGGCCATAAATTTGAAAGCAAGTATATCCTCGCTGAATCTTATATACAATTATATAATAAGGAGTTTTAAGGAGAAATTACAATTGCTGTTTGTGATATCACTTCATGGATAGGACATCTTTCAATTAAGTGAAAGCTTGTAACTGAAATGTGGAGGGGGACAGAATTATTTTATTTTCTCTGAAGACTATCTCCTACATATCTATATTCCTATCATCCAAGAATCACCTCAATCATCCAGAGCAGATGGGTAATATGTAGGATGCTGCAGAGAGGGCAAATTGCTGATAACCATCATCTTCCCCTTTTCAGTTCACGTAAGCTGCTGCTTTACGAAAGTGTTTTCAATCAACATAGCAATAGATTTGGGTGTAAATCTAAATTTGAATAGGTTAATATTAATAAATTAATTTTAAAAATCTGGAGTAAAATCCACAAGGAAGACCCTTTTATCAAAATGTATAGTTGCATATGGGTAATACACATTTAAACAGATACTTTAAACAGTGTTTTTCATACTATATGAGTGTATTTGTTTTTCAATAACATTACTGATAATGTTTCAAGCTACAGGATACATATGGCATCCAATAAGACTTAGTAAATATTCAGCCAATGGAGAACATGGTGTGAGCATGTCCTTGGATATATACCTCTCTGAACAAACTCTCTCAGTCAGGAACAGAGATATAACTCTTATTCTCTCCTGTCTACAACAGCATGAATTCACAATAATGAGTTCCGTGGGCTTATTTCATCAGAACCACTCCTCAAGAATTACCTTAGTTGGGGAAGGTCCTTATTTTTAGATGTACATATCTTAAATATATTCAGCATTTTGTAGTTGAAATGAAGTTCCCTTGATGAGGTCTTATCTTGGGCCTTCTTTTTTATACTACTCTAAACCAGTTGTCGCCAACCAGTGGGCTGGGGACTACTGGTGGTCCATGAGAAAATTTTGGTGGTCCGCAGAGAAATGTCCCCCCCAAAGCAATTAATCCAGGCTGCACAGGAACACAAGGCTGTGCTGCCCACATGGCCTGCCCACCCGCTGGCCCCCATCCTTCAGCCAAGCACAAACCTTACCTTGAGTAGAGCCACGCGAGCTGGAACTGGAAGGTAAGACCAATAGTGGCAGAGAGTGGCTTGCTGAGGTTGGTGGGAAAGTTGGTCCCATATTCCAGAACTGCAGTAGTCAGAGGACTGGCCCTTTGGTCATCCCGGAGCAGCTGCTCCTCCACGCAGGTGCACTGACTTGCCATGGACTGTAGCAGCTGCTCCAGGATGACCAAAGGGCCAGTCCTGTGACTACTGCAGCTCTGGAATATGGGACCGACTTTCTCACCAACATCAGCAAGCCACCTTCAGTCAAAATTCATATTAGTAGTCCGCGGGATTTAAAATTATGAGTTTGGTGGTCCCTGAGGTCCAAAAGGTTGGCAACCCCTGTTCTAAACAGATCTATCTCCAGTGGCTAAACTTTCACAATCTTGCTTTTACACATAGATAAGCCGAATGCAAGGGAGCCAGGCTGATGTAGTAGTTACGGCACTATGCTAGGAACCAGTAGATTAGGAATCCTAGTCCCCTTTTAGGCACTAAGCCGAATGACATTGGGCCAGTTGCTCTTTTCGCAGTCCTCAGAAGGAGACAACGACAAAACGGGGAAAAAACCCTGCAAGTAAGAGCACATTGCCAAAAAAGTTAGTCCCAGCTTATTGTTTTCCAGGAAAAATAAATGATTTCTAGAACTCAAATGAAACCTTTTTGGTTCTTTTGTCTGCTCTTATATACACCAGACCTCCAAATTATAGATAACAGTTCTTTGGCAGTTACCCTTGACTGTATATCTTAATAACATTACAGCAAACATAAAACAAAAAGTAGCAATAGATTGTTTCTGTGAAAGCTTCAGTACTGGCTGTTTTTATAATGGTAATGGCTGTGTTTTTAACTTAGGTCTGAACAATGGCCTTTTTTTATTTTTTAGATTTCAGTTTATGTCCTGAAGGTGGCACAACAACTTCTGCTGAATCTGATACAGGTTCAGGCCCTCAGCAGAATGCTGAAGAACAAGAAGTGGCTAGTTTGACTACCCTCCACATTGACTCTGAGACCAGCAGCCTCAATCAACAAGCGCTATCTGCCGAAGCAGCTACAATTACAGGTGAATTGAACCAGGGGGACACCTAATTGTAGATGCTTCTATCATCCTCCAATCCCATAGCTATCTCTATTTAGCTTTTAATATATTTTGTTTAACCATATTCTAGATAGTCATTTTATTACAGCAAAATCAAAACAAATTCAAGAACCCTTAATGGTAACATATACACTACAATTTTGTGGATTAAAATCCACTTACCAGATGTTTAATGCTACCCCCATGGCAAATTAAGAGTGCCTAAACAGAACGAGAACAGTTTTCTAATCTTGCATATTATTAATTTGATTAAGAATTATTTGGACATGGAGGATACCATTCCAAATAAGCCAAGCTTTTCAGCATCTTGATGTGCTACTGTAGTTCAGTCTTCCTATAGTCAACTACTCATTGGTAGGTGTATTCTGGTTCACAATTAAAAAAAAATACATTTGCAACTCCCGTGCCTAGAAAAATAGCCAAATGTTCAAGGATTTCTGAAAGGTGAACAGAGCTGAGGCCATGTTCATCTCAGTCAGCATGGTGCTCCAGAGCGCAGGCACCAGTATGGAAATGACACACTTATATCCTGCTAGATGACAATCCCTGTTTGCTGTGACCAACAATATGTCTCTCCTACCTAACATCATGGGATGAGTAGAATATTATGGAACTAAGGCAGTCTCTCAAATACTCTGACCTCATGCCATATAGGGCTTTATAGATACTAATAAGCATTTTCAGTTGCACCCAGAAGCAAATTAGGATGCAATCTAGATCTTAAAACAAAGGTGCAATATGAGGAGAATGAGGCATATGTATATATTTATATATATATTACTGCATTCTGAATTAACTGAAGCTTCCAGATATTTTTCAAGGACAACTCAATATAGATTACTATATAGATTATATAGTAATCTATTGGAAGGTGGCCAAAGCACGAATGATCATATGTAGTGCCTTCTGATCAGCAAAGTGTACAATTAAGGAATAGTATAAAGTAAAGCATCCCCTGGCCACAAGTGCTCTTTAAACAAGAGCCCCAAATGCATAAGGACCCACAAATTGAACAGCCATTCTGTCTGTGATAGTATAACCCTATCTAGAACTAAGGACCCAGGCTTCCCAAAATCCAAAGCCATTCCACATGGCTAGGCTTGAGTTGAAATCGGTTTTCCCCATCCAGAATGCCCCCATTCTACTCCATAACCTCCAGGCACTGACAGAAGCATCAGTTGGTTGGCCCGGAGCAGAGATATACAGCTGAGTATTGTCAGCTTATTGATAACAACTCACTCTGCCATCAAATGACCTCATTCAAAAGTTTCATATAGATATTAAATGGGCATAGCAAGAGTGTTGAGCCCTGAGGCACTCTAATCAAGAGGCTCTGTAAGACAGAACCCTCCTCTTTCCCTACCCCCCATCAGTAGTAATTGGAACTGATCTAAGTGGAAGGAGGAGAATCAGCATAATACTATATTCCAGCATCTAACTTTTAGAGACAATACAGAAGAATACAGAAGGCTTCTGATAAGATAAAGAGAACAAGAATTGATGCAATTGTGCATCCCATTCCCACTTAAAGCAGGGAATAGCCCTAGGACACTCTAAAATAAAATAATAATAATAATCTGACCATGGTAGTGGAATAATGGAAATCTTCTCCTACTTCAGATCCCATTGGTACTGCTCAAAGACCAGATCCAAAGTATGTCCAATGCTGTATGTCAGGCCATCAGTTATTTGGATCAGGTCTGGAAATCCCAGATGAACACACCGTCAAGAGGGGAACTTCTCTCTCAATACACATCTCCATCACCCGTGATCTTACTTGAACATTACCATTGTTTGATTTCTTTTTCTCTATATTTTCTTTGTTGTTTTGTTTCTATTAATTTTAAGAACTTTAAATGTACAGAAGTATAGAAAACTATCAGTGAAAAGTAAAATATCTATAACTTTCAAACTAGCTTAATTAAATTTTGCTAATTCAATATAATGAGTACCATCTTAAGATACTGTATTTTGATAAATATTTACCTTTTATCACTGCTAAGTACAGTATTACATCAGTGTTACAAAGCATGTTGATGTGTTTACAAATCAGAATAAATATATAATTATTAATTTTATTCTGATAGCTAAAATTATTTTATAGGTTCCGAAAGTGCTTCACCAGTTCAGTCTGCTCTTGGATCACGGTCCCAGACTCCATCACCTGCTACTTTGAGTGCAGATCACAATGAACAAAAGGACCTGCAATTGGATGAGAAGCTCCACCACTCTGTTTTACAGACACCGGATGATCTAGGCAATGCCTTAGATAGCAAACTTAATACTACCTTTTCTTTCATTTCTTATTTAGTGCAGACTATTTTCAAAAAGCTTGTATTTAGGGCCATTTTTTGAAGTTGTATCAATAATAAAGAGGCCTTTATTCTCTTAAAGCAGATTTTTATTTTTAAGTTAATGATTGACTGAAGCTACATAACCCATTCATATATCTAATAAGTGTGTAAACTCAAGGAACTTTACAACAGTAGAATTATCTTTCCTATCATGAACTAACTGCCACGTGAAAATGTACTTTGCTTACATTAACTCCCACTTCTCCAGCTTTCCTCCAGATTAGTGAGGCTAATAAATTGCCTATCCTATGTATGCTAATTTTAGCTAGAATAAACAGGACTATCTGGCCCTAAGGAAGCCTAAAATAAGAGGTTACTATGATCTCTAGGTAGTTCTTAGTGGATATAGCCTATAACTTTATATTTAGACATTTCCCAGCTATGCTGCTGCAAAATGTAGAAGGCAGTAATTGCAGTGGGCATTAATGTAACATACCGTGGTTCAGGATATAATGCATACAATATGACTTTTGCACCAGATGCATGCCATAATGCACAAAAAGTTTTATATAATATTATGACAAATGAGAATGGAACAGTTAAGGAGAAAGTATGATCCAATACATATGCCTTGGCTTCAAGCTTGTTTTCTAGATAAATGCAACACATTTATTGTAAAAAGTTGGACTACATTTCAGGTGTGCACATAAATACCTTCATTTTTCTGAATTTGTTCTAAGGCTAGCGTTCCATAGAATTCTCAATTTGCCTTTTAAACTGCCTCTACTTCAAAACTCTTTTTGGAGGTAAGAAGAGAGGCTACACTGGGCAAATATTTGGGAAGACAGTACAAAGGAAAAAAATTAGTGTTCCTTTATCCTTTTGTATTAGGTTAAGCATCGCTCCAATCTAATCTAACGAATACTTGTACAAATTAAATTTCATAGTATATTTCTTTGCTTTGAATTTCTTCACAAAAAAGAACAACTGCCTGATATTATGTGTTTTTCTCTTCCTATAGAAACCAGTGATTTTCCATCTGAATGTTGTAGTGTGATGGCAGGAGGAACGCTGACTGGCTGGCATGCAGATGTAGCAACTGTAATGTGGAGACGGATGCTAGGAATTTTAGGAGATGTCAATTGCATTATGGACCCTGAAATACATGCTCAGGTTTTTGATTACCTTTGTGAACTCTGGCAAAATCTTGCTAAGGTATGGAGAGAATCTCAACTTGAAAATACTTTAGAAGAATTATTTTGACAATATCTTACTCATATAAATGTTTGTTATACTTTATAATATTTTCAGATTAGAGATAATCTTGGAATTTCAATTGATAATGTGATATCACCATCTCCACCAGTCTTAATTCCTCCATTGAGAATTCTTACTCCATGGCTTTTTAAGGTAATTTTAATTAACATTGTTTTTGTTTTTTAAATAATGCGATAGAACTTGTTAATATTTTGACTTTCCTTTTTAATGTTAGGCAACCATGTTGAGTGACAAGTACAAACAAGGCAAATTGCATGCTTATAAGCTCATTTGTAATACAATGAAGCGAAGACAAGATGTTTCTCCAAACAGGGACTTTTTAACTCATTTTTACAATATAATGCATTGTGGACTGCTTCACGTTGATCAGGTAAGGGTTTCTACCTTACCTTACCTTCCTAACAAAAAATCCAATTTCCTTTTTTACGGAGTTTACAGGCAGTCATTATCCCTGTAATTAAGGCATCCATAAAAAGTCTTTTTGTTGGTTACATAATGTTCAAATACTATTTGGCTCCTGCTGCTGAAAATATATTCTACTTCTCTTCCAACTTATTTTTGCAGGTTTATGTTTCAGGGGAAGCTCAGAAAAAATGGATACCTTTTTCAGGATATATCCTTGTCATTTTCTATATTATTTAGGAATCACCAATTTTTTTTAACAAATCCTAGATTTGTTTGAGAACACATTTTGGGGAAAAAACAATTTAGATTAGTTTTCTTGACACTGGACAAGCTGAGGACATTGTCCACTATTGTACAGACTTAAACTTGAACATCAGGGCCTTCCCTTGTTCTTCCTACTCAATACATCTGTTTGCATGCTCCAAATCTACTCCACAGTGCTCTCCCAATTTTCTGAAAAGATCTCCAGTTCTTCAGAGAAATGGAAATGAGAAGAGGAATCTATTATACTGGTGGATGCCATCCAATTACCAGACAAAAAAATGAAGTTATTTTAGGTGTGCTATTTTGAATTGCATATGTGATTTCTATTTCAGAAAAAGAAGTTTGTGTATAAAAGAACTAGATGACAGGGAGAAATACTTACTGATATTTCATTGTCTATATTAAAGAGTTTTTTAAAACCAAAAATAATATTTAATTGTTTAAGTTGCATCTACAATGTAAAACAGTAAAGCTATAAACAACTTTGTCTGAAAGAACTGCTTTATATTTGTAAAAGTATTCTAGGCAATCTACTCAGAATTTGACTGACAAATAATTTAATTACATGTTTTTTTATCTCGTACATACTGTTTCTATTTCTTGCTAAACAATCTAATTACCATTTTATAACAGTTCTGGTAAAGTAGTATTTTCAGCATAATTGCCAAGAATTTATCATACTGCTGAATAAGATGTCTTCCCAGAAATCTAAGGTCATTAGCAAAAATGAAACACTGGTTCCTGTAATATTCTTCAGACCTCATCTTGTTTTAAAGAATTATAAGAGACTTTATATTTCAAAAATAAATTGTGCTTTTATATATTTTATATAACATGATATTATCCCTATTACTAAACTAAACATCATTTGTAGGTAAAGTTTTAAATTTATTTTTGCTATACATGGTTGGAAAAATGTCGACTTATACTTAAAATATATTCAGCATCATTAAAATGATTTCATGAACAAATAAATTAAATTCCAATTTGAGCCTTCTATTTTTTTTTCTTATTTAGTGAATTATATATTTTGAAAGACTATTTTAGTGGGACACCATAATTCTATTTAGGATAAGATGTTGTTGCTTGTTGGAGAACCAAACACAGATTTGTCTAAATTTTAACTGGCAGTTTATCTATTAAAGAGATGGAAAAGTAAACAAATTCTTAGTGACTAAAATCAACGCAGAGGAAGATTTTGGTATCCTAAACCAGTATATATTGAAAAACATGAGCAAAGGAGATATTAGTTAAGATGGTAAAATCAATACCACTCAGTGCCAACTATACTTTTAAGGTATTTTTTGCTGGTTTCCAGCATTTTAGTTTGTATGGAAGAATGGGTTTATGCTTGGGACCATGCTTTTTTGCTTAATGACTGCAATTTCTTTTAACAAACCCCACAAAAAATGATATAAAATCGGGTCTGGCCACAAGTCTCTACTTACGACTATAATGACTTACAACCAGAAATCCAGTCCCCATTGTGGTTACAAGCCAAGAGCCATTACATTGTCAGACCGGCAACACTTGGATTTGTGAGTGTACTTATGTTGTCCTATGCTTTCTTTATCCTCTAGGACAAGATGTCAAACTCATGTCATCACAGCAGCATCACATGACATATCGGGACTTTTTCCCCCTTCGTTAAACTGGGCGTGGATGTGGCCAGCATGTGACCCATCCGGCCCACGGGACAGGAGTTTGACAGCCCTGCTCTAGGATGTTTTGTAACCTTTTTTCAATTTCAGTTGATTCACCCAAATATATGATATCTTTGAAAACAAGGCAACTTAAAACAGATCATGAAATTGTATTTAGTGAACCAATAATTACAATTGATCATAATTTGGATGATGTACACACAGTCCTCAATGAATGACTGCCTTATTTAGCAGTTGTTCACAGTTACAACAATAATAACATAACTTTGCGACCAGTGCTCACATTTACAACCTTTGCAGGTCTATAAAGCAAAGAAAGCTGAAATAAGATCATGAATGCTGTCAGTTTCACTTAGCAACTGCTTCATTTAACAAACAAGTTACCAGTCCCAATTGTGGTCACTAAATAAGGGCTATTTATATTAAAGTATGGCTAATGTGAAACATTTTTTTAAAAAAAAGCTTAAATTCATTTCATTCTGATACTTGCCTGTATTTTATGTCTAACACATTATCTACAGTTTCCTTGATAGACAGTCTGAATCTTGTGTTTCTTTTCCTCCAAGGACATTGTCAATACAATCATAAAGCACTGTTCTCCACAATTTTTTTCCCTTGGTTTGCCTGGTGCTACCATGCTGATAATGGATTTCATTGTAGCTGCTGGCAGAGTAGCAGCATCGTCTTTTCTCAATGTAAGAAAATATTAATTTTTCTATAACAATAAGAGTTATAGTAAGTTGCAAAGTTCATTAGTTAAAATTCTTCATAGCAAGAAGCTTGTAACACTATTGGCAACCTAGTATATTATGTAAAAAGTAATTACATAATGCTTTGATTATAATATGAAATATTCAGTATGTAAAGCTGATTATGCCTTCTGCAATAAAGTTGCTGAATTATTTTATGAGTTAGGCTGCCTTTTAATTTAAATTGGCAAACAGTTTTTTTTACAAAACAATGTTTTCTAAAATGAGGTATGCAATGCAAGATAGTAGATGGAGAGCTAAGAATATTAAACAACAAAGCAGAAGGGACTAGGGGAAGATGATATAGTGAAATTAATATAAAAAGTAAATACTCTTATTCAACTTCGTTTGTGATTAAATACTAACTCAAATGTTACTGACATCATATTGTTATTTATTATTTAGGCACCAAGAGTAGAAGCACAAGTTCTCTTAGGTTCTCTGGTGTGTTTTCCCAATTTATATTGTGAATTATCAGCATTGCATCCAAACACTCCTGATATTGTTGTGTCTCAGTTTACAGAAGTAAAGGTAGGTTTTGAAATCTGTGTGCTATTTTTATATCTTCTGCAATATAAATGAACTTTTGTGAGCATGTACTGTTGTGTCATAATACTTAATTATGACACAACAGCATATGAAAAATGCTGCTGGGATACAGGGTATTTATGTAACATTTTCTGATATATGGTGCCAGTTCTTAAACCAAAATTGGGTAGTCGCTTTCCATTGTCACTTCTCAGAGACCAGTATTTAAAGCACATTCTTTGGATTCAAAGATGTAGCATTAGTAACTGTGATAGCCTAGTTCTCTGTAAATATATCCAGCCCTTTTTTTAAAAAAAAACTATATTACTTGTCATTACCAATATAGCAGACAGAATTGCTGGCAGCAAAATCCATAGTTTAAAATATCCATTGAGAGAAAAAGTACTTCCTTCTACCCATCCTCCCTGCATAGTTTCAGTAGGTGATCTTAAGTTCTAATATTGTATCAGAGAGAAATAAATCCCTCTATGAGTTATGTATGCAATACATTAGTTATAGTTATCAATTTTCCTAGAATTGGAATAAAGAAAGGAGTCCTGGGCAGAAAAGCTTAGACTTTATCTTCTGGAAATATAGCTTTTTCAAGTTCATCTTCATTGCCATTTAGGAAATGATTGTTTAATGTTAATGTCTTGTAGTCCTGTGCAACTAAGAAAAAAGATAATTATGCAGATGCAATTGGTCAGAATTAGCTAACACCATGGGCCAAGCAATTTCCAGGAATAAGATTGTTAAATTTAAAGAGGAAAATAGAACGAATAGGCATCTTTCCTTAATTGTGCTGTTCATTGAAGTTCCCAAACAATGCAGTTGAATCCCTCATGTTTCTTTCAGCTTTTCATCGAGGTCACTTCTCCAGAAAAAAAAGGAAACTTATTGAAATTCCTTTAAAAAGATGTTTAGGGCAGGAATTCTCAAACTTTTTGGCCCCGTGTGCACATTTTGAATTTGTGTAGATGTGGATACTCTTTTAAAATGAATTACATGAGGAGCATAGTCAGTCATAACACATTCACATATTAGAAAGTATCATTTTTCAGATTGTTTCTAATTGTTTTTAGTTTCTTACCCTGCCGTCCACCACTTTAATGTGCCTTTTACTTTTTTAAAATATAAATGTGTATACTTCCACTTTAGCCACTATGGGATATTTATATGACCAAGAGGCATTTTTGGATATTATAATGACTGAGGTGGCCTTTCCCCCCCATCATAACAGCTTTCCATTTTCTTAATTAAAATATCTTAAAAAAAACAAAAGGACAGGTAACTTACACTCTGGTAGGCATCGAGGAACAATTTCTAAGAAATATCATGGAAATTAATTAGCTGCCAAAATAGACATGTATATAGCCTCCCCTCCCCCTTCCCTCTATTAGTTTGGTATAGTTGTGAAAAATACATCTGAATATTAAGCTGTGGATAGCAATGATTTATTAAATGAAACCAGTTTTATGTATCATATTTATTGATCATGTTTCTGTTGTCAGTATGCCAAAATTAAGATTAATCATAAAAATGTTAGCATTTATGATCTCAAGTTATTTATATGACAATATTGAGTAGATTATTGTGTTAAAATTGTTTAAATAAAATTAAAATAAAATTATTGTGGTAATTTTTCCCATGCAAGCAGGAATTTGAAGACTTTACTCTCGTCCTCTTTCTCACTATTAGAGAATTCAAGCTTAACTCATTCCAGTTTAAAAGAAAATATTTTAAAATTAGTTTTAAAGAAGAAAGGTATTAGCTTTGGGGAGGGGGGTTATTATATGAGGAAACAAGTAGACAGTGAAAGCGTATATGGAGATTTTCAATCATCCAGGTCATGGTTGTCCCAAAGCTATTTTTCAAAAGGCAACTGGACTTTGGAGAAACAAAACCACCACTTCACAAATGCATGCCACGATATAGGAGAACAAACCCTTCAGGACAAGATTCAGCAGTCCATCTGCATTTGTAAGACAAAAGTCACTCTTTTGAAGGCTGCAAAATCCACATTCTGGAGAGAGAGGACCACTGGTTTGAAAGAGGGATCAAAGAAGCCATCTATGTTAAAATTGAACAGCCCTCTCTCAACTGAGGGGGAGGGATATAATATCTCCTGTCTACAACACAGTCCTTTCAGCAGTCCCACACCCATTTGCACTCTGATTCAAGTGACCCTGAGGATGCAGATAAACCCCCAAAGTAATGATCCTCAGAGAGCTAATGACTTTCAGAGTGCTAATGACCAGATGATTGCAAGGAATGTAAATCCTTCCATTCTCCACCATTCAGTCAGAACTGAAGAAGCTTCTTGGATGAGAAGAGAAATGTTTTCAAGAAAAAGAACTAAGAAAGTCTGGTTGCCTTTTGAAAAGCACTCTTGGGATAGAGAGTGGAAAGTGTATCTGACTGGATGACTCAAATTGTCTACATACATATCTAGCTGAAAGACTTGAAAATATAAATCAATTTTCCGTTTTTGATATTTGTAAATTACTGAATTTTTTAATATTTCATTAAGTGGTTTAGAGATAACTTATCTTGAATATTTTTACTTTAGGAATTGGTTATCAAAACAATATTAAGCTCTGCAAAGGAGGAGCCATCAGGACCTGCAAGGTATGGATAAGCAAGGAATGTTCCAAAGCATTTTGTGAATTGGTTAATTCAGGTACTTGGTTAAATTTTTAAATAATATATCATAAAATAGTTTTTAACATTTCTTAAAATTTTAGTAGCAATAATACAAACTTTAAAAGTTGTAGCAGAATATTTAGTGAAGGAAATACCAATATACAGTGAATATATGTTGACATTTGCTTTCCTAAATATTCTGCCACAATGTTTTTTTTTTTTAAATGTATCCGAAATACCCTAACCCTAACCTTTTACAAATAGTAAGCACAATCCATTGAATCAGAACAGCTAGTTTCTCCTTTTAAAGGATTTGTGTAACCATAAGAACAGAACAAATGTTTGGAGTGTTAATGAGAGAACATGTGACAATATCCTTGACCTGATATGTTGATAGAAACTTTTCTTGACCAATAATCTTTACTTAGATTGGAAGACATACCAGGGCATAAGGTCTAACTGTGTCTATGAAAACATGATATATCATATATTAAATTTATATTTACCGACAAAGAAATAAAGAGAGCTAAATAGCTTGAAATAGATCTATACTAGTCTCCCTTTATTTCTTTGTCGGTAAATATAAATTTCAAAAAAAAATAGTTTGTCACAAAAGCAACTGCGAAGGCTTCTGGATTGAGGCTGAAAGGCAAAAGCAGAAGCAGTATGCTCCATCCCATATTTGGGTAGAACAGGTTGCCCTGATAAAAAACACATAATATATCACAATATTTCTCTCCTTGATATTATCAGATATAGTTAGTTTAATATAAATCTGTAACTTGTTTTGTAGATGTGTTGCTATTTGTAGCCTTGGCATTTGGATCTGTGAAGAGCTAGTACATGAAACCCATCATCCTCAGATCAAGGAAGCTCTGAATGTAATCTGTGCTTCACTGAAAGTAAGTATGAGAACACGACAACTAAACTGAGATATGACATTGTTTTTACTATTTTTATTCTCGTATGGGCAGTTTTTTATCTATTTTAGGCATATATTTCAAATGTGTAGCATATTGAAACTTTTTCATATAGCTTACAACTTCTCACGAACTTTAATGCTTTGCAGCCAGAGCCTGTCTACTTTGTTGCCTTCTTCTATGCATGGATGATATGCTGCAATGTGTGCCCATAACAGCTCAAAAATTTAAGGTTCTGCCAGAACCCAACACCTATTGGAGTGGCTCTGCAACCTTGTTCTCTGCCACTACCGTTCTGCCTTGCTGCTTTGTCTCATACATAAGCACTGCACCAACAGCTGATAGCTGTGCAAGCAGGTAGAGAAAACATTGCTGGTGGGATTGTTGTTTGTTTATGCTAGTTGGCACTAATGCATAAATTGGTGACAACTGCGACAACAGACCATCAGAGGTTGAATTCATGGAAGTGGAATATTTTACTATTTTAAAACAGGTAACCTGTTTGTTTTTACTAACCATCAATAATCCTATTTTAATTAAATTTTAGTTAGTCATAAATAATAATGCATTAATTTAATTGTCTGTGGAAATTCTCAGTCAACTAGATCATGGTTGTCCCAAAGATGCTTTTTCAAAAGGCGACTGGACTTTCTTTGTTTTTCCTTGAAGACATTTTGCTTCTCATCCAAGAGCTTCTTCACTTCTGAAAAGAACTAGCCTGAGAACTGAAAAAGTTTCTTGGGTGAGAAGCAAAATGTCTTCAATGAAAAACAGTTGCTCTTTGAAAGAGCACCTTTGGGATGTTGATTTAATTATTGTTTTATTAATTAAGAATTAACAAATGTTACTTGCATCTTTGCATATGTATGAATGCAGGCTACTGATCACTGTGTTTTATGTTATGTGACTCTATATTTGAGTTTGAAATCCCCGATTTAGTCTAAATAACACTTTGCATAAATTATTGTGCTTTGATAGTTTCAAAAAGTTGGATTTTAAATTAAAAATAGAGCATAATTTTAAAACAGTATCTACAATGAGAGAAAATAATTGAGATATATCCTCTTTATACAGTTTGGAAACTCAATATAAAGCTCAAAAACAGTTTGTGGGAAACAATTATTGGGATTTATTTGGAACATATATTATTAAAAGATCGTTGGTTCATTTTCTAGTGAAGAAATATTAATAAGTATAAATACCAAATGCTTTGTAACTTGTCAGTTTTATTGACAGGCTATGTGCATTATTAGAATGAAATGGCAATTGACAAATGCAAATTGCAGGCTTATAACAGATGAACGAACACACTTTCTGAACTCCAACCCAGCTGTTCTGTCAAAATAGAGGGAGCCTTTATTTCTTCTAGACAGCGTGAAATCACAACTTTTGTGATTCAACCATATTGAAAGCCTGAGCAAAAGGATCTAGCCACTTCTATCAACAGCTGCAGTTAGCAGCTGGATTGCACACTGCTCCAAAATAACATGTCTTTTAAGTGGGTAGAAAGCCTTACTATGCTGCAGAAAGTATCATTCAAACAATTTTTAAGCAATTGGTGAACTCTGTTGAAATTTGATACTTGAGAAAACATACAAGTCATATGAATCACTCTGGATTCTTAACTGCAATTTAACCCAAAAGTGATTTTTTTCAAAAAGCAAATTGACTTTCTGGGGTTTTTTTCCCCTTTGAAAATGTTTCACTTCTCATCCAAGAAGTTAATTCAGTTCTAATGGTCTGATGGGGAATGGAAGGATTTAAATAAATCCTTATATAAATCCTCCCATTTCTCATCAGATTGAAAGAAGCATCTTTGAGATGACCATGAACTGAATGATTGAGAATCTCCATAGACAACTACAATTTGAGTTACTGTATAGAAAATTGTAATAGAAAAGTATGAGAGCCAGTTTGGTATAGTAGTTAAGGCATCAGGCTAGAAACCAGGTGACTGTGAGTTCTAATGCCACCTTGGGCACAAAGCCATCTGGATGACTTTGGACCAGTTATTCTCTCTCAGTCCTAGGAAGGAGGCAATGGCAAACCACTTCTGAAAACCCTTGCCAAGAAAACTGCAGGGACTTATCTAGGCAGTTGCCAGGAGTCCAAAACTGATGCCAACCACCAAAAAAAGTATGCTTTTTTAATGTACAATTGACCCCATCCAAAATTAAAGCCTGAGATATGTAAAACCAAGAATGGGAATTTATAGCTGAATTTTCAAAACAGGTTCCAGAAAATATAAGGGTACTTTTATGATTGAATTACATATACATATTTTATAAATAAATGCGGTTATGCTAGTGATGCGTTACATGGAGTTAGCAAACTTGTCTTCTATTAGGATAAATATATAACAATATTTGATAGAATGAAAAAAATGAGTTTATTTTCCCTAATATTTGAGGGAAAGGATCCCTTGGAACTCTTTAAGCCGGAGTCCCCAACCTGTGGGCCGTGGCCTCTTGGCCACCATGCATACACCTGTGCGCACGTGCACACTTCCCACTCACGGTAATGTTGCTCTGAGCGCCTCCCGGACCCTAGTGTCACTGAGCGCAACACAGGTGCTAGTCGTCGTGAGTGCTCCTTGGGCATATTGTTGCTGTGACGGCCACATGGGCACTACTGTCGCCACAAGCATCACGCATGCATTCAAGCTCCATTCACATACATTCTTGTGTGCATAAAAGCACCTCCCCCCCTCAATCTGGGCCACCACCCCAGAAGGGTTGGGGACTCTGCTTTAAGCAGAAACTGAAAATCCATCTAAATTTTTATTGACTCAAAAATTCCTATATCAAGCAACAACTGGATTTAGAAAGCCCAAAAGTCTTCCATTTTATGAATCAGAGGTTCAATTTAGAGCAGGGGTCGCCAACCTTTTGGACCTCAGGGACCACCAAACTCATAATTTTAGATCCCAGGAACCACTAACTGTTTCTGTGGGCATGGCCTAATTTGTGGGTGTGGTTTGGTGATCATGTGACTGGCTGGGCATGGCTTGTATGTAAATATTATAAATATTTATATAAATATTGAATTTTTTATATAAAAAAGAGCAACTTTTACCCAAAATTGGCTAGCAAGCAAACTCACAAAATTAATTCACAACACACCAAGCATGTAAATATTGAATTTTTTATTTTACAAAAGAGCAACTTTTACCCAAAATCAGGCAAAGCAGGCAGGCAGATTGAGTTGCTCACAGAATCACAGATTCATTCAGAAATCTATCTATCTGCCATTGGCTAGCTCAGTCTGTCACCTAAAATTTGCTAGCAAGCAAACTCACAAAATTAACTCACAACACACCATGTATGTAAATATTGAATTTTTTATAAAAAAAGAGCAACTTTTATCCATAATCAGGCAAAGCAGGTAGATTAAGTTGCTCACAGAATCATTCAGTGATCCATCTATCTGCCATCGGCTAGCTCAGTCTCTCAAATTTTTTTGCCGTGAGTCTGCACTGAATTTGCTTCCAAGCAAACCTTCAGTTCTAAGGGAGGTTCGGCTGTGCTTAGCTAGAAAGCAAGAAATCCAACCATTTCCTGCTTCCTAGCTAATCTAAATGTTCTGGCACAGCAGAACAGATGATGGTCGGAAAAAGGAAAAATAGCAACTTAGCAGGCAAGTTTGCCGGGCAAGGAGTGAGTGGGTGGAGAGGGTTCCGGCATGCCATGTGGACTGAGCAGCCTTGTGTTCCTGCGCAGCCTGGATTAATTGCTTTGGAGGGGTGCTCTGGGGGTGAGATTTCTCTGCGGCCCACCAAAATTTTCCCACGGCCCACCGGTTGGTGACCACTGATTTAGAGTAACCAATTACTCTCAGAACCCAGAATGAGCCTTCTTGGGTCCAACCTTAGATATTATATGTGAAAATATTGAACTAGTTGCATTTGAGAAGCTCTAACCTGAACTGGAGGTAGTAGACCTTTTCACTTCACAGCAACCAACATTAAAGTATGTTATCAGTGATTCAGAAGATTACAGCCACACTTTTAAGTAATATGAATTGATTGCTGTTACCTTAATTAAATTTCACAATTCAGCTATGCCTTGTAAAAAACAACTATTTCTGTCCATTGGCCCTAAATCTTCCTGTGTTTAATTTCAGTGGATGAGGTTTTAGCATTACGGGTGAAAAAAGAAAGTGTAGTCTCTCTCCGCTTTATTTTTACTAGGTATGATTTTATATAGCTTCACCTGCTTTTATTCCAAGCTAAATAACCTTAGCTGCTATAATATTTCCTCGTAGGGGAAACTACTCCAGCATCCTAATATTTTTGTAACTTTTTCATTCTTTCTAGCTCTGTATAATCCTATTTAGGATTCAGTGATACACACTATACCCAATGACATCGTACCCTGGATTTGTATGAGAATATTATTATTTTTTCATAATGTTTATAATTCTATCTCTAATTATTCCAAGCACTGAAATAACCTTTTTAATAGCAGCTGTAAAATGAGCTGACATTTCCATTGAGATATCCACAGGGGGTGGGATTCTACCAGTTTGCACCTATTTGCTAGAACCGGTTGTTAACATTCTAAGCAGTTCGGAGAACTGGTTGTTAGAAGAAATTACTAGACTAATCCTGTAAGGAAGGCAGGCAGGAAACATTCTGGTGTTGCTTATAGAAACTGCCTCTCCGTTAACCCTTACTACATTCTTGGCAGGACTAGACTTCCTGTCTCAGGAATCTAACCATACAGCAACGTGCCCGCTCCCATGTACTCCGCACAGAACTCAAAAAACATCTAGACAATGGAGAGAAGGACCTGTACAGTGACTACGGTACTGACTGTATCAAAAGTAAGTCACACAACCCGCAACTCAGCTTTAACCTTAAACCACAATCCTACTTCAACCAATCCTCCATCACCCAAGACTAGGCACGCACGCCCCTAACTATCTCAATTCCAACTACAGCTGGCCTTAAATGTAAGCTACTCAATGCAAGAAGCCTTGTGAATAAAATACCTGAATTTCTCCTTAAATTCGACATCATATTTGTCTGTGAAACATGGCTCAACGCATCTCTCCCTGACTCCATTACTACAGTAAGAGACTATCATGTTTACCAATCAGATCGTGAAATTCGTAGGGGAGGTGGTGTTGCTATCTTCTATAAAAAAGTCCTTACATCTAAAAAACATCCAAGTTATCCAGGAGTTTGCTCTTCCTGAGACCCTCATCTGTGAACTATCCTTAAATATCACATTTCGATTCTTACTATGTTACAGAGCATCTGATTATGACATCAAATATGTAAACAAGCTAAATTCACTACTAACATGGGCAACATCCTGCCCACACGCTTTTATCTTTCTTGGCGACTTCAATCTACCTCATATTAACTGGACCCTAAACGAATGTACAATTGAACCCATACATGCAACCTTCTACAATGCTGTTACAAATCTGGGACTGGAACAACTAGTAACCAACAATACTTGACTTAACAACTGCCTTGATCTCATCTTCTGCTATAGTTTGAATTTAATTTACGGAATACAAATTAAAGAACCCTTTTCCAACAGTGACCATAATATGATTGACTTTTGTCTCAACATACGCCCACACAAAAATCATCACAATGACGTAATCCCCAATTATAATTTCAAGAAAGGCAACTATGATCTTACAGACAACGATCTCTCATCCCTTGATTGGCAATCTCTATTCACTGGATGCAGTACTGTTGAAGACCATTACAACATATTTTTACTTGAAGTCAAAAGAATCATCAAACTATATGTACCAATAACAACTCCCAAAACCAGAAAAAAACAGATTACCCATAACAATAAGGAAACTTCAATCCAAAAAGAGATCACTCTGGCGGAAAAACAAATCTGGTCACGTTGCCAACTTCAAAAGCCGATACAAAAATTTATGCCACCAGATAAAGACTGAATGCACCAATTATCACATTAAACAAGAGGAAAACCACCTACGCAACAATTCCACCCGCGCTTTTTACAATTTTGTAAACAACAAACTAAAAGACTCAAGGTCCAACCCCACCCCTGATAGGATCTAATGGTAAAGACTGCAATGACGACACCATTAAAGCCACTATCTTTAACACATTCTTTGGTTCAGTATTTGTAAACAGCAATGGATCATGCCCAGTATTTCCTAGCCGAAGCACAGAAAACTACAATGATCTAATACATATTGATTTTACAGAAGACAATGTTGAAAAAGCACTACGCAATCTAAAACCATCTCTTATCTATTGGACCAGATGGAATATGTGCCTACTTCTTAAAAAAGGTATTAAGCATAATCTTTGAAAAATCTTTCAGGATCAGCTCCTTGCCTAAGCTATGGTCACAAGCCACGGTCATCCCCATCTTCAAAAAGGGAGACCCCAGCATAGTTGAAAATTACAGACCAATCTCCTTATGCTGCATCTCCTGTAAAGTCATGGAATCAATTATTAACCAATCCATTATCCTCCACTTAGAGACAAACAACCTACTCTCTAATAAACAATTTGATTTTAGAAAAAAACTATCCTGCAATCTGCAACTCTTACACTACAAAAACATATGGACTACACAACTCAATCAGGGCAAAACAATAGACGCAATCTACATAGACTTCTGTAAAGCCTTTGATTCAGTGGTACATGACAAATTACTCCTAAAACTAAAATCTTATGGTATCTCTGGACAACTGCATAACTGGATAGAAGCATTCCTGTCAAACAGACAACAAATGGTCAAAATTGGGAGCGTCCTATCAAATTCTATACCTGTCAACAGTGGTGTCCCCCAAGGCAGTGTTCTAGGACCAACTCTCTTTTTACTCTACATAAATGACCTCTGTGATCATTTTAAAAGCAACTGCGTTCTCTTTGCTGAAGATATAAAGCTGTTCAATGCCACAACTTCAAATCTCAACAAATAAATGCTCTGTCTTACATATTGGTAAAAAAAAACAGAAAATAAAATACAAGATGAATAGTCAAGACCTTGTTGATGATCCAATCTCTGTAAAGGACCTTGGAATACTCATCTCTAATGATCTAAGTGCTAGAGCCCACTGTAACTACATAGCCAAAAAGGCATTAAGAGTTGTTAACCTAATCCGACGTAGCTTTTTTCTGATAATATCACACTACTAACTAGAGCATACAAAACATTTGCTAGACCAATATTCAAATACAGCTCATCAGTCTGGAACCCACATTACGTATCTGATATTAGCACAGTTGAGAAAGTCCAGAAATACTTCACAAGAAGAGTTCTCCACTTCTCCACTCGTTGTAGAATATCTTATGCCACCAGACTTGAAATTCTAGACCTAGAAAACCTTGAATTACGCCATCTTCGGTCTGATCTAAGTATAGTATATAAAATCATACATTGCAATGACTTACCTGTCAATGAATACTTCAGCTTCAACCTTAACAACACGAGCACACAATAGATACAAACTCAAGGTTAACCGCACCAAACCTGATTGCAGAAAATACGACTTCAGCAACACAGTGGTCAATGTCTGGAATACTCTACCTGACTCTGTGGTTTCTTCCCCAAACCCCAAAAACATTTAAGCTTAGACTGTCTACTATTGAGCTGACCCCTTTCCTAAGAGGTCTGTCGGGGGCGTGCATAAGTGCACCAACATGCCTACCATCCCTGTCCTATTGTTTCTTTTATTTTTCTTATATGTACCCATTTTATGTATTCATAACTATGTATATACTTATACTTATTATCTTGTAAGCTATTGACAAATCAAATCAAATAAATAAAATAAATAATTAAAAAAAAAATCTCTGGAGCTTTTTTCCCTTCCTTTGCTGGTACTTTACTTGTGTGGAGTGACCATTCAAAGTTACAATGGCATTGAAAAAATTGACTTATGATCACATTTATGACTGTTGCAACATCCCCACAGTCATGGGAGGCCAGGGGAGGAGATGCGTGCCTCGATGTGAGTGATATTGAGTTGGCCACACCCAGCCAACAACATCACCACCAAGCCATGTCCACCTAGTCACATTACCACCAAGCCATGCCCACAGAACCAATTGTTAAAAGTTTGAGTCCCACCCCTGGATATCCACTATGACTTCCCAGATCTATCACTGCCAACTCAGATTCATTAATATATAGGCAACATTTAGGATTTTGTTTGTTTGTTTCTTTTGTCAAATTCCAATTTTTATTCATTTATTTACATTTAAATGCATTTCCCATTTTTTGTTCCCTTAATTTGCACAGATTCTTGTGGAGGTTGTTTTTTTTTATCCCTTATTGATTTTATTATCCTGAACAGTTTGATAAACAATCAGATCATTTATATACAAGTTGTAAATCACTGGTTCTAAAATGTATCCTTGAAGGGCTCAATTTTGCATGTCTCCCCAATATAACAATTATTCATATATTTTATACGTTTTATTTCTTGTTTTAATCAGTTTCAGTATCTTCTTAACTAATTCTTGAATCAAAGCATTGGTGTTATAATATTGAAATAGCTGCCACCAATAGCTTAATGAACCATTGCATTTTTCTCCAGTTGGAGTTTACAAAGAGTCTTTACAAAGGGAAACCATCAGTAGAATGAGTAATCCAAATTCAAGTACTTCCAATTGTAATTATTGCATTGTGATTTATATATATATATTTACAATTTTATTGTAAATTATAGTAACATTTATTTTGTCATTTATTGTTTATTTACATTTGTATGTATACTGAGAACTTATGCACCGGACACAAATTCCTTATGTGTTCAATCGCACCTTGCCATTAAAGAATTCTATTCTATTCCAATAGCACTTACATACCACTTCGCAGTGTTTTACAGCCCTCACTAAACAGTTTACAGAATCAGAATATTGCCCCGAACAGTCGGGGTCCTCATTTTACTGACCTCAGAAGGATGGAAGGCTGAGTCAACCTTGAGCCAGTGAGAATCGAATTTCCAGCAGTCAGCAGAATTAGCGTGCAATACTGCATTCTAATACTGTGCCACCACAGCTCATCCTACTTTGTTCTGTTCTATTATATTTAAATGTTTTCATTAGCTGATTTTTTTTCTTCTATTTATCAGGGATATGGAACTTTCTTTTAAGAAGATACCCATATTAACATAAGTAAACCTTTTCTCAGTGTACATACAGGTGAAACTCGGAAAATTAGAATATTGTGCAAAAGTTCATTTATTTCAGTAATGCAACTTAAAAGGTGAAACTAATATATGAGATAGACTCATTACATGCAAAACAAGATAGTTCAAGCCGTGATGTGTCATAATTGAGATGATGATGGCTTACAGCTCATGAAAACCCCAAATCCACAATCTCAGAAAATTAGAATTTTGTGAAAAGGTTCAATATTCTCGGCTCAAAGTGTCCCACTCTAATCAGCTAATTAAGCCATTACACCTGCAAAGGGTTCCTGGGCCTTTAAATGGCCTCTCAGTCTGGTTCAGTAGGAATCACAATCATGGGAAAGACTGCTGACCTGACAGTTGTGCAGAAAACCATCATTGACACCCTCCATAAGGAGGGAAAGCCTCAAAAGATAATTGCAAATGAAGTTGGATGTTCCCAAAGTGCTGTATCAAAGCACATTAATAGAAAGTTATGTGGAAGGGAAAAGTGTGGAAGAAAAAGGTTCACAAGCAGCAGGGATGACTGCAGCCTGGAGAGGATTATCAGGAAAAGGGGACTTTCACAAGGAGTGCATCAAGAGCCGCCACACACAGACGGGTCCTGGACATAGGCTTCAAATGTCGTATTCCTCTTGTCAAGCCGCTCCTGAACAACAAATAACATCAGAAGCGTCTTACCTGGGCTAAAGAAAAACAGAACTGGTCTGTTGCTCAGTGGTCCAAAGTCCTCTTTTCTGATGAGAGCAACTTTTGCATCTCATTTGGAAACCAAGGGCCCAGAGTCTGGAGGAAGAATGGAGAGGCACACACTGCAAGATGCTTGAAGTCCAGTGTGTAGTTTCCACAGTCTGTGTTGATTTGGGGAGCCATGTCATCTGCTGGTGTTGGTCCACTGTGCTTCATTAAGTCCAGGGTCAACGCAGCTGTCTACCAGGAGATTTTGGAGCACTTCATGCTTCCTTCCAAACATGAGTTTTATTGGGATGCTGACTTCATTTTCCAGCAGGACTTGGCACCTGCCCACACTGCCAAAAGCACCCAAACCTGGTTCAATGACCGTGGGATTACTGTGCTTGATTGGCCAGCAAACTCACCTGACCTGAACCCTATAGAGAATCTATGGGGCATTTCCAAGAGAAAGATGAGAGACATGAGACCGAACAATGCAGAAGAGCTGAAGGCCGCTATTGAAGCATCCTGGTCTTCCATAACACCTCAGCAGTGCCACAGGTTGACAGCTTCCATGCCACGCCGCATTGAGGCAGTAATTGCTGCAAAAGGGGCCCAAACCAAGTGCTGAGTACATATGCGTGCTTATACTTTTCAGAGGTCCGATATTGTTCTATGTACAATCCTTGTTTTATTGATTGCATGTAATATTCTAATTTTCTGAGATTGTGGATTTGGGGTTTTCATGAGCTGTAAGCCATAATCATCACAATTATGACAAATCACGGCTTGAACTATCTTGCTTTGTATGTAGTGAGTCTATCTCATATATTAATTTTACCTTTTAAGTTGCATTACTGAAAATAAATGAACTTTTGCACGATATTCTAATTTTTCGAGTTTTACCTGTAAATCTCAGATATTTTAGATTTTGCTTACAGTGTATTATTTGTATACTTTGGGTTTGTGTACCTATCTTAGAATCACAGACATAATTAATTCCTGTTTAAAGCTGTTCAAGAATTGGAGAATAAGTTTGATTTTACCTGAGCACTTTTTTTTACTCTGAATGTGTATTTTTCCTCTCAACAACAGTCACTTCCGCCCTCGTTATCTCCCGCTTGGACTACTGCAACGCTCTCTACATGGGGCTCCCCTTGAAGAGTCTCCGGAGGTTACAGTTAGTCCAGAATGCAGCCGCACGGATGATTATGGGCGCCCCCAAGGACACCCACATAACACCACTTCTCCGCAGAC
The DNA here is from genome assembly GCA_023653725.1 of Bungarus multicinctus. Lineage (NCBI taxonomy): Eukaryota > Metazoa > Chordata > Lepidosauria > Squamata > Elapidae > Bungarus > Bungarus multicinctus. The sequence goes on along the minus strand of CM042838.1, from coordinate 117,925,386 downwards.
TGCACTGGCTTCCTGTGGCCTTCCGGATTCGATTCAAGGTGGTACTATTAGTATTTAAAGTGCTCCATGGCTCGGGACCTGGCTACTTACGGGACCGCCTTCTGCCACAAACAACCTCCCGCCGCCCAGTACGCTCCCACAGGGTCGCCCTGCTTGGGATACCGCCACCTGATCGTTGTCGGCTGGCGACCCCGAGATTACGTGCTTTCTCTGTGGGAGCCCCCTCCCTTTGGAACTATCTCCCCCCGGAGATATGAGACACATCGGACATCCTAACCTTCCAGCGTGCAGTCAAGACCTTACTTTTTAAGCAGGCCGGCCTAGCCAATTAAAGGTTTTCTGAGATTTTTAAATTTTAGATTCAAATAAGACTTTTAATTCTATTTGATGGGACTCAATCATTTACTTACCTACTTATTTTACTCATTTATCCTATCTTCATCTATCTATATTCAATTCTGAGTTAATTACTGTTACTGTTGACTGTATCTTTATATGTTTAGACTGTATACCGCCCCAAGTCCCTTTTGGGAGAGGGAGCGGTATAAAAATACGATAAATAAATAAATAAACAAAAAATAGTAATGAAACGAACCATTTTTGTATAATAGTTAAGGTGCTATGCTAGAAACTAGAAGACCATGGAAGCTGCCTTAAGCATGAAAGCTGTCTGGGCAATTTTAGGCCAGTCATTCATTCTCTGTCAGCCGCTCCTGCCCACCTCACAGAATTATTGCTGAGGTGAGAAAAGGAGGAAGGATGAGCATTAGGTATCTTCATCACCTTGAATTATTTATAAAACTAATGAAGGTGGGATAAAAATAAATAAAAATGTTACTCTGTTGTAACACTATATTGCATTCAATAATGTTCTTTTTGTGTTTTTTTATAGTTTCCAAATAAAACAGTTGCACATGTGGCTTGCAGTATGCTTAATATGCTGGTTCATTACGTACACAGGCTACAATTATACCAGTCTGATTCACCATTAAAAATAATTCAAGTAAGTAAAAGCAAAAGGTATATTTGAACATGGATTTTCATGTAATAATATTTAGTAAAATATTTTCAGAGTGGCGAATGACACATGTGCCATGCAAATTTCACAGTGTGATATTGAAATTCACAGCTTATGGAATATTATGTTTTAATGAAAATTGGTCAAGAAGGTCAGTTCAGATATAGATTCTATGAGGAAGAATGAAAACAGGGACTAAAAATGTTTATAGCAATATAATAAATAGTTGTGCGTGTGTGTTAGTCAAGTATAATAGCTTTTTAAGGAATCATACATACTTTTCAGATATTTATCTAAAATCAGAATATATATATGGATAAAAGTTTAAAATTCCTTTAAAATGAATCAATTAATTGTGGTCATTTACATTAAGATGTTCAATCTCTTCCACAAGGGAACCAAAGGCAGTGTCACAATTGTAAACAAAATGAAAAATATTTGATCTGAAGTAATGAAATTACTGGATTAATGAAAATGGGGAGAACATTTTAATGTTTAATATGAAGTATATGAAGATTATTTTAATATCTTTCAATGTCATTTGAATGTTTTGCCATAATAGTAAAAGCTTTTAAGATGCACCAGTACAAAGCACATATTTTAAAATACATTACACTGACTCACATTGAATCAAGGTGACTGATTTCTGGGTAAATGTGATCAATATCAATTTTTACAGCACTAATAGCAATAATTCTTGAATACTGCTATTTTGACATTACTCAGTTTCATTAGCAGCTTCCAAACAACAACCTAAGACTTTGAAGAGGTTAGTCATTTTAAATAATTGCTAAGTAAGATCACAGTGATTACAAAGAACTGAATGAAATAGCTGTTTTGTATTAACAATGTTAAATTAAAACCACTAAAGAAAAATTAAATATACAATAATTAATTTACAAACAAGAGTCTATGTGACTTAAACACTACAAAAGCTAATTTTAATACAACACAAATGTTATTCACCAGATAAAGGCAATCGCACATACAATATGCAAAAATAAAAACAGCATAATTTTTCTTGTTCAGAAAAAAATTAAGCTTAGAAAGATAGACCTATATATTATTAAAACTCTCCTTTAAGCAAAATGGTGCATTGTAGACAACAATTTTTGAACCAAGGTACAGAAAGTCTTCAACTTATAACAGTTGAAAAAGTGACTTGTGACCATTTTTCACACTTATGATCATTGCAGCATCTGTAGTCAGATAATCAAAATGCAGCTGTTTGGCAGCTGACCCATATTTATGCTAATTGTAGTGTCCTAGGTTGATGTGATCTCCTTTTGTGACCTTTTGAGAAGCAAAATCAATCATTTCACTTAACTATATTGGTAACTTAGCAAGTACAGTGATTCATTTAACAACTATGGCAAGAAAGATTGTAAAATGGAGCAAAACTCACTTAATCAATTTCTCACTTAGCAATACAAATCTTAGGCTCAATTTTGGTCATAAGTCAAGGATTACCTGTACCTCAAACAGGCTAGCTTATAGAATGTGTCCAAAATCTGGGACCCATGATTCCAATAGAAATGAAATTTGGCAAATGTTATAAAACAGGAGTGTCAAACTCAAATTCAGGATCACATGTCAGGGGCACCTGTGGTGGTCAAGTGCTAAGGCAGGACTTCTCTGAGACCACTCTCACTCTCATTATAATCTCCTTCCTTCTTTCTTTTTCTTCTTTTTCCTTCCCTCTTCATTTTTTCTTCTTCCTTCCCCTCTTTCCTTATTTTTTATTCTTTGCTATCTTCCCATCTTTCCTTTTTTTCTTCATTGTCTTTCCTCTTTCCCTTTCTCCTTTCCTGTCCCTTCTTGCATGCTCAAATGCAAAAGGGGAAACATTTCTCCTTTTGTTTTGTTTTTAATTTGTTTTGATAGCCCTCTGCCAGTGAAAATGGAGCCCAGGGGAGCCACATGTGCCCCCCTGTTTTCCTTGGCAGAGGGCTGCAAGAGGCTGTCGCAGGTGAAAATGGGGCACGGGTGAGCACCCCAAGCTCCTTTTTCACTGGCAGAGGCACCATGGGCCAGTCCTTTGCTGTTTCCAGGCCAGCCCTATGGGCCAGATCTAAGCATTCCGTGGGCCCCATGAGTTTGATACCCCTGTTATAAAACATATCATGACATAAACATTATAATAAAACAGTTATGACATAAGACAAAATATCATGAAACTTGTCCTGCTGATGTTTGACTGCTATATAGTTCAACGTTTGCTATTCTCAAAACAGAAACCTCCCTGAATGTATCCCAGCTATTCTACTGAAGATAGTACACTAGAAATTTGTTATTGTTGAAGGCATTGAGGAATCTGGTAAAGAAATATTTTTGAAAGGATGGCCCAACAGGTCATTGGTAGTCTAATTTCTTTTTAAAAATATGCTTCATTATCTGTAGGTATTGATAGCTACCATCACTCATCTCTTGCCCAGTACAGAAGCTTCTTCTTACGAGCAAGATAAAAGGGTAAGCAGATTTCTTTTATGTTACTCTATTGCAATGTATATTTATGACAATGCAAAATCAAAGAAGTACAGATAGTTTGGGTTATAAATGAAACCATGAAGTATATGTGCAAATTGCATTCGTAGGCTTCAGCTCCGTTGGTCCTGGATGGACAAGGAACTTACGTCTCTCCTCTTGTGTGTTGCTTCCTCATGGACATGTTCCTACTCTCACCACTATCAATTCCATTTCACTTACTTACTTATTTACAGATTTTTATTTTGTCATTATTTTTTTATTCAGTCAGCTCAAGGCAGCATACCTCAATAATGCTCCCACATGCTATTCTTCCTGAAACTAGAACCTTGTGAAGTAGGTTAGGCTAAAAGACAAGGACTTGCCCAAAGTCACCCATGTTCAAATGTACATTAAAAGAGCAAAAGGTCAATTATTTATTTATCTTTTACTAAACAAGAAATCACAGAGTTGAATTTCATCATCTACAATTAGAAGATGATTATAGAATATAGTAATACAAAGCCTCCTTCTGACTTCAGAACGCACTCTGTAAATTCGAGGTGGTCATGTCAACAGCATTATTAACTGGAATACTGTTAATAGAAGTGTATAAGGCTGCAGAGTTATTGATCTTTGTGAAATATTATAAAATAGATATGTGCGACATAGACACTCAGCCTTTGGTCATGCTGTGTAACAAAAAGTGCTATAAATTGTTACACCGGTTTACCCTGAGAACACTGCTATCGTCTATCCCTTTCCTTTCAGCTCACAGTAGTTGGGCTTCCTTTTCTGATCACTATAAGATAGACCCAACAATTTCACCCTATGTGGAAAGAAGAGAAAAATAAATGTAAGAAACCAAGTGATCCAAGATTCAGGATGCAAGTTACATCAATGCATTATATTATCCATTAAATTTTATTCTTCCATTTCTATGCATTATAGCAGTTACAAGTTTGTTATGAACACATGTAAAGGAAAAGAACTAAAATCAGTACAAGTGAATGCATGGAAAGGGTTTCTTCAAAAGGACAGGAAGAAATGATGACCTCTTTTTTCTACCTAGAAGGGCAAAATTGTGCTTCCCAATTTCTGTCCAATACATCCTAGAGAAGATAAATCCTTTATTTATTTTTCCTGCTAGGTTCATCTTCCACTGACTACAAAGGTATTTCACAGCAGGTTCAATTTCCAATGAGTAACTGATCCAGCAAGGGTCTTTAATGTGAAACAAATTCTTTTCTGTGATATAGGTCCCTTTTATGTTTTAATTTCATACAAAAGTAGCACAATGACCTGGATCCAAAGCTTGCAGTCTTCAAAAGAAAGTCTGTTCTATCTGTGGAATAGCTGTGATATGCTAGTTTGTGAGAACATAGAAGGAATCTCCTTTGGCAAGTTTCCCCTTATAGATTATTATATACCCAGAACATTTTCTATAAGTTGGAGTGATTTCCCAAACCTTTATTATTTATGTGTTAGATTTATATAGGAGCTTAAGTGAGAAAGGAAAATTGTGTATTGGCACTGCTATTATTACTGTTTGACTGTGACTTAAGGACAGTTCAATGGGAATTCAAGGAGAGTGCAGCATATTGGGCAAAATAACATATCGGACAATTGTCTCAATGAACCAGGAAAAACGGTACAGTGATTCAGAAATGGCTCAAAATCGTGGGGTTTCCCATGTTCGCTTTTTTAAAATGCCAAAGCTGTTTAATGTTCTTTTATCCATAATAGTAAAAATTTTAAAAGTTGACATTAGAATTTCAGTCATTGCTGAGAACGTATACCATAAATGATTACATATCTACTTTGCTTTTTTTATACTGTATATCTATGTACAAAAATAAGAACATTTTGCTTAATCATTCTGCTATACATTGGTTACAAATATAGTTCATCTAAAACAGTGGTTCCCAAAGTGGGTGGTACCGCCCCCTGGGGGTGGTGGGATGGTTAAGGGGGTGCTAAGAGGCAAGGGGGCCAGCAGGGGGGGTGCTAAGAGGCGGCAGGGGGGCATTCGAGGTGCCGGCTCCACAGGGTCACTCCATTGACCGTTGCATTGCTCGAATGCAGAACCTGCGCGTGGCACCTCGAATATGGAACCCACGTGCGGCAAGCCTTGCCAAGCCTGGGGGGAGGGGGAGGTGGTGGAAAAGGGGCGCCTTAGCTTGCAGGCTGCCCTCTCCGGTGGAAGTGGTAGAGGCACGCTGGAAGGCCCGAAAGCAAAACCCTCCCAAGGCGCGCAGTGGAAGGGGTGAGTGGTCCGTGTTAGGGCCCCCTTCCCCAGAGGAGAACAAGGGAGCGCGCAGCACCCGCCCAACCTCCACCTCTCCAGCCAGCCAGGATTGCGTGCAGGATGTGGGTGGGTGCAGCTGCGGTTCTCCAAGGTGCGTGGCTCGGTTCAGTTCGGCTTTACGTGGCCAGGCCGGACCTAGAACCTAGCCTCCCTCTGCAGCCTGGTTCTTCCGACCGAGCCCTGTGCTTGCTTGCTTGCTTTCCAAGTGATCATTCCCTCCGCCTCCCCTCCGTCGGTCTAGGCTGCTTCCACATGCCTCCCTCCTCCCGGGCAGAGCGTAAAGCTGGGTGGAGCACTTCCCCGAAGTTGGGAGTCTCTGAGCGTGTGCAGAGTGCCTCCCCTTGCTTGGCCCAATGGAAGTGGACCTTGGGTCGAAACAAAGAGCATCGCTGCCCCGGGGAGGTTGGCATTTCAAAATTGGATGCCAAAGAAAGAACTGGGGCAGGGGGCTGGAGAAGGGGCAGAGGGGCAGCTACATTAAGGAGCAAGAAGATCTTAACCATGGTTTAAAATTATGTCTCTTTGAAATTCTGTTGGGTTTAACTCTCCCACTGAAACTGAATGAATTGTCTTTTAGTAGGATCAAGCCTTACTTATTTGTTTATGTATTTTTATTATCAAATTTGGATAACACATACTGAGCTACAAAGTGCTTCTCATATGCATTTCTTCTGTAGCATAAGCATAAGCTACAGTTAAAAAGGAAGCACGAAAAAGCAAATCAAATAAATTATTCTTCATGGTTATCTGTAATTTAGAAATCTTTCTACTACAGCTGGTGGTATCTCTACTTCTTTGTTTGTTGGACTGGACAATGGCATTGCCACTGCGGACATTATTACAGCCTATTCATCCTGCAGCATCTGAAAATGATAAAACTGAAAAATCTGTTCTTAATTACATATATAAGGTATTGGTTACTCCTTTTACTTTTAGTTTGATTTTATGAAAAAAATGTCTTTGAATTTTTTTAACATTTTCTTTTTGCAAATAAGAGAAGAAGCAAAACTGAGCAAAGATAGAAGAGTTATTTTCAAGTGTATTTTTCCCCCAGAATTGTAAAAACCCTGAACAACTTTGATAAGTGCAACATACTTCTCAGTGAATGAGAAGTATTTGCACCTTGTTTCATTCACTTCCACTGATTACAGCTAACAAATCCAAATGGTTTTGTCTGAAGCTTGTTTACTGGTCGTATAAGTCAGAGAATCCGTCTTATGAAAGGAAAAAGGCAAAATACCTAATTCATACAAAACATATGAGTAGAATTTCACAGCTGTGCCTGTTGGGAAGAGTAACCAGCAGAAATAATTGGAGAATCTTCTCTATTCTCTGACAAGACAAAATCTGAGCATAGATGGACATTCCTAATCACAATGTAGTTTGGACTATTCTCTGAATAGAAATCATGTATTAAAAATTCAAAAATACAGTGAAAATAGAATAAAATAAATTATTTTGAAACCTTCAGATTTTATAAATAAAAGCAAAGAACTAATCTAACAGAATAAAACAATATTAAATATTAGGACAGATTGAAAACATTTTGGAAACCAGAAAGGTTTCTTTGCTATTCTGCTTGGGTCCTTTGCATGGACCCAAGCAGAATATGGGCATTTATAAACATTTTTATTTATTTAAAACTTTTACATAGCTACCCATCTTCTAATTAACTCTGGGTGGCTTCCAATCAAAAGTTATAACAGCATATAAAGCCATATTAAAACTATAAAACTAAACACAGTAAAAAAAATTACAAGCAACAAAAACCTGGTGCTAAGCCAGACTTCTAATCTGCAGTTATCAAATTTTATCCAAAGCTTCATGGAAAAGTCATGTCTTCAGACTTTATAGAAGGCTCGGAGGGTAGAGGCCTACTGAACTTCGTGTATGTGTGTTTGTGTGTAAAGTGTTCCATAAGTCGGGGCTGCAATAATAAAGGTGCGCTCCCATCAGATGGCAATATTTAGGGGAAGGCACTAGGAACATGCCCATCCCATCTGGCTAATGTTGCACAGTTAAAGGAGTGTTTTCATTGACACCTCTGGGGAGGCAAACTGAAACATCAGTCTCAGATGAAATCTCAATCTAGATCAGGGATGTCAAACTCAAGGCCCACGGGCCGGATCTGGCCTGCAAGGTGCTTAGATCTGCCCCATGGGGCTGGCGTGGAAACAGCAAAGGACCGGCCTGCGGTGCCTCTGCAAAAATTGAGGGTTCCCCCCCATGCCCCATTTTTACTGGCACAGGGCTATCAAAACAAACTAAAAACAAAAGGAGAAATGTTTCCCCTTTTGCATTTGAGCATGCAAGAAGGGACCGGAAAGGAGAAAGAGAATCAGAAAAGACAAAGAAAAAGATGGAAAGAGAGCAAGAAAGGAAAAATAAGGAAAGAGGGGAAAGAAGAAGAAATTAAAATGAAGAGGGAAGAAAAAAGTAACGGAAGAAAGGAAGGGATTATAATGAGAGTGAGGGAGGGTCTCAGGGAAGTCCTGCATTAGTACTTGGCCATCACAGGTGCCCCCAACAGAAGTCCCATGTCATGCCCTCCATGGCCACGGGCACGCCCCCCCAGCCCTCCGAGGTCAAACACAACCCTGATGTGACCCTCAAATCGAGTTTGACCTCCCTGATCTTGATAAAAACATTGGGGATTTAATTTTTTTAATAACAATGATTTTCCAAACTGAAAAATCCTAAAAAATCAAAACACCAGTAACAAGATTCTTCAGTATCCAGCCATATTCAGTAGCAGTTCATTTTAGAAGGCTACTCTTGGATAGGAATGTGACGGTCAATTTGGATTGAAGAGATCCAGTTGAAGTCACTAATTGAAACACTAACTTCACTGGATTAACCCAGAATACATTTCTCTTTCTCTCTTAGACCAATATACCTCATTCAGTTATAATTACAGGAACAAAATGGGAAGTGACCCTCATATACTGCATGAAAGGAAAAGCAGGTTATGAATACAATAATGGATACATTAAATAATAATCACATATCATGAGAACAGTTACAAATCAGAATAATATGAAATGATTTTTCATCATCTTTTCCTTTGACAAATAAAATTATGTAGTTATATCACAGATTTAAGAAATCTGTGTATCCTAGATGGATTTTATGTCAACCTTCTGAGAAGTAATCCTGGTTTCACTTCAGTCTTTCATACTTTTATACATAGATTTTAATACATTTTGGGTTTTTTTAAGGTTCTTCATGGATGTGTCTATGGATCTCAGTGCTTTAGTAACCTGAAGTATTTTCCAATGAGCCTGTCTGATTTAGCATCTTTGGATTATGATCCTTTTGTGCATTTGGAAAATTTAAAAGAACCAGAACCACTCCATTCACCTGATTCAGAACGGTCTTCTAAACTCCAACCAGTCACAGAAGGTTTGTTTGCTTTAATTAACTTCTTTCTCTGGTCTAGTCCTATAAATTTATTGTAATAGTTCAGTTAGAGATTATAGGTAGTATCAATAAGTATTGAATAGATTAATAATTTTGAATAATTACAACTCCTTTTGGTACAATAAGTACATCTTTACAACACGCATCAACTTCATAACAGATTTTTCTTTACCCCAGTAAACAAGTAAAACATTTTTTAATTTTTATTGCTAGCAAATATTTACATATGTTATTTAGCAAGCAATCAGATACAACATGTTTAATTTAGTATGCACTATTTTGTAATTCTTAAAGTTTGCTTCATCCTTATGAACTTATTTTTTCAAACTATGATTTAATTTTTTCTCTAAAAAATAAATACCTTGAATTTTAATTTAGATTTTTTTTCTTGTATGAAATATCAAATGGTACTAGTGAAAATAAATTTGGGAGACATAGGCTTTCATACTGAGGCTAAATATTCTGTGTAGGATCATTCTCCTCCAATATTAAGCTGTTCCCTTTAGGCTTCCTTAAAGGTATTAAGGACTAGATAAATACAGAACCTTTTTGTAGCAGCTGTGTGCTAACAGCAGGTGATTTTGTGGTCTGTAGTGACTCCGTGCTGTTTTTTTTATGTGGAGAAAATGGCTAATCATTGTGCCCTTGTCTAAGGCATGCTTCATCATTTTCAAGTACTTTTTGGCCAAAGAATTCTGAACACAGAGCTGTCCTCTAATAAGCTCAGTATTGGATTGAACAAATCTGATTTGAGAACTATTGGCAGGAGGAACGGTAATTATTAAATTTACTGAGCAGTGAAGCAAGCTACTGTAGTTGGCTTTTTGTCAAATGGCTGTGGTCTTATTAGTGAAGAGTAATCATCTGCAGGGTCAGAATGAAAGCAGCACCGAAGGATTCATTCCCTCCTAATTACAGTTTCACCTATACATATTATGCAAAGCTAATATTTAAACTAGTTGCCAAGATTAATTTCCTCTACATGTTACATTGCAAGTGTAAAGAATTGTAGCCAGTTTTTGTGCCTTACTGCTTTTGTATGCTGTAATAATGTATAATTATGGGTTCACAGCAAATACTCTATGATTTGTTTAATCTGCCTATTTGAAAAGACAACCTTGAATAGTTCCCTCCGCCTCTTCTTAAATTAGTATCTATTGGAGAAAACACCAGCATTGCTGTCCTTTATTTGTGCATTTCCACACAGGAGTAAATTCTGGGTATTTTTTAAAATCCTAAATGAGATTTTTTTCCCTTCTATTATATTGTCTTAGGTAAATTAATAACCTATTTTTAAAAGATCCCTGACAATCCTGGTTGGGTGACCAGTATATATAGCAACTATTTTGTCAATTTTGGCACTCCTAATAATATTAAAATTTCAGTATTTTTCATTTTCCATAGGAGCCTACAATTCTAAAAGATATGAAGCTGATTGTTGCTTACATGAGTCAGAATGAGTTCATATCAAAAAGCATGACCTAAATCATATTTGGTACACAACAGTGTTAGCATAATTCTTTGATTGTCTTTCTTCTCACTTTCTAAGATTCTCCTTTTATTTTAAGACTTGATATGATTCCAAGTTGTTTGTGTCAGAAAGAAATGTTGCTATTATTGGCCTACAAAAATAAGTTATCTTGAACACATGGCAATAGTATTATTCTCTAAAAAAGATACATTATTTTCAGATTTAAGTCATTTTTTTCCAGCAAAACTGGGAAGTATATTAAATACAGCTTGTTTGAAGCTTGTGTTGTTTCAGAATGTTTACACTCTAAGGAAATATTAAGAACTCTATAATGCCATTCAGTACAATGTTGAAATCCATAGCTTCATAAATATGTCAAGCTCTCAGAATTAATATTAATGAAAAAGAGGGAACTACAGGTCAAGAGCTGGTTCCCCTATGAGGCAACTTCAATTAAAGGTCAGCAGATAATGAATTAGTTACAACACAAAATATGCTATATAAACTGTACTAAAAGAAAAAGGCACTGTGAGGATTAGAAGAACCAAGTTTGACCACACATTATGGCACTACACTCATCTTTTATAATAACTCTGTACACAGATGTCAATCATTCTTCCCACTAAGAATCTCATTGTCAAGGGAAAAAACATTAAATCTAAATCTGAGGGTATCTGTATATCTCTTTCTCCGTGTGTATCTATATTTATGTAATAGCTTGAAGCCTTTAGTTGGCAGGTGCTAGTTTTCTGCCCTGAAAACAGCTTTTCTAAAATTTGTAATTAAATCAAATTAAATTAAAGAGTCATGTTTTTTAATATCTGCCTGCTCGTTTTCAAATCTAAATGAAGACACCATTTGGATTGTTCTATAGCTTCAGGCTTCGGGAATATGCAAGCCTTCTTTAGCATAAAGATTTGTGCTTATTTGAAAATAGGGTTAGAAAAATTATTGTTTTTTATATATTAATAATATTGTAGTTAATTCACAACTGGCTATCATTCCTATCAGCTTTTGAATATTAATTTAAAGCATTATAATTAACTAGGTTCAGTAGAAAAATTATTAAAGTCTTCTAATGAATAACAGTATAAATCTATACACATTTATTTAGTGTCATCGGTAAATTCAGTAAAAATTACTCCCAGCAAAACATATTCAAGATCTCAGATTTCAGCCTAACATCAGGACTGTAATTATTTCTTTTCTGTTTTCTTTTCTTGAAAATCTTTTCTTGAAAGTCTAAGTATGGTATATAAAATCATACATTGCAATGACTTACCTGTCAATGAATACTTCAGCTTCAACCATAACAACACAAGAGCACACAATAGATACAAACTCAAGGTTAACCGCACCAAACTTGATTGCAGGAAATACGACTTCAGCAACAGAGTGGTCAATGTCTAGAATACTCTACCTTGACTCTGTGGTTTCTTCCCCAAACCCCAAAAACTTTAACCTTAGACTGTCTACTATTGACCTCACCCCTTTCCTAAGAGGTCTGCATAAGCACACCAACGTGCCTACCATCCCTGTCCTATTGTTTCTTTTATTTTTCTTCTATGTACCCATTTCATGTATTCATAACTATGTATATACTTGTACCTATTATCTTGTAAACGATTGACAAATCAAATAAATAAATAAAACAAGCACTTTTCTTTGTAACTATTTCTGTTGTTAAATATTTATTTATTTATATATATATATATATATATATATATATATATATATATATATATGGATCTTTGGTTCTTCGGGTTTTCTCCCGCGTAGAGTTGGAAATATCTAGGCGACGTTTCGATGAAGTCTCATTCATCATCTTCAGGCTTGTGTCTTCGGCCTTGTGCTTCTCAGAGAAGCACAAGGCTTCACTCTGAGAAGCACAAGGCCGAAGACACAAGCCTGAAGATGATGAATGAGACTTCATCGAAACGTCGCCTAGATATTTCCAACTCTACGCGGGAGAAAACCCGAAGAACCAAAGATCCACATACAAATACCCGCGAAAATCTCCGAAAACATATATATATATATATATATATATATATATATATATATATACACACTTTGTGTTACAACACCCTGTTAAGCCCCAATTAAGGGAGAAAGCATACTGCTTTCTTTTCTGTCCTTCGGCTCATCACCAGAGACCATACCGACAGAAAGCTATTTGTTTCGCTGTCTTTTGTTTACATGTGTGTAAGATTTTGAGCTGATAAATAATTAAATAAGGGAGACTAAGATAGATCTATTTCGAGCTAGTAGGTCTAGATTTATCCTAGTCTCCCTTATTTAATTATTTATCAGCTCAAAACTTTACACACACATACACATACACACACACATACATATATATATATAATCAAAATGAAATTAATTTATTAGAACTGTTAACAGTCATAATTTTTCTAAAATAGTGTTGTCTATGAGAAAATATCTCTCAGTATCACTTCAGCTTTGAAAATCAGTTTTCTTCTTAATGTGCTGACTGTGTTTGCTGCTTCTGTCTTTGTTCTGTATTTGCCATAATCTCCACAGTGGCCTTCTCTTTTTCAAGAAGGAAAACGAATCGCTTCTGTTCATATTTTTCATTTCTCTGTGCTGTTGAAATGTTAAAATATTTTTTACAGTTATTTGTATTTCGAAAGTTGTATTCTCTGTAAAATTGCTTTCTTTATATTGTCCTTTAACAATTGTTTCTGTTTTGTTTGAAATGCATATTATCCACAGTTAACAGTATTTTTCTTACCACACTTTATGAATATGGTATCATGCAGGTCATACTGCATCTCTTCAGAGTCCCTTAACATTTAAATATTTATTTATTTATTTATTTATTTATTTAATCAAACTTTTATACCGCTCCCTCTCCCAAAAAGGGACTCGGGGCGGTGTACAGCCTACTAAAAAACATACAATAAATATAATAAATACGATTAAAAATAGATTAAATAATTAGATCCGGCTGTCTATTCAAAATTCAATTAAAAATTAAAAGCTAATAAAACCCCAATTAAAATTAATTAAAAACCAAAAACACAGTTACTGGGCCAGGCCAGCCTGTTTAAAAAATAGGGTTTTCACTGCGCGCCGGAAGGTCAGAATATCCGTCATAGCCCGTATCTCCGGGGGGAGATCATTCCATAGGGAGGGAGCTCCCACAGAGAAAGCCCGAACTCTCGGGGCCGTCAGCCGACAACGGCCAGGCGGCGGAACCCCAAGTAGGGCAACCCTGTGGGAGCGTACTGGGCGGCGGGAGGTTGACGATGGCAGTAGGCGGTCCCGTAAGTACCCAGGTCCCGAGCCATGGAGCACTTTAAATACCATCAGTACCACCTTGAATCGAATCCGGTAGGCCACAGGAAGCCAGTGCAGCCTGCGGAGAAGCGGTGTAACGTGGGAGCTCCGAGGGGCACCCACAATCACCCGCGCGGCTGCATTCTGGACCAACTGTAACCTCCGGAGACTCTTCAAGGGGAGCCCCATGTAGAGAGCATTGCAATAATCCAGGCGGGAAATAACGAGGGCGGACGTGACTGCGAAGTGCGCCCAGATCCAGAAAGGGCCGCAACTGGTAAATCAGACGTATCTGATAAAAAGCCCCCCTGGCGACGGCTGTAATGTGCTCTTCTAAAGACAGCCGTACATCCAGGAGGACGCCCAGATTGCGCGCCCTTTCCACGGGGGTCAAAACCTCTCCCCCCACGGCCAGCGAAGGAACCAGCTGGCTGTATCTGGGCGCAGGAAACCACAGCCACTCGGTTTTGGTCGGGTTGAGACGGAGCCTGTTACGACCCATCCAACTCCGCACGGCCTCCAGGCACCGGGACATCACTTTGACGGCTTCGTTGGGGTGGCCCGGGGTGGAGATGTACAGCTGAGTATCATCAGCGTACTGATGGAACTCCACCCCGAAGCCACGGATGATCTCACCCAGCGGCTTCACATAAATGTTGAACAGCAGGGGCGAGAGCACCGACCCCTGAGGCACCCCACACAGTAGGGGCCTCGGGGCCGACCTCTGCCCCGCTGTCAACACAGATTGCGAACGGTCGGAGAGGAAGGAGGTGAACCACCGCAACACGGTGCCCCCCACTCCCAACCCCTCCAACCGCCGCAATAAGATACTGTGGTCGACAGTATCAAAAGCCGCTGAGAGATCTAATAGGACCAGGACAGAGGAACAACCCCTGTCCCAAGCCCTCCAGAGATCATCAACCAACGCGACCAAAGCCGTCTCCGTGCTGTGCCCGGGCCTGAAACCCGATTGGAGAGGGTCAAGATAACTCGCTTCATCCAGGTACTGCGGGAGCTGACGTGCCACCACACTCTCAACAACCTTCGCGACAAAACGAAGGTTGGAGACAGGACGATAATTAGATAACAATGCTGGGTCCAGGGATGGTTTCTTGAGGAGGGGCCGCACCACCGCCTCTTTCAAGGCAGCAGGCAGCAGCCCCTCTCTCAAGGAAGCGTTTATAATGCCCTGGAACCAGCCTCGTGTCACCTCCCGAGTGGCCAAAACCAGCCAGGAGGGACACGGGTCCAACAAACAGGTGGTGGCATTAAGCCCCCCCAGTATCCGGTCCACGTCCTCCAAAGTAACAGGGTCGAACTCAACCCAATTGACCTCACCGATATCCACCCCCACCCCCCCGCCCGGAAATGCCCAATCGGAGTCCAGTTCGCTCCGGATCTGAGCGATTTTGTCCTGCAGAAACCTGGAAAACTCCTCAGCCCGTCCCTGCAAGGGGTCCTCCCGCGCTCCCACCTCCAGGAGGGAGTGGGTCACCCTAAACAGGGCGGCTGGGCGGTTTTCCGCGGACGCAATAAGGGTGGAGAGGTAAGACCTCCTTGCCATCCTTATCGCCACTAAATACGTCTTAATATAAGAACGTAATAGTGTTCGATCAGACCCAGAGCGGCTAGCCCTCCAATTACTCTCTAGGCGTCTTTTCCGGCGCTTCATCTCTCTTAGCTCCTCAGAAAACCAGGGAGCCACATGGGATCGGCACCGGGTCAGAGGCCGCAAGGGCACGACTCGGTCAAGGGTCCCAGCAGCCACCCTATCCCAGGTGGCAACCAAGCCCTCAACCGAGTCGTGTGTGTGAGCTTCGGGAAATGGCCCAAGCTCCGTCAGGAACCTATCAGGGTCCATTAGGCGCCTGGGGCGGTACCATTTTAATGGTCCCGCCTCCCTGCGGTCAGGGGGCGCGGAACGGAAGTCGAGCTTCAGGAGCGAGTGATCCGTCCATGACAGGGGTTCCACAACTATATCCCCCATACCCAGATCACTCTGCCACTGATCAGAGACAAAAACCAGATCCAAGGTGTGACCTCCCATGTGAGTAGGGTCCCGAATTAACTGGGTCAGGCCCATGGCCGTCATGGAAGCCATGAACTCTTGAGCAATCCCCGAGGCACCGCCGGCAGATGGCAGGTTGAAATCCCCCATGACCATAAGCCTGGGGGTCCCAACCGCCACGCCAGCTATAACCTCAAGGAGCTCAAGCAGGGCCGCTGCCTCATAGCAGGGAGCCAGGTATGCGACCAGCAAGCCCACCTGAACCTTGGGACCGAACTTCACGAAAAGGAGCTCACACCCGGTCGTCTGAGATACAGTGGCTTCCCTCGGACACAGATCCTCCTTAATAACTATCCGCAACCCCCCCTCCCCTCCCCTGGGCCCTCGGCCGATGAAAGACCCGAAACCCGGCTGGGCACATCTCCACCAGAGGGACTCCCCCCTCCTGGCCCAGCCAGGTCTCGCTAACTCCCACCAGGTCCGCGCCCCCCTCACAAATCAAATCATGGATGAGGGGGGCTTTATTAACAACGGACCTGGCGTTACATAACATCAGCCGAAGGCCCAGGGCCCGATTGCTCAAACCCCCTGGGGAACGGGAGATGACAAGGGGGTCGGAGCGCGCCACAGCAAGCAAACAGCGAGGGCGCGCTCCCAGCACAGAATATGGCCCCCTACAACCGCCAAATCTGCCCCTCCCGCTCACCGTATCAATAGATTTAATTCCACCCTCCCCGATGACCCCCCCCATCCTCAATACAGTCCTGTCCGGATTCTGACTCTCCCGGCCACGCCCAACCCCCGGCCTGGTCCCAGCCTCCAGCGAGATGTCCCCCAACATCTCGCCGGATGTAATGTAATTTCTAATAGATAGAAATTACATTTTTAATGCTATCAGTGTAATCTAAAGTATTGAATTTTTTTGTGTTTTTCAGTAAAATCTCATATGCAGCAAGGACTGATCTCTGTGGCAGCTCGTACTGTGATAGCTCATCTCGTGAACCACTTAGGCCATTATCCAATGAGCGGGGGGCCTGCTATGCTAACAAGTCAAGTATGTGAAAATAACGACAATCCTTTCTGCGAGAACCTTGAACTTTCTCCTGAGCTTTTTGAGAACCCCAATCTCCAGTTCTTTGTATTAAATAATACCACATTAGTTTCATGTATACAGATAAGAGCAGAAGAGAACATGCCTGGAGGAGGTTTGTCTGCTGGACTTGTCTCAGCCAATTCAAATGTCCGAATTATAGTGCGGGATCTGTCTGGGAAATATTCTTGGGATTCTGCCATCATGTATGGGCCTCCCCCTCTATGTAGCCTAAGTGAACCAACCACTTTTATGCTTTCACTACCCCATCAAGAGAAATCAGAAAATGCCTCAGAACCTCCTGCATATACAGAAGAAATGTATGTAAAGGACGGAATTACTCTTCCACTAAAAAGAAGGCTTAGAGACACTATGCCAACATGGGATACAATAAAGGATGAAGAAGATGCCCTTGATGAGCTTTTGCAATATGTGGGAATCACTAGTCCTGAGTGTTTACAGAGGACAGGTGTGTCTCTCAATATACCTGCTCCTCAACCTATCTGTGTGTCAGAGAAGCAGGAAAATGATGTAATCAATGCAATCCTTAAACAGGACACTGAAGAGAGAGATTTTATTGAAAAGCACTTCAGTGACTTAAATATGAAGGCTATGGAGCAGGATGAACCAATTCCACAAAAGCCCTATTCGACATTTTACTATTGCAGGTTACTCCTTAGTATTCTTGGAATGAATTCTTGGGATAAAAGGTAAAATGATAATATTATTTGCTCTTAAAGTCAACATAATTTGGTCTTTTTCAGAACTGAGAGAGATTTTAAGTGGCATACATGCTACTACTAAAAACAGTAGCAGTATATATCTTCTCCTTCCAGGACAGCCATTTCTTGTTTAGCGACTACCTCGGTTGCAAATGAAATAGTAATAAATAGTAATAAAATCATTTTTTGACCAGTGAATACATTTACAACCAAAATTTTTGGGTCAGAAAAAAATCTTCAGTGTGAAACTGATTAAAGTTTGGTCAATTTCAGACATCAGGCAAGCTGGACAAAAGGTTCTGATGAACTGATTATGGTTACAGAGTGGTTAACCTGCCACTAGCACTTTTTGGGGAAGTGCTATGCTACCAAGAAAAGCAGCTCAGGAAGAGAGAGCTTGTTTAAACAATCTCTTCACCCTGAGAGGAGACAAAAAAGGGGAAAAATCTTGTCAGGTATAGGACACTGTGTAAGAGAACATTATATGAATGAGGCAACAGCAACTAGTGATCTTCAGAGCATCTCTTTCTCTCTCTCTCTGTCACATGTTCACTTAGCAACCTTTTCATTTAACAACAATGTCACAAATGAATTGCAGTCGCTAAATAAGAAAAGGATGTAATGAAATTAAATCCAAATATTCTCTCACTTCTGTATTAAGATTTTCTTAGCCATAAGTGTACATAATGTAAATCAGTACACAACTGTAGGAGGATAGTCGTTTTGTTTGTATTATGACACATTACAGAAGAGAAACAGCCAAATATATGCCATAATGTATTAATGTATCATCAAAGTCCTATCTACTTCTCACATATGCCTTCCTAGATGCCTTCTAATGTTCACAAGTCTCTAGTCCTAATTTGAGAGCAGTTTGGTTTAGTGGTTCATGTGCCAAAGGGGAATGTTGTTCAGGCCACCAGGTTAAAGAAGTGGAATGAAGTAAGAATTACAGTAAAGGCGATAATAATGATTCAGAAGATTACCCAGGATAAAAAATATTTTTGTGTGTATGTATGTATCTGTGTAAATAAAGATCTTTTCATTTTTTATGTGAAAAGATTTTTCAAAAGGCAAGAAAACTGTAGGAGATATTAATAAATAGAAATGAAAAGGTGTTATTGTTTGCTATTCTACACAGATAATGAAAACATTTTTATTAAATTTCCTCATGTAGAAGAAGCTTTCATCTTCTGAAAAAAAATGAAAAACTACTTCGAGAACTTCGAAATTTGGATTCAAGACAATGGCAAGTTATTTGCTATAAGCAATTTTTGTGTGGTCATAATTTCCTTTTTTAAATTGCACTTCAATGTAATTTTTTAAAATAACGTAGATTTCAAGTTGTTATATAAGTTCTATCAATTTCTATGACAAAATGTAAACGTGTATTTAAAAATTACTAAAAAATGTATCTCTTAGTAATTGTCTTCAGCACTAATCTGACAGTGCAAGTAGTTCTGAGTTAATACAATCTTATTTAATTTATTAGAACTCTTATGTTCTAAAAACATAAAATAGCTAATATTAATTCTTAACATTTGAATCATTGTTTAAGCCCTTAGTGCTTTAACAAAATGGAAGTGACTAGATATGAAGTACGGACAGAGTATTTCTATCAACTTACAGGTAGTCCTTGACTTACAACCGTTCATTTAGTAGCCATTCAAAGTTAAAATGGACTCCTTAAAAGCTACTTACAACCTGGTTTCAATATTTCAACATCGCTTGCCCCCCCGCCCCCAAATCGTATAACTGCATGTTGGGCACTCCGCAACTGGCCAATTTACAGCCATTTGCAGTGTTCCATAATCACATGACTGCGATTTACAATATTTTTGACAGAAACTAGCATTCATTTCCAGTTTCCATAGCAAACAGTGGGCTCGCTTAACAACCACTGCATAAAGAGATAATAAAACCAGGTCAGTCACATGATGACCGCTTTACAACCCTCATGACTTACAACCGTAATTGCCAGGGTCAATTACAGTCAAGGGCTACATGTAAATCATTAGTTTAAAAAAAAGGTCATATTTCAGAAGAACTTTATTTCAACCAGAGAATTATATTTCTTTATTGGCCATAAGGCCAGATTTTACGAACTGTATAGAGTTCATAAGCTTATGAACTAATCGTAATGTTTAGGCTTTAAGCTTATGACTTTAAGCTTATGACTAATCGTAATGAAAGAAATTTATAACTCCATAACTTATACAAATATTGCTAATATATGTGTATTCATATCTTCTGACTAGAGCAATTTTAAAGATTATTTTCAGCCATTTCAGGAGAAAATATTGGAGATTGCCAGATTTTGTTGCTGTTTGGGGAAAAAACTTGTTTGCACAAGTGCATTATGTTTTCAAATTGCTGAATTACACTCTTCTGTGCCTATGAATTTTAGCATTGACCTATTTCAAGATATAATAGCAAAAATGTCTGATTTGAAACAGTTTATAACCAATTTTGATTACATTTAGAAATCTAGCTAAGATGTGGCCTCCCACGTTATTTCCCCCACCCCAAATTGAGAAACTGTGAAACTTATTTTTGCAATGTTACAAATGTTATATAATTAAAAGTAGTATTTCTATAGTATGATAAAGTACATAATTTTGATTATATATTATGAAGAGAGTTTTTTTTTAATGCCTTGGCAGTGACTCTAAATAAGTAAGGAAACATAAATAAAAGCTGAAATCTCCTTCAGTTCCCTTCAGAATGAAGGAAATTATATTAGCCTTTCTATATATCCACTATGAGTGATGTCAGAGAATATTCTTATATAATTGTAATCATATGTCTTACAGCCGAGAGACACACAAAATTGCAGTATTTTATGTTGCTGAGGGACAAGAAGATAAACACTCCATCCTGACTAACACTGGAGGAAGCCAAGCATATGAGGATTTTGTAGCAGGTCTTGGTTGGGAGGTACACTTCTATCTCATCCCAATCTAATCAGCTCATTTATTTTTTCAAATGTTGTGATGCATTAAATATCAGCATTTATTTAAGAATTCATATTAGAAACAATTTGAGATTTATTTCATCCTGATAGCTATTATCCTATTTCACAAGCTGCTTATGGGACTTATAAGAGGGTGGCTAACATTCCTATCATGTGTCTGAAACAGATTTGTTTTGTTATGTCAAGAATCTTTTATCAGCAGAAAAAATAGACATCACTGAGATTTGTAATGCATATGATTTTCTTAAAAGCCAAGTTCTCTTTGGATGGTGGAAAGAACAGGGACATGTTAGTTTCATAATTATTTTTATAATACCTGGAGATTATGTTGCAAGTTTTCAGAAACGTTTCAATATTTGTGAAATATTGCCAGTTCTATGGTGATAAGAAGACCAGCTCTGCTTCTTTAGCATTTAGGAATAACATCAAATCCTAGTTAGCACTAGTTTAGAATTGCTTTCTTTAGAAGAGCTCCGTTTATTAAAAGGAAATTTCTTGCTGAAAAATAAATCTTTTCCACTCACAATTCCAATGTCCACTGCATTGAGCCTAATGTTGGCTACTAAAATTGTCTGAAATGTCATAGTATAGATCAGGGGTGTCAAACTCACTCACTGGCCGGATCCAGCCCACTGGGTGCTTAAATCTGGCCCAGGCAGGTGCCTGGAAATAGCAAAGAACTGGCCGGCGGGAGCTTTGGCAGGCAAAACGGGGTGCAAGGGGACGCACGTGGCCCCTTCGCACCCCATTTTCAGCCTGGACGGCCTCCTGCAGCCTTCTGCCAGCCAAAATGGGGCGCAGGTGGGGTATTACAGAAGGCATCCATCCCATCTCCCTCCCTCCCCCTGGCTGGCCTGCAGAGGAAGACTACAATGCTGATCCAGTCCTTGAAGAAATCCAGTTTGACACCTCTGGTATAGATCATCATTAAATCACCAGTATGAGAGTATAGATAGTCCTCAACTTAAGACCACAATTAGGCCAAAAAATTCTGTTGCTAAGTGAAATGTTTGTTAAGTGAGTTTTGTCCCATTTTATGATCTTTCTTGCCATAAATGAATCACCGCTGTTGTTAAGTTAGTAATATGGTTGTTAAGCGAATCTGGCTTCCCCATTGACTTTGCTTGTCAGAAAATAAGAAGGTGCTGACATGACACTGAGAGATGCAGCCATCATAAATATGAACCAGATGCCAAGTGTCTGAATTTTCATCACCTGACCATAGTGAGACCGCAACGATCATAAATGTGAAAAACGGTCATAAATCACTTTATTCAGTGACATAACTTTGAATGGTTTCTAAATGAACTGTTGTAAGTCGAGGACTACCTGTAATATGCTTGAAAATTATCATGCCAATAGCCACTGGAAATAACAGTAGATGGGATTAACGTAGAACAGCTCACTTTTGGAAGTCTATGTGCCAAGTGTGCCATTTAACCACTACAAAGCATGTGCTGGGAAGAATTCTGAGTGAAATTATAGATTTAACCAGGTTGGACTAACATGTTTAGTTCTGTGAACCCAAAATATTTGTTATCAAACAATCTACTAAATAGTTTTGATTTCGAATGGAGTCGGTAAATATTAATGACAGTGAAAAAGAATACATTTTTATCCCCTTCAGTTGCTATCCTGTAGACCTAGTCCAAAAACAACTAATTTATATTATATAGATATTTATGTTGTGATGGCTTTTTATTTTAGGTGAATCTAACAAATCATTGTGGTTTTATGGGAGGACTACAGAAAAACAAAAGCACTGGATTGACCACTCCATATTTTGCTACCTCTATGGTTGAAGTAATGTTTCATGTATCAACCAGAATGCCTTCTGATTCAGATGACTCCCTAACAAAAAAAGTAGGTATTCCAAAGTAATCTTTCACACTCTAATTAGTTAGTGTGGTGGTGATTTAAGTTATTGTACTAAAAGCTGAGATTCTCAATCATAAAAATCACTGATAAAAATCACTTGGGCCACTGACTGTCTCTCTATCAAATCCACCTCGCTGAGTTATTCTGGGAAAACATAGGAAAAGATGCACACTAATAAAGGGAAAACAGGATATTCAGTACACCAACAACTACAAAGGCTGGTTCATTACATGATTGGAGGCCATTTCAAAGTCCAGCCATTCCAGTATACACAGCTACCTGGGAAGAGTCACACTGTCAGGAAAGTTTGAAAGGCTATTTCCTTTCAAGTATTTTTCACTCTTCTGTCACAATTGGTAGTGACCCTGTTTAAAGTGACTGGTTCAGTGTGAATATCAGTAACTGTAGGGCATATGAAAATATTCTATATATTTGGCAAATAAAGTTACTTGGTTACACTATTGAGTTGAACTCTTCTAGGCAAATTCTGTTGGGTTGGCCAAACCATTGTCTTGTTAGATGTGAAGTGTTTCAGTTTGGGAGGTCCTAAGAAGTGGGTTTTACATCTTCTCAATACTTTGCTATTATAGTCTGTAATAGTATAAGGCAACATGAATAATGGGAAGAGTCTTAAAAAATGAGCATGTAAAATTATTATGTATTTTTTTCTATACAAGCAATCATGTAGTCTCAAAGTGAACTCTGGGGAAAATGACACATGTCTCTGATAGGTCTATGCTTTAGGTATATCCTCTCCTAAGAAATAATCCAAATTTGTTAATGGTTGATAAACAATTTAAAGCAGCTCTTTCCCAAACATTTTGGCCCCAGCTGACTGAAAGTAGGTGGCTGTAATTATGTTTTTTATTGTGATATGTGTGGGTTTTGTTTTTTGTTTTTGCTTGCATTTATTGTAAACCACCCAGTTCTTCAGATCTGGAATGGGTTATAAAAAGAGTTTCATTTTGAGTTAGATTCATTAACATGCATGTTAGCATAGGAGTGACTTTCAGAATACTGTAATTCCATAATCTAAAAGTATTGGGGCAGTTACATTTTTTTTTCCTGATCCACTTCCAACTTTGACATTTAGACATTGACTTCTGACCAAATAGATAGAGGATGTACACTTCACCATGAACAACCATATCTGAAATACATTATCATCTAACAATTACATGTATTTGTAGCCAGCTTATGTAATCAGCAACTCCAGAGCTTTTATAATAATCTCAAAAATAAATAGTTTTGCACTATTGGTATTTCTTTTTCCATTTAAAATCCAATAAATTCCACATTACTAACATAAATTGAGAGAGGCAGGGAATATTTGTCTTATTACAATGAATGGTTAGCTATCATTAGATTTTAAAACCTTCTATTCTGTACATATATCTTCATATGTTCTAATCCATTCCGCAGACACATTAATGAGCATTTGTAGAAGTGCAATATTGGAAGAAGTGAGGCAGGTTGACCTCAGCATGGAGTTTAATACCTGTAACTGAATTATATCACCAACAGTTAGTATAGAGAAATAGCTATGCCTCTGGCCATTTTCAGATTTGTTCTATGTTCAGTCTCTAATAATTTCCTGTGTTATTATTTAACAGACTTTGTGCTCTAAAAATGTCCACTGATTCCTTAAAAACTCCCATCAAACAGCCATTTTTCTCTTACAATTCAAGGTGCCTATTTATTTAGATGTATAGACTGACAAAACCAGAGGCTCTAAGCAGTATTTCATAACCTGAACTCAGCAATTCTGATTGGGAGATTACTGATGTAGCTCAGGCTGAATTATATGTGTTTCATCTACCTATAGTTAAGATGCCCAGATTCAGGCATCATAGCAAACTGCAGTTAAAATAAAATAAGCAAATACATCAGAGATTTTCATAGTTGTAGGAGTGAAACATTATCAAACCATGCAGAATTGAAACTCACAATCACTCATTCTCATGACAACTGCTTATAGCAATAGCACTTAGACTTCACAGTGTTTTACAGCTCTCTCTAAGCGGTTTACAGAGTTAGCATATTTCCCCCAACAATTTGGTCCTCGCTTGGAAAAGCTCTGGATGTGTTCCACTTCTCAGGTGATTACAAATATCTTGTTAAGGGGACATTATAGCAGCATGTGTTTTCTAGCTTTGAGAAATTGTTAGGCTGTTGGTTTGAGTTCCAAGCTTGGCAATTTGCTTGCAAACATTTCATCACCATTTGAGGAAATACCATCAATGTGTTTTGAATTGTGAAATTGTCTCCTGTATTAGATATTTGTATAGTTTATTTTGTTCCTGTCTTCGACTTATTTATATACAGTGGTGTCTATCTTTATGTGTATGATGGTTTCTGCTAATAGTTGGCAAATCTGAACAAAGAACAAAAAGCTAAGAGATTATTAATAGCTACCTGAAACAATTAAGACTGCTATCCCTCAGTCTTTGTGCATTTCATTTGAATTTCAATCAAATTTCTTTCAATTCTCCATCTGTCTCTAGCTGTTGCAGAAGCATTCCTCTTCCTTTAAGGCAAGAGTGTCAAACTTGCTGTGTCATGTTGCCGTCACGTATACATCGCAATGTTTTATTCCCTTCGTGGAACTGTGGTGGACGTGGCCTGTGCATGACGCATCTGGCCTGTGGGCCACCAGTTTGACACCCCTGCTTTAAGGAGTTAGCATTTCTGTTGTTGAAATACTAATTCAATATATATAGAAAATACTATGTATAGTCAGAGCAAAAGTGGTACTGCATTGGATTGAAGTGATCCCAAATCATAACTCCACCCCACAGCAAAACTTGATCTGTACTTGAGCTGGTTAAAAGTATTTCCCCAATAGGAAGCATATTTTTGAGCCAGCTGAGGAAAAGAAAGATTAAAATGTGGCTCATCACATTTCATTCAGCAAGATCTTAGAAATATTGGAGCCTTTGACATAGAAGTGTCAACTAAAGGAGTATAATTGTCCTGTAGTGCATTTAAATGAAACATTGATTTTTTTGTATTCCACATTATGTTCTTTAGTCCAGCATGTTTTTTTAAAGGAAACAATATCTTTGCTTCCAATTTGATCTTTTTTTAAAAGTAATCCAATTATTTTTAAAGTTAAAAGTTGAAAAGTTAAATCATAAAATTTGCATATTTTACTGAGCGAATAAAGAGAACTTGCCATGAAATTCAGTAGGGAAAAAAAAGAAGAATGTCACAGAAACTGTTCTCTTGAGTTTAGCTGAAAAAGTAATCTCTTGAATAGCTGCTGATTTCAAGGAGTATATCTTAATTGCTGATTTCTGAGAGTAGCTGATGGAGTGACTGCTTCCTGCTCAAGAAGCAGAGAGTGCTAGAGGAATATAAGGCAGCCATGCTCCAGGAAGAGCTCACTGGACAAGCACACATGGAAATGTAATGGGAGTTTGATCTAAGAATTTAAGGAGCTTATCCTTAACTATTTTTTTCTTTTAAGTCAGGAGTGTGCTAACCTGAGACACTGAGAAAAAAGAAATGAAGCCTTTACTGGTAGTACCTTCAATAACAAAAATGAAGGTTAAAGGACAGAAGTCTGGTTGGGATGCTGGTGAGGTGTTTGTGTTTCTGCCTGAGACCAGCCTTACAACACTAACTTTGCAACAAATATAGCCTAGTAACCTTATAGCAGTGCTTGACAAGTCAGAAGATCAAATGAGTAGTGGCTCTTAAGTAATTGTTTTTTATCAGATTGAACAAAGGAAGCACTATGAGAAGACCTGACAGAAAATGCAACTCTGTATGGTAAAGACAATTAACCAAACTTCATTTGCAAAAAGACATGGAAGATATTCTGCAACATAAATTTTGATATTCTGCACTCAAATTTATTTCTTCAGGTCCTGATAGATAAAACAGGTTCTGAAATTAAGGAGGTGGGAGAGTGTAGGGATTGGTTCCTGGATAGATAAGCATTCAAATTACTATTGTTGAACTAAGCCAGTATTATAGAGTCCCAGTATCAGAAAAAAAGACTGGTCTCCTTACCACCACCACACTATAAATCAGTGAGAAAAAGAAATTGGAAAGTCCCTAAATAATGCAAATGGATATATTTCAGTTCTAATAAAAATATTCCTTTGCTGAAATATCTCAAAAGAGCTTTTTTCTTCAAAAGGCAATTAGACTGTTTTTTCTTTGAAGAAGAAGAAAACGTTTTGCTTCACATCCAAGAAGCTTTATCAGTTCTGATAGCGGAGAGGGGATGGAAGGATAGATATTGACAGTTGAGACTGGATTGTGGGGGAATGAAAGGATTGTATTTCTTTGCAGTCTTCTAGTCATTAAAACTCTCTAAGAGCTGTTGAGGCCACTTGGGAATTTATCTGTGTCCTCAGGGTCACCTGAATCAGGGTGCAATTGGTTGTGGAATCTTCTTGGTACTGCTGCAAGGGCTGCATTGGAAACTGGAGATGGATGGTGTCTTATTTCTCTTATCCCCCACCCCCCATTGAAGGAGGTGTGTTCCATTCTAACATAGATGGATTCTTTTACCCTTCTTTCAAACCAATGGTCCTCCCTATCCAAAATGTGAACTTTGCTGTCTTCAAAAGAGTGACCTTTGTCTTTTAAATGCAGATGGACCAATTGCATTCTAATTCAGGTGATCCTGAGGGCACAGATAAATCCATAGATAGAGAGAGAGAGAGATTTCCATTCAATGCAGTTTAGGCACCATCCAATTCCAACTGACTGGGTAGCACACAATACAGTATAAAAAAGACCAATACAAATCAAACAAGATGTTATATTGTATATACAGACCAAAACAAAAATAAAAAATGCCCCCAACAAGGGGCTTCACCCAACTCAAGACCTGGAAAACATTCAGGACTTCAAAATTTCCTGGAATGCCAACTGAGTGGATTTCAGGGGGGATCTCTACCAAACATCAGGCACCAATTTAGATATTGTAGTCTATTATGTAATTTAAATAGAAATAAATGCAAATTTTACTTGCAGAAAAAATAAGTGCATCCTATATTTATCACCATCTCAAATACCTAAAATTAAAATCAGATGCAGATGATTAGAACATTTTTAGAGAAAATCTGGGAGAACATATTTTATTTAATCCTTAGACATTTCATTTTCTCTTTGTTTTTGATCAAAAGAACTCTGAAGCTTTCAAGAAAAAAAGAGTATAAATTCCTATAAATCTGGAAAGGGATTTTAAAAAATGTCTCGAAGACACCAATGAATCAGATGACATTACCAAAGTTCGTGATATCATAAGCAACTCAAATACAACAAATATCTCTCCTGAAGATATCATTGAAATAACCAGAGATGGCCCTGAGTTCAAATACAATGACGGCACTGTGGCCCCAAGATTTTGTAGAGTTGTATGCAAAAATGAGCCCAGCAAACGCATATTCATTCATACAATAAATACCATTGCAAAAACCAATCCCAACCACAAAAAACTTTGCTCAAGACCAGACTTATCCATACTGCAAAGAATCCACTCCCGTGAACTCCGCGCCGAACTCAAAAACCGTCTAGACAATGGAGAAAAGGACCTATACATTGATTACAGAGCTGATTGAATCAAAAGAAAATCACACAACCCACAACTCCACATCCAACCCCACCCCATCCAATCCAACATCACTCAAAACTAGGCATGCACACTCCTAACTACCTCTATTCCAACTACAACTGGCCTTAAATGCAAGCTACTCAATGCAAGAAGCCTTGTAAATAAAATACCTGAATTTCTCCTCTTACTAAATACGGCTAAATTCAACATCATATTTGTCTGTGAAACATGGCTCAACGCTATCTAAAACCATCTCTATCTATTGGACCGGATGGAATATGTGCCTACTTCTTAAAAAAGCTATCCACTGCCATAGCAGAACCTCTAAGCATAATCTTTGAAAAATCTTTCAGGACCAGCTCTTTGCCAAAACTATGGTCACAAGCCATGGTCATCCCCATCTTTAAAAACGGGAGACTAGTTGAAAATTACAGACCAATCTCTTTATGCCGTGTCACTTGTAAAGTCATGGAATCAATTATTAACCAATCCATCATCCTCCACTTAGAAACAAACAACCTACTCTCTAATAAACAATTTGGTTTTAGGAAAAAACTATCATGTAATCTGCAACTTTTACATTGCAAAAACATATGGACTACACAACTCAATCAGGGCAAAGCAATAGACGCAACCTACATAGACTTCTGTAAAGCCTTTGATTCAGTGGTACATGACAAACTACTCCTAAAACTAAAATCTTATGGTATCTCTGGACACCTGCATAACTGGATAGAAGCATTCCTGTCAAACAGACAACAAATGGTCAAAATTGGGAGCGTCCTATCAAATTCTATACCTGTCAACAGTGGTGTCCCCCAAGGCAGTGTTCTAGGACCAACTCTTTTCATACTCTACATAAATGACCTCTGTGATCATATCAAGAGCAAGTGTGTTCTCTTTGCTGATGATGTAAAGCTATTCAACACAGATAATACTGCTACCCTTCAAGAAGATCTTGACTATGTATCAGAATGGTCAAACAAATGGCAATGTCAAATCTCAACAAATAAATGCTCTGTCCTACATATTGGCAAAAAAAAATCAGAAAATAAAATACAAGCTGAATAGTCAAGACCTTGTTGATGACCCAAACTCTGTCAAGGATCTTGGAGTACTCATCTCAAATGACCTAAGTGCTAGAGCCCACTGTAACTACATAGCCAAAAAGGCATTAAGAGTTGTTAACCTAATCTTACGTAGCTTTTTCTCTGATAATATTACACTAACAACTAGAGCATACAAAACATTTGCTAGACCAATACTCGAATACAGCTCATTAGTCTGGAACCCACATTACGTATCTGATATTAACACAGTTGAGAAAGTCCAGAAATATTTTACAAGAAGAGTTCTTTACTCCTCTACTCGTTGCAGAATACCTTATGCCACCAGACTCGAAATTCTAGACCTTGAAAACCTAGAACTACGCCGCCTTCAGTCCGATCTAAGTATAGTATATAAAATCATACATTGCAATGTCCTAACTGTCAATTAATACTTCAACTTCAACCATAACAACACAAGAGCAAACAATAGATACAAACACCAAGATTAATCGTACCAAACTTGATTGCAGGAAATATGACTTCAGCAACAGAGTGGTCAATGTCTGGAATACTCTACCTGACTCTGTGGTTTCTTCCCACAGAGAAGAAAAACTTTAACCTTGGACTGTCTACTATTGATCTCACCCCTTTCCTAAGAGGTCTGTAGCGGGCATGCATAAGTGCATCAACGTGCCTACCATCCCTGTCCTATTGTTTCCTTTATATTTTATTTTTCTTATATGTATCCATGTATTCATAACTATGTTTTACTTATACCTATTATCTTGTAAGCAGTTTGACAAATAAATAAATAAAAGAATCCTCTAATGTCATCGTATGATCTACAGAGAGTTCTCACCACTATTGATATTAAAGCTGTATGAGTCTATCAAAAGAAAGAAACTCTGCATAGGAGATGTCCCAGAAGGAAACCTTAACTGTCCTGAAGGAACTTCAGGGACAAACTAAAATTTGCTCATGAAAACCTAGACAAACACCAGGACTTCTGGAACATTTACTTTGGACAGAAAGGCAAAAAGAAAGTTATTTACTTGCAGGACCAGAAAACATGTTTGGCAAAAAAAACAAAAAAGACAGCAATTCATCAGAAGAATCTAATACCAATTGTAAAACATTGTAGAAATGTTATGGTTTGCTTTGCTGCAATAGAGCCTGGGCAGTTCATTATAACATCCACTATGAATTCTTCATTGAATAAGAGTGTGCCTGAAGATAATGTGAGATCATCTATCAGAAGATCAAAGTTCAACTGAAAATCTTTCAACTTGGCAGTGATCATCAGCATTCCAGTAAATCCACCAAGGAATGACTAAAAAGAAACCAAGGATTTGGGACTAGCCAGGTCAGAAGTAAATCCCATCATGAGGCTGTATGTAAAGTGATTTGAAACCACTTAAATCATCACACAGCTGAAAATAATCTGGATGGAGGAGTAGGAAAAAATTCTTCCCAGCCAATATTTGAGACTGGTAGACGATTATAAGAAATGCCTTTTTGCACAGAAGGAAATATGTAATCTATCTTCTAATTTTTTTGTTGAATAAATGATTAAAAAGACCATTTTTTATTATTTTTGTTCAATTGCTTTATATACTGTTAGAATGAAGAGAAAGGTATTTATATTGTCCACATATATTTAAAAAAATCAATATGGGGTGTATTTACTTTTTGTTTTAGTTTTTTTCCCCTCGTTTTTACTCCTATTCTGTGCTCTGCATATCGTTATTTATTTATGAATTATGGGTAGAATATATTTGAATATATTCATTTTGAGAGTAATTTTCCTCTTCTCTTTTTTTTTAAAGAAAAAAGGTTAACAATTTAACTAGGATCGGTAAAAAGTGAAGTGGGTAACAAAAGCAATCCTAAACAAAAGCAGCTAGCCATCAAAAATTGTAATGTCCTCATCTCTTCTTTAGATCAGTGGGTTCTACACATTAGTGATAATTTTGGCAAGAGTTCAAGGGTTAATGTAATAGATAAATAAAAGGAAATTGAGCCCTGCATTATTTCACTTGTCTTCTCTTTCCAAAAGTAACTAACTTAATTTTTTTAAAGTAAATACTTGAATTCTTCCTGCCAGTGTTCTTTGCTTTTACTATCGTTTATTACTTCAATTATACTTGGTATCACTTAGAATGATCTGCCATTTGGAAATCTCAGTGTAGCCTGCAGCTCAGTATTAACTCTGGCTGGTATTGTAACATATACAGCATATGACATTAATGTATCAAAATTAAATTTGATCATCCCTTCTGGTTATATTTATTTCACATTTCTTTTGTATTCAGTTAACGTAAACTTATTATGAAAGCTGACACATGATGAGGCTATAAAGGAAGAATGTTTTCAACTATTTCGATTTTTTTAAATGAAATTTCAGATATCTCTGCTTTTCCAGTGCTTGATTTCTTTTCAGTGCCTTATTAGAAAAGTTGTAACCTGGTGCTGTAACTATAGAAATACTTTTAAATGGTCATATTGGTTTATGACAGTTCTGTCTACCAATAATTGCAAAACAAAAACCTTATGTTAAAAAGCTGTTCATTTAAACAGAATTATAAAGTATAAAAAGAAAAGTCATAAAATAGTTATTAATAGTAACTGTTATAGTAGTACCATTATATTGTAGGGATATAGTCTGGTGGTTTACTAAGATCATTTCATTTATTTATTTATTCATCATGTTTATATAGCCACCCATCTCATACTTGTTACTCTGGGCAGTGTACAATAAAATAAACAATAAAATAAACATTAAAACTTATAAATAAAATGAATAAAATTAATGTTTCTTAAAAAGACTGGGATATTTGGATATTATATGCAATGTAGCCATCTTGAATGTTTCTTTAAATTTCTGGGAATTTCGTGATTAATGTATTATATAGGAACTATTATCCCAAAGGTACTTTCTTTCAAAAGGCAACTGGACTTTCTTGTTTTGCTAGATGTTTCGCTTATCGTCCAAGAAGCTTCTTCAGTTCTGACTGAATGGTGGAGAATGGAAGGATTTATATTCCTTGCATTCATGAAGAAACTGAAGAAGCTTCTTGGATGAGAAGCAAAATGTCTTCTAGCAAAGAAAGAAAGTCCAATTGCCTTTTAAAAAGTAAGCACCTTTGGGACAACCATGACCTGAACAACTGAGAATCTCCATCGACATTTAGGAACTACTATGTTATTTCTCTTGTTTCAGCTTAGGCATTTGGGAAATGATGAAGTTCACATTGTCTGGTCAGAGCATACTCGAGACTATCGAAGAGGAATCATTCCTACAGAATTTGGAGATGTACTTATTGTTATATATCCAATGAAAAATTACATGTTCAGTATTCAGATTATGAAAAAGCCTGAGGTATGTTCCAGCTATTCCTATTCATCTAAGACATTTAG
This sequence comes from Bungarus multicinctus, assembly GCA_023653725.1. Lineage (NCBI taxonomy): Eukaryota > Metazoa > Chordata > Lepidosauria > Squamata > Elapidae > Bungarus > Bungarus multicinctus. Next base: position 117,892,693 of record CM042838.1, on the reverse strand, counting down.
AAAATGATGTTCACATTGTCTAGTCAAAGCATGTTATGGATTTCAGAAGAAAACATCATTTTTATAGAATTTGAAATATGCTTATTGCTATATATGTCCAGTGAAAAATTGATATACTCAGTATTCAGAGTATGAAAAATAAGGCATGTTCTAGTGATGTATGGGATGTAGGGGATGAGGTGTGCTATGCTGGTTGCTGAGTTGAACATCTTGAAGAATTCATCTTAAGCACAGATTTCAACAGATCATTCGGGCTATAGAATAATAGCATTAGTATTGATTTTTTTTAATTAAAAACCTTTGATCAGAGCATATGTTAGTGGGCTTTCTCTGTTGTAGTATCTGCTGTTGTACCACCATCCCTTCTGAAAGTTGTAGCCGTCAACCCATCCACCCCACACAGTTAAAGAAAGCCTTTAAAACTAGGGTCTGTTTCCAAATCTGTGAGAATGGATTGTAAAAAACTTGTGGGATGTTTCAGTTTTTTATTTAATGGATTTTTTTTTCCAGAGCTTCCTTTGGATTATATATTCTGTGTTTTAATTGTTTTTATTATTGTAAGTTGCATATTGTATAGTCAGATTGGGATGGCCTTTTATACATGCATAAATTACTATTGCCTCTTTTAAACATATAGTTATATTTTGATATTAATTGAATTTATCAATTAATTGTATGTTAAGATGTCCACAGGCTATTTATATTTTTTCATAAACAATCATATCCCACAATGAATTTGCAGCCTGTACACCATTCTTATATTTTAGCCTTTAAGAGAAATTTTTCATGACATTATTATTGGGTACATCAGATTAAGCTTAAAATAAATTTGAATATAAGTAATTATTGAAGCAGGTATTAATATAATGAGAATTCTCTCTTTTTGAAGATGTCAGATGATCACATTGGCATCAAGAAGCAGTCTTCTACAATATTTTAAATAATTTATGATTAATGAGAGGTGTAAGCATTTGTTAAAGCTGATTGCTAATTGTTGTAGAAACTACTAATTTATTGGCTAAATTTCTCAACTTTTTGAATTCAGGTCCCATTCTTTGGTCCATTGTTTGATGGTGCTATTGTGAATGGAAAAATTCTTCCTATTATGGTTCGAGCAACAGCTATAAATGCAAGCAGAGCTCTGAAATCGCTCATTCCATTATACCAAAATTTGTATCCTTTAACAAAAAGAAAACATTCGGAAGTATGTTAACATAAACTAATTTGCTTTCAAATAATCATGTCTAGGATTATATCATATGTTTAATTGATATCCGGAGTTTCCATAAATTCAGTTTCAAAAATCTTAAGATAATATTGATTAAAATAAATTACATAATGGGATGATAAAAAGACTTGGCTCTAACTTGGTTATTTTATTTTATTTATCCAAATTTTATTAGTTCATCAAAATATAAAATACCCTCAAAAAATGAAAATAGTGGGAAAGTAAGGGACGAAAAAGAGAAAAAGAAAAAGTGTAGAGAAAAGGGGAAAAAGAAATAAAAGCATTGACTTTTTATAGCATAATATAATAAAATAATAAATACAGTCAACTTTTTAATATATACTAGCCATTTATATAACAACAAAACCTATCTAATCAGCAAAATCCAAACTCAAGTTTCATTTTTTCAACTTAAGCACAAAGACAAGAAATGGTTTCCAGGTGAAAATAAAGTTAATTTGATTTAAAATACTTTGTTTTGAATGATTTCTGAACAATTAAAATTATTTGTAAAAATATATTGTTCTAAACTTACTCATCTTTAAATTACTTGAAGAAACATTTTTGACTACAAACCAATTCATAAATAATTTTCAAAATCAATAGCAAAGGACACTAATTTCACATGTGTTATATAAATGCTGTTGTCATATATTTCTACAGTGTTAAATTTCATTAATTGAAGTAGTGAGCTGCTACTTTTGAGCTAGTCTTTGCATCTCTTGTCAATGATATTCATTTTTTTGTTAGATATAATTATTTGTAGCGAACAGGTACATGTTATTTTATTGTTTGGTTAGTAGTGGATATTATTTTAAATGTTTTTTATAGAGGATGTTTGGTTGGACATAGTGTAATGTGTTAAGGTAAGTAAGACCTCTTTTGGACACTTCCCATAGAGTTGAAATCAGTATTTGATTTGATAAAGTTAGATATAATTATATGTACCTAGTTTAAAATCTATACCTGATTATGGTAATTCAATACAATTTGAATTTTAAGGTTGTATAAGAAGTCAAAAATACGTATTTTAAATTAACAAGTATCTAAAAAATCTTTTTATCAAATATCTGGAAGATCATTTGTAATACATATTATAGGTGACAATAAGTCTTCGAATATCAAAATTCTAACAATTTTATTTAATATGATAATAATTATGTAGCATTGTCAGCTAAATTCCACTCACTAAATAGTCCTGGGATTCCAAAGCACATATTGTGAAATTTGTGTCCATTAAAAATCTGGGACTGCAACATGTCTTGGTTAACTGTATATCAAATGTTGTTCAGTAAATTACAAATTTATTGATTGGCATATGCTGCCTAAATCAATTGTTCTGACAGCCAAAATTACAGTAATTTGTCAGTATTGATGACTGTCTTTCAGACTTTGGTATCTTTCCTTCATTTGTCTTCTTTTCTTGTTTCTAAAGTGCATTTTTTTTTGTAAGATCTTGTATTGTCATGGTAGATACTTGATGGTCCTTTTTTGTCCCTTGAAACCAATTTATGGGCTTGATCATGCAATTAGATATAAAATACAGCACCAGGGAGCATGGGTAGGCAATATTTTGCCTGACAATTGGGTTGTGAATGCAGCTTATATTTGTTATCAGTCATTTATTAATTAGACTTTGAGAGAATATGGTTTGATTGTATTTTTATCGTGAGGGAGGTAATGAGTAATTCCAAAGCATGACTTTAAATACCTTTTGATTTTAGACATTGTAAATTCAATAGAAAAGTGTAATTTTAAACTTTTCTCTTAACATTTGTAATATAGGTTGTTGACACATCTTCATTTCAGAGATTTCAAGGATTTTTTTTTACATTATGCATCTGTATGTGTGGGCTTACCTAAGGATCATACTGAAAATATGTCATATCACCTTTTCTGCTAACTCTTTTAATCTGTGATGATTTGCACTAAACATAGAGATTTAGTTAGGGCTAATTTAACGGGTAACCAAATGAATCCCACTAAACAAACAAAATTCTGCTCTTTCTGTCTTAAAAAAGGCTTGACAAATTTGTGAAGGAATAAAACATAAATGAAATGAATCTGATGGGGTGTACTTATCTATTTTTGCCATTAATTCTTTTATTTTAACATTTTAATGATTTAAATACACAAGATGTGATTTATGTGAGATCAATTTCATTTTTACTTTGGGAAAAATATATTTATTGTATGAAGAATTGCTAAAAACCACTATACTATTGTGTTACTTTAACAAAAAAAAAGTTTAATGTATATTCTACATACAGCAACTTCATAATTCTTTGGTATAATTTTATTAATCCAGAATGTATATTTTTATGTTTACTTAAAACATAAATGAAGTAAATAAGGATTTATACTGAATCTTCCCTTAATACTATCTCTAGTAAATAAAATCTTGAAAAGTTTTTTTAAAAAGCTGACATGACAACGTGAATATGTTCATTTTAAAAAAATAGGATAAAGGTCATACATTATCCATTTCATTTAGAGTGCTTCTACTTATTACCAGTATGGATTTTAAAAAACCCTGTTGCCAAGCCACAGTTCCTATCCATCTGTTCTTGCTGTTGTGAAAAGATTCAATTTTCAACAAAACCATGCATTTCACAGAAGGTATGTGAGGTGAAATTTCACAGAAGACATGATGGATCTTGATTCTTAGTGATAAACCAGCAGGGTTGGCATATGGTTCTGCATGATATGGAGGCTTGGGTTCCTTCGCTTTACTTTTGTGGTGTGGAGCTGATAAAAACTGGCTCTGTATTGTTTCACTGAACACCAATCATAAGCAACAGGAACTGCCCATTTTAACTCGCGGTGGGAAGGAAACCCAGGCACAGTTCACAATAGTACTATTGTCATGTTACAACTACTCTGAATAGCTTGACAGCTTTTAAAGGAGGGGGAGAGAAGTGTTGCTTTTTAAATTGGTGCTCAAAAGAGTGATGGGAAAAACACTGTGCTGATTTATTAACATTCTTTCTCTATAATATCAGTTTATAATAATAAACAATTGCCTGGTAAGGCTTTTCAAAACTATAGTAATCATCATATATAGGAATGGCAATATAAAAGGTCAGAAGTTATCAAGTCCCTGAGTGGAATAAATTTTAGTGTAAGAATTTCTAATTAAATCTGTGAACATATACAATCTGCTATAGTCTATATAGATCCATGAGCAAAAATATGATTTAGAACACTTGGAAATCAGTAAATCAGTCTTCCCCATTCTGTTCTTCATTTTAGTTTCCTTGGTGGTAATTGTAATTTTACACAGCTTGGGGAACACTGACCTAAGTAACTAACAACATTTCTTTTAATCCTATGAATCAGATTGTATACTCCTATTCTTCAAAATTCAGAAAAGAAATTCCATTAGTCTTTTAAAAAATATATAGGAAGGCATATTTTAATGTATTGGAAGGGGAAAGGCAAAGAGATTGGCAAGTCTTTTTAATATTTTAGCCTTTAGTATCTGTACTGACTTCAGTGAGACAAGAGAAGTCTAGATTGACAAAATGCATAAAAAAAGAGAGAGTTTAAAAAGTAGATACTTTGGCAGCAGAAGTCCCAAAGTCCTATTTACAGTTTCAAATATAAAAATGTTGAATATGAATGAATGGTAAATAATATTATTTTTTTGATAATTTAGAATATTTTATTACTTTTTAAGGTATAGAAGAGTTGGGTGATTGTCAGAGTTGGCTCTCTAGCATTCAGATTCAATCAGTTGTCTGCCTTTAGCAACATTCATTTCTCAAAATATCATCTACTGACAGAAATGCGTTAAATTCTTGAGCCATGTATAGGTAATGGCTAGTTACAATTTGCCATTGATATTTATCAGTGTTATAGCATCATCCTGATGAAAAGCATCCATGCCTGTTTGAGATAATTTTTCTACCAGAATTCTGCAAAATGGCTGCTTGAACATTATTGATACCTTTAGTACAACCAGTGCCCCATAGGCTCATCAGATGCTCCTTGATGATATCCCGCGTAAATGATCATTTCAGTAACCATTCACTTCCTGTTACTGTTTCCTATTTATATACACTATGTCTGTTCAGATAAAATATTAATATCTGGACTGGTCTTAATTTTACATTTTTTTCTTAGCCTTCTTTATTATCCTTTCTCTCTAAGCCAGATATCCAGTGATCAGGATTGTCTCCTAAGCTTGTAGATAATACCCTTCTGAATCAACAGACAGAGCTTTTAATAGCAAAGTTATGTTGTTATGGCTCTTAAGCAGTCTTTGAACTTGACAATCATAACATTTTGAAAACATGTCTTATCCCGGTATTTGGGAAGGGTCTGGATGGGGAACAACAGGTTTCAGCTAAATCCTGGCAAGACTGAATGGCTTTGAGTTTTGGGGCTTTTAGATTCTGAGGCTATGCCATTTTTGGTGCCGAATGGAGTAGCACTGCCTCAGACAGATCCAATGTGCAAACTGGGGGTCTTCCCGGACTTGAAGAGCAGATGGCTATCATGTCTAGGAGAACCTTTGCACAGCTTCATGTAGTGCACAATTGCACCTATTCCTATACATGGGGCTGCCCTTGAAGACTATCTGGAAGCTCTAGCTGCTGCAAATTGCAGCAACCTGGACAATTGCATGCCCCTGGAACAGTATATGTTACATCTGTTCTCCATAGGATTCAGTGGTTATCAATTCGCTTCCAGGTCCAATTCAAGGGGCTATTTTGCTGATTACATCTGCTCATCAGTGGAGACATAGACATTTTGTGAATTGAACATTCTGGTACATATTTTACCCTAGAGCCTGTCCGACCTTTCTGATCCTGGAGTCAATTTCTTTGTCCAAAGACACATCACTATTGCTACCCAAATAAAAACTCTTGGCTTCTGATCTTCAAAGGACTTGTTGCATCAAAGCAAGATTTTTTTAAAAAAAGTAATTGATCATGAAAAGCAGGAGATTTTTGTAGAAGTCTGCTGACTCAGGCTTGTAGGATTAGCTTCATTTTTACCAAAACTACATTACTCATCAATTAATGTATCATATTTACTCTAATAATTTGTTTAGGCAATCAGAACTGAAAAGATCTGCACAAAATTCTACATCCAATGCAGCCTTTTTGGGTTGATCAGTATAATTTACAATGTGTAGGAAAGTCCAATTTGCTGTTATTATACATGAGTCAGATTGTAGCTGCCTGGCAAATTATAAAACAATTTCAGAGAATCTTTTTTCAGAGAAAAATTATATGCAAGCAGCAAATATAAAGAGCTTCTTGGAATTTCATGGACTTAGCTTGTTTTTAAACAATATCTAATCAGTATGCTGCATATATTTCACAGTTTGTGACATACATGTAACTGTATGCTGAATTGCCAGGTGGTCTTTAGTTAGACTAAGGATACTGGCTGGAGCATGCTTAGAGTAAAATAAGGGTGCAGTTGTTGTAAAATGTGCTGGAAGTTACAAGTATTGTGTCTTAGCGGTAAAATGTGACAGTATTGTATCTTTAACATTAACAGAGAGAGCAGCATGTTACTATATTAGGTGATCTTGTCTTGTCTTTATCTCACTAAAAATCATTATACAAAAGCAGTACTTCCCAAACATGGATAAATTTTACCCAACGTTGGATAAAGGTGTTTTTTCTTTGGATCATGACACACAAAACCATTACCTAGTCACAATAGGTAATTTTACCTACACTGGGTAAAAAGCGCTTATGGATAAGTGATTTTAAGTAATGAAGGAAAATAAATTGGAAACACCATATAAAAACTTTGGTTGATTGAAGGTAGAAAGTGGAGATTAATATTCGTGGGCCCATCTGTTGCCAATCATAGCATATGGAAGATAACAGAATAGTAAAGGAACATGATAAACAAATTGAATGAAAACAATATGTTTATGAAAACAGAAGGTCTCTGATCTTATGGAATGGAATTGATGAATGCATACATGGAATAGAGTAAATATTTAATTATGAATGGAAGAGCTAAAATTTATGCCAGAAAGTATATATTGTTGTGGTCAATTTTACTGCAAGTTTCATCAAGTGGGAACATAAAAGCTTGTAGTTGTCACATATTATGTTCCAGTGAATGTGATACGAGACTAAGTAAAATGAGTATAAGAAGTTATAAATACTATGAGAATGAAAAAAAAAATAGTAATATTGCTTATGACTGGTGAAACGATAGAATATGAATCTGAACTGCTTACAGAGTTCTTGTTCAGTATGGACTAAGACTATTTCTGAGCTTGACAATTAAAATAATTGTTATTTTACCCAAAGAAAACTGTAACAAAAGGGAATGAAGAAAATGGAACTTCCGGGTTGAGCCCTCCTCGTTGACGGGCGGTAGATCGCGATCGTCCGCAGCTACAGCCCATGCTTTTTCGTTGGAGAGCCCTGATCTTTGCGATTAGGGGCTGAAGCTGCCTCAGAGAGGCAGTGGAGTAAGGGGAAGCCACCAGCCAGGTTGAGGGGAGCCGCATCTCCCCCTCTGGGTTTGGTTTTTTTTTTCCCCGGAAGACGACTGAAGCAGTGGTCCAAAATGGCCACCCCAAAGAGGAGGACTCAGCTGGATTAAGATTTGTGCAGGAGTGAAGAAAGAAGTGGACAGCATATGAACCGGGACAATTGGGCGAAACAACCAAATAAAAGGTACCCCGGGATTAATGTAACAATGAACTTTTTTAAAAAAAGAGAATAAGAAAGCGGCGGAATTTCAAAGGGAAAGGAAAAAACAAGAAAAATAATTTTGACAGCTAAATGGGGCTTCTAACCGAGAAAGGAAGAAGCCGGAACAAGATAACTAACTAAATTGGATTACAACAAATAGGCATAAATTAAAGCTGGACTTAAGATTGCAAAAAATAATAATAATAAGGAGAGATAAAAATGCAAACTGGAGATTGGATTATTGGAACACTGAGATTTGAAAAGCCCTGAATAACAAAGCAGGGGGGAAAGGTGAAATATTTGTATAATGGAGAGTGCCATCTTGTGGACAAAAATTTAAATTTAAACAAGAGGGGGAAATATCCTGTTTCTCTGTGTACTTGGGATGATACAATGTTAAAGAAAAACTGAAACAATAAAGCAAGAATCCCGGAAAGTGAAAGTTGAACTAGGATAAAAGAAGAAGCAAAGAAAGATTGACTGCGGGACTAATTGGTGATTTTGGTATAGACCCTGGATTGGAATAATTAAAACCAGAAGAAGAAAGAAGGAAAATAAAAGTTTTTGTGGATTTAATGATTACAAGATATAAGAGTATGTAATGATGATATCTCTTCGGGAGCTAAAGATGGAACTTAAAAATTTGAAAGAATTGCTACAGGAAAGAGGTGAATTACTTTGTTTTATCTTGGAAGGTATGGAAATGGCAATTGAAGAAGAAGAAAGAACCTTAGAAGAGGAGGAGTTAGTTCAAGGAGAAGCCATCTTAAAGACACAATTAATTAAAAAAACACCACAAAGAAGTGGGAAAAGAAGGGAGGTTAAAAATTTGAGATTCAAGAAGGGGAATTAAAAAGGGGAATACCTGTGAAATTAGGAAAGATAGAAAGGTCCAGCAGAAAAGAGGAAAGGAAGATATAAAGAGAGAGTGGGATACAAACTGGAAAGAAAAAAGATATGAGAAAATGAAGGGGAAGAGAGGCAATAAGAAACGGGAGCAGGAAATAAAGAACTATAAAATGATGAAACTGTTTTCATAGAGATAATGGCTAAGGAATTAAAAAAGGGGATTCCACATGGAGATGAGGGGTAATAAGAATATATTAGCAATCATAAAATAGAAAATAGGGTAATGTAGAACATTAAAGAAGGGATAGACACTGATACTCCTTGTTAGATGAATCTATATTTTTATTTTTATTCTTAAAAGAAATAAGGTTTATTAAATACATTGAATTAATGGAAATGAAATGTGAAAATGTTCAAAAAAGAGATTAGTGACCAGAATTAGTTATGTTTTATTCTTATTTTTGTTTTGAAATTATAAATAAATTTTATAATCAAAGTGGGAAAATACATTGCAAAATCTGATTAAAAAGATATATAATGTTATGTAGCTTTTTTTTTAAGGGAATGTTTATTATTATTTTAACCACTGAGGAGACACGCTCAAATTAGTAGGGGGGGAAACTTATGTTTTTTTTTTCTTTTCTTCTCTTGTGTTAAAGCTTGTATTAATTTAGAGTTATGGAAAGTATATGTGATGAAATTGCAAATTTGACAGATAAAAGATCTACTTAAATGAGAAAATAATATTAATAAGTTAAGATAGAGTATTAAGAGGAAAGAGATATTGATAATTTTTTTTCTATTTGGTAAATACATATTGTTATTTCTATTCTTAAAAGAAATATTCGTGTTTAAGAACTATACTTGAAATAATTGAAATGAAATGAGAGGATGTTTAGATTGAGATTAATATAGTGATTAGAATTAATTTGTTTGTTCTTCCTTTCTGTAAAAGTAGGAATGGAAAAGGTAATAATAGAATTAAGTAGAGATTGGATGGGATAGAAAGTTGAATATAAAAAATGAATATATAAAAGCTCGTATTAATCTAGAATTATGGAAAGAATATACGATGAAATGGTAAATCTGATGGATAAAATAACTATTCAAATAGAAAAGAGTACTAATAAGTCAAGATAGACTACTAAGAGGAAGGAAAGATATTGATAAAAAAAAACTGTTTATTTTGTTATTCTTATTCTTAAAAGAAATACCAATGTTTAAGAATTATATTTGAAATAAGTGAAATGAAATGAGAGAAAGTTTAGATTGAGATTAATATTAGAGATTAGGATTAATTTGTTTGAACTTCTTTTCTGTAAAAGTTTGAATGGAAAAGGTAATAATAGAATTAAGTTAAAATTGGATAAAATAGAAAGTTGAATATTTAAAAAAAAATGAATATATAACTATTGTCAAATTTGTGTGTAAAAGTGATGACCCGGAAATACGTTGTCGACTGAAAAGAGCCTTTTATTATTTGTAATGTGAAAAATTGAATAAAACTTGTTTTTAAAAAAAGGGAATGAAGAAATTGCAGGGGGATTAGTTTGTTAAATCTGCCTGAGAAGATGTTTGGCAGAACTCTTATTGAAGTGGTTCAAGAGTTGATAATGAGTAAAATTTGGGAAATGCAGGGCAGCTTTATGCTTGACCCAGGGTATGCAAATCAGATTTTTGTTCCTGAGCAGGTCATGTGTTAAACGAATGTGTTATAGAAATGGTACAATTGTAGATTTAGAGCAAGTGAATAAGGGAGTGTTTGCATAAATCATGGAGTTGGGATTGCAGTAAGAGTACTGTAATGTATGATGGAAATAAAGCATGCAGTGAATAAAAGATGCTGAGCAATTCATTTATCATTGAGTAAGAGAGGAACATGCCATGTCTATTAGTTTAATACATTTTTCAATTAATATATAAAAAATGCTTGTAATGCTTTTAGAGGTGCATTGTTTGGAAATACCATGAATGTGAGTGCAGCCAATGCCATGTTGTTAGCTGACAATCAGTGATTTGCAAGAAATGTTAGAACTGGGATATCAAACGCAAGGCCTGGGGGCTAGATACGGACTGCGGGGTATTTAGATCTGGCCCGCAGGGCCACACTGGAAACAGAGAAGGACCGGCCCGTGGTATTTCTGCCAATGAAAATGGAGCTCAAGAGCTGCATACAGCCCTCCCGAGTTCCATTTTCACTGGCAGAGGATTGAAGGAGGCCATCACAGTTGGAAATGGAGCTCACGAGGGGCACAAGCAACACTTCGGAGCCCGCTTTTGCTGGCAGAGGACTCAGGCCACTACAGGCGCCCCTGACCTGAGTGATGTTGAGCTAGCCACTCCCACCCCGGTCCCCCAAGACCAAACACAACCCTGATGCGGCTTTCAATTAAATCCAGTTTGATACCCCTGTGTTAGATAGATTGTCCAGTTCAGGGAGGAGTATGAGTTTAATGTTAATAGATTTAAGACAAAGATAGTTATTTGGCAGGGAAAATAAAGCATCTACTTCAAAATGGCAAAAAAAAGAGCCAATAGATATTTTTCTGATTAATATATGATCAGTTGCAACAAACAAATGTTTGTTTAAAAATCATGCTTCTGCCCTCATTTGAGAGTTGCATGTGCCAAGGGAAACATCATGGAATATATCATGGAAATTGGTTGTTTAAGAAGGTGGGTAAAAACAGGGAAGGGAATGAGTGGAGAAAGAGATTGAGTCAAGAATGAAAGGATGTTGTGACTAGTACTTTGACATGGATGATTTGATCTTATAGAGATAATGAATGAGTATTGAATTGCAAAGCAGCTGCATGAAGCAAGAGTGAATGAATCAAAAGGATTTGTAAGAAAGATTTCTAGAAAGTGGAAATCTTTGAATGGAACTAGTGAAATTCTCAAAGATGTGAGTTAAAAAAAACAAAAAACAGCATATGAAGGAAAACACTATAATTGGTATATATTCATGTGCATAGATGTTTAGATAATAACGAAAGGGTCATATATGGTAATCATATGACTTCCTTAGTAACTTACTCTGTTAGTTGTTTATTTTAAATTTGTATTAGTAGTGTGATTTAAATTGTTTAATTTAATTCATTAATTCATTAATTTCTATAGCTACCCAGTTTAACCAAGTGCTTCTGGACAGTTAACAATTCTAACATTATATAACAATTAAAACAATTTTAAACCATTAAAATAATAAAAATTAAAATAAGTATAAGCAATAGCCATGATGATTAATCAACTAATAGTAAATGTAAGGGAACCCTTAACAGAAGCCCCACAGCCAAAATGTGCTTGTTTTAAAATAAAACTAGTACAAAACATTTGTCAATTTGTGCCCATACATTTGCATTTGATTTACCATAATTTAGGTAACAAGCTGATCTTAAATATAGTATTCCACAAAGTTCCTCACTTCTCTGTCATTCACATTAAAGTAGATAAGTGTAGGATGGCATAATAATACTTTAAAAAGTAAGTTGGAATTGATGGGATAGCTTTGTATGGGCACAGTTCTGTGATTCTCTTCAGTTTTTTTCAGTTAACATTAAAAAAAAACAACCAAGCACTCATGCACTTGATTGATTACAATGTAGAAGAGATCAAACTAGAATTTCTGCTTATATTATTGAGAAAATATATTACTGCTATATTTCATAATAGTAATTCATTGAATACCCATTCTTCCGCTTACCACAAGGGTAGATTATATTTAAGTCAAGATTAATGGATAGATTTTGATGTTAAAATCCAGTCTCTTGACCTGCCATTCCCTAGAGGCATATAATGCATTAGCTTAAACCAATATGCAGCTTATCAAAGATATTGTGACACAGTCTTAAATGATGGTTTACTGTGCAAAATTACTGCTTTCTCTGATAATAAAATCACTATTTTGTATTCTTGATCATTGCAATATTAAATAGAAATGTAATCAAATTACTGCACATTTAGATACAGATAGCCCTTAAGTAATTGTGCACTGTAAAATTTCTGTATTTATTTTTCTTCATGAAGTCTGTCAGTGTGCATGTTCAGTAAAATAGGATATTTGGCTTTATTTAGCTGAAGTTAAACTCTTAGAATTATAGAATCACAGGGCTGGAAGGGACCTTGGAGATTTTCTAATCCAACCCCCTGCCTATGGCAGGAGACTTTATATCAAACCAGACAAATGATTGTCCAATTTTTTCTTGAAAACTTCCAGTGATGGTACACTGATACTCCAGGAGGCAAGCTATTCCATTTGTTAATTGTTCTCACTGTCCAGAAGGTTCACCTTTGTTCCAGATTGGATCTCTCTTTAATCAGCTTCCACCCATTGCTTCTTTTCCTACCCACAGGAGATTTGGAGAATAAATCAATCCCATACCTCTGTGGCAGTGCCTTATGTATTGGAAGACAGCAATCATGTCACCCCTAATTCTTCTCTTCATTAGAGTAGACATACCTAGTTCCCTTAACTCAGGGGTGGGATACGACAGGGTTAACTACCAGTTCGGGATTTACGAGGTTCGGTGGTTTATGATGTGGTTTCCTGCAAGCTGCGAGCAGGTACCTGTAAATTGTCATCAGCACGCTGCCGTTGCATGCAGAGAAGTAGCCTTTGAAACAGCCCTCTTTTCCTGCTTTTTTAATTGCAGCTGTGCCTCGTTCAGCAGCTGAACTTGAAAAATCGGGAAATAAAATCAGGTAAGAGCCCAGGCGGGTGGGTGGGAAAAACATCAGCAGACATAGAACCGGTTCTATGTTTGCTGCTCTTCAGAACTACCAGTTCTACAGAGGTGGACAGAACCGGTAGAAACCCACCCCTGCCTTAACTCATATATCTTCTTTTTCCAATTTCAGCTTTTACCTCCAAAACTTGTAATTCACCAAGATTTTTTCCTTTTATGTTGTTTGTTCTATCCGTTATAGATGATGATGTCCCCTCTGTCTCTTCCCTAGGCCAAGCACAGAGAGTAGAAAGGAATTCAATTCCTCATGGGTTTTAATGGGGCTTGGTTGGGCCCACCTAGGTGAAGAAAAGAAAGAAGGTCACATTTTCCTTGCTAATGAAAAGAGAGATAGCCCCAAGTACTTACATTCTGTTGCCAGAATTTCAGGTATGACCAAGTATTATATAGGCAGCATTTAGAAGTTGTTTACTGATCTGTTCCTGAGAGCTTTCATGCTTGTTTGATAATCTTTGAAACAATTATTATGACTGTGGCTGCTACTAACAATCTCTTATTATCAAGTTCAGACCAACTCTTAATAGGATTTAGTATCTATAGCTATTTTCTAACTATTCCACTTATATCAATATATAAAAGAGGCTTTTATATAATAGATATAACCTGCAAGTACATTCCCAAAAGCATATCTTTAGTCAAGAAGACTTCATAACAGATTGTTTTTGTAGTTAATATGTATATATTCTAATAATAGTATGGAATCAGAAGAGTATGGAATACAGTTACATCGACTTTGGCTACCATAATATAGTTTAAAGAAAGTGCTGTTTTGGTCTGTCAGCTGAGCTTTTCTCAAATTATTAAAGATAAGTTATACAGAATGATCAGGACTCACAGATTTTTGCCCATTTCTTCTGGAGTAGAAAGGACAATTTGTATTTTGTTACTTTCTGTGCCTTCGTCTTTGTAAGAAAAGATAATGCTATCCTTCAATAGCAGCAGTTCTGATGATGATCTATCTTTGCAACCTCTTTACTCAAACTGCAAGCATTGAAAACAAACTTTGCTTCACTTTTGTCCTCTCTGGATCTATGCACATTATATATAATAAAATAAACCTTAAAAAGGTTTCATTTAGAGACCTCTGAAACAGGAACATTTTGAAAGCAGGTAGGTGTCTCCACCCTGCTTTTCATAAAGCATTGTACCCATTCAATCAGACTTTTAAAAACAGCTTGTTTTGATAGCAGGCTGTTCTCCTGTGGGCCTTCAGCCTTTGCTTCCTGGCAGCACCTTTGGTGCGAAAAGAGAGTGCTCAATTGGGAGACTATCAGTGCCAGCATGCATAGAGTGATAAGTTAACACACCACTGGGAATTTCTGGGGCCCACCAAGATACTTCACTTCTAATGTGCTAACAAGCTCATTTTTCTACCTCTTGCCTCTTCAGTTATTTTTTTTCTCAGAAGAGCTTAGAAGTTGAGTGCATCAGGCATAATGAAAAGCTCCGTGGGAGGGAGAAGCAATAACCCAATTTTTCCCTTTTCAGCCAAATAGAAAATTAGTTTCTGGTAATACACAAAGGCCAGTATTTTTTGTGCAAGGGGCACTGCTGTGAATCAAAGGACTCTATTAACTGCAGAAAATTCAGCAGCTGTGAATCTCCCCCAATGGAAAAAGTGCTTTTCAACAAGTTGTGAGATATGTAGTATTATTTAGACTTCAACCATCAGTTTCATCATCTACCACTTATATGCAGCCTCTTAAAAACAGTACTATATTACTCTTCTGTGTTAAGGCTTAATCTTGTGTATGTCCCACAACCTAAGAAGCTCCAAAACAAGGAGGTATTCTATTTCTCCTTGTTCTACTACTTATGCTATTAATTGTGATTATTTCAAGAAAAAATTGATTTGGAGACAGTTGAGCCAAAGCAACATATAAATATAGTAATCAGGATTATTATTGCCTTTTCTGATTCAGAGCACTTTTCTCTGTGCACATTTTCTATATATAATTAAAGTAATGATCACTGCAGAATCCAGTTAATTATTTAAATATAAAGGTTAAGGTGGAGGGTTCAGTGTTTATTATTCTTTACATTTCCACTTGCAGTCATGAGAAAAATCTTTCCTAATCTAAATATTAGTGATGGATAAAACCGTATTACCTCAAAAGGAAAAAGTAAGGTAAATGGTTATTTCCCCATTTCTAATAAATCATTTGAAGGAATAACATTTTGCAACTGAGATAATAAAAGCAAAAATAAAACAGAAATATATGAATACATGAAGACAATTTTACAGGTAAGAGACAAGAGGAATTACTCATTTGATGCAGGAGAGAAGATAGTGAAGAGATATTATGCTGTTTGTCTGTGGTGGGAGATTTAAGGATATAAAAAAAAATACAGGATTGAAGATACATTGATAAACATCAAGTTGATTGGCTGTAACTGTAAAATGAATGCAGCCCTGAGGTTGTAGTTTAGGAATGTGTACATTTAGTTTTCGAAGGTCCCAAAGACAAGGAATGAGTTCTGTATTTTGACATGAAAATTTTAAGAAAAAGCAAGGAAAAATGAAATGATTATCCATATCAGACATCCTTTGGTTTGCAAAAGAATAAGCAATTAACACTTCTGTGTGATGATATTCCAGACACAAAGTGGATGACAATTGTTCATGCATATTTACTTTATGTCACCAGGAAAAGAGAGAGATGGATGGATGGGCCTATTGAAGTTTGTTTGTAGAAGGTACTTTGAATATAACATGTGAGTCTTTGCAACAGTTTCTTTTCTTGACTTAAAGATTTAAGAAAAGTGGTTTTGTGTTCTTATCAAAAGATCTCAAAATGAACAGGAATGGGTTCTAATATCCTTCAGTGGCATATATTAGCATCATTTCCAGCAAGTAGAACATTTTCCAATGAAAATTCCACTAAGTTGACTTTTCATTTGTTTCACATTTTAAAACAGGGCTGCAAATAATTTTGTTTTATTAGGAGAATAAATTTGAGTGATGTTAAGCATCATTTTGCATAAAAATAAAATAAAATACAGACTGGCAAAGATTTCCTGATCCAATGAATATAGCAAGACAACTTCTGCAAGTTGCATGAGAACTGATTCTAAGCTCAATAAAGCAGCCTATAACACCAAAGCAGCATGATATTTTTTTTCTTGATAATTGTAT
Organism: Bungarus multicinctus; assembly: GCA_023653725.1. Taxonomy (NCBI): domain Eukaryota; kingdom Metazoa; phylum Chordata; class Lepidosauria; order Squamata; family Elapidae; genus Bungarus; species Bungarus multicinctus. Next base: position 117,876,058 of record CM042838.1, on the reverse strand, counting down.
GTTGCTGCCTGCTGTTTTACATTTTGACAGCCATTTCCATAGCTGCTTTCATGAACACTAGAAATATTCTCTCTTTTTCTCGCTTTCTCTCTGCTAACAATAAAATCAAGGCCTCTGGAACAAGCAGCCTGGAGAGGGTTCTTCAAAAGCAGTGCTTCAAGGTACCAGCCTCTTGTCAATAATATCAGAAGGAGGAGGCTGTAGGACAAAGGCAAAGAACGACAATGCTTTTCTTTTGACATCCTTGGGGTGCTTACTTTCTTAATCAATGCTCAGGGATGCTATCAGATGTTTTTCCCCCTTCTCTCATTTGTTTTCCTTATGCAAAATATTTTAATTTGCATTTATAATTGAAATACATGCTTTCATTCTGGATTAGGGTTTGTAAAGTTTGTTCGTTATTGATATTTCAGCTGAAGTCCTGCACTCATCTGCTACTAACGTATGAGTAAATATGTACAGAATTTCAATATCAAATCCTATTTTGAAAGTATGGTGACTTTAAAATAAAACTTTTTTATAAGCTAAGATGGAGGCACCCAAGGGAGTTTGAAAGAGGTTTGATTTTATTTTTATATGCTATATTTTATCTGAAAACTGCTATGTAATGCAGAAATACATATATAGCTTGTTAAAATTTGAACAGATTAGATTTGGTCATCTCAACTGATTATAGTGTGCCTCAGATCATCAGTGTGGGATCACTTACCAGAACATTTGTCTGAAAGTTATAGAGTTACACAAAATCAAATATTGTATTTTCAAAATTGGTGGCTTCTGATTTGTATTACTGAATGTGAAATATAACCCAGCTTTCTGAACCATTTGTTTTATGTAGATGAAAGAAATTACTAGCCATATTGGTACAGTAGTTAAGGTGCTGGCTTAGAAATCAGGAGACTGTGAGTTCTAGTTCCACCTTAGGCATGAAAGCCAGCTAGATGATTTTGGACCAATCAATCTCTCCCAGCCCAATCCATCTCACTGGGTTGTTGTGAAGAAAATAGGAGGAAGAAGTGTTATGTATGTTCACTGCCTTGAGTTACTTACAAAGTAATAAAGCTGGGATTAGAAATCTAATAAATAAACCCCATACACTACCAAAGCCATAGGACTTTTGTTGTTATCATTTTCATTATCATATTCTATGACTGTGATCACACTTACTCAAAAGATATGGCTCTGCTCTTCCAAAAGCTTTGAAGTAAGAGTGGTTATAAAATTGTGTGACCGTTTAGAAAGAAGTCATGAGAAACTCAGACCTAATTTGAAAATAAAATGCTTATTCAAATATAGAGCTTGAACTAATACATTCAGGATTTAAGTGAATGGAATGATCAATAGATGTTGAGAGACTGTCAATTTTAGTTGGAAAGCCATAAATAAAGCATAGTGTCAGAAATCTTAAAACATAATGTTTCTTTTATTTGATCCTTTACCTTCTGGAGATTGAGAAATAAGCATTTACAGTTCAGTTGTAAAATGTTGTGTACATAAATCCATTAAAAGAAAACAACAACATCACTGATTAAGGCTGTGTTTTCTTTGCTTTAAAATGTAAATTCTCCTTAACATTTAAATTCAACAAGCTATGAGGAAAGAGCTCGGTATCTCCAAACAATTATTCAACACCACCTAGATCCTTCAACGTTTGAGGATTATGCATCTCAGGTCTTCTGCCCAGCATCCTGCCACCATTTGCCCCCTGAAACTGGTAAGAATATAATAAAAATAAAGGGCTTTTTGTTAAATGATACCTAAAATGCAGTATTTACAGGTAACCATGTATGTATATGTGTGTATGCGTGTATGCATCTGTGTGTATATATAGCATCTCAAACAATAAAATTTTATTCTTTCTCTAAAAATTTAAAACTTTTCACTTTATACTCTATAATAAAACTTTTAATATTTATATTATTTGTGAATGTTTCTGAATACTTAAGATTCCTAAATATAGAGACTGATCCATAAGCCTAATTGATCTGCATTGTTTTTAAGAAAAAAATCATTTCTAGTCTTGGTCGTTAGACCAGAAACAATATCACCACCATTAACCTGTTAAAATATGTTACTACATTGTCATTTTCACCAATAAATTATGATACATTTTTGAAATCTTCTATAAAGATACTGCATTTTCAGTTACTAATAAAACAGTAATCACTTAAGAATATGAGTGGCTCTCAAGGCCTATCTGTACAAATAATTTGAATTCCTGATGATTATTTCATTTATTTCCCCTCTTTAGATCATTAAATATCAGTTCTGTTTATCAGAAGGTAAGACAAAGTGTCTAAAAAAAACCCCTCTGTTTTATTAATCTGTTACTAAAGCACTAAGCTTGTAACCTTGTTGTATGCAAACTTTCCTGACTGCCCTTATTTTTACTATTAAACGAGAGAGAAATTCACACTGAGAAATTACCACTACATTTTATTCAAGTTTAGTATTTTACTAACTCCAGGTCTGCATGAAACACTAACACTGTGGTTCTGGGATTAAGGTAACTAATGGAGAGACATCTGTTGAGCAAGTCATTCTTGATTGTGTCTGACCTTTTGTTTCTCAGCATGAACAAATAGCACTGGATGGCAGTGGTGTGATCTGTCCCCTGTCCTGTCTTTCTTGGATGTCAACAGATAGATTATGATTTCAGTAAAGAGGAATGATAAGAGAAAAGTCATTTGGTTTTTGGTGATAAAGTTTCATACTGTAATGACGTGAAAGAAATTGAAAACATTGCTACTGTTATTATCATCACCGACTTGCAATAGAGAAAAATCTCAGGGTTTTTTTTTTCTGAATATGATAGATGGAAATTTGGTCATCAGTGAAACAGAAGCTTTGAAACCATATTTGGATTTTTATTTAAAATGTAAAGATAATGCAAAATATATGGAATATGAGCATGACCACTCAAAATAATACTTTATTTATTCTGGTACCGACAGGTTTTAAATGAATAGCGAACAATTAATAGTGAACAATGAAGTGAAAACTGAACAATAAAAGCAAATGTCTGAGTGTAATAAACATCTGAATGAAAAATAAGAATAGTTTTATAAATAAATATACGTAGAAAAAGGTAAAGAAAAAGTTTTTTAATATTGAGAAATAACTTCTTAAAATACACACTTTCCTTATGGTCTTGTCACTAATTATGATACCTAATGTTAAACTTTATCATATAAAACATCTCACTATGCAGGAATAGTGATTGCAGAAATTGACTGCTGTATTTTTTGCATGGAAATAATATGTGAACCTAGATTTATTTTTCTGTCCTAACATGCCTAAGCACAAAGCAAACATTCTCCTTGCGATAAAACATTTTATATACGTGTAAATATCAGTGATGTTCCAACTCAATCTGAACCCTGAAGAAGATCAGGGTTCTGATTAATTCAAACAAAATTGGCATGCAGTTTTAATTTTGCCCCATCCCCAATTCAGAATCCAGCATGGAATTCAACAGTCAGCCATTAATAAATTTTAAAATTATTTTGGTACATGATCCCATGACTGTTAAGTTTTGTGAGGGCTCATTTATTTATATTGAATGTGAAATATTCTTACTGAAGATTTCCCTATCATTTAATATAATGTATGTTACAGAGCAAGAAGTAAATGTTTGGAATGAGTAATGTAAGCCCCATTGATTTTGGTGGAAGCACTTTAAGCATGTCTAAATTCATAACTGGTAGAGTAAATTCATGGCTTAATTTATTTCTTTGAGGAATTAATTCCCATCATGCTGAATGAGTGATGTGTTCTAAAAACCTCAGGATTCTGGGAAAAATAGTAACGGTAAAACATAATTAATTAAAGCAGCCATTTAAAATGAATCAGAAAGGTTTCTAAAAGATAAAGTTCATTAACACATCATATACAGACATAATGAATGAATAAATGCCCTGACAGAATACACAAGTATTGCCAGGCAGAAAAAGCAATGGAGTAGATTCAAAGCAGACATTTTAGAAAAAGCTGTTTCCCAGACAGTCTTCATTAAAAATACCTACTCTTGAATACTTAGTTATCTTATCATCTGAAGGAATTTTGTTCAAGTCCTTTGAGTATGTCAGAGCTTAAGATAGCCATGCATGAGAAGAAGCACTCTTTCAGATATTGTGAAAAATTTTGTGAATTAACACTAACAGTCTAAATTGGAATGAAAAACATGCTGAAAGCCAGAACATAAACTGTACCGTCCTGGATCAGACCCCCCACCCGGCCCATCTTCTAGTCAGAAACTTCTAGTTTTCACAGTAGCCAACCAACTGCACATGCACACTAATCTCAGTGAGGACAGGAACAGTTCCTCATTAAATTAATAATGTGTGCATGTTTGTCACTATAGTGACAGATAAACTTTTCAGCCTCGGAGTGTCAGTTCAGGCTCTCAGCCATATCTGATACCTTGTAGTGGACTGAAAAAAAAGTACTAATTCATGGAGGATTTGTGCTCAAGTATCTTCTCTAGGTGGATGCATAGATGCTATGTTTATTCATTAATAATGAAGAAAGGAATAAAGGAAATGCCAAACTGCATTACATTCTAAGACACATAAATCAGCACATAAATCTCAAGGATGCTTTGGACTATAATTTTCAGGATCTCTGACCATAAACTGGTGGAACTATGTTCCAAAAGGTTTTCACTCTCTTTCTCTAATCCTTGCATTCCTGTTTATTCGTTGAAAATCTTCTCTCGAAGGTTTTATACCTAAACAGTATAAAAGGTGCCATTGGCAGCTATATTGAAAAGAAGTTAATCATAATGAGAGTCTTGCAGTATCAATAAAAGATTCAGGAGATTCTCCCTAAGACAGTATTTTAAAAATCCTCTCTTGTCCTCTCTAGAAAGGTTCCTGGTGGGATGGGAATTAAAGTTACAGGAAAAGAAAGATTGTTGGGTGTCTGATCTTCCACTTGGCTTTGTAAAGATGAAATTATGAAAATAAACCCTAAAAAATGTCAGGAAATGGGTTTTTTGGAGGGGAGGTGGCAAGACAGCAATGATAAACCAGTCTTGTTTACCAAGGATATTACATGCACCTGTCCATGTAGCCCACCAGGAATCCACCTCAATTTGAAGGAGATCTTTTACTTCTTTCCTGATTGAATATTCAGATAGTCGCAACAGAATTCTTGTAACTCAAATATTAAACTGATTTAAAATTTATTCAGAAATTCAAGTAACATCAGATTTATGACCATTTGGAACAGGTAATTAACAAGTTATCATATACATTTCCCATATTACAGAAGAGAAATTAGTGGTTTATAGTAGACACCTCAAAAGTTAAGATAAACAATGTCACCCTTAGTACATCTACCAGAACTAATCTCTGTATTTAATAGAACTTATTCTTAGGCCAATGCACAGAGGTTTGCAGCTTATCTATCTTTTATAATAAATCTATCTCTTGTAATGAAACTTCCAGATAAAGCATAGTGCCTCCTGAATTATTTCTACATTGCTATCAGTGTTAACTTTCCATTTTGATGAGATTGTTTGCAAGCATAAATGATGTTAGTATGAGTCCCTGGAGAATGTGAAGCGATTCTAATTGTATATTTAGAAAGAAACACAAAAACAGCCTTGGGTCTTTTCAGCCCATAATATGTTTAGATGTATCTTCTGTATCATTTGCCAGTTACCTGTTGAATAAATTATAAATAAACTACCAAGCCAAAAGTAATTTGATTAAAGGAAGAAAACCTTTTAGTAAAGCTCTATTTTTACGTGTACAAAGTCCCCTCTCACCTCCTAAAATAAAATGCAGTACTAACAGGCAATCCAAAAGGTTCTGTTTCTCTTCAGTGTAAAATTTATACCAGCCTTCCCCAATCAAGTCCCACAAGATTTGATGGCCCTAAGATTTGTTGACCGAAAATTCTGGGAGTTGTAAATGCGAGATTGTGAAGGCTGATTCGTTTATGAACGGTTACCGCGGTAAGACATGGATATTAACTTTTATGTTAATTGTAGATATTTTAGAAAAGAAAAATGTTAGGTATTTTTCTGAATATCTAATTTAGGTCTAAAACTTTAAATATTTCATCTATCAGCAACATTCTGTATTTCAAGGCAGTTATATAATTTGTCAATAAATCCTCTTATTACATTAATCAAGGAACATAGGACTGTCAAAGACAGTATTTAAATTTAAAGATCTGCATACAGTAAAAGTAACCTGGGAAAGATGCTTCAAGCCCCTTTGCTAGTCATTAAAGCAGACTGGCTTTTGTCACACTTTTATATGAGCCTGGGAAAAAAGTCTTTAAGAAATACGAACTTTAATGAATGAATTCCTTAAAACACGCATGCCCTTTTTAAATGGAAAACAGCAAGCTGCTGAGCTGCTGCAGTGTTATTATTGTACAATGTATAATTGAAGCACTACTTCAGTGTAAATTATAATGTCTCCAAAGTGCAGTATTCCAAGTCTGTGGTGCTCACCACAAAAAGTTTATTAGAGGAAATAGAATAATTTTTTGAAGTATTAGTATTTTACAAGTCAGCATTTACCAACTAATTTTCAAAAATGTTACCCAGCAAAAATAATATCCAATATGTATATTGATAGAACCAGAATATTGCTGGCTTAAAGTAGGCCTTAGACCACATATAATGTTTAGTCTTTCAGAAGTTCTTTACACTTAATTAATTCTGACTAATTAACTCTTATCAGGAAAAATCTATCTTAGTTGCTAAATGAAATACAGAAAGACAGTATGCAAAAAAAAAAGGGGGTGGGGGGAAGCATGTTTAAATCAATTTTTTTTTAAAAAAAACTTTTCTTCTTAGTTCCCAAAGTGACTTTTACATTGGGTTCCAATACATTCTTACAGCAAATGGTTTACATCCAGCTTTGCTGATCATTGACCTTTTATTTGATTTTTATTTCGGAAGTGAGCTAGGATCAGATAGAATTCACTGGTTCTGGAGAAAGAAGGAGAAAAGATATCATTCTGCCTTCTCCAGTTCCTAGCATCACTTTTCATGCTATTCTGGACAAATATCTCACCCTTCATAAGCAGGTGATAGAGGATGCTTTGGACAGAAGATCCAAATGAAGAAACAGGTCATGCCCCTTTCCTTACTTTGGCAGTAGTATTCAGCTAAGCTTATGTCTGAATCTAGTGAAATTTATTTCTGAACTTTATTTTTAATTTATGCTTATTGAGAATTTTACATAAAACAGAAAAATTCAAAGAAAAAGATAGGAAAGGAAGAAGAAAAAAGAATGCAAGAAAAGAAAAAAGAAAGAATGGAATAGAATATAATTTTATTATGGTCTTAGACCAGCAACAGACATCACTATTTACAATATACATAAAAATACTGACACATTATGATACATTAATAGCGGATAAAAACATCTGTTAAGAAAATACATGTTCTTAAACAGAGGCATTCCCTGGTTTATATGAGTGGAGAGCCAATAGGTATGTGTGTAAATATCATTTTCCAAAGTTTGTTCTATCTCCAAAAATTGTCAGAAATTGACAGCTATAATTCTGTAACCAATTTTTTTCTAGTAGACATTGCAGCAACACAGAATTTTGCCACTGCATGCATAACAGCTGGGTTTGAATCCTGGAGGAGAAAGTCTACATAAAAATTGTCTGCCCTCCCTGGCAACCTCTCTATTAAGGGGGGAATATACAATGACCTATAAACTCTGTATAACTCACAGTACAATAAAACATGTGAGATGTCTTCAACTTTTCCTTTACCACATATACATACCCATTCTGCTGTTGGTGTTTTCTTATACCTGCCCTGAAGGAGTGCTGATGGGAAAATGTTAAATCTGGCTCTGAAGAATGCTATTCTTTGTTTTGGGAAGATCAGATCATTTAGATACCTTGCTGATTCCCATACTCCCTGTTTAATTCTGTTCCTGCTTTGGTGAACCAACCTATTTAGTTCTTGGAACTCCATGTCCTTCATTCTATTGATTACTACTTGCTTTGCTTGGTCAAAGCCTAGGGACATTAAGAATACTGGTGAGAGCCCATAAGAGCCCAGCTTGTGGTCTATTGCCTGTTTCCAGGGGGAGGGGTAGTTATCAGTCAGTACTAGAGGGGTCAGTCCTTCTGAGAAGAAATGCGTTTTTACCCAACGAATGATCATCATCTTCCAGGATCTTACCTGAAAACTAAAGTTATGAAACATTATGATTTCCAACTTTAAAAAGAGTCTTGTTTTGAAGAAATTCAGTGATCATTTGAATGGATTAAAGAGCAAGGTTGTTTTATGTAAAAAGAAGGAACATAAAGTTGGCTTATTTGAGCATTGTTAAAATCAGATATGTTATTTGGGGACGAGTCTTTTTGAACTTGTTGACATCTGGATTGGAAAAGACATGTATTGGATTTCCTTATAGCTAAGAGTTGAGATGTGGAATGATGAGTTTTATATTTGTTAATAAATATGATTATTTTAGAGCTCCATTTGGAAGTCTTGCCTATTCCTGGACTGGAAAAGATGTTTATTGAAATTTTCTACAAATAAGAGTTGAGTTATCAGATGAGGAGTTTTATATTTGTTAACTAAGAGGAAGTGAAGAGGACAGGAGGTTGCTTTCTCAGTGAGGGGTTTTTCCTATTTTTTTCTTTTTGCTTTCTTGCATTTTTTTTCTTTTTAGTTTGTATTACGTTTCATTCCTGTATTTAAAACTTTCAATAAAAATACTTTTTAAAAAAAAGAAAACTAATGATTTCCAACTTTTTCTTCAACAGATATTAACAACCCCACCATCTCCCCTCCTTCTTATCTCTTCCAGAAATCCCTTCAACCCTATATTAAATTCTCATCCTTTTATGTCTTTAAATCTGTAAATCTTCATTTCACCCTTCTGTTAGCAAAAAAAGTCCATAAAACTTTTCCAGTCTTAAAAAGAACCCTACATTTTCCCCCTGATAAAACAGGTCAGTTTCTCCTAATTATGACAATTACCGTCCATTGTGGGAATTTCAATATTCTTCCATCTTTATGCATATAATAATCTTGCTGATGTTACTATATACAAAATTAATCTTCCATGAGTCTAATTTTTTTTTGAGTTGACAATATTGGGTAAAACAGAACAGATGACATCTGGGACCAAAGCTACTTATTAATTCACCATATGTTACTATGTCTGAATTCTCTACACCATTTCAGATCTTAGCTTGTAGCACCTGAAAAGACATAATGAAAACATTTTATGATATAGGAAATATTTATTTGAACTGTTGGAATGTACTCAACATAAATATCTGCATTTCTATTTCTTTTTCAACCACCTTCAAGTTAAATAAATGTGAAGAATGATAAAAAGGAGGAATCTTTTAGAAATAAATGGATTGTACTCTATGTGATACTATAGGTTTACTTGGCTTCTATTTTCATAAAAGCTAAAAAGTATTGCCAGTTTTGAATTCTTTAGACATGTAAAATGTATCATAACCATATATACTTCCTTTTGCAAGTTGGTGATTTTTAATATCAGTTTTTTTCAGTAAATGTGTTAAAACTACACTTAGCAGAATTTTAGAAAATTTTATTTTTTATGTGAGCTGAAAAAATTGCTTTTAGGGAGGGGTGTTAACATTTTGTTGTTTTATCGATTGCAGAGTATTTTTTTAATTTATAAACAGTTTTTAAAACACTGTAACTTATTTATGTCATAATGGTTGTATCAATGAGGCTGTTGGATCAGAATTATTTTTATAGATTCTTTTTCTTTTTTCTGTTCTTTTTTTTTCTTCTTTGTTTTTGTAACCTGTAGTTGGTGAGTATTCTTCTGATTGTTAAGCTGTTGGTTCATTTTTACACATTAATGCATCCCTCTTTAACTTTAGCTTGCATGTTAGCAACATAACAGATTCTAACTTTCTCCTTTCTGTACTCATCTGTAAATGCCCTCCAACCTCTACTGTTCATGTCTCATGTCTCACACCTGTTATCTTTTTTTATCTTTCTTCCTTTTTCCTTACTTCTGTCCACCTCTCCATCACTTCTTCATTCTCAACAAAGAAAGAAATGGTGTGATATTTCTTCTCCTTCCCAAGCCACCTCTAGAAAGAATTGGCCACTTCAAGGTAAAGGGCTCGGAGGCTTGAATTGGAAGGTCTTTCACACTAGCTGTGGATGGTAGGATGTGCAGGGTACCAGCCTTGACTTTTTATGCACCACCCTACCATTTAGAGCAGGGGTTTCCAAGCTTGGCAACTTTAAGCCTGGCGGACTTCAACTCCCAGAATTCCACAGCCAGCTGCTGGCTGTGGAATTCTAGGAGTTGAAGTCCACCAGGCTTAAAGTTGCCAAGCTTAGAGACCCCTGAGTTAGAGTGCTATGATTCCTTGTAAAATGTGAACAAGATGTCTGAATATTGATGTGTGCTGGGCAGGTGGGGATGAATTTAAAGAAAGAAACAAACAAAATTATTCTCCCATGTGGAAGAAGCCTTTTAAGGCAGAATAAATTTTCTTTTACTGCGGCTTTATATGCTCTGTGCCAAATCAGTTCAAAAATCATGTTTCTTATGGATGACCTTGAAACGTATTTGGAAATTGAAGCAATTAACTTGTTTTTTGACACATCCCTTGTTTATTATGTTATCAGTTTCCTGTAGATTGTTTTGACTACCAGCTTGTTTCCAAACACAGTCCAAGATAGCAGTTTTTGTATGTAAGGATACTAATCTTTTTCCTAAGGAGAGGAGTTTGAGAGACTAAAATATTTGCAAGAGCAGTCCTCCCATTATAAATTTCCCATATCAAATGGCTTAGGAGCTAGCTTTCTAACCATCAAACTGAGCAATATTGGTAGGAACACAAGAGGATAAACTGTTTTGGAATATAAAAGTTGAATTACATGTGGGATCCTTTCTAAGCCAAAAGATAGTTTATATCTACCTATCTATTGATTGATTAATTGATCAATCTATGTATCTATATGCAGGAAAAAAAGAGAAAAGCTATTTCAGAAAGTACGTGGCCAAAGCACAAACTACAGATAGTCCTTGATTTACAACAGGTCATTTAGTGATCGTTGAAAGCTACAAGAGCACTGAAAAAAGTGATGACTATTTTTCACAGCATCCTACGATCACATGATCAAAATTCAGATATCGGCAACTGGTTCATATATATGACAGTTGCAGTGTTCCAAAGTCATGTGACCTGACAAAGTCACGGGAGAAGCCAGATTCACTTAATAACATCTCTGACAAGAAGTGTCGTAAAATGGGGCAAAATAAATGTCTCACTTAACAACAGACATGTTGGACTACCTGTATATATAGCATTTGAATTATTAGGTTAGATTCATGACATTATGGTTTTAAAAGCAGTTCCTTTCATGAGGTAGTCAACATGGCTTGCAGCGATCACCTTGCAGTAGCGTTTCAAAATGAAAACTAAAAATGTGCCTTCAGATTTGGAAGGAAGGACTTTTGAGATTCTCAAAAATACTTTATTAAAGTGGTTTCATAAACATGTATTTTGTAAAATGGAAACACTAAATACATCATTTTAAGGGTGTTTGTGTTTTTCAGAAGAATCTGTTCATTAAATTATAATGTAATTTTGAGATTTAATATAATTGTCAAATGCAATCCATAGAAATACACTAGGGTGTATTTGCAAAGTGATCTTATCATAACATCCACTCATTCTCTGAAAATACAATGCCTAAATCTTAGAAAACCCTTTGCAGTGTAACGCAGCACCAGATCCCTCAATTCTGATACTTTTCATATTAATGAAAATCTCTTCCACTTGCAAATGGATTTCTTTTATTTTGTGTCATTTATAATTTGGTCCAAACAGTTCTTGAATTATTTTGCTGTGTTATTATTCTAGGAGAAAAATATTTTTATTTTAAGCTGAATAAAATATAAATGTACAAACATAAATCTGAACACTTTATGATGGAGGACCATTAAAATAGCTGTATGGCTTTGGTTTCATCTTTGACTACACTTTATGTGTAAATGCACATATATAAGGCAGATAATAAAAAAATTGGCTTTATGGCCACGTTCTGTTTTGTAATAAGAATTTTGTTTCTGAGCATTTACTAAGTGCAACATAACCTAGTATTCTATTAATGAAACAGGTAATCAGAAAAATATTATGAATTATTTGGATTAGTTGAAGAAAGCCATATTTTATCATCTTTCAGAAACAACATTTTTTACATTTGCAGTGGGAAAATGTAGAATTATTACAGAATTATAATTACAGAATTAAATTATAAATAGCAGGATCCAAATATACGGCTGTGACCTTGAGCATTGATCTCTGCTGATATCAGCCATATCATCTAATTTCTTTATAAAAAAATATTTACAGGTGAATGCGACATAATCTGTATGATCTGTTTAGAACTACAATTTATTTTAAAAGGCACAATAAAGAAAGAAAAACCTTTCTTTTTTGGTAAATGGAACCTTACCTGTAACTTACAGAAATGATCATATACTGTACATACAATCTGGCCTGTTTTGCATGCCTCTGAATTTTGGCTTTTGCAATAACCGTATTAACCTAACCTATTGCTTCTGCTGTTTGCCTTGAGGCCAATCCAAGGAAAATTACTCTGCTTTGGGTCAACAATACTACCAAGTCCTGTCAAAATTATCTTGTTCCTTTTACAAAGATAATGAGCCACGTAGTATATTCGGCTAGCATGATTTATTCATACTTCTTTACCATTGAATCTTATAAGAATACATACTGTATGTATAACACCAATTAGATGCCACCCTAGTTTAATTTTTAACAACTTCCCAGTCCTTTCTTATTAGTTAGTTTGTTTGGAACTGTCCCCTAGCCACTCATAATCTAAAATAGATGGGTTTGTTAATGATTCTGACAGTTGAATTGCTGTTGATGGGACAGATCAAAAGAGAGGATGCTGTTTTAGGGCTTGCACTTTGCAAATCTTCTTCTGTAATCAGATGGTTTTAATACGTGAGGTCCTTCTGTTTTCTATAGGGCCCTACCCAGAGACTCAGGCGTCCGAAGTTCCAGCAACAGCGCAGATGGACAGGTCCGATCTAGCTTTCCCCATTTCTCCACGGACTAGCAAGAGTCGTATGTCCATGAAACTGCGGCGATCGTCTGGCTCAGCCTACAAGACTTAGTGAGGGGCAAAGCCTCCAGCCTCTTTTATCAAGACATAAATCTCTCCTCTATGCTGAATATTGTTCCTTCATTCCTCTGCTCTTATTTTTATTTTAAAGAAATATGGAATTTTATTTCAAAATGAACATATTTTAGCTTTTGTGTTAGAATATTCAGCTTCCTGCTAATCCTAGTTTATCAATGCAGAGTATTTCCTGTTTCACTATTTTGTTTTGTTTTTATATACTTTTCCTTGAGAGAGGAAACTTAAGACTTTTAACATCTGTGATTAATTACTACCCCCCCTCAAAGCTGGAAACTGCAGGCATGTTCCACTCTTATTTATTATATAACCCTTTCAAAATAATAAAGATGTCATCTTCAAAGGGATGCATGTATACTTTTCAAACTAAGATGTATTTCCAGAGTTCTCTGCAAATATCACTAGAATTCACAGAATTATGTACAGAGTTATTATATTATAAGAATAAACCAAGTTAACATAGACTTGCTCAGCTCCATTATTCTCATTCACTGTTGGGCAGACTTAACAGCGAGCATTTACTGTTAAGTATAAACAGCTTCCAACTTCCTTGCTAAACATTTGCTTTTCTCTTGGCCCTATTGGCACAATCTTTCTCTTCCAAAAGTTGAGATCGTCCCTTGTTATATCTGTATACATATGTACAATCACCTATTTTCAAGCACTTTGCCACTTCAGTCATTTGCTTTCAATCAAGTAAGGTGGGGTGGGGTGGGGGGAGGCTGTGCCCTCATAATAGCAAATATGTACACAAATACATTCCACTCCAATTTGTCACTACTACTCAGAAATATTTTCATAATGAAGAAATTCAACTGTGTTGTTTGCCATATTCTGCTTTAATAAAATGTAGCATGCCACTGGTACTAACTGCATGTGTAAATATATGTTCCTCACCTGGGCAACTATAGAAATATATATATTGATGTATTTGTTCGCCATGTAGTATATACAAATTTGTAATGGTTGAAGAAAAGACATGCTATTTAATAATACAATAAAACTATTCTTACCATTTTGGGTATTTTTTATTTCATTACAAAAAGTGATTCATGCAAACCTTTTTGGTGCACAAATACCATGAAAAGAATGGCATGGAATGATGATTTAGTTGTTCAAATGCAAAATCTTTTTGATCAGTTTTTTATTCCATTGTCTTGTTCCAAACATAATTTTTTTAAATGATTTTGCTTCATGTAACACATATTCTGCTTAGAACAGTATTCATAAAGTCACAAAGTACAGCATTTAATGTTGGAAGCAACTAATAATGTTTCCATATTTTCCTCTGCTTAGAAAGAGGTGTTTAATATTTTAAGCTAAAATCATTGTCTACTGTTTTAAGCAAATTGTATATTGAAATTATTGTGTATGTAGTATGTTGCATTTTTAAAATTTTCATTGCATTTGAGAAATCTCAAGCAAATGCAGTTAAGAGTGAAAAGAAGTTGTATTTTGCCAGATGTAATATTTCATTGAATCATACCTGTTGACTGGCATAGCTAAAATATTAATGCATTACTGTACAAAAACTAAAACGCAAATTAGAAATTTTTTAAATCTTTATAAAACTATATTGAAGTTGGACAACATCCTGCTAGCTTAGTTTCCAAATATTTTGTCAAACTGAAACCTGGAAGCAAAGGAGTTTTAGCTAGAGGTTCAGCTCAATTTGGAAAAATTGATACCTAAATGTTATTCTAAATAGTTGTCATTTGTATTTTTTTTAACATTCAACTGGGAATTTTCCAGTGGTATAGTTTCTAATGAAGAGTCCAGGACAAAGAGCTAGAGGTGGTAATTTTACAAAAGCACTTTCCGTGGATGATAGAGACCCCTGAAAAAACTAACAACCTCTTGTGTTTATTATGGTTATCTCTACCCAACTGTCAAAATCTTAAAGCAGTCCTCCCATCCCGTGTGTGTGTGTGTGTGTGTGTGTGTGTGTGTGTGTGTGTTTATCATCTACTTTAGTGAGCTTGAAAACTTACACAATATACTCAGGAAGCAAACAAAAATTAATGCTGATTTTAATAACCAGTAATGAGCAACAGCAGACAGAAGGAGCATTTTGTAACAGACATTGACCTGCTATGAATAACAGACTATATATTGTTATATTACAGAACACAACAGAACAGTTACAAAAGCTAATTTTTTAAAGCTTAAAAACTGGAGAGACAACTTCCCCTAATTGAATATATAAATCTGACTACTACTTCCCAATTAAGCTTTAATTAGACAGTGTTGGAATGTACTTAAGCTCCTAGGGACAAGAGTAACCAGAATTAAATATTCACAGTCCCATTTTCCCCAGATGACTTACTCACAGGTAGGCACACAGTTGGTTCTAAGTTTAGCTACAGTATTAAGCACAGCCAGAAAAGTATGTTTCATCTCAATGTAATGCCATGTTTTTAGTCCTAAAGCAGAAGGTAGGCTTCTAAATGGTAAAGAGTTCACTTATGAAAACAGTTAGGTATTTCACAGAATGTACAGTGCATTCTCATCCCACTATAAGGCAGCAAGGAAAAATTGTCAAAAATAATTGGACTAAAAATATTTGACACAAAATATGGTGATACCTTTTGGTTATGATTTTCCATTGGAATTATACTTTGGAGAGGATTTTTTTGGGGTCACCAAAGAAAAAAGTGCAAGGCTTAGGGACAAAGGAAATATCATATAAAGCAGTTTCAGATAATGGGAAAATAGTCCGAGCACCTGCTCTGTACAGTCGGGCAAATGCTTAGCCTTAATGTGTGCAATTTCACAGTTCAGTCTGGAGAAAAGAATCAACTCGTTGCCGGACGAGTCTAGCAACCCGGTCTGACGGACATCTGCAATAGAAGCACCTGCCTGTTCTCCGAAGGGTGGCACTTGTTGATGTGTCGGGTAAGGCCGGGCGAGCTGAAGAAAGTCGAGGGACAGTGTTTGCAGGAAAAAATCTGCTGCTCACCATGGTTAAGGCTGCCCTCAGGCTGGCCCAGTGGCAGAAGCAATTCCTCCCGCACCGTGTGCCATACCCGGTGCTTGTCTCTGATGTCCGCCGACGGGAAATGCGCGCCGCACAAATGACAGGAAAAAGCGACCTGTTGCGGGGGTGGGTGAGGTGGTGAGGAGTTGCTGGTGAAGCTGGCGATGCCAGCCTGGTGGGTGCCTAGGTGTTTGCGCAGGTATGCCTGGCGCCGGAAAGACTTGTGGCAATAAGGGCAAAAGTAGAGCTCGCCAGGAGGAGCTACCAAACCGGAGCCAGGAGTGGCGACAGAGGCTGCGGCAGCGGCGGCGGCGGCGGCGGCAGCTTCGCTGGCCGGGCCGAGTTGCGCGGCGCGAGGAGCCGGCTGGTCCCGGCAGCAGGAGCTGTCCGCAGCGCCGTGGTGCTGATCTCGGCCGGGCTCCCCGCGGCTGTTTTCTTTGTCCTGGGTGGGACCGGCAGAGGTGGTCGGGCGCGGCTTGTGCCACCGGCGGTGAGAAGCCAGATTGGCCGGGCAGCTGAAGATTTTGTGACACTCCGGACAACGGTATTCGACGCGCACAATGCGGGAGCAACGGTGCTGAGCCAGAGCCAAGGGATCGGCATAGGGTTCCTTGCACAGCTGGCAGACAAATTCACCGAGCAGCGTCGGACGAGCCACGCGGATCCCTTCGCTGCCCGCCTCGGAAGCAGCTTTGATCCGCAACCCCAACACGGGCGATGTGGTCACCTCGTCGGCAAAGCTCAGCTTGCGCACGGCCTTGGGCTTCTTGGCGGGCGTCGCCTTCGCTCGGGGAGGACGCTTGAGCGGGATAGTCGGGCAAAGCGGGGCAGCAGGCAAGGGCAGCGGCACCGGCAAAGGCACCGGAGTGCGCGGAATCAGGGGCAGCTTTTCTGCCAGGGCCAAGGCGGGGCCCAGAGGAGAGGATGCGGCAGATACGGAAGAAGGGACGCAGCGCCTGGGCTCCTCCGCGGCGGGGGCTATCTGGTCCGAGCCTCCCGCGTCCCAGATCGCCATCACTGGGGAGTTGGGCTGAGGCAGCTGCTGGGGCTGTTGCGGCGCCTCTGGCAAAGGCGTTGCGAGACGGGGCGCTTCCTCCAGGCGGAGCGCCGAGAGTCCGCCTGCGGGGCGCATCCTATAGGAGCCCCCCGGCCTCCTGCTCCGTTTCACCAAGAACCCCCGCGGCATCTTCCGGGTACACCGGATGGCAGCGCTCCACTTGCACCGGCGCTGAGTGCCCGTCGGGTGTTTATACCCACGTCCCTCGGGGAGCGAGTGCGTCACCGTCCCCTCGGCCCAAGGCTGCCAATGAGGAAGTTGAGAGGACAAATGTGGAGGGAGGGGAGACGCGAGTTGGAAAAGGCGGGAGAATCTGAGCTTGGAGAGTGCCTGGGCACTTTCCCAATCGTCGCTGGCGGGGGGCGGGGCCGGCAAGGCGAACTGCTTACCTCCGGAGCAAGCAACTGCCTCACCGCCCAGCCAACCCTTACCTGCCCGCTTGTGCTAATCTGACTTTCTGCACATTGCACCTTCCTTTCTTCTGGCCCGACCTTCCCAGACAGGCTCCTGTCTCTTTCCAAGCATCTGTAGAATAATTACCTTCGGCTCGCTCGGGGTTTCCTTCTTCAAAAGCCAAGGCGAAGTAGAGGGAGCCTCGCAGGGCAGCAGACGCTGGCCAGGTGGTTCCAGATGCTTTGAGCAGAAAATTCAATAAGGCACCTTATCTGTAAAATAAAGTTTGGCCCATTCGATAAATAAGTTCCTATGGGAGCTGAAACGATCCCTGAAGGAATGCAGATGTCCCTATCTTCTGCTAAAATGCAAACAATCCGAAGCAAACTAAGCTCCTGAAAGCATCTGGTCCATTTTCCTACCTCAGTAACTCCCCTCGCCCCCCCCCTCCCCCACAATATATATATATAAGCTGATGAAGCTCATCCATGACACCATAATTTAACGTCTTCCCATTATCAACCAGACACGCAACATGGAAAGATGAAGTTTAATGGCCATCTCACCACTGGACTGCAGCAGACTGGGGTACTCATTAGTTCTAATAATCCAGAACTGGGAGAACTGGCTCGGTAGCTACACCATTTTTCAGTAAGGGTAGTAATGCATTGTATTTGCATAATGCTATCAAGAGTGCAACAAGTTTGCCAGAAACATCAGCGTTGTTGTCTCCATTCCTGCTGGTTGAGAGGGAAGGATAAGGATAATTTTACACAATAGCCTTAAACTGCTTGTCTCTTGTGCTAATTCCACCAAGAAATAAAACTGGCTTAAGAAATCACTGTCCAGATTTCAATCTTGGTAACTATGCTGGCCATAAAGTTTGGTAAATCCATTAATTCAGCAAATCATGTAAGAAAAAAAAGATTTGAGACTCTAGAAAGAGTGCAGAGAAGAGCAACAAAGATGATTGGGGGACTGGAGGCTAAAACATACAAAGAACAGTTGCTGGAATTGGGTATGTCTAGTTCAGTGAAAAGAAGGACTGGGGGTGACATGATAGCAGTGTTCCAATATCTCAGGGGTTGCCACAAAGAAGAGGGAGTCAAGCTATTTCTCCAACACAGCTGAAGGAGAATGAAGCAATGAATGGAAACTAATCAAGGAGAGAATCAACCTAGAACTAAGGAGAAATTTCCTGACAGCTAGAACAATTAACAGCAGAACAACTTGCCTCCAGAAGTTGTAAACGTTTCAATACTATAAGTTTTTAAGAAGAGATTGGATTGTCTGAAATGGTATAGAGTTTCTTGCCTGAGCAGAGGTTTGAATTAGAAGACCTCCAAGGTCCCTTCCAAACCTGTTATTCTGTTACATTAACCCACATCAGGAAGAACATACAGCCAGCATTGTTACCAAAGCCTGGTTCCCCATCTTGTGCCAGAGAAAGAATCATCAATCATTTTACTTATCTGAGTGTATCGTTGAAGACATGTAGTTTCCCCTTTGCAGGGAA
Source organism: Bungarus multicinctus (assembly GCA_023653725.1). Lineage (NCBI taxonomy): Eukaryota > Metazoa > Chordata > Lepidosauria > Squamata > Elapidae > Bungarus > Bungarus multicinctus. The sequence continues at coordinate 117,856,941 of CM042838.1, read as the reverse complement.
ATAAATAATATCTACCAATCATAGAATTGTACTGTTGGGAATTTAGAAGCCATACATTCCAATGCTCAGGGCAGAACTTGCTTGCTTATGGCAAACACAACATTAGTCCACCTCTGGATGAGGAGAGTACACTTCATTGTTTTACGATTTCACTATTCCTGGTAGCATTTAAGCTAGGAGGGGAAACTAATTCTTGTCAGTTTCCCAGCAGTTCTTGTGTCTAGCCTGAACAGATATCTTATGCCAGGTTGTGGCTTTACAGGATCCATTAGAAGAATTTCAACATTATAAAAACTTCATTAGATTCTAGTCCAAGAGAATGGGGAGGTTCTTTTACACTGGGAGAAGGGGAAACCTTTGTTGTTGTTGCTGCTGCTGTTGTTGTTATTGTCACTTTTTCATTAAGAGTGCCAGAAAGCAGTTTGGGATTTTCACACTTTCTTGTTGTGCTGATATACACAAGTATATCCAAATACAGGATTCACCTCCACCCCTTTTCTTTCTTCCAGTCTTTTCACCAAATTGTCACTCTGCTATCTTTAATCCATCCACTATTTCACTGCTTTTAAGCAATTTCTATAGCACTGATTTAAGAAAACAAAAAAAAATAACCTTTTAGCTTCATTGTTTCACTAGTTCCACTAGCCTAGGATAAAATTAATATGGAGGATTTAAACATGGAACTGCAACACAAACCAGCAATTGTAACAGAGATACCACCTACAATGAATTGTGTGAGACAGACCTTCCAAGGCTATTTGTGCCATTAGAAGTTGATTAATAGAACTTTTGTTGTGAAGCAAGAAAAGGCAGGGAAAGGTTGCTTTTACAATTGGCTAAGGACAGATTGAGGATGATGTTATATATTCATGTCCTTCAGAATTGGTAAGTAGGTTGCTCTAACTAAAGTTTTGAATATATAATTAGCCATTGACTGACATAAATTGTCTAGGTCCACAAGATTAGAGAAGTTACATGGCTAATGGAAGAAGATTTTTATCTTACTCTGGAGCTCCTAATGGCATGCCATTGTTACCATGTACCAAATAACACCAAATATTTACCATGTACCATTGATAGAGCAGGTTTTCTTTGTAGAAAAATTAGCTAATATTTTCTCCAAAATATTTTGAGAACAGTTAAGTATCCGGGATGACTGTTTTGTGACTAGTTACCCCTAAAATAGTCACCTGCTGATGATTTCAGCATCTTCAATCTAGAAATCAGCTACTAGTCACAAGCTTACCACAAGGACCATCATCTGAAGGAAAAGTATAAAAGTTGCTACCATTTCTTGAAAAAGCAGACTGCTAGAGTTCAGCATCTGATAAGCAATAGTTAGCCACAAACAGCTTTAGCTCAAAACACTAAAACAAGAAATTTTTGGATGGGTAGCTCTATTATTTTCAAATGAATACCTTCAGGACAAGAAAGCAGGAAGATCTGTCTCTCTCCCTCTATCTATTCATCCTTTATGGAGCAGAATAACAATTAAAGGTAAAGGTTCCCCTCGCACATATGTGCTAGTCATTTCTGGTTCTAGGGGGTGGTACTCATCTCCATTACAAAGCCGAAGAGCTAGCACTGTCTGAAGATATCTCCATGGTCATGTGGCCAGCATGACTAAATGCTGAAGGAGCATGGAACGCTGTTACCTTCCCACCACATTGGTCCCTATTTTTCTACTTGCATTTTTACATGCTTTCGAATTGCTAGGTTGGCAGAAGCTGGGACAAGTAACGGGAACTCACCCCATTACGCAGTGCTAGGGATTCGAACCGCCAAACTGCCAACCTTTCTGATCAACAAGCTCAGCGTCTTAGCCACTGAGCCAAGATGATTACAGATGGCTGTAAAGAGTTAAAGCCATACAACATATGAATTGAATTTTAGACATTAATACCTTAATAATATCTATCAATCAATTCTATCATTTATAAGACATTATTAGAACACCTGCACAAATATCTTTAAGTCGGCTTGCACCTATATTGAAGGCATTTTATATTATGTCTGTCTATTAATGTGTTTGGAAACAAACCCCCAATTTTCACTTGTTGCAGCAAACTTTTCTGGCCTTGCAAATTATATTTTGCTGTAAATTGCTGGCACTGTTTCTGTTGATAGTCTTCATAATCAAACATTTGTAAGCAGACTGTCTCTTCAATCTGTTCAGTTGATGCACTTTACCTGATCTTTCATTAAAGTAATCAAAACACTTGCTGTGCTGCATCTAATGAATGTTGCATGTATGATTAAGTACTTTCATTCATATTGCAAGTTTGATTTAATGTAAACTGCCTTTCAGCCAGCCATTAGCTTAGCTCCTGTGTGAATTCGATTAATTGGCTGAATTCTTCCAGATGTCCATTAAGTATTACAGGAATTTCTATGTGAAAACAGCGGGGACTGTCTAGCAAAGAACTAAACAATCATAGCTTATATTACTGCCATGACTTACAAAAAGCTGGATTCATTTTCATTAATAAAACATCTGTACTCCTGCACAGTTATGCATCAAGATACATTTATTTTATGTGTATGCTTCTTATGATGACCATAAATGATTTGTTAAACAGGAGCCCAGTTGCTCTACAACATAGCACACCAACCAAAAAGCATTTAAAATGAAACCAGGGGAAATAGATATATATTCATACATAAGAATACTATGAGGAAAAATATTTGCACAAGGCTAATATGGCTTAAATATGCTTCTCCTATTGCTTAGACATCCATCACCCATCTTTCTATTTGAACTTTAAGTAGACCATTCTCAGCCTTTCTATCCATCAACAAGAATTAGGGAAGTTGCAGTGGCACTCTTAGAAAGTGTCATTTCATACAATTATATTGGACTTTTCATACACATACACAAACATACTTATTTACCAATTTATATGGCTTCCCGTCTCACATAATGTGACTCTGGGAGATGTACAATAAAACCAACTACTAAAACAGAATATAAAAACCAGTTCAAACAAATAATTAACATGAGTGAAAAACAAAGAGTGAAAGAGATTAATTAAGATGTTATATGTGGTGCAACCAGCGTGCAGGCTTTCTGCTACCAGGGGATCCCCAAGCCTGATAAGAGTGTGTGTGTGTGTGTGTGTGTGTGTGTGTGTGTGTGTGTGTGTGTAATTGCCTAGATCTCATAGTTTAATGAGCCCCAACATTTAACAATAAGATTGGTTTCAATTATCCCTAATAAAAAACATTTAGCTCTTATTTCTTACCGTTGGTTGTGTGCTCTTAAATGGGGTCTTTTTTTACTTCTGAAACAAGAAAGTGCCTCAGTATAGTTAAATTGTAACACCACAGAAGTGTTTTTCTCTTGTAGATATCAAGAGGAATCATGTTCCCATGGCTACATGAGTTATCAGGTAGACACGGTGTTTAACTAATGACTTTTCAGATGTTTTTGTCAACGTTTATCTTTAGTTAATTCCATTCTGTAATTTTAACTTTTTAAAAAAGAAGTAAAATTCATTAAAGCTTACACAGCCATTCTAGAATTAAAGAAGGCAGATTTTACCACTTCAATTGTTTCCTAGTATCTGACCATGTAGCAATTTTGCATATATTTATTTGCAAAAAATAGCAGGAAAGAGAAGCTTCAGAAAGGATAGAACTGCAGGCTTTAGTCTGATTTCCCATAATTTTTCTTGACTGTTGCACTTCAGATGTGAAAGTCAGAGAGTAGTGCATCTTCCTAGGTCTATTGACTTGAGAACTTCCCTTAGTTAATAATTTCAATTCTTTGAAGAAGTCAACAAGATAGCTGTCTGGTTGCAGAAAGGAAACAAATTCGGGTAAGAAAATAAATTGATCAGAGTAGGAGCCACTGCTGCTCCTGCTGCAAGTAGACTTTCTAACTTGGAAATGAAGACTTTAAGAAATATAGGGCTAGTGGGATTTTGTGATCAAAACAGTTGAAGAATAATTAACATCTCTGGTTTATTACCAAGATTCTTAGGAATAACACAGCTCAGACCCATCTAGAGTAGCCCCTTATAATGCCTCTCTGTTGGAATGTGGTGATGGTCATTAGCTTTGGATTCATGGTCAATCATGGCTCTGAGTCTGGATGGCTGTATGCAAGAAAGACCATCTGCTTCATTTGTGGGCTTCTCACAAAAGCATTTTGAAGGCTGTTGTGTGAAACAGGAAGCTAGATTAGATGAGCCTTGGGCCTGATCTAGCAGGGTTATTGTTATGTTCTTAAATCCCCATAAGAAAGCATAGTATTGGAATCAGTTAAGAGTTTGGTCACAGGAACAAAGAACACGCCTTGCTTGATCTTTGCTCTGATGTATTCTTGTCTCCTTATTTATGATATATATTCCATATAAATGTGATTAATAAATAGATATACAAATAAACATAACTTTATTCTGAAAGATCAAACATATAGTAACATGACATTATTGAGACAGGAAGGAAAAAAATGATTCCTTCCTCCTGAGAAAATACGAGTGTGAATTTCTCCTGGGCCAGTAACATTGGAAGCTGCTAAGCTGTAAAAATGCTTAAAATGTTGCAGTTTTACCATTCTGCCAAATGCCTCATACCCTGACCTGTATATTAACATATTGGAGACCTAGAAGATGAACAGACCTATGGAACAGCTGTCCTGCCCTACATAAGAGGTACTACAGACAAAATCAGTAAGATACTACACAGGCATCACATCAAGACTGCCTTCAAAACAGACAGAAAAATAGCAGCCATCCTAAGAAACCCGCAAAGATAAAATTGACCTGGAAAACCAAGGCATATATGAAGTCCCCTGCACATCATGCCCTGTCACATACATCGGACAGTCCAATGGAAGAATAAGTACCCACCTGGATGAACACAACAATGCAGTAAAAAAGCTGGAACAAATTTTCTCACTAGTCCAACACATGAAAGCCACAAGTCATAGGATCGACTTCAATGGCACCAAAATCCTAGCTGCTATAGAAAACCCCAGCTACAGAATTATCAGAGAAGCCATAGAGATTTAAAAAAGACCTGAAAGCATGAGTAGAAGAGATGACTCTACCATACTGTCAATTATCTGGAAGCCTGCACTCACAAACAAAAAAATCTCCACATCACAAGCCAAGCAAACACCTGGGCACAAACAGATCCCCCTGTTACCTCCAGCTCAAACACAGCCCAACCAGGCACCCAGATGAATCCTAGCTTCCTAATAAATGATAGCCGTCCGTTTACCCAAAGCGAAGATGCACTAAAAGTCTCTAACACAGGAAACACAATGTTGCCAGCCAATCAAGACAAAAAAAAGGCTACAAAACATACAGAAGATATTAGAAACACCAATCAAGCAGAACACAGCAAACTCCAAGACCAATAAACACAGACCAATACTCCCAACCAATCAGGATGAAGAAAAAACCATTCTAACACAGCAGTAGGCTAGCACCAAATTTAAAACAGAAATGGCTGTGAAAGCCTGACTCACAGACTAACACAATATACAAGCCTGATGATGGCAGATGAGAAACATCGCTACAACTTTAAAAGCACAACTATAATGATGTGGGAAAATACCCAAACAAAGCTGAATACCATACATATAAATACCCACGAAAACTTAAGAAAAAACACACACACACACACACATACACACATATATATATGCAGATCTTGGCGTGTTCGGGTCTTTTCCCATGTAAGATTGAGAGTATCTTGGCAATGTTTTGATGAAATCTCACTCACCAACTTCAGGCTGGTGCTTTCAGCTTCATACTCTGTGAGCAAAGCATGATCTGATCTGCTGTCTCCTTATATATACTAGTGAGGAGGTTGGCTGTGTTGTCATTTCTTGATTGGTTGATGGAGTTGATGTTTGCAGATTGGCTGGCTTTTTCTTAAGAACATGTGTGGCTGAGGTATTGGCTGTGTGTCTATATCAGCCTCCTGTGTTGCAATGATTTGGGTAATGGGCTGTGTGATGACCTTCTGAGTTCTATTGTTTTGACATCCTGGGTCTTGAGATTACAGCACAAGACCCAGGATGTCAAAACAACAGAGCTGAAGACACAAGCCTGAAGATGATGAACGAGACTTCATCGAAACATCACCTAGATATTTCCAATTCTACGCGGGAGAAAACCTGAATAACCAACGATCCATATATATATATATGGATCTCAAAACCTTACACACACATACACACACACACACACACACACACACATAATGTTAATATATAAATATAATATAAAATAAAATGTTAATATATATTAACAATATATAAATATATACTGTACATTGCCTGTTGAGGCAAGTCATGCTCTAGATCAGGGCTGTCAAACTCCCAGTCCGTGGGCCAGATGCGTCATGCACTGGCCACGCCCATGCCAGGTTTAGTAGGGGGGAGAGGAAAGTTCCGATATATCACGTGATGCCACCATGACAAGGTGAGCTTGACACCCTTGCCTTAGAACAATGTTTCTTAAAATGTAGACCTACAAACAAACCCCCAACTCTCTCTCAGGAGTCTGCAAAATCAAAATTATTTGTCAGCCTAGGTTGAAAAACAATGCAACATTTAAATCCCATCAAACAATTTGAAAAATCAGCAAATCCATCAATTTTATATTTTAATCCAGTAAATAATGATAAATATTACCCACACAAACATGAACTTGTTTGGAATCCTCCATGGTTTTTAACAAGTGGGAAGGGGTGTTGAGAGAGAAAAATTAAGAAACACTGCTCTACAAAAATACCTTCTGATGAGACCCAGTTTTGCTAGTCAGCTACATGAAGAATAAGCTGAAAAAATCTGACATGTTATTCTTTTTAACCACAGATGCCAAACCGTTTATGTTGTTGACCTGTAGTTTAAGGTTTTGCTAAGTGTGGTCTCATTGACAAAATCCTAAATGGATATTTTAGTATTGAGAGGCAACAATTAATGTATCTTTTGAGTCTCCTGGTGTTCAAAAAATTGCCCCCAAGTGCCAGTAAAGATACAAATTACTTCGCAGGAGAAAATAATTATCCTACTTAATGTTGAACTGCTTTAATGTACTAATACTTCTGAAAATCCCTATTGATTCATATGATTAATCAATATTTATTGGTTAAGCCGCTATCTCCAATTCACCATATGGCCTAGCATGATATTGTGCAAAACGTTTTTAAAATATTTTTGTCAGTTCCCATTAAGAACATATCACGTTGAGATATCCGCATGTTGTTTTTGTTCAAGATTTGTATTCAAGGCTTCCTAGTGTAAACTTCAGTTGCTTTAGAAATTAACTAAAATGAATATTATGATATATTTTTCCAAATACTGACAGCAGTGAGCCTTGAAACTCTAGGTTTTCAGACAGGCAGAATTAAAGTGAGCCAAGTAAGAGCACATTGAAAAGTCGGTCGGGGGTGTGTATGTGTGTGTGTGGGAGGGGGGGGGGAAGGAAGCCAGTAGAACAAGGAATCGAAAAGCATCAAGTGACAAGATTAATGATCAGAAAGATTAGATATAACAAATCAATCTTCCGGGTAATCTGTAAATTGATGTCTTGGGTTGCCATATCTGAAATGCAAAACTCTAGATGACAAGCAGGTGTCAGCAGAGAGTAACAGAAAGCAATTTCTGTAGCTCAGAATGAATACCTTTAAATATAACAGTAAACCAAGATTCATATCAATGGATTTACAAACAAGCAAACACGATTTGTTTGACCAATTGATGGCTAATGTCTCCAATATCAATTGAAATCAAGTCCCACCTTAGCCATAAAAAGCTATCTGGGGGAATTTGGGGTAGTCATTCTCTCTCAGCTCAATCCATCTCACAGGTTGTTGTGGTGGGAAAAATAAGGGAAGGGAGATAGATGCATATGTTCACTGCCTTAAATTATTTGTAAATATAATAAAGGTGTGGTACAAATAAATAAGATAAATAGAATGGGTATTATAATACCTGATAGGACATTTCTGCTTATGTATTTCTAGGAGTTCATAGTATAATCTGAGTGTTCCCCGTGTAGGTAAGACAGAGCCTTGTGGAGTGAATCTGTTTGTTCTGTTTATTTGACTGTGGGCATTTGCAACGGTGCTTGTGTTATCCTTTTTAATGGCTTTTGATGTCTGTATTTTGCTTCTTTTTGTGGGAGACAGTTATAGGGCATTTCCCCTGTGTGAGGACAGTTCATTTCCCCAGTGGGTTTACAGGAGGATTTGTTTGGGGAGTTCTATGGGTTTTCTGAAGGAAATGCAAGCCTTTCCCGAGCCAAACTATTTTGCCTTTTGTGAAATGGAAAATTGGTTGTGTTTTTCTGGAAACAAACCCTGTGATTTGGCATTTAGAGGTCAGATCCCTATCGCTTTCTTAGGTCCAGGGAGGGTTTAGATGTGAACAGAAGAGCGTTGTCATGGTGATTAAAGAATGAGGAGAGCCTGAAGAAGGAACCTTTTTCAGCAGCCCTCACCTTCTTCTATGGGCTGGCAAGAAGTTTGGGATGACGTTAGGAATAAGCCAAAATGCTAGCCAATAAAGATAATACGTTGTTTAAACCAAGCAGAATTTTAAAATAAGTTCTGAGCTTTGGTTTCATAACATAGTTTGAACCAAACCAAAAAAATCACAATTTGCTTCCTGATATATAGCCAAACATTCAACTGAATTACAATTAGACAAAACAAGTTCCAATTTAGCATTATCTACAAACAAGGCAAGACAGTGCAAATGTAGGTGTAGTCAAAGTAGTTAAATTTTCCCTAGATATCATAAAACCATATTAAAACACTAAATATCCCACTGCATACTTTCTTCCATGTGGACATAAATCAATTAAGGACCATAGTTTGTTTGCCAACTATGAATCCATCCAATAGTGGAACCATCCATCCAACATTGTTTAAAAACCTTCTAAGAAGAAGGTTATGGTCTACTTTATCAAATGCTTTGCTCAGAGGTGGTATTCAGCAGGTTCTGACTAATTCTGGAGAACCAGTAGCGGAAATTTTGAGTAGTTCGGAGAACCAGCAAATACCATCTCTGACTGGCCCTGCCCCCATCTATTCTCTGCCTCCCGAGTCCCGAGTCTTGGTCTTCTTTTGTTGCCCTGGAAAGGAGAATGGAGTTGGAAAGCAGGCTATTGGGGTGGCAAGGGAATGGGGATTTGGCAGTAACCTTTCCCTGCTACACCACGAAGCCAAGCCCACAGAACCAGTAGTAAAAATATTTGAATCCCACCACTGGCTTTGCTGAAGTCTAAGTTCAGTACATCTATAGCACGCTTTTGGTCCACCAATTTAACATATTGTTATAGAAAGCAATAGGATTTGACCCCTTTTTAAGAAATCCATGTTGGCTTTTGTTGTTCACTCTGTTCATTTCTAAATGTTTCCAAACCCACTGCTTGATTCCCTTTTCTAGGACTTTTTGAAGTATTGATGTCAAGTTGATTGGTCTGTAGTTTCCTGGATCTCATTTGGTCCCCTCCCCTTTCAAATATTGGATCAATCTTGATTTTTCTGCTTTTTCTGGGCATTTCTCCTGGGCTCCATGATTTCTCTGAAATTTCAGTCAGTGTCTTTGAAATGGCATTCACCAGTTCCTTTAATTCCTGGAATGTTATCCAGCTGGTCCAGTACACTTGAATTCATTAAATGCAAATAGGTGCCCCCCTCACCAATTCTTTATCTATTTTGATCTATATTTCACTTCTGCTCCTCCGAATGCTGCTTCTGACAAGGCAGACTGCTATATTCCATTTCTGAAATGGTGGGTATAATATAGGAATTAAGCAATATAGCCTTGTCATTGTTGCCTGTCACCATCTTGTTATCCTCTCCAAGTAATGGATCAACTGTTTCCTTGACTTACCTCTTCTTCTGGACTAATCAAAGAATGCTTTTGGTTGTTTTTGGCAAATATAGCAAGCTTATCTCATGCCTTTTCAAACCCTTCTTTTCAGATTGAGGCTATTTCTTGATATTCTATTTTGTTATGTGGCCCTCTTTTCGTTTGTTAAACTTGTCCTTTTTGTTTCTTAGTTTATCAGAGAGGGCTTATGCAACCACACCTGTCATGTCCCTTTCTTTGGTACGGATTGTGTTTTGGCCTTAATTATCTCATTTTTCAGAAATTCCTAAGTTTCCTGATCTTTTTTTTTCTGTCACAATTTCCATCTATGGGAACCTTCATAATTTTTCTCTTATCTTGTTGAATATGCAGCGTTCTGTACTGACTGTGAAGTTAAACTATGTAATTTCTCTTTGCTTTCTTCTCTTTGCTTTTCTGCTTCATATTCTTGTTCTAGTCACACTGGTCATTACCATGATATTCCAATAATATGAAACATGCTGATTAGCAAAGTTCAATGTTATTTCCCCTGAACTATAAAAATCTTCCTTTAAAAAATGAAAAAAACTATGAACGAAGAAGCAAATATTAATAGGCTTTTATAGTATGTTTTGAAACACAGATGTTGGTACTGAAAATGTATTCATATATGAAAAGAAAACAGTAACTCAAAAATATATAGTATAGTATTGTGTACTGTATCAAACTATGATTAATCATTGTATTCACTTAAATGAAAAATATTTTTTTAGAATTATTTGGGGTTTTTTAACATAAAAATGCCCACAATGAATTTTTAAAAATAAGTCAAACCAGACGAGGTAAGCCACTGGTAATTTGTAATTTATAACAGTTTTCTATTTCACTGAAAGCAAAGCCACATAAATCACAACTTCTTTTGAAGCCTGAGGCACTGAAAAATTAAATCAGCAGGCCTTGTTATTGATGTTTTTTCTAGCACAAATGTTTTGAAATCCCTGCCTTTCATATGTTCCTGAGAAATAAAAAGAATTGTGTGATGAATCATTTGAGCTATTAATTCCTTTAACAGATTCATATCCAACACTTTCTTTCGTTATTATATTGGTCACTATTTGTCCTCTAAACAACCTTTTCTAGATGCTGATTTTAGGTCCCACCTCACATTTTGTAAGCCTCAGCAGTGATTCTTTTTCATACAGAATAGTAATGGATGGGGTGGGGTGTCAAAAGTGTATAAATTAATTCCACCAAGGACTATGCCATGATTTCTTTAGATTTTAAGTAACATCAGTCTTCTTACCTCTGTTGTTTAGAAGACTGCAGAAAGGAAAGATTCCTTCACTGATCCACTGTAAAGGAGCTCATTCTCTTGTTATAGTAATTCCCTTTTCCTGCTCATACCATTTGAGCTGTCCCAGGAGTTCTGAGGTAAGTGAACATGTTCCTTTTCTTCACATCCTGGGCAATATGTGGAAAGCTTGGGCAAGGACTGTGTATACTTATTACTTATTAATTTTTGTAGACCCATCTTAACTCAGCGGGCTCCTAGTAGTAAACAACAACAAAAATTAAGCAACCCAAATAAATTAAAACAATAATTGAAACATCCACAATTAAATCATATTTTAAGCATAACAATAAATGCAGGAGCAAAACTCAGTATATCCTAAATTATTCCCTCAACACTCTTCAAAACAGTTGTTTTGATGATTTCTAGAAAGCTAAATAGAAGGGACTAATCTCACTTCTGGAAGAAAATTGTTGCACAAAACTGGATCCATCATCAACAACAGCAAACTGTTCCTAGACCTCAAACCACTGTGTTCCTCAAAAGCAGGAAACCATATGAATTCTTCCAGAAATCATCTTTCAGGCAAGCTGATTTCAGTAGGAAAAGTTGGTCCTTGAAGACACTAGGTAACAATCCTAATTAGGGCTATACAGATTATAGGCTACAACATTTTGAATTGCAATCACAAATCTTTTGATGGTCAATAAAGGACCTGTAATAGTGATTTGTCATTGCGGCTCATACCTGCCCACAAATGAACCTACATGTTCTGTATCAACCGCAGTTTCCAAATGGCCCATGTAAAGTACATTGAAGCCATCCAGTATCTTGTGATATAAGGCATTGATTATCACTGTAAGGCCATTCTATTTCAGTTAGGGCTACAACAGTGACATCTATCAAAATAAGGTAAATGACCTCTGAGCATACAGCCCGGAATAGCTCTTTGTTCCTTGCACTTCAGTCCAGAGTCAACACTGGGGTTGGAAAAGAATTTCTATGTAGAAACATTATCACCAACAGAATTATTTCAGCCTGTTTCATCAGTCCTGACTTCAACAGCCATCCCAAACCAGGCAGAAACAATATTAGATCAGCCTGGGATCAACTAGAGAGATGTAGTTGAGTAGAATCAGAATACTGGTGATACCTTACCTGAACTAGAGATTACTCTTCCCAGATCTTTTACAAGAACGTTGAAGAGAAGTATGGAAAGAACAAAACCCTGAAGTCTCACATAAGGACATTGTCTCCAGATTGACCACCCACCTGCTGCAACACTAGCTGCAACCATTTCCTCAGAAAAGTTCAGAACCATCGTAAAATAATGCTTCCAACCCTTAATCTCCATGAGTAGTCCAGAAGAATATCATGCTACTAAATACACCAAGAAATCAGATTGGATCAGGAGAAATACATTATCCTTGATTCTGACACAGAACATTGGACCAGAGCAACAAATGCTATTTTCATTTCATACCTACGACTGAACTGTAACTGAAAAGGATTTGCATATTTTAATCTAGATAGCTAAAAAAAAAGTCATACAGGAAACTTTTAAAAACTACCTATATTATAATTTTCCCAAGAGCCCCACACAGTGTAAAAAGGATAGCAATGAGGTCACTGAATCTTGCAGATTTCTGTGCCTTTGCATTTATCCAGATACTTATGCCATCTGCTGTGGGGGAGGGAAAACTATGTTGAATGATGTAGGGAATGTTGAATTAATCTGTGCATTAATTTCTGACAAGCTACTAGAATTTATACTTGCTTCACAATCCCAGATTATCTTAAATGAAGTTGTTTATATTGATACATTTCAGCTAACTTGTAAGTCAGCTAGGGTTAAGAACAGTAGACTCCTCACTAACCCAACACTCATGAACGACAATGGAGATATCAATAAAGCTACAGGTGTTGTAGGCTAGGTATAATTCCCCAAATGAACTGAAAGATTGTGATGGCCATTGTCTGTATAAATGAAAATCCAGCTGGTTGCTTGCTTAGTTTATGTGCATATTGTCAACTTGCAAAACTTTCTTGACCTGTTCCCGAGTTGCCATAGGCTGGGGGATGGGAAACCCCGTCTCACAGCTGCACCGAGGAATTCACACCTCAGCCAAAACAAAACACATCCTAGAAGTCAAAGCCATCTCCACGGAGATTTGTAACGGCAGGAGGGAGTGACCTCTACAGCCCACAAAATTGTTTCTTTGAGGAATGAGACTGGTGCCACACTTTGGGGGGAGGGGGAAACAAGATCAGAGGCAAGATGTGAACTGGGTAAAATCAGAGCTGGCTTCACTTAGGTCATGCTGACATGGCGCTCCTAATAAACAACTGGATTTTTTTTATGAAAAATGGCTTGAGGCTCCTGAGTTTATTAGGGCATTGGTCAGAACCCTGACATATATAATGGAAGGGCCACAACCTTGTATTACATCTTAGATAGCATATCAACGTCAGCCAAATATGGTCCTTTTCTCAACTGCAAAGTACTAATATTGGAGAGGAGTTGATAAGCCAGTGAATAAATAATTATTGAATTGATCCAAAAATATAACCATCAACCATCCCATCAAAAACATTACGGTTATCATAAAATTATTCCTAACTAGGAAAAAAATAACTTTACTTCAAAAACCATCAATTCATTTAAATTCATTTCTTCAGAAAGATGAGAGCTTATTAAATTGTAAGTCCACTTCTTCTAAAGTAGCATGGCACCTGGGAATTCTGGAAGTTGAAGTCAATGCATCTTAAAATTGCTAAGTTTGAAAAATACTAATCTAAGGGCTTGTGAAAAATGCAGTAAGCTTGGAATATCTAATATATATTGTACTTTAAGAAATTAATAAACTCTCACTTTCTTTTCATGGTTCTTAACCATGAAAAGGGTCTTATAATGTGGCCAAAAAGATTTCAAAATAATCTTGATGCAATCTTTTTGACTGATCTTGGGCAATGCCTACTAGTAATAAGATTCATGTGTTACAGTAATAAATAGATGGAGATGATGCTTGTATTTTTAAAGGCCTTGTAACAGAACAAAACAGAATAGAGTTGGAAGAGACCTTGTAGGTCATCTAGTCCAGTTCCTCACTCAAGCAGGAGACTTGACACAATTTCTGACAGATGGTAGTCCAGTCTTCTTCTTGATAATTTCCATTGATGAAGCTCCTACAATTTCTGAAGGCAATTGGTTGATTGTTCTCACTGGAACAGCTTGCCTTCAGAAGTTGTGGGAGCCTTAATTGTCCTATATAATCATATCTTAATTGATAATGCTAAAAGTAAAATAAGTAATGCATTTAATAACATAATTGTTTTTGACTATTTATTGAATTATACAACTTGGGTGTCCATCCCATTTCATATGTGGGGAAATCACATTGAATATGAGTCATATTAAAACAGCAAGGGGATCAGCAAATTGCAAACAAAATATATAGAATAAGGACTTTCTAAGCAAGGTCGCTTCCTTTCCTTTCCCCACCAATTGGGCTTTTTAGAAACTCTGTTGATAGAAATAGGAAGCTTTCTCCTACTCCTCCAAAAGTCAAAACAAAGCAGCACAAAGAGTAGTTTCACAAAGGGACAAGGACTAAATCTCCTTTCCATGAAAGCTCCTCTTATGAGCTTTAGGCCAGGAAACATCTCTCCACTGGAACTAAGATGGAATTCCTCCAGTCCAGAGCAATAAAAGAGATAAATGCAATAAATGAGAATTCCTTTTGGATTGTATTACAATGTACCTCAATATGGGAAACGTTGTAATGGTCAGTTATTATCATTAAGATAGAGAGAGAGAGGGAGAGAGAGAGAGATAAAGGGAATCTATGTGCATCATACCAAAGTTTCCTTAAGAAGGGTCATGGTTTTCAGTAAGGGATAAAATCTGTAAGCAAAGAAGGGGCCAAGGTTTGTGAAGTACATTCTTCCATTCTCCACCATCCAGCCAGAGCTGAAGAAGTTTTTTGGATGAGAAGCAAAATGTTTTCAAAGAAAAAAGAAAAACCAGAAAGTCCAGTTGCCTTTTGAAAAAATACCTTTGGGACACTTGGATGACTGAGAATCTCCATAGACATTTGTGGAGTACACTCTTTCAGGGGTACGATAAGAAAATGGAAAGGGTTTTTTAATCAGGAGACGGCAGTTTTCTAAAAACAGGTTGAGAGACAGTTATAATTAATGATTCAAAGATAGTAAAGCACTTAAGGAAGGACACACATAAATGCTTTTTACCATTGTTAAAAGGAAAAAAGATTTTACAATAGCAAATTGAAATGAATGATGACAATAAAGCAAATAGAAAAGCTAAAGATTATAATAACAATTAAAAAGAAAATCTGGAGCAGACATTTTAGTAAAATACTCTTAATTGACATCCTAACTATTGGGAGGTTTCTAAATGCGCTTGGCTAGTGTGATATATTTTATTTAGCCAAAGAACATGATTAAAAGCACATTGTCCTCTAAGCACTGAAATGTGACTTTTGAAAATGTGGCCCATTATCCTTTTCCACTGTTTCTCAAAGAACCAAGCAGGAAACAAGATGTGAGCTGTTCTGGGCCTGAAATGTCCTCTTACGTAGCAATTCCAAGGCAATTATGTCAATTTCTCTTAGCTATAAATCTATTGATTGCAATTTTATGTGGAGTTCGTGTTAGCATTGGGTTCTTTTTTTTTTTTGAACCATAACTTCAATCCCATTTGCACTATAGGAAAAATTTTGAACTGGAATCTTTTGCCTCAATATATTTGATTATATGGCTCAGATAATAGCATTAATTGCATTGACAACAATGGGAAGATTCTGGCTCAAACACTATGATATTTCTCATACACTTTTCATTATGCTGATTACAGGGAATATGAAATCTATAATGGAGTGATCTTTTTAACAAATTTTATTTTGGAAATAAACACAGAGGTTGCATATTCAAGTATTAGAGATATACTGATCAAGAGGTAATTTGAGCCTCCAAACGTTCGCTAAAAAAGACTGGATGACATTATTGTAAATTAATAGCTTTTTAAACTATGTGCATAGTTTGGCTTATACAAACTGGGGGTTGGGGGTTTGATTTAATATAATAGTATAAATCCATCAAATTTTGGTTTAGTAATTGTTCTCTGATTAAACAAATCGTGGCTTTGTACAGTGTGTATATTCAGATTTCATTTAACCTATTTATACCACAGAGTTGAAAGAAAAAAACATGATTTTTTTTAAATTTATTATTTATTTATTTATTATTTATCTATTATTTAGATAAATATATTACATTTATATTATAACCACACAGTTTTCCCCCTCAGCAAAGTCTTTCTCTAGTCAGAAATTGCCAAATCTATAATAAAGGTAGTAACACCAAGAGCTTCAGAGATATTAGCCAAGGCGTTTGCCTTTATATTAGAATATGAACACAGTAATATATTAAAATAGTTCATAATAAGTTCCTGGTACAATCCCATTTTTATGGATTTTCATTGTTTTACTGTTAAATTTTAGGGAGATAAAAAAGAAAACTGGGTAATTATGTCTTGATAATACAGGTAATCTTTAACTTACAACCACAGTTGAATCCAAAATTTCTGTTGTTAGTGAGACATTTGTTCAGTGAGTTTTGCTTCACTTTACAACTTTTCTTGCCATAGTTGTTAAGTGAATCACTGTAGTTGATAAGTTAGTTGTTAAATGAATCTGGCTTCCCCATTGACTTTGCTTATGAGGAGGTCACAAAAGGTGATCACATGACCTTAGAACACAGCAAAGATCATAAATATGGACCAGTTGCCAAGCATCTGAATTTTGATCACATGATCATGGGAATGCTGAAAAGGTCGTAACTGTGAAAAACAGTCATAAGTCACTTTTTTCAATGCCGTTGTAACTTTGAACGGTCACTAAGTGAACTGTTATAAGTCACGGAGTACCTGTATAGGAACATTTCTGTCAAAAAGAAATATATACAACCCTCTCCGGTTAGTTTACAGCTAGTTAGAGCAATAAAATTAGCATATAGTGAAAAAAAAACAATTCCACTGTCAAGAAACAGAAAGCATAACAGAAAATAAGGATTTACATTATCATTCTGCTGGGTGTTGCATTGCAATATCATACAAAAATTACGTATTGCACAATTTTGGATGGCAATGAATTAGGACAGAGTAACCCAGAGGCAATTGATGATTGATTGATTGATTGATTTACCTATGTAAATGTATTTATGAGATTTGTATCCCATCTTCAGGGTCTTCGATAGCCAAAATGGAGACATACATTTTCTAATTAAATAGAATATTCCATTTTAATTTTCCAGCTACACAGAGATTTTTTTCACTTGCATTGATTCAGTGTCAAGGCCAGTGAAGTTGGAAAGCTCAGGAAAGAAGAGTCCTTGGATTACTGGAAATACCTTTATGGCTTGCAGATGTCATGTAAGAGAACCTTGAAAGCCTACTAAAGTAATTCTTCCACACAACATATACTTAGTGTTATTAAGATGAGTTTCTTCCTAATGCTTCTCCTGTCGCCTGGACTCAAGAATCTCATTTGCAGTGACTCTGCTTCCTCCATTATCCCTTTTGCAGGCACCTCTGTGTTCCCAGAGCCTGTGAGGCAACCTGCCAAAACAAATATTTGTTTTAACAGGTAAATTCCAGTGAAATTTCATGAAAACCCTAAAATAATAAAATGATATCATTTGTTTTTAAACAGGATCCCATGGTAGCTGCTTTAATACTGAGATGCTGTGTTCATGTTTCACATTAAGTCATGGTTTGTGGGTTCCTTGGTGCTCTCTGAGCACTGATGATGTTACCTAGTTTGGTAATGAAATGTTTGGAAGGAAAAATATAAGCGCCGAAGAACCCACAGTTCATCCCTGAGCTACAACTATTCTCTTCTTATGAGTCATGGTTTGCTGGTTAGCCCATAACTGAGTAAGTTCACACATCATCCCAGGCTATATATGGCTGTATGTGGGGTCACAGAAAATAAGACTAGCCATTGAAGTCACTGGGTATCTTTGAGCCAGTCACTCTCTTTCTCAGCGCAGGATTGTTAAGGTGAGGGGAAAAAATGAAAACTGTTTCTAATATAAGCTAAATTGAGCTCTTAAAGTAAAGGCGGGATATACAGTAAATATTATAAATGGGCAAAAAAATGATTTGATTCTCATAGTATGCTATTCCCATAAATTAGCAAGTATATGGACCTTGGCTCTCATTCTGCTCACAGATGTTCCTTAAGCAAACTTCAGAAATTCCATCTGGACTTCAGTCAATGGACAGCAGGGGTGGGCTAATGCTCAGTCCAGATCATGGTGAGCACAGGATAGGACAAGTCATTCCATGCAGGAGAGGCAGACTTTGCTGGTTGGCTCCTGCATAGACCAGTCCACCAGTCCGCCTTCGAAGAATAGTTCCCTCCTCAGTCAGTTATTCCTGTTGTGCTTTTTCTTTGTTTTTCCAGATATTTGCATACATGGATGCTTTTACATTCCCTTCCTGTGTTGTATTGTATTGTATTGCATTGCATTATAATATTATTATTGGTTTGTTACATATATTATTATATTATTATTACTATGAACCAGTGGTGGGATTCAATTTTTTTTACTACCGGTTCTGTGGGCGTGGCTTGGTGGGCGTGGCAGGGGAAGGGTACTGAAAAATCTCCAGTCAGAGGTGGGATTTCCTTGTTCTCCAAACTACTCAAAATTTCCACTACCGGTTCTCCAGAACTGGTCAGAACCTGCTGAATACCACCTCTGCTGTGAACCTCCTAGAGCAGTCCCAGAGCAAGATAGGCAGCAAATACATTTCACAAATAAATAAATACAGGTGAAACTCAAAAAATTAGAATATCATGCAAAAATTCATTTATTTCAGTAATGCAACTTAAAAGGTGAAACTAATATATGAGATAGACTCAATACATGCAAAGCAAGATAGTTCAAGCCATGATGTGTCATAATTGAGATGATTATGGCTTACAGCTCGTGAAAACCCCAAATTCACAATCTCAGAAAATTAGAATATTGTGAAAAGGTTCAATATTCTAGGCTCAAAGTGTCCCTCTCTAATCAGCTAATTAAGCCATAACACCTGCAAAGGGTTCCTGAGCCTTTAAATGGTCTCTCAGTCAGATTCAGTAGGAATCATAATCATGGGAAAGTCTGCTGACCTGGCAGTTGTGTAGAAAACCATCATTGACACCCTCCATAAGGAGGGAAAGCCTCAAAAGGTAATTGCAAACAAAGTTGGATGCTCCCAAAGTGCTGTATCAAAGCATATTAATAGAAAGTTATGTGGAAGGGAAAAGTGTGGAAGAAAAAGGTGCACAAGCAGCAGGGATGACTGCAGCCTGGAGAGGATTGTCAGGAAAAGGCCATTCAAAAGTGTTGGGGACTTTCACAAGGAGTGGACTGAGGCTGGAGTCAGTGCATCAAGAGCCACCACACACAGACGGATTCTGGACATGGGCTTCAAATGTCGTATTCCTTTTGTCAAGCCGCTCCTAAACAACAAACAATGTCAGAAGAGTCTTACCTGGGCTAAAGAAAAACAGAACTGGCCTGTTGCTCAGTGGTCCAAAGTCCTCTTTACTGATGAGAGCAACTTTTGCATCTCAGTTGGAAATCAAGGACCCAGTCTGGAGGAAGAATAGAGAGGCACACACTGCAAAATGCTTGAAGTCCAGTGTGAAGTTTCCACAGTCTGTGTTGATTTGGGGAGCCATGTCATCTGCTGGTGTTGGTCCACTGTACTTCATTAAGTCCAGAGTCAACGCAGCCATCTACCAGGAGATTTTGGAGCATTTCATGATTCCTTCCACAGATGAGCTTTATGGGGATGCTGACTTCATTTTCCAGCAGGACTTGGCACCTGCCCACGCTGCCAAAAGCACCAAAACCTGTTCAATGACCGTGGGATTACTGTGCTTGATTGGCCAGCAAACTCACCTGACCTGAACCCCATGGAGAATCTATGGGTCATTGCCAAGAGAAAGATGAGAGACATGAGACCGAACAATGCAGAAGAGCTGAAGGCCGCTACTGAAGCATCCTGGTCTTCCATAATACCTCAGCAGTGCCACAGGCTGATAGCTTCCATGCCACGCCGCATTGCGGCAGTAATTGCTGCAAAAGGGGCCCAAACCAGGTACTGAGTACATATACATGCTTCTACTTTTCAGAGATCCGATATTGTTCTATGTACAATCCTTGTTTTATTGATTGCATGCAATATTCTAATTTTCCGAGATTGTGCATTTGGGGTTTTCATGAGCTGTAAGCCAATTATGACAAATCACGGCTTGAACTATCTTGCTTTGCATGTAATGAGTCTATCTCATATATTAGTTTCACCTTTTAAGTTGCATTACTGAAATAAATGAACTTTTGCACAATATTCTAATTTTTTGAGTTTCACCTGTAAGTAAAGTTCTTAGCCACTAACACAGATTTTTTTTCTTTTCTCTTATGGTAATAGTGTAGTGTTGTGATGCTAGAATAATCAAGTACATACTATTGTTTCTACTATTCTATATGTCTATATAGACACTTTGCAGCATAAGAAAATAATGGATAGTTGTAGCAACATTCTTAAATTGAAGCCTCAAGATGCTTATAAACAAAAGGAAAGGCAAGGAAAACTTTCCACTACTGAGGGCAGAACATGAGAAAAGAAGAGAAAGTCTGGGCAGAAATGGAAAACGTAAGGGTTAAAAGACTCATGAGCTTCTAGGGTTGTGAGTAGTTCATTGACTTAATGGATCATCATTAGATTAATTGCAAGATCCTGTTAAAAAAACAACATCTCTGACTTACAGAGATTATAATACAGGACAAAATGGCTTGAACAGGAAGGTATGAGGAATGCCTTACACTGCAAGCAGTAGAAGCTGGAGCTGCTACTAGAAAGGGCAACTCAAGCTGGAAAGTAGCCATTTTAAATTGAAGCTGGAAAATGCAGGCCAGGGTGCATTTGCAATGGCTTAAGAATAAGGGGAAGATTACGTCATCTGTACTTGTACCCAGAAAGCGGTGAATAGCTTCTATTGGTGATGAGCCAAATAGAAAATGCAGGTCTGCCCTTAGTATGATGTGTAAATTCAATCTATACCTACTAATTGCTCCTATCCATACAAAATATTAGATCTCTAATTTCTTCACCCCTAATATGTTCAAGTAATATTGCCATTATCATCATCACCATAGTTGTTATTCAAATGTTATGAGTGAAAATCTAAGGGAAGTTGTAGTAACTTGCCCCAGATCCGTCACTATAATCTATGGTTTACATACTATTTGTACCTAAATCTACACAGTCTCAAAATTGAATATCAAATCAACTACTCATCTTATCTATGTACATCTTTGGGGCAAAAAGAGTGTATTGGGATCTCGAACATTTATTGTGTGCCACACACAAAAGTTTGCTTTTTTAATTTTAGCTTTTGTTGAGCTTTTGCAAAACTGATACCTTAAACCTTTCAGTGTTCACTTTATCTCATACAATTCCCTAAACTCTCTCCCAAATGGGTTCTGAGCCTGCTCAGCTTTGCAGCCCCCAAAGACTGGTGCTCCCTTTAAATGGATAGAACGTAGGCATCCTAAATGACCTACAAGGAGTTCTTTATATTTCTTCAAATATCTCCTCTCCAGAAGGAGAGCAAAAAGTGTACTTCCACCTTTGAAGAGTTAAATCAAAGAGTTAAAGACTCATACATTATCTATGATCACCCAAGCCAATGTATAGGAAGTCTTACTCCCTCTAAGTGCTGTATGAATTGCACTATTATCTGACATAAAGACCTTAAACACCATAAATCACATCAGGGTGCCTCTCCTTCTGGTTGCCGATCCATAATCCCTCAATGCCCAGAGCTTTCAGAAAGTAATCTTTCAACAATGGGATAACTGAGAATTTTGTTCTCCAAGGATTTATGTCAAAATTTGATGTGAATGGTTTTAGGCACAGCAAGACACACTTGCATCCAGTTCATAATTTGTGCAAGGATTCTTAAATTCCAATTTTTCATTGAAGAAAGCAGCTTTTTCTTTAAAAACATACATTCTATCCATAATTTACAGATGTTTTCAGAAATATAAAATGAGCATCTTCACTCTTCTCCATGTAACTAATCAGCTTCCAGAAAAGCAATCAGCTTTCCAGAAAAGAGATTTTAGAGAATTTCAACTGGAAATATTTCAAAGAATGGCTATTTGGGTAAATCGTGTCCCATCATCATGTCTTATCATTGGGGCAATGTGGTTCAGCAACCAGACTATAAAATTCTCAATTGGTATTAAACCAATTGTTCAACTCATTGGTCTAGGAATCTAAAATATTGTATGTTTCCAGCTAAAGAATGACATGTAGATTATGATGACTGGGCAGTGAGCAACAAAACACTGATCATGTCACCTAGTTGGCTAACAAAACATCTGCAAACAATCAAGCTCAGAGAACACCAAGGACTCTACTGAGCAATATAGAGATCATGTTTATGATATTTACAGTGTTTCAGCCCCTATAATTTGTACTTGCCATTATGTTCTGTGAAATGGTTGTATGTTGTTTGTTTTAGAAGTAGCAATAAAGTTAGTGCTGCTTGAACAATGTATTAAAACATAGACTGTCTTGATTTTTTTACCCCAACAAGGATTTAGTACTTTATTTAACAGTATCTATAACATACTGCAATCTTGAAGGATTCTGTGTGATGTACGCTGCAATCATCCTGTTTAGAGTAACTTTTCCCAACCAAATCTTGCTGATACATTGGTAATACAAGTCCTGGATTTCCAGCCATGGTGAGCAGGGGACTATCAGCTTCCAAGATGGAGAAATGTATATTCAGAATCATCTCTATATTTAATGCGTTATCTCATTTTATCAGATTTCTGAGGCACCTGAACCATTAGGACTAAAGCTGAGATATATGTACTGATTTTCAGCAGATGCATTTTTTTTCTTACCTAGTCAACAACCAGGGCAGGCATCAGTTCATTGTTTCTGGAGTTTTTGTTCTTGATGCCAGCCAATGTAGAAATGTGCAAGATTATTATTTTTTTCTACATAATCTATCATTTCAATTGCCCCAATGTGGTTGTCATCTTAATTTCTTTATCATATTTTGCAGACAGTCCTGTTGTCTACCCAGTTGTATAGTACAGCGTATCACATTACAATATCGCCATGACATTGATTTACTAAGATTATATTTTGACTGAGATTACAGGCCATCAGTGAATGCTGATATCAATTTTCTATAGGAAAAAAATATCGGTAAAGCTTAATATTATTAGTGTACTGATGATACTGAAATCCTGAAGACCAATTATTTCACTCAGCAGTTTCATGTAGATATTAAACACGAGGGGAGAAACATCAGACCTTGAGATACCCCACAAGTGAGTGGTGCTGTAATCTTTCCTCTCCCATTAACACTACTGAGACCAATGATTGAGAAAGGAAGTGAGCCGCTGTTAGTGTCTCCCACTCTGAAGCCCTGGAATCAATCCAAGATACTGTTGAAAGCCACTGAAAAATCAAGAAGCACAAAGATGGATGCACCTTTCCCACCCTTGCTCCCTCAGAGATCACTGCTAAGCACAACTAGCACTGTCTCCATACTATACCCTTGTTTGAAACCCAACAGAAATAAGTCCAGATAATCCAATTCTTCCAAGACTGTCTGCAAATGGGTGTTCAACCCCCTACTCTATAATCTTCCCTAAAAAGGAAAGATTGGAAATTAAGCTTTAAAAACATGCTTTAAAAACAAGCCATGGAAGTGATGACCCAGTGCCTGGAGACTGTGCGTGGTTGGATGGGGCAGAACAGGCTTCAGCTCAACCCAGCCAAAACCGAGTGGCTGTGCTTTCCGGTGCCCCAATACAGCCAGCTAACTCCATCGCTGGCCGTGGGGGGGGAAACTCTGGCCCCCATGGAGAGGGCGCACAATTTGGGTGTCCTCCTGGATGTACGGCTGTCATTGGAAGACCATATAGCAGCCGTCGCCAGGGGGGCTTTTTATCAGGTCCGTAGGATCTACCACTTGCGGCCCTTTCTGGATCGGGACACACTTCGCACGGTCACATCCACCTTTGTCATCTCCCGCCTAGATTATGCCAATACTCTCTACATGGGGCTCCCCTTGAAGAGCACCTTGAGGCTCCAGTTGGTGCAAAATGTGGCTGCGCAAGTGGTTTTGGGGGCTTCTCGGAGCTCCCATGTTACACCACTTTTGCGCAAGCTGCATTGGCTCCCAGTGGCCTTCCGGGTGTGATTCAAGGTGCTGGTGATCATCTTTAAAGCGCTCCATGGCTTGGAAACTGGGTACTTACGGGACCGCCTACTGCCACCGTTGGCCTCCCGTCGACTAGTGCGCTCCCACAGGGCGGGCTTCCTTGGGGTGCCTCCGGCTGGACAGCTGCTGACCCCGAGGGTTCGGGCCTTCTCTTTGAGAGCACCCTCCCTCTGGAACCAATTACCCCCAGAGATGAGGACCATCCCCGACCTATTGACCTTCCGGCGCGCACTAAAAACCCACTTATTCCATCAAGCCGGTCTGGCCTAAAGTTACATGTAGGATTTTAAATTTGATTTTAAATGGTTTTAGCTTTCTTACTTTCCTAATTTTTTAATCTTTTGATAATGGCCAATCTATTTAATTCTTTTAATTCATTTTAATTATTGTATGTGTATTTATATGTATATTTTATTTGGCTGTACACCGCCCCGAGTCCCTCTGGGAGAGGGGGCAGTATACAAATTTAAATAAAATAAAGTAAGTAAAGTAAACAATAGTTGTTCAGAATGTGAGCATCCAGAAATGTATTCTTGGCCCATCCCAATGTGGGAAGAAAGAGTAAAAGGAAAGTCTCCTTTGAATGAAGTTGACTCTTAGTTTTCTTGGCAGAAGTAGGGAATCATCACACTGCATTCTTTTAGGTTTTATCTATCTATTTGTTTGTTTCCTAGTCTAACATTCAACCTGTCACTTCTGCCTGGTTTCCTGTCTAAGTAATAACCAGATCCAATACAACTGAGATTCTTCAAAATCAGCCAAGTTTGGCTAGGTGCTCCTGCTGCTGCTATAAAGCAGCAGTTTTCAAAGTTAGCATTTTACATAATGTTGTCATCATGGTATTATTCCACTGGGAGTAATGAACAGCTGTACAAAAGTCAATGGCTTTGCAAAACTGTAAAGGTGAGCCCCTACAGACTTTTGGCTCCTTGCAGCTCATTTTCCAGGAGCCAAACATGCAGGAGAAAACCAGCAAGCTGTAGAAAGTTACTCATAGAAGGCCCAGCATTCCTGTTAATCCCACTCAATGTACAATTGATTAGTCTTTCCACATAATATGGAATTGTATCATCAGTTATTCAAAATTATTTATTAAAGTCTACATAACTTCATCATTAAGAATAAAAAATAAAACAAGGATGCCTCTGAAAGTTGGATCACTTACTGCTCACAAGCAGTTTTCAAAGGAGTTATTTAACAACTTATACTTGTCCATTAGAACTGTATAGAAATGAGATGCAGGAATTGAGTTAAAAAAAAAAGAATTTCCCATGACCATGAAAAGTTCTTATAGGCAATTGGGAAAGCAAGTCCTACAAACTTACTCTCAAGCTGAGATGTTCCATACATCTTCAATAGTCATGAGTATCAACAGATCTGGGTTGCTAAACTCAGGAGTCCCCTAGTTGGTAGCAGAGTGGTGCAGAACATGCTGATGCTTTGCTGCCCTTTTTGTTGCCCTCTAATGAGCCGTGGTGGCACAGTGGTTAAAATGCAGTATTGCAGGCTAATTCTGTACATAGTCGGGAGTTCAATCCTGATCGAAGTCAAGGTTTACTCAGCCTTCCATCTTTCCAAGGTTGGTAAAATGAGGCCAGATTGTTGGGGGCAATATGCAAACGATGATTACATTGTCAATTGCCCAGAGAGTGGTATAAAGCACTATGAGGTAGTATATAAGCCTAAATACTATTGTTATGCTATTGCTAAATGCTATTAGTTGTCTGGGTCTTCACAAAGCTAAGATCTGATCTAGCAGCTCTAAGCGATGCATTTTTTTTCAATTGATGTAGCTTGTATGTCAGAATCTCATTAACCATATAACAGTAATCACTCATTCCTATTCATATTATGGAATTGTTATATAATTGGTACTGGTTAAGCATTTTTCTTGATATCCCAATTACTAGCTCACTTTTATGAACAGTTGAAATCACAAAAGATTGATCTGCATAGCTTTGGTCTAATGGCTATTAATTTGGGAATCCAGTTGAATGCCGTGAGGATTTTATATTTTGTATGCATTTATATCTAAGCAAAGTGCAAGATTTATGTTCACCTTCCAACCATCTCAAGGGGTAGGTTTTGAATAGACACCTTTCGGATCTTGCTGCTCAATGGTGGCTTTGGAAAATATTCTGCAAATCAATATAATTCTAAGCCGTAGTCAAATCCCATTGTTTGGGGAATAAATGCCATAGTAATGAAGGCTCAGGGCATTTCTATTATTTTAAGAATACAGTGAGTCACCAGCATCCTGCTAAATGTGTCTCTTGGCAACCCAAGATAGAAAGACTGAGAAATAAAAGCCACAAAAACACTGGAAACGGTCCTTTTGATCCATAACGGGGGAATGTCGTTCAGCTTCTTACTGCTTCCTCTTCACTCCCCACCTGCCCAGATTCATTTTATGTTCCCAATCCCATCAGAAGGTTAATTGTGTTAACAGGAGTTTCTGCCACAGGGGAAGCTGTGTCTGAATGCTGAGCGCAGTTTTAGTTGATAACCTGCAAGTGACTGAAAGGGCACAAAAAGGGACTGATCTGTTCTGAAGAGGCTGTCAGTCACATGGGGGAGGGGGAACGGTGGTGTGGGAGAAACAGCCTTATCTCCCAGGACGCAAGAAAGAAGATAATCTCCAGGGTGCACTTGTTTTAGCTCCCATGTCTCCCACTGCAGGCCTGGCATCTGAGCAAAAGATATGACCCAATGGGCCTTTCATTGGGTGGGAATCATAAACAAACAACTACAGGGCTTGGTATATTTTTGTGCCCTATGCATTATTCATCATTGGCAAATAGGAATTTAATTTAAACAACAGCTACAAGGAAATAAACCTCCCATAATAACTTGACATTTCAGTCCAAAGAGGGCAAATCTGCACATATAGTTTGTGTGTGTGTGTGTGTGTGTGTGTTAAAGGGGGGAGGGAAATGCAATGATTTGTTTTAGATTTTCTTTCCACATCAGTGGCTCTAGGTCTTCTGTTTGAAGGCATATACAGACAAATCTTGTTTAAAGATTTTTTTAAAAGCCTACCCAGATGGTTTAGGAACTGCAAAGCTGCTTTTTAAGTTTTATTCAAAATATATTTGTACTGTGGTGAGAAATACTGTTATCTTGGTTTACATAATGTTTATTTTTAAAGATTTATCAATGGATTTAGGTATGTGAAATGTCTTCAATATCTTGCAAGATCAACGCCCTCTGGAGTGTTTGTGGTAGTCCTGTGTGAGATAATGCAATACTTTAATAATCTCACATGAGAATTAGCATCTGGGCCTTGGCATGATCCAAATGGAAGAACATCAATGGAAGAAAGGGTCTATTTGTTTTAGCCCTGCCTGACCTGTAGCCTGAAACAGATAAATATCTTCTTTGGCAGAAAGGGAGTTATCCACTGCTGCCCTAAACCAACATGTGACTATGATAATACTCTGTTTCTCAGGGCAAAGTCTTTGTTGTAGTAAAGATTTGCTACCCATAGATTTAATTCACACAAACAATAGACCAGATAGTAAAATTGCATCCTGCTTCTCTATATAGTATTGTTGAATGCAGGAAGGATGAAGTGTTCAGAAAGCTTTTTCAAGCTATGTAATGTGCATGTGTGGTTCATTAACAGACCAGATTATACAATTGAATGTTGACTCTTCATAGGGTCTTTCCCAACTAAACATTATATGTGCTATTATTGTCAGCAATAATAAAGGTGCCAGCGTGACTTTTCCTATCCCGTTGCTAATTCTATTGTTTGTTCTGATTCTCCACTGAAAGGTGCTGTCTGGATTTTAGCATGTGCAGCATGTGCTAAGCAATATGACTGGTTGACTTTTTCAAACATTTGCTGCACTACTCCCATCCCTTTTTCTGTATATCACCAGTGGCACATGGGCTCTTCCCTGTGGCCTTTTGCCTATAGTCCATTCTGTTATAAACTGAATAAAGTTTTTTTTAAAAAAAAAACAGATTGGAGTCACAAAGACAAGTTACAAGAAAATCTACTGAGAATTTCTTGCTCCTTCTTCCCTTCCCTTCATACAGGAAACAAACGCTCACTTCCAAATTCCTCTGTGCTCTTTTGAGGAGGAAACGGTCCATCACCTTAGTGATTCTTGATATCAGAAGGAGCACAGAATTAAAGCATCTACAGTACCCCCAGCAGAGAAGTTGAACTCTAACAACAGTTCTGATAGACCACCGGCGCAGCACGATTGTCTGATTGTATTTTGTAGACACAGCAGGAGAACAGAGCAGACAACACCGGCTGGGGACTAGAGAGGAAAAGAATACCTGAAATGGGCCATAAATGCCACTCTGATTCCACTTTCTTTTGGATAGCTGACTTCACCTCTAACATAACAGGAGGCAAAACTTAAGAGGTTTTATTTATCTTTCACATGCTGTTATGGGCTTATGGGGGTGGGGGAACACTAACATTGGCTTTAAGTAATGTTAACCTAAGGCTGTCCCACTCAAGAAAACAGCATTAAGAGGACCTGGAAGAAAAAAAAAGATGCTATGTTTGATTAAAATGGGGAATTGCTACTGCCAATAAGTAAGAATTCCTTAAACATGACTACTCAAAGTAGGCATGGAATTTTGAGTGAGCACTTTCAGCACATCTGAATAAATCTGGAATACCAAAAATTGCTCCTCTCCAGGTCCAAATTAAACAAGATTTTACAAGAATAACTGCAACTACTCTGAACGAAATAAACTACAACTCTGGACAAAATAAACAAAAATGCTTATTGACTTGGTAGCAGGATAGGTCAATTCGAACTATTTGATTTCTGACAGCAGTTAAACAAGAACTGTATGTGCAAAGTGTAAATCCTGCACTTGTTGATTTGTGACATAAAAATCAATGAAACTGTCTGTATCCTCGTCTCTTTGGTTTAACTCTCCTGGGTAGATCAGAAGACAGTAATTATATTTCTGCCTGACTAGCAAGGATAGAAAGCTGTTCCATTTTGGATCAAAAACCCTCCCAGTAGATTACCTCTCTTAACTGCTGCTTATCAACACTTAACAATTGCTTCTGCGTTTACCTTTGATAGAACTACCAAAATGTTGTACTCTAATTTCAAAGGAATATCATGAAAGGTTTTGTAGTTTAGTTTCTTCCAGCTTTCAGTATGAATTTTCTTTTTGTTCCAAATTTTGTGCTGGGAGTTATTTAGAGAAGTAATGTATAATGTCCACTCACAATTAAAATAAAGCAGAGGGAAACAATGATTTTAAAAAAAAGTTCTTTAGATTTAGAGCTGAAGGTTATATTTAACCCTCTTATAGCCTTGATTTTTATTTGTTATATGACCAATGGAGTTCCATTTGATTTAATCTGATGGCTTTTATAATATCAATAGAATGTTATTCCCTACCTTTGTAAGTAACAACTTTAGATAGTCTGTTAATGAAGGTAGATCAAGTTATTTAAAGGATAAGATAAGTTGCTCTTCTAAATTTTCATTTTTGACCCTGAAGTTATTGATAGTTGAATTTTGAGTGAGCACTTTTAGCACATCTAAATAAATCTAGAATACCAAAAACTGCTCATCTCCAGTTCCAAACCAGACAAGACTTTGCAAGAATAACTACAACAACTCTGAACAAAATAAATAAACTACAACTCTGAACAAAATAAACAAAAATGCTTATTGACTTGGGAGCAGAATAGATCAATTTGAACTATTTGATTCCTAACAGATATCAAGGAATCACACAAGAATGGATTGATTTTAAAATATTGTGAGAACAGGAGCAAAACAACAGGCAGCATCAGCTATGTTCTCAATGAAAAGTAGTCAACTGGAAAAGATGTGATAACTTAACATCAGTGAAGGCCAGATGCAATGTATTCATGTGTGGAGGCCCAGGAGACCTGCTCAGTGAATTCCAGGCCACAAAAGGAAGCTTTAGAAGCAGATTCCCATCATGGACGCCATCTGCCAATTCCCATCCTAGCCTGTGGGAATGCCATGTATTATTCTGTGGATGAACTTTGTTTTAATCCATTTACAATCATACAGCTTGCATTTCATTTAAACGCTCTGCTAAAGCTGAATAATAATACTGTTTTAATTAC
The DNA here is from genome assembly GCA_023653725.1 of Bungarus multicinctus. Taxonomy (NCBI): domain Eukaryota; kingdom Metazoa; phylum Chordata; class Lepidosauria; order Squamata; family Elapidae; genus Bungarus; species Bungarus multicinctus. The sequence goes on along the minus strand of CM042838.1, from coordinate 117,826,408 downwards.
ATCTTAACTGTTGGAGTAGTCATCATAAAAGAATCAATACAGCAACAATCCAAAAGGCTGTGCACTTCACATGTTTCTGATGGCACTGAAACATATATAACTTTAGGTTGTTTACAAATTCTTTACAGAATTAAACCAAAGTTAAGAATGTCAATAGAACTTAAGGTTTTTAGCTATGATCTGAGTGTACTCTAAACAAGGAGTCACTAAAAACCACCTGAAAACTCAACAGGTCTAGAATGCAATGGCCTATATCAGAGATCTCCAAACTTGGCAACTTTAAGACTTGTAGACCAGCTATGCTGGCTGGAGAATTCTGGGAGTTGAAGTCCACAAGTCTTAAAGTTGCCAAGTTTGGAGATCCCTGGCCTATATGCTTGCTGGCCTGTCTTGATACTGATACATTACAACACTCTTTCAGGTCTTCTGGTAGTTTCCATTGTATTTCCAAATGCAATTCAAATTGCTTATGCTTCCTTCCAAGTTTCACATGGCTTGGTCCTGGGTCTCAAAGAGACTACCTTACCTAAATTGTCTTTGCCTCTTCTCACAACCCAGATGGTCAGAGCTCACCAACCAGGATGTCCAGTTGGAAAAAGCCCAGTGTTGGATGCCCTCTGTGACAATTCTCTCTTAATTCTCTCCTATTGTTCATGCACATGACCATTACACACTTTCTCTATAATAAATTTGCATTCCACAAGTAGAATTTACTCTGTAAAATACCATAAATATAGTTTCAGAATTACCTCTGGAGAGAATATAATAATAACCTGTTGAAGCCACATATAATTCTATCAGTAAAAAACAATTCTGACAAGATCATTACTGTTTCAGCTGTATCTAAAAATGTTGCATCTACAGGAATGATTGGCTCATATTAACTAATTAAGTTTACTGCTGAGCAGAAATTTGAACTCAGATTTCTAAAGTAAATATATATATATAACTATATATCAAATGAACCAGATCAGATAATGTTTCTCACATTGCTTTTTTTCATTTGTGCGATACCTATAAAGGATTTGTTTTATTATTGGAGGGCTGCACAAAATAAAGCTCTTATAAATATATAAAGCTAAATTAGAAAGATGGATCAAATTAAGGATGGCCCTCCTCTATGTATTTATTATTTTGTACAATTGAATGTTGCTTTGTTTTTTAACACAGAAAATTTTCCACCTGCCATATTTTACTTAGAACTTCATCCAAGTCTCATTTACTCATGAGAAAAGATTAAACTGAAATATAGTTTCTAGAATGTTGGTGTATGGATTTATACAGTTATACAGCATTAACAAGCATGAAGTTATTTATTTAAAACGTTCCCACATTAATGAAAATGATTTTTTTTAAAAGATCCACTTTTATACCTTTACTACCATATAACTATGTTACTTTTTTTTCTGGAAATGCGTGTTTATTTTGGTCAAGTGTATTTCAAACAGCACATCAGCTGGGAGGATTAAATTGTAGCTTCACACTGTTGATTTGCCACACATTTGGATTTACTGCATATTCGATCGTCCATCCTTTTTCTAGTCTAGTTTTACACTAGACTCCACAGTGTGTTTAATCTGTTTGTCCATAGTATTGCTTTTCTCAAATCAATATAGCAAATCTAATATGGAGTATTCACCAGATCCTCTCCAAGCAGCACAAAACCACCCAGCTTTTTAAGTCATGATGTGAGACATTTTTCTTACTGAGACTTTTTTAAGGGAGAGAGAAAAAGAACCCAAGAATCTTCTCCGCCCCACACACACACCCTACCTGAGTTGCAAATTGCTTGATTATATGAGAGGTCTATTTCTAGACAACCCCCATGGTGGAGAAATGTTGAGTGCTCTTTAAAGCAGGCTTCACAGTAGCAAAACATACCAAAATAATGTTCATTGTGGACAATATATTACCTTAGAATTAGAAATGCTGTCTTTAGACCATGACTGAACATTAATCCCCTTTAAGTCCCACTGATTTCACTGAAAGTACTAAGTAAATGCTTAAGCATTTTACATGCTGTTTTATATGCACATATCTGGAAGTAAGTCTTAATTAAACATAATTAAGCAAACCTCTAAATATATATGCACTGAACAGAGTCAGTGAAGTCAATGGGATTTAAAATCCCTGTTTTGGCTTGTTTTGGCACTTCATGTCTGAATAATTGTGGTTACATGAGGAGTGAAGCAAAAGTCACCTTCTAAGCTCTTTTCTTCCAGTGCAGTGAATGTATATAGACATATTTGTTAGAGTTGCCCCTTTTTCCTTCTCCTTGTTCTGTGAGCGACTGTTCTACATTTTTGTTCATTTATGGGTGAGAAGCCATGCTTTGTTCTGAAACTTGTTTTCTTTAATTTCTGTTCTGATGCCTCTTCCTTAAATAATGATTATGGAAGAGATGCACTTTTTGTGTGGGTTTTGTATGTCTGCCCAGTCACAGAGGCATAGGAATTACACATAAGCTATTTCCAGGCAGAAAATGTTCTTGGACCTTTCTCTATAGATGCCAATTAGAAGATTAACGTCTTTTTCCTCCCCCCGCCGCCTTTTCCATTAAATAGTCACACAAAAGCCGAGCTGACAAATTGCTCTCTCCATGGCGTTACACAAAGACAGACAATAGATGATCATCATTTACTATACTCAAATTCTATTAATCAAAGATTAATGAGAACATGTCTACTTGGGGAAAAATTACCAGAGTGTGGGCATATACTCATGTAACATCTGCTCTAGCTTTACCTTTAATGCCATGTCATCTTTTATCATCCTGGAATATTGTTTGCTCCAGAAACATAATTAAGATAATGGGAACCTCCCTTTAACAATAATCTGTCTTTGAGGAAATTAATATTTCTTGGACAATTAAGTTTTTTCCATAATTAATTATTAGTGAATTGAATATGAGAATTGTAGTTATTATTTTTTGCAGGAAAAAAGACCACAGAGTGTGACAATTATCCTTATTATAAATAAAGGCCAGTATTACTGCAACTTGGAGATATTGATGTAAGAATGAACAGCAACTTTTGCTTCAGATTCATAAAATTATGATGAATTGTAAGCGTTAATCAAAAAATGAGAATGTTTTCCATTCCCATGGATTTTGCTATGTACTATGGAATATTTTTGTTATATCTGATGCATATAATATTGTGATACTAAGAAATAATATTTTTTCTATTAGTGATCACATTTCTACTATTCACATTTATTAATAATACCAGTTATAGCATTACCAGTGAAATTATTTCTTTCTACATATACTCATTTTAAATATTATCATTGCATAGCTCAGACCTTATTTCACACAAACCCCTTTTAAAAAAATCATGTTCTGAACAAAAATACATATTTCCCTAGCAATGGAACTGGAGAGGAAATGTAAAAGGAATATACAAAGTAAGTGATCCTAAATCACATCTGAATATCTGAAATTGAAAGTTCGAATTGAAGTAATTAAGATTTTTTTGGGGGGATGGGGGATCTCCTAATGCTCTCTTGTTAAAATAAACACTAAAGCAATTACCACTGTAGTCAGCCAATACCTATCTATACGTTTTATGTGCTTTAAATTGGCCTGGCTTACTAATGGTTAGAATAGATGTTTGTCACTGTTGGAGAGCTATTATGATTAGTGCGTATAAGGCTAGCTTCACAAGATTAGCCATGATCTAAATTTGTGATTAAGCCACGATTCAGCACCACACGGATCAGAACAGCTCCCGCAATCCAGCGCAGTCAAGGAGAGAATGGGGAAAAGAGATTGCAAAAAGCTTCTTAATTAATTTTTAATTATTGCTAATTAGAAGTGCTCTGCTTTTTTAACATCCTAATGGAGAAAAGCAAGAGTGGTTCCTGTCTTTTTTCTCTGGTTTTTTGGTTAAAAAAAAAAAAGATTCCGTTAATTAGTTTCTCAATGAGAGATTCACAAGAGGGAGGTCAGGCTTTGGGATGTTTCAAGAATCGTAGCCAAATGAATTGAAGAGCTCCAGTACATATATCACTAAATTAGAGGATAATTATGCTCAGCCACCCAAGGGATCCTTTAACCACGTATAGAACAATCACTTTTGGCTGAGAAGTATCTAAAAGTAGAGCTTTGGGCATTGTGCAAAGTATGTACTGTACTAATGAGCTATAGATGCTTCACAAGCTACAGAAAATAAGGATTGCACAAAGGGATCCAGCTCTCTCCCACATACTGTTTATTCGCACCTACCATTTATTTGGAGCAGCAATACTTGATGCTACAGACCTCTTGCCATTATTTCTGGCAATTCTTTCAGCAACACCATCAGAACCTGACGAGTGCCTGGCAACAGGCATAGACACAAGCATACACATTTTACCTGCAGTATCTCATATCCCCATGCTCTTTTACATTTCATTTGAGGATGAAGAAATGAACTGGATACATGTTTACACAGATACATACATGTACACAGAGACTGGCCACACATAGTACACTAAGATAAATGTTTTCCATGTACAGTCCCATTAATTCCAAATTACCATTCTTTTCCTTTTGTCCCAATCTCTCTTTGATTATGGAACTCAGGCAAACATACTTATGATTCCCAGACCTATTTATTATTTAGCGATAGTTTCTCTATTTGACTTTGCTTTGTTTCTATATAGCATTATGTGTGAACAAAAACAGCCCTTCAGCCTGGTTTCACAGAATGGAATTCCCCAAGTTAACACAGTTTCTTGGTTTGCGCGATATGCTTAACTATAGGTTGTAATGTGAGTTGATTCGCACAAGAGGCTAGATTAAATTGTAGTTGGTTTATAATGAGGTGTGTCATAAAAACATCGCTAGAGAGGGATTAGACAGGGATTTAGATTAAGAACAAACAATTAAAATGGTATATCAGGTGAAAGTAAAAAATGGCCAATTTTCAATGCAGCGATTAGATATCACTTTTTTTTTTCCTGATAAAATTTGTGATCTGGCTGCCTGAAAATTATAATATTCATTACATTAATGTTAATTTCACAGTGTTGTTTTCATTTATTTTTCAATCTTTTCACAGATGGAACATAAAACAGATAGGACATAAAACAATATCCACCTAAACATTTCTGTCCTGGCGCAGAAATGAAAAAATCCACTTGAGTAGAAACAAGAGTAGATAGAAAGCAGGTACCCTCAGCACTGAGAATATTAACAAAATCTGTTTAACAATTGAAAACATTTACAACTTTTAAATTACATTTGAAATGTCAATTTAATTTCATAATTTGTTTCCTAGTTAATGTTAAAAGCCACACTGTTACAAATCTCCAAGTTAATTACAGTGAAATCCACCAAATCAAATTAAATGGCTGGAATCAATAGTGGTTATCCACCAGCCATCCCTTAGGACCATCATGCAATTCTTTTGACATGTATTTCCAACATGTCTTACTTTTATCACCTTCCCCAACTTCAAGTGAGATCAATGTATGTTAATTCACACCTGTTAACTGTAGCATTTTCCCCCTTCACTAACCTTTTAAATTTGATGGTAACATGTGTCAACAACTGTTTCATCTAATTTTGGGGGGAAAGGTAGCAAGATATTTCTCACACATCAGTTTTGAGGATAAAACTTGACAACAAAAAACATGTAAAATGTCTTTTTCAAATGGCCTTCCACCATATTTAACTGCAATTAATGTCAAAATGTGTGATATGTATCATTTAAATGATATTTACATTAGGATTTGAAGTGGAAGAGTTGACTGGAGAGATCTGAGTGGACTCCACTCTGCTGTTGTTTACAGGAGCTGTGATGAGGCAGAAGAGAGAATGAGATCCTTCACTTCATTCCACTTGGTCTGTTGTTCTCATCTTTTATTCTTTTATTTGTTTTACCGTAACTTCTTTACTGTGATTGTTGTGAGCCACTCAGATGTGTTGGGAGTTGGGTGACATACAAGTTTAATAAATTATTGTTATTATTTGATTCATATATTTTCAGAAAATAAAAAAAAGTAAGTAAGTCATTTTATTTGTCCATCCAAGGCAAAATTGCTTAACTCTAGTTCCAACCTCTTTGACAAAGTTACAAAAAGCTGATTACTTGCTAACTGAGTTTTTATTGGAGATGTTGAGTAACTAAATTGGAGCCTTTCTGTCCTAGTTGAAGCTAGTTGCCAATAGCTCTTTGGAAGTTATACAATTGAACCCTAGAGCAAGAACTATCAGAAAGTGATGTCTTCAACAATTGAAAAAGATGTACACATTTGATTCATTTATGATTAGCCATAAGCTAAAATTTCAAATTGACACAGCACACTAAACTAAGACTGCATAACTTTCAACAATTTGAGGGTCAGAATCTTTTTGTCTCTATGTCAAGGGCTACATTTCAAAAGTGAGCAGGTCTATGGATTATATTTGTCAGAAACTTCAAGTGTTTTTTAACTGGTGAAATGGATGCCTGAAGAGCCTGCAAGGCTTAAGAAACCCATTTTCCTCCTTAATTCTCTCCCTCCCTATCCAGAAACATTAGAAGAATGGTGCAGTTATTCAGCCCCATACAAATATTTGGGAGTGAAGCATAAAAAAGGAGCGGCAGAAGCAATTCTCCTTTATAGGAACTCCTGAACCTTCTGATTATGTGGTTTTCCAGGGGGACTAATGCTTGCCTAATTATAAATTGGTATTAAATTCCTTTCAAACCCTGGGCTCTAAATAAAATAAAAATTATCTACAGTAATCCACGATATCAAATGGCAGTTAAAGCAGTCCTCTCTAACCACAATCTTATTTGTGGTTTGGATTTGCACATTATTATTCACCAAGTGGACCAGACATAAAATTCCGCAAACTTCATTCTTTTCAGCCAATCCTATTCTGAAACTAGCCCTAGCAGCAGCACAGTTCCATTGGTCAGCTGAGAAACTTTTGGTTTGCTTTTTCCACAGATTTACATTAAGCCTGAGTCTGTAAGATTGTTGTTGTGTCTTTTAGATTTGAAGCCCAAGAAGAACTCCTACTTGAAGACATTTACTGCTGACAGAACAGACATAAAAAGTGGTTATGGCTGCCATCCTGATTCCCCCCATCCCCCGCTTTTCTCCTGTAAATACTGCTCTCCAGAAAACCTTCTTTCAATTGGCAGCATCAAACAGGCTTTTAATGAATAATAAATCATCAAGCAAATAATTTAGCTAATTACAAGCAAAAAATTACAAATTTTGTTGTCTTTGTAATCAGTAGATATGGGTTTTGTTCCTTTTATCCTTGATCCTTAGCATACCTTTAAAACACTAAGCTTATTGACAGAAAACTCTGAAAAATAATTGACTCCTCAATAGGCAGGACATAATTAGTAGTAAACTATTAATATAATGTTGTTATAATACCTAATTTTTTTTAAAAAAAAATTGTGCCACAGCAAGGAACAACACTTTTGTAACAACAGAGACAATTGATTCTTCAAAAACAAAGGTCTCATTGCATATTTACCTGTAAGATTTTTCTTTAGAAAAATGTTCTCTAAACATATGCAGTGATGTTTTTCCAGTTGACCAATTACAAAGAAATCTCAAGGTACAAAGGAAGATTGTAGGGTTACAATTTTGTAGCTTGATTATGCAGTCAAAGAAAACCAGCTGGCTATCGGATAAATTCAGTCTCCTCAGAGCAGATGGGCTAGTAGGGTTGCTTGGGGTGTGCTTTCTGTTTTTGTTCTTTTGGGAAGTAGAATTCAGAATATGGAGAGATTTTAAAGAAATAGTTGGCAGCTAAGTCCTGGCCTCATTTGTTTTCCTTAAGTTTGAATCTATGCCAACACTTCACCAATACTGTAATTTCATTTAATGTATTGAATTTAATGTACTTAATTATTTAAATCAAAGACATAAAAGTATTTGATTGAAGTATTGCAAGAAAATACTTCAAACTCTAGGGCTATGATTTTGTATGTAGACTGAAGAATACCATTGAACACCTTTTCTGTACAACAGGAAAAAACATCATTGCATATCGAGAACATTTTAAAAAAATATTACAGGGCAAATATGCAATGAGAACTTTGTTGTTGAAGAATCAATTCTACATATGCTAAAGATTGCACAGTATCTTGTTTCACCAAGAAATAGTATGAGTCCTTCTACTTTTTGCCAGTGTTGCCAATCTCCTAATATCACACCTTCCAGATTTCTGGGATTACTATTTCAATCATCTCTAGCCCATATAATAATAGCTAGCATACTGTATATGGAAGACAGTAGGCTTAGTAAAATAGAGAAAATAGCTATTCTTGGCTCGGTCTCTCCAGATGTCCTGGATGTTTATTCCAATAATGCTGGGCCAACACAAACTTTTGCTATGGGGGTTCAGAATTATGAGAATTGAATATCTGTTGGGCATCAGATGAGAGGAACTGAACCCAGGAAGGTGGCTGTCATAATCTGGAATAGGGATGTGAAACTCAATTTCATTGAGGGCCACATCAGGGTTGTGTTTGATCTCAGGTGGGAGTGGCTAAGGGGGGGTGGCCATGGGGGATGGCCAGGATGGGCATGACCAGCTCAATGTCACTCATTGAGACTCCATTTTCAACCGTGATGGCCTCCTACAGCCCTCTGCCAGTGAAAATGGAGTACTCGGCTTCCCTAGGCCTCCATTTTTGCTGGCAGCGGGCTGCAGGAAGCCATTGCAGCCAAACATGGAGCCCAGGGAGGCCTTGCACAGCCTCCCTGAGCTCTGTTTCTGTTGACAGAGGCACCCAGGGCCAGTCTTTTGCTGTTTCCAGGGTGGCCCTATGGGCTAGATCTAAACACCCCGCATGCCAGATCTGCCCCTAGTCCTTGAGTTTGACACCCCTGATCTAGAAGATGAATCACTGAGGTCTGTTTTTGTGCATTGTTGGTTCAGTCATTTCTGAGCCTTAATTGATGTGCCAGAATTATTAGTAGTTTGGCTAACTACCCCAAATTTACCATTGATTAGTTTGCAAATAGATCCATCTTGTGTGCCAGTTGTGCCCTTTCTCAAATCAATAGACCCTCCTCATAGATACCCATGCCTTGGTCACCTCTTGTTCAGATTTCTGTATTACATTGCAATGGGGCTTGGATACACAATGTATGCAGCTGGTTCACGATGTATGTACTCCTTAGTATGCCTATGTAATCCTTCTATTTAATGAACTGCATTGGTTGCCAGTTAGGTCACTGATACAACTGATCTTCTATAAAGCCCTTCCTGCCACCCCTGCCCTCTGCAACAGTATTTTCCCTCAAATCCTCATAGCTCTTGCTGTCCTTCAGGGAGACCAAAAAGATCTCATTCTTCCAGCATGTCATGGCCTGAGAGGCTTGTGAACTCACTAGAATAGATGGGTTTTAAAAAAAACATATATTATCTGGGTGGTTGTGTGTGTTATCCCAGTTCTTTTATTGTTATATTGTGCTTTTAACCTTTTTTTGCCTCAAAACACATGTCAATTAGACAGTCTCACAGATCAAATCAATAACATAAAGCCTACGATCTAACTTTCTGGGAAATCTGCATGTCGTTCTTTGGTATAAAACTGTTCTGCAACTTATACTATTCTGCACTGTTCTGTAACTTGGTAAAAGTTCTTGGAGCAATAAGAAAAACCAGCAAGACAGATAAAATCACAGTTAAAAATTAGCTTATTCTGTCTGGCAAAATGCCTAGAAAAAGAGTAATCAACCATGTCTAAATAACATCAAAATTAGTGCAACCAAATTCTCTGTGAAAGGACTTTCCATAGGCAATTTGGTACAACCAAGAATATCTTTTCTACGGAGCCATAAAGGGTGGCAGATCTCAAAACAAAACTAAAACAAAACAAAAAACCAACCTTGTGACCCTATAAAAGAATGTGCATGTTCATTTTAACTTATTTCCCAAGTTTTAGATGACCACCAGTGTTTTGAATTGTACCAGAAAGTCCTGCTCCACATTCTAACCGAAGTTCAAGAAGAAAGTCAAGACTTTAAAAAATTGCTTCTGCATTTGAGGCCCAGTTTAAGAACCTCTTAGACATATTCTTTGGCATCTGTAGCACTCTGCACCTTAGCTAAATGAATATTGGTTCCACCATCTCTGAGGTGCAAAATTATATTAAAAGGAAAGCATATGAATTTCATCTTTCCCAACATGTCTTACTCACTTGAAATCCTGAGATTTGTAGTCTTTTTATTCTAAAGACAACAAGTTTGGGGAAAGTCCTATGAATTAGCATGGAAATGATTTTAAGGAAGGGAAATAGAAAATGAAGCCAAAGATAAGCAGCAAGTTATAGATTCAGGTGCCTTTTTACTGATTAATGCCATGCATGCTCCGAAGACTTCCAAGAATAGAAAATGGTCTCTATGATGAATGGCAGAGGTTAAGAGGAATTCATTCTTCTGAAGAGCATATATTGTGCAGCAACAGCAGGAAGACAGAGCTGGTGACATCATAGTCAAATATCACATGATTTCACTACTTAATTTCCCCCATCCATCCCCTCCCTCCACTCTTTGCTTGGAAATAAGTCTCAGTGACTTCAGCGAAGCAGATTTCCAAGTAAGCGTGCTTAAGATGAGAACCACACATTTGCACCTTTGAACTAAAAATGCTCAGAAGCTGACTCAGTTACTGAACAGAAGTCTAATTGCCAGAAAACACCAAAACATATCCTCACATAATAATGACTATGCAAAGGCAGTACTGTATAGAAGAAAAAATCCAATGCTCGTGTGCAGATTATATGGATAGTAAAAAGGCAGGCAACTCCTGCAGGGACTGCTTCATCGGGGAGGCTGCAGAAGTTCGTGCAGCAACCTGGGAAATTTGGCAAGTCAAAAGTTGGGGCCCTGATAGCAACTGATCTACATCCATTGATAGATGAATCTACAGGTGCTGCCTTCTAAAATCTGGCTAATTGCCAGAGAGGAGCATTTGCTGAGGAGCTATGGTCAGGTGAGAAAGGATAGGAAAAAGTAACAGGAAAGGAGAAAGGCAGGAAGAAAAAGATTGCAATGGGCTGTGAGAATAACTTAGGGGACTGGAGATTAAAACATATGAAGAACGGTTACAGGAACTGGGCATGGCTAGTCTAGTGAAGAGAAGGACCAGGGGAGCAGTCTTCCAATATTTGAGGGGCTGCCACAGAGAGGAAGGGGTCAAGCTATTTTCTAAAGCGCCTGTAGGCCAGACAAGGAATAACGGATGGAAACTGAACAAGGAGAGATTTAACCTGGAAATAAGGAGAAACTTTCTGATAGTGAGAACAATCAACCAATGGAATAGAAGTTGCCCTCAGAAGTTGTGGGAGCATCATCACTTGAGACTTTCAGGAAGAGATTGGACTGCCATCTGTCAGAAATGGTGTAGGATCTCTCGCTTGGGTGGGGGGTTGAACTAGATGACCTATAAGATCGCTTCCAACTGTTAACTTTGAGCAATAGGAGGAAAAATAACCACCAAGACCCTATGACATGTGTGAACCTATGGTGTGTGTGGCAGAAGTGGCACACAGACCCCTCTCTCTGCGCATGCGAGCCATTGCTTCCACTCAGCTCTGTTGCGCATGGGCGGGCGGGCCTCCCGCTGACCAGCTGGTCTTCAGGTCTCTGCCGCGCATGCATGGGGGGGGCACATATGCAGGGGGTGCACACGCAGGGGTGATGTGCACATGTACAGGGTGTGGGTGCTGCACATTCATGGGGACGCATGTACGAGGTGCGCATGTGTTGCATTTTGAGGATGCATACACGTGCATGAGCTTTGGGCACTTGGCGCTGAAAAGGTTAACTATCACTAACCTAGACAATGATCTGATAAGAGAAATTAGAATCCAAAGCAGGAATGGGGATGGAGAAAGTAGAGTCACAGATTGCTCTTTGACCATTTAAATTGGATTTTTTTTTTTTTTGTTTAGAATTCTGGAACATATGAACCTTGGAGATAATTTTATTAAATGGATAAAGGTCTATTTATACCTCTCAGAAAACACAAATAATTGTGAATGGAGAACTAACAAAACCTTCTTGGATTAAAAAGGGACTAGACAAGACTGCCCATTTCCTCCACTGTTCTTGAAGTATTGAATAGAGATATAGGACAAGATCAGAAAATTATACAGGTTTAGAATTAAAAAAAAGAAACATACAAGTTAAGGCCATTTGTAGATAGCTTGGTGTTAATTTTAGAAGATCCATTGGAGGGAGTAGAAACATTAATGAGAAAATTAAATTGGTATATTAAATTGCTATATTAGCAGGTTTCAAGATTAATAATCAGAAAACCAAAACCGAAAAGTATGAAATGAGAAGATTGATAGGTGAAAACTGGATTTAGAATTGAGAAAAAAGCATAAATATTTGGACATTACTGTGAAAATACGAATTGTATGTTATTTCAAAATTAAAGCAAAGACTGAGATTAAGAAAGACATTAAGAAGGGAGAAATTAATTCTTGTTCTCATTGTTGAAGAGAATTTTTGATAAAAAATAAGTATTCTGCCAACAATAATGTTTTTATTTCAGACAATACCTATTTCGACAATGAATTTGCTATTTAAATAATGGCAAAAAGACATATCTAAATTTATGCAGCAAAGCAGAAAAACAAGAGTTAAATATAAAGTGTTATAAGGTGTGAAGAAAAGAAGAGGACCGAGCTGACCAGATTTGAAATTGTATTTTACTGCTTATTGTTTGGTCTGGATGAAAGAATGGATGTTGCTGTGAAACAAGAGACTTTTACCATTTCTAAACGGTTTCTAAATGGTTTGCCATTGCCTCCTTCCTAGGGCCGAGTGTGTCTGACTCTCTTAGGCAGGGGTGTCAAACCCACGTCGTCACAGTGGTGTCACATGACATATTGGGATTTTTTTTCCTCCTTCACTAAACTGGGCATGGGCGTGGCCAGAACGTGACACATCCAGCCCATGGCCTGGGAGTTTGACAGCCCTGCTCTAAGGCCACCAAGTTGGCTTCAAGCTTATGGCAAAACTACAACTCACACTCTTCCAGCCTGGTTCTTCCGGGTCTGGATAATATATGAGGCTGCCTGTTCCAGATAGATTCTTCCTGTTCAATCCGAATACCTACCAAAGATTCCCTCCTTTTAAGAGATGTAAGGGAAGCGGAGCACAGAGGCAGGCGTTCCTGGTGGGGGTTTCCTATATTTCTAGTTGAAAGTGAAAAGACTGTTGGTCAAGTGCCAAGGGTTCGTCCTGTATTTAGAAAATTTCAGATTTAACCCCTGCCTTCACTAAACCGGGGATGGAGATGGAAAAAAAGAATCACGATTTAACATAATATAAGGGTGTTTCCGTTGATCTTAACAATCGCACACATTGCTCTTGTCAAAGTAGCACCCTAGGGAGGATTTTTAAGAGCTTTCTAGCTTTAAAAAAGGAGGCTAGATAAAATCTTAAGAGTGTAGCACATAGGCCCTCATGCATACAAGAATACACACTCCACTACAATAACAAGAAAACTAATTAGCAGATGACACAGAAAAACAAAAGGAAATATTTCATAAAATACAGAATACATTAACTGAAGCTTTTGCCATATAATACTGAGAGAGCAATTTGCACAGGGAAAGATAATTAGGGAAATGAATGAAGGGCACGAGTATTGAAAATAGGACATTCTGTCTGCAAGGCATGCCCCAGTCACCACAAGCACATCACAAGCACATTGCCGGAGCAGACTACACCCTGTAGCAAGCTACGTTCTTGCTTTTGACACTGATCAGCCAAATATTCTGACCAGGCATCAGTCTTCTGCTCTTTGAAGAGTCAGTGTTTCTGAACATGGAGATTGGAATTAAATATCATCCTCCAAACTGTTTTTTCTTTTTCACATTCTATATTAAAGCCATTGTACGATTTGTTTTTGATTTTAGCGTACTATGTGTCAGCCCTATTTTAAAATAAACTCCACAGAAGTCTATTTTTATTGAGATGGCCTGATTGTGCTTGCCCTGTCCTCTCTTATATGGCTGCCCAAATTAGAATAGTGGAATCATAGAGCTGGAAGGGACCTTGGAGGTCTTCTAGTCTAACCCCTGACCCGCGGCCCATTACTGGCTTGAGCCTTTTGGAACTGGGTTACAGAATTGTGGGTGAGCACGCACACAGGAGCACATCCCCACTCATGTGAGTAGTGGGCACATGCATGCCCACCACCCGCACAAATTGAGCTGCACGCACATGCTTGCCTGCCACACAAACAGAACCATCCCCTGTCCTGCCTCCTGCCATCCGCAAAGTCAAAAAGGCTGGGGAATTCTGTTCTAATCCAACCCTAGGCCCAAGGTAGGAATCCTCATACCATCCCGAACACACAATTGTCCAATCTTTTCTTGAAAACCTATGGCAATGGAGCACCATCTCACTGTCAGGAAATTTCTCCTTATTTCCATATTGGATTCCTCCTCTGACGAGTTCCACCAGTTACTTCTTGTCCTGTTCTCAGCTGCTGTGACAAATTGATACTCTCTTCCCTATGACAGCTCTTCATATATTGGAAGACTGCTATCATGTCACCTCCAAGCCTTCTTTCCACTAGCCTAACATGCCTAGCAGGGATGGGATTCTATCAGTTCGCACCTATTCGCTAGAACCAGTTGTTAATATTTTAAGCAGTTTGGAGAACCGGTTGTTAGAAGAAATTACTGGCCTAATCCTGTAAGGAAGGCAAGAAGGAAACATTCTGGTGTTGCTTACAGAAACTGCCTCTCTGTTAACCCTTATTACATTCTTGGCAGGACTACACTTCCTGTCTCAGGAACTTCTCTGGAGTTTTTTCCCCTCTTTTGCTGGTACTTTGCTTGTGTGGAATGACCATTCAAAGTTACAATGGCACTGAAAAAGGTGACTTATGACTGTTTTTCACACTTACGACTGTTACATCATCCCCACAGTCATGAGAGGCCAGGCGAGGAGATGCGTGCCTCGATGTGAGTGATATTGAGTTGGGCAGACCTGGCCAATAACATGACCACCAAGCCATGCCCACGAATTAAGCCACACCCACAGAACCAGTTGTTAAAAAATTTGAATCCCACCCCGATGCCTAGTTCTTCCTATAACTTATATAATTTAACTCTTCCTATAACCATTCTTCCTATAACTTAGCCTCCAGACCTCTTATCATCTTTGTTGCTCTTTCTAGGGACTCAGCATCTTTTTTCTAACATGATCATCAGAACTGGACACAGTATTCCAAATGAGGGCTCACTAGTTCAGTACAGAGCAGTACCATCACTTCCCATGGTCTTGATACTATCCTTCTATTGATGAAACCTAGAACTGCATTGGCTTTTTTTTGCTGACCCATATTTAAGGGGCGGTCCACCAGGATGCCTAGATCCCTCTCACATCTTATTGTTGAGCCAGATACTGCCTATCTTGTACCTGTGCATCTGGTTTTTTTTTTCCTAAGCGCAGAATCTTACTTTTCTGACCGTTGAATTGCATCTTGTTGAATAGGACACAATGCCCAAATCTGTCAAGATCCTTCTGAATACTGAGTCTATCTTACAGAATGTTAGCAATTGCATTGCTTAGTGACAGAAATTCCAATCCCAATTACCACTGTAACATGAGGAGGACCTACACCGTGATAAAGTCATCAACGGTACAGTAACAAACTGTCACTCTAACTTCATATGGGGTAAAGAATTCTACGGATTAGGTAGTGTGGGCTTCAAAGTTTAGCGACCATGATCTCTAGGCAAGAGTTTTCCTGATGTTTCACCAGAACTGTGGCTGGTATTTTCAAAGACAAGGTAACCTGCAGAATTCTGGGAGTTGAAATCCACAATTCCTTTTCTCTACTTCCTCTTTTACTGCTTTGGGTGTGGAAGGAGATACAAAGTTCTGATCCTTGCTCTTCTGGAGGCCTCAACCATTGTTAATTGGTGGTGTTGTAGTACGTCTTTGATGTTGTCTTTCCATCTTATTCTGGGTCTGACTCGTGTACTATGATCTTCTCCTCTTTTTGTATATGCCTTGTATGGTATGGAATCCCAAGACAGCCTCTGAAGGGAGCAAACCATTTTATTTGCTGTTTTTGTGTTTAGTTTAGGATTGGTCCTATGCCAATTCTTTCTCTTATGGTCTCATTTCTGATTTTAAATCTTCTGGTCGCTCCAGCAGCTCTTCTCAAACTTCTCTTTTCCACACATCTTAAAACTTGCCAACTTTGAAAAACACTACTGTAGAAATCTTCTCCTGCTGCAATACCTACCTTGGTGGATTGTTTGTCTTGCAGGCTGGCAACCTGGTGAAGGCAGAGGGCAGCAAAACAGGAAGACTGTTGATTTACATAAATAATCACAGTAACAACACTTGGCAAGGACTCAAGACAGACACAGGAAAGGCAGGATAGGGACTGCCAATGGGTGAAAATGATTTTATGGTAGTTTAATTTTCTGCCAACTGAAGGTTGGGAAGATAGTACTAACTCAGCAATGGGGAAAAAGCTCAGTAGATGAGATAGGATCTCATGGAATGCATATGGCAACTACTCTGGATGTCAAGTATGTATTTGTAAGGAGTTGCTCTGTGTACGGAAGAGTCTGAGATAAGCTGAGCATTAGAGAGGCTAGGAAATAAATGCACATCTTTCAAGTGTTCACCACAAGACCATCACATCCTTAATAAAAATTTCACTTGCAGTCCTTGAAATGAATCATTCAGTAAAAGCAATTAGCAGTGGAAGGGCACTAGACACTTGTAATTATCTAAATGCTTTCCCATTATCCAAGTGTGGGGATAAATCTCCACAATTAAATTTGTTGGTGAATGCTAATTGCAATCTAGCGAATAACATGTAGTTTCATTTGATTAGGTAAGATAATTCGACTGGATCACAATTAGATTGTGGAAAACAGCTTACATTTATTTTATTTTATTTTTAATTTTTTTTTAAAAAAAGATTTTGATCACAGGGAAAATTAATTGTGACACGGAGACACCTGAAAAATAGACCTATTTCAGCGGCAAGAGGTATTGCTGGCTAAATCCAGTGATGTTCCAGGATGAGCATATGTATTAGTGACATCTGCTGTGCTGTGAGGGAATTACAACAATAACATTTTTCACTATTTTTTTTTTCACAAATAAATGCCATCTATTTAACAAGCAAGCAACTCAGAAGTCTGCAAAATTATGGCCCATAAAATAATTCTACTTCAAAGGGTAAGTCAGTAGCTAGTAGAGCTGTTCTTTAGATTTGAGACTCTAAAATGCCCTACATCTGTGTTTTTCAGACTTGCCATCTTTAAGATGTTTTATTTTATTTATTTATTTATTTTTGTCAATTGCTTACAAGATAATAGGTATAAGTAAAAACATATTTTACTTTTACAGTTATGAATACATGGATACATATAAGAAAAATAAAAAAAGAAAAGGAACAATAGGACAGGGACGGTAAGCACCTTGGTGCGCTTATGCAAGCCCCCTACAGACCTCTTAGGAAACGGGTGAGGTCAATAGTAGACAGTGTAAGGTTAAAGTTTTTGGGGTTTGGGGAAGAAACCATAGAGTCAGGTAGAGTATTCCAGACATTGACCACTCTGTTGCTGAAGTCGTATTTCCTGCAATCAAGTTTGGTGCGATTAACCTTGAGTTTGTATCTATTGTGTGCTCTTCTGTTGTTATGGTTGAAGCTGAAGTATTCATTGACAGGTAGGACATTGCTATATATGATTTTATATACTATACTTAGATTGGACCGAAGGCAGCGTAGTTCTAGGTTTTCAAGGTCTAGAATTTCGAGTCTGGTGGTATAAAGTATTCTGCAACGAGTAGAGGAATGGAGAACTCTTCTTGTGAAATATTTCTGGACTTTCTCAACTGTGCTAATATCAGATACGTAATGCAGGTTCCAGACTGATGAGCTGTATTCGAGTATTGGTCTAGCAAATGTTTTGTATGCTCCAGTTAGTAGTGTGATATTACCAGAGAATCCCACAGCTTGAAAACCAGTAGTGGGATCCCACCTTAGTCGCTACCGGTTCGGTGGGTAATCGTGCTTGCTTGCATTCATGCACATCCCTAATGTGCGCACACCTAACAAGCCAATCAGCTGAGAGGATGAAGGAACAAAAAGCTAGGAGCGACCCTCCCACCCTTCCATGCGCTTTTCCGTCTTCTATCCTCAGCTGACTGTCAGAGGCTTTTTTTCTCCTCTCAGCTGATCAGAGGTTTTTCTTTTTTACTAAAGGTTCACCCGAATCAGGCTGAACCAGTAGCAGAATTCAGCCAGTTGTGACCGGTTCTGGAGAACCGGTATTAGAAATTTTTAGTAGTTTGGAGAACCGGCAAATACCACCTGTGACTGGCCTTGCCCCCATCTATTCTCTGCCTCCCAAATCCCAGCTGATCGGCTGGGTCTTCTTTTGTTGCCCTGCACAGGAAAATGGAGCTGGAAAGCAGGTTAGTGGGGTGGGGAGGGAATGGGTATTTTGCAGTATCCTTCCCCTGCCACGCCCACCAAGCCACACCCACAGAATCGGTAGTAAAAAAAAATGGAATACCACCACTGTTGAAAACACTGTTCTATATTATTATTACTATCAGTATCACTTCCATCATCTTCCAAGCATTTTTGAGACTTCCAATATCAATGGAGAACATTCCAAACCTATCATGTATAATTATAGATGTCTATAATTACCTTGATAGCTAATTATACCAGTAGATTTATAATTATAGATTCAGCCATGTAAATAAAATGGGTCGCAAGATCCTGGCCTCTATCCTAGGGAGTCCAGCCATCAATTGCATACTTCATTGGATGCACATCTGGGTGTCATAAGCAAAGTTCTCCAAACATCAGATGGTACTTTTCCACAGGCTGTGGGCTGGAATCTAGTTCTGGACCGCATGCATTAAGGAAAATTCAGAAAAACTGGACCAGGTTGAAAAAAAAGTCAGTGAAGATTGTCATATAAACTGAGCCTTAGAAAGAAACACCGAAGAAGCTCCACATATTTAATTCTGACAAAAGCAGCTGAGAGAACTATAATAGCAGCTTTCAAAACTTGAAAATATCACACAGAAGACGAAGATGACTTATTTTATCCTATTCTAGGATGCAGAATATGGATCTAACATAAACAGGGCAACTAAGTCTGGGCTGAAAAAAATGTGGACAATCATTAGATACAGTAGTAATAATGAGATATTATATACACTGTATCAGAAAAAACTTGGCACTGCAGTAAGAGCAGTTTCCCAATAGAATTAATTAATTACATAGGTTAATTTGAGTTCACATAGAGCCAAGACAGCTGTATGATTTGGATGCTTTAATCTGAAGTCTTTTACCAGGCAAGGGATGGGACTCAATAGGGTAAGTGGCCCCTTCCAATTCTATGATGTTCCCTTTTACATTATTAAGCAGTCAGTACTTATTTCAATGTTAGAACACTGGTTTTGTATGCAAATAATCACGATGATTATGATGGTTTAATTATTATGCACGCTGCTAATAATGTGTAAGTAGCAATGTAAAACATTTAATGAAAATTTGAATGATGGCAGTTGTCTAATGATAGTCCTTGCTTATCAGTTCCTATCTGAAGGAGTAATCTGCAGAATGCAAAAAGAATCACTTGCTAGCCATGTCATTCTGATCCTGCCAGCTTTAGATATAATTTTCCTTGCTCACACCTATAGAAGGGATGCAGTCAATGGCCAGAACTTTGAAGGAGCATAATAATGTAAGTTTGGGAAATTGGTGATTCAAAATTTATTTTGACCTGATCAGATCTGAATCAGTGCTCCTAAAGGCGGTTTTGGTTTTATGAAAGCATCTACTGATACCCTTGGTATGTTTCAAAATGGTGGTTGGCTGGAGATTAGTATTTAATTTTGGAATCCCACCTACATCACCCAATTTTTTTTAAAAAAAATTAAGAGATTGCATGCATTCTAAAACAAAATACCAAGCACTGGCAAATCTCCACATTTTTTTGTTTCCTACAAAATCATGTACAGTATTCCATGAAGTGAATTTAGGAGCATGATTTAAAAGTTTTAAAAAAATGGATGACTGATAGTGAGAGTCAATAGTCATAAATGTGAAAATGGTTATAAGTCACTTTTTTCAGTGCCATTGTAACTTTGAATGGTCACTCCACACAAGCAAAGTACCAGCAAAGGAGGGGGAAAAAACTCCAGAAAAGTTCCTCAGTCAGGAAGTCTAGTCCTACCAAGAATGTAAAAAGGGTTAATGGAAAGAGTTTCTGTAAGCAACACCAGAATGTTTCCTTCCTGCCTCCCTTACAGGATTAGGCCAGTAATTTCTTCCAACAACGGGTTCTCAGAACTGCTTAGAATGTTAACAACCGGTTCTAGTGAATAGGTGTGAATCTGTAGAATCCCACCCCTGCTGTAAAGCACTGTGAGGCAGTACTATTGCTACAACCTATCAGTAAAGGAAGTGATGACCAGGGAAAAGGTGTTACATTGTAATACCAGTAGTTGTTTTCTCTTGCTAACATATTTAATTTTGACAGCTGTAACTTCTGAATTGTTTTCAGAGGCATCCCTGTGTAGAAGGTACTCTAGATATATGGTAAATAGGAAGTTAGGTCAACAGTCCCTAACCTTTCTGGCTTGGGGGCCCGGTTTCAGGGGAGGAGAGAGGATATTTCCTTGCTAGTGGGAGACAGGTGCAGTTCCATTTATGCTTGAAAGAGCAATCAGCTGCTGCTCATGGAAGGAGCCTCATGAGGCATATGAGACAACCACCACTCACACAAGGGCAGCTTCATGCCCGAGGACAAGCAGCCACTGCTCACATGAGGGGAGCTCCGCGCCCGAGAGGAAGACAGTCACTACTTGTGCGAGAGCTTTTCACATGCATGTACGCTCACCCGCAATCTGCGTGGCCTGGTTCCAAACACACCACCTCCTGATAGTGGCCACAGCCCAGGGTTGGGGGCACTGAGTTAGATGATAGTCATGAACGATCACTATTTGTGAAAGAGAATGTGAATCTAAAAGTTAACCAGAAATAAAGCATGAATACGGGTATTAACAAAAAGATTTGGAGGGAAAAATGTCTTCTTAGCTTCAACTTGGTACTGCCCAATTTTTTAAAATTCAACTTCAGCAATTGGACCAAAGGCAAAGAATGATAGGAGTTGGAGTATAAGATATCTGATAAATATTTGATTCAAAGAACTATCATCTAATCTGCAAGACACAGCCTCTAACAAATAACTTTGAACGGTCACTAAATGAACTGTTATAAGTTGAGGACTACCTGCATGCTTGAAAAAAGAATTCCCATTGATTACTCCACTTAACAATCACAACTGAGATTGGCAATTCCATCACTAAGCAAAACGGTTGTTAAGTGGGGTATGTCGGGTGATAGCAACTTGCGGTTTCACTACCTGATTCTCCATTAAGACTTCCGGCTTTTTCACGGTGAAGCAGGCACATTATTTTGGATGCTGCAGCAGTCATAAATAGGCATCAGTTTCAAAGCACCTGGATTTCCATCACGTGGCCACAGGAATCCTGCCACCACCATTAAGTGCAAGGTTGGGTCGTAAAGGTACTTTTTTTGGCACTGTTGTAATTTTGAACAAACAATTGCTAAACAGGGGAGCTGTTAATGGAAGTCTGCCTACGGTGACTTTAAAATGAAAATCGCTGAAAACATTCTTTATCACACGGATGTCAAACTCACAGCATCACGTTGCTGTCACGTGATGTGGCAGCTGGGGTGGGCATGGCCTGTGCATGACGCATCAGGCCCGCGGGCTGCCACTCCTGCTTTATGAGATGAAAATTTAAATTATTACACCAAGATTTTCCAACATGGTGTCCTTCATCATCCCTACATTCCATCGTCATCCCTATCCATTCTCCTATGGGATGTTAGCTAGGGCAGTAGTGAAAGTTAAGAGTCAAATGGACCTGGAAAGATTGGACTACTCTATGTCTGACTATCTGCCTATATCTGTATTGTTTTGCCCGCTGCCATCCCATAATATATTATGAGGACATGAAAAAGGCTGGTAAAGCTGCATCCTTTCTTTTCCTATCTTTCATGACCTGCTCAGCCCTGAAGATTAAAGGGAAGGACAGAGTTAACAGACCTCCAGAGGGACAATTAGGTGACTCTCCAACAGGAACAGCTGGGGTAAATTAGAAGGAAACTCTTATCACTCTTGGGTAGCTCCTTCTGTTAAGAGTGGAAAATCAAGAAATTTGTCCTCTAATTCTTTTGTTCATAGAAGTGGCACGAGAACATTTCATCTTCCCATGCAGCCTCTTTTTGGTGTTCCAGGATCCAGACTGCTTTTAAATTCTCTTTCAGCTGCAATTAGGTAGTCTGAGTCAATACAGAGATAGGCTTTCTCTGGATCTACGGTATTAAAAGCTGAAGGATTTTATTAAGGGGCAGATATAGCAGTTTATTTGATTTTTGTTGTTGTTCTGAAGCAATTGCCTCAAGCACAAATCCTAATTTCTACTTTAAATTAAGAATGTTCAAAGTGAAAGCCTTATTGTCATTAGAGGTACCTGTGGCTAAATGAGAATGGCTGAACTACTCTAGATTGTAAATACCTGCCAAAAAAATCAACATGATGAATTACTAGTAGTATTACTGAAGCTGCAAATGACTGGGTTAGCACAATAACTAAACAATAAATCAAGGGTTAAAAAGCATAATGTTTTCATAGTATAAGAAAACAAACCACATTCTGATTTAAAATAAAGCAATATATTTTATTAGATATGAAATATATTTTATTTATTCTATTTTTTATTTTTTCATTTCTTTATTGCCTTTATAAGATTAAGACTATAGTCTCTGTGTTGCAAAAATCTAAGCATTCACTACATGGCAGCAAGAAATAAAGAAATAAAGGAACACTCAGAATCTACACTGCCATATAGTGATCAAAATAATTTTTGCAGCCCAAATGCAATAACCCTTTGAAAACCTCCACATGCATTTGCACACAAATAAAGCATCAATACAATACTTTTGCCAAGTTGCAATCCTATTTGCAGGTGGAGAAGAGATGGGAGATTATTAACATTACTGTTGTAAAAATTATGCTGAGGTCATATGAGAAAGACCTCCCTTAGAAGGGTTGAAATAAGACTAGACTCTAGATGGGAAAAAGAGAGTAGAGAATGGAAGGAAGAATGCCTCATAGCTAAAACCCTGGAGAAAAAGGGATTTTGGAATGGAAGGAGTTGGTTGATACAAAATCTGCAGGCATTTAAATAAATGCTGTATAGATAGGTGGCAGAACTTATTGGAACTGCTGATGAAACTGTACTCTACAGAGCCCAAAGGCACCATGAGAACCTGATAGGGTTAAGTGAGAGACTAAGAGCCAAAAAAATATACTGTATATCACTTGAACACAACCAAATTGTAATCTCTAGAGCAGGGGTGTCAAACTCTAGGTCCGCGGGGCTGCCCTGGAAACAGCGAAGGACTGGCCACACTGCCTCCCGGGCTCTGTTTTCACTGGCAGAGAGGGTAGCAGGAGGCTGTCGCAGCCAAAAATGGAGCTCGGGAGCCCGTTTTTGCTGGCAGAGCACTCAGCTTACCACAGGCACTCCCCAATATAAGTGATGTTAAGCTGGCCATGCCCACCCAAACACAACCCTAATGCAGCCCTCAATGAAAATCGAGTTTGATAGCCCTGCTGTACAGCTTTGCTTCTTGATCAGGACCTCCAGGAATTTTTAATTTATTATTTTGTTTTTACTAATAAGTTTGAAAACCCTTTTTCTGGATCAGTATTTCTCTAACATACTAACTTTAAGATATTTGAATTTCAATTTCCAAAATTCCCAGCTGGAAGGAAAAAAATCTGGAAGTTAAGTCCAGGTCTTAAAGTTGCCAAGTTTGATACTGTTCCAGATCAGGGCTATCAAAGTCGCAGCCCCCAGGCCAGATGCATCATATGCTGGCCATGTCCACACCTGGTTTAGCGAAGGGGGCAAAGGTCACAATACATCACATGACAACACAAATTTGACGCCCCTGTTCTAGAGAAACCATTTCCTCTAGATCATCTGTAGCTGATCTCCATTCAGTTTTTCAAAAAAGATTAGAGATCAGAAGAAAAATTTGAATAGTCAAATCAAGAGATCGTTTCTTGAGGACAGGGCTCACCACTGTCTCTTTCAGATATGGAGCCAAAACACCACTGCCAAACTCACATTAAGTAACATTAATGATTACTCCTAAAACCAGGTGCACAAACTCTGCCTGGTAATGCAGGATTTGGATCTAGCCTGCAGATGGCAGACTTATGTTACAAAGAACCCCAGCTTCCACCCTGCTCATCTCACTTGGTCTTTCAAGAAAATGCTTAGAATCATCCCTGCACCAAAAGGTTCCTTTTTATCCCCACCCAACCTTTCTAAAAGTATCCAGGTCATCATGAATATACTGGACTCTGCAGATCCAGTGAACCTGATTTTCCCCATCTTATCACTGATCAATAAGACTCCTTTCTAGTGAAAAATCATGTTCAGTTGAGATGCAGTTTAAGGAAGGAGCAAATCAAGTAACATGATAGCAAAATATGTCCATGAGGCCACTAAGAGTTGACTTCAAGCTGAAGGAGACTGTTTTAGTGTTTCATTTCCTCTGTGTCAGGATTCCAGCAGTTACTCCAATTAAATCATGAGCCTCGAGCCACGCTCCTAAAACTAAAAGATTTGAAGGTAACATTTTACATCCAGCATTTACCTGGATGTAGCCAACTCTGAGATACATAATTCACTGTCACCCTTGATCCTGCTTTTCCCCTCTGGGTGTATCGTCCAACAAAAAACGTCCATAGCCAAGAGTTGTCAATCATGCTCTCCAATTAGATTTTTGCATGGCAGAAGCTTCAGTCATCCAATCAGTGTTTGAAGAAAATATGAATGGAATGTACTTTCGATTCCACACTGCCGCCCTATGTCCATGAGGCCACTAAGAGTTGACTTCAAGCTGAAGGAGACTGTTTTAGTGTTTCATTTCCTCTGTGTCAGGATTCCAGCAGTTACTCCAATTAAATCATGAGCCTCGAGCCACGCTCCTAAAACTAAAAGATTTGAAGGTAACATTTTACATCCAGCATTTACCTGGATGTAGCCAACTCTGAGATACATAATTCACTGTCACCCTTGATCCTGCTTTTCCCCTCTGGGTGTATCGTCCAACAAAAAACGTCCATAGCCAAGAGTTGTCAATCATGCTCTCCAATTAGATTTTTGCATGGCAGAAGCTTCAGTCATCCAATCAGTGTTTGAAGAAAATATGAATGGAATGTACTTTCGATTCCACACTGCCGCCTTTCCTGTGTCTCATGCACATTGGTGGATTTGTGGCTATGCAGATGCAGATAGACAATTCCACAAAACATCCATAACAAAGTACATTTATTGGTACATCAGGTATCCTCATGACTCGCATTTGTGATGAAGCTCCTCTGTAACGACCAATCCTTTGTATATCAGCATGCAGGTAAAAAATGGTTCCTTTCCTAACCCATCACGTAGAAATAGAAGGAAAGATGTTATCAGTCCATGAGTGCAGGCAAGAATGGAGGGCAACCTCCTTCAACCCCTCGAGGGTCAATTTAGAGACCAATCAGGATTACAGATGTGGGCACGTGACATGAACTACATTTCCCAGGATACCTTTAACTACATTTCCCATGATGCATTCCCTTAAGGGGTCAGCTCACAATTCCTAAGTAACTAACCCATTCCCATAGACTGGCTGGGACAGCACACCGCCTGCTCTTTGAAACTCCCCCCCACTACTTTCTGTTATCAATTATAAAACGTGTATCCAAATATTTTGAGTTGACACTCTCTTTTGATCTTCCGTTTTTAAATGTGCAAAATGAAAATACTGGCTAGAAAGTATCGCAGTAATTCTTTACCTTTCAGAATTATTACCCTTAGTGTTAATCAACAAGACACAAGAGTTATATAAAGCTCCTTCATGTTTCTGAATGATACAGCCGAGATTTTTATATTTACAGGCACAGCTCTCACATATCAAGCATGTTAAGTCCCATCAAGCATGACATTTTGCCTCTCAGCAGCATTCTTTCTACTTTATTTCCAGCCAAAATTCTTGCTTTCCTTTGAGACTTGGAAGTTATTCAGGGTACATTACCTATCAAATAAAGAACGCAATAAAAGAACCCTCTAGCAAAGATGAACCACAGGTTAAAATGTTTATCTGAGTGTAGCTGAGTTGGGATCATCAGCTAATTGCACAGCTGCACAGCAATAGCACTTAGACTTATATAGTGCTTTACAGCCCTCTCTAAGCTGTTTACAGTCAGCATATTGCCCCCAACAATGTGGGTCCTCATTTTACTAACCTTAGGAGGCTGAGTCAATCTTGACATGATCAGAATTGAACTCCTGGCAGTGGGCAGAGTTAGCCTGCAATACTGCATTTTAACTACTGCACCACCACGGTTCCTTTCTCCGTAAGAGAAAATGAGTGGCTTATTTCTTATCATAAACAGCTAAAATGGCAGCTGACAGCAAGAGAAAGTTCTTACAATATGAAGCGCTGTGGAGAAGGGGATTTTCAGAAAACCCAACTTGCCCACTGCTTTTTGACATGAACCTTTTTTTAATAAGTGCCCAAATCCCATTTTTATGGAACTCACAGGTGATTTGGACAATATTTCTGCAGAGCTCAGTGAAGAAGGTATGCAAGCTTTTATCTTGACAACTGGATGGAACACATATAAAATACAGGGAAAGAAGAGAAATATTCTTATTCAGAATCCTCCTTTTTGATGTAGAGTGTGTTGAAAAGTTCTGCATTGAAGACTTTGCTTTGTTTTGTTTTGATTTGACTCTTCTCAATCCAACAAAACATTAGAAAGAAATTATGTAAAGAAGGGTTGGGAGAAAAACATTCCCTTCCCAAAAAAATTTCCCTGAATTCCTGTGGGCAGAGCTGAAACACTGCTGATTATTTCCTTTTAAGACCAGTTACCTCCTTTGACCCAGGACACAGCTTGCGTAACCTGGCTTGTTCCTTTCAGTGCACCCAAGCAGGCATCTATTATGTGGAACCCAAAAGGAAAGCAGAAAGACTCACATGCACACACATTTGTTCCTAGTACAGAAGAAAATTCTGATGTCTTCCTTAACTACTGCTAGTAAACAGGTTGGACAGAACTTAGGAATCCAAACTTTGGGGCTTTCCCAGGGCGTTGAACTCCAGACATAAGCTTGAGAAACAGTTTTAGTCAACTCCACTAGGTGGCGTTGCAGCCATTTTAAATTGAGACCAGTTGTCTTCATTCAGGCAGAAAGAGTCTCCCCCCTTTAAAAAAAATTCACCCTGTAATTACCTTGAAACTGGGCATTTCACAGTGCTAAGATCTCAAAAGGCAAGTCAGCACCTGACCGACCCAGCCTCCCTCCAAATGCACTTCTAACCTTTTAGGATGGGGGTGTAGTTCAGGAGGATGCTTTGCGTTCCCAAATGCATGTCAATTTTTTTTCCACAACCACGGTTGTTTTTTTCTTTCAAAACGCAACCCACGTTCTTCTTGCATTTTGTAGGGCAAAATAATACGAAGTTTGAGGCAACGTCTAGAGACAATTGCAGGAAATTAGCCTTCCACAAGAAGGCATTTCTGCCTGCCTTACAGCTGTTGTTAAAGACGAAGGCAGGCGCAAGAATTGGGCAACTTTCAAACGTGAGCAAAAACTCCTATGTGCAACCAAACAGTAGGAATTTCCGTTAATTTACAGCTTGAGATTCCCTTTCCTTCCCCTGCAAGAAAGGCTGTGCAATGCAAAAGGAATTTCCCCACTCTCCGCCCTGCGAGAGAGACCCAGCACCTTTCCCAAACCGAAAAGAAATTGCAACCAGACGAGGGGATTCCCAAAAGAGGGGAGTTTTGAGGAATTGCAAACTTTTGCTCACCCCCACCTCAACCCGTGCAAATCCGCAAGGAATCGCATAGAGGAAAGACAAGAAGCGCAGAAAGGCACGGAGGAACGGAACGGCCTCAATCAGGTCGAGTTGTACAGTCAAAAGAACTTTCCCTCGTGTAGAAAAAAAAAAAAAGGAGGGGAAAAATTCCAGAGAATGACTGAGGGAGGGAATTCCTCAGCCAGGGCACCCTTTGCTCCGCCACAGCAGCCTTTTCAAGCAGGACCAGACTAGTTTGAAGCCTCGCCTTCCACTTGGCTGGGAAATTCCCAGCCGCCCAAGCTAAGCTCCGCCCCGCAGAAATCCCCTTTGCCGAAGCTCTATAGGCAAGCGCTGCCTCCGCCCGCCCAGAGTCTCTGAGACAAGTTTGTAACTACTCCTTGTTGAAGCGGAGAGCGCGAGCGCCGGACTGAAAGCGTTTTGCGCGCACTCGGCCAAGGTCATGCTGAGTCCCAGTACTTTGGATTACCCGATGGATTTTGCGATGGACGTGCACCCCCGGGAAGTGTTGAAGAAGGACAGGCAGCTCAGCCTGATCCAGGACGACAGACACGACAGCGGCTTAGGTTCGATGAAAGACGACGAGTACGAAAAACTCGTCCGGGAATTGGAAGATATTCGACTCCAGCCTGTGGAAGCCGATCCGGGGACCTTAGCCCAGGCTTGGAAGCAGCAAGTGACTGAAGATGGAGACACGTAAGTCTTGGGATGCGGGTTGCAAATGCGGGCCGGGAGGGGGGGGTGTAAGTGGAAAGCGAGAGCCCACTTTCTCTCGGTTCGCGTTGTTGTTGGATTCCGTCTATAGTGCAAAAAGTGCATTCCGTGGATGTCACACTTGACGTTCGCAAACCTAAGCCTGCCTTGCGTGAGGGGGGAGAGGGGAGAAAGTGAAGTGGAAAGCGGCGTAGAGGTACTTCTGAGTGGCCGTGGACGAGATTCTGCCGCAAGTTAAAGTGGTTCAAGTGGATCTTCCTCGTCGCCGCCACTTCAGAATTCAAAGTCCGTTTTAGAAACGTAGCAGAGGGGGAGAAATCCCCAAGGAAAAGGCTGGGCGAGGGGATTGAGTGCGCTTTGTAAAGCATGGAGCAGCCGATGGGCAATCGTAGATGAAATGGGCTTTCGTGCTTGGATCCTTTGAGAAATATGTATACCCCGTGGAAAGTAAACGGATGTGGGTGCAATTGTTTGGTTCAAAATTACGGCTGGTGGTTTCGGAAGACAGGCATCCGAGTATCTGAGCGCCGGCGCCTTTAATTTAAAAATAATAGTAATAATAATTCAAACCTAGGTTGACATCCGAGCCGTGTAGTCTGAATCACCTTTTGGAGTTTCCTGCCGTTGCATCGGGATTGGGGGAAAAAGGGAGTTGGAATTTCCGCGTTGATCCTTCGAAACGAAGGAAGCGGAGGGGCGTTGGGAAGAATGGTTCCTTTGATGCCCCCTCCTCTTTTTTTTTTTTTTGTTAGTTACCTAAAAGAAAAAAAAATCCCGGGTTTTTTTGCAAAACTGGGTTTTCCCCTCCCACGTCGCTTGCTTGTACTTGGCAGGTGGCCAGGTTGTGGAACTTGGTGTACTGGGGTTGAGAGGGAGGAGCCTTCGCAAAGGCGCCGGGCGGGGTGCTGGGTTGAAGTGCGCTGGAAAGTCCCTGGCGCCTTGCCCGGAACACTCAGCTCCTCCACGGAAAATACCAGGCTGCAGCAATGCGCAGCCCTGAAAACCCCAGGCTTTCGAAATCGCCTTCTTTCCCCCTATGACACCAACAGGCACGTAGCCCACGTGATGAAGAGAACTAACTTATTCTGGAATTTTTTTTTTTGGCTCATCGTTGGGTTTTTCCCACTGTTTTCCTATTGCAGATTTCTCCACCTGGCTATTATTCATGAAGAAAAATCCTTAAGTTTGGAAATCATTCACCAAGCAGGACGGGATGCGGCTTTCTTGAATTTCCAGAACAATCTCAACCAGGTACTTTCTTTGCATTTTCATTTTTGCTTGGCCTGTGAGGAGTCAGACATGGTGCTATAGGCCAAGGATGTCCAACCATGGCAACTTTAAGCCTGGAGGACTTCAACTCCCAGAATTCCCCAGGCTTAAAGTTGCCATGGTTGGAAACCCCTGGCCTATAGGCAACATGGAGACAGTTTCAAATACACTTTTAAAACAACAGATGAATAAAAAGCACATTAAAAGAAAATTGCACAACAGTATAAATACAAAATGACATACAGGAGTATCTTATTGAGTGTCAAAGAGCAAATATATTTTCTTAAACTTGTTCGCCCGAGAATAATTTATGTTAAGAATATTTAAAGATCCTTGGATTTTACTAGCCTGACATAGAAGTGGTTTTCCATGGTTGGTGGCAGAAATGGTTATTGGCCTGAGGGCTCCAGCTTTGTTTGCACCACTAGTGTCATATTTTCACAAACATTTGGAAAGAAAGGCTTTCAAAAGTAAAGAAGTAGGACACCAGTGGAGTTCATCTGATGTGACTTAGTAGGTTGAGTGATCCCAGCCAATTCTCAAAATACTGGAGAATGCATTCCATGACCAAAAAAAAAGCATTAAGAAATATTTTACGTTCCTTTTCTCAGCCATGCAAGCTCACTGGAAGACTTTAGCCAATCACTGTTTCCCAACTTAACCTATTTTACAAAATTTTCGGACAAAAAGTGCAAGAGTAACATGTAGGCTGCCTTCACTTCCTGGAGAAAAGGCAATCTGTAAATCTAGTGAATAAAAATAAAGTTGCAGTTTTAAAAAAACTTCTTTAAAACTGCTGATCCTGAATCCATATACACATGCATGTTCAGGATCAACAGACACACACACACAGAGTGGGAGTAGGATTCACTAACAAAAATAAACGAAGGATTGTTTGGCAATACGCATAGCAAAGATTGGGTTGTTTTTCTAGCAGATTGCCTTATTTTGTCACTTATTCTTTTGTAGACACCACTTCATTTGGCAACAATCACAGATCAGCCTGAAATTGCGGAGTCTCTTCTGAAAGCAGGTTGTGATGCAGAAATCAGAGATTTCCGAGGAAACACACCGCTGCACATTGCTTGTGAACAAGGGTCCCTCAGAGGAGTTAATGTTCTTATACAGTATTGCCAGAAACCCCAGCTCCATTCTCTCCTACAGTCAGCAAACTATAGCGGTAAGTGCAAACATTGGCTGGATGGCTCACTGTGGCATTGCTGACCCTGGCATCATACTGTTGCCTTTTGATTTGCATTGTTAGCTTACGTTCTCTTTAGAAGCTATTGTAACAAGTATCTGTAAAGTAAGAAATGCATAGTTTCCCTGACCTCTGTAGAGTGGCAAAATAAGTTCCCTTCAGATTGTTGAGTCACAGTCTGAATTGAAAACTTTGAGAATTCCCCTTTGGAACAGGTTCATGTAAAGCATTAGAGGCACAAATGAAGTTTTCTTTTTTGGAATAATAGCATTCAAAGAATAATTGATAATTAAGCCCAACATATCAAACTACTTCATGTAGACAACCTATGCTAAATACTGAATAGATTATAATATGTATGATTTGCAAAATCATGGCTAATATCTTGGAGCAATTCTTCATCACAGAAAATAATGTTTTTCTCTCGCCTGTGCTTAACAGGTCACACATGTCTCCACCTGGCTTCTATTCAAGGATACCTGGCCATTGTAGAATGTCTTCTGTCCTTGGGAGCAGATGTCAATGCTCAGGTAGGTTTCTGTCTGGGGAAAATAAGCAGACCGTCTCATTATTTTGAAAGTAATTCTGATGCCTTTTCGATTGCTAAGTATATGTTCCCTTTCGTTTTTCACTAAACAGGAGCCATGCAATGGTAGAACTGCCTTGCATTTGGCTGTAGATTTGCAGAACGAAGGATTGGTCTCTCTTTTGTTGAAGCATGGAGCAGATGTAAACAAAGTAACCTACCAGGGCTATTCTCCATACCAGCTCACATGGGGAAGAAGTAACTGCTTCATACAGGAACAGTTGAGACAATTTACCACACTGGATTTGCAGATGCTACCAGAAAGTGAAGATGAAGAAAGCTGTGAATCAGAATTGGAATATACGGAAGATGAAGTAAGTTGTTGTTGTTGTAGTACAGCTAAATTCCCCTATAATTTTCACATATTTTTCTTATGAGGCAAGAAGTATGAAAATGCATTGTCCATTAATATAATTGCCTTCGGTTCCTTAAATCACTTTACTCTTACATACATACAGAAAGATGTAGAAAATTTTCTGATTCAGTGCAGTTGCATCAAGTAAATTGCTATACTAAATTTCTTTTTAAAATGCACATAAATAAGGTATTGACAAAAATATTTTGTACGCAATATTGTATAGCTAGTGACCGCAAAAGGTACTGATGACACAGATTATGATGCATGCAGGCACACACACACACACACAGGGTCCTATGATCACATTTTGGGCACTCGGCAACCTGTCCAAATTTAAGGCCATTCGCGGCATCATGTGACCGTAATTTATATTTTTTCCTGTGTTTTGCTTCAATTTCCAGCAAACTACCCATTGCAGACAATGGGTTTGCTTAACAACTGCTGCAAAACAGGTCATAAAATCAGGCGCAGACACATGATTGCTTGTTTCATGATCTACTTAAGAATTATTAATTCCAGGCTCAATTACTGTTGTAAGTTGAGGACTACCAAGACCTCCAAAAGCTGAGATCAGAGCTTCTTAATCACTGTTATCCTTAGATTTTAGATAATCACATTGATGCAAAATATGATGCTAACTTTCTTGTGTGCATTCAGTGAAAGTTAATGGTGCATTGGTTTGTGCATTGCGGAAGCATTTACTAGAAATTTAGACCCGTCTTTAAAGGAATCCATCAACTGATTTTTTTTTTTAAATTTCCCTTGTCTAGCTTCTCTATGACGACTGCATTATTGGCGGGCGACATGTATCTTGTTAGAGGAGGAGGATTATTGAAAGACTGCAAGTACAACCGTGTGAACAGTTAAAGAACTACAGTAGTCACCTCATAAAAATCAACATTGTGAAAACACCAAGATGCCGAAAGCGGTCGGGTTCAGATACCCGTGTGTGACATTGGTGTAGTAGATATCAACATGGTCTCAGAAGAAGAATTGAGAACTGCAGTGAACTACCTGTGTGTTCACTCTACAACAGGACTGGCTAGATCCATCATTTCTTGTGACTTTTTGGAAGACATTCCATATGTTTCTGCTTGACTGATAACCTGTTCCAAGGACTGAGAGTAGGAACTCTTCATTATGAATAGAAGAATTTTGGCAATCCTCAGATTGATTGGTTGACCATTTAGTAGAAGGATGTCAAACTTAAGGCCCACGGGGTGCTTAATTCTGGCCCATGGGGCTTGCCTGGAAATGGCAAAAGATAGGCCCATGGTGTCTCTGGCAGCCAAAATGAGGCATGGGGGGCCCTCCCATGCCCTGTTTTGGCTGGCAAAGTGTTGCAGGACACTGTCCAGGCTGAAAATGGGGTGCAGGGGGATCTGGCCCTTGAAAAAAATCCCGTTTGATATCCTTGACGTACAGGCTGTCTATTGCAAGCCCTACACTTTGTAATATGTATATCATGTATACTTTGTAAATTTTGTGAATAGTTTTCTTACTTGTGAGATGCATATTTATTAAAAAAATGAAAAATGGTTCTGGCTCTGGTTCTCTGCTGAAAAAAAAATTCACTTCAAATGAAATCAAGCAGCTGATGAAATTCAATTCATTTATGTATACTATTTCCCTATAGAAGGTTTTTTAAAAGTTAAAAGTCCTTGCGGATGTTAACTGCGTTGCAGGCTATAGGAGCAGTGCTCAACTCCATTTCAAGATCATTTAAGCACTGCTTTCCGAAGACATTTCCTCACTCATGGCTACATGACGTCACAGAGCACTGTTACCTTCCTGTCAAAGTGGTATTTAATGTATTCACATTTGCATGCTTTCGAATCTCTATGTTGGCAGGAGCTGAGGCGAGGACGAGAGCTCACACCTTTGGCGCTCAGGTCTCAAACCTGGGCTGCCAGCTTTCCAAATGACAAGCTCAGCGTCTTAACCACTCAGCACCACACCACCCCTCTCCCTATAGAAGGGAATCAATTATTCCAGGTAGAGATTGGAGGAGAGACGGGTCACTATGAATACAGACTTACAGCTGATCACTTAGTGACCAAAGTTATGACAGACCTCCCCCAAGATTACTTACTACTCAGTTTGGATGATAGCCCCCCCCTCCCCCCACAGGTCATATGATAGGCAACTGGTCTGCATTTACAGCGATTTGCAGTGTCCCGCAGTCACATGACTATTTTACAACATTTTTGTGGGAAATCAGCATTTCCAGTTTTCAGCAAAAGCAGCCCATTGTGAACAAATGACCATTGCAAAGAAAGGATAAAATCACGTTCAGTTACACACTTTACAATTATCACAAGTTTACGATCATAATGGATGTCAGCATTCCAGAAAAACCCAACTCCAATTAAAAACTAGGAGGCAGGCATTTTCTCAAAGTTTTGTTTTATTAGAGTAGTTATACTGCTACATCTGGGAAAATCAGAATCTGAAAGGGTCTTCCTCCAATAAGTAAAAAATTACAAATCCACCCCCTGCACCCATCATTCCATCACATGCACCAATCACCATCCATTCCAACTTGAGACATCCCTTTTAGTATTACTCAGCCAGGTGCAGCAATAACATGACCTTGACTTTAAGGAAGAATGCTATTATGTATAACCACATACGCTCCATGAAATCCCCTCTCCTCTAAAACCAAGGTATACACCTTCAGGGCTGAATCTGCACAGCTGCTCCCTGATCTGCATGTGGCTCAATCAGGTTCTCTAATACTACAGTATATAATTAAAAATATTTGCACATTATACCAGTCATATTGAATGACAAAACATATGCTGGCTGAATATAGTGTGTGAATGAAATAATAGTCGTCATGTAGCTCTTTAGACTAAGCAACCAAGTTGACTATGACACCTATAGCCAATCATGATAACTGAAAATGCAAATGATCTGCAAGATTCTCTAGCACTGAGAATCAAGAGGTCCAGTGGGAAGAAAAAATTGGACTTCAATTAAATATAAAGGACCAAACTAATGACAAAAGGAACAACAACCAGTGTTAGAAATGACTGAAAATACTGAAGAGGTGGATAGCTTTTGACTTTTAAGAACAATTATTAATAGTAAAGGAACTAGCAGTCAAGAACTACACCACAGACTGGCACTTAGTAGTTTAGCATTAAAGACTTTGAAAAAGAGAAATCCCTACAAAGATCAGAATTATGCAGGGAAATTCCCCCCCACCCCACCCTGTGACTCTCTAAGGCAGGGGTCCCGAAACCTATAACTTTAAGACTTGTGGACTTCAACTCCCAAAATTCTCCAGCCAGCTATGCTGGGAGTTGAAGTCCACAAGTCTTAAAGTTATCAGGTTTGGAGACTTCTGCTCTAAGGAAATGAAAGATAGATTTTGAAAAAGTTAAGACAAAAAAACTGTTGATGCTTCTGAACTCGGGTGTTGGAAAAGACTCTTGAGACTACCATGATAGCCAAGAAAACAAATAAATGGATCCTAGAGCAAATCAATGTAGTTCTCACTCAAAGCACAAATGATCAAGCTCACACTATCACATTTGACTACATTATGCTAAGATCTAGTTTCCTTGAGAAATCCATAATGCTGGGAAACATGGAAAGAAAGAGAGAAAAGAGGATGATCAGCAACTTGACCAGTAATCAAGTACGTAGATGGACTTGATTACAGCAATAATGGGTGGGCTTTTAGGAGACCTGAAGGATCTGGTGGGGACAGATTATTCTGAAAGTCTATCTACATGATCACTAAGAGTCTGCACCAACTTGACAGCATATTATCAGTCAACCTGGTGATGAAAGCTTAGAAACTTTCCTGGGACTTTTGTCAACTTCATTCCAAAGCACAAGAAGAGACCATGCCTGTACATCAAGTTAATATAACACTTGGTCATGTCTGAAGTTTCAGTGACTTAATTACCTCTGATTTTCTGAGTAGAGAAAAAATGGTAGGCACTTATATTGAATAATTGCTCGTGCAGGCATGCAGCAAATTAATACTGTCTTGAGTCACCCCATGTTATCAATCTGCCACTTGCAGTTAGTACTAATAACCAATTCCACCAGTTTATCTTTTATGCCACACATTTTGTTCACTATGTTTAACTTTCTTACAAATTATATATTCAGCTTTCTTAATTATACTATAGAATTTCCCTGTTCACTTCAATAATGGATCCTTCTCTATGTAGGATGAACAGATGGAGACTTTAGATCTTATTAAGTTAAGCTCTTGGTTTCTTTCACTACGCACTGTCATTGCAACTTTTATAAAATATATAATCAGAGTTTCTATCTAGTATGATTTTTCAAATGAATGCTTAATCCAAAACAATCATATGTGGAACATTTGCCCTGTATTGCCTTTTTATAGTTCTGAGTAAAGTCCTTGAACCTTGGCCATCATAGTTTTGAAAGAAGGAAACTCACATCAGGCGATGTTAGTCCTTGCTGCCTTGCATTCGAAGTTGCTTCTTTGGAAATTATTATAGATGGTGTCATACTGAGTCAGGGTTATTCCCATTCCTTCCATGCATTTGTCAGCATGATCAAAGGTCATGCTTTAAAACTTCCTGGTAGTATGAAAAAAAAAGTGTGGTATTCATAATGTAGTCTGCAGTTTAAATTTGAATTCAGTCTTAGAAAATAAAAATCCTGCAATTTTATTTTATAAAAAGTTAATTGTTTCACTATTGCATAAATGAGTTGATTTGCACTTATTGACTGGAGAAAATAGTTTCATTGAATGAGCATGTAAAGGAAAATGGATTAAGTATATTATGCTAACAGTTCCAGAAAGACCGGCAGAAAAAGTTACTTGAGTAATTTTCAAAAAATTGTAACTGGAAAATGTTTTTTCCTTAAAAATAAAATTAAGGAACTTGTAATTAATCATCTTCACCGATCAAACACCCTGTTTATCTCACAGTAAAATTATGTCCCTTTCATACAGTTTCTGAATAACTTACATTACATATTCAAAGACATAAGTAGTGGAAATTTGTTTTAAAAAACAATTTTTATATATAATCAAAAATTGAGATTCATCAGCAGACAGTATCTCTTCTTTCATAATGAAATGAAAATGAGCTATTTTGAAAATTATCCAAACACCACAAAAGCAATTTAAGAAGTACCTGAATTTTTTTTTATGATTTCATAAGCCTTGCATGAGCAATATTAAGAAAGAAGGTATTTAAAGATTTGGAATCTGGACTATTTCTTCATTCTACTTCTTAATAATCATTTCCATATTCATTAATTTTCTCAAAATATCTTTCAACTATGATCAAGAACCTAATAAGCAAACACAGATTATTTGTTCTGGGCACCTTTCCCTGATATGATTGTTTTGATTTGATAGAAAAGGAATATTAGTTTTGGTCTGGCTCCCCTCCTGTTAGAATAGGTATAAAGCCAACTACTTTATATTAAAATTCCTAGCATAGTTATCATTGACCATGCTGGCTCTACTGCTGGAAATTTTAGTTCAATACTGCTGGACTCCCACAGGTTCTCCATATATAAATCACTAAAGAAATAGATTCAGAGACATACATTGCCGTTCCCACAACATTGTGATAGTCCCACATGGGAGATGATTGTGTGGTAATAAGCCTCTTCTAGTCATGAGCACTAGTTGCAATTAAGCTGGGTTAAAACAGTCATGCATTGTTTGGGGACTCATTATGGACAAGAGGAATGACCCTCTGGAAACAATTACCTTTTATTTAGGGGTGGTGTGTGAATTAGTTGATGGATTAGTCTGTCCCTGTTTCTTCTCCTCTCATAGAGAATTACATACTTTAAGAATATAAAAGTCTCATGTTTCTCCCCATTGAAAGTAGGTGTCCCACAGGGTTAATATGAATTCCACTTAATTTTTTTTTGGACCTTCTGCCACTTATTTTATCTCCTGTGTCTGTCAGTATCACATAAGTACTGAATAAATTCCATCTTCAGTAGGTCACATCTTCTCCCAGGTTATTGACTCAGTTCTTTAAGCTAGTAACTCATGATCAAAGAAAGTCTAATATGTTGGAGAATAGCTATTTTCAACAGTAGTGGCAAAGGAAGCAGGATGGATGGCACATAATTTTTAACGAAAGCCAACAAAAAGAAAGGGAAAAATGAAATCCACAGTGACCAAACAAGACCTTGTGCTGCTAGAAAGACAAGTGGGATATTATCTATTCCTCTTCTATTGAGTTAAAGCTGAGTTGGTATGGTAGAAGTGGGTACAACTCAGAGAAACCGTGTGCTTAGAAAAATCACATTTCTTCAGTGATTCAGCAACAGTAAGAGAAGGGTAATCTTCCAATCAACTTCTCTTACCTATTCAGATAAACAAGTTTGATTGGAGGGCTTACTATAGCCCCAGATGAGTTTACACAAGGTTTGTTTAGCTCCCAAAATATGATTGATTTAGAGCATTCATATAATATGCCTTTGGCCTTAAACACCTGGTCATAACCACATTCTTCTGTGCCAATTCTTAGTGCAAAGGTGGAGGAGAGAAAAGACTTTGGTAGAAGTTTTTCCCAATCCAATGTCTTCTTAGTATCTTTGTTTATATTTTGTATAATTCCAGCCAGCATGGTCATAATGATAGCAACTGGGAGTTTTATTCAAACCATTTGGGTGGCAGTTTGGAATGGCTGTTTTAGAAATAATAATAATAATAATAATAATAATAATAATAATAATAATAATAATAATAATAATAATAATAATAATAATAATAATAATAGAAATTGTAGCATTTTCCATTCCTACTAGAACCTGAAAAATGCATGATTTATAATTGCCATGACTGAAGTGGGCCCAAAAGTCCCATCAATGTGGAAAGTTAAACAGGAAGTAGGTAGATATAATCAGCTGCTTTAGATATGTGGAAATCCCCTTGGCCATCTGCTCAAGGTTCAGACTAATAAATCTTATCCAACTGCAGCCATGCTTGCTCTGAAGTAGAGCTGTATGGCAACCCATTCAGACAACCCAGATTCAGTGTTGCAGGCATAGGCAGTGTTGTCATGAGTTTCCTGTTCCAACGACAGCAGCATTTTGTCTCTCTGCATGGTTTCTCTCCATGATAAGAAAACTTTGTGGAATTATTCCCACAAAGTATGAAAGTGTTAGTAAGGATGGATTGGCTCTGTACCTGCATGGATACAGAGAATCTTATTTGGATCCTGGCTTGCCAATCTGTGAATCTTAAGGCTCAACTAATGCCTTTCTGTCTCTCCGTGATCATTCAAAATCTTACTCCCATCTGTTATTATCAGGGAAACTTACAAAATACACTTGTTTGGGCATGCATAATACACATACACACACACACACACACAAACCAATATCTGTTCTAAACAAAATGGAAGTTCTGTACAAAACTTTTTTTACAGGTGTCAACATGATTAATATTAATTAATTAATTCGTTCATTCGTTCATTCATTCATTCATTCATTCATTGTATTCATTCTTTTACCATATTGTGTTTCTTCATTGTTTAACAGCCTGTTATTTAACTAATACACCTTAGAAAAACATAGCCTCTTATTTTCAAGAACAATATCATGAATAAAGATGTTCCAGATGCAAATGGAACCTGATGACAGTAGGGGAAACAAAATAATGGAGTGGCAGGACATTTTCTTTAAAAAAATCTGATTTGGCAATGCTTTGCTTGCTGTACAATTTTGTTCAAAGCTGAAGAAAGAGGAGTAATTCATAGTTGGCAGTGTGTATTGGTTATAGTTGAGGAAAGTGGGAGTTGAACCCAATTACAAGGGAGCTGAAGGCTATTGTAAGGCAAATTATGAGCTGAATACAAGTAATGTGGATATTTTACTCAGCAAGTTCCCCAAATTATTCTGCATAAGTTCCCAGGTAATTTATAATTTTATCTAAATACTTTTATTTAAAATAAATAAAAATGAAGATAAAATCACTTAATAGTCCATAATTTTCTTCTTGTTTGTCTCATCCTTCATTGCTCTCCACAGTGTCTTCCTAATCTGATTTCTTTTTTTTGTCCTTCTTTTTTGGTGTATCCACAATAGCTCCAACCGATCCACCATAACCTTTTTTTATTAGGTTTACCTTCAACTGTTTTTAACCCTCCCTCTTACTATTTCTTCCTCTCCTCTTCAGTTGCAAAGAAATTGTCCTTTATTCTTCCATTCTCCAGGCAAAATACTTCAAAGCAAAGTGTTACCTTTCAGTTGCTTCTATTTTGATTCCCAAGAAGTTTTGGGATCAAACAGCATCATTCAGAAGCAACATATGGCAGGAATCAATGCATTTTTATTCTGAAATGTTTTCAAAATATCAACATTTTAAGAATTAAAACATAGGGGGACATCCTAGCACTTCATTGGCACAGAGAAGGATGCTTGGAGATGCAGACATTGCAGGAGGATTTTTAACACCAGTACATTCATATCTCTATTTTGCTGTTGGATAATTAACATTGGTTGTTTCAGACCCTTTTCCTTTTGAATCTGTCATTTCTTTTCTAATAGGAATTGAACAAAATTACTTATTAGGAGATAAACTCTATAACTGATGTCCATTGATGGTGTATTTGGTACACTCTTGAGTCAAACTGCATGTGATTATTTTTTAAGGACATTTGT
The DNA here is from genome assembly GCA_023653725.1 of Bungarus multicinctus. Lineage (NCBI taxonomy): Eukaryota > Metazoa > Chordata > Lepidosauria > Squamata > Elapidae > Bungarus > Bungarus multicinctus. Next base: position 117,785,694 of record CM042838.1, on the reverse strand, counting down.
ATCTCAATTTATAATTAGTATCATCAAGAAACCAGACAAAATTGCTTTAAAATGCATACCAAATTTTCAAATGTAATCTTAAATCAGGAGTGGGGAACTATGGCCTCTCTATGACTTGTGGACTTCAACTCCCAGAATTCCTGACTCAGAATGGGTTGAAGCCAGCATAAGTAGAAGTCCAGAAATAATAAAAGGGCCATAGTTCCCCGCCTCCATCTTAAATAAATCCAAAGTCAACTTATTGATGTTCCTCCTGAAATAGTTTCTCTCTTCACTTACACATATTCTGCATTCAGAGCTTTATTCCGGAAATGTACCCACCTTGTGTTTCAGAAGCTATATGAGTGTACAAAAGCATCCATTCACTGAATTGTGCAATAGAAAAGAAAACCAATAATATCAGGAAACTTCTAAGTGATCGTGGAGAGATGGAAATATGCTGTTGTAATATGATGGGATGTGGGTGGAATGAAGAAGCTGGTATAACTTTGGTAAATCTAATTTGCTGATAAAAGACTTTCATATCTGTCACTGCCCCACTCCTGGATACTTTTTTTCCATGTATATAAAAACATGATTTATATTCTTTAAAAAGAGATGATGAATGAATGAATTAATGAATGAATGAATGAATCAATGAATCAATGATGAATCAATGAATGAATTCATCATTGGCCAAGTGTGATTAGACACACAAGGAATTTGTCTTGGTGCATATGCTCTCAGTGTACATAAAAAGAAAAGATACATTAGTCAAGAATCATAAGGTACAACACTTAATATAGTCATAGGGTACAAATAGGCAATCAAATAATATAGGAAACAGTCAGTATAAATCGTAAGGATACAAGCAACAGAGTTATAGTCATAGAGTCACACATGTGAGGGGATGGGTGATAGGAGTGATGAGGAGATTAATAGTGATAGTAATGCAGACTTAATAAATAGTTGGACAGTATTGTGGGAATGGTTTGTTTAGCAGAGTGATGGCGTTCGGGGAAAAACTGTTCTTGTGTTTAGGTTTATTTATTTATTTATTTATTTGTCAATTGCTTACAAGATAATAGGTGTAAATAAAACATAGTTATGAATACATGGATACATATAAGAAAAATAAAATACAAAAGAAACAATAGGATAGGGACGGTAGGCACGTTGGTACGCTTATGCACATCCCCTTCAGACCTCTTAAGAAAGGGATGAGGTCAATAGTAGACAGTCTAAGGTTAAAGTTTTTGGGGTTTGGGGAAGAAACCACAGAGTCAGGTAGAATATTCCAGACATTGACCATTCTGTTGCTGAAGTCATATTTCCTGCAATAAGTTTGGTGCGATTAACCTTGAGTTTGTATCTATTGTTTGCTCTTGTGTTGAAGCTGGTAGTATTCATTATGGTTGAAGCTGAAGTATTCATTGACAGGTCGGACATTGCAATATATGATTTTATATACTATACTTAGATTGGACCGAAGGCGGCATAGTTCTAGGCTTTCTAGGTCTAGAATTTCGAGTCTGGTGGCATAAGGTATTCTGCAATGACTAGAGGAGTGAAGAACTCTTCTTGTAAAATATTTCTGGACTTTCTCAACTGTGTTAATAACAGATACATAATGTGGGTTCCAGACTGATGAGCTGTATACGAATATTGATCTAGCAAATGTTTTGTATGCTCTAGTTTTTTGTGTAATATTACCAGAGAAAAGGCTACATAAGATTAGGTTAACAACTCTTAACGCCTTTTTGGCTATGTAGTTACAGTGGGCTCTAGCACTTAGGTCATTTGAGATGAGTATATAGTCAAGGTCTTTTTGAAGGGTAGCAGTATTGTCTGTGGTGTTGAATAGCTTTACATCATCAGCGAAAAGAACACAGTTGCTCTTGATATGAGGTCATTTATGTAGAGTATGAAAAGAGTTGGTCCTAGAACACTGCCTTGAGGGACGCCACTGTTGACAGGCACAGAATTTGATAGGACGCTCCCAATTTTGACCATTGGTTGTCTGTTTGTCAGGAATGCTTCTATCCAGTTATTGTCCAGAGATACCATAAGATTTTAGTTTTAGGAGTAGTTTGTCATGTACCACTGAATCAAAGGCTTTACAGAAGTCTATGTAGATTGCGTCTATTGCTTTGCCCTGATCGAGTTGTGTAGTCCATATGTTTTTTCAATGTAAGAGTTGCAGATTATATGATAGTTTTTTCCTAAAACCAGTTTTAGTTGTTCTGGTGTGCAGTGCTCTATAACATCGTTTAGAGGGTAGGAGTTGAAATAGTTTATGTCCAGGATGTGAGGGGTCTGTAAATATTTTCACAGCTCTCTTTTTGACTCATGCAATATACAGGGCTTCAAGGGAAGAAGAGGAATGAATGTACAGTTAGTTGAATATCCACATATATAAGTGTAAAGGCAGAAATATAAAGAGAAGCAAAGGAGATGATGTCCTCAGACTAGATGTACAGACAGTATAAGTCCCATAAATGCCTGTTACTATGCTGGTTGGAAATTTGAGAGGTGTATTCCCAACTTTTTTGGAGGATACTTCATTTGTCTGTTTGTTCAGTTTATAGCCACCCATCTCACACACACGACTCTGGGTGACTCTTTCAATTATATAACAGAAAGTAACAAACAATTACAAATGAACATCTAGAATAGGGCTGTCAAACTCCCGGCCCATGAGCCAATGCGTCACACGCTGGCCACGCCCACAACCGGTTTAGCAAAGGGGGAAAAAGTCCCAATATGTTAAGTGATGCCACCATGACGACATGAGTTTGACACCCTTGATCTAGAATAAAAAGACAGCTTAAAGCAATTAAAACCATAAAATATAAAAGTACATCCCATGCATTACTAACAGTATAACCAAATCACATGCTGCATACCTCAGCTGATTCTCCAGGCACGCTGGCAAAGCCATGTCTTCAGAGACTTCTGAAAGATCATCAGGGCCAATGGCAATCTAACCATGGGACAGACTGAGCAAGATTAGTGTAACCCATTTTTCTGTGGTTAAGTCCACACTGTCTATCATTTGCATTCAACCATAGAGCAAAAATAGGCCCACACTGCTTGGGGAAAAAACACTCTGCAAGTCTTTTAATGGTATATTTGTATATATTTACATCAGTAGCCTTATTGTAGGACTATGTCCCCCTTGGGCCCAGATCCTGAGGGCAAAATTTTGAAAGTAAGGAATTTCTCTATTCACCCACTCAGCGACCTATTTGCCTCTTCAGCTCAATGAACTGTTAAATAGCAGGGAATATATTACATACTATGTCAGAAGAAAAACTCTTGATAGAATTGTAAAGGAAATCTTTAGTATTTTTAAACAAATTTAGAAAAAATTAGTCACCCAATCTTACTCCTGAATCATTAATGCAACGTTATCCCGTCTAAGTCTGGAATCTTTATTGGAACACAATACAGCCTTTTGACTTTAGCACTTGGACAGGACACTTTGCCGAGAAAAACAGAGGCCAAAACTATTAGCACATGACTCCCACTGCCATGCTTTTCAGTTTATCTACAGTCCAAGGAACAAGGGCAAGACAAGAGCAAGCACTTGTAGTCATAGTGCAAAGGACCAGAGATGCACAGGCAAACACTGTCCTAATGCAAAAGCTAATGGTGAGGGGAGGGGGGAGAAAGAAAGAGAAGAATGACAGGAATTGCCAAACAATTAGAGTACTTGTCTTCTTGCAAAAAAGCATAATCGGATTACAGCTGATTTCAAAGCAACAGGGCATTTTCAAGGAGTAGCAGCAGGAACTTCATCAGATTCACCAGCAATCTAAAACCAATGGGATATCAGTGTTTCTAACATAGATGTTTGTGTGGTTTAGAATATTAAGCTTGCTGTTAAAAAAATCAAGCTTCTGACAGTGTGTGCTATACCCTCTGCACTAATCAAACAGGTGCTAAGGATGAAGGGGAACTCAGACACAAAACAGGTTACGTAGAAAACAAACACAGGGTCAGTCAAAAAGGACAAATGCACAAAGAATTAGGAATAAACAGGGTGAACTAGAAATCCAAATACATGAGTACAGATATGGCATTGTTGCCACTACAGAAACTTGGTGGGATGAAACCCATAAATGGAATATACAGCTAGAGGGATTTAAATTGTTTGAAAGAAACAGACCTAATAAAAGAAAAGATGGAGTTGTAAATTTTTAGTAGTATTTTAATTTTTAATAATGATTTTTGTAATCATTATTTTATATATTTGTGTTTTATTCGATTGCTGTACACTGTGCAGAATCATTCTTTATGAGACATGCAATCATATAAATGTGATAGGCAGATAGACAGACAGACAAATAGACAGATAGATAAGCAAGCTCTGTTATTCCCTCCCTCCTGTTTTTCAGCACTGCTATTTGTTCTTCCAATTGTGAATTTCATTTGTCAAAGACAAGGTTATGATAGGAAAATGACAAGCCAATATTCAAATGGCTTTGCTATGCCAATAATTTAGTATCTACGTTTTTCTTTGCCTGCTCACTGTAGCATTAAATCACAGTAAACAGAGTGTTGGAAGAAATATCCAGATCCAGTTCCAAGCTGTGACAAAGTAACTGGAAACAAAATGGAGGCCGGAGGCTGATTGGAAAAAAAGGTTTCATTTATTGATGAAGCAGAACCACCAACCACATGTGATTCTGGGCAGCTGACAAAATGGAGTTGAGAGTTGGTGGGTTTTATACCTTCTTTGGGCTTTATATTTGAGCTTTCCATTCCTGTGCAAGAACATGTTCTTTAATATTCTGTTGACTGTCGTCAGATTTCTATAGGGTCATGTAGGAGTTATGTAGAGGTCATAGCTGGTTTTATAGGCAAAAGAGGAAATGTAAATCCTAGGTACTTGTCTGAGCTAATTTGGTTGAAGTTTGGACTGCTCTGGGGATGATGCAATGAAGGGGCTTTGGACTGCTCTGGCCTGCTTTTACTCCTACCATTCTATCTTTGTTTCAAAATATCCTGTCTTGAATGGATAACCAAATCTGCATTTCTAAAAGGTGGCCTCTTCAGTTTCTGCTTGGTGGCAGGGAGATTGCAACTGGTTTCTGAATAGGCTGGCCCAATCTTTCTTAATGGGCACAAAATATCTGCTGGAGCCTATTAAGAAAGACTGGGTCTGCTTCCTGCCTCTAAAAACATGTTTCTCCGTTTCTCAGTTAGGGAAATATAATATTCTGCTTTTTAAAAATATTCCTCAAAATATTTCATTCTTCGGGGGGGGGGGGGCTTTGCACAAGAGTAATGCCCCAAGTCTTGATTTAAACTAACATAATTTCTATTTCTGGATGTTATCCCACAGATGTCTTCAACTTTAACATTCCATGATTCTCTTGAATTTTTTGGAACAGCTTAATCTGCTGATGGTAAATTTGTGAGAGCTTCTAAGTTATACAGTTTCATCAGGCAATTTGAAACCTGCATAATAAAGCCTTTTGTATGGCTATTTAAACCCAAATCACTCAATGTTGTTTCTTAGCCATTTTCTTTTGTTTTCTAAACCTGTAGGACAGATATTTTTGCTAAAGGGTAAGTAATTACAAAATGCCAGCTAAGTTTGTGGGCAAATGGCTCAGGGCAAAATGGTTTCTTTTTGAAGAAAAGCTTGACCACAGGAAAAAGTGGCTTGGCTACTTTACAACCAGCTGCATTGCTCTTGAAAAAGCTTGAAAAGGGCTCTCTGGGAAACAGCCCATTTATTTAATCTTCAAATGTAGTCTACTTTTGAATATACAGAGGATTCTTCTGGAAAGGTCATGCCTGGGGTCACCAGCACAGCCCTCTGAGAATATTCAATCTAACAAGAAACAAGAAAAGAGCCTGAATATTGAAAGATTGGGGTCTTGCAACACTGTTAAATAGCCAGCAGACCTTTTCAAGATTCTACTCAGAAAACCATGCTTTCTGACTGGTTTTCATATTTACTCAAAAGGAAATATTTATATACACAGTCCCTGGTTTTCTTAATTAGCCAAGTGTGATTAGATGCACAAGGAATTTGTCTTTGGTGTACATGTTCTCAGTGTACATAAAAATAAAATAAAATACATTCATCAAGAATCATAAGATACAACACTTAGTGATAGTCACAGATTACTAATAAGCAATCAAATCATACTAGGAAACAAATAAAAAAAATATAAATTATAAAGATACAAGCAGCACAGTTATAGTCATAAGTGGGAAGAGATAAGGAATAGGAAGAATGAGAAGAATAGTAATACAGTCTTATTAAGTAGTTTGACAATATTGTGGGAATTAGTTGTTTAACAGAATTATGGCATTGGGGGGAAAACTGCCCTTGGGTCTAGTTATTCTGGTGTGCAGTGCCCTATAAAATATTGTAGAACAATACAGAATAAAAGTGATTAGAGCATTATAATTCATTGGAGCTGAGATCCTGATTCATAAGATATGAGTGAATTGTAGTTGCGCCTACTCTATTGGTCAGTAAGAACATAATTTACTGTGACTTGGAAGTAAAAACGTGGGTTTTGCTCCTTCTCCATTTTAGAAGTTTAAAGCTGCAATTAAGATAAAATATAGTTCTTGCCTTTGGCATAGGATGTTTGAATAGCACTCACAAAGAATCACAAAAGAAAGGAAATACTGGAAGATGACAAACAGGGAAACACCCTGCCTACCGTCCCTGTCCTATTGTTTCTTTTATTTTTTTATTTTCCTTATATGTATCCATGTATTCATAACTATGTTTTTACCTGTACCTATTATCTTGTAAGCATTTGACAAAAATAAATAAATAAATAAAATAAATAAATAATGTTTCATACAAGTGGAATTAGCTTTGGATTATCATAGGAGATAAAATTTCACTTACAAAACCAATATTATTACCTGAAAGTGCTTATATCTTCATGAGGCAAAGAGGCTGCAATTATTTTTATCTCATATATTAGGGAAAGCAAGAGTTTGAAGCCAATAACATTGACATGGAGACCATTAACTAATTTTGAAGATAATTTTTAGCTCCTGGGACCAGATCATTGGAGGTGATGTAGAATAGGTTATTTGGGTCTTTGATTGGTTGAAATTTAGCATGAAACCTGATACTTTGTGTTTAAGGAAAGGATTGCCTTCTTTGTATTTACATTATTGAAATGGTTGTGTTTGGATAAGGCAGAATAGGACCTCCAGAAACCAAAAAATATAGCTAAAGGCAAAGACATAAACAGTCTAAGTATCCATCACTTGGTAATTCATAAATTATTATAGATGGTCCTCACTAAATGAATGTTCATTCAGCAACCAATCAAATTTACGATGGCACAATAAGTGGTATTTATATCTGGTTCTCAGTTGTTTCTAGAAATTTCCAGATCTTTAAATAATCAGGAAGACAGTTATTGCAGCTTGAGGATATGTTCATAAAAAAGTTAGCAAGACATGTTGAAATCACAATGAGGGGTACGTGTAAATGAGCCCATAATATGGTTTCTTTGACATCATCTTGTCAGTAGATATGAGAAGGTTTTATTTCCAGATAAGTGACTGAGAATGACTTTTATTTCCTCTTGATTCATAAGAAACTTCTATTCAGTAAAATGCAGCCTCATTCTGTCCAGTCTTCAGGGAGAAAAAATTGTATTGTTACACAGGCACAAAGCAGGTTTTAGCTGAGGGAAGGACTGGACATGAATCACCCTTAAATATCAAAAGGAATGCAGATTAATAATATTCAAATGCGCAAATGTCTTCCTGCTTCCTTCCCATGCTTTGGGCTGAAAAGGCCTTTTTATCAGAGATCACATGATTTTCCCGAACTTGTATAATTTATAATATGGATTAGTAACTCTTGAATTATAATGTTGAGCACACATATTAGTCATTTCTTCATAACTGAGCATTGATTTTGCTATTAATAAAAGGGGGAAATTATTCACCATGTTTGCATGAGGCTTTCAGTGAAATCAGTAGATATTCTCACATCACATAAGACACCGATGAGAATCCCCTTGAAAGGAAATCCTAATGGGTCAAGGAGATTAAAACACTATATTATCCTTTTTCCCAGAGTACTATTGCTGTATGAGTGGCAAGTTTTTCAAGTTCCAATTTTGGAGTGTTGTTTAATTTGATTTCCCCTCCACAAATTAGACTACTGTATTCTTTTTAAAAAATGAACTACTAAAGTTTAATGACATCCATAAATGATTTATTAGGCTGACTTTAGTTAAAACTAAAAAGTCCAGTGGGTTTTGTATCGTTTCCACTCCCCCCACCATGTAATGGGGGGGGGGAACCAGATCCACACACTTTATTGTGATTTGCATTTGAAATTCCCCGCAATTTAAAAACAAGTTTCAATTTGAAGGTGTGCTATCTGAGAACAGCAAACTCCTCTGCAGCTGTTGAGAACTTCAGCTACGAAGAAAGCTGTTTTCAGCTTCTGCATAGAAATCGTCTGCTGAACAATAAGTACCACTGAGTTTACTCTTAGACATGTGGATGCAACACAGCAAGACTTCCTTCTGTACAGAAAAGTCCAGAAATATTTCACAAGAAGAGTTCTCCACTCCTCTACTCGTTGCAGAATACCTTATGCCACCAGAGTTGAAACTCTAGACCTAGAAAATCTAGAACTACGCCGCCTTCAGTCCAATCTAAGTATAGTATATAAAATCATATATTGCAATGTCCTACCTGTCAATGAATACTTCAGCTTCAACCATAACAACACAAGAGCAAACAATAGACACAAACTCAAGGTTAGTCACACCAAACTTGATTGCAGGAAATACGACTTCAGCAACAGAGTGGTCAATGTCTGGAATAATCTACCTGACTCTGTGATTTCTTCCCCAAACCCCAAAAACTTTAACCCTAGACTGTCTACAATTGACCTTACCCCTTTCCTAAGAGGTCTGTAGGGGGCATGCATAAGCGCACCAATGTGCCTACTGTCCCTATCCTATTGATTCCTTTATTTTTTTATTTTTCTTATATGTATCCATGTACTATATTCATAAGTATGTTTTTACTTATACCTATTATCTTGTAAGCAATTGACAAAATAAATAAAATAAATAAATAAATAAAATAAACAGAATAGACATAACCCACTGGATTCATCTATACAGGTAGTCCTCAACTTAAAACAATTCATTTAGTGACCATTCGAAGTCACAACGTTACTGAAAAGTTATGATCGTTTTTCACAGTTTGCAGCATCCCCCTGGTCATGTGATAAAAATGCAGATGCTTGGTAACTCGTTCGTGTTTATGACCTTTCCTGTGCCCGGGGGTCATGTGATCATCTTTTGTCACCTTCTGACAAGCAAAGTCACTGGGGAAGCCAGATCCACTTCACAACCATGTTACTGACTTAATAACGGCAGTGATTAACTTAACAACTGTGGCAAAAAGGTCGTAAAACGGGGCAAAACTCATTTAACAAATGTCTCACTTAACAACAGAAATTTTGGGCTCAATTGTGATCATAAGTCGAGGACTACCTGTATATTCTTATTGGGGAGAGAAGGAGAGAGGGGAGAGAGGGAGAGAGAAAGAGAGAGAAAATGTGTCTGGACTAATGTGTTTGAGGAGCAATGTACATGGACGTATAGGATACAACTTAGTCATACTATTTTATTAGGATAAAATGGTGCTGGATGATCTCAGAAAATGCTGTGCTTGATTTAGGAGTTTCTGAAAGATGCTACATGTATGCCTATGCATTCTTGGAATCACATTTTGCCTTTCAAATCTAAATCTTTGTAATAATCCACCTACAGGGATGTTGATGAATGGCAACTTCTAAGACCTTGATAATTCGCCACATTCACTGATGGTCTGGGGGGTTGCTGTTCAACAATATCTAAAGGCTCATAACTCCCATACAGGCAGAGTTCATGTATTGTGATACATAATGAATGGTTTTAATTAAGTGAATTAACTAATTCACAATGGCTGGTTAACATATCCTATAATTGAAGGCTATAAGAGCTGGGGTGCAAAAATGTGGACACTGAAGAGTACCAAGGAATTTGACTTTAAGTATCTCTTTGTTGTCATCCAGTGGTCATCCATCCCCATTTTAGGAGGCCAGATTTAATAGGCCAAACTAAACCAAAGGAAATCCTATGACTACATGAAAGGTAAACTTCTAACCTTATAGGAAAGTTTGGAACAATAAGCAGTCTTAATGCTGAACACAGAGATGTATACAGGGGTGGGATTCAGACTTTTTAACAACCGGTTCGGTGGGCATGGCTAGGTGGGTGTGATCATGTGAATGGGTGGATGTGGGTTTTTTGCAGTGCACAACCCCCCCCCCCATTTTTTTTGCCTTCTAGGCCTCAGGGAAGCCTCCAGGAGGGGCGTTTTTGCTCCCAGAAGGCTTCCATGGGGTTCAGGAAGGAAAAAAAGGAGTGTGGGGAGGAGCTATGCCCCCCTCCATTTTTTGCCTTCCTGGGTCTCAGGGAAGCATCCTGGGTGAAGCAGTAAAACAGTGAGGGGAATCCCAGCACAGCTGATCATAGGAACAGCTGATCATCGGGAGGGGGAAAAAAGAAATACTTTAAGGAGTGACTGGGCAGGCAAGAACACAGTCAGCGATGTTGAGCATGCATGCAATGTTGCACATGCGCGATAAGGACTGACTGGGCAGGGAGGGGAGGGGTGGGCAGAGAGGGTGGGGCTAGCCAGGGGCATGATTTTCCAGTTCTCCGAACTGCGCAGAATCATAACAACCGGATCTATAGAACCGGTCCAAACTGGTAGAATCCCACCCCTGGATGTACATATATATGTAAGTGTGTATGCATGTGTGTATTCAGAATGTTGAGTGAGAAGAGTATCTTTTGTGCCTATCCTGAAGAATACTGTTGACCCACTCAGTCATGTCTAACAGGTCGATGTCTCAGCTTTGGGCATTTCACAGTGCTACTGCTAAACAAACACTTTTTAATTTGCAGGACTTGGCCCTAGAGTCTAGACTTTCTAGACATGAAATACATTTCCTGCCATTGTGCTATGTCTTCGAAGCTCTGCATACCTCTCATACCAAATACTTGTTTGTCTTTAAAGGGGAACTTTGTTTTGCATGAAGAAACCAGGAAACTGTACTGGCCCTTGTGATGTGGTACAAATGGTGCCCCTCCCCATGTGAAGCCCAAGAGCTGATCAAAGAAAACGTTACCGACATAAACAACTTTTAAACATGACCACTCCAGACTGACATTAAATACACTTTTTGGGGGTAGTTTTCTCCTCTCTCCAAAGGACTGAAGGAGCTGCACAGAATTTAGGAATGGGAAAGTCAACCTTTAAAATAACAGAGCACTGTTTTCACTGTTTTCATTCATTTACATGAGTGAAGATGAACATAGAAAAAGGAGATGAAATTCCTTTCGTTTTTATTATATAATGCAATGAAAACATAAAGACAGTCAGATAATGAGCTGTTTTCTATATCCAATCTTACAACTCCTCAAAATGCACTGTTTTATATTGTGTCTTCTTCTACCCCCCCCTCCCCTCACGCCCCAATTGTCAAATGAATAGAATTGAACTAGTATTGTTAACTACATCATTTTATGGGTTAAAGAGATGCCAAGGGACCTAAATACATCAATTGCAAAATGGACTGAGCAGCCTAGCTGCACTTGCATGACTCTTCCACTCCAAGTCTTGCCCTGATGAGATGATTAGTGAAGCATCTCCTTTCTTTTGACTATTTATAATACTGAAACTTCTTCTGGCTGATTTTCATATTTAACAAAATCTTGGAATTGATCACACATCTCTAGTTAGTCTCTCTTTTCTGTACAAATGGTCCAAATTAATATAGTCAGAATTAGCCTGGCATCCTACTCAATTGGCTGCTTATTAACTGAACCATAATTGATTGTGTCAAATTCTTCAAAGATACATAATCTTCAGAGCTCAGCTTATCTTTTTTAATTTTATTGTAGTACCAGGTGTGGGATTCTACCAGTTCGCACCTATTTAGTAGAACCGGTTGTTAACATTCTAAGCAGTTTGGAGAACCGGTTGTTAGAAGAAATTACTGGCCTAATCTTGTAAGGAAGGCAGGAAGGAAACATTCTGGTGTTGCTTACAGAAACTGCCTCTCCATTAACCCTTATTACATTCTTGACAGGACTAACTTCCTGTCTGAGGAACTTCTCTGGAGTTTTTTTTCTCTCCTTTGCTAGTACTTTGCTTGTGTGGAGTGACCATTTGAAGTTACAATGGCACTTTAAAAAGTGACTTATGATCATTTTTCACACTTACGACTGTTGCAGCATCCCACAGTCTTGAGAGGCCAGGTGAGGCAATGCATGCCTCGATGTGAGTGATATTGAGTGGGCCACGCCCAGCCAATAACCTGACCACCAAGCCACGTCCACCCAGTCACATGACCACCAAGCCACACCAACCAACTAAGCCATGCCCACAGAACCGGTTGGTAAAAAATTTGAATCCCACCCCTGTGTAGAACTATATGTCAGGAAGAACAGGCATGGCTACTGTTTGTTTCCTTGCCTTCATCATGCTTTTTCTGTTAGTCATTCAGTTATTATACGAACAAACATCCCCAAGCAACAAGATCAGTGGCATAACACTTTGGTTAGTGAGCATAGCCATCATCTACTACTTGACTACAACTTCTAGCATCCTCTGTCAGCATAGCCAGCAATGATCCAGAGTCACTTGATAGTGAGATGGGTGGCATATAAATTTAATAAATAAAATAAAAGAGGGAGACTGGAAGATATACTTCAGCAATATCTGGTAGGCTGCTGGGTCTTCTCTGTGTACCATTGAATTACCTAACAGTTGCAGAGTTTCCTCTTGGCTCAATTAAACATTCTTTCAGATGTTATGATACAGCAGGGGTGTCAAAGGCCAGAAGAATCACATGCAGGCCATGTCCACCCCAGCTCCACAAAGGGGAAAAACATCATGCTATGTCATGTGATATCAAGGTGATGCCGCAAGTTTGACACCTGTGTGCTATGGCCTTTATAAGGAATGTAATTATTTTGGTGGCTCAGGGATGGTTGAAACAATTATGAGGGATTTGTTGTACTTTTATTTGTATTGACAGAATTGGGAACATTGATAGCCTATTATGCCCCATCATGTAGATTTTCGGCTACAACATTTAGGGTACATCAGCAACAAAATGATGGGCATACTAGATAAACAGGTAATCTACTTCCCTCTCCACTGTAGTTTAGATTGTAATTTGTTTCTATGTCATAGTCTACTTTATTATTTCTTAATATTGTTGTAGGGTGTCCTGTTTCTGGAAGTGATTTAATTTGCTGACATCTCTCATGTAGGAGAACATAAAACTGAGCTGAGGAGAAATCCAGCATTGTTTCAAAAGTTGGGCTGTAGGGATTAAAAAGATTGTTGTTTATGCACCAACCTCCTTACTAGAACAGCTTGTGTCTATGATTAGCTTGGCAATGGAGTTCTCCAAGTTTATGGCCAAGAGGACTTCAATCTGCTATCCTTAGATATAGACTTATTGGTGTTTCAGGATTAAATGGTCACCATGACAATCATAAGATAACCAGCATTAGCGCCTTGTTTAAAAAGTTGGGCTATAGGGATTACTATTTAACTAGGCTAGCACAAGTGCTTGATGGACTTAATGGATTTCAGTGGGACCTTAGAGTTGTTCCTAGGGCTTGGGTATAAAGTCAGATGATGTTTTAGTCACTGCTTGGAATGAGAAGGCAACAGTGGCCTTGGATCAGATCACATCTATGAGGACTCAGTGTTCATGGATCCCAGCAGAGTTCCCTATTTTCAGAGGAACTCTGAAGAATGAAGCAGCATAAGAGATACCAAGAACACTGCTGGAGAATGCTAGTCAACTATTTTAGTTCTCTTTTGTGTTGAATAGTGGGAATTCTTATTGTAATAGTTCAAGGGAAGACTCTAATTTAAATATTATATTTACACTTTTCTATTGGTATCTGAAAGAAGACTGGGTAACATGTTCTCTCTGTGTTATTAGCATCCTGAGATTGACAAAAATAAAGATGAATGCAAGTCAGACTCAAACTGCTTTTAAAGAATTGGGAATGGAAATGATCACAGTGCGGAAACTCTTGAAGTATATTAAATTTCAGTTCAACTGACTATCTCTTAGCAGCTACTGCAATACAACTATTGCTGCTTCCTGCATTTAATTGCTGGGTATTTCTTCGACCCTCTTATTTGCAAGAAGAGGAACTGTGATCTCCATTGGAACATTGCCAAACACATTCCTTAATATGATTTTAAAAGTATCTGCCAAACCCAAACAAGTGTAATTAGCATGCTGGTTACTCTGTAGGGTATTTTCAAGACTATCAGGTTCTGTGTATATTATCAGATTTGGCAAAAGGTATGAAGACCAGCTGGATTAGCTATTTAATTCCTACGCCTACTTTGTATCCTGTAAAATAGAATTGATAACTTGTTGAATTTCAGAATGTTTATGAAATATTTCTGGCCACTATAGAAGTAAAGGCATCTTGGCCTCTGCTGGCAAAAAAAAACACCCAGAAATTTGATAGAACCTTTTCCAATTAACAATTTTTACTATTAAAATAAAACTTAAGTTTTCATGAGCTACATCCAATAAAGTGAGCTATATCACACAAAACCTTATGCTTTTTAATGAAACTCTAGCTGGAAAAGGCACTACCATGCTTCTACATTATAGCTGTTTATACAATGCAGTATTTAGGGAAGAAAAGTGGCCACAAGAAGTACAAAATAGATCATCTTTCAGAACCTGGTGCTCAGTGGTGGGATTCAAATTGTTTTACTACCGGTTCTGTGGGTGTGGCTTGGTGGGCGTGGCAGGGGAAGGATACTGTAAAATCTCCAGTCCGAGGTGGTATTTGCTAGTTCTCCGAACTACTCAAAATTTCTGCTACCGGTTCTCCAGAACTGGTCAGAACCTGCTGAATACCACCTCTGCTGGTGCTCTTCAGCCTGAAATTATTTGAGGATTAATTAGCTCTTTATCACCTCTAAATCGTTGCTTTGTACTTTATAAACTGGCCAAAAATATTATTATGTGTGTGTGCCTAGTAGAAAATCTGATTCCTCCATCTAATTCCTGTTCCTTCTTTCTTTATCTTGCTACATGAATTGTGGTCTGATTAGGGTCACATTCTGGGGGGGAGAAGACTGATGGAGGGAAAAGAGAAGTCACCTGGGAAATTCTGATCATGATAAACTTCTTCACTTGTATTATTGATGTCTAACATGAGCCTTAGTGTAATGATAATGCATATAAGCAGGAGTCTCTGTAACAAGCCACAATGACCTCAAAATAATTATAAGAATGATTTTATCAGACAAATGAGAACTACATAATGATTAATGACATCATTATGTTGCAGCCATTTGTGTGAAGATGTCATCATGCCAGTCTCTATTTGCCCATCTCCTAGTTGCCCTTGTGACTCCCACACATATAAGAAATTCTTCTAAGAAAGTATGTTAGTATGAGCAGTTTTGATATTCAGTATAATCAATTACTTTATTGCAACAATAGTATGACGATGTTTTTTATTCCTTACAAATTAGGCTATGAACCTTTATAAAAGGTATATTTGAAAATGTATTTTTATTTATTGGAAAAAGTTGACCTGCACAACTTTCTTAGGGATTTTTAACTAGATACCTCTGCTATTCTTTTCTGTTTCCTCCCTACTCATTGTTGTTTTTATTGTTATAATTATTATGTTTGTCACACAGTTGATCAGACATTCAGATCAGTGGTGGAATTCAAATTTTTTTACTACTGGTTCTGTGGGCATGGCTTCGTGGGTGTGGCAGGGGAAGGATACTGTAAAATCTCCAGTCAGAGGTGGTATTTGCCGGTTCTCCGAACTACTCAAAATTTCCGCTACTGGTTCTCCAGAATTGGTCAGAGTCTGCTGAATAGCACCTCTGGTTCAGATTAGACTTGGCATCCAGGATGGCAAACTCTGACCATATCAGCCATGACCACTAAGTCACCAGGAGTCTATCTGAAGGAAAAGGCATGATCTACATAGTACTCAAAATGACCACTGATGTGGCATTGTTGATATAAAACTATAGTTGGATATTTGAACATTCCTCTTGGTGGAAAACTTTATCTGCAGTCGTAACTAGGAAAAAAAAAGAATTGGGACACATTTTTTCTCCAAATACATAGATTTTACTTTCGGAAGACTGCTTTAATACAGAACAAGTTTTAAACCAGGCAAAGATAGCATGGTTAAGCCAAAGAACTTTCAAAACTTTCATTTTTATTTTATAGAGCCTCAGGTATTTTGCTTCTTTTGAAAGCCAACAACTAGTATTTCAAACACTTATGGTTGGCTCTTCCCTTATAGCTGGCTGTAATGAAGCAGGAAGGAACCTAAAGAAAAGGAACTGGCACTGGAATTCTGGTTGACTGCCAGAATGCTTAGAAGAAATATGATTAGGAGCCAAATTCTTGGAGAGGAGAGGAGGGGAGTTCATTCAATAACTCTTCTGTGTTTACACACAAGCTATTTAAATTGATAGTGATGGCCAAGCAGAGTTACAACTGTTGAAAAGCCAAGAAAACCAAGAATGGGACCGGTTGCTGGTGGGAACTGCAGGAAGGCAATTCATTATAAAGGCAAGTATAGGCGAGCTGTTTCATCCATAGTTTGCTAAAAGATTTCAAAGGAAACGCAAATGGCAAAAATAAAAACTCAAATTTGTAGAAGAGAATAGAATGACAATTATGCCAGAAGGTAGTAGAATTTGAATAGCTGAGGTTAGAAAAAGATTTGAAGAATTATCAACAAAATGCATTATTACTAATGGAGGCAGATTTCAACCCATTAAATTCATTAGTGAAGGATTTTTTAAAGAAAAACCACAATAAAAGTATTCTTTCCTGCCTTGAGTTACTTATAAAAATAATATAAAGCAGAATATAATTTAAACAAAAAAACAAAAAAATAAAAGTACATTCTAGAGTTAATGATGGGCAGAAATGATGAGTGCAATGGAAAAATTCAGCAGGCATCTTTTAAGGAAAAAATTGTGTGTGTGTGTGTGTGTGTGTGTGTGTTAGGTTTTGAGCTGATAAATAATTAAATAAGGGAGACTAGGATAGATCTATTTTGAGCTTGTTAGCTCTCTTCAGCTAGCCATACCCTTACTGAGATTCGAACCAGGGAAGTATTACACGTGAGGCAGTTGTAATTGCCATTAGACCACCGTGGTCGTGTTTCATCTTCTGTGTGGGTGTTCTCATTGGTTGGGGGTTTGGCTGTGTTCTGATTGGTTGAGGGCTTGGCTGTGTTCTGATTGGCTGGGGGTGTGTTCTGTTCCGGTGGGGGTTTAGTTGTACTCAGGTTAGTCTTAGTTGCTGGGGGATTTGAGCTGGTGAGCTGTGATCCTGTTGTTTGGCTTCATGTTCGTGGTCATGCCACATCTTCATGGTGGGCATCAGTTCCCTTCATGTATGGGTTGGGGGGGGTTGAAGCAGGTAGTGATGCAGCTGTGGTACGGCTTCTGGTCCGTGGTCGTGTTTCATCTTCTGTGTGGGTGTGAGTCTGCTTTCTACGTGGAAGTGTGGTGGTAGTTTCTTGTGTGGCCCTCGTGGGCACTGCATGCCTCTACTTATGCGCATGCAACCCCCCCCCCGCGCACCACCTCCTGCGCATGCGTGCACATCTCCTACACACACATCTCCCCCCATGCTTGTGCGGTAGATATCTGACAATCAGCTGGCTGGTGGGGGAGGTGCTTGCATGCGCAGTGGGGCTCTTCCAGTCGACCTCTCACATGCCGGCAGAAATGGCTCTGCATGCCACTTCTGGTACACGTGCCATAGGTCTTTACCACAAGCAGCTGTGGGACACTCTGACCACTGCATGATTCATCTTGTACCTGCCTACAGACGAAGACTTAAAACCATTAAACCAACAATTAAATCAGTGAGGACTTGGTCGGATGAGACAAAGCTGAAACTCCAGGCCTGCCTTGATTGCACTGATTGGAATGTTTTTGAAGATGCCTCTGCAGACCTAGATGAGCTCACAGATACTGTAACATCGAATGTTAGCTTCTGCGAAGGCTTATGTGTACCAACAAGGAACCTGCAAATATATAGTAACAATAAACCTTGCTTCACAGCTAAACTTAAGCAGCTACGTTGTTCCAAAGAGAAGCCTACAGAAAAGGTGACAGAATGCTATACAACCAGGCCAGAAACATATTAACAAGAGAGATCAGAGCAGCAAAAAGAAGCTACTCAGAAAAGTTAAAGAATCAGTTCTCAACAAATAAACCAGCAAATATGTGGAAAACTCTTAAAAACATAACTCAAACCTCCTTCCCAGGCAGAAGGAAATCAACAACTAGCAGATAACCTGAATGTGTTTTACTACAGGTTTGAAAATAAACTACAGTCATCTATCTCTACAACCCACATCTCAAACACACCAATAACAGCCAAGCCTGTTATAACTGGCCCCAATCCATTGGGCTCACAACCTCTGGTGATCTCAGAAAAAGAAATGCAAGTTCTATTACACAGACAAAAGCCAGGAAAAGCACCAGGGCTAGACAAGATAACTCCTTCTTGCTTAACAGTCTGTGCTGACCAATTGATCCCCATCTTCACCCGATTCTTCAATAGATCACTAGAGATGTGCTATGTTCCTTAACCCTAACCCTTCCTGCTTCAAACGTTCTACCATCATCCCAATGCCAAAGAAGTCCTCCATCAAGGAACTGAATGACTACGGACCAGTTGCTCTAACATCTGTAGTTATGAAAATCTTTGAAAGGCTTGTGCTGTCCCACCTGAAAACCAACACGGATCCGCTGTTAGATCCCATGCACTTTGCATACCGAGCAAATAGATCAATAGATGATGCTGTTCACATGGCTCTGCATTATATCCTACAACATCTTGAATCTCCAAATACCTATGCAAGGGTCCTCTTTGTAGACTTCAGTTCAGCATTCAATACCATCATTCCAGACACTCTTCTAAGTAAATTAAACCAACTAGCAGTACCTAAACACATTTGTAAGTGGATCATAAGCTTCCTAACAGACAAGAAGCAGCAGGTGAAGCTAGGCGGAATCACATCCGATACCTGTACAATCAGCACAGGGCCCCCCTAGGCTGTGTGCTATCTCCACTTCTCTTCTCCCTGCATCTCAAACGATCCATCTGTTAAAATACTGAAATTTGCTGATGACACAACAGTGATTGGTCTCATTCGAGACAACGATGAATCTGCATACAGACAGGCGGTTATACAACTTGCCTCGTGGTGTAACCGAAACAATCTGGAATTGAACACACTCAAAACCGTAGAAATGGTGGTAGACTTTAAAAGAAACCCTCCCATACTACCACCTCTTACAGTACTAGAAAACAAAGTATCAACAGGAGAGACCTTCAAATTTCTAGGTTCTACTATCACATGACCTAAAATGGACACCTAACATCAAAAACGTCACCAAAAAAGCACAACAAAGAATGTTCTTTCTGCGCCAACTCAGAAAGCTCAAACTGTCCAAGGAGCTGCTAATCCAGTTCTACAGAGGAATTATTGAGTCTATCATCTGCACCTCTATAACTATATAATATAATATATATATTATTTATATATAAACTATATATAATTAGCACAGTTGAGAAAGTCCAGAAATATTTCACAAGAAGAGTTCTCCACTCCTCTACTTGTTGCAGAATACCTTATGCCACCAGACTTGAAATTCTAGACCTAGAAAACCTTGAATTACGCCGTCTTCGGTCTGATCTAAGTATGGTATATAAAATCATACATTGCAATGACTTACCTGTCAATGAATACTTCAGCTTCAACCATAACAACACAAGAGCACACAATAGATACAAACTCAAGGTTAGCCACACCAAACTTGATTGCAGGAAATACGACTTCAGCAACAGAATGGTCAATGTCTGGAATATTCTACTTCACTCTGTGGTTTCTTCCCCAAACCCCAAAAACTTTAACCTTAGACTGTCTACTCTTGACCTCACCCCTTTCCTAAGAGGTCTGTAGGGGCGTGCATAAGTGCACCAACGTGCCTACCGTCCCTGTCCTATTGTTTCTTTTATTTTTCTTATATGTACCCATTTCATGTATTCATAACTATGTATATACTTATACCTATTATCTTGTAAGCGATTGACAAATCAAATAAATAAATAAATTAAATAACTGCCTGGTTAGATTCTGCAACCCAAAAGGACAGACACAGACTTCAGAGGATAATTAGGGCTGCAGAAAAAATTACTGCCCACCTGCCTTCAGTCAATGACCTGTATACTGCACGAATCAAAAAGAGGGCTGTGAAAATATTTACAACCCCTCACATCCTGGACATAAACTGTTTCAACTCTGTTACTGTTAATCTTCTCATCACTCCTTATCACCCATCCCCTCCCACTTGTGATTGTAGGACTATAACTTTGTTGCTTGTATCCTTATGATCTATATTGACTGTTTCCTAGTATGATTTGATTGTTGATTGTATCCTATGACTATCATTAGGTGTCGTATGTTATGATTCTTAATTCTTAACAAATGTATCTTTTCTTTATGTATACTGAGAGTATTTACACCAAGACAAATTCCTTATGTGTCCAATCACACTTGTCCAATAAAAGTATTCTATATGTTTGCCATCACTGCTATAGATCTGTAAGGGAACAGCAGAAGAAGCAAGAAACAGAATAAACAAAGGAGTGAGTTCATTGAACAAGAATGACAATCAGAGGACACACTAAAATATTGTGCACTATTGGGCTCAGACAAACCCTTTCCCTGAATCTCCAGGGAAGAGACAAGACATTGTGCTGAACAGGAAAGAAAAGATGAATGACAAACACTGAGGGGGAATAACTGCTCTCTGCAAGGACAGGCCCTCTGTGACTTTTTTCCTTCCTTCTCAATATATTTGTTCTTTGAAAATTTCTAGCTGCTAATACTGTAGTCTCCATTATAATAAAATAAAATATCCCAAATACAACATAAAACTGATCTGAAACAGTCTTTGTTTACATTAAATCACCTTTGTGTAGACTTTTTGCAAAACTAGGTTCTGTCTGTCTGTGTATGTGCAAAGGTATGAAGGAATGAGTAGTAATTTCAGCAGTGTGTTCATAAACTATGGAGAAATCATACAGGGAACAGTATGTATGAAGTAGAACTTTGCATTGCCTTAGGGAGACCTTGTTACCATATAGTTCACTCCCCTCTCAGGTAACCTTCTTGGGAAATGACAAAGCAGAGGAAAAAAGACTGAGTGGAAAAAGCTCTAGAAAAAGTACTTAAGAGAATAGCCATGGCTCATAATAACAGACTTGAAATCATTCGCTTATTGAAAAATGCATCATCTGTATGAAAGTCATGCAGATGCTTAAGACTACATCCTCCCTTAATCTCAAAGCTAGGAAAAATAAGCATTATCTGTGTACTTCCCTATCTGCCCTCCAGACAATGTTTATTTTTCCTGGCTGTGAGATTAATATTTTGTTTGAAAAATGGTCTAAAAATATAATAGGCTAAATGGATGATAAGCTAACAGGATATGGGGAGTCTTTTTATCTTTGCTTTGCAGCTGGCTTACAAGCAGTGGATTTCCTGGTATTTGAGTATAAAAGATTTTGCTTTACTTATCATTTACTCCTTTTAACTGTAGAGATGATAGAATTTGGATCTAGTATCTGAATCGACTAGTTGGTTACTTAGGTTGATGGATTCCAGGAAGTATTGTTGCTCTTATGTTGTGTTTACACCCACAGATTTGCTCTTTGAAGCACAGGCCAAGGAAACATTGCCCAGTTGCATATAGAGAATCCTTGAACACCACTTGTGTCCTTTTTTAGATTGGAGGACATTATGTCTGACATCCTGTCTGTTTCATGCACATAGATGGATTTGTGGCTATGCAGATGCAGATAAAAAATTCCACAAAACATCCATAACAAAGTACATTTATTGGTACATCAGGTATCCTCATGATTCACATTTGTGACAAAGCTCCTCTATAACGACCAACCCTTTGTATATCAGTATGCAGGTAGAAAATGGTTCCTTTCCTAACCCATCATGTAGCGATAGAAGGAAAGATGTTATCAGTCCATGAGTGCAGGCAAGAATGAAGGGCAACCTCCTTCAACCCCTCGAGGGTCAATTTAGAGACGAATCAGGATTACAGATGTGGCCATGTGACATGAACTACATTTCCCAGGATACCTTTAACTACATTTCCCATGATGCATTCCCTTAAGGGGACAGCTCACAATTCCTAACTAATTCCCATAGACTGGCTGGGACTGCACAATGCCATACATAGGCTGTTCCCATCTCTCTCTCTCTCTCTCTGTTTCCTAGTCAGGTAAGGTCACAATCAAGGTCAATCTGGTCCAATATCACTATCTCACAGTGGCCAATCAAATCCTTTAAACTCTATGAACAAGATGTAAAAACAAAGGCCCTCCCCAGCAACTGGCATTTAAAAGGGTATTGCCTCTGACAGCATAATATTATCAAGGAAACCTCCTTCTATTTTGTCTTTGCAGGAAACTGTTTTTCCTGGTTTTGTTTTGGGTTTTTTTTTGGAGGTCCATAGAAACATGTCTGGCCACCACAGTCCCTCCATCACCCAGGAGTCACAGAGTTTACCCTTCTCTATCAATACTCTCCCCCACCACCACCTTGTCTGCTCTTGGTGAGAACTAGGCTTTTACTGAAACCGGGGAAACCCAGAAGATTACTTCCTTCCTCCTTTTTAGTTGTGATTCTTGAGGAAAGGCAGTACATTTTTTACATTATAGCAAATGAATTTTTCTGCAGGCAAAAGTTCATTATATTTCCTCTTTGGCCCTGCAGTTGTTCCTGCTTGGGTTTGGGGGCAAAATTCTTTCACCAAGGGGGACAAATTAGACATTTTTGTGAGGGGCTGTCAACAAGATGAAGCTGATAATTAGGCAATGTTGAATTGGCGAGTGAGCCACATGTGCTGATGGTGGTGTCTTACTTAATAAGCAACAAGCATTTTTAAATTAAAGACTCCGAATGCCCCTCATTAGCATCAACAAGCAACACAATTTGAAACTCATATATGTAAATAGATCTGAGCTACATGGACATGCAAATCTTGAATAATATATATTTAAGTTCCACAAACAGGAATTAACCTGTCTGATTTGTGATGGTACAATTCAGTTTGCTATAACAAGGGCCTGTGATGCTGAGATGGACAGCTATATAAATTTGCTAAATAAATCAGTAAAAGCAGGAGAATGGTCTTGTAAGTCTGGTACTAAAGAGCTGAGTTGCAAGAGGAACAAGAGCTCACTCTGATGTCAGAAACTATTCACTTGTTTTCTGATCCAGGAGGCCACAGCTCAAAATGAGAAGCTAATGGTATATTCAGATTTGACGGAAATGAAGCAAATCAACACTTTCAGCCAGAACCAAATAGCTTATCTCCCAAATTTGTGCAGATGGAAGGAGGGGATTTTTATTTGTAAGGCTTTATACATTTGACCGTATACAGTCTTTTAAACTACAAAGATAATCTTTCTAAGCATTTCATCCA
This sequence comes from Bungarus multicinctus, assembly GCA_023653725.1. Lineage (NCBI taxonomy): Eukaryota > Metazoa > Chordata > Lepidosauria > Squamata > Elapidae > Bungarus > Bungarus multicinctus. The sequence goes on along the minus strand of CM042838.1, from coordinate 117,762,066 downwards.
GAACTATATTTTTCAGTGGCACATATATCATACATACATATATCATAGAGGGTTATTAGCTTCTAGCATCATTACAAGACAAGTGAGATGAAAGAGTTGAGATTATATGCAATTTTCCTGTTTTACCTCAAAAAGGAGTATGGGAATCTACATGCATTTTCTAACACCCGATACTTATCCACTTTTCTCTTGATTTTCTCCCTATTCAATCTTTTTTCTTGCTTTTCTTACCAAGGAACAGAAAATCAACTATATAATGTCCCTGTCAAGCACAGGAAAAACAGAAGTCCAGGCAGTTTAAATGAATATAAAGGTTTAGTGCAAGTTTATCCTCTCTACAAGAATCTGAATTAGTAACGGTCAAAACAAACTGGCGGTAAATAAGAGTGCAATGGAATTCAAGGTAGGCTGGACTTAGATCTCTTGTGGGAGTGAAGCTGATGACATGATTGATCTTCCCTCTGGCTCAGTCCTCTTAACCAGCTTAACCCTGAGTTTATAGTTCCATCACATGTGGAAAATATCAGTTTGAAGGAGGTTGCATTAAATCATGATGGAAGATGGAGTCCCTCATGCATCAGTGTTCATAAATTAACTGGTTCATAAATCTTGACTAATGGGGATCTGTAACTAATCAAAATGTTTGGAATCACAGCAGATAGTTCAACGATGCCGTCCACTCAGTGTCCAGAAATTGTAAAAAAAAATTTCATGCTAAGAATGATTTAAAAAAAAATGATTGAAAATAAAACAGCCAACTTTGTAATAGAAATCTATGGCACATTCATGTTTGGAATGCTATGCATAGTTCTTGCAATTTAAAAAAAAATCTAATAAAGTGGAAAAATGGGCTAAAGAACCAATCAAAATGATGCATGGCACAAAAATGATCAAAGAAAAGTTTCTTTCTCGTACACAAAACACTAGGATCGGAGGTCTTCCAAGAAAGTTGATGAGAAAAAGATTTAAAACAAGCAAAAGTATTTCTTCAACTGTGCAAAATTAACCTGTGGAATTCATTACTACAAGACATGATAATACTTGCTAACTCAGTTTTCAAACTGTTTGGATAAATTATGGAGAACAGGTCTATCAAGAAGTATTAGTCGTGAAAAGTCAAAATTACATGCAGATTTTGGAACAGCATATCTCCAAACACCAGTTGCAACAGAACAGCAGTAGAAAGGATCCCTACCCTACCCCTCTGTTGAGAGACAGCTTGTCAGTTTTAACACAGATAGCCTCTCTAACTCCTTTTTCAACAGTGGTCCTCCCTAGCCTCTCTATTTCCAACTTCTACTTGGAAATAATTCAAAAGAGAATCTGTTTGAAACCAATGCTTGAGTAAGATGGCCCTTGGCCTGATTCAGCAGAGCCATTTTGGGTACTTAAGAGGGAGAGATTATTCAGTAAACTATGGTAAAAGAGAGAGGAAGAACTAAGAGACAGCTTATTTCCTTTTTCTTGCAATTCTGGACTTGACTGTTAGTCCAAAACAGCAAGCATATCCTCTTAGTTCTCTATGAGCCTGTAAAATGAAGGATGGTGTAATAAAAAAAAAAAACTTTGCATATTGTCCATTGGCCCAACTGACCTGACCAAAATCGCTCCAGGAAGCATTATATTTAAACTTGGTTCACACAGCAGTATAAGCAATAATGGGGTTTGTATGATTTCAACTCTGCATATTTTCCAATTTGTCATTGTAGCTTCTAAAACATACCCTTTGCTTAGCTTTTTGTGCAAATCCAGCTAGTTATGAATTTAGTAAACCATGGTTAAATAAAACATGGCTGAGCACAATACACAATCCAAATCTATCCAAAATGAAACCTGCTTACAAATGAAACCTATTGTCTATGCCAAATAAGCAATGCAGCAATTTATTATAGCATGACTACATTTAAAAATAAAACTTCAGAGGTGTGTGTCACAAATCATTTTGGACCTATCAAATATAAAGTTAATAATTAGGCTTCAATTAAGCACCATTTGAAAGAGAACATATAAAGCACATTAATTAATGAGTAGGATGTAGCAAGAGACCTTTACTTTTTGATTTTTTTTTACTTACATTGCAGAATTAATGCTATCACTCCATCATAATCTGGATCTTCACTAAGTTTTCTATATCTTCTTCTTCCAAGAGTACTCCCGCAGGTGCAGGATCAATTTTTGAATCATTGAACGGCATTTTGCAGTGTCAGCTGCATCTCTAGGGCACAGGCCTGCGGCTTGAATATCTTTGTGGATGGTGTCTTGCCATCTCTGTTTTGGACGTCCATGAGGTCACTGGCCATTGACTTCTAGTTGGTAGATTGTCTTGGCAACGGTGGAAGGTGCTACTCTCTGGACATGTCCATACCAGCAAAGCCGGCCTTCTCTCATTTACTCTATAATTGGTGCCACACCAAAATATTGTTGAATGGTGTTGTTTGTAATGTGGTCAAGAAGGTTTTCAACTAAGATTTCTATATGCCGTAAAAGAAAACTTAGCGTCTTGTGATTTGTTCTGATCAAGAAAAGACAGTGTCAGGAATAGTATTTTCTGTTGTTTACTGAAACATCTAGAAGTAGGATTCCAGACGATCTGCAGATTACAACATATACAAGGAAACTAAAGTAATTGAGTAACAGTTCACGATCACAAGCATCTTTAATCCATTAGCTGTAACAACCCTACAATGCAATTGGAAAACTAAATATGGATACAGATATTGAAACTTTCCTTTTTTCAAAACTTTTTTACTTAAACACCTGAACAGACATGTGAAATTTCAAATCCGTTCAACAATTTCTTTAAAACTGGCCTGTGTACCTTGTTTGAATTTGACTCCAGTAGTATATTCTAAGCACACTATTATGATTTTGAGTGGTTTGCAATACAGGAAATGTTTGTTAAACAATACTCCTAAAATTATCAGTAATGAATTAATAATTAATCTTAATCATAGATATTGCTATTTAACAAGAGAACCAAAATACAGAAAAGGATCCAGCAGCCTGTGCCATAGCTTGGTTCTAAGAAAATTATTTCCTCAGCCAGCCTCCACAACCTCAAAATACTGCTGTGCCATTGGTAGGCATTTATTTTCCCATAACTTCGAAAAAGAACATTGCTTAGTACAGATTTAAAGGCAACTAAGCTGATCAGTCAGCTTAAGGTGAACAGTTTTTATCCCTACAGTCATCAAACTACATAGCAGATAAACTGGTTGAGCCACAGTAATAACATTTAATTGTTGTTTGTAAATCTGATTAATTAACCAAGCCAAGACTGAGAAATGTACACTTATTTTTTTCCAGCCTTTAATATTGCTATTACATTCATGGTTTACTCCAGGCTGTTCTATTAGGAGTTTCCCATCCTTTAAAAAAAAAAAGAATATACGTACATGATTTTCAGCTGTCATACGAACATTGCAGATTAAGAACAGGAAAAGAGGAAGAGATTAACATTAACATTTCACAGTATGTTATGAACCATATCTATTTTCAAAAGAATAAAAGTGCCATTTTTTTCAGAGATGCATAGGACTTCAAAACTCTCTACAAGTTTTATCTAAGCACCACATCCCACTTATGTCTTCTGGCTGAAAAAAGTTGAGGATCCCTGTAAAACAGCCTTCCTAAACTGTTTAGGAAGGAACACTCGTTTAGAAACACTCTTATGTTTGGCTATGCTGGTAGAAATATCGGAATTAGCAGCCCCACTTTATCAGTGTAACAGTCAACTGGACAAGAAGCTCTAAATTTTCTTGAATTTGGCACGTAGCTATGTTATTGCAGGAGACAAAATTTGTATGCATTTGGTGTTAAGACGCTCTCTTAAAACTCTTTTTAAGAGCTATTGCTGTTTTAAGTTTTCATATGCTTATTTTTTTCCACATTGCCTTTGCTAAAGTGAAGCTGATCAATTGTCCAGTTACCAGATTTTTCCATATAAATGTAAAAACACCCCCCTCCGAAAAGACTATATTCTAAAGTTAGAATAGTAGAATAGAATACTTTATTGGCCAAGTGTGATTGGACACACAAGGAATTTGTCTTGGTGTAAATACTCTCAGTATACATTTATTTATTTATTTATTTATTTATTCCATTTATATACCGCCCTTCTCCCGAGGGACTCAGGGCGGTGAACAGCCCATCTAAAAACCCCACAAAGAATACAAAAGTTAAAAAATATTAAATTTCAATCGGCTGCTTGATAAAACTAACAAACCCCCCCCCCTTAAAACCCAATTTAGAATTAATAAAATGGAGACCAAATTAAAACCATCTCAGCCAAGGCCGGCCTGCTCAAAGAGCCAGGTCTTCAACGCGCGCCTGAAGGCCCTCAGGTCCGTGCCGGTACGGAGCTCCGGTGGCAGAGTATTCCAGAGGGCGGGGGCACCCACAGAGAAGGCCCTACTCCTCGGCGCTGCCAGACGGCACATAGCGGCCGACGGCACCCGGAGCAGACCCTCTCTGTGGGAACGCACCGGCCTGTTGGAGAACGCTGGCAGAATGCGGTCCTGAAGGTAACCTGGTCCCATGCCATGGGTCACCCTAAAGGTCAAAACTAGAACCTTAAAGCGAACCCGGAGAGCCACCGGCAACCAATGCAGCTCGCGCAGGAGAGGCGTCACATGGGCGCTACGTGACGCCCCCATGATCACCCGCACGGCTGCATTTTGCACCAGCTGGAGTCTCCGGATGCTCCCCGCAGGGAGCCCCATGTAGAGGGCATTACAATAGTCCAGGCGAGAGGTGACAAGGGCCTGAGTGACCGTGCGCAAGGCGTCCCGATCCAGGGAGGGCCGCAACCGGTAGATCCAACGGATCTGATGAAACGCCCCCCTGGAGACGGCCGCGATGTGATGTTCAAGCGACAGCCGTACATCCAGGAGGACTCCCAGGTTGCGAGCCCTCTCTGTGGGGGGCAGAACTTCCCCCCCGATAGCCAGCGAAGGTGTCAGCTGGCTATATCGGGGCGCTGGAAACCACAGCCACTCGGTCTTGGATGGGTTGAGCCGAAGCCTGTTCCCGCCCATCCAGTCCCGCACAGCCTCCAGGCACCTAGACATAACCCCCACGGCATCGTTGGGGTGGTCCGGAGTGGAGATGTACAACTGGGTGTCATCTGCATACAGGTGACACCTCACTCCAAGACCACGGATGATCTCACCCAGCGGCTTCATGTAAATGTTGAACAAGAGGGGAGAGAGGACCGACCCCTGAGGCACCCCACAAACCAGGGGCCTAGAGGTGGACCTCTCCCCCCCCGCCAACACGAATTGCGAACGGTCGGAGAGGAAGGAAGAGAACCATCGAAGGACGGTTCCACCAATCCCCAACCCCCCCAACCGTCGCAACAAGATACTATGGTCGATAGTATCGAAAGCCGCCGAGAGATCTAATAGGACCAGGACAGAGGAGAACCCTCTGTCACGAGCCCTCCAGAGATCATCAACCAACGCGACCAATGCCGTCTCAGTGCTATGTCCAGGCCTGAAGCCCGATTGGAACGGATCGAGGTAAGTAGCTTCCTCCAGGTACTGGGGGAGCTGACGTGCCACCACACTCTCAACAACTTTCGCCACAAAGGGAAGGTTGGAGACTGGACGATAGTTGTTTAAAATAGCTGGGTCCAGGGAAGGCTTCTTGAGGAGGGGGCGCACCACCGCCGCCTTCAGGGCGGTAGGGAGCACCCCCTCTCTCAAGGAAGCGTTGACAATCCCCTGGAGCCAGCCTCGTGTCGTCTCCCTGGCAGCCGAAACCAGCCAGGAAGGGCACGGGTCCAATAAACAGGTGGTGGCATTTAGACCCCCCAGCAACCTGTCCACACCCTCGGCGGTCACAGGGTCGAACTCCCCCAGATAACACTCACAAGACCTGCCCCGGACACCTCCCCCGGGACCATCCAATTGGAGTCCAGCCCCTCCCGAATCTGAGCGATTTTATCATGCAGAAATTGGGAAAACTCCTCCGCCCTATCCTGCAAGAGGTCATCCCGCGCTCTCGGTTCAAGTAGAGAGCGGGTCACTCTAAACAGGGCGGCAGGCCGATTTTCTGCTGATGCAATAAGGGCGGAGAAATACGAAGATTTTGCCGCCCCTATCGCCACAAGGTAAGTCTTAATATGAGATCTCACCTGTGTTCGGTCAGACTCAGAACGGCTCACCCTCCAAATGCCCTCTAGACGTCTTTTCCGGCACTTCATCTCCCGTAGCTCCTCCGTATACCACGGAGCCACATGGGATCTGTGCCAGGTCAGAGGTCACAGGGGCACAATTCGATCTAGAGCCCCGGCGGCCAACCCATCCCAGGTCGCCACCAGGTCTCCAGACGAGCTGTGAGCCAGAGACTCAGGAAACGGCCCAAGCTCCCTCTGGAACCGCTCCGGGTCCATCAGGCGCCTGGGGCGGAACAATCTAAGTGGTTCCGCCTCCCTACGGTGGGGGGTGGCGGAACAGAAGTCCAACCTAAGGAGGGAATGATCTGTCCATGACAAGGGTATAATAACTAACTCCCCAAAATTACAGTCATTCAACCACTGCCCAGAGACAAAAATCAGGTCCAGCATGTGTCCTCCAATGTGAGTGGGGGCAGAAACTAACTGGGTCAGGTCCATGGCCGTCATGGAAGCCAAGAACTCCCGAACCAACCCCGAGGTTTCACCGGACGATGGCAGGTTGAAATCCCCCATGACCAGAAGCCTGGGGGTCTCAACCGCCAGCCCGGCTATCACCTCGAGGAGTCCGGGCAGGGCCGATGAGACGTGGCAGGGAGCCAGGTACGCCATCAAAAGACCCATCTGAACCCCTTGCCCCCACTTCACATATAGAGATTCACAGCCAGCCATCTGAGGGACAGTGGCCTCCCTAGGATAAAGGGCTTCCTTTATAAGCACCGCCACCCCTCCACCCCTTCCCTGAGCCCTAGGCTGGTGAAATGCAAGGAAACCTGGTGGGCACATCTCAACCAGAGGGACACCGCCCTCTGGGCCCAACCAGGTTTCAGTAACACCTACCAGGTCCGTGGCCTCCTCCTGAACTAAATCATGGATCAGGGGAGCCTTGTTAACCACGGACCTGGCATTGCACAACAGCAGCCGGGTATTCAGGGCCTGAGAATCCAGACAACCAGGGCTGCAGGATGGGTATGGAGGGTCGGAGCGCGCTACCGCTTGCAAACATCGGGAGCGCGATCCCCTTACTGGATATGGCCCTCTACCCCCAGCATATCTGGAAATAAAGAAGGAACATTTGTTAAGAATCAAGAATCATAATGTACAACACTTGATAGTCATAGTCCAGTCATTATTCTGGAGCTATGGAGTATTCACTAAAAATATTTGTCTCAGCACATCCATATTCCTTGTAATCAGGTTTCTCAGAGCAGGCTTTTAGTTGACAAGTTGTGGTATTTGTTCAGCTTCCTGTCAGCCAAGCGTGGTTATTACATCATAGTTTTAAACATTCAAAAGCAACTATATCCTATAAATTTATAACAGATTTTAAAACTTCATTTGAAAAGGCATATAAAAAATGTCTTTATTTGGACAGATGTATATATACTACAGCAAGTTATATATTGCTTCAGAAATCTGTAATATCAAAATAAAATGTTTCTCTAACAACATGCAATAGCTTTACTTCCCACTTGAAGCAAATTTGTACCTTCTTCACATTTAAATCCGCTGTGGAAGATTGCAAGTGTTCTAAAGCATTCCTCAACCTTTCCACCTTGGTGGCACGGCCTGGTGTGGGGTGAGGGCAGATGCACACGCACACACAAAATTGGTGAATGGCAGGTGTAAGCACTCTCCTCACACATGCATCCTCCACTCGCATGGAGCCCCACTTGCACATGTACTTGTGCACTTCTGCTCCCGCGTGAACCTCCACTCAGCCAGTGTTTGTGTGCAAAGTTCCATTTGTGCATGAGCATAAGTGCCCACCTCTCACGAGTGGTGCTTCACGTTTGCCTATCACTTGCACAACCTGGTTTCTAACAGACTGGCCTGCTAGTGGGCTACGGCCCAGGGATTGGGGACTCCTGCTCTAAACTATGCTTGAGGGCATACAGAGAGAGCCATAATCTCTTTTTCCCTGCTGTTGAGGTCTTAACCAATTGTTTTCTGAGTTTATTATTTCATGTTTAATAAGGTTTAGGAATTTAGTAAAGCTTTGTAAAATCATCTGAAGAATTCATGTTGAGTCTTTTATGCTGCAGGATTAGGATGGTGATTTAAAACTTGAAAAGTGTGCATTCATTGCTATATAAAAACTGCAAAGGTAGGCTGGATTCTTGAAATACAAGAATCAGGTATTATCCAAGTTAGTTTCAGCAGAAATGAAAACTCACACCACATAAAATAAAAAACTTAACAAGTTTTGCTTAAGATATGAAGTAGGTTAAAACAATAGCTACTTTTAACATTTCATGGAGTTTTTATTGTTTTTTTGTATGTTGCTTTAAAAGTCTTGCCAATTGAGAATGTTTTTTAAAAAAGCTGATCAAGCAGAAGTTGTAATATAAGGAATTTTAATTGCAACTTGAAGTCATCCCAACTCCTGGTGAAATCTTAATGGAAAACAACTGTAGTTTCCCCTTCCCTCTCTGGACCTGCTTTTCTGGTATTTTAACTGATGAAGAGATCTAGAGATCATAAGATCTTTCATATGTTATAACTAAAGTTATTGCAAAGACTGGCAGATTGGCTAGAGCATTATTGAAGCAGACATGTACCACATCTGAGATTGATGAAAGACAAATTAACCTAATAAATTATACACTAAATTTATTAAAATTTTTAAATTTTGGATTTTGAAATCATTCCTACGGTTCTTTTAACACTAAACATTTGGAAACTCACGGAGCCTAAGGAAAGTGCATCAAGGAGTGTACAAAATGTGTGTTTCAAACGTAATATTTGGTATACCCCAATTTCCTTCTCAAAAACGCATACATGAACACAGCTTGGCAAATTTTACATCTTTTGTCAGTTCAATTAGATTTCAATTATATTGTATTCATCTCTGAAATTTCAATTATATTGTATTCATCACTAAAAAATACAGTAAATGAAGCTAGTGCTCTACTATCCAGAAAATTGTAATTATACAGAAAATAAGATTAGTGGGCCTATATGTTCACATATACAGAAGATCAACATAGAATTTTTTTGCTGTGTTTCCAAAAGCAGTAAGGGATCTTTTATTAGTATGCTGTGGATACTGAATTTTTGGAAGTCTTTAAAATGGGGGATATTCCATTCTCAAAGAAGTTTATTTTCATATATAAAGAATAAAAGTTATAGATTGAGTCACAGCATCACTGACATATAACTGTAATATCAGATAAGAGAACAAACCATTCCAAACCCTCACTTTATTTATTCAAAGTAAAGAAGTACATCAAATACAGAGCATTGTTTTCATCCCATAATTCACAACCACCCATTTATATTCACCAGATATTCTGCCTTGTAATCACAGAATAAGCAATTTTAAACAAAGTTAATCTCTCTCTGCTAGAGCGACAAGGTGCGTATCAATTTCTGCTTCTGAAAGAATCCTAGAAAGAAGGGAAAAACAATGGAAATTTTTATTTTTCACCTCAAATAATCACATTATTTATTTTTAAAAAACATTTGTACAGGTTTAACTACCCATTTTAAAACTAAACTCTGGACAATCTCTGAATAAAGCACAATATATAATCAATAAAAACCAGAGAATTATAACTTCTTAGGACTTGTAAGGGGCAACATTTAAGGGAAGGGATGTGAAGCATGTCTGTCTACCCAATATGGTGGGATGAGCAAATAACGTCAAGGATTTTCAGCACAATTAAACCAAATGAATTTTACAAAGGAAACATTATAAACACGTCTATGTGAGTGATTCTTGAGTTCACGTGCTGGAATATTTGGGTTCAGTCTATGCTAGTCTATAGGCAAAGTATAAAATATGTACTGTGTACACTATTAAAGTTGATCTATGCTAACCTGTGCCTAATATCTCCAGCATTACATTAAGAAAGAAATCATATCTTCCTTGCCAACGCAATGCCGTGACATTATTAGATGCTGTGCAATTCCCTTCAGATTCCAAAGATTTATAATTATTTTTTCCTTGGCAGTTATAGAGGCATACGCTCATATCAGACATATTTAAGTGCGTGTATTTAAATACCAAGTGTTACATAATAAACTGACCATATACTAGTGCCAGGATATAGGTAAGAGAGAGTACACCTATGTATTTTTTTAATAAAAATTAAGATAGCCACAATCAACCTATCCAACAAGAAAAAAAATTGATTTCATATTACCTGAATTTTGGATTATCAACTGTAACAACCCCTACTTCTATTTCAGATGGTTTGAAGTCAATGGACAAAACAGTAGAAAGACAGGTAACTGCAGTCTACAAGTAAAACATAAAACAAATTTGATCAGAAATATTTTTAGTACTGGTTTATGTAAAATCTGGTTTTTATTTTAGATATTTATTAATCTTTGTCCCTACATAGGCAGAGCCCATTTATAAATATTTGAAATGCAAAATTCTAGCAGCTTTGAAAAGGAAAACAACTGAGTTTTCCTTTCTTACTAAGGCTTTATAGAGTGGTATTAGTATCTCACTTGATCTTGATTGTATCCCTCTGTTAATGCAACTTAGGATTGCAATAGCTTTTTTGGCTGCTGCTGCACACTGCTGGCTCATATTTAGCTGGTTGTCCACTAAGACTCCAAGATCCCTCTCACAGTTACGGCTATTGAGCCTGGTTTCACTCAGTCTATATGTGTACTTTTGGTTTTTCTTGCCTAAGTGTAGCAGTTTACTTTTCTCTACATTGAATTTTGTTAGATATGGCCCAGTATTCTAGTCCAATGGTTGCCAACCGGTGGTCCGCGGCCCACTAGTGGTCCATAGAGAATGTCACCCCCAGAGCACCCCCCAAAGTAATTAATCCAGGCTGCGTGAGAACACAAGGCTGCACCGCCCACATGGTCCGTGGGAACCCTCCTCGCCCACTCACTCCTTACCTGGCAAACCTGCCTGCTAAGTTGCTATTTTTCCTCCCCTTCCCGACCATCAGCTGTTCTGCTGTGCTGGGAGATTTAGATTAGCTAGAAAGCAGGAAATTGTTGGATTTCTTGCTTTCTAGCTAATCTTTAGATCTTCGGCTCTGCTTTTAAGCCTAACCTTTCTTAGGACTGAAGCAGTGCAGACTAAGGTAGCCAATGGCAGAAACACAGATTTCTAAGTGAATCTGTGATTCTGTGAGTAGCTCAATTTGCCTGCCTGCTTTTCCTGATTTTGGGTAAAAGTTGCTCTTTTTTAATAAAAAATTCAATATTTACATAAATATTTATATTTACATACAAGCCATGCCCAGCCAGTCACATGACCAACAAGACACACCCACAAATTAGGCCACGCCGAAGAACCGGTTGAATCCCACCCCTGCCTCTGTGTGTGTGTATGTGTGTGTGTGTGTGTGTGTGTGTGTGTATGAGAGAGAGAGAGAGGTTAGATCAGATCTCTCTCTCCCTCACACCAATGTCAGCAAGCCACCATCAGTCAAAATTCATATTAGTGGTCCCTGGGATTTAAAATTATGAGTTTGGTGGTCCCTGAGATCCAAAAAGGTTGGCAACCCCTGTTCTAGTCTGTCAAGATCCATCTGGATCTTGAGCCTATCTTCTTGAGTGTTAGCTATTCCTGCCAGCTTAGTATCATCTGTAAGTTCTCCTTCTATTCCCTCAGTCATTAATGAAGATATTGAAGAGTACTGGGCCTAAGACGGAACCTTGTGGCACCCCACTGCTTACTTCCCTCCATGTAGACTTAGGCCCATTAAGGACCAGTTAAGTATGGTTTGTCAGCCACTTGCGAATCCATCTAGCGGTGGTGCTATCTATTCCACTTTTTTCTAGCTTACTAAGAAGTAGGTTGTGATCTACTTTGTTGAATGCATTGCTGAAATCTAAGTACATTATGTCCACAGTATTTCGCTGGTCTACTAATTTAGTCACTATGTTGAAGAATGAAATAAGATTGATTTGGCATGATCTGTTTTTAACAAACCCGTGTTGACTGCTAGTTATTATTTACTTGTTTCTAGATGTTGGCAGATCTGTTTTTTTATTATCTTTCCCAGTATCTTCCTGGGTACTATGGGCCAGCGGGGGAGGGGGGGGGAGAGGAGGAAATGGGATGGATGCCTCCTGCAGTATCCTGCTGGCCAAAATGGGGTCTGGGGGGGACAAAGGACCGCCCGTGGTGCCTCTTGGCTACCAGAGGCACCGCGGGGCGGTCCTTTGCTATTTCCAGACTGGCCCCACAGGCCACATTTAAGTATCCTGTGAGCTGGATCTGGGCCCACAAGCCTTGAGTTTAACACCTCTGACCTAGATAATACAATATTAGGAACAATATGCTCCAGAAATTATGTGGAACTAAATGGGGTGCTTCAACTGCCACCTTGAGGTCATAAGCACTAGGGTTAGTCTATTCTACAGCTGAATATGTGCCCCCTGTATAGCTTAACAGCTGCCATACTAGTAAGTTAGACGCCAGATTCAGTGACACCATGAGAATTTATAAGCGGATGTATTAAAACCACTCCAACTTGCTGGCTTCCTGTTCTGAGCCACATAACACTGCCAGTTTTACAAAGGTAAGATGCACTAGAGTAAGCGAATACAGAAACATTATGAACAACTCACTTCTACCAGTAAATGCCGAACTTCCTCATTTATTAGCCGGAAGATTCAAATCCAGAAAACCCACACTGGCACTTGCACATCTGCCCAAGAAACACTGACTTCCAAAGGAAAGCTAAATGGGTGGCTGAACGCCCAGACTTAAGAAGACATATAAATGACCCCACCAAAAAAAAAAAAAGCCAGGCTTTGAACTACCACGTCAGCAATGGACAATCCTTTAATACAGGGGTCTCCAAACTTGGCAACTTTAAGACTTGTGGACTTCAACTCCCAGAATTCTATGCTGGCTGGAGAATTCTGGGAGTTGAAGTCCACAAGTCTTAAAGTTGACAAGGTTGGAGACCTCTGTTTTAGTAGGATTTGCACCTCAAAGGGCATCTGCTGGGATTCTCTGCATAAGTGAGACACAGTATCCTCCCCTCAGTGTGATTGTAGATCCCACATTTAACTGTAGATCACATCATGACCAGCTGTAAGTGGAGAGTATATACTGGTCTGGTATCTGGTTTTAATATTTAAATGCTGTGCTTGAATGGTGAGATGATCTAGTCATTTGAACATAGATCTTTTTAATTATTTATATTTTATTATGTTTTACCAATCTAGGTGAAATGTTAATATATATGCTAGTCCATGTATGACATGCCATACCCTAAATAAATAGATCCAATACTCCCTACTAGATTCCCACAAGAAAACTCAATGAGGAACCTGGTAGAATGTCAGAAAATGCTCCTGCTCCCACTGCTTTTGAGTCTGCCCTTGGTCATTCTCTTTCTCTGTTTAGGTAAGGAAAAATCTCTGAAACCAACCAGGCAATGGTTGTCTAGTACAATCCTACACTCTATACAAATCATTCAGATGATCAGCCAGCAATATAATTTTATCTGTACACATATTCACACAGCCAATCAAATGCATTTCTAACATCATAACAAATGCTTATTTATATATCACACTTAGCCGCCTGTTATTTATTTATAATTTTCCTACTGCATGCTCATTTGTGCACTGTCCTTGACCCATGCTGCACCCTTCCATGCTGACCCACACAGCAACTCTTATGCACGTTCCCTGTCCCAAACGGTGTCTCTTACGCACCTCCTGCCAGCACCTTTCTTCCTCTTACTGCTGAGGTCCACCTAGCCAAGGCAGCTGCTGATCCTTCATGAGGACTCTGTGCAGCCTCATGAGCTTTGGGGAGGCTGTACAAAGGAAGCCAAAAGGGCAGAATTTGGGGGGACAGATACACGGGTGGGGGGGATTGAAGCATACACTGTGCAAATAATTGTGGACAGGCTGCCAAGCACCTGAATTTTCATCATGCGACTGTGGGGGCACTGCAACAGCCATAACTTAATTCATTCAGTGCCTCTGTAACTTAAAATGGTCGCTGAATGAATGCTCATTAGGTGAGGACTAAATGTATCCCATTAATTAATTCATAACTGACATTACTATAAATGATTTAAAGGAAAGCTCTGCCATGGAAGACAACAGTATTTATCATAAGAAATGATAAGGGTTATTCATCTGCCTGTGTATTCAACTGGGTTTAATGATGTGTAATTCTAGCAACATGCTGTAGAAAGATGAAATGCCAGTTGGGATGCACTTCAGGGTTTTTAGAGTAGAAAATATTGATGAGAATAAATCACATAAGCAAATTTTACTCTAATCATACCAGTTAAAAGACAACATCTTATATAGTGATCGTGACCACATTGAAGCAAACAGGGCATTCATCAAAAACCTTCCACTTGAGATTGCAACCCATTAAGCCTAGTTATCCTATCCTATGGACTTACCTCCACTGTCTGTTCAAATGTCCAGTCCAATTTTTTCTTCACTTTCTTTTCAAGAAAGCTAGTTGATTCTGTTTGTTTGACCCCTGCAGCTGTGGCCTTAAACCCACAGTAATATCCGGCTGGATCACACTTGTATACCTGAGGATTGTTTTCTTCATCAATGCCAATCATAATCATGCCTTTAAGGAAATAATAATATTGGATAATTATTTTATTTATTTAAATACATATGGCATGCCATATCAACATTGTGATTCTGAACAGTTAATAGCAGCTAACAAATCATTAAGTATGAAAAAAGATGGCTTTCTTATTTTTTTCAAAGAAGTTGGTTCTAATCCAAGATTTTTTATATGCCCTTTATATAAAGCATGCATGAATAGACTCCAGCCTTTGTTCAGTATGGCAACTCTGCTGTAGCTCACTAAGTATCTTCTTCCCAAATTTGAAAGTGCAGGCAGGTTAGAATTATTGGAACAGTTGTACAGCGATTATTGCCATTCCTAGTTTGAGAATTGGAAGGAAGATTAGAAGTCTAGCAACCAAAAATACTCTCAATAATCAAGAACTTTGTTTGCAAATGCCAAATTCAACCTTTTCCTGCCCACAATACATGCTCCCCTCCTTTCTCTCCTTAGAGAAAAACAGACTAGCATTGTTTCATTTTCCTAATAATTCTATTGGCAATGTTTTCATCTTCTTTAGCTCTCAGTAGCTTTATGGTCCAGTGACAAGAACAATATCAATATTTCAAGTCTGGTTAACATTAAAAATTCATATAAAGGCATTATTTAAATTGTTTTCTTTCTGTCAGACATCAACATCCTGAATAAGAGCAGAACTTTTTCCCATATTAAAATGATATCTAAAATATATTCTCTTTTTACACATCTTCATTTGTAAAATCAGTTTTTTTGGATTTGGAAAAATGGATGCAAAAGTTTGCCGGACAGATCTAAAGCCAGTTTAGTCTAATGGGAAAGTCAATTTAGTCTAGTGGTCAAGGCATCAGGCTAGGAACTGGGAGCTCATGAGCTCTAGTGTTACCTTGGCCCTGAAACCAGCAGGGTGACTCTGGGCCTGGTATCTTTCTCACAGGGTTGTTGTTGTGGGGAAAATAGGAGGAGGAAGAATAATAAGATTTATTTGCCATCCTGATTTATGTATAAAAATAATAAATAAATGTGGGATATAAATAAATGAAAATAGTTCAAAATAACATATTAGGTTAACGTATTATACTTAGTCCTATTTCCATTTTAAAGCAAATTCCTGGTATTAATGGAATTTCTATAATTTTGAAGATTGCTTGACTTCTACAATTTCAGTTCACAGAATTCTAATTCTTAGTCCAATTCTCTTTTTTCAATTCTTTGTTCAAAGTGGAACAAAACAAACAAGTTTAAAATTAACTTGTGAAGACTTACCTGACTTAATTTCATGCTTTTCAATGTATCATTTAACAACCATCACTAGAAAGCTATGTATCCCATAAAACATGCTGTATTTTAAATATTTATACCTAACTATTTTAAATAACCAAGTGTCTGACTAAATGTTATACAATTAAGAATCTTAGAAAGTACTGCATCCAGGCAAAACTAAGAAAATGATAGCTGATAAATCCTACTGCAGACACATCTGAGTCTATTAGTAAACTCAGCGTTCTTGACATAAGATGACGCATTTTTAAACATTTTATTTCATCAGCTCATATGATAAAATCATTTTACTATCTTTTAGATTAACAATGAACAGATACCATTTCCAATGTTGTCATCCAAATACAACTAAAATTCAATTATAGAAACTCATTGCATTAAAATAGGTCAGCATTTTAGGGCAAAATACATTAAAAAGCCAAGCATGTTATTCTAAAGAACAGTAAACATTTTTCTCATTTGATGTATATTTTTTTAATTTGGGTAATATAATCAGGGATCTAACCCAAAAAGAGCGGTATAACAAAAATTAAACTTGAAAGATGCATCCAGATCCATTAATGGAAACGTTTTAAAATGGAATAAGTCTGTAAAGTTTTTGTATGAGAATTCACTCTTTATTTTCTTATGGTTGGGATGCAGTAAACCAGAAGGAAGCAAATTCATTTGAAAGCAGCATTAATATTTGTCAAGTAAGCTTCTTTAGAAACTTGAACTGATGACATACATCGCTGCAGTTATGAAATAAACCAAGAGAAAGAAAATAAGTAAGATTGTGCAATTTCCAATTAATATCGCTGCTGAATTGTATGGGATAACTTATAAGTATGCAATCTGATGTCTTCTAGATGTTTTTGACAATAACTTCTATAATCACAAAGCACAGACCCATGATGGCAAACATATGGCACGTGTGCCAAAAGTGGCATGCAGAGCCATTTGTGCCGGCACGTGAGCTACAGGCAAACTTAACTCACTGCCCATATATGCGCCTCACAGCTGATTTGTGGCTGGTTTGAGGCCTTTTTCGGCCTCCCAAAAACTTGAGGAAGGCTTCTGCAGGCTTCTACAAGCTTTGTAGTCTGAAATTAGCCCCGTTTCATCACTTTTGGTATTTTCGGAAAAACAGGAAGTGATTAAACAGGGCTAGATTTCGGCCTACAAAGCTTCTAGAAGCCTGAAGAAGCCTTCTTCAAGCTTTTGGAAGGCTGAAAAAGGCCTCAAACTGGCCGAAAATCAGCTGTGAGATGCAGTGCAGGTAAGGAGGCGGCAGGGTGGGGGTGGTGATTGCACGTGCATGCATAGGGGACATGGGGGGGGCGTGCATCGCCTTCTGGGTGCTGGCATGCAAGTGCGCGCACAATTTTTGGCACAGGAGCCCAAAAAGGTTAGCCACCACTGGCATAGACCATGCTAATTAAGCTACATTGAAAGAGTAAACAGGGGGAAAGAGGGAAGGCAGCAGATTGCTCCCTGTGTGTTCAATAGAATACTAGCATTTATCCTAATATTAAAAAATAAATTTTATATGTGCCAAAATATTTTGTGGAGATCAGTTGTTGAGATTTCCTAGCTTCATTACACATCAGCTTCCAAGTTTATTACTTTCAGTTTTACTTATACTTACAGCAACCAAGAGGTCTCATTTCAGCATTCTGTGTATAGACCTGAGAAATATCTGCAATTCTTTTACATAGCATATCCACTGGAATCTCATAGCCGTATTTGTACTTCCAGTTAGCAGCCTCATAGCGGGCTCGCTGCACCTGGGATCTACTGTCCGCTGTTGTAAAAATAAAAGGTCCAAAGTCATTCTCATATGCCTTATAACAGTGTAACTGCAAGGGGAAAGTACTTAAATCCAAATAAAAGGCTTTTTAAAACTCTTATATTTCAAAGAATATACAGGTGGCGCTCGACTTACAACCATTCGTTTAATGGCCATTCAAAGTTACAATGGCATTGAAAAGAGTGACTGACTGTTTTCACACTTCTGGCAACTACAGCATTCCCACAATCATGTGATCAAAACTCAGACCCTTGGCAATTGGGATGTATTTACAACAGTTGCAGGGTCAGTTTTTGTGATCTTCAGACAGCAAAGTCAATGGGGAAGCCAGATTCACTTAACAACACAGGGAGGTCAGGGAAAGTGAGCAAGGATGTGAAGAGGTACAATGCAGGTTGGAGATGTGCAAGGAGTGTGGAATGGGTCAGTAATAGTGAGAGGGAGTGTAAAAGAACCAGTGTGGGTCAAGGAGGGTGCAAGAAAGTACGCAGGAAAAAAAAGTCAGGGAGGGTGCAATGATGGACTGTGAAGGGTGCACCACATATATGTGGGTGTGTTAGTGAGGCACCACAAGGCCAAGAAGGGTACATGAGTGGCTGTGGCATGAGCACAGAGGGGCTGGGGAAGGTGCAAGGTAACCTTCCCTGCTGGCTTCCCCTTTGATTTTCTGGGGAAGCTGTCAGGGAAGATTGCAAATGGGTAACTTATGTGGGATGCTGCAGCCGGTCTTAAGTATGAAGTGATTACCAAAATGCTCAGATCACGATCATGTGGTTGCCAGGATGGCTGGAACTCTGAGGACCGGTCATAACAACTATTTATTCAGCATCATCGTAATTACAAATGGTTGCTGAACAAATGCCCATAGGTTGAGATTTACCTGTAGCCGAAGACATATCCCTCCAAATCTGAACTATTATTATTTCACCCTCTTCCCTTCCAGGCACTTTAATAAGTATGGATGAGATTAAAAATTAGTACCATCATCTAATGCCATTTCTAAAAATGCCTTCAGATGATATTGTTGATTATGCAATATTAAAATATTATTTAAAACAAAAATAAAGTGAGCTACTTCACTTCTGTACAACCTATTTACTATTTGATTTGTCTTACGTTTGTACCTGTCATTCCGGTCATTACACATCCAATATTTTCAGTTATTCTGAATAAGTGAGTCACTGTGTTCGAATCCAGTAGCTTGTCCTAAAGAATAAAACAAAACACAATTTTAACAAATTTTATCAGATTTTTTAACTCCTATCTCCCTCACAGATGAGATATACATCATTACCATGATATAAAGTTTCTTTTTTACTTCAACAGGGAAAAATATATAATTCGTGTCATATATGGGACATTTGAAGTTTGAGAACAGGCACATTTAGTTAAAAAAATTCTTAAGAATATTGTTGATTGCAGTTGATTATAATCATAATTTCATTTTATCACTACAAATTTCAATGTTATCTTTTGAACTAAGCATTATGGAAAATCTAGTTAAATATTCTTCCCTAACTTCAAATCCTGGATCTTCTATCTCTCTTCAAAATTCCAATACTCTTCAGGCCACCCTGACGAAGCCGTGGAAGTGATGGCCCAGTGCCTGGAGGCTGTGCGGGGTTGGATGGGGCTCAACCCAGCTAAGACCGAGTGGCTGTGCTTCCCGGCACCACGATACAGCCAGCTAGTTCCTTCACTGGCTGTGGGAGGGGGAAATTCTTGCCCCCCCAGAGAGGGCGCGCAATCTGGGTGTCCTCCTGGACGTACGGCTGTCGTTAGAAGACCATATAGCGGCCGTCGCCAGGGGGGCTTTTTATCAGGTCTGTAGGATCTACCAGTTGCGGCCCTTTCTGGATCGGGATGTGCTTCGCACGGTCACATCCGCCCTCGTTATCTCCCGCCTAGACTATGCCAATACTCTCTACATGGGGCTCACCTTGAAGAGCACCCGAAAGCTCCAGCTGGTGCAGAATGCAGCCGTGCGGATGGTTTTGGGGGCTTCTTGGAGCTCCCATATTATGCCACTGTTGCACGAGCTGCATTGGCTCCCAGTGGTCTTTCGGGTGCGTTTCAAGGTGTTAAGTTATCATCTTTAAAGCGCTCCATGGCTTGGGACCTGGGTATCTACGGGACCGCCTACTGCCACCATCGATCTCCCGTTGGCCAGTGCGCTTCCATAGAGCGGGTCTCCTCGGGGTGCCGCCAGCTGGACAGCTGGCGACCCCGAGGATGCGGGCCTTCTTGTTGGGGGCACCCTCCCTCTGGAACGAACTACCCCCGGAGATGAGGACCATCCCTGACCTTTTGACCTTCCGGTGCGAATTGAAAACTCACCTATTTCATCAAGCGGTCTGGCCTAGGGTTTTAATTGGTTTTAGTTTTTTAAATCCTAGTTTGATTTTTATCTCTCAGCCACGATATTTAATCTTTTAATTGTTTTTAAATATTGTATTGTTACTGCATTTTTAGTTTGGCTGTACACCGCCCCGAGTCCCGCACGGAGAGGGGGCGGTATATAAACCTAATAAAATAAACAAATAAATAAAATAAATAAATAAATTAGTAAGATCAAAGCACATAAGAATTAAAAATCAAGGAACAAGAAGTCAGCCATACATGCAGTCAAGGTTTATCCATACAGTCATGCTATAGGTTTTGCTAAAAAATACTTACAGGTACTTTTTTCTGTGTGACAACAACTGCACAGTCCTTTCCACGAACAGCTACTGATGTAAGTCCACCCTGGTTTATGGCCTTGAATGCATATTCTAGTAATATATTGAACACAGATTTTACCAACAGTACTTGTAACAGTGACAGCATCAGATACAAACCTTCATTAAAAGCAGATAGTTCACATCCACAACCATGTTTTAGACTAGCATCCCTCAACCTTTTGGGCACCAGGGATTGATTCCATGGAGGGCATTTTTTTCACAGACTGGGAAGGGCGTGATTTTAAACCTGCCTGGATCCCACATATGCATGGATGGTTCCTGCAGCCTGGTTCCTGCTCGCTTGCGTGGCCTGGGAGTTGGGACTCCTGGCTTAGACTAAGTTGTACTACTTAAAAGTGATGCCACTGTTATTTTTTATTTGAAATATCCAAATTGCTATAATTGAGCTGTGGTGGCGCAGTGGTTAGAATGCAATATTGCAGGCTAATTCAGCTCACTGCCAGGAGTTCGATCATGACTGGCTCGAGGTTGATTCAGCCTTCCAAGGTGGGTAAAATGAGGACCCAGATTGTTGGGGGCAATAAGTTGATTCTGAAAGCTGTTTAGAGAGGGCTGTAAAGCACTGTGAAGTGATATATAAGTCTAAGAGCTATTGCTCTTTAGATTCTTCATATTCTGTATTTACATTTTGTCTGTAGTATCAGGTACCAAACTGAGTCTCATACAGAAGTATGACTCGAGCATAAATGTAAAAACTACATCATGCAAAATACGGTAGAAATGTAACCAAGCCCATATACTATTTTGGTAAAATCTAACATGTGGAATCAATAAATTGTAAGCGTCATAACACATCACAAAAGCATACACCTCCTCATGCCAATATATTCTGAATTTTTGCCCTCTCTACTGTCTTCTCGCCACAGTTCAAGGTCATAAAACGACTCGCAAGTAAATAAACGCCAGAGGAAAAGCAGGCTAATCAGCCTTCAATTGGGTGGCCTTTAAATGTCCCCCACTTCCCAGAACGTGCAGCAAATGTTGCAAAGAGGTGGGAATTATGTCAACTGGAGGAAAATGCATCTGAAAAGGCAGCTCTCTAAGCTTTGATCCCGACAATAGCAAATGTTGCAGCGGGCTGGGAATTATATAAACTGGAGGAAAATGCATCTGAAAAGGCAGCTCTCTAAGCTTTGATCCCGACAATAGCAAATGTTGCAGCGGGCTGGGAATTATATAAACTGGAGGAAAATGCATCTGAAAAGGCAGCTCTCTAAGCTTTGATCCCGACAATAGCAAATGTTGCAGCGGGCTGGGAATTATATAAACTGGAGGAAAATGTATCTGAAAAGGCAGCTCTTTAAGCTTTGATCCCGACAATACCGAGTTATGCCACAAAGTCAGCATTGAGAAGAAAAAGCTACAAAGCGGTAAACTTTCGCAAGGCGGGGAAAGTAATACTTCTCAAGGCTCAGATTTTTTTCCCCCTTCCCCATCTACTAAACCCTCGGGTGCGTCTTCACTTTCCCGGATCGTTTTGTTTCGCTTTCGCTTTCAAGCAATGACAAAGCTTTTCGCTGCCGACAACGGCTCATCTTTTCAAGCCCGCCTAATTTACGCCGAAGAAAATACCAAGAGCGCCTTAGAGACGTGTGTAAATAAGGTGAACGGCTTGAAAGCGACCGCGATTGCAACACACGCCTCCTTGGGACGCTCACTGCTCCCCTGTTTCTCTACCGGCGCCCCACTTCTGGCAAAGAAATAAGCCGGAGGTGTCATTAACATGCAGGGAAAGAAAAGCGGCGTCCCTGCATCGTGACGAGGCGGTTTTTGCTACTCACTTACCTACTTGATATAGGCGCCCTTCGGGGGAAAAGATTGTAATATGCCGGTCAAAGCCGGCGCTGGAGCCTCGAGACATGATCGCGCAGAAAAAGCAAACCAAGCGGCAACAGTGGGGGAAACTGCCCGCAGACACAGCATGCGAAAAGGTTGCTACTTCCAGCGGCCGGGCAGGGGGGGATAGGGTGAGAGCGAGCGAGATGGGAGTACTTCCGGGGCTACATGGCCACGCGCAGGCGCAAAGAGGCGCCTTTCCCCTCCCAGAAACGAAGGAACTATTACTTTGGTTTCCTAATTCGTTTGTTCCTTAGTCACGGTTACTCAAGGCGCAGACGCGGAAGCAACAGTACGTAATCACGCCGTCCCCAAACTTCAAATCAAATGTCGCTTGGCTGCCGCACATGCGCTTTTTAAGACTTCGGTGCAAGAGCATAAAAGTTCTTTTTGACAGGCAGGGTGCGGGCGGGATTGGAAGAGTGGTGGTTCTCGCGAGAAATTTCGATAGCTCCCTGTTTGAACTGGTGGTGTTTTCGGGACGACGCTTTTGGAAACCCAGCAACACGAGACTGTGCTTTGTTACTGGGATTGCTGCCCACCATTTTTCTTTAAAGGCTTCTACAAGCTTTTTTTGGCTGATTTCAAAATGAAGCCGGGCAGGATGTAATTGGATGGCATAGGACAGAGGTCTCCAAACTTGGCAACTTTTTAAGACTTGTGTGGACTTCAACTCCCAGAATTCCTCAGCCAGCTGGCTGAGGAATTCTGGGAGTTGAAGTCCACACATCTTAAAGTTGAGTTTGGGGACCCCTGGCATAGGAAGAATTGCCAGGGCTTACCTGTATAGACTAAGTAAAAGAAATCAGAAGAGTCAGAGGACAATCTCAAACTGCTGCTAATGAAGAACTGTGTTGATCTGTGAAAGGAAAAGAAATCTGGGCATCTGGTAACCACCTTTTCTAACAAACAGATTGATTAAAAGGTGTAATCTTTCCATGAGCAAATGAGTGGATCCATTTGTCTAATACAGGAAGTCCTCAAGTTATGACAATTGAGCCCAAACTTTTTGTTGCTAAGTGAGACATTTGTTAAGTGAATTTTGCCCCATTTTCTTTTTTCTTGCCAGTTATTAACTGAAACACTGCAGTTGTTAAATTAGTATCTCAGTTAAGTGAAAATAATTTTCCCATGTCAGAAGGATGCAAAAGAGATCCCACTACCCCATCTGACACTGCAGTGATCATAAATGTGAGTCAGTTATTTATTTATTTTATATGCTACCCCCTCTCCCAAATTGGGACTCGGGGCGGTGTACAGCCCAAATAAAACATTACTATTACAAATAGAAAATTTAAAATAGATTTAAAAAGATTAAACTAATGGCTGAAGTTAAAACTACAATAGGACTATAAAAGCAGGGTAAAAAGTTAAAAAATTAAAAAACCGTTCTAATGATACTAGGCCAGACCAGCTTGTTGAAAAAGGTGGGTCTTCAATGCCACCTGCTTGAATTTTGATCATATAACAATGGGAATGCTGTATGCAGTCATAAGTAGGAAAAATGGTTGTAAGCAGGGGTGGTATTCTACTGGTTCAGACCAGTTCGAGCGGACCAATGTTAAAGTTACATGCTGGCCCTGCCCACTCCACGCCTCCCCTCCCAGGATTCTCCATGTGATGCAGGTAAGTGTAGTGTCCGTATGAAGGCTCTGGAAGAGGGGAAAGTGGGCCTTCCAGAAATCCGGAAATGGGCCCTTTTCCAGCTTCCAGAGGGCCTCCAGAGCCCAGGGGAGCCTGTTTTCGCCCTCCCAGAGGCTTGGGAGAGGCCTCTGGACCCTTGGGAAGGTGAAAATGGCCTCCCCCAGGCTCTGGAGGCCCACCGGAAGCTGGAAACAGGAAGTTCCGGTAGGTCACACCCACCATAGTCACGCCCACCCAGCAACTGGGCAGCAAACCGATTGCTGGGATTTTTGAATCCCAAATGAACTGTTGTAAGTTGAGGACTACCCGTATCAATTGCTTTCGAAGTTGTCACTTGTCACAATTTGTATGATTTGGGTGATAAAACAAATTTAAAATAAAAAAAAATCAGCTACCATTTTTTCTCAATTTAAAATTTTTAAACTGTTATAGTCTAAAAAAACCCATTGAACACATTTTTGCTGTTATTTGTGGAAAAAATATAATTGCTTAAAAATAAAACAAGCTACAATTCTATTTAGAACTGTTGAAATCAGTATTAACTGAACTTTTTTTTATTCTAAATGTATATTCATTTTATGTACCTCATTCATTTACTATATAGATTATGTTTAATACTTGCTAATATAGGCTGACTAGGTGGAAATAATTTGAAGGATAATACATACTGTAATCAAAAATTCCAGTACTGAAGAGGATAATAAAAAATCCATAACTGGGAAGGGAGGGGAAAACCTACTGCTATTTCAGTTTCTGATGTACAAATTTTGAATCCATCTCCTTTCAAATGGGAACTCCAGAGGCAGTTACATTTTAGTAAATTTCTATCTGTACTTAATTGTTTTCATGGTATCTCTATTCTTGAAGCTGTGTAATCTGGACATTCTATAACAGAACTGGCTGTTTCTCAGTCATTCTTCCAATATTTGGTGCCCTTCCTTCCCTCCCTGTTTTTCTACTTATGTCAGCAAAGTTTATCACAACCCACCAAACTCAGAATTTTGGAGCACATGAATAGTAAAATTCTAAAGCAAACATAATTGTTTCTCATAAGATGAGCTATATGGTATCAAGACGCTCATCTGGAAAGGAGAAACAAGAAAAATAGTTACTGATGAAAAGCAGAGAAATAAGAATATACAATCCATAAGCCACCAAAAAAGCAACTGGTTTAAACCACAATTACATTTATCAGTTATAAAGAATGGTTGCATCACAATTTTCAATATTTGTAGAATTAAGTATTGTTTGTAACTTAGGGATTCATTTAAGTCGAGGTCTGTTGTCTTAGAAAATGAATACATTTTAACTAGTTTGTTTGAAATTTATTTGAAATAAAGGTGCCATGCATACATTTTCACTTTGAACAAAAAAAGCATCTTTTATTTCTTCTGAAGACAGAGCCACTTTACTGGAATTTCAAAAGAAGCTCTATTGGACAAGTTGTCATCATAGGGAATGTGCCATGTGTTACCATCAGTCTGCACAATTGTATCATAAGACAAAACATCCTGTTAAATAATAAAAGACAGGACTGCATTATATATTTTGTACAAGAATATTAAGATTTTATAATATATTTTAAACTAAAGATAGGGAACTTGGTATCCTCCAGTAATGAACTGTGAGAACATCTAAACTGAACCAGGTTTGCCCCCCCATAATCTCTAGCTATACATTCTTTTTATGTAAGATTACACAACAAGAGCATTGATAAAAGTGGTTTCTCATAACGGCATGCAATCCAAAAACAATCCTTCAGTAAACTAATGTATAAATATTAAACATTACAAATTATGCTGAGGACATTTTATTGGAAAAAAACATTTGGGTTTTCTTTACAAAGACTACACCTCCTTTGATTTATCACTCATACTAAATAATTTTTAAACAAAAATAGCACTAATATGTGCAACAATACCTCAAATGTTAATATCTTTCTTGGTATATAGCTTGACACTACCATCTGATGTCCACGTTGCCATTTAAAAAACAAGCGACGAGTAACACTATCAGAAAGAACAGCTTTATGATCCCGTAATAGATCTCTAGTTACTATCATACAGTGACCACCTGAGTGAAAAGTGGCATAGAGCAGAAATGGATCGTCTTTAGACCTATTTTTTAAAAAAAAGACAAACAGAAATATTATGTACACCATTGCAATTTGCACAGTAAAGTACTATAGAACTGATTCAAATGATTATTTCAGGATTCTAGTGCTGAGGCATTTAACTTGTTTGAACTTAGCATTATGTCCATATCATAGCTATTTATTTACTTATATGAATGCATATACTGATATACTTACAATTTATATGTACAACATATGAGCTAGCTGGGTAATAACATTCAATATTTAGATCATCAAAGTAATATAAAAATTTAGACTTCGTCACCAGAGAACATTTTTAGTTTTTACTAAATAATTCTCCAAGTGTTTTCTTTCTTGGTTTATCTAAGGTTTACCTACGATTTGTTCTAAAAGTTGATGATAGAATATATGTAGCTATATTATATTAATAAACAGCAATTTACAGATTTTACCTAAAGATAATTACATTTCCTATCAGTTCAAAGAAATAAACAGAGGTATTTGGTAACATTGAAATGTATGTCAACGTTTTTTTGTTTTAAACTGAAAAACTTCCATTTGATAAGAAATTTATTAAATTGCATTTAAATAGGTATTAAAATGGGACCAGTTACAAGATATTCATTTTTTCTGTTGGAGGTGTAAAAATTTGAGGAATTTCATAGATCCATATAATTGTTTATGTGATTAGTTGATATATTTTTATCAGTAGATTTATGGAAAAATATTTAAATGTTAAAGATGTTAACATCATCTACATTTCTATTTTGTTGTTGTTTTGGTTTCTATTAATTCCTTTAAATTTAAATTTTATTTAAACAGTGGGGGAGAAGGTTGGATATATAATTATTTTATCAATTTTTTCTTGTAATTTATAAATAAAAATACATTATAGGTTGTGGGTTTTAATTGTCTGGTTCATTATCATAGTCAAAGGAATGCAAAGCTGTTGACTGGTAAACAAGGCATGCATTGTTGTGGTTGAAATAACTTGAGTGAAAAGGTTGCATTTATCTTCTATGGAAAAATATTACACAACTGCAAAATGAAATAAAGTATATCAAGAATATACAGCATTCATATATGAAATACAGTATATTATTTTTGTTGTTAAATTCAATCTCAATGCTTATATTGCAACCAGGAACTAATGCAAATATTTCTAAAGACTATACTTTCTAAAAATCTAATAACATACATATTATCAGTAAAGAAGAAGTCTGCTTTCTTCTGCATGGCATCCATGTCGCTTTTTTCCCATTGAAATGAATGTTTCAGCATGTGTCTACGGCCGAGAACAAGTAATCGATGATACTTCTGTGCTAGGTAGAAGACCACTTCCAGCAACTATGCAGGGAGGAAAGGAATGTTTTAAAATGTAGATCTTGTTCATTCTTTACTTTCTAGATTAGAATCATAAGTATTATTCCTATAGATTTGTCTTTATGAAGAACTAAAAAAATAAAAAAATGTTAAAATGTTGGTTTTAGAAAAATCTAGCTTGAAAATAGAGAAGGTTTCCCAATACACCCATATTCTAAGTGGGTTTTCTTCTTTTTATAGTCACTATTATAACTTACTGGCTTACTTGATAAGATCACACTGAAACTGTAACATCTGCAGATTTGCTTAGATGTGAAGCACAGCAGGAAGAAGAGATCTAATAAGAAGGCAAGGAAATAAATTTATTTCAAGCATGGCATAAAGTTAAGTATCTGAGGAGTTCTTTCGGACAATGAACTTATTCCATTTCAGAAAGAAATTTTGAATTAACTTAAGCTTTGTGTATTCTTGCAACAATTCAGCTTCCTGATGTTGCCTTCCTGAAATATTAGACACTATCTGTACAGTATATGTATTTTAATCACGACGATCCAATTTACAGAGTCTTCTGGGATCAGCATGAAATCTAACCACTGAGTTCCAGAACATGCTAGGGAAAAAGTAATTTGTTATTTTGTAGTTCAGTATGTTGTATAATTCCAGCTAATTCCAGCTAATGCATAATGAATGCTATTGATATAATTTACTTGGACTTCAGTAAGGCATTTGATAAAGTAGACCATAACCTACTACTAGATAAAGTAGAAAAATGTGAGTTAGACAGCATCACTACCAAATGGATTCATAACTGTCTGACCAACTACACTCAACGTGTAGTCCTCAATGGAACTGCATCTACATGGAGGGAAATATGCAGTAGAGTACACCAAGGCTCTGTTTTAGGCCCAGTACTCTTCAACAGCTTCATCAATGACTTGGACAAGGAGATAGATGGGGAACATCAAATTTGCAGACGATACCAAGCTGGGAAGAATAGCCAACACCAGTGGTGGTATTTAGCCGGTTCGCAACAGATCGGGTGAACTGGTAGCAAGAATTTGGTGTGGGTCACCGAACCAGTAGTAAGTTCTGGTTGGCCACGCCCCCCACCAGGTTGCCCTCCTGCCCGATGCTCGCTTAACCCTGCCTGCCTGCCTGACATTCGCCTAAGGTATTTCTTTTTTTCCCTCCTGATAATCAGCTGTAGTTAAGATCAGCTGTGCCAGGATTCCCCTTGCTGAGGCCCAGGAAGGCAAAACATGGAGGGAGGAGCTCAGCCCCCCTCTCCATTATTTGCCTTCCAGAGCTCCAGAGGAGCCTTAGGGGAGCAAAAACGCACCCCCCAGAGGCTTCTCTGAAGCTCCCAAAATGGAGCTTGGAGGAGTGCTGCATGCCCCTCCCATGCTCTGTTTTTTCCATTCCTGAGTCTTAAGAGGAGCCTTAGGGAAGCAAAAACACACCCCCAGAGGCTTCTCTGAGGCTAAGAAGCTCCCCAAAACAGGTGAGGGTGCAAAAAAAAGCCACGCCCACCCAGTCACATGGCCACACCCACCAAGCTACGCCCACAGAACCGGTAGTAAAAGTTTTCGAACACCACCACTGGCCAACACTCCAGAAGATAGGCTTCAAATACAGAAGGATCTTGACAGGCTTGAACATTGGGTGCTATCTAACAAAATGGAATTCAATGGTGAAAAAAGTAAGATTCTACATTTAGGCAAGAAAAATGCACAGGTACAGTATACCTTGCTCAATAGTAGTAACTGTGAGAGGGATCTCGGAGTCCTAGTGGACAACCATTTAAATATGAGCCAGCAGTGTGCAGCAGCTGCCAAAAAGCCAACACAATTCTATGCTGCATAAACAGAGGGATAGAATCAAGATCAGTGTTAATACCATTTTATAATGCCTTGGTAAGGCCATGCTTGGAATAATGCATGCAGTTTTGGTCACCACGATGTAAAAAGATGTTGAGACTCTAGAAAGAGTGCAGAGAAGAGGAACAAAGATGATTAGAGGACTGGAAGGTAAAACGTATGAAAAATGGTTGCAGGAACTAGATATGTCTAGTCTAATGAAAAGAAAGACTAGGGGAGACATGATAGCAGTGTTCCCATATCTCAGGGGCTGCCATAAAGAAGAGGGGAGGCAAGCTATTCTCCAAAGTACCTGAGGGCAGGACAAGAAGCAATGGGTGGAAACTAATCAAGGAGAGAAGCAACTTAGAATTAAGGAGAAATGTCCTGACAGTGAGAACAATTAATTAGTGGAACAACTTGCCTCCAGAATTTGTGAATGCTCCAACACTGAAAGTTTTTAAGAAGATGTTGGATCGCCATTTGTCTGAAGTGGTGTAGGGTTTCCTGCCTAGGCAGGGGTTGGACTAGAAGACCTCCAAGGTCCCTTCCAACTCTGTTATTCTATTCTATTCTATTCTATAGCCCCAAACCTAAGACATGACAAAATCCTCTAGAGCACATGACTTTTGCACTGTTTTAAGAAGAATTTTCCTTAAATTGGGTTGCTTAATTCAATGTTTAGCCTGTTTGCATAATTAAATTGGTATGAAAGCAATAACCCTGACTAGAGAAATTTAAAATAATTCCACCTAAACCACAAAGGAAATAATAAAAATATTATTAGAAAAGGGTTCTATTTGCCATATGCTTGCATAATAAATATTTCATATGTTTGTACAAAAATGATCCATAGATAAGAAGTACTTTTGTTTTAGGTTTTTTAAAATTTTGTCTGTTTCTGGTAATAGTTTGCTCTTCTATTTAATTTAAAGTTTGGATATTATTATGATGGACTATACTTAGTTATAGGAGAATTTCCTATTTGGTTTCACTCCTATGCATAACTGCTCAGCAAACAAGACACTATTTTTAGACATAAGAAAAATGGCAAATGGTTTTAACTGTTAAAATGAAATCTAATATTTATTTTCTGTAATGGCACTGAGGCAGATTGAAGTTAGTGACAAACAAAGTATTTTGAAGATTCAGTACATTTGAAAAGATTGATGAATGCAAAAGATGATTGTGGGAAATATGGACTGCCTCCTGCTCCTCCTCCTATTGTTTTTGAGACCAGTGTTGGTTTCATCTTTACTTGTATTGTCATAGTGGGAGCTGAATGGATATAGAGCCATTTCTTGCAATTGCAAGAATCTGAGTAAAACAGCTTAAAGCAGGAGTGTCCAACCTTGGCAACTTTAAAACATGTGGACTTCAACTTCCAGAATTCCCCTTTCAGCATGAGTAGGTTTTCAGGTTTTAAAGTTGCCAAGATTGCACACCCATGCCTTAAAGTATTATGTTTTAGATACTGCATTGGAGAACAAAGTGGTTTCCTTCACTCTTTGGGCACAGTATCTCAAAATACTTAGAAGTAAGGCAGGAATTCAATTTTATCATTTTTAATGTTTTAAAATAATAATTTGATATTACTGTTTGTATGCCATCTAGAGCACCGGTCATCAACCGGTGGGCCACAGAGAAATCTCACCCCCAGAGCACCTCCCCAAAGCAATTAATCCAGGCTGCGCAGAAACACAAGGCTGCTCAGCCCACATGGCCCACGGGAACTCCCCCCCCCCGCCCACTCATTCCTTACCCGGCAAACTTGTCTGCTAAGTTGCTATTTTTCCTTTTTCCGACCATCATCTGTTCTGCTGCACTGGGAGATTTACATTAGCTAGGATAGGGGTTGCCAACCTTTTTGACCTCAGGGACCACGAAACTCATAATTTTAGATCCCAAGGACCACTAACTGGTTCTGTGGGTGTCTAATTTGTGGGTGTGGCTTGGTGGTCATGTGACTGGCTGGGCATGGCTTGTATGGAAATATAAATATTCATATAAATATTGATTTTTTTTTATAAAAAAGAGCAACTTTTACCCAAAAGCAGGCAAAGCAGGCAGACAGATTGAGTTGCTCACAGAATCACAGATTCATTCAGAAATTCATCTATCTGCCATTGGCTAGCTCAGTCTGTCACATAAAGTTTGCTTGCAAGCAAACTGATCCAGAGTCACTTGTTTTGAGAGATGGGAGACTACATAAATTTAAAATAAATAAATAAATTCTCAAAAACAGTTTTGCGAACAATGACTGTTAACACTATTGGATGGGTGGTATATATGACAAATGAAAATGGAAGGAATAGCAGATGCTCTCACCGAATTATAAATGTGAATCAAGATATTAGTATTGTATAGATGAGAAATGGCTTAATTATATCCCAGAATAGATTGAGGACTAGACATACATGTGTATGTAAATACATAGTTTGAACACTAGGTGTACAGATGTGTACCTGGGCATAAAGCTATGTACTTGTTTATATCTCTGACAGCAATAGCAATATAGCTTCAAATACCTCTGCAATTAATTAGAATGTAGCAGCTGACCATATGAAATCAAAAGTGCATAGAATTACTACATAAATCAGGAATACTATCCCAACATCCCACTTCCAGTCATAGGGAATAAATTGCAAAATAATACACTGCACATAAGTCATACTTTTAAAAGGTCAGGGTTTTTTTTTTGTACATGTCTTCCTTCTCAGATCATATAAAGATTTCTCAGATGGGAATTCCCTCAATAGTGTCGTAAGAAGGCACAAAGAAATTATGACTCAAGCAAACAGCTAATCACCTGCTACAGCTTTGTCACAGTTAAGGAAGTCACTTTCAGGTGAATTTACCTTTCATGGGATGAGAAGTACTCACAATATTTCATCCTTATACGGGGGCAGTGGAATGTTTGAAACGCTTCATTGATTCATTTTGTGCCTCTATAAAGTATCAATTCACTTCACCACTATGTGAATAATTGTAAGAATGGATTTAAGAGGAAAATATGAGCCCTATGACCTGGAATAAATTGTTTTTCCATCTCCTTAGGAAACTAGAATAAGCTCCTGGAGTTTAATATATTGCCATGCTACCATGGAGCAATGCTAACATGGAATCTTAAGAGATAAAAATGTAAAGCTGAAGCAGCAAAAGCAAAAGATATCTGTCTTTAAGATGCCAAGACACAAAAAACATGCCATAATGAATAATTTTTATTTATATGTGTGTTCTTCTGAAGAAAAAATATATTTAATATATTTCTGTGCTGCTTTCCATAGTTATCTCTAAAGACATTTTCAAATATATAGTTAGGTACTAGATTTTTTTTTTAACTTTGACGAACCATTATGTATTTCTAATCTTATTGCCGTAAGATATATTTTTCTTTGATTTCCATTTAAGCAGGAATAATTTGTTTCGAAAAGTTACTGAAACTGTTCTCCCTCAATATGAAAAGGATGCCACAACACATGAAATTTGGCAGAAATTAACCTTGTAGAACTTTGTAACAAGGAAAATATCTCTTGCATCACCACTGACAATATTGTTCTTTACAGAAATACATACCATTACATTCTGATCAGGTGTAAAGCATAACACTGTTTCTCACAAACCATTTGTAGAAGCAGGACAAACATAAAATAATGGATCATTACTGCATAAGGAAAAAAAAATACCCGGTCAGTTTAACAACCCCTGGAAAAGGGGGAACAGATTTAAAGAATGGTGATCATTTTTGAGCATGGAGTTGATGAATGTGTGTGTGTGTGTGGAAATGAAGGTACAAGTTTAGTAAAGAGGGAAGGCAGAATAACCAAGTTGGAAAGGACCTTGGAGGTCTTTTAGTCCCCCTGCTCAGACTCGAAACTCAATGCCATTTCAGACAAATGGTTGTCCTATTTCTTCTTAAAAACTTCCAGTATTGGAGTATTCACAAATTCTGGAGGCAAGTTACTGATTAATGGTTCTAACTATCACAAAAATTCTCCTTAGTTTTAGGTTGTTTTTCTCTGATTAGTTTCCATCCATTGCTTCTTGTCCTGTCCTCAGGTGCTTTGGAGAAGAGCTTGATCCCTCTTCTTTGTGGCAGCCCCTGAGATATTGGGACACTGCTATCATGTCACCGTAATTCTTCTTTTCATTAAACTGGACATACCCAATTCCAGTAACTGTTCTTTTCTTTTCTGCCTCCAGTTCCCTTATCATCTTTGTTGCTCTTCTCTGTACTCTTGCTAGAGTCTCAACATCTTTTTTACATCGTGGCGACCAAAATGGAACAAAGTATTCCCAGGGTGGTCTTACCAAGGCATTATAAAGCAGTATTAATACATCACATGATGTTGATTCTATCCTTCTGTTAATGCAGCCTAGGACTGCATTGGCTGTTTTCGCAGCTGCAGCACAATGCTGGCTCATATTTAAGCAAATGTCCACCAGGACTCCAAGATCAGAGCAGAGTAGAGTAAATTTAAAATAAAAGTAAATGACTTGGGATGTAACTGAAGTGAATGCTGGAAGGTGTGTTTTCAAGATCAGCATGAAACTGACAGGAATATTTTAAAGAATAGTACTGAAATGTTACTATTCAAGGAGAAGGACATAAAAAAAGAAGAGTTGCATGCTTCAAGAATCTTGGCAATGGTTAAATATGGTAAAATATGGATTGGAGCAGGTTATTTAATATGTATGTGAAGATTGTACCTATGTCTGGTATACAGATAGAAAGAATGGTGGTACTGTTCCCTCTACCCAAGGAAATAAGAGAAAATATAAAAACTGTTGGGAATTTATTAAGTATACTTGAAAAGGTGCTGGGCAGCATTCTGATAAAAAGAGTTGACAGTGAACAAACTTTGGAGAATACAGGCCAGATGTTTGCTCCTTGGCATATATATGAATGTGGAAAAGGAAACCTATTGTATATCTCCTAATTTAGAGCAAGGATATGACAAAATGACTGGGCTTGAATTGTGGGATGTTTGCATGAGGTAGTTTTACATTTATTCAGCAAAGACTTTCAAATAACAGCTCATTCCATTCCAGTTTGAGGGGTAAGGATGGAAAAAGGATGTGGTCCTTTTTGAAAAAGCCTGCACAGGTAAAATTTTCTTTGTAAGACTGAAACTTAATTTAAGTTACAAATCTGTGTCTGACATGAGTAGATTCATTTTCCATTGTGTGGGTTTTAAAACGTTCCAAAAATACTCACACTGTATATAGGTTAGTAAACATGAAACTGGGAGAAAGAGCAGTGACAGATTGGATCTGGGCTTCCAGAGTGTGGAGCCAAAAGATATAATGAAATTTCTAAAAAGGTATTGTACAAAAGTTAAAAATACATCCATTTTCAGTTGTGATACTCCCATTCAATTGTAAAAAATCACATATAATATTGACTACCAGT
Organism: Bungarus multicinctus; assembly: GCA_023653725.1. NCBI lineage: Eukaryota > Metazoa > Chordata > Lepidosauria > Squamata > Elapidae > Bungarus > Bungarus multicinctus. The sequence goes on along the minus strand of CM042838.1, from coordinate 117,727,392 downwards.
CTATCAGGCCAAAACAAACCATGAAGGAAACTACCATTTTATACTGCAAGGCTTCTTCTTTACAATCTATGATTACTTTCTTAGTTGCTGCAAATTGAGTTATCCTTCCAGCCCCCTGGATCACTCACACATGAAATGCTTTCCCTTCCAAATGCTTTTTAGTCTCTAAGAACAAAAACTTCAACCCAGATTTAACTTCCAAGGCCTGAAATGACCTCTTTTATAACTCTTCTTCTTCTCCTCCTCCTCCTCCCACAATGTGCCAATGAATTTAACTTTCCTTTTAACTGATTCGGGATTTTCCCTTTAGTAGCTGTATGTTCTGATCTAAATTACATAGGAGAGGCAAGAATGAAGAGGCAGAATGAAACTTTTCTATAATATGGGCCAGTAAGTTTTGTTTTCTCCCCTGCAGACTATCCCCAGAGGATCAAAGTAACTTTTCTTGACCAGGGTCCAAGGCTTAAATTTTGTGTGCTTTAAAGAAGGTCAGAAACCAGTATTTAAATAATTTTCGCACAGAACTTTACAAGTATAAATACTGTTAATTAGAACCAGAATATTTTGTTCAATATACAATATAAAATCAAACTACAACCCAAAAATAAAATAAGTGTTAAAGTTCTTTCTATATGCTGAACTGTTAATTATTAACTATTACTGTTACTATTAAATACTTTTAAACACAACACACAAGCAAATAAAAATAACTACTAATGGAATTAAGAGCAGTAGAGATTTGTGACAGCAGTGACATACTCCTTTTAGCTGCATCTTCAGATGCCCATTTTACAGCTGTAATGAAATCACAAGATGAAAGTAACATTACATTAATTGGGAACATTTCACCATTAGAAGGCCTTAAAGCAAACATTTGATCTTATTGAAAATTACACTTGGCAGGTGACATTATCCACAAACTATGGAAAATTGAAACAATCCAGTTCATTAGTGACATCTAGGAAAAATTAAGTTGCCCATACTCATAATGCTACACATCTAGTCAGAATCATTTACAAAATGTAACTGAATGGGCAAAACTCACTGAACTTGAAGGAAATTGAAATTAGCGAATGCATATTTATTCTGAAGAACTCCAACGGAGTTCAGGGAATTTCCCATTTAGTTTATTAAATGTGTGGTATGTTCAATTATGAAGGGAGTTATCGGAATATATAAGTAGTGGCCAAATCAGCAATATTGCCAAACCCCTCTCCATTTAAAATTGAAAAAAAAGCAGCAATTGGAACCCAAAAAATTCTTAATAAAGTTTCTCTGATTTAAGCAAATCAACAGTAGTGGAGTTGGCTGGCATTTTACAGATGCAACAGGGTAAAACAATAATTTTGTTTCCTCACTGTTATACCATACACTGAGCTCATATTTCAGTGTGTTTACATGTTGGTCATATTTGTTTCCCTCCAAGAGTCTTTTTATCTAACATATTTTTCAGAGTTCCACACTAAACCAAGGGATCCCTTGGGATCTGCTAAAGGGGAGAGACTGCTCAGGAGCACTCCTACCAAGCATTTGTGCTGTCTCTATTATCCAGAGTTTCACCAGATGCCAAGCAAACTGTCCTTCACTTGTTGGGAAATTTTAGTCTTATCTCAGTCTTCAGAGAAGGATGCCTTGTCACAAAAGAGAAAATAAGGAAAAGGTTTATTATCTAAGTAGAAAGAAATCAGATTGACTTCTCATCTACTCTTTGTCTTTACATACATGCTTGTAAAGTACACTCATATACAATATAAACATGTACATTCAGCTATAAATTCTATCTTTTTAGGTCAACTTTTATACATAGGTGTCAAACTTAGGTAGAGGAATGGGAAGAACAAGATTCAGCAGTACCTCTGATACTTAGATAATGAATTAATTGCTAAGGTTGGAAACTAAGAGACCATGAGTTCTAATCCCACTTTAGGTCCAAAGCCAAATGGGAGACGTTGGGCCAATCTCTCTCTCTCTCTCTCTCAGCCTTCAGAAGCAGGCAGGCAATGGCAAAGCACTTCTGAAATCTTGCTATGAAAACTGCAAGGACATATGTCATTAGAAGTGAAGACTGACTTGAAGTCACCCCTTTCCAAAAAATCTTTGAAATGAAGAAATTAGTATAGTAACAACCACGATTTGTGCTTGTACCCGAATTTTAATCTACTGGGTTCCATGAGGTTCAGTCTCCCCAAAATTAGTACATTACAGGATTACAGCCTAAAACTAGATTTTTCTTATATAAATCCTTCTGAGCAAAGGTCAGCTTTTCTTAATACCATACATTAGTAGAATCAGATTAATTTTCCAATGGTCAGACTTGATTTGGATTACATAAAGATTAAGTGATATCTCAAGAAATAGAAAATAATATCTGTTGATATTCTCATTTTCTTCATTTTCAAAATAATTTATAATGTTGGCTATTACTAACCAATATAATGGGAATATGATCAAGCAGAGGTGCTTTGTGTAAGGGAAAAATGAAATTTCCTTTCCTCCTTTTAAACCTGCATAAATTTCATCAGATGCTCTCCAGTTTAAGTACTAAACAAAATGAGAAAATGTACTTCCCATTTGCATTTTCTAAAGTACAGTTCTCATGGTTTTATATACAACTCCAAAACTCCTGATTCTGTCTTAAAACCTGTTTTGTATCACTTCCATTCTGTCATTGTCTCTGCCCTGTATCACTGGGGATGGAAAGATTCCTCTTGTTGTGACTTTAGTGCTGATATGCAAAGTATTAAATATACTGTGCTTGTAGGAGGCTTGCAGTAAGCTTGAAAAAAATCAAGTTTTTTGGGGGGGAGGAGATATAAGCAGGTGGAGGATTGTTACAACGCCCCTGCAGTTGGTTGTATCAGGGTAGATGGACCATCAAGTGACAAAATTTTCATCACATGACAGCTGGGGTGCTAATCAGAACTTCTGGCAGAGGACATAAACCCCTTCCTTTAGCACTGTCATAATGTCAAATAGTCATGAGTTGAGAATTATCTGTATTTTATACATATTAACCAATCTTCCCTCATCCTCTGCATTTCATTAAGAGCATTAGGGCCAAATAAATTCCAAATCTGGATGCAGCTCAATCCTCATATAACCTTATGTATGTACTGTATGCAATTGCATATGTAATTTATGTAATTATTATATTTTAAAATACAAATATCCATTAAATATATTCCAACTTAAAACTAGTTTTATTTTACCCCAAAACTGTACAATAAATTGTATCTTATAGCACTATTAGTTTATTCCACAGATGACTAAAAATAGCAAGCTGTATTCACTAGGCCAGTTTTGCACTATTGGGAAACATTTATAATTACATACAGAATTCCCCGCAATACCTCATAAAATGTTCTGCATCTTACTCTATAATGTTCAGAAAGACTCCAATCACCAGGAACATAAGAGGTAGAAATGCCAACATATGCAGATCGGCTTTGTACTAGCACAAAATCACAATTAGATTCTGAATACCAAAAAAATGCAACCAATCTGCATTTCATAAAGCATCTGAAGTACATGATGAAGTGAGAATCATCCTGCAGAGTGAAAAAAGATGAGGAATAGGGAATTACCTACAACATTTCCAGTGGAAGATTTAACTAGTTAGAAAGTCTTGTAGCAATCAACTATGTGACATTTTACGGGTAGGAATCAAAGGGAAGGAAGTAGGAGGATGTTGATGAAATGTGTGAATGTTAAGAAGAGAGTATTGCTTAAATATAAAAGAATGTAGATATGCAGAATGAACTCAGTAACCTTTCCATCTCAAAGAATACCAGTCAAAATAAATAATGCAAGTAAAAGATTAGATCACTTGAGTACTGCCATAGCTCTTCAGAAAGAACTTGATTCCTGACCTTAAAGGAAATATTAGTGAAAAAAGATTTTGCTCCAATTTTTCAGCAAGCCTGTTGATCCTTCTATCCTAAAGGTAAATTATTGGGGAAACAATTACTCCTTCCAAATAAATATAGTAATTGAATACTTTTTCATATCTGATTTAAGACTAATCATCTTGAGCACAAGAAAGAGAAGAAAATAAACTGGATATCAGAACAAACTAGAAATTACCAAGAGAAGTGAAGCCATGGCCAAGAAAGACAGAAATTTTAGGAAGAAACTTAATGAAGAGTTTCAGATGAAGCAGTGTTACAACATAGAGGATGGAAACAGGTATGGAAAAATGAGGAAAGTCTTCCAAATATGTCTGAAAAGCTTTATTGCCAGGATTTTTGTCACTAAGTGATGTGGTCATGTGGTGTTGCACTTTAAACTTGTATCACTTAGTAATGGTAATCCTGCTCCCAATTGCCATTGTAATCTGAGGATTACACGTAATGACTTTTGGTGTCTACATGGACACTTCTATATGGTTTTCTTAACATCAATGCAGAAGTGATTTACTATACCCTTTTTTCAGTTTTTTAATCCCCAGTCCTGCAATTTCCTAGTACAGACCAACTCATCTTTTCTAAAATGAACTAAAAATGCTGCCACCTACTGAACATATAAAAGCTACTCAATTAATGTGTCCAATGCATGAGGAGCAAACTAGACTAAAATGATATCCATCAACATTTTTAAAGTTGAGTTATAACCACATTTGAGAAACCACATTTATCAACTTATTTCCTGGTTTTACCTTTAAAGCTCTCTTTAAAACACAAGGTAACAGGTTGCTATGGGAACGTTGGTTCTACAACTGCTCTAATGACAATAACAAAGACAATTTCTGAGCATTTTCAATTCATAAATACTATAATGATGCTTCCAGTCATATAGAACTGCTAATGTGAAAGAAAACATAAATTCAATTTTCCCAATTTGAAAGTGACTTCCGGCCCTAAATACTTGATATTACACCCAAAAAAACACAAATAAGCAATCCATATTAAATAATTATTTACACTAAGGCACCATTATATACTCTGGACAAGATAGAACTTCATACAAAGTTTGCATTCAGTATCAAATCTATACAATTTATCCAGACAATATAAGCCAAGGCTTATATTTACATATTAAATAACTATGGTCTTTCTGCATAAACATCATGGTTTTCTGTTAATTTTCAGAAGTAATTAAAGGCTTCTCAAATTTATAGATTATTTTCTCTTTGAATTAAAGACAATTCAAGAATGCTAAATCAACACAAAACCAAAGGAAACTTTGCCCAGAAACTTATCTTAAAATATTATTTTAATTAAAAATGTAAACATAAAGTTGTCATGCTGCAAAGCAATAGCACTGTCTCTACCCTCAAGTGCTTTTTCAAAAAACACCATTGGGATCACCATGACCTGGATGACTGAGAATCTCCATAGCCAGTTACTGTCTACCATGTTTCTTTGCAGGAATACCCTTGGCCCCACAAAGGTCCCACTGGGATGGAAAACAGCACTCTGGAGAGGAAGCTTTTCTTTGAACTGGATATTTTATGACTGGCTATGCCCATTATGGGGGGGGGGGGAATCCAAATGTGCTTCCTGGTACAAATGACACCTATTCCTATTTATCAAAATCCACTCTTTCTTTTCTCCATATCAGGGATGTCAAACTCGCATCGTCACGGCGGCATCATGTGACGTATCGGGACTTTTTCCTCCCTTCGCTAAATCGTGCAGGGTGGGGTCAGCACGTGACGCACCTGACTCGCGGGCCACAAGTTTGACATCCCTGCTCTATATCCTCATTCAAACTTATTTTTTTTTCTCCTAAAATCCTTCCAGGATTTTTGGAGAAAATCCTTTCAGTTTTATTGTTAGGATTATGGAATGATAGAAAATAGAAGGAAATTCCCAACTTGCTAAGCTAAAGGTTAATTTGCAAAATTTGCAGAAGAAAATGCCTCATCTGAGAAGGAAAAGAAATACTTTTTTTTTTTTGCAGCGCATGAGTCATTTTTTTAAATTCCCTGATCCAACCAGGAAGAAATTTGCTCTGTACAAGTGAGAACACAGTTTGGTTGCTGTAGCAGCCAACTAAACATTGAGCAATTGAGTTTGTTCTTTTCTAAGAATTTAGCAGAGTCTTTCCAATATTGCAAAAAGGTGCAGAACAGCATCTGCTTCCTTATATGAAAGTGTTCTGTATGAAAACTTCTGAGAATGAGTGAATAAGTTCTTCCAAACTGGGCACTATGTGTTAGTATCCCTCTTCATATTAGTATATTCTGTTTTTTATCATGTAGATAAAGGGTATCAAACTCGTGGCCCATGGGCCAGATGTATCACACACTGGCCACGCCCTCCTCCGTTTTAGCAGCGGCAAAAAAGCCGTGATATGTCACGTGATATGATGCTGCGAGTTTGACACCCCTGACATAGACCCAAGGTTCTGCAGCTTCTGCCTGTCACTTTTCTTGCAGCTAAACTCATTCCTGGTTATCAAAGCCCTCCTAAGAAGGGAGCAAGAAACTGAAGGACAGAAATTTCTATTCCCCTCTGCTCACTTAACAGAACAACAGAATAAAATAACACAGTTGGAAGACACTTTAGAAGTCTTCTAGGCCAACCCTCTGCTCAAGCAGGAAACCCTACACCATTTCAGACAAATGAGCGTCCAATCTCTTCTTAAAAACCTCAAGTGTTTTTTCTACCTCAAACACATTCTCTCTACCTCAAGAGCCACCTGTGCCAGCAGCAGAATGGAGTGACAAAATGTATTTTTCCAGTTTGCCCTGTCTTTTGCTCCCCAACAGAGAGTTGCCATTTTTCTTGACTACCAGTCTGTGAAACCACAAGGAAGACATTTCAGTTTATCCAAGCCGGGGTGTGTGTGTGTGTGTGTGTGTGGAGGGGGGAGAAATGTCTTCTTTTCTTTAATCTCTTCTCAATAAGTTACTGTTGCATTGGCAGACGTTTCATTAGGCTCAGTAAAAAAATCTTGTTCCCCCCAAGATATTTAATTTTGTAAATTGTTTAAATTGCTTTTATTAAATGCATACCAAAAAGAAAGAAAAAAATAGATGAAGTTATTAAGAAAAAAAGGCAAAAGCATGTAAACATACACTCATGGATATGTGTACATGTTCAGAAACTCTACATAAGCATTTCAATAAAGTTTTCATTTTTGGAAATTTCATTACCATCATCCATAGCTAATTTATATCATGGACCCATCCATCATTGGAGCCATCCATTTAGCCTTCCAGTGTTGAAAATAAAGCCTTTTAATTATCAATAAGCCAGAAAATCCATTTTCATTGTCCGCAGGAATATGCTTCAAAAAATATGAAACTTTGAGAAATATCTTATGTCACAATTGATTTAATGCATATAACATCTTCCTTCCAAAAAGAAACAATTATAACAGACCATTCAAGCACATGAAATTAATGAAGTATTAATCTCACTGCACTTCCAACAACATGGCAGTTTACCCAAGCCATTTGTATATAAGCTCAAAGGAACCCCACAAATCCAAAGTAGTATTTTTTGTGGAATTAGATAGAATCCAAGACCTAGGTACTAATTGAGTAACTTGCTTAAGATTCTGATATGAGCAGGAAAACAGTGACATGACACAGGTTAATTGGTCTTTTGAAGACAGGCAGTACACAGAACTAAAGGACCATGTATTTGTCTGATTCAGAATTTAAAATCTATCGAGCAGGGGTGTCAAACTTAATTTCATTGAAGGCTGCATCAGGGCTGTAATTGACCTTGGGACACTGGGTGGGCATGGCCGACTTGTCCAGTCACAGGGAATGGCAGACTGGGTGGGTATGGCCATCTGCGTGAGCGTGGCCAGCTTGACACCACTGCCCAAACTGCTGGCATGTTTCCTCTTTGCATTGGGTATACTGGGCCGAAGCCAAGCTGGCCCGATGTTTCCTCTTTGCATTGGGTAAAAATATGATTTGGCAACATTATTTTCCTCTTGTATTCCCCATATGAAGTTTCAATCACATCCTGAATCTATGTGTAAGATAGTCTTGAGCCATCCTTAGTTATACCAGTGTTAATATAGTGTTTTCCCATAAAGCATGAATAAAATTGCAAGATTGGTAAAATTTGTTATTTTTAGTCAGGTTAACCCATAGTGGGTTTGATTCAAAGAGCAGAACAAAATTACTGACCATGTCAGATTAATAGGCTCATGCTTCCTCCCCTTTGCTTCCTGATCAGCCTATCTGTTATCATTCTGCTGTTGTTTCCCTAAAAAACTGGATTTAATAGCACAATGCTGATAAATTCTCAGAATTGCACAATAGGATTACACTGCTTAATCAGCAGTATTATAATTGGTTTCATTTATGGCCTCTGTTGGTTTAGAAGTTTGAAAATATGAAACAGTAACCCATTCCCCTCACATTTATGCAACAGAATGGAGGAATCTCAAGCTAAAAATGCTTTTGAACCTTCAATCTATTTTCTGTGTTGGATTCTTTTTTTTTTCGGGGAAGGGAGAGGGGGGTTCAGTTTGTGATACAATGGGAACTGTAAGAGAAAGGAAACAGGAGGAAGCCTAAACATGGAGAGTCCTACAGCTGGACCTGCTCCATTCCTGCTGCAGCATCATGATTGCCGGATGTTTTTCCAACTGCTGGTCATGAGCAGGAGGAGGAGAGCAAAGCCAGAGGAATCAACCAACCACTTTATTTAATGCTGGGTTTGCAAAATCAGGATAACATCAATTAGCAGTGAGTCAAAACAGATGCAATAGAGGCAGGAGAGGAATCAGCAACAGGAATCACAGATTTCTGTAATTCAGCCATGATGATTTTAAATAATATGCTACTAAATTTTAATTTCACAAGGTGGCAACATCTGGCTAAAACCTTGTCCAGTCTCAGAAATAAACAGTATCATTTTCATTAGTACCTGGATGGAAGACTTCCAAGGAATAACAGGGCTCTAGACTAAATTGGATACCTACCTACCTACCTTAGTATTTTGTGTATGTGTGTGTATGTATAATATACAGTGTAAATATAATCACATAATAAATAGATTAATGGATCACACACACACACCGATTCTGGAATCATCATCAAGAAATTAGATGGACATGAACTCAAATTGTAGGGAGATTTGACCTTACCAGACTAAACAAGGCCAGGACCAATCACTACGAAAGTCTATCTGAACAGCAAGAGGAAAAAGCAAGTAAAGATCAATTCAAAACTTCCTTTAATGCCTGAAACTCCTAATTCTGAAAGAGCCATTACCTTACAGTCTAGTGTAATACTACCCAGAAAGCTATTTAGCTAGATTTTTTTTCTGCACCATAAAGAATTACTACCAGCTGTCTCAAGGAAGGAATCTCTGAAATTGTTGGATTTTTCTTTCTAAAAACATTATTTATCATATGTTTTATTTATCATAAAGTATTACTCGCAAACTGCTTTGAAGATGTTGAACAACAGACTATTAAAATGTTTAGAACCAAAAAAAAAAAGTATAAAATAGATGAACCAGAAGACTAGCTGTTCATGTGAGCTAGTGAGATAAAAGTGAACAGCTTTTACTTTTATTTTAGAGTACCCAACAAAAAAGAAAAAAAAAGATGGGGGAACAACTGCATTCAGAGTAACACAAAACATGAAAGAAAAGCAGTCTAAAGAGTGAGAAGTCTCAATTCCAGCACATTTGTCTCCCCTGTGATGGTGCTATAAAGTTTTCAGCCAACATTCCTTTCACATTGCAGCTTTACTCACCTTGTTAACAGAACTGTTGCTTAGATCAGAGGTCCCCAAACTTGGCAACTTTAAGACTTGTGGACTTCAATTCCTAGAATTCTTAAAAGTCTTAAAGTTGCCAAGTTTGGGGACCCCTGTTTTAGACAGTCCATTTCTCATTAAAAGCCTACATATTAGGATTTGAATGTTCTCTTGAGAAATATGGCGATAGCTGCTTGGTATATTTTTCTAATTTTTAAAAAAATGAATTTAATTCTGAAACTATTTATCAGAGCAGCATATACAGCACATGTGGAGATGCATAATGCCCTAATTAGAAAAAGAATATTTCCTTATTATATTTAAATCACACCCGACATGCAGGACAGTATAATAGCATATATATGAGTGTCTCAACTGTTATCACCCAGCAGGGGCAAAGGCAAATTGGAGGGAATGTTATTAAGCCTCCTGTCTAGAACCATGGGTAGTAGAACACTGTATCAAGCCAATGAGAACATTCTCCTATCCAGTCATTACTGTTACTAAACTACAGTAGATAGGAAATATAAAAGGTTTAGTACAAAAATTGCATTTACGATTACTCTTTTTTAAATAAATCTAGGTCAGGCACTCATTTCTTTATCTTTCAATTTGGTCTCTCAAGCTCTAGCATCAGCAAGATGAATTGCAAGAAAAGACACAGTGTGACACTGGAGGAAGATAAACAGGGAATCACACTCAATACAAGAGTCCATATTTGGTCCTGATCATAGCCAAAAGATACAAAATTTTGCCACATTGTTTTCACCAGCAGCCTTATTTAAGGTGAACCATACTTTGCTGGGGAGGGACAGGTCCCAGGAACAACTAAAAGGCCATTGTGAGTATTCATGCTATCTGGTGGACAAAACTGCTGATATTCTATCAGTTGGGCTCCAATTGGGTAGGTCCAGATGAATTGCTTGTTGTTATTGATTGATTGCTTGTTGTTATTATCTGGAGGAGCTTGATTCTCTGAGTTGGTCCTCTGAACTGGTCCTCTGAATTGTGTGAGATCCAGATCTCTCCTGGATTGTCAAGATAGCTTGTGGTTAGATCCTTGTAATAGTGTCAGCAACTCGAAGAGATTTTCTCTCCATCTGCGAAGCAGCCAGTGATGTGCCTCTTTCTCAAGAGACCATCACTGAACCCTTCCATTCTGGACAGTTATTGTCCCATATCTAACTTTTCCTTTATGGGGAAGGTTACTGAGAAAAAAGTCAGACAGCAGTTGCATAGGGACTTGGAGGAAATATATTATCTAGACCTGTTTCAGTTAGATTTCAGGCCAGGGTCAGTACAGTATTGAGAGACTACTGAGTCATTTATTTATTTATTTATTTGTTTAAACTTCTATACCGCCCCCTCTCCCAAAAAAGGGACTCGGGGCGGTGATGTCATGTTTGCTGATAACATGTGGCAGAACCAGGATGAGAGTGATGTGTTCATTTTTGTGCTCCATCTTTTAGCAACCCTCAGTAACCTTCTATATTACCAATTATATCCTTCTAAGATGCAAGGGTTGAGAGTAGTGGGCGCCATGCTGTAGTGATTCATCTCCTTCAATGGTCATCTTCAGTCAACATTGACGGAGAGTAGAGGTCATGCCCATAACCCTTCACATGTGATGTGCCACAGACTCAACATTCTTGCCCCTTCTGTATAACATCTATATGGAACTGCTGAATGAAATAATCTGTCAGTTCAGGGTATAGTATTAGCCAAATGCTGAGGATACTTAATTGTATATATCAACCCTGAGCTGACCAATTCCCCAATCAAACCAGCGTGCAATTTGAGATCCTCCTGGACTCAGCCAATGTTAAAGAGCAACTTTATGTACATGAGTCTACCATGTGCAACACTTGTACTCTTAAGTCCTTCAGATGGTTAATCATGCCTGAATCACCTCATGGTTGGGCTACTGCAATGTGCTGTACATCTGGAAGCTAGAGGCAGCCCAAAATGCATGGGGTAGTAATGTGCACTTCATTTACACCCATGTATCATCACTGCTTTGCAAGTCACAAGTCACATAAACAGCTTTTCATAGCTTAGCATCTGAGTATTTGAGAGACAGCTTTTCTCTAATTGCTTCTGCTTGTCTGGCTCAATCAGGCTGAGTGGATATACTCTGGGGACCTTTAGCCAAATATTGCCATTTTGCAGGAATGAGGAAGCATGTTGTCTCTGTTGTAGCAACTGTCTTCAGAACAACAACCCCCAGAGATACATATAGCTCCACTCTTGAAATCTTCCCAAAATCTCTTCCCAATCCTGGGGTGAACGTGCTTGTGGAGAGCCTGGAAATTTTTTCTGGATATTATTTATGTGTTTTATGTATAATTTTAAATATTGTAAGCTACCCAGAATCTTTTTTGAAGGTGAGCAACATCATAATCTAATCAATAATACAATCATGTGAGATGAAATTGCTGATTTAAGACTTTTTCAAAAATCTTTAAAAATCCTGAATCCTTCCCAAAAGATTGTGTGATCTCATTTTGGAGAGAATGAAGGATTTAAACACCTTAAACCTTCTTCTATCTAAATAAATAAATATAGATAGATAGATAGATAGATAGATAGATAGATAGATAGATAGATAGATAGATAGATAGATATAGATATTTAGATAGAAGAATATATATATACCCAAAACTGAGCATAAAGTATCACCAGCCATTATTAAAAGTTCCCAAGCATGTTATGAGGACAAAAACTATTCCCTGGTTTGGGGAAAACATATATCCACCTAAAGAAGTTTCTCTTTTCTCTTTGCTTTACTTAATTTCTACTTTAAGCAATGAAGTGTAGATGCAGATATTTAAAACAACAACACATACAATTTCTTAAAACAAATAGTACTTACAGTTTTAGATGAAGGATTCCAAGTGGTTGTCTTGGCAACATTGAGGCCATCGATCACAACATCAAAAGGAGGATGTTCATTCACAAATCTTTGAAAACGTTTTAATTCCTAAAACCAGAGTTTATAAGATAAAGAAAAATAATATATCTTATAGTAATCTTCTATAATAGAATTATGTAGAATGCTAGACAAGATGGGCAGCACATACACCCAATAAATAAATAAATATTCCCAAATTAGAAATGTGATTGAGACATGAAATATTTTCCATATACAAGCTGTACAAAATGTAACTTACAAAAGCAATAAATGTTTGTCACAAATATTTAGAGTAGAATATCACTAATATAATATGCAATGTTGGTTTTTTTAAAAATAAAGAAAAATGTTGATACTGATATACAAGCTAGTTAGAATATGCCATCAATTGATTCACATCTAATTAAATTTATGGAATCAGGTTTAACTGTTATGGGCAGCTAGGGCAGCCAAGGTATAGTCTCTTCTTCTAGAGCCATGGTTCTTAATTTAGGCATATCCTGGAGGTAATGGAGCAATTTGTAATTGCTTGTTAGTCAAAGGTTCAATTTGGTTCTGCCACTGCCCAGAGGTTTGTGTAAAACAATTTGAGTCCAGGGTTTTTGTGGGGGTAATGACATTATTTAAGACTGAGAAAAGGGGGTAATTGGGTCCAACAGTGCAGTGTAGAAGGAAAAATCAATTGTCCAAACAAACGCACAGGAGAAAAGGTGAAAGCAACTTCATACAGCTTACAGGCAGGAAGAATTACAGGCCATGATTATGGAAGAAAAATTTTGGGTCTAGCATTTTGGGCCTATGCCTAGTATCCATCCTGTCTCTTAACCTTGGGAATTTTAGGATGTGTGGACTGTCAGAATTCTCCAGCCAGCCTGAGTAGACTTGCTAGCTGAGGGGAATCCTGGAAGTCCAAATATTTTAAAGTACAGGTTTCCAACAGTTCATTTAGTGACCATTCAAAGTTACAATGGCACTGAAAAAAGTGACTTATGACCGCTTTTCACACGACTGTTGCAGTATCCCCATAGTCGTCTGACCAAAATGCTTGGCAATAGGTTCGTATTTATAGGATAATGGTATCATCTTTTGCAACCTTCTGACAGGCAAAGTCAATGGGAACGCCAGATTCACTTAATAACCACATTACTTAAGACTGCAGTGATTCACTTAACAACCATGACAAGAAAAGTCATAAAATTAAGCAAAACCCACATAACAACTGTCTTACTTAGCCACATAAATTTTGTGCTCAATTATGGTCATGTCCAGGACTATCTGGCATAGATTCTGCATTAAACAGTGGAACTCTGCAAGACATGCGCAAGGTATTTTATGAAGTACTACTCCTTAAAGTACTAAGGCAATTATATTTTCTGGAAGGCTCAGTGCAAGTGCACATATTTCCACTGGAGTCATCTCTACAGCAGCTGTGCATAAACACACATATGCAGAAATATCCTGAAAAAGCTCCTGAAGTAGCAAGCATTCCAGTGCTTTTAGAACAGAGTTTAACAATTCCCTTTTCTAACTTTTGCATTTATTTACTATCTTACATATTTGATTTTGTTTTGTTTTTTATTCACATCTCCTCTTTAAATTTTTATGAGAAATCTTCATCTAACTTCATTTCAGAAATTTTCCACCGAACCACTAAACTTGACCTCCAAATTTGTAGCTATTTTAGCTTCAACTCCAGCATATTCTCTTCCCTCATTTCTCTTTGCATAAAGGCCTTTTTTTCCAATATTTACTTACAGTATTTGCTAATTGGAGATTGACTTTTTTACATTCTTTTTACATTTTTTTAAATTCTTACCCTGGGAATATCTAGCTACTAATAAATCCCTGGTAGGAATAAAACTGAATGGAATTGCAACCAATTTTCTCCCAACTAAAAAAATGGGTGCCCCTAGAATGGGCAAGGAGGCATTGTAAGGGGAAAAAGGGAAAGATTCTCATAACAAATATACAAGACATCAGGTTTCCCACATACAAGAGCCAGCCTTCTCAAAACAAACATCTGTCTACAGAAAAATCAGATTCCTGAAAATACGCCAAACTACATATGTACTTTCAGATAGAACTAATTACAAAAACCAGCATGATTTCTTTGTCATCAAGCTGAAATACGTCTTCAAGATTGGACAGTATAAAATGAAAAGGTAAAGATCTCAGTGTTGGTGAGATAAACAACCCAACAGAGTATTTCAGGTGGCTAGAGACAACAGGAGCTTCCATTCCTTTAAATGGCTCTGCCATGGTAGTGAGTTTGACGTTGATCCTTTCATTTCCTAGTTCTCAAACCTGCTCCTGAGAAGGAGCAGGCGTCCGGAGCATGTGTGGGCAATCTCCAATTCTAGTTTAGTTTACATTATTGTCATTGCACCTTGTACAATGAAATTAAATGCAATCTTCAGTGTACATTATAATTATAAAAATAAAACACAAACACCCATCCTTCACATTCTGTGCAATTGAACTGAAAGCCCGATTGTCAGCTTTTTGTCTAATATGGCTTCCAAAGCTGACACAAATATTGCATTAATATTGCACTCTTCAGTAGAATATGGTTACTGCCCTGTGATAGAAGCTTTTTCTCAGCCTATTTGTCCTTCTTTTTATTATCCTGTACAGTCTGCCAGATGGTAATAGTTCAAAAAAAAAAAGGGTGCCGGGATGAGATGGATCTTTAAGAATCTATGCTATCCTTGTGAGATTTCAAAGAACCCCTCTATTCAGTGGTTCTTTGGCTTCTGCTGGGATAGTTGCTTCCACTCTCCTGAAGATATGTATAACTCACAATGCCGCCATTGGAAGTCACTAAGGAACTAAAGATTCCAAAAAAAAGTCTGTTTTTAGTTTTGATTAGGATTGGGATTTACAAAATTATCCAAAACATTATAACGTTTAAAATATTAAAGAAGACCTTTAAAAAATGGGGCCAGAAATTAGTAGTCACAATATTAGCAATAAAGTCTGCTTTTAAGGATAGACTATGTCTCAAGGAGGTTAATAAAGGAATGATAAATGTGTATCAAATATTGCTTGATGCAGAAATAGTAGAACCAAAAATATTGAATAAAAAAATATGGATTACAAGGCAAAGAAGGCATTTAAAGTGGAAATACAAGTGATAGGCCAAGAGAATAACCCAGATAAGGACTCTTTGCTAAAATATATAAAAGAAGCTGGTTAAAGTTTTAAAAATGAAAGGTAATGGATAAACCCAGGAAATGGATAATGTCTTTTTATTGAATTTATAAAAAAGGCTTGTTAAAGTCTCTTAAGATGCCTTTGTGATGGGACAAACAAGAATTGAAAAGAAACCTATGACAATATTTGAACAAATTAAATGTTAACATTTTCAGAAGTAAAAGGAAGAAATAAAAATTGGTTTATTTGATCAAGTTTAAAATAAGACTTTTTATCAATATTGGCAACCCTTTGCAGATCTTTTGCTGACACTGATGTTTTATGGATTTGCTTATAGATAAGGGCTGGCATATGGGAAGCAGAAATATATGTTTGTGACCTTATAAGGGGTGAAGAACTACCAAATTAGTTTGCACTTGTGATGAAGATTCTTTATTTTCTTTATATCATTCTTCATTTCTTTATATCTTTATTTTCTTTTTATTTACTCGTTCTTTTTCTTTAATTTTTCTTTCCTTGTCTTTTTTTTTTTACTTTTTTTGAGTTTGTGTTAGTATTACTGCAATTAAAATAAAAAAACTGATAGATACCTCTATTGTGAGGTTTTTGAGATAAGGAGAAGTGTTTAAATCATGTCTATGTGTTTAACATGTTAACAATCCATGACCATAAGTGTCTCTGATGAGAAACTTTGCCAACAAATGATTTTATTTCAAAAACCTTCCTTTCTCTGCAAGTTTAGTTATCTTTCTGGATTACTATTTCTACCAATTTTCTCTGAATGGATAGAGACCTCCTGATCAGTTTTTTTGGCATGACAAGTACTTTTCTTACAAAGAATTGGGTAATGCTTTATTTACATTCTAAAAGAGCAAAATGCCCTTACATAAATATAATAATAACAACACTTTAAAAAAGTACACACAATTTGATGACTGTGGTTTGTCAGAATAAACAAATGAAACCAAGTTGCATATTTCTTTCCTAGGCAAATTTCTCCTATACCAATTATTTTGCAAGTATATTCTTTTGCAAGTAGCCTGGAAAAATTAGTTGAGCATATATTGAAAATATCAAGGGGAATTCTAGCATTTGTCTTATTTCTTTGTAGAGTGGAGACAATGGGGGTTTTGTTACTCCAGCAGCAACCATATTTAAAAGGGCTAACGCTCTGATTGAATGATATTTTTTGTATTCACCAGTGGAGCACTAATTAGCTTGCAGTTAGGTTTTTTACATTTTGTAGATTTCTGACCTCCTAAAGTGACAAATGAATCTGTACGATTCCTTAACTAGTTCTGGTAGAATGGAGGTAAATTCTGACCTGTGCTCTTTCTTTGCATATGAAATCTATCAAGTTTCACAAAGCCAGAACTTTGTAATAACACATTCCCTACTTTGTTTGGAAAAAATCAATATGCAGATTGTCCACAGGAGTGCCCAACTCCCAGGCTGTGGCCCACTATTGGGCCGTGGCCTATATGAAACCGGGCTGCTGGAGAGATGGGCAAACGCTCTACTTATGTGAGTGGAGGGCGCTTGTGTTCATGAAGCTCCATTCGTGCAAATGAAGCTTCGCCTGCAAGCGCCTTCTGCTCATGAGTGGAGCTTTGAGCAGAGCACAAGCACTGTCTACTTAAGCAAACCCCCCCTTATGCGAGTGGAGCTTTGCGCATGAGCACAAAAGTGCCTACCATTTGCACAAGGGGAACTTCACAAGCACTCTCTGCTCGTGTGCAAAGCTCCATTTGTGCAAGTGGAAGACATGCACGCCCATCACTTGCACGCAGAGAGCTGTGTGCATCTCCGCCTGCCACTCACACACACAACTGGGCTGGGCCACAAAGCTGGAAAGGTTGGGGACCAATGATTTAACAAATCCATGCAGAACCTCCACAAAATCTGCACCCCACTCTCCAAGAATCATAACATACAGCTGAAACCCTGGGTTTATAGCATTTTCTTTTTTTCAATGAACCAAGATCAGTACTGATGAAGGAGACCACCTGGGTTATGGTCATGTTTTCTTGAACTCTGTGGTTGAATTTGGTGTTAGGTTTTACTATAGGGAGTGATGGCGAACCTTTTTGTTGTGGTGTGCCAATAGCGTGTGCCGGCACCCACAGTGCCATGCGCCCCACTCCGCCTTGTGCATGCGTGTGCAACATCCTTGCCCTGCCCACTTACCTGCACTGCGCATGCGCGTGCCTCCCATCTGATTTTCAGCCTATTTGAGGCTGTTTTCGTACTCCTCAAGGCTCGAGGGAAGCCCCTGCAGCCTCAGGAGGCCAAAAAATGGGCCTTCTGGAAATACCGGAAGTGCCCATTTTCAACGTTTGGAAGGCCTCTGGAGCTTGGGAGAGGCTGTTTTTGCCCTCCTAGAGGTTCAATAGAAGCCTCTGGAGCCTGAAAACGAGCCTATTTCAGCACTTCTGGTATTTCTGGAAGGCCCTTTTTTCAGCCTCCAGAGGCTGCAGAGGCTTCTCTCGAACCTCCAGGAGGGCAAAAACGGCCTCAAACAGACTGAAAATCAGATGGGAGGCACGCGCATGCGCAGTGCAGGTTAGGTTTGGCTGGAGCTCGCATGCTCACACAAATGACATGCCATAGGTTCGCCATTACAGATATAAGGTGTTTTAGTGTTACACTGACAGTCTATCTTCTACCAAAAAACCCTTATTCTAAGCCGAAAAGCCTAAAGATAATGTAGTTTTCCCCACAAGGGAATTGCCGCAGCCAACAATCAATCACTTTTCTGCACTTTTTAAAATTATATAATATTTTATTAAGGTATGAGAACTAAACACGATGCTTAAAACACGGTCTCATCATAATTTGTATAAAGATATTATTATCCTGGCAGGTTTTTTTTCTATTCACTTAATAATGATTCCAAACACCACATTTTTCTTCTTTACAGCAGCAGCCCACTGAGTTGACATTTTCATTTGGCCGTCTAGCGTGACCTCCAGACTATTTTCTTAATCAGTCTGTGCCAGCTTAGATCCCATTAATGGGCAGCTCCAATTTTTTGTGCCAATATGCATCACTTGTTTACACTGAAGCAAATTCATTCTATTGAAAGCAATCTATTGGAGCTCATCACAATCCCTTTATTTACAATCCAATTTAATATCCCATTTTCCATAGTAACCAACTAGATATCCCTGGTAGCTTATAATGGACTTTTTCTGCTGTTTTTTTTCCAAATAACTGCTATTCAAAACCAAGCTGTCTTCAGACCTACAGGTACACTTACAGACACCATGACCAGGATCCATAAATTAATTTTAGAATTATTTTAAATTATTAGATTTAAGAGTTGGTGAGTTAACATTAATACATTAAAAGATCATTTGTACCACATGCAAGTGAAAAAGGTGGAGGGTAGAGACTTGACCTACCTTTCAGAAAAAGTTTTTTTTCCCTAAGAAAAACTCAAATTACTTAGATTGTAATTACTTTCCATTAAAATAATGTTTGATTTTAACAATTAAATGGTGAGGGGAGAGAAAGAAGGGAAATAAGAAGCAAATTAATGATTTGGTGAATTGTCACTACACTTCTGTCACCAATAAATCCCTGCTAAGTGATAATTAATTATTATTAAAAGCAATTTCCTCTGTGATGAGAAAAGTAGTAATTGAGATGAGTGAATACAGCAGTAAATTCAGTGGTATCCAATACACAATAGAATTTTGAACTTATATCAATAATAGCAAGATGACACTAAATATATGGTGAGGCCAGCAATGAGGTCTCAGGGCCCAAGCTTCAAACTATTTGTCAACAGGACTCAGTAGAGGTCAGAGGAAAACGTGTAATAAAAATTTCTATATCTACTAGAAGCAGATGGTACAAGCTATCTTTATGCCAAAGGGAAGTTTATAAATGACACCTATGGATGTGCAATTGATTTAGCTAAATAGAGGTTAATTAGCTCAGATTTTCATCCATTAAATAACAAGAAAATATTAGTATAATAGTTTACATTAAGAAAGTGTAATGGAAGAGATGTGTCATATGCATATGGTCATGTGCCAGAGTAGAATGTAAATAGATTAGAACATAGAATGAGGTAAGGATCATAAAAATTATCTGGAAAAAAAATACGTAAACTCCAGTTAATTTATGTACCAGATTGAAGTTTTAAAGAGTTGAGGTAAGGCAGCAAACAAGCAGCTATAAGTAACAAAGACAGAGCCCAGTAATGCCTACACCCACTGGCAGGTATAGGATTTCAAACAATGCTGGAAAGAACTGAAGAATTCTAAGGACTGCATTCAGGATGAATCAGAACAATGAAACTATAGGTGTGTCCTCATGAGCAATACATGGAAATCTTAAGCAGGACTAAAGTTACTTAACTGTTCTAATACATAAAAGCCTAGTGAAGACAAGGATTGAAGACTGAGGTGATGATTCTTATATTACCACATTTTCTGAATCTACAAGAATTGTAAGCATTTTTGAATGACCTATCTCACAGGGACTCTTGATTGGCCATCTGCCCTTAGGTTCATTTACAGAAGGTTGCATTTGTTAAATACTTATATCTCTCTGGGAAAGTCCCCTTAATCTAAGTATTGGTAGAAAGCAGCACACACTCTTTTCAAATTCAAATAGTAATAGAGGATGTAGTAATTTCATCCATTCATTCCCAGTAGTTTCACAAACTCTCTAACTGGGCTTTTTTTCAGATGGAAATGGAAGCACAAGTCAAAGTGTTCTGATAATATGCAAATTGTGGGATGTTGCATCTAATACAACCAAACATAAACACATAAGGATTACAAAGAGCTCAAACACAGTTGACACATATTTGTTCCCTTATCAGGATCTTATCTTGTACAGGAACAGGAACACTGAACACATTTAATTCGATGTATTGTAATTGCATTATAATCTAATTGTGCACATTTACGGCTCTTCTTTGCAATTTGACATTAGTATACTAGGCATCCATCCACATATATACATAAATGCATGCATACATACAAGTTATTCTTTAGTCAGTATTGAATGTTTATGCATTTGTTCTACACACAATTCAAAAATCTAAATTACAATGCATCTAAAAACCAGGAGTTTTTCAGTACTGTAGCAAAATACTGATTATTGAACTCTTTAGGCAGGTTCAGTTGTCAGTTTAGGCAATGATCAAGACTCTCATTGGAGGAGGCATCTTTCTCCTTCTGAGCAGTAGCATAATTCTTGGTAACATTTAAAACCTGACACGGTGAAAAATTAATCACTTTTCAAATCTTGCAGTTGCCAGGACACCCCTCCCCCTCCAAATTTGTGTGATTTATTTATGAATAAAATCAATGATTCACTCTACACTTTCCTCTGCATTTTGGCTGGATAAGTCAAAGTGACCAGACAAAACAGAATTCAAATTATGCTAATTCTCTGCAGGACTGAAACCTGTAACAAGCAGATTTATTATTGTAGGAAACTTTTCTTGAATTAAAAATGACTTTTTATATTTTTTTTTCTGTATTACCTGAAACTCTGCATAAAGCAACAGACCTGGCCATGATACTACAGGGAGGCAAATTCAGGAGCATTGCTTCCATTCATCATCCAGATGTTACTAGATTTCTACATGATCATTAGGCCAAATACCTCATCTTTAATCCAAAGATGTAGATTGTTAATGTTATGGTTGTTAAGTAAACCCATTATTTGCTATAGAGTGGGTTTTTCCAGAAACTAGAAGTAAACTCCAGTTTACTTTTACTCCAGGCAAAAATATCATAAACTGCAGTTATTTGCTGTAAATGTGGGGCAGTTGCTGAGTTCCCTAAAGTGCAATGAAATAATTGGGGGCGGGGGGGGGGGGGGCAGTCAGAACTTCAAAACCAGATTGTAAGAAATTTTTTGGGGGGTGGGTATTGAAATTTAGTTGTAATTAAGCAATTCGTTGTAAATCAATGACTACTTATAATATGGTATACTGGGAGTATACTGAACATTATCCCCATCCCAATTGTGTCATAACTCGAGGATTACCTGCATGAGTAGTGTTCTTTCAGAACCAAAGTTTTGCTTTTTTTCTTTGAAATATTTCCACCTCACAAATCTATAAGCCATAACTTTAATTTTTATATTAAACTTATCTTAATAACATTTATATCATAATCATCACCAAAACAGAGAGTATCAGCAGTAATTCATTTATGCTAAATTGCACTCTAATTTCTAACATAACCATAAAGAATTAAAAGATTAAAAGTAGGGAATGACAGGTGCTTTTTTTAATGAGTCATTGTGACTTCATAGGAAGTGGCATGTGTATTTATCCGCCTGATCACAAATGCAGATTACTCTAATAGGTAGCAAAAAATAGAGACTCACTTCCACTGTGATGTCTACACAATTATAAAGTAAGTAAAACCTACAAATGGTCAAAAGTTATTTCTACCATGATAGAAAAATAACCTTTTTCTTTAGCTAAAAAAACAGGAGGTCCTTTTAATGCTGTTGCATAATTTTTAGTACCTCTATAAAAACAGGTTAGCAGATAAAAGCTTTTGGCCTGTTTGGCCTCTCCAGAGCTACAAAAGAGACAGTGAAATGAAGTGGGCAATCCCCAAGCCTCAAAGTTTTATGTCGATCTGAATCAAGGTTTGCAGCTCCTCGAGTGTTTCTTACAACTGCTAGAAACTGATGAAAATTTTGAGGAAAGACAAAAATCTGAATAACAACAACAAAAATCTAAAATAGGCTTGACAGTTAAGAACAAAGAACTACCCCATAAAATTAGGAGAATAAAAAAAAACCTCTAAACTCCCTTATATGCCATTTTAGTATACTGCCCTGCTTGCTGCACTCCTTGGTAATACAAACATATTGTTAGCCCTTGTCACTAAAAATTTTCCCCACTCTGTTGGGTTTTCTTGTGTTGTTGTTTTGTTATTCAATCATAAAATGATGAAATGTCTTTGAGTTTAATAATGTTAGTATCAGTAATATTTTTATTTCATTGGTTATTTTGAAACATAAAGTATTTTCTACAATCAGCAGAAACCTCTATTCTTAGAGATTACGTGTTAATGTAACCAGTAAAACTGAGATTTAAAGGGCTATCAATGAATGGCTCATACAAATTTCTGCAAATTTGACGCTTTCTACATTTTTAGTAAGCACAATAATCAGTAGTGTCAAACTATAAAAAGGTTCTGTATTCTAGCTTTTAAGTATTTGAAGGTAACAAATATTGTTTTTTACTTAATTAAAAATTGACTTAGCAACATGCAGACTTCTATAATTACCACTACAGAATTGTCCAATCAGTATATGTAACTATAAAATTTTAGATGAGTCAGTACAAATAAACACTAAAATGTTTTGTACAGAAAAAATCAAGGAAAGCATTTGCTGAAAGGATGTAACACATATCTGATTTCCTTTCCTTAACTGATTGAAAAAAATATTAGCCGTAGATGGAATCTCCCTAAACACCCAACAAATATCCAAATAAAAAAAAAAATTATCAAACTAATGGTTTCAGCTGTTCCCACAATAAATTCCTTCCAGAAAAAAACCCAGCTGTGTGTAAAATACCCAAACATTTCCAACCCCGAGCAATTCCTGAATGTTGCTGGTTAACCGACTTAGCAAACCATTAGCATCTGCTATCATGACTGGCTGAAAAACAACTTTGCTGAGTCAAACCAATCATTCACATGACCCAGGAGATGAATTCCAGCAATGGTCAGAATCAGAAAGTTGACTAGAACATCCTCATAGCTGACTACTGCCTCAAAACATGAAAAGCACTTTTAAACATGGAAACTTAGCAATCATTATCAAGGGAAAGATCTATCCTCCCCATAAAGTTCTCTAAACCTGCATTAAAGATAAGTTTGCAATCACCACACCTTGCACCAATACAATTCAGGTTTATTACATCTATTAAATTTTTTTGATATCAGCTATTCAAAAACTACTGATTTTCACATTCAGTGAGCAATCTGTAAATTAAGAAATGTCTTTCTTTATCTTTCCTAAAAAGATTTTACACTATGTATAGGCAACCCTTCTACTGGGATACCCAGCAGTGGGACCAGGGGCAGCTTCTGAAACAGCCATGCAAACTGAAAAGAGTGCAGCTGGTTCCTTTAATATCAAAGTTTGGATACTTCTCACAGCATCCAAATATTTATATATATATATAATCCTTCTTTTTAAAAATCAGCACTTAGAAATACTTTTTAGTGACCATTTGAAGTTACGATGGCACTGAAAAAAGAGACCGCTGGCCTCACACTTACAATCCTCACAACATCCCTATGGTAATGTAATTATGATTTGGGCACCTGGCAACCATCGCACATTTATAACAATCACATTGTCCTGCAGTCATATGATTTCCATTTGTGACCTTCCCAGCTAGCTTCCAATAAGCAATGAATTGAACAGTGAACACTAGAAGTCCCAGTCATATGACTCACTTAACAACTACAGTGATTTAATAACCTCATGAAAAAAAGTTGTAAAAACTGTGGCGCCGCACTTAACCACCGCATTACTTAGTGGCAGATTTTCTGGTGTCTTTTGTGATTTTAAATGTATGACTACCTCTAAACATCTGCAATCCACATACCTAATTAATTCCTTTGTAAGATGCTCTGACTTAGCAGTTAAATAAAATCAAAATATTTATTTGGGGGCAAAATATGGGGAGATAGCTTTCAAACACTGATCTTGTTATTAATATACAAGATACAACAAAGCCAAAACAAACCTCAGATCCAAGATATAATACCACCATCTAGTGGCCATTTTTCTCTCCTACCATACATGCAATATAATAGGCTGTGTAGATCCTTTGAAAATATTTTTCAGCACATAAGTATCTCTGTCTCTGAAAACTATTCAGGACAGAGATACTTATGTGTTGAAAAGCATTTGTACTTTAACTAAAAGCAACCATGTCCTTCTCTGGACTTGCCCCACTGCTTTGCAAATCATTTTTGGATGTCTCTGTAAGCATATACAATTATAAAGCCACTTTGCATGTGGCTTGTCATATCTGTAAGCAAGTCAGTTATATGACTTAAATCATAACTACTTTAAGAAAGATTTTTAAAATGTCATGTCACTAATAACAGCAGCAACGGCAATAATTTATTTATTTAATTTACATACCACTCGACTCTCAACTACCCTGGGCAGCTCACAACAATCAAGAAATTAAAATAAAGTCAATACAACGTAACAGATAAAGGTAAAAGGTGGCATGTGCGATGATGCATAGGATCTCATTCTTTCTTACTTTAAAGACCTGGGTGATTAGCCAAGTCTTCACATTCAGAAAGCGGGTGTTGTTATAGAGAAGATATACTTCCAGGGTCTCAATAGATGACACCAAAGGAACCCAGAGTGTACCAACCCTGCAGGATCGAATTGGCCAGGCAAATGTTATGGCAACCAGGCCCTGTGCCACGTAGTGCAATATTGTAGTGTTACCGAAAAATATAATCAATATAAAAATAATTTTAATTAAGACTCACCTGGGGAGATGTATTTCGAAATACATCAGTGCCTTCAATCACATCCCTTTTTATTTTTTCCTTGACACTGATGAATTCTTCTTCACTCAGATTAATATCTTCCAAAAGGTGACCACAAGATGGACACTGCCTGCTACAGTAACAATAAAATCATGTGATTTTATTATCTATTTATAAAATATTAGCATCCTAAATATTAGCATCCCACCCCTGAGGGAGATACACCTGGTGAGACCAAGAAGGGCCTTCTCTGTGGTGGCTCCATCTCTCTGGAACATCATTCCCCCAGAGATTAGAATGGCCCCCTCGTTAATACTATTCCGAAGGGCACTGAAGACTTGTTTTGCCAATGGGCCTGGAGAACTCAGAGAGGGATGGAACCCATAAGATGGCTAGCGTTACCCGCTGTCGTCGAGGTGGGAGGGTGGGAGTTGGTTTTTGTTTTATTTTTTGTTTTCCCAAATTTTGTTCTATTGTACTTTACTAATTTATTTGATTCTTTTTGTTAGTTCTTATTGTTTTTATTTTTTGTTTTAAATATGATTTTACATTGTGTAAGCCGCCTTGAATCACCATGGGCGAATAGGCGGCAATATAAATCAAATATATATAACTTAAGCCTCATTATGTTTTCCTTTAGGCTGGTAGTACAAGATGTCCAAAAAATCTACATATGCAAGCTCAACTGAATCAGTCTATTGAATTAGCAACCATTTTTTGTTAGTTTTGTTATAGTATGCTGGTTTCTGAAACAATTCTTTTGCAGACAGCACGGAAATGAAGTTAACTATGCTACTGGCAGGTTGGCAAAACAAGTATCTGGTAATATTTTGATGGCTTATTTACAAGGTTTGATTGAATATTTGCATAGAAAAATATTTAAATATTTATTAAATATTAAGTAAACTTGCAGAGTTATGTCAAAAAGCTCCATATAGGTCATTTCAACATAAACCTAAATGAATCAAAAGTTTATGCATTCTTTTGTTCCTTTTTTTCCAGCATAGTCACAAGAAGACATGAAACCTAAGTAGTAATAGGACAAACTGTATTAAACTATATTTAATATTAATTAGGATTTACTGAAACCTGTTACTCAGAAATCCAGGATCTGACTTTTTTCAATTTATCATAATTAAGTTTAACTACACTTTATACTTTGGTCAGAACACAAAACAAACAAAAATATTTTAATCTGTTCTTGGCTGTGACAAATTAAGAGAGAGCAGAGTAATTTAAAGAGCCTGCACAAAGCTCAGATTCTACTGGAATAATCTTATTTTTATGGTCAGGGAATGGGGGGAAATTCTCAATCCTATCAATCATTTAACTACATAAATCTTTACAGATTTTCTAATATTTGGAAGCTCTCAAGTATATCCTCAGCCACAGAAATTCCTCTGATAACAGGGAGGTACTATCTCTCATCCCAACCTATCTCACAGATATTCTTCCTGCAACTATAAGCTTGTTTTGAGCTTCTACAATATATGAATAAAGAGGATATTCAGGCATTGCACTGTACTCTTAAGGCAGATTTCCTATGAATTTTAACATACTTTTGCAAAATTATTAGAAAAAAAGCCTAGAATTATATAACCCTTGATTGGAACATGAAAATCTTTCTTTCTGTTCTATTTGAAGAATTGAAGCTAAACATGAGACAGAACTTTAAAGAAATATATTTACCTGTTATTCATGCTTGTTAAATTTCCTTTCCAGTTCTCCCCTGGAATACTATTAAAATGGATAAAAATTAGAATCCATTTACAATAATTTAAACACATGGAAAAGAAGCATTTCCTGCTATTAGATCCAAATGAAAGCATCAATAATGAACTGGATTTATATATAAACACAAGCTTTTTCTTAAAATATAGCTATATACATCTAAGCAGTCATATATAGAATTAAAGTGTAACTGCAAACCTATGCAGTTACGTATACCTAGACCCCATTATTTAAGAGTATACCGGTATTACTTCCAATCTATCTGACAGGGTTTTGTTAGGACCTAACAATTTGCAAGCAGGGACACAGAGAATATAAATATAAATTCAATTCTTATAAGCAAGTGTAGGAAAATCAGCTGATCTGAATCTGAAGAAAATAAAGGCTTAGAATCAGCATGGCTCAGGGACTGTTATTTCCTGAATTACAATAAAGGAAGTGTTCTAATTGTATTGATTCTCTGGAAGTTGCAGGAAGTTTCTCTCTGCTTTGACAGAGCTTAGCAATAACTATTTAATTAAAATTAAATATAAAATATTGCAGCATTTCCGTTTCAGTAATCACTTAATATATACTAGCGCCTCGGTGGCGCAGTGGTTACAGTGCTGTACTACAGGCCACTTCTGCTTACTACTGGCTGCCTGCAATTAGGCAGTTCAAATTCCACCAGGCTCAAGGTTGACTCAATCTTCCATGCTTTCGAGGTGGGTAAAATGAGGACCCAGATTGTTGGGAACAATATGCTGACTCTAGTAAACCGCTTAGAGAGGGCTGTAAAGCACTATAAAGTGATACATATGACTAAGTGCTATTGCTATATACTACTTTTAAAGAAAATGTTGCATTACGACTTATACTTACGTATTCAGTTTTTTGTAAATGCTTTAAGTTTTAAAAATAGCAATTTTGACAATGACATTTTTTGATATGAAGATTCAATAGTAGTCCTTGCTTAATTATCTCATTGACTAGATTTACCTATCGCACTATGCTACAAGCCATCTACCATATAAGCCACAATATGGTTTTCGTACTTGTAGCTAAGTGCCATTTATAAACGAAGATTTATAAAATTATTTACGACTGAATAAGCTGAAAAAGAAAATTGTTGCTTAATGAATATACCATGGCTAAGCAATGGAAACCCAACCATTGGCTTAAGAGATAATAAATTTCCAAGCCAAATAACAGTATATTCGTAGGATGAGTAGTTTACATCAGGGATGGGATTCAAATTTTTTAACAACCCGTTCTGTGGGCGTGGCTTAGTTGGTGGGCGTGGCTTGATGGTGATGTTTTTGGCTGGGCGTGGCCAACTCAATATCACTCACATCGAGGCACGCATCTCTTCGCCTGGCCTCTCGTGACTATGGGGATGCTGCAACGGTCGTAAGTGTGAAAAATGGTCATAAGTCACTTTCTTCAGTGCCATTGTAACTTTGAATGGTCACTCCACACAAGCAAAGTACCAGCAAAGGAGGGGGAAAAAACTCCAGAGAAGTTCCTGAGACAGGAAGTCCTGCCAATAATGTAGTAAGGGTTAACGGAGAGGCAGTTTCTGTAAGCAACACCAGAATGTTTCCTTCCTGCCTTCCTTACAGAATTAGGCCAGTAATTTCTTCTAACAACCGGTTCTCCGAACTACTTAGAATGTTAACAACCAGTTCTAGTGAATAGGTGCGGACTGGTAGAATCCCACCCCTGGTTTACATATCATGTACAGCAAAGGTGTCAAACTCAATCAGGTCATGTGATGTATCACAAGGTTTTTTGCCTTTGCAGAGCCTGAGCATGATGCATCAGGCCTGCAGTCACTAGTTTGACAGGCCTGATGTAGAGCATCATCTGGCTTTGAGTTTTTTACTTATATGTACACAATAACTGAAGTTTGTAAATAACAATTATTTGCTGTTCATATGAATTAAGTATCACTCATTAAACCAATCTTGAATATATAACACAGATGGCTTATAGCAATGTGTGCAAACTTCCCATATATTTGATAGTTACATATATTTCTCATCAACTTTTACAACATAAGTAGATTATTTACTAATCAGTATTTAAAGTGAGAATAATTTTAAGCAACTTTCATCTAAAATATGAAGAACAAGTAATACTGGACAAGCTTTATTTACCTTTCAAACCACTGCTTTATGCTCAGCATGAGA
The DNA here is from genome assembly GCA_023653725.1 of Bungarus multicinctus. Taxonomy (NCBI): domain Eukaryota; kingdom Metazoa; phylum Chordata; class Lepidosauria; order Squamata; family Elapidae; genus Bungarus; species Bungarus multicinctus. The sequence continues at coordinate 117,698,229 of CM042838.1, read as the reverse complement.
GATTCATCAGGATAAATTTGATTATCTCTTAAATAGTAGAGGATATCGGTACATTTGTTTTTCAAATGGTCATCCTTCACAGGCTGGCAAAAGTCGAAGAAAAGCTTTATTGTTGTCAAAGCAGGAGTCAGATTTTCAGCTACCATCTCATGAAACAATTCAAATGCAAGGTTTCTTTCTTGGTTGAGTAGCGCACCCTTAATGCAGTCTCCATAATTTTGTTTTGAATGGAATGAGACTATTTTAAGTTTTTCCAGTAGTACCAAGGTCTCTTTCCAGTGTGGGGAATCACTCAAGCCTTTGATGAGCAAAGAATAAGCTGATGCTTCTAAAGATTTATATTTGGCTTTCATATATTATAGATGTCATAAATCTCTTTTATGTCCTTATGAAAAACACATATAGCCAAGTACATCACCAAATAATTATATTCAATGTCTCCATCACGTTTAGCCATTGCAACCAGCAAGGATTTAGCCACATCTACTGGGCTATGATTAGTTATCATGCTCTCAAACATAACATTTTCAAATTTTTTAAAGTGTTGATATTCTTCTTTTAATTTCTCCCATTCCTTAGCACTCAAAGGTGCATCTGGAGGAGAGACTATGTTCAAAGGACTAGAAGAATCATTTGCAACTGCATTATTTGTATTGCATATTGCCCTCATCTTGGATGATCCAGCAGCAAATGCACTGAAAGGCTTTGGGGGAGTTTTTTTCTTCATCTTACTGCTATCTTTTATTTTCATTTCTGGATGAAATGCTTTAGGATCTATCATCTCTGCCCATCTACACAGTGTAGTAGAAGTAAAATGCCTATACACAGCTGTGCAGTTTTGCTTTGTTGACACAGGGAGGAATGTTAATGTCTGCAAAACCCAACTTCTTATTGGGAGGAAAAAACCCATAATACTGAATAATTAAAACTGATTTTTTTTTAAAAAAAGAGTTTGTAATAAATATATGAAAAATAAGGAAATAGACAGATTGTCCAAAAATCTGGAATAATAAATTATGGATGTCACTAATACATTTATCTCATTAAACCAAACCTATGCTTATCATCCTCAGAAGAAAATCAAATAAAAGGCCAATTCAAAATGAGAACTTCCTTTCCTTCATTTGTTAAAATGCTTGACAGAAGCATATTTCTGAAGTGCCTTCATTAGTGGTACCTGCACACAAGAAAGTCAAGCAAAATAATGTGAGATTTTCATTCAGGTCAGGCTGCATGAAAACAGATCATATTTCCTTAAACTGACAAAGATAAACTATAAATTGGACTCAGCAAGAATGGTGATATCTCATTTACCCAATCAGACTCAGTTTTCACTACTTATAATCATCTTATAGACAACTAACTCTGTAACTAGCTCTAAAATTGAAACCTGCAGGGTGCCATGAATCAAGAATCTGATTTTGCTTATAGAACCTGTTACTTAAATAGGTATATTCAACAGCATAAGGCTGCCCAGCAAAGGTATAAAAGAAACAATCCAGGTAGCTGTATTGTCTGTTCCAACCACCTTTTTTTAAAAGTTAGCATTAGAATAATTAAGTATCTTTATTGTAGTCAGAGACCAGTATTATTATGTATTGGTCTTTAACTACAATAAAGACACTTATTAACTCAATAGTTTAAAATTGGTCAAATACATATGCATACATATGACATAGCAGAATTTAATTTAGATTAACACAGTCATGGATAACTGAGAGTAAAATAAGTAAAATTAATCAGAATGACCAGAGCCTATGTTGTGGGCCTGCATAAAATGGGCAATGCTGTATAATAATAACTATTTATATAATGTATATAAATGTATGTGTAATAAAATAAATTTAACAGTTTAATAGCCTGTTCACCACATGAGCAAAACCTTAATCTAAATTGGATGCCTTTATTACTCCCTTCTAAAACTGCAAGGCATCAAAGAATGCCCTCCTAAACAAAGGGACTGTAATTTGCTTTAGGCATTTAGATGGTCAGGAACATATCCTTGGAAAGAGACGTGAGATGTAATGGGATATTAATATTTTTAATCTGCTGCCTGAGAGCCACACAGGATGAACTTCAGTTGCTTATTGAAAAAGGTAAAGCAGATTTGACCATCATACTTCAAATTAAACTGATTTCCCCTTTCCATTGAGATGGTTTGTTTTTGTTTTTGTTAGCAAAGACTTTCTTTCATCTGAAACTCTTTACTTTGAGATCTATAATAGAAGGGCCTGGTGGCTAAACTGCTCAACCATTAATGAGTTAATCTGATTTCAAAAGTTTGAAGGACACAATGGGTTTCCACACATTACAATGGTTAAATGGCGATGTACCTGTAGTCTCCCTTTCCTTTCTCCCCTCAACTCTATAGATTTGAGCTCTACATTAGTTCAGTCACTCCACACATCTGACACAGTTAGCTGCAGCTCGCTGAAGTTTATGCATTATAATCCTGTTAATTAATCTTAAAAAGATGCTAGATAGATCGGATTTCAGGCTAGCATAGAATAACTTGGCTCTCTTCCTACAACGTCGCTTCTTAAATAATAGATAGATAGAATACTTTATTGGCCAAGTGGGACTGGACACACAAGGAATTTGTCTTGGTGTAAATACACTCTCAGTATACAAAAAGAAAAGATACATTCATTAAGAATCAAGAATCATAACATATAACACTTAATGATAGTCATAGGGTACAATCAACAATCAAATCATACTAGGAAACAGTCAATATAAATCGTAAGGATACAAGCGACAAAGTTACAGTCCTACAATAACAAGTGGGAGGGGATGGGTGATAAGGCGTGATGAGAAGATTAACAGTAATAGTAGTACAGACTAAACAAATAATCTACCTCAGGGGTATCCAACTTTGGCAACTTTTAAGACTGGTGGACTTCAACTCCCAGAATTCCACAAGTAAATTGAAGTCCACAAGTCTTTAAAAAGTTGCCAAGGTTTGAGACCCTTGATCTATCTTGTACGCTTGCTTGCCATATTTGGCAGACCCTGGGAGCTCCCGGAACAGACAGTTCAGCCCAAATTACCAAAGGCATCAGTTCAACTCTTGCTAGCTAAAGCTCTCGACAGGCACCGCATGCTATACGAAGCGTAGTTTATATTAAAGTGTCTTACACAGGCAGGTTAAAACAGGGCCAACTTAGTCCGGGCGATGAAGACAACCGGGTCAAAACTCCACGAAAAAGTCGCAGCTACCTTATTTAGGGAACCACGCACACTACTTTTTCCGGAAATTTCCTCCTCCCATCGAAGCACTCTCCTCTGATTGGCAGATTGGCGCACGTGATGCCTATGTAGGCGACGGGGAGAGATCCAATAGCCGGCAGGCAGCAGCCATCTTGATTAAGCCCTTTCCCCCCCCCCTCCCCCTTTTCCGTTTTCTCCCAGTACGTTATACAGCAGTTCTTTTTTAATTTTTGCTTATCTTTAAACTGGAGGGAGGAGAAGGAGGAGGAATGATATTTTCCGGATATTGCCGATAGAGACGACGGTTAGTGGGGGGAGGCGTCGTACTTGACGGAGGCGGGAACGTCACGGACGATGGACTGGAAGCAGGCGCTGAAAAGCCGGCTGGGCGTTAGTACCGACCGTGAGTGGAAGAGGGACTTTTTTTAAAAAAAATTATCCCGGTGGCGCGTGACTGGGGAGTGTCTGTTAAACGGGGAGGGTCTAAACGAGGGCCTCCCAGCCTTGCGCTCCTCTAGCTTTGACTTGAGGTAAAGTGCTACCTGCGCTGTCTCGGAATCTGAGGGAGAATAGAAAGGCTTTTTGTAGCCTTTTGCTGGTTTTTTTTTTTTTGGCTCCGTTTTTCACAGCAGCGTGAAACGAGATTTAATACTATCCTATTGTGAATAAGATTTAATACTATCCTATTGTGAATAAGATTTAATTTGGCCTGTCTGCCCTAGTAAATCATTCCGCGGGAAAGGACAAGGTAGATAGAAAGCCCCCTGTGAGGTAGGCGATTAGGTTGAGCTGTAATGGCCCTGTCATAGCAATAGCACTTAGACTTATATACCGCTTCATAGTACTTTACAGCCCTCTCTTGCCACAAAGAAGAGGGAGTCAATCTATTCTCCAAAGCATGTGAAGGAAGAACAAGAAGAAATGGATGGAAACTAATCAAGGAGAAAAGCAACCTGGAATTAAAGAAAAATTTCCTGACAGAACAATTAACAACTTGCCTTCAGAAGTTGTGGTGCTCCAACAGTAGAAGTTTTTAAGAAGAGATTGGACAACCATTTGTCTGAAACGGTATAGGTTACCTGCTTGAGCAGGGGATGGGCTAGAAGATCTCCAAGGTCCCTCCAGTTCTGTTATTCCATTAAATTCAGTCATTACTTAAAAGGCAGAGGATCTGTTGGCATAAGTCACTGAAATACAGCAAGCAGTGGAAAAAGAATCATGTGCTTCATTGATTAATAGAAAGACCTTGATTGTGTTGATCACATCAAATTCAGAAAAATGAGAATTCCAGAATATCTCATTGTCCTCATGAGAAACTTACACACCTGTCCGGAAGCCACAATACAAACAGAACAGACTGGCTCCAGGTTGACAAAAGACTGCAGCGCAGTTGCATCTTCTCTCCTTATTCAACTTATATATTGAATATATATTAAGGGAAGTTGGATTGGAAGATGATGTGGTTTTCAAATTGGAGAAACATTAATTACCTCTACTACCTGATGACATTGATCCTGATAGTTGAAAATGTAAGCGATCTGCAAAAAAAGTAATAAGACCTAAGGAACACAGGGGAAAAATGGGATTGACATTAAAGACCAAATTAATTACAGCAAGTAGCCTTATAATTGAAAATATTGAAATGGTAGATGGCTTCTTATCCTTACGATTAACCATCAGCAGCAAAGCAACAAGAGGACTGGTCGCTTAGCAACTATTTGAAGTTCTACAGACCTGCCCCCTCAGGCCTCATTTTGAAGTTAACGGCCATTGCAATCATTCACTTTTATGACCACAAGGACACTGCAGCACTCTCCTCCCATCTCTCACCCCATCAGGTTCCCCTAGGTCTCATATGCTGTTAGCATAAAAGAATTTTATGGAGATTTCTTTATTCTTTCATAGAAAAAGATATTTCTAATCAGTACATGGGATTCAAATCAAAATTGTTTTTCACATTTAAATTTGTTTTAAAAAGTAGGCTATATAAATGAAAGGAAATTGTACTCTGTTTTGTGTTATTTAGCTAAAAGGAGTGACCAAGAAGTGAAGGATGAAGAGATGGAGTTGTTTACAAAATACTACCTGGAATGGAAAGGAGGAAGAAAAAGTGCCGGTACCTCTTATATGAACATACCACGATTTTATTATAGGGTAGGTTTTCAGTGTTGCTCTAGGCAAGGTCTTTAAAATACACACAATTTTTATGGTAAAACAAGTTAATTAAGAATAAACCACCAAGGATCATTAAAATTATATAAAACCTAGAGTACTATTTCAGCTGGTCTCAGATTTTTAAAACTTCAGGTACTTACAAACTGCAAGATTAAATTGGATGTTTTGATACAAATAGTCAAAATATATCAGAGAAATTTCAGCTTCTTGAAAAGCAAGATACTAGAACAATATTTTTTTACACAAAACTATTTTTAAAACTGATTTCTGTAGATACAGAATTATCTACAATGTTAGACACAAGTGTTTTTTTACTAGGAAGATAAATTAGTTTATTGACTGGGAGTGGAATCAGGATTGAAACTCCACATCAACAAAAATAATACATTAATTCTATAGCTAACTTGTATCATATCTAGTAAAATTGTAATAGTATTGCATATACAGGTTTGTGATATATTGTGTAAATTTAAGGGTCCAATTTAAGGTGTTGGTTATTTATTTATAAAGCCCTTTATGATATGGGACCAGGGTATCACCTCGAAGGGACAAGCTCACCCTATTTGTTCCAATGGAAAGGGCCTAATTTAGATCCCATGTGCCAAAGAATTTTTGTCTGGTAGACCTTTTTGTACTGTGGCCCCTGCCCGCTAGAATATTCTCCCATTAGAAGTGAAGACTATCCTACATTATTTGGCCTGGGCTGCTACATTGGGTATGGTTAAATGGGTAGAGAAGATCCCTACCCCAGACCGCTCATCATCTTGGTTTTTAGCTTTTTAATTCCTCTAATTTTGTCTTTTAAGATTTTTTTCACTTTTTATCATATTGTAAGCCACCCACAGTCATTGTATCAGTGAGACGCATGGCATAAATAAGTAGGTAAATAAAGTGTGTTAACACTTTCATCTTTCATTATCTGAAACAGTACTACTGTTCAGTGAAACCTCATTTTAATGAACTAATTCAAAGAAATCTGGTCCAAAGATTACCCATAAGCACAATCAGTGAAGTTGATTATGAACCTTGAACTGAAACTTGACTTCCAAGGGTCCAGATAATTTATTCCTTTTGAGTTCGGACCTATAAAGCACAAATTGGAGACCTGTTAATATAATTAGATCAAGGGAATGCTTCTTGTGCAGGAGGTGCAACTAGATTCTTTAAGTGGTAATGGACGATTCCATTTAGGTGTTGATTCCTGCTTGAATCCAAGCTCATGCTACTTACATGAGAGGCCTTAACTAGCCATAGGTGTTACGAATACAAGTAGAAGATGGTGGTGATGGTAAAGAAGATCTATCTGGCTTTAGGACACTCAGGATCAAACTGTTAGTTCATTTCACAGGACAAAGCCCTAGTCCCTTCTATTGTTATTCTCCAGTTATAGTCCAACTCCATTAAAATAATTTATCCACCAAATTATTTATCAGAAGCTAGAGAGGTCAGCATGGAATTCCTGTTTGACCAGATAAGAAGGAATGAAGGCCATGAACATGACATGTAAATAGTAATGTTAATTTAAGAAGAGCCTCATAAAAGAATTGCACATAGCAAGCTGAAACATTGGCTAAAAAATAAGTTGCAAGACAAATGAAACAGCGGAGAACTTGGGTTTTGGGGAGAAAGAATGGATGCCAACCTTATTTATTTGGGTTATAAGTTTAGACTCCTTAGGTATACTTTTATGGAAGTGGTAATACCTAACTTTCTATTTAGTTTCTTTTATCTCTACATTTTTACTTTTTAACACCCTTTCTTTGTTTAAATCAGTAAAAAAAACTTTTATTATAAAGAGGGCTTATTGGATTATAGAAAGAAATTGGGGCAATTGTTAACAGATGCATGGAAGAAGCTAAATACTCTTACTAAGTACTTACTTACTTGACTGTATTCTTTGTTGTTCATTAGTAATAATGGATAATGAGGCAAAGGAAAAGACAGCCAAAGATAAGAAAGAAAGAAAGAAAGAAAGAAAGAAAGAAAGAAAGAAAGAAAGAAAGAAAGAAAGAAAGAAAGAAAGAAAGAAAATAAATCACTGTATTTCAAGAAATCTTGTAGCACAAATAACATTTATGTAAACAAGTTTCAAAATATACTTGTACTGCAAATTACAATTCTTTTCTTTTTTTAGCTGCCAGCAGAAGATGAAATATTGTTACAAAAATTAAGAGAAGAATCTAGAGCAGTCTTTTTACAGAGAAAAAGTAGAGAATTGCTAGACAATGAAGAATTACAGGTATGAAAAAACTGAAAATGTGACTTAATTTCAGATCACTGTTTTGAAAACTTTACTATCCACTAAGTGGTATTTCTCTCATCATTTTAAATCTCCTTTTTAAGAATTTGTGGTTTCTCTTGGATGAACATCAGACACCACCTATGATGGGGGATGAAGCAATGATTAATTATGAAAACTTCTTGAAAGTTGGTGAAAAAGCTGGATCCAAGTGCAAGTAAGACATTTATTTCAAAACTTACAGTAGCTTGATTTGCCTAGTGTTTTCGTTACACTTAGGTCAATATTCAGATCTGAGATTGGATGAAGGGAGGGAAAATGTATTGTATGTATGTATGTATTATTTATTAATGAATAGAAGACAAAAGTACATGTGAATGCTGATTGAAACTTCTTTAGCAGAACTCTGTTAAAAGGGTGAACAATTTAAGTGATTATAAATATTAGTTGTTGAATGTCATGACGTTTTATGATGAAAGGAAAGCATGCATTAGAATATACAAGATATAATGAATGGTTTAGTTGAGCATTCTGGATTACCTTATATATTAATGGATACATGTTTAAGGAGCACTTATAGTAATGTTTATTGTGTGTTTGTTTGTGATGATTGTGCATGTACTTGTATTCAGCCAGTATTTGTTAGCTGATAATTTGAATACAGGTAGTCCTTGATTTACTACAGCAGTTAGGATTAGAATTTCCATCACTAAGTAATGCAATTATAAAGTATGGTACATGTGATCGCTTCACTTAATAATGGCTGTCCCTGAAGTCCCCATTGTCATTAAGTGAAAATTGTGGTTCATTAAGCAAGTGTCTCCTCGGAAGTTCCTGCCAGTTTCCAACAACCAAAGTCAGTTGGAAAGGTGGTAGGAAGTTGAAAATCTCAGGTGATTCACAGGCAAATAAGTGGTTGCTACAGGGTGAGAGAAGAAGCAGAGAGATCCACAGGTGGCTGAGAAGACACAACATAAGCATGGTGGGGCTTCGGTTGGCTGTTAACAGGTGAATAAGGGTGGTAGAGGATGCTTCCCAGTGGCTGGGAAGACACTGAACTCAAGCCATGCTCAGGCAATGTGTATGATGGTGCACAGGCAGTAGACAGGCACTATTTGACCAAAGAAAGACTTGTGGAGGATATGTGAGTGATGAGGCAGTGCAAGCTCAGCACTGGAGAGCCTGGTGGCACAGTGGTTAGAATGTAGTATTGCAGGTTAACTCTCTCCACAGTCTGGAGTTTGACCCTGAGCCTGTCAGGATCAAGTTGGTAAAATGAAGATCAAAATTGTTGGGAGAAATATGATGACTCTGTAAACCGCTTAGAGAGGGCTGTAAAGCACCGGGAAGTGAACTATAAATCTAAATGCTATTACTATTGTTAAGCTTTGGGGACACTGTGCAAAGGTGCCTGGGTAGATAAGACTTACTCAAGCAACTTGCTGGTTTCCTTCCTTGTGGGAAGCCAACAGGGAAGGTTACAAATTATGATCATGTGACTGAGGAATACTATAACCATCACAAATGCAAGGTAGTTGCTAAGCATCCAGATTGTGATCATATGACCACAGGAGTAATGGGATAACCAGAACTTGAGGACTGGTCATGACCGCTAGTCATTCACTATTGTCACAATTTGAATAGTCGCTAAATACAAGGGCTACTTGTAATTAGCAGTGAATATTAGATAGATTGTATGATCTATTTAGAAAATGGATTTGAATATTTATCAAAGATAGGAAAATAGGACGAACAATTTCAAGTTAGATAAATTGTGAGAAAAAGTGTAAAAAGTACAGATAGATGGTTCTAAGAAGTTAAGTGGGTTGATAAATTTTCCCCTCAAGTTGCATCAGAATATCAGAAATATATTCAGAATACAAATTTCTGTTACTTTATTTATTCTATTCATTATATAACTGACATTCAATCTGCAAAGACATTAATCCTCAAAATTTCAGTACTAAATTTATGTTTTATAGGCAATTCTTCACAGCTAAAATTTTTGCTAAATTACTTCATAATGATCCCTATGGAAGAATATCTATCATGCAGTTTTTCAATTATGTAATGAGAAAAGGTGAGTCCTTTTGAGCCATTGTAACAAGATCTATAATAATGATTATATTATTAGATTCTATAAAGTAGAAGTGATTTGGGACTGCATTCTGTTTTAAACTGTGTGGAGAACCATTTTCCTAAAAGTGGGCGTGAATTGGATGAGTAGACCAAAATGAGTGGTAATCAGTATTGTCCATGTTTTTTCTATTTTAATCATAATCTAATATAATCATTAAATTTATCATAATTATTAATCACATCATTATCTTGTTATACTTCATTATTATCACTGCTGACGTGATACTGTTTTGCATTCACTAGGCTATTATGGTAATAGCAATAAATAATGACTATTTACACTTTCACTTTATTATTTCTAATCCAATGAAATATTGGAAAAAGATGATGTTGACAGAAGCCAGCAAAAAAAAATTGAATACAGGCTTGTTATGGGTAGAAGCTACAAGGAAAAATTCCAGAAAAAATATCTCTCTGAGGACACATTAGAATGGGTCATTCTAAGTCCTCTCTTCTTACCTGTTCATGTGACCTAGGACAGAGCATATGCAATCTCTTTTTGTTTACCGGTAGAATATACATGCAAACATACTCAGAACCAACAAGAGAGGTGTAGAAATACAACAGAGATGTAGTTTCTTTTCTCTTGTCAGAAAATGTATGTGTGCCAGTGAGTTTCATGCATTAAATAATTAAATCTGCTTTCAGCTGTTTCATGCTTTTTTTCTCCTGCCCAATGGGTTAGGTTAGCATTATCAATGGTTGATAGCTGAGGGAGATGGATGCTTCAGAAATTTGAAAAATAAGTAAATAAAGCTATTCTGCAATGATATGTACCCATGTCAGAATCATAACAGTTGCTTAGTAAAAATCAATTATGACCTTAGCGGATCAAAAAAATTCAGATGTAAGGTAGACATAAAAAAACAAAAGCCAAAAACATTATTTTATACAGAAGATCCCTCTTATAACTACTAAAAAATGAAAAGATTGGAAGGTATTCTAAAACCTTGCATGCTCTTCTTATCTTGCCTCATACATCTTCCAGTGATGAGAGTAATAATTCATATAGGACTAATTTTCTGTTTACAGATTGAGTTAAATTAACTGTAGTTTGTTGTACAGATCACAATGATGGTTTGCATGTAACATGTTATATAACAACAAAATTATAATTTGTGAACCAGTCTTTTGAGTAACTTAAATATTTTAAGGGAAGTCAGGATGCTCATCAGTTAAGCAAAGCAGAAATCATAGTGGATCTCAGGAGATTTGTAAATTAAAACATAAGAATGCCAGATAATATTCAGTTGTCTGCAACTATATATACATATGGTATTTGAATTTGTAGAATTTGCTTTAACAGATTTTTGAATTTTTATTTGTAATTAATTTAAATAGGAAATATCTAGTTTGCTGTTGTTGGAATACCTGTGAATACCAATATCTTTCTAATGTTCTTTTAATTTTTTACTATATCTTATTTTACTTGTATGGAAATCCATTGGGTATTTTTTAATCTGTTTCACAGTATGGCTGTACCAGACAAGAATAGGCCTCAGTTTATATGATGTGGCTGGACAAGGTTACCTCAGAGAATCAGTAAGTGAGGAATAATAATTAATATAGTTATCTAATGTAACTGAAATGATTTCTGTTGTCTATCTTCATTCAAAAAGAGCAGTTAAAGGGAACATATTTAATAATCAGCTGTTTATATATAATCAGAAAGATTTCAAGTAAACCATCAGGAGTACAGTAATTGTGACAGAGTACAGATTTGATTAACAAATAAAATCATATTGTAATATAATTGTTTATGGGAGAGTATTGTTCACATAGCATTAATTAATTATAGCCTGATATTTGTAATATGTGACCACTCTGCATTCCAAGGAATGTTGACTGTAGAATTAACTTAGCTTTTTTTGAACCAAACAGGATAACACTGCGTTACAGCTCTCACAAATGGAGTCCTATATTGCCAGATATTTTTTACAATTACAAGTAGTCCTCAACTTACAACCACAATCAAATCCAAAGTTTCTGTTGCTAAGCAACACACTTGTTAATTGAGTTTTGCCCCATTTTATGACATTTCTCCTTGCAGTTGTTAAGTTTTTAATATGATTATTAAGTGTATCTGGCTTCCCCATTGAGTTTGCTTGTCAGAAGGTCACAAAAGGTAATCAAATGACCCTGGAACACTGCAACTATCATAAACATGAACCAGTTGCCAAATGTCCACATCTACATCACATGACCATAGGAATGCTGCAATTGTTATAAGTTGAAAAAGGGTCTTAAGTCATTTTTTTCAGTGCCGCTATAACTTCAATAGAGGGTCAATAGAAGACCATAAAGAGATGTTGCCAACCCTTCTTTAGATACAAAAACTATAAAAATACATAAAAAAGATGTTCAGTCTGTTCCTTTTACAACTATAGGACAAATGTAAAAATTTCAGATTTAATCATAATGACATTTATAAATATACATTTTCTTGTTTAATTTTCTAGGATTTAGAAAATTATATATTGGAACTCATTCCCACTTTGCCACAGTTGGATGGTCTAGAAAAATCCTTTTACTCATTTTATGTATGCACTGCTGTCAGAAAATTTTTCTTCTTTTTAGATCCTCTCAGAACTGGTAGGTTTAAATTAGTCATTTTTTAAAAAATTCAAATTCAGTAACATAATCCAAACTATACAAATATATGCCTGTTTTGACTATATTATGGTTTTATATGATCTAGTCACCTTTCTTTTCTTTTATAACTATCAAGAAATAATTAAAAGATTGTTGCTAAGATTGCTGTTCAGTGATTAATTTTAAATCTAATTAATGATGCTAGATTGAAACTATCTTTCTTCAATAAATCATGATTATTGAAACTATGAAGACTAACTCGGTTTCTCCAGATAAAGGCATTATTCTAAACTATAGTAAAAATTGGAAACATAAGCTTCCAGTTTTTCTTGGCTGTATTAAGGTGTTCCTAATGAAATGAAGGCTTGCTCATAAATCTGAAAACTTGTATCATTTGTAGGAAGAAAGATTTGATACTAATTTAGTTTTTGACTGAAACTTTCAGCCAGGAATGGATTTATTTTAGTTAATTAGTCATGTATATTTTTGGTCTGATGAATTTTGTAGCAATATACCGGTAACAGCTAAATCATCATTGTCAGTTGGTTGAATTTATGCAGATCACAATTATATATTTTTTTGTGTTAAAGCTCTCATTGATAAATGAAAATTTCCTTGTTCACATTTTTGTATTACCTTTGAGATGGCAAATTATAAATTGATGATGATGTTCGTGGGAAATAGTTGGAATGTTGTGCCTTCAGTACAGATATTTACAAGAATTTGACATGACACCCAAGCCTTCAGTTTTACCATTTGCTATCACAATAGCAGCTGTTTCACTTAGGAATGAGCTCTGCATGCAGAAGAGCTTGCTTTCTTACTGAAGTAAATGAAAATGAAAAAGTAAATGAAAAAGCAGTTATTTGCATAGGAATTGACTGGTTCAGATTACACTGGCATAAACAGCATTTATAACTAGCAATTGAATAAACTGTATTCAAGACAGTTCCTTCATCTGTGATACCTGCAGTAGTTTTGCCTCTGTGGATATATGAGATTGTAATTGCTGTAACTAATGCTTCAAATAGGTCTCATTGACATCTTTGTCCTGATTTCAGCAGCAATTCTGACTTATCCAAAGTTCCAAAGAACATATTATCCAAAGAACATAGGTGTTCCCCATTCTGCTCTACACCTTTAGAAATAAAGAAACTGCATTAAAATTGGATAGACACCAGAAATCTAGTGGTGAATGGAATTATTTCCCCACTGCTTAATGTATTGGAGGAATAGTGGAGAATGCTTTAAAAGGAAACAGACATTAAAAAATGAATAAACTAAATAAATTTCACCGATATTAGGGACTCTTAATAATGAAAACAACATAATTTATTTCAATGACAAATATTTTTCTTTCTTGTTAAAAATAAATATTTTGGTAAAAATAATACATAGAAATATACTTTTATAGTATTTTAATCAATTTGAAATGTCAATTATTTATAACATTAATGTTAAAACATTTCTGCTTTTTCACAATCTGAACTAATAGGTCAAAATTTGATTTTTTTTCTTTTGAATTCCTTTCAGCATAACTTGGGTATTATCTTGCTTAAACCTAAAAATATCACAATCATTAACTAATGAAAGAAGCATTTTTTTCTTTTCCAGGGAAAATAAAAATACAGGATATTTTAGCCTGCAGCTTCCTAGATGACTTATTAGAGGTAGACATTTTTAAAATATATTTTTGACTTTTGACTTGTCCTTTACATTTGTTGATAGTTAACTTAATATTTCCTTATCCATTCAGTTACGTGATGAAGAACTTTCTAAAGAAAGTCAAGAAACAAATTGGTTTTCTGCTCCTTCTGCTTTGAGGGTTTATGGTATGTTGCATGCATAAATAATTTTGGACTACATTTTCTACATGTACTTTCCATTTACATGGCACAAAGAGGGACCTCATAAATTAGTAGGTTTACATTAGAATTAATAGTCGTTATTGTACCAAAGCCTAGTTAGCAGGGAAAAATAGACAATTTCATCCATTTCCCAGAAGTCCTGATTTTTACTACATTTGTACCTTGCTCAGCCTTCTGCTACTACTATTTATCTTTGGGAATGATCCCTATCCTGAAAAATTTTCCCCTTGACATACAGATTGATATATATCCTATTCAGTTATTTAAATATTACATTGACAGTGAAGATTCATTCTACAAGCTTGTGGTATTTTCACATGTTTTGTTACCACACTAGGCAACATCTTCAGCGGAGTTTAGGGGATATTAGTGTCACCCCTAGACTCTTCTAAAGATGTTACCTAGCCTGGTATCGAAATGTTTGGAAACCAACCTACAACCTACAAGTTTGGAAAATGAATTGTCACCCTCATCCTACATCTGAGCTACAGATATCGCCACTTATTGCAAAAATAACATTCTAAGTAGAACATTTCTTTTAATTACAAAAATTATCTCCAACAATAACAGTTGTACTTTTTCTTATCTTAACATATCTTTTTAAACTAATATAATTATTTTGAAATAACATACTGTACAAATTTGTCATAATGATTTTCAAATATTTTACCTTCTTTTCAATCTTAAAACCTGCTTTATTCATCAATTATTTGATCTTATATTTTCATATTTTTAACATTTTTCTTCTGTTTATTAATCTTAGAACCTGCTAATGCATCTAACCCGTTTAATTTAACCATTGATAATGCAAAATTCTTTAAAGAATCATCCAAAACCAATACCAGTTCATCAACAAAAGCCCTTAACTTATAAGTCTCTTTTTTAGATTTTACATTCACATTCCCACAATTTTGACCTGTTTATTAATTTATATCCTGCCTTTACTTTTTTTACAAATAACTTAAGATAGCGAACATATCCAACACATCTTCCTCTTCCTATTTCCCCCACAACTACAGAGAGCATTTGCTCCATTTATATTCCATATTAAACATTTCTAATCCATAATGAGGCCAGAAGTTTAGAAAAGTTAATACCAGTAGCAACTTATTCAGTATCATTCTTTTCTAATTTCCAATACATCAGTTGTAATTCTTGTTTAGCTTCTCTTTTCATGGAGCAGCCAGGAGTCCTTGAATTCTATCTACACTCACTACTGTGGTGCAGTCTCTCTGAACAGTATGGTCAGCCATCCTCATTTCTTAATCACTTTTAGAAATAATTTATCTGTAGGATGCCAAGAGGCTGAGTAGCACCTTTCCCTCCCTAGGCAAAGATAAGGTTCTTTTTTGTGAGTTAAACCTCTTTCAGAATTGTAAAGTGAAAAGAAATTTAGAAGATTTAAAGATTCAAGAATTTTCTGCGAAAAACTTTAAGAAGACTTAAAGTGTTTAAATGGATAAAAGGATTAGTTACTTTCTTATTTTTGTATTTTTATTACTTTTGTCTTTATGCCAAACACTTTTGTCATTTTTGTCAAATTTGAACTAAGCTACTTGAAGAAACCAGACCTTTGTAGGAATGCTTTTTCTTCATTGTTAAAGAATGCATCTGTCAGACTCTACATAACAAAAGGTATGCTGCAGGTAGTCATCTGCAGTCCTCAATTTAGTCGCCTCTTATTTTATAATCCCAAAAGAAGGGATAGGCCGCAACTCAGCTCCTACGCTAATTGAAAAATCTTTCATTTCTGAAATTTATTCATTAGGAGTAGCCAACTGGAATGCTTTTGGGTTATCTCATGACTTCTTTTAGGTCCAGGGAGATTTTGCAGAGCTACATCCATCTTCCAGCCTGTAGTGGCATCTCTCCTTTCATTTGAATATGTCAGCCTCACACAATCCCTTACCAGAAATTTTTATATAGTAATCTAATAAACCTTGAGGTTATGTCTACCAAACCTACTGTTAATTTTTCTTTGGATGCTATTGGTTCTACTTTGCATAAGTACAAACAAATCTTAATGGGAAGACTACCTGAATAGCTTAGTAAGGGGTGAACTTATTCAGTGAGTGCAAATAACCAGAGCAGATTAAAATGTGGTCATACATAGAACGTCTTGGAATGTAGCTTCTTGAACAGAACACAGCTTGCTGCCTAGGAGGTCTCACTGATAAATACCAGTGCTCCTTTTGTTTTATTACATGGGTTTCTAACATTCATAACTCTTTAGATCTTTATAAACTTGTCAGGACAAAAATTCCTTTTCAGTTCATGTGTAGAAAATTACAGATTTTTTTTAGTCTAGAAATCTAAAATGTTATGGCACATATGTTTATACTATGAAACTTGTATAATAAGCAAGTTGTATTCATCTTTTCTCATTATCTTTTAACTGTAAAATGGTACAGAAAATGCATTTCTCCTTTTCATATTTCCCCCCTTTTCCCATCCTTGGCAGGCCAATACTTGAATCTTGACAAAGATCACAACGGCATGCTTAGCAAAGAAGAATTGTCTCGATATGGAACAGGGACATTAACCAACATCTTTTTGGATCGGGTCTTCCAGGAGTGTCTGACTTATGATGGAGAAATGGTATCCCCCTCATAGATAGCAATATACTGTGTTTCATGAAGCAATGTTTGTTTTTTAATTGATCTGTCGTCTCTAAGATTGTAACGTAAAATGCATATTAACTAAATAGAGTGAAAGAAACATTCACATTTCACTGGCAGCTGAAACCCACACATGGTATTTTTCATAACTGACTTTGCATTCTTAATGAGAAGAAGAAATCTCATTGTGAAGAGAGGACAGTGAGTTCTTCATTATTTCTCTTTTTCTGCCAAAACCAGGAACAGTGAACAATTTATAATCTGAAAGTAACTGGCATTAATACACAACCTGTGTCTAAAGTAGAATATAGAATTTCCTTTTAATATATACCATACTTTTCATTTTCTAGATGGAGTTTTGGACTTGGATTCTTATTAACTCCAGGAGCACATCTTATAGAGAATGATTATGACATATAACATGCTTTTTACGACTTTTAAAATTGTATTCACTTTCTGCTAGAAAATTTATTCTAAGCTCATACGAGACTAGAATCTGGTAGAAACTGTAGAATCATTGCCATTAACAATGATTCTTAAATGCTAAAAAAAGTATAGCAAGTTTCCTAATTAGTTTTTTAAAATTGTTCTAACCTAATAACTCTTTACTTTCATCAATGGAATAGCAGTAGATTAATCTACTGTGTTACTTTAATTTGAATTCTGAGCAGCTCCCTTGTAGCATTGATAGAAAACTATGTGGATGTTGCTTAGGCAGTTAAGAAAGCCATTTTCTGTTCACTTTTTTCCCCTTCAATAGCCATTTCTATTTCATGCTGACTTTCACTAAAAAGTAACTGCTCTCCTACAAGGAAATAGTCATCAATTATGGTTTTCTTGCAAAATCAATTTTAAAAGAGGACTATAATAAACATGATTGCATCTGCTTTTAGGACTATAAGACGTACTTGGACTTTGTACTTGCATTAGAAAACAGAAAGGAACCTGCAGCTTTGCAGTATATTTTCAAATTGCTTGATATAGAGAACAAAGGATACCTGAATGTCTTTTCCCTTAATTATTTTTTTAGGGTAAGTCCCTTTTTGTAAAGGTAGGTCATTCTTTTGTACATCTGTTGTTGTAACCATTGTGCCTTTGCTTAGAAACCAGCTGGTGATTATTTTAAAATACCTCTATTTATTACAAGCCTTTTGTCAAAATACAAACATTTAAAATTTTACATTAAAAAAAAATCAGAATTATTTTCAGAACATCTTACATTATAGTACTATATTGCTGTGCTTGTAATTTAAATATTAGTTTTTCTAAAAAATTAATAACCCCAACTTCTTTTTTGAGGAAAGAATTGCTAATAACTTCTAATAGTTAACAGAATATTTTTCTAGCTACTGCCATGATAGAAAAGCTTAAATTACTGTCTAATTATATGTTAACTTTTAGGGTAAATTTTAAATCGCCCTGTCTTATTTTACTTGACTGGGAAATAATTCAGATTAACAAAATTTACAGATGATGCTTACTAATCCCAGCAAAATAAATACTTCACAAACTACACTGATTGAATCAACAGTTTCACAGAGATCTCAGTATAAATATTAAGATTGGAAATATCCTAGCCTTCACAAGATCAATATAAATGTTAGTTGACTTAATCTTTTTTTCTGTTTTCAGCAAACAGAATATTCCTAATAAGCAATCCTTTTTGGAAATGGTGATAATTCACCATTAAATTGTTAAATTCACAAGATATTAATACATTTTATTAATATTCAAGTAATTAAGCAACATTATTTGTAAAATCTATCCCACCCCACCAATCCCTCCCAGCATGTCACCTAATATTGTTCCTTCAATTTGGTGACTACTAAAAAAAATACATTATGAATGATCCAAGAATAGGCTAATTCAGTCAAAGGTTTTTATTGTCATCTCCCCCAAACCCTGGAACCTTTTCAAAGCCTTTATAATAAATGCTCTGCAGGTTTAAACTACATCAGGAATTGTGGGTTTTTAGCAGCATGAAGCAGATTAATTCCTCTGTAATAAACAACACTTTGGCCCTTCATCTTCCAATTATTATTTTTTTTGCCAGCATACACATAATAGTTAGGCTGAAAATTTGAGGCTAAAAGCTTATTTTAACAATGAGACATGCTGCTCTAAGTTATTTTTTTTAATGGACTAAGAGTTGGGAATGATTGCAAATAGATTGAGCAGATGGTCAGTCTTTTTTTCTCCTGGTAAAATTGATCACATATTTTATAATGCAAGACCTGAATGTAACCCATGCTATTCCTGAAAGGTGTTAGATAAAGCTAACACAGATCTACAGCTTTCCAAATAATTAATACTGGCCAGAATCAATATCATTAATACTATATGCTTTGAATTCCAACTTCATTCTGTTGTGTTTTGAGTTAAATCTCTTGGTAGTGGGACATTTAGGTCCCTTAAATATTATGAACAAATAGATACTAGATTACTATATATAGAATATTGTAAAATATTGTGTCCGATGGTCAATGTTGTCATCACAATTACTACAGTATTTTGCATCTGTATATCTTTGCACTTTTGCATCTTTGCAAAATTGCCCAACCACTGCAATTCTAATTAAGCTTACTTCATCATGTACATCCTCATTTTTAAAATGTTATTCATCTCCTTAATTTCTGTCCTTGTAGGCTATTCAAGAACAAATGAAAATCCATGGACAAGATCCAGTTTCTTTTCAAGATGTGAAGGTTAGAATTCTGATCAAAATGTATTTGTGTGCAATACTTACTGAACTTACTTTTGAAGTACTTCTCTGATAATTAGCAATATGGTTACATACATTGTATATTGGAATGTGCGTATCTTATGGTTATATAAATTTAATTGCACAAGCACAAATAATTTTCTTGGGATTCCATTGTAGCTATATTTGTTCGAATTACAATATATTTTAAAAAATAGTATGAACTTATACTATCTACTATTCAAGGTAATTATTTATTTAAATTTATTATAGTTTCCCACTCCCATAGATTCTGGGCAGCTTACAAATGCAAAATAGTGAAAACCATTACAAATATAACCACATAGGTAAAAGTACCTCGAGCATACCAACGCTGCCAGAAACATACAGGGAAGCAGAAATTACTGGAGGTGATTCCTCAGATATCCAGGCCCCCTGCCATAAAGGGCTTTGAAGATAATAACAAGCACCTTGAATTGCACCCAGAAACCAACTGGCAACCAATGCAGTTCACACACCAGTGAGGACAATAAGCATACTAAGAGGTGCCTGTTATTGCTTCCACAGTTTCATTTTGTAACACTTGTAGCTTCTGGATTGTCTTCAAGGGAAGACTCATGTAGAGTGCATTGTAGTAATCCAGTTGTAGAGTCCAGAATAGAACAGTGTAGGTAATCACTTCCACATAAAGGCTGAATTACTTTCATTGAGATTAGCTATCAGAATTTTGCAAATCTGGTTATGTAGTACCTCTTATCCCTTATACTTTTAATGAATTAAGGCATTTACCTAAGAAGCTTTCAACTGTTATCTCAATGGTCTGCAGTTAAAAAATTATCCTTTGTCACTTTGTTAATGCAGCTTATATATTTCCATCCACAGCTTCCTTATTTATTGCATATTAGTACACATTGTATTTGTGCTATGTAGTCTTCTATTCTTCTTATACCTTTTTGTAAGAACAAAAAGGTATAAGAAGGGAACATTTAGTTTAATTAAAGAACTTGTTTTTTATGGGCATATAACCTTATACCATGAGACTTTTATAGTAAATTGTTAAATTTTATTTTTTCTAGGATGAAATCTTTGATATGGTAAAACCTAAGGATCCTTACAAGATTTCACTTCAAGATTTAATTAATAGTAGTCAAGGAGACACAGTCACCAGTATTTTAATTGATCTTAATGGCTTCTGGACTTATGAAAACAGAGAAGGTTCTTGTGGCCAGTGATAATGACAGTACAACAGATCTTCTTGATACATGATTTAACAGTAATAGATTGTATTATTGGAGATATGCCCAACTGATACAGTGACTGCTTGAGGCTGAATAGCAAATTCACTGCACATTTCACTGAAGAGTCCATCTAACTCCCGATGGACATCTTTTTTTTAAAAAATGAAATGAACCTCACTTGAATTTTTAAAAAATGCTTACTAAGACCTGTTACTAAATATTAAAAAGAGCTGTTGGTAAATTATTTTTATTTAAATCATTTGTGAATTTATAGTAGCAAGCCATAATGCATTTAATCAAGTTATATCTTTTAGAAATTTTCTGAAATATTTCAGTTTTGTACTGTTGAATAACAAAATCCAAAATCTGTGTGTAATTAGAAACATTCAACCTAATTCTGGAAATTAACAAGTAAATAGTACCTGTCAGCTGGCCATATTGATAAAATCAAATAACACTGTCATTTCCATAGAAGACTAATATATTAAGCAGCTATGTGTATAAGTCAGTCTCCCCTAACCAGTTGTCATTCAGAAGTGTTGAACTTAGTTGTAGCAATATGGCTCTGTTATCTGTTTAGATCCCATATTAAAAAACGTTGGTATAAAATTACAAAATTACAAATCATGACAAGTTAAAATGCTTGATAATAATCAGGTATATATTGTCATTTTGCCTGTATTGGGTGCAGATTTTTAAACTAGGTTTTGAGCTTATTACATTCTAATTAAATTTTGGTTTCCCTAAGCTTTAAGGATGAGTGACACAATAAATCTAAGACTGGGTAAAGCGCTGTTATGAAATGTAAAATGATGGTGCATAAATAAGCAAGGATAAGTATGGTATATGAGTATGGCATGTTTTACAAACACACTGGAAGCCTTGAGTATCTAAATATGTAATAGCAATAAATAGAATTCATTTTTTAAAAAAGACTTGTCTTGTTAATTGTATACAACTGATTAAATCCTGCTAAACTCAGTGCAGATTAGATCTTGTAATCAGTTCCATAGGAAGAACATTATGGCACTGGTTTTGCTCTCAATATCAGATATCTAACATCAATGGTCAGTCCTGTAACAACATCCATGGATTCAACTGTCATTATAATTATATTAAATATACATTTTAATGCTTTTACAAGAAAAGAAACATCTCATTTGCAAATTCTGAAAAAATATTAAAAGGTAAGGCACAATGATTAGAAGAACCTCATAACAAACTCTTCCCTATTCATTATTGTAGGAACATTTCTGACTAGCAAAAATTAGAGCAAGGTAATCAGTTTATTAACTACATTGCCTTAGAATTTTTTAGATCCTGTACAGTGATTTGAATAATTATGTTACACATTTTATAGCCAACAACTGTATCATTTTGTAATCCAAAATGGATGCATATATTGAGAGAAAACTGTCCAAATATTTTAAAAAGTACTAAATGAGCAATATACTAGATGAGATTTCTCCCGATCAGATGACAATGAAGGCAAAAGCATATATTCTCTACCTTTTCATGTATTCTGTTAGTACTATATAGTGCATTGCAGTTTCTTTTAAATTTTTATTTCCAGCTAAATTTATACAAATGTATATTTTTAAGAAGAGACTCAAAGGGCAATGTAAACTACTGAAGTCATTACATCCAAAAAGTGCTTAGGGAGCAGAACAACTTTGCTGAATATATCCCATTATGCCACTTGCACACAATCCATTCAGCTCTGATCTCTATAAACTTCATGTTGCAGATGTTTTATGGATTGTCCTACAGAAAATTTCCATTTACAGTAGATTTTCAGTGTTTCTTAGGATGAAGAACTGGTTTTTAGTTTGAAAATTCACAATTGTCATAATAGATGGTTCTTCCTATTAAAAATAAATATTTCCGAGACATTACATTTTACATGTGATTGACTTCAGTTTTTAAGGGCAAAATAGTGATAGGTAACATGTATGAAACTATGAACATATAGTACTAATAAGTCATCATACTTCACAAACAGCACATTCATTTAAAATTTTGCTCAGTGTTTACATTCAACAATAATTCATCTAATATCGATATAGACTAAGCATCAACTCTTTGGAATAGTGGAATTTTTTTCTATCACATTTTGTAAAGCCTGAGATTTAATATCAACTGACTGATACTCTTTAGATCTTTCTTTGTCAGACCTGCAACACTTATCCTTTTATCAATTTTTAGATAAATTTTAAGAGCATTATTTACTTTAGCAAATATTAACAAAATCATATGAATTAGATGACTGCTGGACATTCATATAAACATGTGCAACAGTGCAATTAGACTAAATCACAAAGGTATTTATTTTCCAGTTAGTTTAAAATTTTCACCTAGCTTTCAGTAAGTAACGTTATACAAACAAAAGACTTTTCAACAAAAAGAAGCATAGTTATCAGTCCATAACTATCATGAAGGCACCAGGTGCTCAGGAAAGACCTTTTACTTCTGCATAGAAAGATCAAAATAGAACCCATTTATTTCCATTTTATAATAGGTGAAATAAATATATTGGTCTTTATTAGACAGAGATGGACTGAAGAAACTAATATTAATAACTCATGGCCATATTTTAAAATAAATTACATGCCATTAAACATGCAAAAAAGGACCAACAAATGTTTGGCAATTCAAGAAATGTTACTATATGTCATTCTAAGCAGACACTACAGCAAAATCTCGTTTACTTTCTACAACAGATTGGTCCTCTGCTTCACTTTCAAAATTGAGATTCATGAATGTACTACAGGCTGTATCCCTTGGCTGGGCTGTCTGAATAGCCATTCCTTCTTGGCTCTGCTTCTGTTGTTCTTGAAACCTCCTTTCTGCTTGCTCTGACAATTTGTTTTCTTCCTCCTCTTCCTCCTCCTACAAGAATCGATATATTTTACAATATGTTACTTCTCAACAAGCTTTAATCCTGTCAAATACTTTAAAATATGCATCACTGTTGCAATCTATTGTAAATGCTCTTTCAAAAAATGCCCAGAATTGTAGGTCAGAAAGTGTATCTGAAGCTAGGCTGCTCATTGATGATACAAGGTACAGAATTCATATGAGGCCTCACTGAATGAATCTGTCTGGTTCAGATCTGTAGGAGAAAATGCATCTGCTATTGAAAAAAACTCTACTTCTGGCACATAGGAAGGAATGTTCCTAGACTAGGAAACATCTTCCTGCAGGAATTCCATTTTACTCCCACTCTTTCATTGTGGCTTTAACTCTGAAATGTTTTCAGTATTCATTTTATGATAAATGTTAAATTAATGTGCATTTTCCTTTTGATTTTAAACTTACTAGCTACTCTTGAGTGTTTACCGAAGCAGAAAGATAGGTACAAATGAAATAAAACAATATTGGAACACTTTCACGGTTCAACCAAAATCATTCCAATATTGAATGAAATGAGAATACAACGGTCAGGGTTGTTAGCAGAAACAAAGACAACATCGAAAGTGTCTCTAAAATGGCATCTGCGCAAACCATTCTGGGTTTAAAATAGCTGTTTATACCTCTTCAAAAGCTGTGGGTCATACCCAAACGAAGCATGCAACTAAAACACTCCTAAGGAGAAGTGTTTGGAAGGGAAGGGAAGTAAGAATAGGGAAAAGCAATGATTACTGGGGATGGGGGGAGAGGTTGAGAAGAAAAGGAAATTATTGCAAAGTTGGGTGTTGGGCGAGCCAGTGAGCTCTGCCACACTGAGCATTCCTAGCAACAGCTAAGAGGATGGAGGAGAATGAAAAAGGATGGAGGGGGAGCAGATAAATGGAACATGCTTGCATTTATATCTGCTGCAGGAAAAGAAACCAGCCTTGCCCTACTTGCTCAATAAATCCTCCATGATGCCTGGGAATTTTGTTTCATCTTAAACTGAACAACAAAATGCCCTGGCTTTTATTCCTGGCAAATCACAGCTCATGCAGAATGATTCAGTAGCTGCAAGTGCTCTGTACTTTCTGTTTTGAAACAAACATCATCTGTGTACATTCCTACTGTGAAGCAATTAAATTAATAGTGCCATTTACAGAAAAACATTTTGCAATATCTATGCTGTTAAAAGGATTTTTTTAAAAAAAAGCATACCTCCTTTTTCATTCTGTAGTATTCATCTATGGCATATTGGTATTTTGGTGTACTGATGCCCAAAACAGAGGCTATCTTTTCACCAAGGAAATCGCACACTGAATAAATGAAATAAATGTGTTACGAATGCTCCAGATTAATTCTTGAAGATAGTTTCAATTAACATTCAGAGACCACTTTTACAATGTGAGAACTTTTAGACAAATACACAAATTCAAACATTTTATGAGCAAATTATAGTCATTCTCACAACATGATAGCCATGGTAGGGAATTATTAGCCATAAAATACCAATTTAGCAGAATGTGAGGCATTTAATTATCCAGGCACTCAAATGATACAACTATGTCTTTTTTCAGGGCAGATGGCACATTTCCAAAGGAAACTGGATTTCAGCTACTATTTTTTGTCTCTTAAGAATGCGTATGCTGCTTTTATAATGCCCTGAGGCATTCCCTTAAATTTGGGGAAAATAAACTTTTTCATGGCTACTGAAATACTTTTAAAAATCTTTTTCACCATCCGAAAAGTGCAGAAAGTTATTCACTAAGATCTCCAGAGTAGACAAGGGCACACATTTCAGCCCATTTTGGAGAGAGTTGAAAGGAGTGAGATTTTAAGAGGCAACAGGTGTATATTAAGGCTTATCCACTCAAAAAATAACAAATGTTAATCAACGTAAATAATGAAATAATACAGTGGTTATCATTCACTCTCCACAAGCTAACTGAAAAATGCAGTTTTTTCCTCAGCTTCCAAAATGCAAGAATAAAAAGGTCCAACCTAGGTAGTGGCTATTCCACAGTTCTACAACTGAAAAGCAATTTTTTCTGGCCTTAACTTCCTTCTTTAAAAATAGGTCACCATTGGCAGTTTCTCCCAGAAAACTCGGGCCAAATGTAGTTGGATCAGGTGACCCTGAGGACACAGATAAACATCCAAGTGGCCTCAACAATCTCAGAAAGAATGCAAATGACCAGCTGTCTGCAAGGAGTATAAATCCTTCCATTCCCCACCATTCAGTCAGAGTTGAAGACACTTCTTGGATGAGAAGTGAAACGTCTTCAAAGAAAAACAAAGTCCAGTTGCCTCTTGGAAAAAAGCACCTTTGGGATAACAATGACCTGGGTGACTAAGAATTAAGAAATTCTGACCTTGGAATTTTGTTTTGAGTATCAGATCTGAATGCAATACACCTCATAAACCTTTTACCCAAAAAGTAAATTGGGACTCAGAACTTATTCCAGATCTAGTGCAAATTATCCAATGAACTTCTAGAATAACCTGATTTTACTTCCATCTTTCTCAATTTTAATAATTAAAGAAGCAAAGCAGAAGGCATATTTATAGGAACTAAAGGGTAAATTTCACTGAAATATTTTTTCACACCAATATACAATTTACTCATGCCAACTTATGATGAACAGTAGGTATTGAAAAGTGCAGACTGAAGGGTTTTTGTTTTATAATCTGCTTCAATTTATTCTATGAAGACAAATAGCATTGAATGCCAATTTTAAACTTCAGTGAACACTGAATAGGCCTGGTGACTAAGGAAATTAGTGTTTTCAGAACTTCCTGAATGTCTTCTCTTGGCTAAAGAACAAAATTTAACAGTGCATGGCATTATTTCATCAATATTATTTCCCCTTCAAGAAACTTTGTTCAAGGACATCATTCAATCTCCCATGAATTTATATTACTATTACACTGGCTGACCTATGTCATTGGATTCTTATCAAGTTATTGTCTGTGTATGCACACGGAAACTGAACAAGCTCATACCTGAGAGTGTTGATGTGGCTACTCTTAGCATCTGAAACCACAAATAAGGACCCCATGTTAGTGTTGCCTGCAATAAAGAGTTAAATTGTTTATGCTACAAATTTTAAGAGAATTCTACTGTACTTCTTTCATTAATATCCCATGTTACCCTAGTATCAACAGTATCCATATTCCCATCTTGGCATCAATTAAATGCCGACATTTTCTGAATCAAGAAAATATGGATCTTAAAAGAAAATCATATTCATATTCAAATAATTTACACTTGTTGATTATGAGCATCAATTTCTACAAGGTGTAGAAATTAATATATATTAATTTCTTAATATATTTTTATTTTCTTCTGCTTTTATATCATGTTTCATACTGTTCTAGAGCAGTATTCCCAAACCTTTCCAAGTTGGGAGGAGGGGGAAGAGGGGATGTTTTTGTGCGAGGGGCAGGCTCGCATAAGTGGGGCTGAGCGCGCCGGGTTTGCCGCTTGTGAGTTGAGTTGCATGCACGCTCACACAACCTAGTTGTAAATAGCTCACAGCCTGGTAGGGAGCCATGGCCCACAGGTTGGGGACCCCTGTTTTAGAGTGGCGAACTAGAGAAGTTATTCAGAAGTAAGTAGGAGAAAGCTGTTACACAACATTCACAGTTGTGAACGTTGCCCCATTTTATGATTTTTGCCACAGTTGTTAAATGAATCACTGCAATTATTGAATAAGTAACACAGTTGTTAAGAGAATCTGGCTATGCATGTCAGAAGGTCACAAAAGGTGATCACATGACCCCAGGATACTGCAACCATCATAAAAATGAGTGGAGGGAAGTTGGAAGGCACTCTTACTCCCACTGCTTTATTGCTCACCCTTGGTCATTCTGTTTCTCTGTTTAGGTAAGGAAATATCTCTGAAACGATGACTGAATGGGGCATGAATTGTCTAGTTTGCAATAAACTTAGAAACACCTACTGGATCAACAGAAGGCAATAGGTCTTTTTTCTCTTGCTGCTCGTCATCTTCGTCTGTACTATATTCTTCCATGGTTTCACCACTTGCAAAATGGATAACTCTTCTTGGAATTTTCTTCTTTTTTCCCATGACACCAAGTTCCACATTCTCAAAACCTCTGTCTCCATTTGTATTTAGCTGTAATAGATATTACAGTATATATTGAGTCAATTTCTGTCAGCAATGGCATATCATTCATGGCTTGAAGACAGAAAAAGGTTCATTTTTCAAAGTGTAATTTTATTTTTGAAGCTGATTTAATTTTCTAGAGTAAACATAACATTGTGTAGGATTTCACATTGCCATAGATTGCTAAATGCCAACCAAAATTACAATTGGTTAATGTACTTTTGAGAATATTTTCAGGGAGTGTTTGTGTATTTCACAATATTACTGCGAGTTAAATTATTTTTATTTTGAATTTAATGTTAATCAATTTAGTACTGCTAGAACTATAATGAAACATTTTGGTCAAGGCTACCTCGTAATTTCTGACTAAATTGGAATTCAGATTAGAGATTGTAGAAGTCATAAGATACTCTACTGAAATTTGGCAGTTTAAAATCCAAGCTATGGGAAAACTTTCTTTTTATATAAATTATAAGCAAAAGCTACAATTTATATCTGGTACAATTAGAGATTCAAATACTTTGCAATTTCAGAGAGACATTGCTTTCAGCACCAATCCTACTATCTTCAAAGTTTTCCCTGGTCCCCAAAATAACAGAAGTAACTAGAAAACCAGATGTTGCAATTTTAAAAGGGAATTTAAATATATTGATTGCTGTTAACCAGCATTCTATTAAAAACTGAAAAAGATAAACCATCATAAAGATTATGACAAGAATAAGGGAAGGAAGTAAAACTTAAACTATGCTCCCAAAGAGAAAAAATAAAAATGAGGTTAGTTAAACATACTATAGCAATGCAATACTTATTGGATTATATAACACAAATTATCTTTGGCATCTGAAAACTATGGATAATAGACAAATGCATCCAAAATATAAGTAAAGCATGCTTGTTTCAATTTTAAAAGTCACTTCTAATACATCCATTATATGTACAGCAACTGTTGACATCCCTTTGCCAGGTTTGCACAATTAGCTGAAAGTCGAAACTGGTCTTCATTTAATAATTGAGCAGGTTGATTTGTAACAGGGATCTGCTTACAGAGTTACAAGAAATCAAAACAGTGAGTGTAAATAATATAATATCAAGGTAGCAGAAAAAAATCTGTCCATCTGTGTTACATAAATAAGCAATATTTATAAATATATTTATATGAAACATTGGTACTAGTAATGAATTCATCTAACAGTAAGGGATCATATACAGTACATTAAAGTCTTCACTAGTAATGAATTCATCTAACAGTAAGGGATCATATACAGTACATTAAAGTCTAAGCATTTCTAGATCTGCAGGCTTTGTAAATCAAGATTCAACTATATAATTTGTTTAAGCTTATGCACCTAGCTGCTAGCAATGGAAAATACATACTTAACTACTGGTTCTATTTTAAGGCCTAGTTATTGCTCTTAAACTAGGTCGTAAGTTATTGGCAAATTAGTACAATCTTGTTCTCTATAGCATAAAATAAAGAAGTTCCAGAATTAAAAAAAAAAGTTATTTAGATGTTTGAAAATATGGCATTAAAAAAAAACTGCCATATTACAAGACCTATACCATAACATATTGCCAACTTTTTATGAAAAGATGGATATAACAGTCATAGAACAACTTTCTATCTATGTTGCAATGTATTAGAAAGCAGACTGTTATTAAGCAACACTGCAATAGTAATAATAACTTCCCCCAGATTACCCTCCATGGTAATCCATACTGATACATTCATATTCATCATGCTGTTCTATTTTGAGATAGATAATGTTGGGCACAGCACAGAAAAATGATAAGCAGTAAGCAAAAAAAAATGAAGGTGGGATATAAGGGAGAGAAAAAATTAATTATATCTAGTTATGCCAGCATCATTTCTTGTACTTCTCTATAAATAAACTTTGTTTGTACTGCAAGCATATACTAGTTCTGACACTACCTTTTGTTCTTTAAACTTATTTTTTTCTCTGGAAGGCTTCATTAAATCCAACCAATCTTTATTTTAAAGTCTTTCCCTTCCACTCAACCAATTTATTCTTCCTTGATACTTGTCCTGTGACTTGATTTTTGTTTATTCTCTCTGTATGATCAGGCAATTTCAGGACACTTTTGTACCATTCACTTATTTGTTCTTCATTCTACTGTTTCTTATACACACAATATATATTCACGGTTCCTGAAGGCTGGTTTGAATGAGTGACAATAAGCTTCACCCTGGTAAGAGAGTGGCTATAGGTATACAGAGCCTCAGGATCTAGAGGCTTATTAGTTTTGGATGGGCTTGCATTACCCCAGACAGATCCTGAGTTCAACTTGGGGACTCTCCTAGACTTATGACTCCTGCTCAAAGAACAGGTGGCAGTCATGATTAGGAGTTCCTTTGTACAACTTCGTATACGGTGCCCTTTTCTGGATTGTGAGGCCCACTAATGCCTTCATCATCTCCTGCTTAAATTACTGTAGCACACTCTTCATGGAGTACTCTTGAAGAGAATTTGAAAACTGCAATTGGTCCAGAATGCTGCGGTGCATACAGTTTTGGAATCTCCTAGGGTAGCACATGTAACATCACTATTATATGAGTTGCAATGGCTGCCAATCTGCTTCCAAGTGCAATTCAAGGTGCTGGTTATCACCTTTAAAGCCCTCTACAGCATGGGTCCAATATATCTGCAGAAGAACCATCTTTCCCTAATGGGATTGGCCTATCCCATTCGTGCTGGCAGAAGGGCTCAACTGAGGATCCCATTAGCCAAGGAATTTTGGTTGGTGGGATCCAAGAGAAGAGCCTTTTCTGCCATGCTCCTGCCCTTGGAATATCTTGTCCCAGGAGGTGAAATCCGCCCACTCTTTTAGCCTTCAGGAAAAGCCTTAGAACTTGGCTATGCTGGTTTGCATGGAGTCCTGAAGCAGATGTTGTTGGCTGGAGGTGGTTGTGCAGCAATAGAGAAAGCACCAACACATGTCTGTTCCAAACTCTATAGTTTGATATTTTTTATAATTTATAGTTTGAATTTTTTAATATAATTTTAATGTTTTTATACATTTTTTTATCCTCAAGAAATGTTCTACCAAAGTACACAAATTCATCTATTTGTTCTAATCAGTTCCCCAAGAAGAGAGATTCCAGAAAAGAGCAAGAGACATACATGGGTAATGTTAGTTCTTTCTGGCCAACTCTTCCTCCTCCACCTCCTCTTTTATCTGTTGCATGACAAATTTTGGGAAGCTCCCTAAATTTGTATTATTTTATGCAAAATATTTTGATACCTGTGAGCCAATCTATATGCTACTATAACTCTCTTCTCTGTAAACTTGAACTGTGTGAAATGGTGCATAATACCGCAAAACATTTTGTACCTCAAATGAGTACAAAATGCATCCAAAATCCAAGGCACATGGCTCCAATGGAATTGAAATTTGGCAAATTTTATACAACATTTTATGAATAAAATTATCATAAAGCATTTTATGACATAATACAAAATGTCATAAAACATTTCCTGCAGTCAGCTCCTGTTGTTTGACAATGCTATACA
Source organism: Bungarus multicinctus (assembly GCA_023653725.1). NCBI lineage: Eukaryota > Metazoa > Chordata > Lepidosauria > Squamata > Elapidae > Bungarus > Bungarus multicinctus. Next base: position 117,666,900 of record CM042838.1, on the reverse strand, counting down.
GTTCAACATACAACTGAACATATTTTCAAGGCAGATACATATCTGAATATCTCCCTGAATTTTTCTCCCTAATGCAGTGAAAGCAATGCATTTAGTAGCTCTGCTATTGTTGAAGACACTGAGGAATCTGATAAGAAATGATGACCCAACAAGTCACAGGTTGTCTAGTCAATTATAAATGTAGGATGCAAAACAGAGGATGCAATTATAATAAACATTTACTACACCAAACAAACTTCCAAAAATTACAACATTCCCCCATGGACTGACAAGCAAGATTTCTCACTTGATCACAACATACAGAAAGTCCTCAACTTATGACCATAACTGGGCCCAAAATTTCTGTTGCTAAGCAAGGCAGTGGTTACTTGAGCTTCCCTATTTTATGACTTTTTTGCACTCTTATGAAGCAGATCACTGCAGTCATTAAGTGAATCTAGCTTTCCCCCATTGACTTTACTTGTAAGTTGGTTGCGAAGGTTACAAATAGTAATCACATAACCCTAGGACAGTGTAACTGTCATAAATACGTGCCAAATGCCTGCCTGAATGTGACCATGGGAATGCTGCAACAATCCTGTGAAAACAAGTAAACATCCAAGTGTTTCAATGACCCTCTAAAAGGATGCAAATGACCAGCTATCTGCAAGCAGGTGGAAATCCTCCCATTCCTAGCTATCCTGTCAGAGCTGAAGAAGCTTCTTGGATGAGAAGCAAAACTTCTTCAAAGAAAAATCAAGGAAGTCCAATTGCCTCCAGAAAAAAGCACCTTTGGGATAACCATGACCTGTCCTGGATGACTGAGGATCTCTACGGAATCCTGTGGAAACCAATCATGTCACTTTTTTTTCTGCTCCACTGTAACAATCACTAAATGAATGGTTTTAAGTGGAGAACTACCTGTACATTCTGACAGAAGAGATTAGTATTGGAAACTGAAAAAGGAACACCTGGAGGCATCAGGATAATTTGGAAGAAGCAGATCTTTCACAAATCAACTGCTAAATATCAAGCACGCCCGCATACACACACACACGTTATGTTTAGAAGCTTGGGTTATTTCTTTTTAAGCATCTTCACTTCCTCAAGCATTCCTGACCTGGAACTACATAACTGCTCCCAAAAAATGCCTGCCTGCCTGCCATGCAACACTGCACAACCTGCACAACCATCCTATATACCCGTCTCCTCCCCTTGGGTCCTTCTCCAGGCGTGTTGAGCTACAGCTCCCACCAACAGATGACAGGGGCTGTAGATACTTCAACATTTAACATATCCGGAAGGCAGAAGATCAATCGGTGCTCATTTTGCCGCGGTCTCAAAGCAGGGAGGATACCGCCCAGATAAGGGACAGAAAAGGTAGCCTCACTTCCGTCGCCCCTTGTCCCAGGAAAGGTTGAAGCGTGGCGGAGGAGCCACGGAAGGAAAGAACCAGGCGATCCGTGGATCCGGCACGGGTGGGGGGTGAGGGGAATGGAAAGGGACACTCACCTGTTCCTGATCCATGGCGTAAGCGGCGGCGGCGACTGGGGCGCAGTATAAGGAAAGAGCAGAGAGCCCCTGCTCCATAGTCCCCCCTCCCGTTTCCGACTGAGAGATCTTCCCCGCGACGATCGCGCCAGGCAGGCCAAGCCCTCCTCCGGGGCGGAGGCCCTGGGAAATGAGCTCACAGAGGCCGTTCGCCCCCCCACCCCACACACACATACACTCCCTCCGGTCACAGCCCCGTCTTGGTGGTTGCTAGGTGCCCTGGCGACAGGCGTCTGTCGAGCCAGAGGAGGTGGGCCCGCGCCGCTTGGTGACCGAGGGTGAGGGGGAGAGCCGGGCCTTCGTTCGGTGAAAGCACGACGAGGCACGTGACTGCCCCCGATCGGAACGTCGTACTGTAGCTATAAACCGGTTTCAGAAACTTTTCCGACGGGCACCAAAACACGGTGCAAATATCTCGACATCTTTCTCCCTCCACCCCGCCTTCATTTAAGGTTGCCGTCATCTTTCACCTGCCCGCACTTGAGACGGCTTCATCAAATTTTAAACCGAGTGGCAAGGCTACTAATAGTCTTAAAGCAAACCCTAAGAAGTGAAATTGCCATTTCCTATTGGCCATTTTAACTTACTGTGGACACTCCTGGATGCTGTCCTCACCTCTGCAATGGAAGAGTCCACATTTTTTTTGAATTTCAGATCTTCTCTGGCATAGATACTAATAACCAGAGTTTGTATCTTTCTACTGGCTGCTTGCCATGAAGCCATCAGATGTCTAGACTAGAAGTGAGATGTTACCTAATGTGGCTAATGAAATATCTGCAAGTAAACAACCAACTCAAGAGAGGACCAAGGACCCCTCATGTCTTACAAATTTGGATTTGAAAACCTCTGCTTAAAATTGTTGGATGAAACAATTCTTTCACTACGCAGCATCTCCCAATCTCACTTCTTTCTACTGATCTTTACCAGCTTGCAAAGAATATTTGCATATGTTGGATTTCTAGAAGCAAAATAAAAAATTAAAAGAATGTTCTATGTTTTGTAATATAAATTCCAGTTGTTAAGTCATACATATTTCCGTACTCAGACACAAGCCTTTGGAAATGGGAAAACCAAATGGATACAAATACAGGGCAGTCTGTATGTTAACCACAATTTTGTTTCCCTTTAGAAAATATGTGGGTGCAATATCATATCCACTCCATATTGAATAGAACAAAGTAGTATGCCTGTTAGCCACATGTGATAAGATGTAAACATACCAATTGCATTGTTGGACTTTTGCAATTTGCTAAATCAAAATCAATCAATACTATGAATTAGCATTTTTTTAATCCAGCTGGTATTGATTTTGAGGAAAGCCAAACAGCATTCTAAATTTATATCAAAGGATTTAGTCAAAGTTGTGTTCAAATGTTTTTGCTTTCTATATGGATGTGGTATTTTTATTGTGTGTGGATGTAAAAAAGAACAAAGCTATCATAATTTACCCTGGAAGTTAAACCTGAAAGTATAATTTATCTGAATACCCCCTGCAACAAATTTATAAAAAAGAACATTTGCTGGAGACATTGGCTTTTCCAAATTACCTGATAGCAAACTATCAGGAAATAAAACATATTTTATTATTGCTACCCAAACTTATCTCAAGGGAGGTTAAAACTGAGAAGATTGAAATTCATTCTTGAGGTACATGGTCAACAATATATAAACACTTCCTTGCAACAGACTTATTTCTAAAATCTGTTGTAAGCACAAAAATCAGCTCTTAAATTTACAACCAGGTAAGTTTATTTTACAATATATTTGTGACAAATTGGCATTGACCAAAGATCTGAATTGTTTACAAATATAACAGTTGCCATTTGAAACAATTAAAAAGTTCCTCTAAATATTAAATTTATACATGATTTATTTTTAAACAGGTCCAAGAAAATATTGAAACTGAAACATCAATAAACTGAAGTCAAACTAGAACCACTTTCTAGACCTAAAGACTGGAAAGTCTCCAAAGTGTATCATGCTGCATAGTTCTTCACAGCAGAAAAGGAGCTCTCATTCTTTTTAGAAATACTCCAGGAAATAATGGTCAATCAAGTCAGTTTAGTTTATTAAGGCTGCCTTTACATGTTATTGAATCCCATCATGCCTTTTATATTTCCAGCAGCACCCTGTTGAAACTGGCGCATCATTGACTGCAATCCTGCCATGCCACCTGTAATGAAATATTAAACTTAAATGTAGGCACCATTACAATTTTGGGCAAGACTTTTACATTTTTTATTTTAACATTCATATAAAAACTAAAAAATCAGGTCCATGCACCCCAAATTATTTTTCTACTGCTTCTTAAATATCAATCATTCATGTCGCACTCACTCCTTGATTCAAAAACAGCTGCAAAGAACATTTAGTGGAACAATAAAATGTCTGTGCAAACTAAAATGCATAAAGGTTTCTAAAAGTTTCAAGAGCTTGATAAACTCTTGTACATTTTTTGAATCCCAGACATTATGATACATAAAATGAAACAGGAAAAAAAAGAAACTGCTTTAAAAAGTAGATATGGTACATATTAAGAAAATAGAGAAAAATAAATGAAACCATAGCTGTGAGGAGGGGTTGTATCTAGCTCTCAAATAATCTAGTTGTTCTGAGATCTCAAATAATGCATAATATCATGACAATCTCAGATTATTTTATTTTCTGAAAAATATTTTTTTTCATTCCAGCATACTAAAATGTACTGCACCATAAATGTATTTTTGTCATAGCAAAATGGCTGAATTCAGTCTCTTGAGACATACAGCAGATAGTCTTTAAATATTTTATTAAACTGTTAGGAAGCAGTACCTTTCCAACCCATTCTTGCAGCAAGAAAATAAAAAATATAATTACCCATGTGATGAAGAACTCTAGGATCCATCATCTTTGCCATCTGTTGGTTCAGTTTTGCCATCTGGGATGGATTTACATTCTTTGACATATCACCTCCTTAAAACAAAGTAAAAGTGGAGAGGAGAAAAAAGAACAGTAATGGAGTATTTCAAAATACCACACCCAGAATAGCCCAAAGCACATACCCTGTTAGGGAGAAGTTTCCTGAAGAGGAGCTCCAGCACAACTTTGAAAGCTCGGATGATTAAACCTCTGACCATGGTGACCAACCCAGATTGGATCCTATAATATTATCCTGGGACATGTATATAGTATTCGCCTTCATTAATATGTCAAATTAGTAATGAAAATTCTCTTACGCCTCTTCCAATTGGTATCTGGCAGTGAAGCATTTTAAATATTCTGCAGGATTAAAATCAGGCTCACGGTCTGAGTGATTGCTAGAGATAGCAGTTCACACAAGTGATGTAAGCAAATATTGCAGCATTTCATGTGTTTAATATCAATAATGATAGTTTTCTGCAGAAATGTCATAAATGTGTGAAAATATTTTTCCTTCTGCAACAAATTTGGACAGATTAGCTGTCTTTGTTATTTCTAGAACTAACTCTATGTTTCTACTAAATATGTTAAGAGCTTTTCAAAAGTTACTTATACGTACCAAATTTTAATACAGTTACAAATGATAAATAAATTTCTAGAATTTATGGGTTACATCCATAAATGACTTATGTAGTAAGACTTCACATCTCTTTTTCCTTTCCATGTGCCTTTCAGTTAACCAATTTTTATTACAGTCACAGACCAGCATTACATGAATCTGCCCTGTGAAGGATACTTCAATCTTTTTGGGTAGATATGTGACAAGACCTGAGGGACAGTAACAAAGAAGACATTTATTCCACCACTAAATGCTGCTTTTCAGCAGATGGATAAGTTCTGAGTCTAGTATTAAGCAACTGAGTCAATCCAAAATGCCCAATACAAGTAGTCCTCTACTTACAACCACAACCAAGCCTAAAATTTCTGTTGCTAAGCAAAACAGTTGTTAAATGAGTTTCGTTCCATTGTATGACCTTTCTTGCCACATTGGTTCAATGAATCACTGCAGTTGTTAAGTTAGTAACGTGGTTGTTAAGTGAATCTGGCTTCCCCATTGATAGCTGGTCAGAAGGTCGCAAAAGGTGATCACATGATCCTGGGACATTGCAACTGTTATAAATGTGAACCAGTTTCTAAGCATCCAAATTTAGATCATACGGATGCAATAATCATAAGTGTGAAAAATGACCACTTTTTCAATGCTGTAACTTTGAACTCAACAAATGTTTTAAGTCAAGAACTATCTGTACAGTATATGCAGGTATAGTAGATATTCAAAATATGCATTGATTCTTACCTTTAAAAAGTCCTTTAATGCCTCCCATCTTTTTCACCATTTGTGCAAATTTTGTGTACTGCGTCAGGAGTTCTTGAACATCTCTAGTTGAAACACCAGAACCTCTTGCAACTCTTTGGATTCTTCCTGGTTGCTTACTGAAAACTTTGGCTCCATCTGTACTATCTAGTTCTTTAATTAAGAGAAGCCATGGATAATAGTGTTAAAAAGTCGAGATGTCAATTTACAGATTTTCTAAAAAATATATAATTTCTCTCAAAATTCTGTACCCGACTGGTACTGTTTTATACCTTATATAAGCCACAAACCATTTTTAGAAATGAAGCAAATACTATAGATCAATATAAGGAATAGGGTTGTAATTAAATCTGCTGAAGAATCTATATCTTCTGTTTGAAGAAAGTTAAAGCATCGGTTGGGATTTAATTTGTATTAGTGAAGCACCTAATAATGAAAGATCATTATCAGAGAAAATTGATACCCTATTCCTTTTCTCCAGAAAGAAGTCTATACACAGGTTGGTTCCCCCAATAAACAAAGGACCCTTCTAGTCATAGAAGGGAAAATCTGAATCCTGTTCAATGTTTAAATCATAATGAATCGCAAAATGAAAAATATACATATATATGTTCTGGATTTTTCATTATTCTGACAACAGCATAAACAAGTTTCAACCTTTGTAATTCAGTTATGCTAGAAATGTTACCTTGATCATTCATACTGTCCATTATCGTCATCAGTTTTTTTAGCCGTGCCATTGATTCCTGTTCATTGCCTTTACTCATGAAATCTGTTCCAAAACCAGGGATCATACCCTATAATAATTTCAAAAAAAGTGTTAAAAGCCACTTCAAAGTGAATATTAATACACTGTGGTTTTTAGATAACGAATCTTATTATAGTTACCAATATTTGACTGAAGGGCCCCATTTTCATGATGTTTTGGAACTGCTCATACATATCCCTCAATGTGAATTGACCTGAATGGTTAAACATTAAATTGTAATTATTAAACTTGTACATTGTAAATCAGATGGTTCAACCCATCTTTCAAAACAAAATGGACAACAGAATTAAACTGCCAAACACTGCTATATTATCAAAGTTTGGGGCATCGCTTACCATGTTTTAGTTTCTCAATGAGAGCCTCATTGTCATCTAATTTCAATTCATTGACTTTATCTATCAATCCTTCAATATCTCCCATGCCTGTAATATAAAATATACTTCTTTAACAATTGAAGCGATCCAGTACGATTCAGAAAAAATATTAAATTTAGCAATTAATTTTTTGCAGTGAGCAATACATACCAAGAAGTTTACTGATAAAAGGCTGCGTTTTAAAAGGTTCAAAATCGTCTATATGTTCGCCAGTTCCAATAAAAATGATTGGACTTTTAGTTGCAGCAACTCTGTAGCGAAACACAGGCCGCAAAAGGAAACATTTAAGAAAGGAATAGCATATACCTCTTGTGCATTAAGTTTTTCAAATTTGAAGTATTTGCTCAACCCTGATAGTTTAAAAACTCAATTTTTCCTCCCTCTATCAACAAAATACAGCAAGCGGTGAAGAGACAATAGTTGTTCTTCATGCTTCAATTTCCACAAAAAGCAAAGCTAAAAGAGATGAAAAGTCTATCATATGCAAGATCAACCCTGTCTTTTCAGAACTCTTTATTTTATGCAGCTGTTTACAAGCATCATAATGTTGCTTGGCCCATTATTAAGTAAAAAATACTTACGCACTCAATGCTCCACCTCCCTTGGCATGACCATCAAGTTTTGTCACAATTACAGAAGCAACATCAACTTTATCTTTGAAAGCCTTTGCTTGAGCTTCACAGGCTTGACCAATAGAGGCATCCATCACATATACTATATTATCTGGTTGCTGGAAGCAATGACACAAACAAAGGGAAACAGAAATTAGGAGCTCTTATCCTTGCTCCACTTCAAAGTTGTAATAAACTGTAGGTCATGTTAAACATCTAACAGTGGTATACTCTGTTCATTCAGAGAGATGACAATGATTTGCTTCATGAAAATACACATTTGTTCTAAATTTCAATTATTTCAATGTAATAATCAAATCTCAAGCAAATTTCATTTGGGAAGCACATTCCATGTAGTAAATAAATCCAATATTCAATCCTTTGTGTCTTCAGATGGGGGGAGAGGGGAACTCCTTGCCTCCATCCTGGAGAGCTACTGCCAGTTGTTGTAGGTGATTTGACCTAAATAAAACATTTATCTAATTCAAATTTTGGTTCTATTTTTAATTTTTAGAAAAATGGAAATCCTACTTTGTGTTTGTGTGTTCACAGTACATTTTACTCTACAGGTAGTTCTTGCTTATAGATCTTGGCTGTCAAACTTGTGGCCCATAGTCCAGATGTGTAACTCACTGGCCACAGCCATGCCCGGTTTAGCGAAGGGGAAGGAAAGTCATGATATATCATGTGACACCACCATGAGTTTGACACCCCTGTTATAGACAAATCTCTTAGTGACTGTTCGAAATTACAATGGATCTCAAAAAGGTATTACAACCCAGATTCAAAGTTCTGATGTCTACTGTCCTCTCACAGTTACATGATCGTATTTTGGACATTTGTGGCTGTTTGCATCATCCTGTGGTCAGGTGACTACAATTTACAACATTTTTTTTTTTGCCAGAAACTTACCAGAAGTAAACACCAATTTGTGAACAATGGATTTGCTTAATCACCATGGCATTACTTAATGACCACTGCAACAACATGTTGTAAAATTAGGATGGTTACACAATGACCCACTTAATGATCACCCTCCCCCTGCAATTTCAGGCTCAATTGCAGTAATAAGTCAAGTACCTTATACATTAGCAGTCTTCATACATTTATAGTAGCATTAGTATAATGAGTTCTGTGTTAGCCTTTGAAGAGTGGCCATTTTGAATGAGTTAGTTTCTTTACAACTGTTCCAAATTCAAATTCAAATAGAAATGAAATGTTAATCCTTTGAGCCCATTTTGTAGTCCCACTGAATGCAGATGATGAGTTGGGTAGCATATATATTTAGTCATTAATTGGTTAGATATGCTTATAAACAAAATGCATTATGTGCATATTTTACATCTGTATATATTGAAGATCTTACTATATAATTTTAGAACAGGAAATGATTCTATAATTTCCTGATAAAAGAATTGAAAATACATTTCCAATTCAAAATAGCCTATTGGCCATATCCAAATGGGCTTTCATTCATGTATCAAGATTTCTTTCCTCCATTTCATACCAATCCAAATCTGTTCCAAAAACCCATTATTTTTCTAGAACAGATTTGTGAGGCACACTGGCAAATGTTTAGCAACAGATACTATATTTTCTTACCATTGAAGAAGCATTGTACAGTTTGTCAATTCTAGAATAACTTTCATTCAGCATTATCCAAACAAAACTTACTATAGCATTAGCAACTTGTAGCATTTCTTCAAACAAAGAGTCTTCCTGCTTGTGACGACCACTTGTGTCAACTATTATTATCTCAAAGTTTTCATTCTTAAATTTGTCTACTCCTTCTGAAGCAATAATTACAGGATCCATCTCTGTGTAACTAGTTAAAAGAAAAATGCATACTTAAAATAATATGAAGTTATAAAATTACTCAGAAGCAGGTGATGAGCTACATAATGGGGAAAACATGTTTCATCACTATAGGCAAGGAAGAAGGGAGGGGGGGATCCATCATGTCGTGGTCGGAGATCAGACAGCTTAGGCCAGTGATGATGAACTTTTTGGGCACCGAGTGCCCAAAGTGCGCACGCAAGCCCAAAATGCAAGGTGTCCCCCACGCATGCACCTACTCCTGTGCATGCACCCGCATCCCTGTGCATGTGCCCCACCCAACGCATGCAGAGACAAAAGATCAGTTAATCAGTGGGAGGCACGCACACGTGTGGTGGAGCTAAGCTGGGGCGATGGCGCGCGTGCCCACAAAGAGGGCTCTGCGTGCCACCTGTGGCATGTATGCCAAAGGTTCGCCACCACTGGCTTAAGTTCATTGTACCAGTCAAGAATTACCAAGGAACATATTCTGAATGCCTCATTAGTTACCTCTATCTCTACTCTTATTTCTATTTCTATTAATAAGCTGATAATCAAGACTAATTTAATTAAATGAAGAATTCCAATAAATTTCATTGATTATTTTACAATTTTTTATTACATAAATCAATGTGTATTTATGGCTGGGTGGACATGGCCAGCTCAACGTCATTCATATTGGGAGTGCTTATGGTGACCTGAGCACTCTGCCAGAGAAAATGGAACTCGGGAGAGCCATGCGCAGCCCTCCTGAACTCTGTTTTTGCTGGCAGAGGCACCACTGGCCAGTCCTTTGCTGTTTCCAGGGTGGCCCCATGGGCCAGATCTAAGCACCTTGAGTTTGACACCCCTGCATTAGAATGTGCTGTTTCAAGCATAAGACTGAAGTTCTGAGCATGAAATGGGGTAATTTCAAGCTCAAAAACTTTTCAAACCATTTTGAGAATGCTCAAACAAACCTGCACAAGTTTAGAATGATTTATGTTTTGTGGAATTATATCTTTGAAACAATTTGAAATCAAATATCACTGCATTGTGGTAGTAAGAAAGGACTTGACAATAAAACTGAGTTTTGCTCTTTTGAAACAATGTATCAAATGATTTTTTTGTATTTTTTTTCATAGACAAGCAGATAACAGATATTGGATATTTTTCAAATTATGAATGTTCACTATTCATTTGCTTCTTTAACTAAATAATTTAGTTTAACTCCAAAATGTCTGATATATATTGGTACACAGATAAGCACATACACAAATTTAAGAATGCTTCACATAAATATGGAATATGATGTCCATTCCTTATTCCAGAGAAACTGCTGAGCTTGATAAACAGAGGTATTTTAAACTGTGATATACACAAATTAATTTACTTCAGTTTAAGACACTTTGCTATTAAACTTTTTGAAGATGTCTGATAAATATTAACCAAGACAATATCATAATAAAGTTCTAGCTTTATCCAACTCTATGTAGTGAACTTCTATAGAGACTATCTCAAAACTAGATAATCAATGTTTATATTTATTAGGCACTATACATACCTCCCATAAAATGGAATTCTTGCTTTTGTGGCATTCTGTTTTAACTGATCAAAAGCACCTAGAGAATACAAATATTTTTAGCCATCTAGGACATACACTTCTATCAAAAATGAAGTAACTAAAAGTAATTAAACAATGTACCTGCTCTGTAAGTGTCTGCACATATCAAACATGTCTTCCAGCCTTTCTTTTGGTAATAATATGCCAACTGTTAATTTAAACAAAAACAAGACATAATCTGATAAGCTATTATTAAAAACACTTTTTTTGTTTTCATTCATTTGAAGTTGCTTATACAAAGACTGAAATATCTATCCTCTATCAGCTTCTTTAAGGTACAGCCAATTACGGAGCTATAGAACTAGTCTGTTTACTACCAACTATTTATTGTTCTCATGCTCTACCATGGTCCTTTTATCTTGTCAACCTTGCCAACTTGTAATACAAGCAAAGTTTTTGTATTTTGTTAAAAGCATCTAATAAATTATAGATATCTGGATTACAAAAGTCTTTCAGTAAAATCTGACGTATTTATTACACATGGCCAATGAACTATGTAGAAGTTGGTCTGCATCATCAGCTATGTATCATACTGAATTGGAAATCATACGGTTCATAACATTTTCAAATTTAAAAAGAATAGCTTTGGAAGGAGATAACAAAAATGTAATATGGACCATAGTGGAATACATGATACCTTTGAGCACGAGGTTGTTTTGCCACTTCCTTGCAAGCCTACAAACATGATGATATTTTGTTTTCCTTTTGTGGGTGTCCAAGCTTTGACTCCAGGATCTACAAGCTGTAAGATAAAATGCATCATAATTTCCAGAATCACAAAATATTTACAAAATCTTTGGGTTTTGTTTTGTATATTTTATATTGCGTATTTTCCAGTATCACTTTTTCTGCTCAGTTCCGAAAGTCAGAAATTAAGATTATATTATCCTACTTCCTGCTTCAATAACGTACAACCAGAGAGCAATGGAATAATGAACACCTCTGCCCCACAGGACACTTCCAGTCCTTCACACTCCTCGATATTACATTGATGCTAATGGCAATGCCTTTAAGATGCAAAATAGATTGCCTTCTTTCTTCTCTTCTTTGTCGTTAATAATTTCCGTAAAAGAGATAAGATGCCAATACTGTATAACATTGACCAGAAGCCAATTTAAGAAAATCAGTTCAATAGCAAGCCTTATTAATATTATGCATATCCCATAATTGCAACAGACTCATTTTAAATTCACATAGATTTATGAGATTGATAAGAGGGCTTGGCTGGATATTCAATTAAGAGAATAAGAATGCCTAGAATGTTTGCCTGTATTACAGCTATAGGTTAGAAACCAATACCTTAATTTTACCTTAACAAGTTCTTTAAAGACGGCATGTTGGATCATTTTTCTTTTGTTAAGTCCAGAAGCCATTTCTTCAAGGTCAATAGCAGATCTATGTTTGGAAAAAGGGGAAAATTATTAAAAGATGACTTCAATGCCCCACTGAACTAATGTAAGTTATGTTCCACTATTATACTGAGGATCTGGGGTAGGTACTCAATATAGAGTAAACTATGCCCTTCCTTAAAAATCCCTGAATATTTATTTTATTATTTCATATGATGGTAATTTTTGTCAAATAAGACAAAAATGTTCCTACAAATCAAAATCAATTTCTGATCACTACAAAATCCATGTAATTTTATGGCAACAATACAGAATTGGTTGGCTACTGCTTCTTCCAGCAGAGATTTCAACTTCCTACCGTAGCCTACAGTCCTAGAGTTTTCTGACAACCTCTCATCCCACTCCCTAGTTTTTGGTATAATTCAACCAGTGTTTTCTAAACTTAACAACTTTAAGATGTGTGGATTTCTACTTCCAAAATTCTCTAGCCACCATCCTTTTCTTTTTTTCAGTGTAAGCATTATTGCTTAAGTGAATCTCACTGTACTTTGTATTCCAGCTTCCTGTTTATTTTTCCTCCAGAAGATTGGCCCAATGTACAACGAATCTTATCTCTTGTCTTCTTTCTCAAGGAAGCATTCTGATTTTTAATATTAGTTTTAGATACTACGGTTATCCTTCTTGAAATTTCATAAGTACTGTTTTGCAACATGTATAAAACATTAGGAAAAATATACAGGTAGACCTCACAATAGCACATTTAATGACTGTTCAAAGTTACAATGCACAGAAAAAAGTAACTTATGACCATTTTTCACACTTAGATCATTGCAGTATCTTCATGGTCATGTGATAAAATTCAGATACTTAGAAACTGACTCATATTTATGACGGTTGCAGTGTCCCAGTGTCATGTGATCACTTTTTACAACCTTCTGACAAGCAAAGTCAATGGGAAAGCCAGATTCTCTTAATAATCAACTTAGCAACTATAGCGATTCACTTAACAACTCTGGCAACAAAGGTCATAAAATGGGGTAAAATTAATTTAACAAATGTCTTGTTTAGCAATAGAAATTTTGGACTCAATTGTGGTTGTAAGTCGAAAACTTCCTGTACAGTAAATAAAAAAACAATTGTTCAGCTGAACATAATTATTTTATATAAAATTGTATCTACGTAAAATTATATAAAATTAAATAAGTTATTTAAATAACATAATTATTTAATTTATATAAAATTGAACTTATTAGTCACAGCAATTCAAAACTTTAGACGTCCCCCCTTTTAGAGTGGTAACACTAGCAATATAACACTAACAATATAAACTTAACACTTCGACATAAAGATAAAACAACATTATTCTTACTTGACTTGGTTCACTTACTTGACATTTTCTCTTAGTTGTTTCACCAGCTTAATGTTTACATCAGCTTCCAATAATGCCGTACAAACTTCTTTTAGCATAGCATTTAAAACCTGTATGGGCAGAAGGCAATACAAAAAATGTTGCTATGCAATTTATCTATAATTTAATGTTCACAATTTATCTTTCCAACCAACATTTTAGATTAATATTTACTGGTTGAAAAATAATTCAGAAAACGATGAAATTTCATATGGTTGAGCATGGTAGACATAGAGGATTGAGAAATAGATAAAAATTTAAAAAGAAATTAATGCATAAGAAATAATAATATTATGAATATCCCTACTATAACCACTACTTAGCAAATGGCACCAATTCACTGAATTTTATCCATTGAATTTCACATTATGATGTATGGAATCCTTACCATATTACTTTAATATAGGGGTCTTTTCTATCAAACCCAAACTAATTTTTTTTTTCTTGTAGCTGCCTTTATTATATCTCATATGGAAAATTTACCTACCTCTTCATTGATAATGGTAGCATTGCTCAGGGAGCGTAATGCTGAGGTAATTTTTCTCCCAAGATCTGCTAAAACCATCTTGACAATAGATTATGCTCAAATACGACCTGTAAAAAGACATTATAATATTGCTGAAATTATTCTTCACAAGCTACAGTTTATCCTTCATATAATAATCATATAATAATATAATAATCAGTAATTAGTAGAGAGACAGTTGTTCACTAAGCCTGTTCTCCTGAGATTTCAAGGCTCACTTTTCCAGTCCCCAAAGATTTTATGGTGTGTTAGGAGACTGGAATAGTGACTTTTGAGACTTCAGTCCCCAAACATTCCATAAAATCATTGGGAAAATTGGAAGAAGTACAGATCATCCTCTTTATCATCATTGCCATCATCCCATTTTTCATTCAACCAGCTGGATTCATCTCTTGTTAAAAACTTTTCAATAAAAAAGAGCACCACTCTTTTGAGGACTAAAATAAATGTAAACTAAGATTGCAATTGTATTTTAATGAGTTTATTATCTGTATTAGAAATTATGTATTTAGATTTAATATTGGTCCTGTTCAATCAGTGGGGAAAGGGAGATACAACAGATAGATATACATAGATATAGATATAAAACAAACAGATTACAAGGCCTACACAGCTGTACTATCCATTAAATCTTGGCTCTAGAGATATCAAAGAAACCACTGCAATAATTTTCTATGGAATATATAGAAAATATTATTATTCACGCATGAAACCTTAAAAAGAAGCAAACACATCAGCCATAGCCCTTTTTCCAGGGTTGCCACATAGTTATCTATATTTCCAAGAGAAAGATTGGAAATTCAAACAGTGCTCAGTAGAGGCTATCTCTCATAAAACATAATTAATGAAAAGATAGAAACCTAATTGTTTTCCACCGTTGCTTGGTTCTGTCTTCTGATTTGTAGAAATATAGCAAATATAGCCCTTCCTGATCCTGTAAAATACTCTGAAAATATACCATAGGAGTTTATTACAGGAAATCAAAACTGCTTGCGTTCTGACTTAGCCATAAAAAAGCACCATATAGTGCACATAACTGAGGTTCTGCCTCCTTTCACAAACCATAAAGTCGCCTTGAGCAGGATGGGTGGCAAACAAATTTAATACAATGCTCTATTCTTGTTAATATAACATATCTTGAGTATTATGAATTATGACTTCTCAGAACAAAAGTTATCCAATAGTAACTATATACCGTGTTTCTCACAAAACAAGGCCAGGTCTTAATTTTTTTTGACCCCCGAAAAAAACGGCTAGGACGTCTTTTCGGGGGTGAATTAATTTCTCTCCCCCCCATCAGCAGGTGGGCGGCAGATGTGTTCCCGCCAGCGCGGCAGAAACGCTTCCACGTTTCCGCCGGCGCTGCTACTGTTGCCGTGCCGGCGGAAACGTAGAAAGTGTTTCCGCCGGCATGGAAAGCGTTTCTGCCGCCGCTCGGGTGTGCGCGGGGGGATGTCCTTGTTTTGCGAGGTAAACGGCGGTGGCGCCGCGGCGGCATTGTTTGCTTTTCTCTCGTGGCGGGCGTGGAAAATGGTGTGGGGGAAGCCGCGGAGCTGAAGATGGAACCCAGAGCCGGAGAGTTTGCAAGCCGTCCAAGCATGTCACGTAGAGGGGAGTTTGTGGACATTTCCCCCACACCATTTTCCACGCCCACCACGAGAGTAAAGCAAACAATGCCGCTGCGGCGCCACCGTTGTTTACCTCACAAAACAAGGACATCCCCTCGCACCCCGCGCCCGGCCGCTGCTGAGAACAAAGCTACGGAAGCCCAAAGAGCAAGAGAGATGAAGGCCACCACCGACCCCTTTTGGAGGGCAAAGAGAAAAGCGGAAAAGCGACTGGGGAAAAAAAATTAGGTCTGGAAGCAGGGAGACCGAGAATCTTTGGCCGAAAAGTGGCGCCACGAGGCAGGTGCCGTGGACGGGAAGCTGCCGGCTGGTCGCCCGTGGAAAAAAGGCTTCAGGACGCCCTGACCTTAAGAGGCAATAGCCGGAGAGCGCCGAAATGTCTGTCGGCGGGCTCTTTCCCGGCCCACAGAAACGCAAACGCGGTATTATCCGCGTGGGCTTTGGGAGGTTTTAATGCGCGTCTCCCATCCATTTAGGGGGAGAGGGCGAACTCCTCCGCTGCTCCGAGGAAGGGCAGCGGAGATGGGCTTCCTTCCCTGGGTGGGGTGGAGGGAGAAGGGGAGGAGGAAGAGGCCCGGGGGAAGCGGTCCTGTCACACAGGAGGCTTCCGCAAACACCCGAGCAGCGGCAGAAATGGTTCCACGTTTCCGCCGGCGCTGCTGCTGTTCTCGTGCCGACAGGAACTGTGGAAACCATGGAGGCAGTTCCCCCACCCGAGAAGCAGCAGTAACGCTTCTACACTTCCTGCTGGCGCGAGAACAGCGGCAGCGCCGCACAGGGCACTGTTAAAGGAAAGTTTCCCCCCTCCCGCATGTTTTAACCCCCCGCCCTCCTCCCCCAGCATGTTTTAACCCCCGGCCTCCCCTCCCCAGCATGTTTTAACCCCCGGCCTCCCCCCCAGCATGTTTAAACTAGGCCTAAATTTGGGGGGAGGGGCTTAATTTCATTTCATGCCTAGAAAATGCCATTTCATGCTGGGTCTTCCTATTGGTGGAGGCCGTATTGTTGGAGAAACACGGTAATAACAATTTTCATCTTCAATATAAGAAATTGATGCTACACCTGCACTGTTGGCAATTTAAGAGGTAGACTACATTGGTTAAATTGGCAGCTTTTCCTTCTAGTTTCAAATTTAACTTATGTACTTTATATATTCATTCAATTTATATGGCTACCCAGGCAGTCCAGTAAATAAACCAGCCTTCAACTGTTAGGAGCTTTAATCAGCACTTTAAATTATACTCAGAAGCTTACTGGGAATCAGTGCCGCTTGTATTGCTTTAATATGATTCCCACCACCTACTGTAGTTCTGAAGTGCAGTTACTGGAGAATCTCTTTCTATCCTCAGTAAGAAAACTATGGAGAATATGTCAAATTATTCACTTCATTTGGTTAAAATAATTTGACATCAATATATGTCAGTTTAAAGGGAAGAAAAGTTCCCATTTCATCAGAATTTGTAATTCCAAATATGTAATCCAGCATTTGCTGATCATACTTTTGTGGAAAGAAAGTTACTACCTCCCTGGGTTATTTGTCATAATAACATTTATGACTTTATATCTTGTTAACTGATAGCCTTTTGATACCTGCAAACTTTCATTAAACAAATATGAGGTTGCTCATCTAACTGAATAAGTAATCATTAGAATTCCTTAATTAACTGGAAAAGACTAGAAGGAACTATAGAGAAAAAAATGAAATCAGAATAACTAAATTTCAGCTATAATTCTGTAACACTTTTAATTAATAGGCTTCAATGCAAGCAAGCACTCTTACAATTACGCTGCTAATTATATCAAGCAATATGTGGAAGGGAACCTGTTCTATTTGCAATTAGTTTAGTTTAATTTATTGTCATTGCACCTCCTACAATAAAATCAAACACTATCTTCAGTGCACATCATGACCATGACCATGAAAATAAACACAAACACACATCCTTCTTCACCCTCCACACATTGAACCGAAACACCGCACCAATACTGCACTATACAGCAGAATTCAAAAGAGCTACTGCCCTGGGAAAGAAGCTGTTTTTCAGCCTATTTGTCCTTGTTTTTATTATTTTGTACCATCTGCCAGACACTATTTACTGTTACTATTTTGTGAGCTGCTTTAGGAGATGAGATATAGTTTAAATTCCCATTTTACTCATTTACAGGATAATTTAAACTAGCCACACATATAACAATAATAAACAATTTCAGATTATCTGCATCGTTGCTCTAAACTTCCTGAATTCCAAACTTCCTGAATTCAACAATTAGGATGGAACAATTTGACCGTGTGACAGCAATTTGTTTAAAAAAACTTGAATCTTTACAAGAAAAAAAATTGTAACACTTATAAAATATTGCAACACAAGTATTGGATGCATCTGAACAGAAATCATAATAAGCAAGTAAAACTCAAAATGCTTATAATTGCATAAACATTGAAATTTAAACTCAGTTTAGCATACCCTGTGTAGTGCAATCCTAGTCTGTGTACTTACTGTATATCCCACTATATTATAAACGATCAAAAAAAGTAATTGGATAAATCATGGTTAAGACGGTATACTGAATAACAGCCCAGACCAGTTTCTGATCATCAGTTTAGACACAAATATAAAAGGAGAGAATATTCAATTTTTTTTAAAAGGACTACTATATACCTGGCTGTAGTAAGAAAAGCATCCAGATTACTTGATAGGCACCGAAGATTTCAATTACCCCCCCGAAGAGGCTTCTTGATCCGGTTCAGCCAGTGCAACTTGTGGCATCTCTGCAAAAGCAGGACCTACATTTTTAACTTCACGGGATAGCAGCACCTGTGCTTCCCCCTCCGCCCAAAGCTTTGAAATGTGTACCTATGCAAAGGGGTAACCTGAAACAGTCTGGAGAGGTCTCACATTTGCGGACTCGGGTTACCGAAAAGCGACCAGCCTTCCAATACAAACCTTACCGAGAAACGAAGCGGCGGCCTAATCTGGCCCCGCTCTGAAAGCCACACAACAGTCCGGGTCTCTTAGGGGGTCCCTCAGAAAGCCGCTAAACCAGACCCGACCCAGGAATCGGCCCCGATCCCTCTCCGGCATCCAGACAACTAGGAAGAGTGTCACGTCACCACTAAACAAATCAGCTAGTTATCACCCTTCACCCATGGCAAATTCTGCTTCCGGGTCATCTGTGAGAAACGTCCCCTTTGAGGAGGGAGTAAAATATAAACAGATGTACAAAAAGGAAGAGGTGCGCGTTGGCTTCAGTTTCCGAGTACATATCTCTTAGTTAAAAACGGTTGTAACTGTACATCCGTATGAATCAGGGGTCTCCCAACTTGGCAATTTTAAGACTTGTGGAATTCAACTCCCAGAATTCCCAGCTGGGAGTTGAAGTCCACAAATCTTAAAGTTGCCAAACTTGGAGACCGTTGGATATATTTGAAACAGTCTATATTTTGTTGTAGCGTTTTGCAAAAACGATTTGTATCTATCTGATCAAGCAGTGCCTCACAATAATTTTAAGATAAGTGGACTTCAACTCCCAAAATTCCCCAGCCAGGTTGGGGAATTCTGAGAAGTGAAGTTCACCTATCTTAAGAAACAGCTGCAGTTGAGAAACATTGTCCAAAACATAAGGAGGAAAAGGAGTAAGGACTGTTGAAGTCAAGGAGCCAATTTCTATCTAAATTACATAAACTTCCGCAAAACTATGTTTCTGACCCAGATTCATAAGGATGATTTTTTAAAAAATCTTTTAGCATAATTTAAAGGTAACATTCAACTTGCTAAGTTTGGCTCTCTCTTTTTTTTTGCCAGCGACAAGCTGCACCGCGAGATAAAACCAATGATAAATAAATCAACATCGTTGCAATCATTACGCCAAGAGCTGCATTCAAAACCAGCAAAATTATTCATCGCCACACAAAACGAGGCGCGGACGCGGCTCTTTAAAACAAAAGAGGAGGAATACCAGGAAGTTCCGGGAAGACTCATTATATTCATAATGCCTAGAGCAAGGGAAAAATAAAACGACTCTGCGCATGCGTTTAAGGCCGAGCGGTACGAGTCTGACTTATCTAGGCGTAGGGAGAAAGTTAATCGAGTTGCGCTTGCGCGGTACCTTCAACCAGGTAAGGATGGACCTTTCGTCGGCTCGCCAAGCTGTACTGAACGTAATAAAAGGTGCGCGCGAGGCGGAGTTGCCTCGCCTGCTGCACTGGCTGAGAACAACTAGTAAGCGGAGTTTCTTCTTATGCGTCTTATCCCCTCAACACTTGAAATAGTATAACGTGGGGTCGCCAGACAATTACGTGTACTTTTTTTTTTGAATGTGCCTTTCCATCTCCCCCCCCCCCCCATTTTTCCCGCTCTCTTCTATACTCAGAACGTTTATTTGCTTTATACTTCGCTTATCTGCCCATTTTTATCATTGCTTTTGTTGACTCTGTTACATCGCACCAAACATGCTGAATCAAATTAATTGGGCAGTTGGTCCAATGTATTGTATTCCTCAGCGATTCTGGGAAACCCAGAAGTAAGATATGGCATCCTGTATTCTTCTCCGGTAAGAATACATGGAAGCCCTAATAATAGGGATCTTTGATAAACAGCTAACAAAAAAGTGAAATATATAATAATACATATTTTGACAGCGGCCAGACTGGTTTTTGCACAATGTTGGAAACAGCCTCATGTTCTATCAGAGGAAATGATTATTCAAAAAATTTCAAATTGTGCAGAAATGGACAAATTGATTTTGGCATTAAAAGATAAAAACACTTCAATATATTACGACAGCTGGAAATGCTGGTACAAATGGATAGACCATAGATAGATTATACACTAAAAGGCAAAAGAAGATATGATAGAATCGTAGTAGTTATATACATATATATGTAAGGATTAATTGTATATATGGCATAAAATAAGGATAAAAAGGAGGTCTCACAAACCGTTGAGGATGAAAATGTTTTTAATCGTTTTTTGTCTTTTTCTTTCTATTTTTTTCTTTTTCTCTTTTGCATTTGCGTATGCGTTGTTTGTCTATTTTAATTATAAAATCAATAAAGTGTATTTTTAAAAAAAGAATAAATGGAAACAGCTGCTTTTGAAATTAGCTTTGACATAGGCATTATGATGGATTGCCCTTAAGACTAAGAGTACTCACATGTCCCACTGGGTTGGTTCACTTTGCATCTGATTGCTTGGTATAAAATATGATCACTCTGTAAAAACCATCTAAATGCATGACCTTTGCTATATCTCCCAGCAAAAAAAATTAAGACTATATATATATTAAGATAATTGTTTATGTTACAATCTTTCGGCATAACTGAATTGCTAGATAACAATTGGGGGGCATTGTTGGTAGTGAATTTTGAATTTTTATTTATTTATTTTTTGTAATATTGTGTAAATGGATTTTGGAGGTGTCTTTCAAGGATCAGTCTTGGACACTGTTTTTGTTGTTCCTTGGATTCCTGATCAACATTTCCAACATCCCTGATATACTGACAAGTCTATCAGTCTTGCTGGCAAAGCATGATCAGCTAATGAAACATTTTATCAGCATTTCCTCTTAAATACCCTTTAATTGCCTAATGCTGAATATGAATAAAACTGAGATTGTCCTGGTTTGGCCCGATTGTCATTCCAGTCCATTACTGAATCTTCCCCCTGTTTGTGTTTAAGACTGCTGTATTCCCCCCAGTTTCTTCTTCTAGGCCTTGCATTCTTGATTGATAACTAACTGGCTTCATGCCTGTTTATTGATTGTACAGCTGGAGCCATTAATTTTCTTTTGATGAATGTTTGTAGAATCTGCATTTCTAGGAATCTGCACATTCAGCAGCCAAGTTAAATAAAGCTATTGCCTTGAGTTTCACATGATCATTGCAAAATCTGTTTTCCCTGTTTTTTTGCAGATGACTTTGATGAATTTACATGCAATAATGATGATATCGTTCTCAGAAGTATTGCTGAAGATATTCGACATCGTTTACCTGTTGGAGCAGTGCTCAATTCAGAGCATAATGCTCTTCAAAAAGTAGGGTTTGCTATTTAGCCTTCCCGTAAATGTTGACAAGGGGTTTTTAATTAGAATTTTCTATAAAGCTATCAACACTTATGGCTTTGTTGGCTTTTTTGTTGATATAGTCCAGGGGTCCCCAAACTTGGCAACTGTAAGACTTGTGGATTTCTGCTGGCTGGAAAATTCTAGGTATTTGCCAAGTTTGGAGACCTCTGATGTAATCCAACAGAAGGAAGAACATAGATCAAGGTTTAAAGTAAACATTTGGGCAGTAATATCTCTAGGAATTATTCATTATAATTATACCAAGATTATTTTTAAATTAAAATGCAAAACATTTCCTTGATTGGCCTTATCTTTAAAGTTCAGTGTTCTTCATTGGTAAAATGGAAGTATCAATATATTGCCTGTAATTACTATATTGCTTCAATTGTATTGTATAGATAAGGTGTTAAAATGTTATAGTATATTGATATACATATTTGTATACTGTATGTCTCGATAGATTTGGACATATTCCAAATACATAATCGAATGCTCAGCTGATTGCCTTTATCCCAGGGATAGTCTCACCATTAGATAGTGTAAGGCAGTCTTCTCAGGTGGATTGTTATTGGGATGCAGCAAGATTAGAATATCTTGGAGAAAAAAGCCATGTCCCATATCCTGCCCTTTAAGTTAGCCTGCTGCCTCAGGGTATATGAACAATTAGGAGCAGCATCTTTTTCTTTTTTTCTAAATCTGGTGAACATCTGGATTCTACTAAAATGGAAAATGTTGTTTCCTATGGATGAATATGTTATTTTTTTTATTTTGCTTGTATAGAAGTGTCTGATTTTTTAATATAGAAAACTGGATTGGAAGCTGTTAATTGTCATCAACAAATGTCTCATTGATATGATGAATAAGAAGTAGTTTGTTGTCAATTGAAAATACCATAGGCAAATTAGTGTGGGAAATTCTGTTTCTTGGATTCTTTTGATATAAAAGGGAAGAGGCTTCACTTTTTCTTGAAGAGAGGACTAGCTAGCCGATATCTTTTCCACTTGGAATCAACTCTTAGGAATGTTCATCCTTTAAAGTTTTCAGGAGCTATTTCAAACTGGAAGAAAAGCTGTGACACTATGCACAATTGTCTCCTGTGATGATCCATGTAAACCACAGGACGAAATGTTTCTTAATTTGTGAAGACCAGGTATTAGAGCAGATCTTTCTAAACTCAGCAGTAAGAAATATAGCAGAGTTTCTCAATCTTGACGACTTTAAGATGGACTTCATCTCCCAAAATTCCCTAACCATTCCTCTTGCTGGCTGAGGAATTCTGGGAGTTAAAGTTCACACATCTTATTGGAAGTCCATAGGGAAGTAGTATCAGTGGCTGCCCCATCCTTATGGAATAGCCTCCCTGAAAGATCTAGGCCAGGATGTCAAACTGGATTTCTTCGAGGGCCAGATCAGCATTGTCATTCTCCTCTGCAGGCTGGCTGAGGGGGGTGGGGGAGGAAGAGATAGGATAGACGCCTCTTGCAACACCCTGCCGGCCAAAACAGGACTGGGGGGGAGGCGCATGAGGCCCTCCTGCCCCCCACCCCCCATTTTGGCCTGGACAACCTGCAGCACTCTGTTGATCAAAATGAGGTGCAGGGGAGGGGGTATGTGAGGTCCCCCGTGCCCCATTTTTGGCCTGGACAGCCTCCTGCAGCACCCTGCCAGCTAAAACAGTGTGTGCCCAGTGACCTGTTTTGGCTGCCAGAGGCACTGTGGGTTGGTCCTTTGCTATTTCCAGGCTGGCCCTGTGGGCCAAATTTAAGCACTCTGCGGGCCAGATTCGGATTCCGCCTGCAGGCCTTGAATTTGACACCCCTGATCAAAGCAATCCCCTAATTAAATTTTAGGAGGACAATAAAGGCTGGTTCTGCTAAATGTTTGGGATTTAAATTGCTTACTAACTAGATCATTCTTCTAGTGCCGTGATGGCGAGCTTATGATACGCGTGCCAGAGATGGCATGCAGACCCCTCTCTGTGGGCACGCGCACCGTTGGCAGCTGCTCTTCTGGTTTTTGGCTGCTAACATGCGCGCTGGCCAGGTGGTCTTCACAAGTGCCGGAGTGCCGGAAAACAGCCAAAAAACCAGCCTGAAAATAGCTCAAGAAATGGCCTGAAAACGGCCTGGAAAATGGCAAAACATAGCCAACAAACAGGCATGTATGCGTCGGCCAGCTGGTCTTCGGGTTTCCGGCGCTCCGGTGCACACACATGCACATGCATGCATGCGTGGTCCGGTTTGGGCACTCGGTACCAAAAAAGGTACGCCATCACTGTTCTAGTGTGATGGAGAATTTTTTTTTAATTATGTGTGATTTGGATTTTTGCATTTTGGTTTTTTTAACTTGATTTTATGGAATTCTTTTGTACGTTTATGGTACTTATTTTTCCATTTCAACTCTTTGCATTTGTGATTGTGAACTACTAGAGTCATTCAGATATGATGGGTTATAACTTCTATAAATAAATAACAGAGAAAATGTATGATTATTGAATTTCAATGCTATATAAGCTGATGTGGGGAAAAATGTCACATATTTATAAAGTGTACCTTTTTTTTCTTTAGCTTCATGAACAGGCAGTACCCACCATTCATGTTGATGCTTTCCTTTATGATGATGACTGTATTGACTCTTTATGTGAAGAAGGAAAGATGAGCAGAAATTATTGTCTAGCATGTGGCTCTCATCAGACAGCACCCTTAGGTAAGGAGTTATGTATTGTATTTTTTTTTAAAATCAAACTACAGCACTGACCTGAATGTTCCCTTCTTGTACATCAAGACAATCATTTTGGGATGGAGTTTGTGGGTGCTAAATATTATGAGGTCTTGCTTGTTCAAAGAATAGTTCCTATGACAGCTAAGCCATGCACAAAGCATCTTTTGATTACAAGGCAGCTGATGAAGTTGCTTCTCAATAAACAGGTACTTCTCACTCTCCAGAAAACTTTGTAGCAATTTATTGTCACTTTGCATATTTTTAATCATATAGTAAAAAGGCACTACATCTCTTTTTATTTCCTTCGAATGCTGAAAGACTATGCGATATGTTTTTACCTTATGGTTTGCAAGAATTCAATTATGTTTTGGGTTCTCAGTATAAAATCTAAAAGAGAGTCTGGTCACTAAGACAGAAATCCCAATAAGTGCCGAAGGCAATATCAGTGGGTACATTAGTACCTGCATGTGCTAAGGTACATATTCATGATTCAGTGACTCAGCCATTCAAGTCATGATTGTCCCAAAAGTGCTTATTCAAAAGGCAATTGGACTTTTTGGTTTTTCTTTTCTGGTTTGAAACTGAAGAAACTCTTCAAAGAAAAAGCAGAAAAGAAAAGCAGAAAATCCGGTTGCTTCTTGAAAAAGCTTTGGGTCATGATCCAGTGTTTGTTCCTAAATCAAGGATGTAGCTTCTCATCAGTGTTCAGTCATACTTGAGTGAATTCCCGTAAGTTCTGGAAGTGTCTACCAGTTATTAATTTATAAGAAATTCACAATCTTAAAATTAATTAGGATATTTGGGAATGGAGGAAATTCTTGGGGAGTGATAAGGGATAGTGATACCATATTTTCCTTTTCCTTCTGCATTAAGTATATTCAGTCTAAAATCTATATTGCATGTGGTTCAGTCTTCATTCTTTAAAAAGTAAAGAAACATTATGCTTTAGGACTGGTCTTTTCATTGAACTCAGGGAATTTATTGGTCTTGCTATTGTTATGGTGTTATTTTTTGTATTTTTTTGTATGTTTTATTAGTTAGTTTATTTTACCAGATCTGGAGGTTGCCTTTGATGAAAAATTATTATGTATGTTCACTACCTTGGGTTACTTTTAAAGTAATAAAGGTGGGGTAAAGTCTAATAAATAAATAAAATCCTCTCCATATTTATAGGGTATGAAGTTATACATTCAGAAATATTCATATATGTACTACACAACTTTTGCTTAAGTAATACTGTTTTAATGCTTGCAAATTGCCACAAAGACAGTGCCCTTCAGAAGCCATTAATATTACATTCATTTATTTTTATGTTTCAGATATAAATAAAAGTTTTAGCAGTTCAAAGTAGTTTACATTAAAATACTAGAGAAGTATATATTAAAATTATATAAGTACTTTGAAAATTAGTTAGAACTGTTTTGGATTTGACTTGAGTTCAACTTAGACAAAGTATCCACTTTTATTAAAACAGAACATCTTTCTTCAGGTTTTCACATAAGCCTGAAAAGAAATTTGCATCTGCTTTAAGAAGACAACTCTCTAAATATGATGCAGCTTTTTAAAGTTTGGAATGAAAAAGATAAATTGTTTTCATAAACAGCAGAAAAATATCATGTATGTGATCCAAATTTTTTTTTCCAAAATATGTTCAAATATACCTCTTTTTTCTGAATGATTATGAATTAAGAAATTGTGGTGATGACAATTTATTTTCAAATGTCCAAATGACAGGTTAATTAGTTTCCAGAATAGTTAGATATGAACACGTTGCAATCTTGTTGTTATGCTCAGGAGAGAAAAAAAATAAAATGCAAGGAGAGAAAAAAAATAAAATCCAGGCTTTGCCATCAGCATGATGGTCCCCAAAATAGAATGAGCAAAGATGAACATGCTGTCTTTGCAAGATTCTACTACTCAAAGAACCATGTCCCATTTGTACTCCATTTAAATGCATATAGATTGTTCAGTTTTCAACTATATATATATGATGCTAGTAGATGCTAAACAGATCCATATACTAGATATGGCAAATCCCCGTCAAGTCATATGTAGCCATTACTTTTTCAAAATTGCAGCAGAAATGTACAATATTCAAATTAGGCTTGGCAATATTTTTATCATTGCCCAAATTGAAAATTTAATCCAAGTTCTTATAATCTTGTGTTTCATGCTGGATGCTAACCATGGCTGCAACGTGCTTTGTTTATTGTTGTTCCCCAGAATTCATTTCCCATTCTTTTTCCCTTGTGGAACTGAAGTTCCTGTACCAGGAAGTATTGCCTGATCTGACAGGGAAGGTTCTGGTTGACGTGGGCTCCAGGCTTGGAGCAGTCCTGTTTGGGGTAAAAACTACACCAGAAATTCATTGACAATGTCTGTGCTTTCCCCCTCTCTCCTTTTGCTGGTAGTCACTGTTTTATGCTGTATAATATTACTTAAGCAAGTTTCTGGTTGCTATTTTTTGAACCTTAATTTGTTATTGACTTGATAGGATTTTTTTTCACTGATTTGTTTGCTTCTTACAGATTATTTTGATATGTGATTACTGACATTACTCAAGTTGAATATAATTTTTGGAATGCAAAAGTTGAGACATATATCCTTTATTACAGGAACCAGCATATTATAGTCATAGTATAATTAAAGACACAAATAAATTCAAAAATTAACAGGCTGTAGTCATCAAGCTCTACTACCCTTGAAAAGAAAGGATGCTGGCCTTATCCTTTGCATGCTTTTAGAATTAACTAATCTCTTGTGCAAAGATGATATTTTTGCTCTTGGCAAGAAACTATTTTAGTAAGTAGATGCAGAATCAGCCTTCACATTTATCCTAAAATAGAAAGTGTAATTATTGTTTACATGATTCAAAAGTAATAACCTTTTACAGGTTGAAAAACAGAATATTCTGGTTTAAAACTAAGCATTCTTCAAGCTGAATTTGATTTCTCTTGACTATCTAAATATGCTCATTCAGTCTTCTCAGAAGCTGCAGAGAAGTGGTTTGTAATTGCAGCCTTCTGGGATGTTTCTTTTCCCCCCACCTCCCCAATTTTTCAGTCCAGCACAAAGCCCTGCTATTCCTTGGAGTTGCAACATTATAAAGTTTACATGCCCCTGGACTCGAAGTGATTGTGCTTAATTCTGCTGAAAATTATTTTTTAAAATATGTATTTTTAATTGAGACAGAATATTAATAGTGCTTAATTACTTTTATTTAAACTGAAAGGTCAATTCAATTAAACCAAAGCAAATTTAGGGCCTGGCTGGAACCTATCTCCTTTTTATTGCCTTTGTTCCCCCAAAAATAGGCATTTCCTGGGCTGTCATGTGAGCGAATATTTAGCATAGTTGTTTATAATAGGGCCTGCACATATTTTGAAAGTAAATTCCTGTAGATAAGCAAAGATCAGATGCCTGCTATAGTTCAACTCTGTATTCCAATCCACTTTAGCAACATCTCTTTTTCTACTTTTAATTTTAGGCCTACTATTATAGTTCAGCATCCCAGATCTATGGAGTTGAAATGAATGGAGATTTTTGCCAGTTGCAGGAAGCTATTATTTCAAAGTATCAACTTGATGACAGAATAAAGGTGAACCAATATATTTGATTGTTTGGTTTAAGTATAGAAAGGCTGCAGGTTAGCATAATGTTCTTTTTATTAGAAATGCAATATTGAAGAAATCTTATAGCTATCCAGATCTTTTGTCTACCTAAGTTCTTAGAAGGACAATTCCTGTACAGTAAAGAAAACACCTAGCATTTTTCTAATTCTCAGATGTTACACTTCCCATGTATTAGCTTATCATTCTGATAATTCTGTAAGGAAGCAAGTTTCCACACTACTGTACATTCTTATGTCAGTATTGCAGCTATGGAATTGAGAAATTGAAGCCAAGAATGAACAAATTTCTTAACACTCATGGTCAAGATGAGAAATTTCTGATTCCTACCTAAATTCTTATCTATAATTTGATACCATCTCATATGAATATAGAAGTATGAATTTTGATATTTTGCAATAACTTTAATCTTACAACCTTCCTTAGTAAGAACATTAAATGAGCGTGTTGGGTTGAGGCAGTACTGGAGAGCCAAACTCAGCAAGAGTACTTCTACCATACCCCTGAAGTGCTTTTGGGTATATGCAAAGGAATACCAAGTAATCAGTGGTGGGATTCAAATTTTTTTACTACCGGTTCTGTGGGCATGGCTTGGTGGGCATGGTGTGGCTTGGTGAGCGTGGCTTAGTAGGCATGGCAGGGGAAGGATATACTGCAAAATCTCCATTCCCACCCGACTCCAGGGGGAAGGATACTGCAAAATCCCATTCCCTCCCCACCCCACTAATCTGCTTTCCAGCTCCTTTCTCCTGCGCGGGTCAACCAAAGAAGACCCAGCCCATCAGCTGGGACTCGGGGTCAGGGCCAGTCAGAGGCAGTATTTGCTGGTTCTCCGAACTACTCAAAATTTCCACTACCAGTTCTTCAGAACTGGTCAGAACCTGCTGAATACCACCTCTGCAAGTAACCAAATAGCAGCAGGTTCCATTTTAAACAATGTTCATAATATGGTTATCTTGGAAGCAGAGTACAGGGTTAGTTCAGGTACTTGAGGAGAGGAGATAAGAAGTTCCCTCATCACTTCAACTTCAACAGATTTGTTTTACTAAGCATAGGCCAACAGAGAGACAGACACTGGGTCCGTGTATAAGAGACCCTTCTTATTATCTGTGTCTTAACCATTTTCCTTATTGGCAAAACACTGCCAAGTTAAAGAAACGGAATCTCCAACAAGCAGACTTCATTTCTCTGGTCACCTTCAGTTCTGTTTCATACTTATGCCACGGTGTATCTCACAGTTTGCTTACTACATAATTTTTAATTTCTTTATAATACAATGATAAGATTAATCACAATCTGTGATATTGGAACAATTATTTTCTAATGGATTGATCAAGAGATGAGTCATGTGTAGTGATGTAAGACTAATAGAAGGATCAGAACTAGATGGTTTTCCTTAATTGGAACAATTTTTAACTATCTTAATAATATCACATGGTTTTTCATTTGAACCTTTGAAAAATCATTTCTCTTTAGGTAATTAATGCAGATATTTGTACTCAAGCTTCACTTCTTCAAAATGCAGACATTGTTGTAATGAATAATGTCTTTGAATATTTCCTTGACAGATCAGAACAGGCTAGGTAAGTTCTCTTTGTTCTGGAAATTTCTAGAAACACTGTCTGACACCCAACCAATTATGCATATGTTATTGTTCTTTAAAATGCAAGCCAGTATATAAAAATATAATTGTGAAAACTGCTATATATTCCTTAGTGCTTTTTCGGTATGCAAAAACATTCCACTTAAAGACAGCTGAATAAAAAAAGCTTGTGAAACCTATCATTTCCCTCTTGCTAAGGCTAAAACTGGAAACTTAGACACGTGCTGAATCCAATTATTTTATTTATTTTTTTATTAAATTTGTAATTTAATAAATTTATTAAATTTCTCTCTACCGAGTGAGACTAGTTTGGGCACAATGAAAATCTGTCGAAGATCAGCTTGCCTTTTAAAATAAATTTTGAAACCATTCTCATGCTTGATGAACCTCAACAATATGAAACATGATTTTCATGCTATGGGTAGTTGTAGTGTAAATTAAGTAAGGTTACCTGCTGTTTCAATGTGCTTGATTTATTTTATTTGCTTTAATATACAAAAATAAATATTTTAAAAGACATCAAACAGGAAAAGAAAATGAGAAGAGATTAAAGTAGTTTATCAGTGTGCTTGATGAGGAAATAGGTCACATGTAGTTTTAACAAGGGAAATGGGAAAAGGTTAAATTAACCAACATGATATACTTCAATCACCATCAATCATATCAGGTAACAATTCTTGAAGAGATGATCCAAATACACCTGAAAGATTGAGAAAAGCTTCCATTCTTATATTGAAAATTTCTGAACTAACTTGCTGATATAGTGAAAGAAATGTTCCAAGCCATAATTCATTTCAAAGTATCATCATTAGATGAATGATCCTCACCATTTTTTCAATAAAGAGAATAGGGAGCATTATTTAACAGATAACATTTTATAGAAAAAATGATATGAATAAAACTTTATGGTTATTCCAAGTGTTCTGTAAAATAATGTGCTACGTCTAACATTACATGACCTGCATCTACTTGCTCTGTTACCACTCCCATATCAGATGCAGTGCCACCAAAGATCCCCTATTCCTCCCAAATAGATCTGAAATTCTGTATATGGGGAAATAAAGAAGAATTTGTTCATTGTCAAATGCTGCCCCATTGGTGGAATGACAGTTGGATAGAATCCTGTATATTTACCAAACAGGGAGATCCTCCTTTCTCTATTACCATAAAGTGCTTGTATAATTTCATACTATAAATCTGTAGATGTGTAAGAAATAGAATCCAGTACAAGATCCAACTTGATCCTCTGGTTCCCAATAAGCTATGATATTCTAGCAGGCTAAGTTACTGTTCCCATATCATTCAGCCTGTATAGGTCTTCTTCAGTCAGCTCAGGCAAAATCTTCCAAACATTTAGAAACTGCCCACTTCCCTCACAGAACAACTGTTGGGTGGTATCTTGTATTGTTTCATTTGGCATAATTTTTGGAGGAACTGCTTGATAAGAAATTTACTTTGTTTTACTCCTAGAGCATGGAAAATCATAAGTCAAAATGTAAGAAAACAAGGGTCTTTATTAGTGACTGTCCCAAACCTTGAAAAGTCTCTCTCAGAGCTTCAGGTATAAAGAACTATTTTTCAAACTATTTACATGGCAAGATTTTCCTTGTGTGTGTTTAGGTAAATCATGAATTAATTATTGTTGCTGAATCCTGTTCTATTGATAAACATTTGCACACTATTTTCTGTTTTGGAAGTGACTTCATTACAATGAATTTAGGAGATTGATCATGGGAGATGGCTTTGTGATTGTGCCATCTGACTTAATCTTTCACACGTTTGCAACTCACTAAACAATTTCAGCAGGGAGAAAAATGAAAAGAACAATCTCTTTCAACTCTCCAGAAACCTCAAACTTTAATTGGTAAGAAAATCAAGGGAATTATTTTATCAGGATTGAGAAAAGCACATTTCTAAAATTTTCTAAAATTTCCTCCCTGAAACTTATTCACCACAGAAAGCTGCAACTATCATTTAAAAAATTATTATTCTGTATGGTTAGAATATATTTCTAAATTTTATGGGAAATCTCACTTATATTTTCTTCTTTTTAACTGATTTGCTTATACAGAAACACATCATTGTAAGGTATAGAAGCATATTTATACCGGCTATGTAGGTATTACCTATAGTCACATTTTGCAAAAAATTAGATATCTCATTTTTAGATGTTATTAGATGTTATTTTGCTTACGTACCTTCAGCAGTTTTGAGATTTATGTATCATTTTATGTATTGTAGTGAATTGTTTTAATTTCTTTTCAGGTGGACATTCAGCTCAGCCAGTGGGTAGAAGCAGTACCAGAGCAATATGATGGATTCTTAGAAGATGCTGATAGAGAAGCACTTGAAAAAATGTATTTGTACAGAATTCTATAGCATACAAAATATGTACATTCTCATCAAGTGCTTTTTTAATAAAAAGAACATTTTAAAGAAAGAAATAATGTTGCAGTTTGTTAAACTTTATGTGTTAAGATCTGCCTTTGACAATAATATAGAAAATCAGGGATGTATTTTTGATTAAATAAACATGAAAGCATTAAAAACTTCTCCTTGGTTTATTTCTAGTGAGGATAATAATTAAAGAATTGCAAATTCTGCATTTGCCATATATTATAACATATTGTTCCTTCTCTGGACTAGTTTCATTTATATTTTTTCTTTGCACAAACATTTTTGTGGGACATCAGTCATACAATTGTTCCAAGACTTATTTTTCGGCTACATGAAGTACATGTTTTCTGTAGAGCATGCATCTTTGATTAATTTCTTAACTTGCAGGAAAAGATGACTTTAAAACTGCAAATTATTGGTTAAATTATCTTGATGGCACTGTGTATATTTCATTTTCTTAGAAGAAGGGAAGAGGGGCCAAGAGGAATCATTCACATGCAATACAATATGCCCTACTTGGGAAAGAAAATAATAAACATTGTCCATAGAAAATAAAGCAATAATTGGCTACTTTTTTAAAAAAAAACCACAGAAGTAATCCAGCTCACTTGTCTTCATTTCAATTTTCTTTCAGTCAAATAGAATAAAATAAATCATTCTACAATTTTCTGAGTGCCAATATTTCCCATCTCCAGTATCCCACTGCCAATTTACTGATTTGAGTTTCTTTTATATTGTTAATGATACTGCAGAAGCCTGAAAAATAGTTTTAGCATTTTTTGGTTCTCAATCAAACGCTGGCTAATATTGGATGGGAGAAGATAGGGTTTTTTTGAGGAGGGGTAGCACTGACATTGTTACTTAATTTGGGAAATGAAATGTGTGCAAGAAAACAACCAAGCTCAGAGAGCACTAACGAACCTCATTTCTATCCTGAGCTACAAATATTCTCTATTAATAACTTTTCTTTCCCTAACCCAGTGGTGGACTGCATATTTTTTAACATTGGGTTCTCTGGCTGGGTAGGTGTGGCCGGTTGGGTGACATCACTCATCACATCCAGCCTCGCCTCCCGGCCACTCGCCTCGAAGACGTAAGATTCAGCCAGTTGGGGCTAATCCCACCACTGGCTGGCCCCATTCCCACCCATTTTTCTGCCTGATTTGGGCCTTTTTCAGACCGTTTTTGGGGCCATTTTCAGGCCATTTTGGTCTGAAAAACAGGCCGAAAAATGGGCAGGGGCGGGGCCACCCAGTGGTGGGATTTGCTGGTTCTCCAAACTGCGCCTAATTTTAAACACCGGTTTGCCAGAACCAGTACGAACTAGCAGCCAACCTTTGCCCTAACCTACCAGGAAAAAAAAACATGCTGTTAGTGATAAATAGTTTCTATTGCTTTTCTACTAGCAGTTTACTTTCCTTGAATTCCAAACTGGAAGAAAAAGGCAAGCTCTTCTCGAACAGCAAGAAACTATAGTCCTGACTTATAACTACAATTGGGACCAGAATTTCCATTGCTAAGAAAGGGGGCTATTAAGTGAGTCGCACCCAATTTCAATATCTTTCTGCCTCTGTTAAGTGAATCACTGAAGTTAAGTGAATTGTGATAATTAAACTCAGTGTAAATTCGGATTAAAAGGAAATTTAGCAAACCATTTGGTAGAAATTCCTGATGCTAGGAAGGTTATCTCAATTTATTAGCAAATCTATAATCTTGCAGGGCTTCTATTTTCACTATCATCACATAGAAAATTGTTTCCACGGTGACTTTGTCATAAAAGATTGTAATTTTAAATGCAAGTACGGTATATATTTTCAACAATATATTTTCTTATTGGCATTTTCCTCCATGTTCATGTTGCTTAATTTTGGATCAACCGAACATGAACCATCGGTTGTGACAAGAATTAACCTACCAACTTGTCACATTATGGGTTGACAGTGATTAGTCTGAAGTCATCCAGATGACTTTCATCACTAAGGCAGGACTTGAACTCTAACTACTAGACAAAACTGGCTGTCTATTGCCAGCAATAGTTGAATTGTAAGTCTCCCAGAATCATTCTGATAGATAGATAGATAGATAGATAGATAGATAGATAGATAGATAGATAGATAGATAGATAGATTCTTCCAAGTCCAGAGCACCACAATTGTCCCTCCAGTTTGGTTTGACTAAAGTTGAATGAGCTCTATAGAACTGTATCAGCAGCTCTTGCGACAGTCTGAACTTTCTGAGTTGATGCAGGAAGAGAATTCTTTGTTGGGCCTTTTTAATGATGGTTTTAATGATAGGTGTCCATTTCAAATCCCAGGAGACGATAGAACCCAGAAATTTGAAGGTCCCTACTGTTGATACTGTTATCTAATATAGTAAGACATGGTAGAATAGGAGGGCTCCTCCTAAAAACCACTCTCATTTCTATAGCTTTAAGCATGTTCAGCTCCAGATTGTTCTGGCTGCACCACAGGGCCAGTTGTTCAACCTCCCGACTACATGCAAATTCATTACCGTTTTGAATGAAATCAATTACTATTGTATCATCAGGGTAGGGTTTTTTTTTACTTTTTTTTACTATATTGTATCATCAGGTTAGGGTTTTGTAATACACATGTTACAATCACAAAAGATATACATTCTTTAAGAAATGACAAATATATTGATAAATGAAACCAACAGTCCATATTTTTATTAGCCATCGTATAAAACAAAACACATCTCAAATACTGTATGGTTTTATTTAATAGAAGTCTACTGTACTTCAAGAGCTATTTAGAAGTTACCACTAGATGGCATTCAGTATCTTTGGTCAAGGATAATTTATAAAGGTAGCCCTAACCTTTGTTGAATTTTTGTCTCAATTAAGTTTTTGTTTGAGTAAACCCAAGCCTCCCTTAAAGCAGGTACTAATCATTTGTTGAGTATCCACCAATAAATATTGTGCTTTATTGCAAACCTGTGATGGAAAGACAATTATCCTTTAGTTTAATTAGAATACAAACATATTAATTCATAGTGACACATCCATAGAGAATAAAACATTCAAAATATATCATTGACACATTCACACTTTGATTTAACCATTGTTTATTGAATAAATTAAATTGGCTGGTTTACCTAATTATCATAATTCATGGTTTGCCACCCTAAAGGCAGGGGTCAACAACAGATAAGTCCAAACCAAGAGAATCAATT
Source organism: Bungarus multicinctus (assembly GCA_023653725.1). Taxonomy (NCBI): domain Eukaryota; kingdom Metazoa; phylum Chordata; class Lepidosauria; order Squamata; family Elapidae; genus Bungarus; species Bungarus multicinctus. Next base: position 117,631,406 of record CM042838.1, on the reverse strand, counting down.
ATGGATTTGATATCTGTCAGGGAAATGATATCACAAAAGTGCTATTACATTTGTATCCAATTTCTGGGTTTGCCTTTGTCAAGCAAAAGGAGAAAAATAAGCAAGGCAGAAGAGCTATTGAAGTCATCAGGCTCATCTTCCTCGTAACAGCAGAAATCAAATTGAAGCATCTCTGAATTGGCTATCCAATTTATTGGATAAAATTTAGTTATCAATAAAGATCTCATATAATTGAGACTTTGCTCTACTGTCACCTATTTTTGAAGTGTAGCTTCCCCATATTCCCTTTAAGGCCAAATGCAACTCTCAGCTGAAAATATGTATGTACTCCTGTATGAAAACAAAATCTTTCATGCTATATTCTTCAGAATGCTGGTATTTTGTGAAACAGTAATAGATTTTTCAAACAGAAGAACTTAAAAGAAGCCTCTGTCCTCTTAATTAAAAGAAGCCTCTGTCCTCTTTTCCAATGCATAAGCATAAATACATTTTGGAAATTAGAGGTCACATTTTTAATTCATTCAAAACTGAAGATTAAAAGGTGTCCCACAAATGAAAAGTGCAACTTAACTCTGTATAAAAATGCTCCTTAAACATACAGACAATATGTGTAAATTGTTCAATAATATGTTGGTAGAAACCACCATAGAAAGTATTTCCTCAGCTAAGAAAAAACATGAAAAATGTCCATGGAAGAATCTCATAATATTCAGATCCAAACTGAACCAATGTTAAGTATGAGGTGTCAAAATATGGATATCAAATGCAACATTACTTATCAGGTGGAAGTAGTTTCCATACTATAATCCACTTTTCTTATTGTATTTATACCCTGAATTACTTTTCCCCAAAAAATCTCTGCTCATCTCTCTAACTCTATGCCAGAAAGCACTTTTAGACATTTTCTCATACTGTTATCTGAGATAGGAAACTAGATTATTTCAGAAAAAATAAAATTCTGTTTTATAACAAAAATATACTGTTTATATTTTCTTATTTTACCTTCTTATTTATATTTCATCCTTCCAAGGAACTGAGAGAGTACATTTTAATCTCACAACATTTTTAGGCATTAGTTAGGAAGACAGACTAGGATCTATCAATAGAACTACTTACAGAGCTACAGTGGAAAAACAAAGAAGATTGCGCAATTCTGAAATCCATCTTCCTCATACCTATGGAGTGGAGTATATTTGTAAGTATCAAGTTAAACAACAAATTATTACTACTATCTCAAACAAGATCTAATCAAACTGGGTGCAGTCAACTGATTAATACATTTAACAAGATAATAAATCAGGACCCAAGCCTGTGATTGTGACTTTTGACTAACAGCTCATTCATTTTAAAACTCACTGAAATGGCAGCCTTTTTATGGTGATGCAGAGTGCTATCTAATTAACTAATTAATTTTCAGTTTTAAATTGCTAAAGGAAGCATTCTATAATGGACCATGCTATTATTCCAAGTTGCAAAGATAGCTTTCATTTTTTCCTATGTTGTTAAACAGGTTTTTATTACAAGTGTTTCTGTCATGGCTTAACAACTAGTCTTTTTATAAAACTCATTGTGGAACTTATCATAATTTTTGATATCAATGAAAATTCTGAGTTCTAGAACCTAGCAGTATAAAATCATTTTTTGCAAATAGTGAACAAATGATTGGAACATGAATGCTACTTTAGGAATAATAATACCTATCAGCAGCAGTATAATAATATTTACGTATATTTCAAATTTATTTTTAATGGTAAATAAAAACTTAATTCTAAATAGTTTATGAAGAAACAAATTTCTTGAGAAAATTCTACTACCTGGAAAAACTAAATAACATGAAACAATTTTAAACAAACTTTCTGATTTATTGGATCAGATCTGGAGGCTTAATCTCAAATTCAACAATACAGGATTTAGTAGCTACTAAAATGCTTAGAATAGTAGCTAAAATGTCTTAAATTAAGAGACATAGGTTACAATCACATAGGATGATAAATAGTTTTAGGTACCTATGTTAGTATAATTTAGAATATATGAGTTTAAAATACAGGTTATATATAATTATAGCACATATCGTGCAGAAAAATTATGAAAATATGGTTTTAAAATAGCTGTCCTTTGTATAATATTACTAGAAGTTGCTCAATTTTAATTTTTGATAGAACTTTAGTTAGACATATCAAAGGTGTCTTTATTTCTTCACCTGCTATCTCCTTCCATGTAAAGTTTAGAAATAAATACCAAGATATTTAAAAGTTTAAAAGACAATCTGGAATGGGGGGGAGTGGCTTTGGAGACTGTGGCTGTGTTTTAATTGACATATTAAAATATTGCTATGAAATAATGAGTGTGAATGTAGTCATAATTAGCCTGATGTAACTTTGCACTGGTTTGCTTGACAGGTTTAGTGACCACTTGGATGTATTTACATAAGATGTTAAACCAAGACTAGCAATCCACATCAAGGTTAGTGCAATGTGTTACCCAACGAGTATAAAATTGGGGAGAAAGTCCTACACGATTAGGATAGTGATTCAGCAGATTAAAGACTTGGTCCTACTGTTACTTTTTTAAAACAAAAAAAAATAACATATACCATTTTAAGCATCCAAATATATTTACCACGAAACTAACAAGCCCACTTGACTCTTGGGTATTAAGGTTAATGAACTGGGCATAAATTAGGCCTCTAAAAGCCTCAGCGCATGGCCCGGATCTTTTGGGCTGTTAATTTAAAAATGGAGGATGAGCACTTCATCTATTAATTAATAATGTAGCTCTCTGTCTTCCTGTGTGTCACAGGCTGGAAAGGCGGTGATCGGCCAATAATAATATAGGAGAAAGAAGTCGAAAGCTCCTCCCTGCTGCTCTTCCTCGTTGAGAGCTGAAGTAGATCAAAAACTTCCGCGGAGCCGGAAAAGAAACAGTAAAAAGGATCAAGAAAGAGGGAGGAAAAAAAAAGGAGGTGAGCCTCATTAATTATCAATCATGCCGGAGGGGCAATCGTATTACTAAATCAGGTAGGAGAAGGTAGTACAACTGTCCTCGGAGGGTCAATCTGCTCAAACAGACCGACCAGGGGAGTCTGCCAAAGGCTCTTGTCCTGACAGGAGGAAGCTCGCCAAACCACCTCTCACCTGGAGGGGATCCCTCATTCAACATTCAAAGGGGCGTCGAGGAGGGGGCGAGTTCCCAAAAGAGACGGGCTGGAAAGGCGATAAACGATCAAAGACCTCTTCCCGGTCGGCTTCGCGGCGTGTGGGAAGGAAAAGAGGAACTTGGCCCAAGCCTGCCTAGGTCAGGACGGGGACCCCCCTCCCAAGACCGCCGGCGTTGCTTTTGGGGTGGGGGGAATCCCCAGATCGAGAGAGCACGTTATAGAGAGCGAGGAGGAGGGAGCCGCCGCCGGTGGAGCCGCCGCCTATTCGGCGTCATGGCCCCATTGTGAGGCGGCGCAGGGGAGGGGAAGCGGGGGGAGGAAAGGAAGGATCCGCTCTCGCTCTCCCACACGCGCGCACGCACAACAGAACTCGCTCAGGACCCGGCCAGAAAGCAGCGTGTCAAACGCTCACAAAAGAGCCCGTCTGCGGCCCCCACCGCGGGCGACCCCTAACCATCACCACCACCCTCGGGGCTCCTCGCCTTTCTTTACCGCCTGCCTCTCGCCCCCTTTTAGAAACGGGAGCCGGGGGATGCCGCTTCTACACCGAAAGCCCTTCGTGAGGGAGAAACCTCCGGCTGACCTCCAGCCCGACGAACACGTCTTCCACTGCAGGGTCACCAACGAGATCTTCAGGGACTACGAGTAAGAGACAGCCCCCCCCCTTCCCCTCCCCTCCCCATGGGCTCTGGCGGGCTGGTTTGAACGGGAAGCGCGGCTGCAAATGGCTGACACCCGGCCGGAGAAGGGAATCCCCCTGTGAAGAAGCGGGGAAACCCCTTGAGCCCCTGTCTTCTCCGGGAGAGAGGGGGGGCTCTTTGGGTTGGATGACCTCCGGCCTCTAACTGACCCGTTCTTAAGCTCCCCCCGGGTACCCATCCTCCTCAGGACTACCGGGACTACGGAAAGGTTGTTGGTCCATCGGTTCGACCCTGGCTTTTGTGGGTATCCCGAACCTCATTGCGTGTTGGCGCGACTTGCACTAGGCCTTGGAGTACCTCTGGGCGGGCGGGCTGGCGGGCGCGCGCGCGTATTTGTGCTTTTGCTTCTGTTTGTGGAACTAACACGGCAAACTTGACTGAACTTGGGTGCGGGGAGAGAGAGAGAAGCAACGGCCAGCAGCCGGCGATATAAGGCCGGATTTGGGTTGTCGGACTGCTGGACGGCTGCTCGCAATCGCCTCATTGAGTATTGTTTTCTCAGCAGCTGGGCGTCCGAAAAACAAACGTGCCGCTGTCTCCGTCCCTAAATGAATCTCTTTGAGGTTTGACCTCCAAACCCCGTTTACAAGTACTTTCCCCTGCCGAGTGGTCTTTAATGGCGCATCTTAGTAACCTCGTTTTTATCTCCTGAAGAAAAAACAAAATACTTAAAAACCCGAAAGACGCACACCCCAATTAATATGCCAAATACCCATATTTAAAGAATGATCTCTCTCTCTCTCTCTTTCTCTCTCGCACACACACACACACACACACACACACACACACATACACACACACACACACACACACACCACACACACCACACACACACACCACACATACCTTTGTCGCATTAGAAATTTTTGCCAGGTTCCCATAACTATTTCATCCTTGGAAGTGGAGTCAATACCTGTTTTGACAAGATAATTTTGTGACAAGCCATTTTTCCCCCTTAAGAATTTGCAATATCGGACACATCAGTGAACTTACTTTAGAAAAATCTAAATAGCTTAATTCTGTTTTTCAGTTGTAGATGTTAAAAGCATGTAAAATTTGTAATAATGTTAGTATTCTAAATGTTTATTCAAAAATGAATTTCATCGTATTGACCTCATGGGGCTAATGCATAATGTTATTGCCTCTCATTTTCTAAAAATCAAACTTGTTAGATTAATATTTCAGTATTTAAAATATTTTGAGATGTCATTTTGAGAATAAAAAGTTAATTTTAAGCTATACAAATATGAAAAATACTGAGCATGTCCCTTGAATTGGGAGATCTATTATTTTATGTCTTTTATTAAGGATAATGTAAATGGTAACAAAAGAACCCACTGTTTTCATTGATAACCATCACCTAGCAGCTCAAGACAACTAGGTTAGCATTGCCATAAAACGACAAATATCTAAAATTATTGGATCGACAGAATTTCAAAAAACTATTCTGAATGATAAAATATTTATTTGGGGTTTTTAAAAGCATTTTTTCTATGTAAGGCATGTGAAATAATCTAACCACTTAATTCATCCATTTATATTAGCAATGTTTTTTAAGGAAAATATGCATGCAATGTTTAGAGGGCTTTGTCTTCAACATTAGGAAAGTATCGGTAGATTTTTTTTTACAGATTTGCCATAGGACTTTAGCAGCAGAGTATGTAATTGTTTATCCATTTAGATATGCTATCAAGAAAATTTCTATAGGATTCATCTGAATCTGATAGCAGCTAGATAAATATATATGCTCAGTATTTTTCATATTTGTATAGCTTAAAATTAACTTTTTATTCTCAAATATATAAATATATATATATATATATTAAAAAGACATATATAATATATTATGAAGGATTTGGTTATTTATGTAAACATTGCTTGCTTAAACTTGTCCTATACAGAGTTGTGTTAGTGAGTTCAGCTGCATACACATTTAATAAATAAATAAACTTTACCACCGGAACTTTATTAGAAATGAAGCTTGGCTGAAGTAGCTGCATAAGATAACTTCATTTTTCTTATTTATAAAAAGGTTTTGAACATCTGGATAGCACCTGTAATGACCTTGTTGGTTGAATCAGACTATTTTTGCATGTTTGATGCAAGGGCTGAATCTTCCATGATTGTAACTAGTGGTTTCTATGCTAGAGAATACTGTTATGGAGCCATGTTTATGCTGCTGAAGGCCACAAAATAAGTATCCCTTAATTCTGAAAGTTGTGGGAGGAAAACTAGAGCTGAAACTCTTGGAGCATGGACCTTTGTCAAAGTTTGGTCTTCTTTAAACCACTGAGTACAAATCATCTGTGTGTGTATGCTTCATTCATGTCTGTAATAAAGGGTTTAACAAGCTAAGCCATGTCTGAGTCTTCTGCCAACTAAGCCTGTTCCTGAATAGGGAGTCCCAGAGAACTGCTGCTGACTTATCACAGTAACTCTGAAAAAAGGGATAAGGAGTTATAGAACATATGATCATCTCAAATCATATGATGCATTGATACATCTTTGAGCCCTAGCATTATCTGGGCTGCTCTGAATAGTAGGAAAGCATAAGACTTTATACATAGAAAAAAAAACAAGTTTTTTTTTTGGTCTCTCTCTTGCTCTATATGTCTGTGTATGTGTGCATGAGCGTGCATGTGTATAAAACATTTGTGTAGTTGCCTATCTTAAAGCTAAAGTCTATGCTGCTTACAATTAAAAGATAATGTATAGAACAATAAGCACAGAAGAACCAGTAAAACCAAACAGACAAACCTGGCACTAAAACCACACTTTCTTGATGCCACTCACTACTTTCTTATCTCACCCTATCCAAATACTTGTGGGAAGAATCTCAAGTCTTAAGTGGTCTCCTGAAAGTTAAAAGAGTTGGCAGTCTATTGGATCTCATGGGGGAGAGTGTTCTATAGGGCAGGAGTTGCAGTGGAGAAAACACACTTCCGAAGCTTCAAAGATAGCAATATTGAAGGATAAGAATCTGGAGCATGTCCACCCATCAGCTGTGGTTAGATGAACAGATATCCTAAGGATTAAAATTATAACTGAATTTTAATGAGAGCTGTTGGATAGGTAATTTTTGTAGATACATACATACTAGGTCAGTTAATGGGAAGAAAGCTACCTTTAGGATTTAAACGTGGATGAGCAATACCAACATGTACAATATTTTGTAAAGACCTGGCTAAATGAAATAGCTAATATGAATGTTTCTCAAGATTTTCTTTTAGATTTGGGTCTCCCATATAATATTAGGTAGACTAATGGTTTAATAGCGTACAGTACTTATTTCCACAAATATGTTCTATTCATTTGCTTTTCAATTTTGAATGAGTGTATCTTGAGATAAGGTGTTCATATCAAGAATTTGGTGGTTTCCTGAAGAAGACGGAATGATTCTATGGAAGATATTGGAGATGACAAGTTGACTCAATCTATTTCCAGAACAATTTTGCTTCTGTTCCAAAACAGTTATCGAACCCATTTACTCAACTGGGAATCCATTAAATTATATTTTAACTTTGGGTTGGATGATGGTGTTAGGAAACTTGAAATTGTGATTTTTCCTTAATGGATTATTACTTTTTTGTTTATGTCACTTAATATCTATAGCAGAATTTTGTCAGAGTAATCTGCTCCAAGAAATTAATAAATCCAGATTGTTCCTTAATAACTCTTGATTTGCCACTTAATAGGAATATAATCTTCATTATTCCTGAATGTGTCTCATCCTAGCATTTTTTTCCCCTTTGGAAAATTGGTCCCTAATCTGCATTACTTCACCATGCTAAATTTCTACTCTCCATTGAATCAATCATGTTTACTTTTAATAAGAAAGGATGATTTCCCTATACTGTATAAATCAAAATATTATTATGAGTTTTATTTGGAAGAAGGTTTTCATAATTATAACAGCCAGACTTTAGAGAGGAAATCTAAGAAGGCTTCTTCCCACCCCCACACCCCGAAACTAACAACTTTCCAATGTTAGATGAAAATGTTTCACTCCTGGGAGTTATTGCTTTAATTCTCCTGGTTTATTTCTCTCTGAATATAATTTTGCTCATATTTTTTGTATTGCTTATTTTTTCTTGGTTAAAAAGGTTACAGATATGGAAATGGAAATATGTGAATAGAAATATATGTAGGAAAAGTATAATAAAATTAATAACCTTAGGAAAATGTTGGGCAGCATAAACAATTTAATAAGTAAAAATAAAATTTGAACTAAATATAGAAAACTATTTGTGGGTGATATGTCATATGGCTATTCATTAAATCAAGATAATTGTTGAATAAGGAAGCATAATGTGATGATCTAATTTCATGCTCAGACAAAGTTGAAGTTCAGACAGTTAAATTTTTGATTAATTTATTGGGTTCAATTTATTTATATTACATAACATTATTTTGAAGTTGAAGGTTCAAGCTGAAGTATTTCAATCACATATCAATAAACTACAGTGATTCTAAAACAGTGTATTTTTAAAATCAGGCAAACATTGACTGTTCGATTGAATGCAAATATTTGTCGAGAATTGTTTTTAGATTTTGTGTGTGTGTGTGTATATGTGTGTGTGTTTATAGGCAAAATAAGCTCATTTTCTGTCCAGCTATTCCATGGTATTATTTAGTCTCCATCTTTTAGTTTTCTGTTGATTACTGAATCACTGAAATTTTCATATTTAGTCATCAATCAGATATTTTTGAAAAATTGTTAAGGGCTATTATGGCAATCAGAGAAATGAAAACATTTCAATATCCCATTTTTAAAAATGTTAGAAATTGTAATAACAGTCCTCTCTGTGCCTGCCCTCTCCCAACCCCATGTGAAATATTCTCATTTGCTCATTTGTTTTCAAGGAAGAAAACAGGAAGAGGAAGTGTCCTCTTAGCTTTAAGAGTAAAGATATAAAAGGAACAAGCCAGCAAGAAAAATGTTTTACAGGAGAGAGAAAAAGTATTAAAACAAAATTTGTTGAATTGTTTTATTATAATTTATTTGTTTTGATTGTTGTGAGTTGCCCATAGTTGTTGCCACTTGAACAACGCATAGGCTTAATAATTAAAAAAAGAATGTCCAAATTGGTAAATAACATAGTCATAAAAACTTTTGAAGATGGATACTTTGCGCCATTCCCCAAGGTGTAGAAGTCTTTGGGGAATGGAGCAATTGCCCCCTGCAGCTCAGCATTCTCCAGGTTTGGTTGCAGACCACTTACCTTCAGCCAGTGTTCCCTTCCCATTGGCAGGCTCTGCAGCCTATACATTATTGCTCTGGGTTGAAGTGGCTTTGGAGAATGCTCTTCCCCAGCCTCTGCAACCTCCAAAATGTGCAAATGAACTCCCTATTCTTGTGTGATTTTCTGAGACTCTGGAGGCTATGAGAGAGCATACCCCATTCTCATATGGCCTCTGCAACCTCTGAAAACCATACAAGAACAGGCGTGCTTTTGAAAATACAGGTAGTCCTCAATTATGACCACAATTGAGCTCAAAATTTCTGTCGCTAAGTGAAACCTTTGTTAAGTGAATTTTGCCCCATTTTACAACTTTTCTTGCCATAGCTGCTAAATGAATCACTATAGTTGGTAAATTAGTAACATGGTTGTTAAGTGAAACTGGATTCTTCATTAACTTCGCTTGTCAGAAGGTCGCAAAAGATGATCACATGACCCTAGGACACTGCAACTGTCATAAATATGAGTCAGTTGACAAGCATCTGAATTTTGATCACGTGACCATGGGGATGCTGTAACGGTCATAAGCTTAAAAAAATGGTCTTACTTTTTTCAGTGATGATGATGTAACTTTGAATGGTCATTCAATGAATTGTTGTAAGTCAAGGACTATCTGTAGTTGTTGTCAGGCATTGGTGTACACTGACATGTCATCCAAAATCTTATGGCATGTCACCTTTGACATGCATGTCATAGGTTCACCGTCACTGATATATCTTCATGGTACTGAGAAACAATTGTTTGGGGGATTTAAGAATTTAGGCTGAGATGCAGCTAGCTTAGAATTAATATCTGCCATGGAATTGTTATAGATTTATTGGACAATGCTCTTTAAGATGGGGCACACAACTTCTGTTTTTTGAGGATACTTGAGGGCCACAATCCAAAAATAAACCTACTTAGTAAATGTACAGTTGCAATCAGATCCTAATTGAGGTATTGTGAAGCTTTCAGAGACCTACTGTGAGAAGTTTGTCATGCACTTTGAAGACAAAGGCACCTACTTCAAAACCATGATGTTCTAATCTGATTGTGTAGAATCAGTTGCAATTGATAGGAAGATTATAGGAGTGTCTGGAGAAACAAAGTTAACTACTAGCTTATTTGATCTTTGTTCGTCATAGGCCGTTAGCTCTCTAAAATTAATCGATCAAATGAATTTAGAAAATAATGCTTAAATTACAAGAGAGAACTATTCCCATTGCCTTGAATTTTTCTCTTCCTATTTGAGAACTTTATAACTGTTAACTAATATTTAATTTTTTTTTCTTTTTTGGGCGGAGTCTTGAGGAAGTAGTGGTTCGGTCCTGGAGAGTTTCAGTGATTCAGCATTAGGCACGTTATCTTGGATGAGTTGTGCAACATTTCATCGCGAAATTGCATGCATAGCCTTTTATAGTTATGGCTTTGTGTATCAATAGTTTGGGGTTACATGCTATTTAGCAATGTTACTTCGGATGGTAGATTAGCAGAACTTTAAAATACTCAGTTTTAATTATATCTTGGTAAAGAGTAACATATTTTATCTTTAATTTTTGCTGGTTTTGTTTTTGCAGTGAATTTTTTGAAAGAACAATTCTTTGCAATAGTCTTGTCTGGAGTTGTGCTATCACAGGCAAATCAGGACTTACCTATCAAGAAGCACTAGAATCGGAAAGGAAAGCCAGACAAAATATCCAAAACTTTCCAGAACCTCTCATTGTTCCAGTCTTATACTTAGTTACCCTCACTCAGCGTTCACGACTTCATGAAGTTTGTGATGATATCTTTGATTATATCAAAAACCGTTATTTTGTTGGTGAACTTGTTGAAGTACTTAGAAATAATGGTGAAAGGTAAGCATATTTCATTTGTGCTACTTTGAGTATGTATGTATGTATGTATGTATGTATGTATGTATGTATGTATGTGTATACGTATATAGGCTGAGGCCAACTGTTGATTTAAGAATTTTTTGTTATTTAAATTGCTAGAAAGTGAATTTAAACACCAAATATTTTATGAATATTTTGGGTGGTTCTTTCATTGGGAAAAGTTTGTTTGTGTACCAATTATACAAACATTCTGTTTGTATAGAATAAATAAATTACATATCTACATCAGATTAGACTACCTGCAGTTGTAGGGCTATATAGGTAGTCCTTGCAGAATATCCACTCATTCAGCAACTATTCAATGTTATAGCAGTGTTTAATAAGAGGAATTTATCATGGGTTCTTGTAATTGCGACTGTTGCAATGCCCCATGATCATATGATTATAGTTTGCACACTTGGGAGTCTGCTCACAGTTACATTGTAGCATCCTCTGGTCACCCAGTCATCATTTGCTACCTTCACTGCCTGCTTCTGACAAGCAAAGTCAATGGAGAAGCAGACGGAAGTCACAAATGGTGATCATGTGACTTTGAGATACTGTAACAGTGCGGGAGTTCCCTAATGATGGTAATTGAGACTGCCGTAACTGCCATTGTATCATGTGGGATCACATGAGATTGTGCCTTACAACTGCATTGCTTAGGGACAGAGTTTCCAGTCCCAACTACTGTCAGTAAGTGAGAACTACCTAATGTGATTCTTGGTTGTAGTTTCTATAGACTCTCTAGTAGTTGTTAGAATTATTTAGTTTAAAATAATATATTACAAATAATAATACCAATTCTGTTTAATTAATTTAAAAATAAATTTGGTCATTATCTTGGATCTACCAGTTTATTTTCTGTTATTCATCATTCTTATACACCAGAAGACTAGTGCAGCACTCTCTTAAATATGTTCTTTATGTTTTTGTTTTCTGTTCCCAACTGTATGGAGGCTGTTGCCTTGGTATCTTTACTCTCCTTATTACAGTTAGGAAATTTAAAGAATACAATAGGTTTTAACGCTCTTGTTCACTCTGTGGACTAATTCATCCCTCTTTTTCATAATAGGATATTGTCTATGTTAATGCTATCTCTTATCATTCTAATCAAATTATTCCTGTACCAGAATTTGGAAATGCAGTTATGCTACCCCATGGTTTATATCAGGAACTTAAGGCCTACATTTCAGCAATTAGAAATAAACACAATACAAAAACCTGCTGATCAAATCAAAATTTATCATTCAAACTCTAGTAAACCACAGAGGTTTTCTATGATTCATAACAGATCCTCCATAATCAGATTATAATGGATTATGTACTATTGATATAGAAGCCATTTAGAAATTCACTAGACATTAGCCATGACTTGTTGGGTCACTGTTTCAAAAATCCTTACCTAAACAGAGTAAAAGAATTACCATGACTGGGCAAAATATTCAGCGAGAGCGATTTCCAATTTCCTGTCAGGTTCTCTATTGAATTTCTTTGTAGAAAGCTGACAGTGAGCATTAGAACTCTTTGTTCCTCCTCCCTTTCTCCCTCCTTTCCTCTCTTGCTTCCTTCCCTGCCTTCCTTTTTCCTTCCTTTCTGCCTCCCTTCCTCTCTTCTTTCCCCACCTTCCTTTCTCTTTCCTTCCTTCCCTCCCTTTTCCTTCCTTCCTCTTTTCCTTCCTGTGAATGTTCTCTGTCACCATCTTTATTGAAACAGGCAGTATTTTGTTAATACAGGATAACAATAATGATCTCTGACCTGCAATAAGATAGACCCCTTTTAATTGAATATTCTTTTTTTCCCCCAGATTGCACTGTAAAATTTTGGAAATCAAAGCACCAGTACATCAGAATGGAATTGCTAATGGCCATGCCAAAGGTGTTGATGGAGTCACCATTATCATTAGCGATAGTGATGATTCAGATTTAGATACCAGTTCTGCACAAAATGGGTAAAAACTTGTTTTATATTCAGAAGATATGAATATAGAAAGAGCTACAACTAAACTGCAATAACCACATATCACAATGTTTCAAAAGAAATGTGGTTTTAATTAGTATTTCAAAGCTTAAAATAGTACAAAATAAGATGTAGCATTTAGCGTAGCATTTAGACTTCTATATACTGCATTACAGTGCTTTATAGCCCTCTCTAAGCAGTTTACAGAGTCAATATATTGCCTCCAACAATCTGGGTCCTCATTTTACCGACCTTGGAAGGATGGAAGGCTGAGTCAACCTTGAGCCTGGTGAGATTCAAACTGCCAAATTGCAGTCAGCTGGCAGTCAGCAGAAGCAGCCTGCATTACTGCATTCTGACCATTGTGCTACGGCAACTCATATATTAAAAATTCCAAAAAAAACCCCTCCAAATGAAAAAAATGAAAAGAACACAAACACACACAGGGTACATTTGTACATACATACAGCACACATATATAGACAGTTTGGTTTTAAATCTATCAAACCTTGTCCATATGGAATTATTTTGATCATTTTTTTCCATTTTCTCAGTTAAAAAAAAGTTTTAGGAACAAAAAATACATACTTTCAATCCAGGAATTAAATCTAGGTTAGTAGCTTCTTTTTAACAAAGCAAAAACATTTTTGCCTGTGCTTCAACTTGATAAATTCAAAAATAATTCGTAAGATGATATACTTAAGGTTGTCGCTATTTTATTTATTTATATGCGCAATTTATCTACAACCTGAAATTAACTAGACTCTAAGCAGCTTACAGAATGCACAGTATCAAGCACATAAAAAAAAATTATAAATTTATGTATTCAATGTCAGCATTTTCTGACTGAAGACTGACTATGGACAGCTTTGTAATATATCGTGCTATTTTACAAAAACAAGATGTATGTAATGAACAAGATAGGGAATGTCACTAAATAACATACAAAAATATATACAAAACACATCCAAGTGGGGGCATCCATCCTAGATCATGGTCTGGGAGAAGATAATCCAGAACATCAAGGTTGGAGTTATACTGGGCAGAATCGATTTCAATAGATAGGTCCAAATAGATGATGCAATGCAAGAGACCTAAGGCATGCCCACTTCATTGAGCCTCTACTGGCCATACAGAAACCAGAAGAGAAAGACAATTCCTGAGGCAGTCTGACCCTATGCCATGTAGATTGTTATGGGGATAACCAGCCCCTTAGATAGCACATGGAAGCGTATTGGCAACCAGTGTAGCTTGTGAAATGGGTATAAAGTGGGTATACTGAAGCTGAATCCCACTTCCTGCATGTTTACTTGCAATGTAATTACATTCTGGCGAGTTGAAGTTTCTGACTGGTCTTCAAGGGTAGCCCCTGTAGGATACATTGTAGTAGGTGTGGATGTCTCTGGAAGCGCAACCGTGTACCAGATGGAAATGGAAATTATCTAACTGATAATGTAATTTATTTATTGAATATTTAATTATACTTGGTGTATAATTCAATATCAAATTCAAACTTCTAAACTTTATTGTTTTTTGCTAAGAAAGTTGATATTCAAAAGTTATTGGGCAGTCTATATTATATGTTTCTATTTGCATTTTTGGAACAAACATGTAATGGGCATAGTTTGGTTTGCTATGTTTGTACAGAACACAAGCAAATATATGCAGTTTAAACCTCATTCTTTACTGAAATGTTAATTTCACATGACTGAGAATATGGTTATATGATTTTTTTTTGCCTCAAAAATTTAAATAATTTACACTGTAAACAGTAACCGTTTTAATTTTTAGGAATGAAAAAGCCATAACTGATCCTTTTTTATACAAGTATAAAGTGAAGCCTTTAAAGAAACAACTATATGAGTCTGTTACAGTGAAAGCATCACAAATATGGTAAGCTATACTGGTTACTATCCATTGCCATTTTCTCTATATAGCTCTTTTTAAAGAAACCTTTTGAAAGAAACCTTGCAGAAAAAGAAAACAAGCTTTTTCTTCCCTCTTTTGTTGATTTGTTCCTGTACTGAATCAAAATCCGATCATAAACTATTGGTAACAAAATGTTTCAAATATTAAGTTTCTTAAAAATTATTGAAAGGCAAACTACTAGCATATCTTATATTTCCATTTTTTTTCTGGGCGCCAAATCAACCCATGTATATTCTTAACAATAAAAATGAATGGTGATTCTACCCCAATGATTTTTTGTATAAAAAGTGTGCTCAGAAAAAGTGACAATAAGTTACGTATGTTTGTGTATCAGGGAAAGAGAGAGGGAGATAAAAAGAGAGAATGGTCATAAAGAGATTAAAGAAAATGCATGTTTCAGGAAATTGTTTTTTAATTGGCCATCCTACCCTTCCTTGTGATTCCGTGATAGGCCCTTAAAATTTAGAATATATACATTGACTCAAAAGGCATAGAATTCATGGACAGTATTGCTATTCTGTGACTGCAATTTTAATGAAAAAAGAACAAAAGTTCCGTATATTTTTGTTAAGAAACATCACAAGGTTGTTCATTTTATTTTTTTATAAATTAAAATTGTCAGAAGTTATTTAAACTGTAATTTTTGTATATTAATTTCATTGTTAACGGTAAGACTTAACTATTATTTTTTTTTCCACAGCCGAAGAAGGCATATTTTTTCTTATGATAGGCTAAAGCTTTTTTTAAAACAACACTGTGAATCACATGATGGCTTTATTAAAATTAAGGTAATCAAAGCAATTAAACTTTAAGATAGTGAATGAAAATATATGCTTCATATAATTACAATGAATTTATCTCAAATTGAACAAATGTCAGTGTTTTGAATATGCTTGCCTATATTAAATTGGTCAATTTTAGTAAAAGAATGATCTTGTATTTCCTTAAAATTATATTTGTTTGTTAGGAAGTATTTAGCTCTTAATAGGCTTTATTTTAAACATTACAATGAGATTGTCCTTTATCAACTATCATAGTAAACTCTGTGCAGTTTTACTTTTTTCCATGAATCTTAGTACATTATAAACATTTTTATTTTTATATGATAGTTTGATAGATTATCCTTGGAGAGTTATATCTAGACATATTTATTGTCTGAGATAAAGCATTATTTCTCTGTGTCTTTGCTACAACAGATTGTTAGCAATAATAAATGTTAATGCACAATAAAAAAAATTACTTTGATAGATGAAGAATGATAATCACCTTTCATATATGTTGTTTTAATGTTACACATATTGGATATCATAATTTAAAGAGTTAAAACAGTGGCAACTTTTTTGTAATAAACAGGGGTGGGATTCAATTTTTTTAACAACCGGTTCTGTGGGCGTGGCTTAGTTGATGGGCATGGCTTGGTGATCATGTTATTGGCTGGGCATGGCCAATTCAATATCACTCACATTGAGTCACGCATCTCCTCGCCTGGCCTCTCATAATCGTGGGGATGCTGCAACAGTTGTAAGTGTGAAAAATTGTCATAAGTCACTTTTTTCAGTGCCATTGTAACTTTTGAACTCCACTCAAGCAAAGTACCAGTAAAGGAGGGGAAAAAAACTCCAGAGAAGTTCCTGAGACAGGAAGTCTGGTCCTGCCAAGAATGTAATAAGGGTTAATGGAGAGGCAGTTTCCGTAAGCAACACCAGAATGTTTCCTTCCTGCCTTTCTTACAGGATTAGGCCAGTAATTTCTTCTAACAACCAGTTCTCCGAACTGCTAAACAACCGGTTCTAGCGAATAGGTGCGAACTGGTAGAATCCCACCCCTGGTAATAAGATATTTGGGCATGATATCACATGAAAGCCACTTTAAAAAGTTGTTGGTCAATGCTATAAAAAAATAAAAGAGGGAAGAATTTTTATTTTTGTTACAAATATAGCTAGTCCTTGACTTACAGTCACAATAGGGATTGGAATTTTAGTCCTTTATTGCAGTTGTATGTCAAGGCACCCATGTTATCAGACTCAGTTCATTTGTCCATTTTTTTCAGTGGCAAATCCCACTATAGTAAGTCCAAATCATGCACTTGTTTAAGTGAATTTCATAGTCATTAAGCTAATTCATTCCCCCAAATAGGCATTTTTTGCTGAAACCTAAGGCAAATCTAATGATGTGCCAACTAGATGTCACTACCAGTCATAAATGCAAACCTGTTGCCAAGAACCCAAAATGTGGTCATGTCACCATGGGGCACATGCAGCACAACATTTTATGATGGCTAGAAGTGCTTTATGGGCCATTAAGCACCCATTGTAACTTAAAATGGTTGTTAAATACCAGTCATAAATCCAGGACTATCTGTAATTGATATTTCTATTTGATCTCTGAAGAAAGGCTAGTTTAACCTTATTTGTCCATACAAATAAAGACTATTTGGAATAGCCAAACAATGTTTGTTCTCCTTTCTTGACTCTTCAGAATAGCTGTGATTCTCTCTTATTTGGTTTGCTCCAGTTGTAAGTACCTCATTCCAACGGTGTGAACTAGAAAAAAAAGTTTATTTCATAAACACTCACTGATTTTATCACTTGTACATAACATACCTGTTGACTCTTGTTTCCTCATATTTCTTTCCCAAGGCAATATCAACTGCAAAATACAAGATAGCAGAACAGACTTTTTTCTATCTCTTTCCTGATAATCCACCCACCTTTATGTTCAGTTCTTCAAGTAAACAAAAAAGATCTTCAAAGTTGACATCTGATGATCATGTAAGTCAGACAATAACCTTCTGCAACTATTCATCTATCAGCAAGCAGGCTATAATGCATTCAGCATTTGATGGGCTTATAAAGGGATGCTGGAAATGTAATTTATTTATATGATCATCCTCAAATCTACATTAAAATCTCTTCAAAAGTAATGAAATAAATACATAACACAATATCTATTAACTTTCCTACAAATTTCATTCTATTCCAGCCATTTCCAACCTGGTCCCCTTAAAATATATTTGATTGTACAACTCCTATCAATTTTCACTATTCTATCCTATCAACTAGTCACTATTCATGATGGTCATGAGAGTTTATATAGAGGCTTTATGAAACACGGCTGGAGTGCATTAGGTTAGGCAATGTCCAGTACCACCAACTTTATCAGCATTTCATATATTTAAAACACAATTGGTACAAGATGTTCTATTGCTGGCACACTACTCCAGTCTTGATTGCCAGAATGAGTAATTCCTTTTCCATGATATGCTGGAAATGTAATAGACAGATTGGATCCTTATTCCATTTGTGGTGGCAACATTGCAAAGTTTAACAATACTGGAAACTAAAATATGAAAGTTCTATCCCATTTTAATTTGAGATATTTTTATTAAATTTCATGAAACATTTTATTCAAAATAAACTGGAATGGCATATGTTAACAGCTGCATGGATTTTATATGCTCGTCATTGGAAAATATCTTTAATCCCCTATGTGGTAGAATGGCTAACCAAATTGTGGGACTAAGCTTCAGTATCTAAAAAAACCTTTTTTTAAATATAAAAAGTAAATCTGATGCAGAATTCAGTTCTCTTTAGAAATCATTTTAGACTACATTTGTATATAGAATTGTGCCAAATCCAAAATTTAATTTTAGAGTTTATATTTTGATTTGACATATAATCTACATATAATATACAATGTTTTCTTAATATATTGATAATCTGAACACTTTTTTTCCTTTCTCCTATTGACTCCAGTTGTGTTAACTAAGTATTTTTAAGGTTTAATAGAGACATGTGTGATTAGAAATTGGATATGAAATGTCTTATAGTATTTTAAGCTTTTAAGAATATATTAGAATATATCATCCATATTATATTTTAGATTTTTTGTTTATCCAACTGTATTTTATTGTTCATATCAAGGTTCTTTAATAAAGTGTACCATCTATTTTTATATGATTTTAAATTTGTATTAATATTTTTTCATTTAATCTTTGAAACTGAGAAAAAAGAGGGGCTATGCTTGTAGGTAGTTCAGGTGTTGCACCTAGGTTTCCCAGATATAGGCAGAACAAATGGAGAACCAATTAGTATTCATATTTTCATACAGAGCCAATTTGATCTAGTAGTTAAGGCACTAGGCTAGAAAGTGGGAGACCGTGAGTTCTGGTCTCACCTTAGCCATGAAAAGACTGCTGTGTGACCTTGGGCCAGTCAGTCTCTCAGCCCAACTCACTTCACAGGATTGTTGTTGTGAAGAAAATAGGAGGAGGAAGGTTATTTATAAACATAATAAAGTTGGAAAATAAACAGAAAGGGGGACAGGGTTAAATCTAATCTTGCTGTCATTTCTCAAAAAATCCCTTTGACTTTGCAAAACATTTCATTTTGGTTAAAAATAGAACAAATCTTCCCTTGTAAAGTTCTTGAAATATTCAGATTTTGAATATTTTTCTACTTTATGAAGTTTACTTTTGTTCCTAGGAGGATAAAGATGCTGAAGAACACTTCAGTCCTAGAAATCTAAGCAACACAGCAAAAGAAAGGGTAAAACTCCAAAAAGAAAAAGAACATATGAGAAACAGCGGTAAGTTCAATCAATGATTGTAGTTGGGGATGGGCCTGAAATTTGTTCATGTAACAACAGTGCTACAGCAGCTGGAACTTCGAGGAGCAGTTGTAGGTCCCTTTGTTCAGCATTGTTGTAGCCTCACTGACCAAATGATTGTTAAGCAAGGAGTACCTGTAAAGCAAAACCAAATTCCTGCAACCTTCCAACTTCAACACAATTGTTGTTTTCTTCTTCAAAATAGTAGTATATCGATAAGGTCATATCACGGAATGTGCTTAGTTGTGTCCTGAACCTGTGAGAATTTTTCCTTTTAACATTTGTTTTGAATTGTATTAATGCTTAATTTGTTGATTTAAAAAATTATAAAATACTTTTTGTTCAGTACCTTATCTTGATGTATCTATAAAATATAGCTCTAATTCTAATTCACCAGTATATATTTTGAAATAGAAAAATTAAAAAGGGAGAAAGAAAATGCTATGAAATTCAAGAGAAAAGAGAAACAAGACAAAGAAAAAAGAAAAGAAGAATTAAAGAAGCTTGTGGAAGAAGAAAGACTAAAGAAAAAAGAAGAGAAGGAGAGACTGAAAATAGAAAAGGAAAAGGCATGACATTTTTATTAACTCTAGATCTGAAGTGGTGGTGATAATCACATTTGTAGAATCACATTCTCCAATTAGAGATTTGTAGCTTTATTGGTATTTTCTAATTGGAATTGTTAAGACTTGGCACCTTGGAGAAAGAACAAGTGCTATAGGTTGTTTTTTTTTTGAGATAAATGATATTGTGGGGTAAAATGTTTTTGCAAGCTACTTCATACTTATCATGTTTTCCCGAAAATAATACCTTCCCCGAAAATAAGCTCTTGTCTGATTTTTAAGCATGCGCCTAATATAAGCCATATCCCAAAAATAAGCCCTAGTGAAGTGGGAGTGGCCAGCAGAGGAGGCGGCAAGAGCACGCAGTCTGACAGTGTCTGGCAGCAGTTTCAGCCCGCACAATGCAAGTGTGTTGATTACCTGTCCAAGCAGCAGAAGTGGGCAGGAGGTACACGATCTGGACGCACCACACGGGCCATAGTCAGTGGGCTAGAGTGGGGGTGGCTGCAGGAGGCTCGTCTTTGTGTCTTGGCTCACCTGCCTTCCTCCCCGTGCCTCTGCCACCGTGTAGAGACAAACCTCCTGTGGCTGACTGCCCGCTCTGGCCCACTAACTTTCAGCTTTTCCATGGCCTATGCAGTGGGTCTGGATCACCTGCTTTGCCCCTCCCCCCCTCCACCTGTGCCTCCATCTGCTGCTTGGACAGGAAATCAATGCACCTGGATTGCGCAGGCTGCGCAGCACCAGAGTGCACTGACCAAGGGACCAGTGGGCTGCAGCTGTTGCCAGATACCAGATACTGCTTCTTATGCGTGTGCCAGGGTTTGGAGTGCCCAGCCAGGCTCATTACCCTGAAATTGTGTTTCCCTGAAAATAAGCCCGAGTGCTTATTTTGGAGCCCCCAAAAATATAAGACCGGGTCTTATTTTGGGGAAAACATGGTAAGTAGCAAATGTTTTAGGGAGCTTCTACCCTGAAAGATGATAACATATCCTAAACTAATTGCTGATGTCATTTAATTTTACTATTTTTTAGTTACATTTGTAGTTTTAATTTTCAAAATATAATATTGACAGGTGCACTAGGTAACAAATAGTTTATACGTCAATCAGAAACTTAAGATTTTCTGTGTGGTAGTTAAAATGGTATAAGAGCATTTTCATTTGTAGCTTTTAATTGTTAATTCCTACAATAAAAATCTGGAAAAAATGTGCCTTTAAATACTGAAGTTCTAGGAGACTTTGTCAAAACAAAAGAACGCTCTATTAAAAAACAGGATTTATGTTACAATATGCAGTAAATTTAATAGTATCCTAAATATTTGAGATGTAAAGACTCTTCTTCTAATCTTTTATATTAATTTTGCATTTAATAATTAAAATGAAATTAGTAAGAAATTGAAGTGAGGAAAACATTTCCTGATCAAATTTCTATGTAATTAAAGGAAAGAGAAAAACTACGTGAGGAAAAAAAGAAATATCTGGAACATCTAAAACAGTGGAGTAAGCGCAGAGAAGACATGGAATGTGATGATCTTAAGGTAATGTAAAATGGGGAACTGATAACTGTTCTGTAACCTGTATCAGCCTATGCTAATTATGTGTTTAATTTCAAAACTTGGACCTGGCATGTTAAACATAGAATGCCAAAAATCGCATGCTCATGGTACATGTTTTGAAAATACATCCATCTCTTCATTCTAGTCATGAGAAGGGCAGAATTTTTTTTTTTTGGTTCAAGTTTGCATTCCTTCTTTATTCCATGGTGAATAGAATTAAAGCAAGGAGGTATAGCTAAGACCAAAGGCAACTCCTTTTTCTGCTACTCCTTTTTCCATTTTCCTAAGGACCAGGGTAAATAATTGTTATCTATGGTCTGAACGCATCTTTTGCAAGACATAAAGGGAAAGTTGAAATTATACTAAGTTTTAATAAGAGTATTTATAGTGTTGGTGAGGTAACTTGTTTCAGGTAGTCCTTACAACAGTACAGTAATTGGGACTGGAATTTCCATTGCTAAGCAACACAGTCATCAAGCATGATATCGTATGACCACATCACTTTGTAACGGAATTTTCAGATTTTCCAGTTGTGATTGTTAAGTGAAAACATCATGTGATAGCCACTTGTGATCACCTGCCAGCTTACCTCTTGGTTAATTGTCAGAATCTTGCAAAGATTATCACAAATGACAATCAGATGACCGTGGAGATGCTGCAATGAAAGTAATTAACAAGAACAGTCATAACTAAAGCTCATTCAGCATTGTTGTTAGTTTGAATAGTTGTTGAACAAGTGATCATTAATAAACAAAGACCACATGTAGTTCCATACATCCGGTAAAGTTACTTTGCAAGCAGAAGTGCTTTTTGACCAGGAAAGACAATGATTAGTGCCTATAGCTTACCAGTGTGGAGGGAAGAATATCTCTGAGGCAGAAAAGTGTTATACAGGACTCTTGGTGATAAGGAATCATATTATATACATGTGATGGTGAAACAGTAGATTATGAACTTTACTTTATTTGTCTGCTGTTATATAACATTTTGTTTGTCTCTGCTCCTTATGCTTTCTCCAGTACATTTTGCCCACTTGTTGCTTTCCCATTTCTGCACCAAACTGTAGTTTCCTACTTCCTTCCTTAATATCTCTACCACTTTCCTGCTTCATCTGGGCCCTTTCTCTGTTCCCTCTTCTTTTTTTATAATCCACCTGCTCTTTATATTTACCTTCCTCAATTAGTACTTCAAGATCCATCTGCTCTGATGTCTCCTATATGTTAGTGCTCTCTACTGGTTGAAGAAAAGAATAGCATACAGTTCCGTTTCTTGATTGTTATTTTTTGAGCCAAGTTACAATATTGCTTTTATAATCCACTTCAATAAAATAAAATAAGTAAGAAATAAAAGTGGTTTTTTTACTTCTGCTCTGTAGACATTGACATGCTTTGCAAAACTTAGCCTATCTCTAGAGCCCTTGGAAGTTATTTATTCTTGTAGTAGAGGGCATAGATGCAGATCAAGGTGTTTGAATTCTCATCTGTGTTACAATGCAGAGCCATATTATAAAGTATCAATTATCTAAAGTTCCTGAAACCAATATTTGTTTGTTTGTAATTTATCAGTGTGTGTCCAACACAAGAAGAGAGAAAAGATTTAATTTTAAATTAAATTTAATTATGGCATTTGGTTTTTAGATTTGTAATATGTAAATGCTGCTCATTTACTCATTTTCTATGTTTTATTTCACAGCTGGGCATTCATTTTGTCAGGGTCACCATTTTTTCCTCCCCTGGAAGTGAATAGAAAATTCAAACATCAGCAGTAGCATTACTATGGGTTAAAGGATGCTAGGTCACTTTGTAAATTGGGAATGAGCATCCTGCACCCTCATGAAGAATGAAATTTATGAGGCTGCACAGTATCTCATTTGTTATCTTCAAGATCCCCAAGTATAGATAGGATTCTGAAATTTTATGTAGGTTTCTGCTAAGTGGAGTGTAAGATATATTGAATTTTTTTAGACTTAAGACATTCATTTTTACCTATTAACTTCTCCTTATCTGCCTTTCCATTTTGCCTCTTAACCTTCCTTCTATATAAAGCAGGTTGAAATTTTCAATTTCAAAGTATCAGCTAATTTTGTAATTTCTCTGGGCCTTTATGGTTTCAAGGTGGAATATGCTTCACAGTCCAAAAATGTTTGCCTATCATAATATGTTACATCTTTTCCTGTGTCATCTTTCTCTGTGATTTTTCTGTTTCAATCTCAGTGTTTAAAAAAAAACCTAGGAGAAATGCTTCTTTTTATTTAAAAAATACTAATATTAAGTGAGCAGGAAATGCTAACCCAATGCAAAAGAGAAAATAAGTTTTTAAAAATCTTCCTAGCCTTGGAAATTCACAGGAATAATAAAGAGTTGTAACCTTGGGGGCAGGGGGTTTGACAGTTCTGGAAACTAATGTTCTGTAATACGTACAGGGGGAAAATAAAAAGTAATCAAAATGAAATAAAATATAAATCAAGATAATCCACGATACATGGCTAAAACTAGTCATAACAGGCGCTCTCCCAGCCAAAATAGGCTTATTTACCATCCTGGCCTCCTACACAGGGGAAAAGCTAAGTCTTCATTGTTCTTCAATAGAGTTTGATTTACTTGAACTTTGGATAGAGAAGTTTGTTACAATGGGCAGTCATGTCAGTAAAGAAGGTAGGCCCCATTAGATGACAAAGCCTTGGAGTCAGGATCTGTGTGTAGCCTAGAGGATAGGTGGGAAAACTAGACATAGGCAGTCCTACAAATTAACATGGCCCTGTGCCATGTAGGACTTTATAAGTGATGGTTTGAATAGCATTCAAGGTCTACTGAGAGCTAGTGCAGTTTTGCCGAGTTGTAGTAATACATGGATATTGCGGGCTTTCTCTGTGGGAGCCCCCTCCCCGTGGAATGATCTCCCCCCGGAGATACGGGCCATGACAGACATCCTGACCTTCCGGCGCGCAGTTAAGACCCTATTTTTCAAACAGGCCGGCCTGGCCCAGTAAGGGTCTTTGGGTTTTAAACTTTAATTTTTAAATTTTATACTTTTTAAATTTTTAATCAATCCCTGATTTTAAATGTTGAATTGTAGTTGGATGGGATGCAGCCGGATTTGTTTATTTAATCTAGTTTTAAATTCTATTTAAATTGTATTTATTCTATGTGTTTTAGTAGGCTGTATACCGCCCCGAGTCCCTTTTTGGGAGAGGGAGCGGTATAGAAATATGAATAATAAATAATAAATAAATATACCAAAGTAGCATGTCCGTTGCTTCTCATAGTTCTTCATTTGGGGCCCATTGCAGCTTCAAGATATTGGTAGTTTTCAAAGGCAGCCTCATGTAGAGTGCATTGAAGAAACCCAGCCATGAGGTGGCCAAGGAGTGATTGACTATGATTAGAGCATTCAATTCAGAAACAATTCAATTAACTCAAGAGATAGAATTGTACAAATGCCATCTCATCCATGGCTGCCATCTGATATTCATCTACACATAATAAATACTCAAGTTTCTTGTGGGAAACAGTTCTCACAAGATTAAAAGCAAAGAGCCTAAAACTAGATAAACCCTATAACAAAACAAGGGAGAAGTGAAAACTGTTATTCATGACAAAAGAGAATAATTTAATTCCATTACACGAGGTAGATAAGAGAAAAAGATTCAAAAATTAAAACTTTGATGTCACTATAAATACTGTAGAACTCAAATTTAATATATAGCAGTCATGGGGTTTTTTTTCATTAACTTTTGTAGTATAAACATTACTTCTAATTCTTACTCCCACCTTAACCATGAAAGCCAGTTGCGTAACTTTGGGCCAGTCACTCGTCCTCGGCCCAATCCACCACAGGGTTGTGCGGAAAAAAAAGCTGACGTTTCATTTGTTTTACAGGAACTTCCAGTTCCAACTCCAGTGAAAACCAGACTACCTCCAGAAATCTTTGGTGATGCTGTAATGGTTTTGGAGTTTCTTCATGCATTTGGGGAACTATTTGATCTTCAAGATGAATTTCCTGATGGGGTGACTTTAGGCAAGTTTTTCTTTTCTTGGATTTTGTTTTGAATTAAGGTATATATTATGTTACTGATATCTAGACATTTATAAACAATTTATAAAGTCTCAAAGTTTTACTTACATTTAAAGCAAATTCTCATATGTGAGTTGGCTATCAGTTTGAAAAATATATTTCTTCAGTGTACATCAGATTATATGTAAAAATATTCCTTTGAACAGAACATAAAATGCCATTTGATACATTAATGAAGATTCTTGTCGTCCAGGAAGAGTTGTCCAGAAATTGAGTCATGGCAACTGGTCTTTTTGGCTTGAAACATTTTGCTGCTTAGCCAAATCATTTCTTCAGTCTGAGCAAGTTGGTTAGGTGGAACCCCATATGTGTCCTCCAGAGCAGTTCCATTTTTTACCTAATCTGAATAGGCTTGTTAGATGGGCAGGCAGAGAGTCATTAAGAATGATTACTCAGTTTGGTTTCAGAGGAGTGAAAGAATCAATTTATGCCAAAGTGGAAAATCCTTCCCGTAATAGAGGTAGAGGCCTGAAACACAATCTGTCCCTCCTTTTTAATGCTCCTCTTGCATTGGTCCCCATGATTCTTAATGACTCTTTTTCCTTGCTAAAAAGAAATATGAACATGCCAACACTTTTTTCTCCATTTAGTAGGTTAATTTGAAGTGAATAGGGAGGGTAACTCTGTTCCCGTTTGGGACATCTAGTTATTTTCCCACCTGGTGTTTTACTCGATCCGTCCTTTATTATATGGACGTTACTTAACAGTCCAGTGAGATCTTCTCTTTCATTTATCTAAGTGCCCATTTTCAATTCAATATGGGATGCACCTGAACATGTTAACCAGTTGGATTCTGCATGCTTAAAATTACACATTAGAGAATAAAATAAAATTTCTCAAGCTAAGATTCAGATCTAACTGCATCTTTTAAGCTTTTGTACTTGGATGTTGCAAAGAAACTAAATCTTTGTTTTATTATTTACAGAAGTTTTAGAAGAAGCTCTTGTAGGAAATGACAGTGAAGGCCCACTTTGTGAATTATTGTTTTTTTTCCTGACTGCCATTTTTCAAGCTATGGCTGAAGAAGAAGAAGAAATTGCCAAAGATCAAATAGCAGATGCTGAGACCAAAGGTCAGATCAACTACATTTTTAAAGAACAACTTTCATACTAATCTGCATTCATAGCAATATTTTCTTTCAATTAACTTTGTTATACAACTGGTGAGAAAAGACAATGTTTTAGAGACAAGCTGCAGTGATGATCCAGATGTATTTCACTTTTGTGTTTCTTAAAAAGGCAGAGATTCCATTTATTGTATCTCAGAAATTCAAGAAATTTGAATCCAAAGATTCAAAATTGTGTTTGCTTATTTTAATTTTAAAACAATGTCAGCAGTAGAGGCTTCTTTTATTGAATTCCTGCAGATGTGGTCTTCTTCATCTTGGTGAGGTAAATAACCTGTAGTAAAGTAGTTGCATGAGTTTCCAGTATTACTACAAACTGTTAAAATTTTGATCATGTGACCATAAGGGCATTGCGAACAGCCATAAATTCAAGGTCCAGTCATGACTATCATTCACTCAGTGCTGTTACAACTTTTGCTGAAGGATTGGTTAAGGAAGAAAGGACTGCCTGCCTGTATGCCACCTCAAGCGCAAACCAAAACAGCCTTGCAAGACAATGCCCAGTAACTGAAGGGAAGAAATATGCACACAACAGTCTTTTAAAAGTAGTTAGCGGTTATTGGTCAGATAACAGGCCCTGATTATATAATTTTCAATGAGACAGGTATTGTAGAAAATTTACATGGTAATATTTGTATTGGGAGAACACTGCTTTAAAAGTAGAACTGAAGACAATTTAAGATAGCTGTGATAGACTAGGAAGACATGTCCTCTGAAAAATAGGGCATTTTTCTGGACAGCTGTCTGGAGATACATGTATATGGAATCCAGCATTGAGCAGGGAATTTAACTACTTCAAATTCTGTCATTCTTTATTCTGGAAAAATTTTCTGCATTCTGTTTTAATAGTGCAGAGGCAGGCAAAGAGGAGTGATACATAGCTTTGCTATTATGTGGCTGAATGATTTCTTTTAGAAAGCACCAGAGTATGTGAGGAAGCCTCTACTGTAGTATTGCTCAAAGTTCACTAGGCTTTTTAAAGACTAAAATTGTGAGGATAAATACTTCATATTAATAGTGTTTTCCAAAAGAAATGTAGCCTCCAAAGTCCTGCATATTTTTTTCCACAAGAATAACAATCTCTAAATAGATTAGTATTACCTATGAATACAAAATTCCCAAAAGTGCTTTCAGACAAATTAATGGTAGAATTTTTCTGTTTTTTCTGGATTAAATATTGTATTAATTATTATTTCATTATTATTATGGATATTAATTGTCAAGTCAGAAATGAATAATTTTATAAGATTGTGGTATAGAAAAACAGATAGAATTGGATAACATCCACATTAATAATACCGTCTCCAAAATAGTACCTTTTAGAGAAATATATAATAGGAGAATTTCTTTCAGTGGAATACTTTGCAAATCATGAAACATTGCTAATCCCAGCTCAACCAGCTTTTCCTAAAGAGTGATAGATATTTTCTTCCTAGCGAGGGCAACCAAAACTATAGCATCCATAAAACTGAATTTTAGATGGCACTTCATCTAAAGATCAAGAATCAAGAATGGTATGCTAGGCACTGACCCAAAATTACTCAGCATGAAAGAATTCAAGCAGAGCTTTTTACACAAATCACAAGATAGAACCAGTCTGTCTTATATGTACGGGTAATCCTCGAGTTACAACAATTCGTTTAATGACCGTTCAAAGTTATAAAATCACTGAAAAATGTGACTTATGACTGTTTTTCAAAGTTACAAGCTTTGCAGATCCTCTTAATTGTGATCAAAATTCAGATGCTTGGCAACTGGTTCATACTTATGACCGTTGCTGTGTCCCAGAGTCAGGTGATCCTCTTTTGTGACTTTCTGACAAGCAAAGTCAATGGGGAAGCCAGATTCACTTAACAACCAGGTTATTAACTTATCAACTTCAGTAACTCACTCAACTGTGGCAAGAAATGTTGTAAAATGAGGCAACTTAACAAACGTCTCACTTAACAGAAATGTCGGGCTCAATTATGGTGGAATACTAAAATATTACCTGTATTTTAGTTCTCTGATTCTCTCTCAGTTCTTTTATAAGGTGAAAACGAAGAGGTCAAAGTAGATAGATCTCATTTTCTGGGTATCTTGTCTGTATGTACAGCATTACAAATTGAAAATAGTTCACTCTGAAAATCAGACATTTACAAACATTTGATCTACTCAAATTATGGCATTCAAGTTAGAATAGATACTAGTAATTTAATCTGTAAAAATATTATGTAAAGTAGTTATAATGGTTTGCACTGTATTTCATTTGATTAGGCTGCTTACACATGAATAAAAATTAAACGGCTGAAGTATTTATATACAGCTATTGTGTAAGGAAGATTACATTCAATTTTATTTGGTAAGGGTAACTCAGTTCTATTTTGTGGAGATTTAAGTTCTCTTTGTAGGCTATCATTCAGTGTTAACAGTTGAAAAGATAAACAAGTATTTCACCAACAGGAAATGTATTAAGTTTTGCTTCCTGCAGAAGCAAAGCCAAATACATTTAGTTTTAATACCTGCAGAAGAAAGAGGAGAGTAGTTCACTTGCAATTGCTTATAAAGAGATTGTACTTGCATGTTAATTTAAAATGCCTATGCTGCTTTAGAGGGAATTTAATTGGATATGTTTTGCCAGCTATATGGAATAAAGAACCTCTTTAGTACGGTAGATTAGCATTGACTGCTGCCTATTTATCTCTATTTATTTGGCAGTAGGTAACAATTATAAGTAATGGAGTGATAGTTTGTGTTAAAAATCTTTGCATGAGTGTGTTTGTAATCTTGCAGTCCAATTGTGCGCAAGAAACTTCATGAATGTTGCATGCTTTCTCCAGCAGTTTGCCAATACTACATTCTTTGTTGCATTGCAACTTATCTGAATATTGAATTTAAATGTTTCTGCATTGCTTAACATGGCTTGCTAGCTTACTTGCGCTCCATACAGAAATGTTAATTTACACTAGAATAAAGTCTTTATTTCCTTAAAGATTTAACAGAGGCTTTGGATGAAGATGCAGACCCCACAAAATCTGCACTATCTGCAGTTGCAACTTTGGCAGCTGCTTGGCCCCAGTTACATCAGGGTATGTGTGGGTTTCTTTTTTTTTTCTTTTCTTTTTTTGGCTACTTTGTTGTTCTTGTATTTTTCAAAAGTATAATTTACATTATTTGCTTAAGCATTTTTAAAAGTCAAATAGACTAACTTGATTTTATTGTTAACCATAGGTTGTAATTTGAAAAACCTGGATCTTGATAGCTGCACTCTTTCTGAGATTCTCAGGCTTCATATTCTAGCATCAGGTGCAGATGTAACATCAGCAAATGCTAAATATCGCTACCAGAAGCGAGGAGGATTTGATACTACAGATGATGCTTGCATGGAGCTAAGATTGAGTAATCCTGGATTGCTTAAAAAACTCTCATGTACTTCAGTATATGATTTATCATCAGGTAATAGAACCAAACCAGTTTATTATGCTCTGTCAAGCTTAACTAAACAAATTTGCAGGAATATTTTGAGGGACAGTCACATTCATTAACTTTTTAATTGTGAGGATACCATGCTGAAATTTACAATCAGTATTAATATACTGATTTATAAGAATAATGAAAATGGCTTTATAAGAATAATGAAAATGGTTTGGCTATTTTGTAACTATAGTTCAGGATTATGGTTTTAACTTTATGGAAGTTGTTCCAGTATTTAAAATCTTTAATGTCTGATCAAAGGAATTATTTTATATATAAATAGCTGGATATTCCTAATAGGATTTTGAGCTGTGTTTATTTTGTTTAAAAGTTTGAGATCTTTTCCAGAAATACCTTTGAATGTCCCTTCAGTTTCAGTTTTCTATCTAGTGTATTGCATTAGTTTTTTGGCTTTTATTTACACATACAAGACACACAATGGATGGATTGATTAAATTTAAACAGTATATTGAAGTTGTTAATAATGTGTCTGGGTGGGACTAATCCATGAAATCTAATAATTATATGTACAATACATTTACTTTATCCTAACAGTGTCTATATGTTTTGGTGATAATCATTTCTATGTTAAAATGTCAAACCTAATTTTTTACGAGGCCAACTGACAATGAAATATCTTTTTACATATATATTTATCAGCTGAAAAAATGAGGATTCTTCATGCTCTTTGTGGAAAACTTCTAACTCTTGTTTCTACTCGGGACTTCATTGAAGACTCTGTTGATGTATTGCGACAAACAAAACAAGAATTCAGAGAATTAAAAGCAGAACAGCATCGCAGAGAAAGAGGAGCTGCAGCAGCAAAGTGAGTTCACATCTGACCAAGAGAAAGCAAAATTGAAACTCTAGAAAGCTATTTTTCTGCAAAATGTTGATAGGGCAACCTATGGTAATTATAGTACTTTTTATAATAGTTTGCCATTTGGTTTAATGCTAAGATTAGTTTAGTTTACTTTTCTTTATTTCAGACAGTTTATAATGTCAGTATTTCTAATATAAAATTTAGTTATGTGCTGATATTTCTACAGATTTTAGCATGTTCAAATGCATTTAAGAATACAGAGTATTTTGGAATTTCTGATGTTCCACAATAGGAAAATTGTGCTCAGAGGAAATAACCAAAAATAAGGTATGTTGAGAATAATAAATTAATTATGCCATGTAACTTCAGAATCCGCAGAAAAAAAGAAGAAAGATTGAAAGGGCAGGAACAAAAGATGAAAGAGAAACATGAGAAACTGAAAGAAATAGAGAAAACTCCTGCAATTGAACTGTCTATTAGGTATGATCAATTGTTATTTAAGGTTCATATGTCACAATGCTACTGCTTAACTGAATGCTTTCATATGCTTCTCTTAATCTATACCAGTGGTTCCCAGGTTTTTCAACATCAGACCCTTTTTTATTTTTTAGAAAACCTCATACCTGCTTGTTTTTTATTTAAACTTTCTCTTTTAACAAAGGATGCAATAATTAAAGCTCTAAATTTTAAAACATTTTTATATTAAAAATAGACATCATTTTTATTTTTTCTTATACAGGTAATCCTTAACTTAGTCATTTGTTTAGTAACCGTTCAAATTTACAATAGTATTAAAAGAAGTGACTTAGGAATGTTTTTCAGCCAACCGTTGCAGCATCCCCACAATCATGTGATCAATTTTTTGGATGCTTGGCAACTGGTTCATATTTATGACAGCTGCATTGTCCTGGCATTATGTGATCATCTTTTGCAATCTTCTGACAAACAAGGTTAATAGGGAAGCTAAATTCACTTTGCCATGTTACTAATTTAACAACTGCAGTGATGCACTTTACACCTGTGGCAAGAAAAATCATAAAAATGGAGAAAATGTCACTTAACTGTCTCACTTAACAACAGAAATTTTGGGCTTAATTGTGGTTGTAAGTTGAGGACTACCTGTAACAAAATTTATAAAAACAAAATTCAACCCAAAATAGCAAAAATCAATTAAATTTAATGTAAATTTCATGAGTTGAAAAATCCTAGGTTTAAAATATTTAGTGCACAGCATACATTATTTTAACATCTAATTTATTTCTTTATTTTATTTTTTGTTAATAAGAGTTTTTTTCACAGAGGTCTATGGAAGAAAAGAATACTGCTTTCCCAATCTTTGGATAAACCAGAAAATCTAAAATTCCTCTAAGCTTGAATTTTTGATGTTAGCTTTCTTATTCAAATCATGTTCAAATATGTCTGGTGCTGAATCAAACAACAATGCTGCATGGATTGTGTATTAATTTATGAATAGAAATGCCTGAAGATTTATTTGAAATTAGCAGATAAATTCACCTTTGTTGCAGTAGTACTATCACACTTGCTTTTAGTAAACTTCAAAGAAGTTGCTCCTGCACTATATGCCTTCTTAGCTGTAAGTAAGAACAGTTCCTAAGAAGCTTCTGATATTTTGGCTGATAAACAGCTGCAGCAGAATTGGATGCCATGTATTTCAGTTTTTGAACTTTATATTCACAGATTCCTTGGGCTTGTCTTTCAAATGCTCTTGTTTTTTGTATTGTGTCATTCAATAACAAAAAGACATGAACGCACAATACTATTGTTAAGATCTGAATGACATTTTACAGACATTTGAATAAGCAATTGACAGTGAAGTCGTAATAGAGTATTGATTGTATTTTCTTAACTATGGTCATCTTAGTCTTATTAAAACATATACATGTTAAATTTATAAATAAATGTAATTAAAAAATTAAAAATAAATTTAACAGATGCAAGTTGTTTTATAGAAACTGGTATTGATGTTCACTATTGTTACCATCTTATATATTCTTACTCCATTGCAAATCAAAACTCAACAGTCCTGAATATTCTCAAATTGCCATAAGTGTGCCTGAAATATTAACAATATTCTACCACTTTCTATAACAAGCTATAATTTTCTTTTTAAAAACATTACATTCTCATGCTTCCTCCAACTAGAAATTTCTTCGTATTTGTACACTCCAGGGTATCCGGAGTCCTGGTTTGGCAATCCTTGACCTCTCCAGGATTAGTATAAACTTTCCAATTATTTTCAAGTCCTTTTCAAATTACTTTAATCATACTGTTTATATTCGAAGGATGATACACCATAAGAGTTATTTTAAGTATATCTTCAATCTATAGGTGCAACATTCTTTAGTAATTGCAAAACGTTCTTTCCTTAGAAATCTATTCCCAGAGAATAGCAGCACATTTCTCCCCTTTTGATACCGACATAGGTGGGACAATCAAATGTTGTTTTATTATATCTACCTTTCTTTGAACCTGTGTTTTTTCCTGTCCATTTGTATGTCTATAGTATCAGTGATGAAGATCGAGAAGAGCTTGATACAAGTACAGAAAGCAAGGGGATTGAAACAAAGGAGCAAGAAGTAGATACCATGACAGATGAAGAAGATAACGCCTCGCCTAATAAAAAAAGTATTTGTTAAACTTTGATTTATATTGACTCAAACTTAATTTTTAAGGTTGCTATTGGAATGAAAGAGTACGATTGGAACTTCTGCATTGCTTCCTTTTTCACCAAGTCAGCTTGGATTATTTATATGAGTCAGTTATTATGTTGATTAACTTTGATATTTAAGGCTATTCACCATTTTATTTCATTACTAAGTTACTTTTTGGTGGTGTTATACTTTGGTCTAAAACTAAAACAACTTTTTTTCATATGTAAAATATGCATACTCTTGAATAATTTTATGTAATAGACTATATTCTTGTTTTTATACTTCTACTGTGTCATCACTTTTCTTTCCTCTGATTATTATCTGACTTATTTTGTTATCTGAAATTGTATGACTCATATAATTGCATTGATTTCTAAGGCAGGATAGTATACAATATTCAAAAAAAGAAAAATTGAATACTTTACTGCAATTGATAATTCCATTAGAAAAAGGATGTTATTATTTGTGTGTTAATGTACTGCAGTTCCTAACTCTATTTCAGTGGTGTTTTGAGGGAAAAAAGATGGGAAGGAATTTTATGTTGTTCCATGGAAGACAAGATAAAATGCAATTACTGCTAGTTTTTAACTTATGACCATTTAACAACAGTTCAAAATTATGACAGCCTTGGAAAAAAATAATTTATTCTCACTTATGATTATGTACCACTCCCTTGTCACATGGTTATAATTTAGCACTTGGTAACCCTCATGCATTAAATGATAACTACTTGTAGCATCATTTGATCACATGATTTCAATTCATGACCTTTTTTGCTGATTTCTAGCAAAAACACCCACTGTGGAAGCTGGATTACACATGTTTAAGAACCAAGATGTTCCAATTAATGACTGTAAAAATTATTGTAAAATTGAGTCTGATTCAACTTGTGACCACAATGGAAAGTCTGGTCCCAGTTGTAGTAAGTTGAGAACTACCTGTAAAAGGACTACATTTTACTTGTACACTGCCCAGAGTTCCTCTGTGACGGAAGGTCAGTTTCTAAATTTAATAAATAAATACAGCTGCTAATCAGTATTAGTTTAGAGCTGCATTACAAAAAACCTCTTCATATAAAATACCTTTACAAGTTGTCTCAAAAACAAATGTCTGTTCTTCTCAACAGAATGTTGGACATAAATTATATAAAGATGCTCAGGGCTCTGTATATTTGTTGTTGTTAGTCACAAAGTCATGTCCGACCCATCGTGACCCCATGGACAATGTTTCTCCAGGCCTTCCTGTCTTCTACCATCTCCTGGAGTCCATTTAAGCTCACACCAACTGCTTCAGTGACTCCATCCAGCCACCTCATTCTCTGCCATCTCCTTCTTCTTTTGCCCTCAATCGTTCCCAGCATTAGGCTCTTCTCCAGTGAGTCCTTCCTTCTCATTAGGTGGCCAAAGTATTTGAGTTTCATCTTCAGGATCTGGCCTTCTAAAGAGCAGTCAGAGTTGATATCTAGGACTGACCGGTTGATGGCCTTGCAGTCCATGGGACTCAAAGGAGTCTTCTCCAGCACCATAGTTCAAAGGCCTCAATTCTTTGGCACTCAGCCTTGTTAGATTTTGCAGCAGAAATTCAGATCCAGAAAGCACACACAGATGATTCATTCAGCAGGATTCATTAACTTCTTTATATACATAATAACACTTGAAGTAAAGTTTACAATACCAATGGTAGATTCTTCCAACGTGGTAAAAGTTACAAGCAAAACACAAGCAGCCACTTCAGAGCAGAGTAGTTTCAGTTTCAGAGTTGAGAGCACAGAGACATGGCCAGATTCCTTCCAGTCTTAGCACCCAATTCAGCTCCCATTGGTTGACTTTGTTACCCATGTCTCTGCCAGTTCCTAAGTATTCTGACAAGCCTTCCTTATGGTCCAACTTTCACAGCCATACATTGCAACTGGGAAAACCATAGCCTTGACTATACGCACTTTTGTTGGTGGGTGATGTCTCTGCTTTTTAGTATGCTGTCTAGGTTTACCATAGCTGTCCTCTCCAACAGTAAGCGTCTTTTAATTTCTTGGCTGTAGTTCCCATCTGTGATGATCTTGGAGTTCAGGAAAATAAAATCTGTCACTACCTCCATTTCTTCCCCATCTATTTGCCAGGAATTGAGAGGGCTAAATGCCATGATCTTAGTTTTCTTAATGTTGATGAGTTTCAAGACAAGTTTTGCACTCTCGTCCTTCACCCCCATATCAAGAGGCTTTTTAGTTCCTCTTCACTTTTTGCCATTAGAGTGGTATCATCTGCATATCTGAGGTTGTTGATATTTCTCCTGGCAATCTTAATTCCAATTTGTGATTCATCTCGCCCTGCCTTTCTCATGATGTGCTCTGCATATAAGTTAAATAGGCAAGGCAATAGTATACAGCCTTGTCGAAATCCTTTCTCAATTTTGAACCAGTGGTTTCATGTCCAGTTCTCGCTGTTGCTTCTTGATCTGCATATAGGTTTCTGAAGAGACAAATAAGATGGTCTGGTATTCCCATCTTTTTAAGAACTTGCCACAATTTCTTGTCATCCACACAATCAAAGGCTTTAGCATAGTCAATGAAGCAGAAGTAGATGTTTTTCTGGAACTCCCTAGTTTTCTCCATGATCCAGCATATGTTGGCAATTTGATCTCTAGTTCCTCTGCCTCTTTGAAATCCTGCCTATACTTCTGGTAGTTCTCGGTTCACATACTGCTGGAGCCTAGCTTGTAGGATTTTGAGCATAATTTTGCTAGCATGTGAAATGAGTTCAGTGGTGTGGTAGTTTGAACATTCTTTCAGTATGTACATTTGCCTATCATCAGACTAAGTGCCTGAAAACAAACTGAAAGGAATGAGATTTTATTTAGTGGGAGAGCTAGCAAAAGAAATACTTGGTTGAAAATGGGCTGGCTCCAGCTAGGAGCTGCAGAGAAAAAGAAATTTCTCCAGTGTGGCTTTATGGGCAATGGACAATGACCTAGTATGTTATTCATTTCTCCAGTCTAAGCTCCAACATTTTTCTTTCTTTGTCATGTAACCCAGAACTGAGTTGTAATCAAGGGGTTGGAGAGAATGTCAGTAGTCATTCTCTATACTTTCTCTGCCGCTTTCAGCAGTATATTAAAAGAAATGTTATAAATATAGAATTTAAGTTGGATATTTTGCATGAAGTGTTTGGGGGTGGGGTTTTTTATAATGTATAAAAAATACAAATGATTTTTATTTAAGCTGCTTGTCCTGTGCCCATATCTGTAATTTTTCTTGTCAACTGCTTCTAGGGCAAGGAGGACAGAATGGCTTTAAAGATTTTACAAGACCAGTGGGGACTACTGATGATAAATGTGAACTGCTCACTGCAGAAGAAGAGGCAGCTTTAAAGCAGGAGCAACAAAATAAAGAAAAGGAACTCATAGAAAAGATTCAGAAAGCTACAGTTTGTACCAATATTTCTTCTTTGGGCCGTGATCGCTTATATCGACGTTATTGGCTTTTTTCATCAGTTCCAGGACTATTTGTGGAAGAAGACTATTCTGGTCTTACAGAAGATATGCTGTTGCCTCGGCCATCTTCATTTCATAATGTACAGGCTCATACTTCAGAAAAATCTCAGATAGTCATTAAAACTGGAGAATCTTTGACAGCAGAATCTACCTCCAAAACTTGCCAAGATTTGGAAACTAGTACTATTGTAAATGTATCACAACCAATACAAAAGCCAAATAAGTGGTGCTTTTACAGTTCTCAGGAACAGTT
Source organism: Bungarus multicinctus (assembly GCA_023653725.1). NCBI lineage: Eukaryota > Metazoa > Chordata > Lepidosauria > Squamata > Elapidae > Bungarus > Bungarus multicinctus. Next base: position 117,593,951 of record CM042838.1, on the reverse strand, counting down.
TGACCAACTCCTAGAAGCTCTCAATTCCCGAGGATATAGGGAAAGTGCCTTGAAAGATGTTCTTTTACAGGAAAAATCCAGAATATGTGAACAATTTAATAGTTTTCCTATTGAAAAATTCTATATTTCAGGTAAACATTCTAGATGTTTATGATTGAAGGCTTTATGGTTATTTAATTTATATCATGTAGAATTTGTTCTTATCCTAACAGTTGAGACAATTTGAGTTTAAATGAATCATAGTTTGTTTATACAGTACTATCAATGTAGTCCATGAATTTTACAATATATTCTTTAACCAAACATTTAAAAAATATTACTAGGCCTATATAAAACATTCCATACTTTGCAAAGATTTTGCTACATATTAGATTTTGTTTATATTTCACTAAGCTCAAAAACTCTAGATGACTTAACATCCAACTGAAATCTTATAACGTAACCACCTGAACAGAAATGTAACTGTACTAATAAAAAATAAGAGATATCAAAAACAATCTTAAATTGTGACTCTTAACTATTGAATGCTCTCTCAAAAAATCAATTCTTTGTTGCTGGATAGAAAGTGTGGGCTATTTACCCACTTCACTGAACAGTATATTCCAATGGGACAGAGCAGCATTGTTATTGCAAAATATTATTACAGTATTATTAATACAAAATAATTAAATGATATTTATCACAGTAATAAAAGATTAATGGTCAGGTAGGAAGGTATTTTGTATAATCTCTTCATGTTACAGAAAAAACACAGAATGAAGCCAAGCCACAGTTTGGACGTGGAAAAATGCAAAATGGCTGTGATATGGTTCAAAAATCTGCAGAAAAGCAACTTGAATTAAGGCTTAGAGACTTTCTCTTAGACATTGAAGATAGAATTTTCCAAGGAACATTGGGCTCCATTAAGGTATTTGACTCCTTAATTTTTATAGAGAATGGTATATTATGAAATTGCTGAACTCTTTCAAAGCACTACTTTTATTTGCTTGAAAATGCAAATGCAATTTAAAATACTAGTAAGGTTTTTCTGTATGACAGATACCTAAATCAATATAATTGAACTTACAGGTAATGGACAGATACAGTTGGAGAGCAGCCTTAGAAAATGGGCAGTATGAATTTTTAAATGAAGAAAATAAAGAAAACGGTGTAATAAAACCTGTTAATGAAAATGTAGAAGAGATGGAAATAGATAATCAAGTAAGAATTCTTGCAAAAGACAGGTAACGGTTCTTGTCTAGATATTTTATTTTTTAAAATTAATATTTGAATGGATAGATTGCATTTCATCTCCACCAACCCATTTCATTGAAGTATATAATCCTGCAATCTTAGAAAATGTTGATAATCAGTCACTATTCTCTGGATTTTTAAAAAAAAATAGTTTGTGCATATAATAGAGAAAGCTTAAACACATTGGGAAAAGTATTTTGTTGTTAATTGGCACAATATTGATTTGTCAATTTTTGCACAATATCAAACTTAGTATATACATTTTATGAAATTGCAATTCTTAATAAACAACATCAAAAGTAATTAAAAGAGATGTGCAAAGGCATCACTAGATAGAAGAGGACAGAGAATTTAATAAGCCAGGACTGTATAAATGATTTAATATATGGTCTGAGGGACAGGATAGCCTTCCCCCCACCATTTTTTTAAAGAACAAATTCTGATTTTTATAATAAAAGTGAACCAGCATCTAAATTTAAAAGTAAGACTGTTAAGAAACTCCCACTACCATTTAAGCCTGGCTATTTATAGGAGAAAATGGCTTGCCTACAACTATTTCTCCTTTCTTTTGTTTGCTTAAAAATAAAAGAGCTATAGCTCAATGGTATACCACAAATATTTTTTGCAGAAGTTCTTAAGCTAAATCACTGGAAATTGCAGATAAGATTCTTGTCTTAAACAGTGGAGAACAAAATCATCAATCGTTAAGATATTGGCCAGTTTTCTGACTTAATATAAGACAGGTTTTGTAGGTGATGACATGACATTATGTCATTCAGTAATCACATTTCTGAATACAGTAAATACAGTGAAGGAGGTGGATCTTTTTTTAGAAGCATATTTTTTGTATATAATAACAAACATTTAACATAGCTCTAGTAATGATTGTGTGAAGCATGCTAATATGGCCTTGATGCATTTTGAGCTTCATTGCTTTTTTGCAGACGTTTTGTTACCTAACTAGGTAACATATTCAGTGCTAAAAGGGAATTGGGTTTGCTCTCTGTTTATATACAGTAACTTACTCTCAGAGTTGTTGGGCGCGATGTTGTTTTCTCCTTGGTAGTTGTTTGACTAGGTCATTTTTTATTGCTTGTTTGTCTGAGTCGGTACTTCCTTGATTTGAATATTGTTTGCAGCTTGATTGTCTGGTGTTAATCCTGGTGTTATTCCCTGCTTATCTGGGTGTTGATTGCTGACAAGGAGGTACCCTAGTATTTTTTTTCCAAGTTTTTTTAAATTTCAATCTACACATACACAATACATTAACAGTGTGGCATCAATATATTATACATTTTAGTACAGGCAAACTTAATAATACTAATCATATTTCTTAATACACATATTCACATTAAATTAAAATCCTTGCTTATTTTCAGCATTTCAATACTCTCTCCTAGTGTCAATCACCATATCAGTTAGACATATCTAGTAATTTCATTATTCAATTTCCTCCTCAATTTTTTTTAAATAAAAAATTCTCATTTGGCAAGCAGTATGGTTCCAGGTTTCACATCTCAATACAAACATGACTATATTTACCTATTCATTTTCATTTTCGTATCACATTAACCTTATTAGTATTAAATATTAAACTTATCCAATTCCAATTCATATTATAACTTGTTTCATTTTTCTAAGAATATTCTCATATTCAATGTTATTTGAAATTCTTTTCTCATTTCTATGTTCATTTCCCATATTACCTTTTTCTGTCATATTTGCAATTTTATCAATCATTTTATTAATTCAAAATTGCCCCCTCTGGTTATTAATTCGAGCCATCCACCTTTAATCTACCTTAATACCATCTCCCTATTTACTATATCACACACACACACACACACACACACACGTCAGATTCTGCATTACATTTTCTCAATCACCTTATAATTCATCTATATGTTACAAAAATATTAATCTAATCAATTAAGTATAGCAACTGATATTAATCTTTCCATAATGGTTCTCATTTCATCATCTTCCCCACTTTTTTTATACATCATTAATCATCAATTAATATGTAGTTCACACTCCGCTTGCTACTTCTCCTCTCCAGCACAGTCTTAGTTTTCCGGGCTGTTCTTTGTCTTTGTGGTGGCCATTTTAAGACCACAGCTACCTCTTGCCTTTGGAATGGGTTTTTCCTGTCAGGGAAGGGAGTTGCGGCTCCCCTCAACCCTCCAGGCGATTCCCCTTTTCTTCACCATCCCACCAGGGAGGTTCTGGTCCCGATTGGGACCCTCCAGCAAGTTAGCTCAAAGTGAACCCGCGCACAATCGCAGATTCCGCTCCAACAACAAGCAAATCGGAAGTCGAGGTGTCCTAGTGTTTTTGTTTCCTTTTTTAGCTTTTTTAATTGTCTCTTATGAATGGTATGTAAATGTGGTTTATGTACCCGTTCATCGCTGATTTCTCTTAGGTGCCAAGCTTCTAAGAATTCCCTAGCAGCTTTTGGATTTAGCTTGGGTTAAGATGCTCACAGTTTCCAATTGAAACTATGATTAAGTATGTCCATATGTTGGCCAGTGGTCATTATAATTAATTAATTGCTAACTAAACTGTACAATTATCTGTAGAGACATAAGATAAACAACTTTGTGAAACTTTCATAATTAAAAGAGAAATTACGAATTTTAACAGCATTAAAAATGGATGTCCTGGAATCTTGATATTACCAAGTTTTGAATATAGCACTACATTGCATTTGATGTCATATAAGACATGACAAGGTTATACTTTTTCAAAACTTTCTGAGAAAGGGAATGTAGTTTTAAGTAGTTACTTTTAGTTACTTTATAAATACCATCTGAACCAGAGAATTCTGATGTCATTTTTGATGAATTGCACAAAACACATTGATACTGTTTTGTTCCCTGCTTTTAGAATATAAATATAACTTTTATGTTTGTATGTTTATTTATACACCACCCAGAGTCTCTCTATGAGATGGGTAATTTATAAATCTCTATGAGAGGGGTAGCTTATAAATGTAATAAATGAATTTCAGCAGTTGTATTCCATTCAAATAAGGTTTTTGAAGTTGATTTATATGTAAATGCTTCTTAATAAAGTATTTACTGCAGTGTTATAAGTTATACTCAGCAGAACACAAATTAGTGAATTCTCATCCTGATCATTCTTATTCCTTGGATCTTGCCATGTGAGTGAGATGAAGGGGAGAAGAGGCTGCAGGCAATATTTCTCTGTTGCAGCTTGTTCCTGGATTTACTTCGCCACTCTCATTGTTTGCGGCAATGAACAGTTAAAGACAGTTGTATCACAGGACCACTGGGAATGAATAGTCACTATTATGCTTACTGTTTTTATAGTTACTTGTGCTTTTCCTGATCTTTATGTTTTTTTTCTGATTTTATGTTATCAGGATTATTTTTGCTGAATCTGGCAATATGTAAATACAATGAATAAATAGCAAATATAATAAATAGATACTTTTAAGTTATTGATCAATTTTAAACTTTATTTTAGATTGATAGGATTAAAACCTGAATCTCGAAGTACTACTTCAACTAATACGAGTACTCCACAGCCTATGAATAATACTGTACATTATTTGGCGTTGGCATTGCTTCAGATACAACAAGGAATTGAACGCAAATTTCTCAAAGCTCCACTTGGTAAGTGTCTACTTCCAGAACACTATAGATTTATGAAGGAAAAAATAATCTGGATGAAACAGATGTGTTAACAGATTCCATAGCACATATATTAAACAATTTATTAAAATTGGGAATATGTAAGGAAGTTGGAGTTTTAAAATTGTCACTATACTTTAGAGGCAAATGACTTGAACATGTGTGCAGAGGTCATTCATGAAATTAGTAAAAGGGGAACTCCAAACAAGCTCTACTTTTGTTCTTTTCATCTAGGTCCACAGAAGTAGATTTACAGAGAATCTTCAGGAAAACTGGTCAAATATGGTCAAAAATCTTAAAAGGGATTTGAAAACTCCTATAATAAATAGGAACAATAATGAATCATGCTTGAAGTTTCTTCTTGTTCAATTGCTAAGTCATGTCGGAGTATTCATGATCCCATGGACCATAGCATGCCAGGCTCCCCTGTCCTCCCCCTCTCCCAGAATTTACCCAAATTCATGTTCATTTCCTTGATGACACTATCTAATTATATCATCTTTCATCTGCTTCTCCTTTTGCCTTCAGTCTTTCAGTTTGTAGCATCTTCTCATAATTGCTAATCATAAACAAAACTAAAAATACTTCCACCTTAACTTGATTTAAACTACTCAGTTTAGCTTAATATAACAATCACATATGAGGACAGGCTCTGGTGCAAAACTCTAGATATTCTACTAGGAAATACTGTATTGTATATAGAATTCTCCATTTCTACAGATCAGGGTCTCCAACCTTGGCAACTTTAAGGCTTGTGGACTTCAACTCCCAGAATTCCCTCAGCAACAACTATAGTGACATATGTCCCATTAACTCTATATCCTCTCCCATTTACAAGCACAAACACATTTAATATGGAATTTGTCTTCTAGCAAAAATGACCAAAAATTGTTCAAATTAACCAAAACCCTTCTCTCTAGTGGGTGGGTCAATGAGGCTAATGTGCTGCGGAGTGTGAATGTCTTGTCCCGCTAAATCAGGGGTGTGAAACTCGTGACCCGCAGGCCAGATGCGTCATATGCTGGCCATGTCCATGCCTGGTTTAGCCAAAGAAAAAAAGTCGCAATACGTCATGTGATAATGCTGTGACAAAGCGAGTTTGATACCCCTGCTCTAAAGGAATAATGCTCAGGCATCAAAAGTCTGTCTTTTGGTTTTAGAGAGGATCATTCACCTGTCACCCAATTGCTGCCATGAAATTATGGAATCTTGTTATAGCTGCAAATTCTGGGACAGATTTATAAGCCAAAAGTAGGTTCTCCACACTCACCTTCCAGAAGAATCAAAGGTTATTCTGAAAAATTAGGGAACCAAGGCTACTGGAAAGAATAGTAATGTTAGCCTGTAATCATATGCCTTGTGTCTACTAATACAATTTCTACGTCTCTGTAGTTTGAGAAATTTTTAAAAAGAAGATAACCACTAGACATTGAAAAATACTTGAAACAGTGTGGAATGGAATTCCTTCAAATGTGCCATTTTAGGTGTCCCAAAGGTGCTTTTTCAAAAGGTAACTGGGCTTTCTTTGTTTTGCTTGAAGACATTTCGCTTCTCACCCAAAAAGCTTGTTGGATGGGAAGCAAAATATCTTCAAACAAAACAAAGAATGTTCAGTTGCCTTTTGAAAAAGCACTTTTGGGAAACCATGACCTGGATGACAAAATCTCCATAGACACTTCCATTTCTGGGAAAAATACACTGTAATAATGGGATATATTATACTGAATGTGAGATATTTTACACATCCCTAATACATGTCATCATAATCCTGTCAAAAAAAAAAGGTTGAGTGGAGTGAGTATTCTGATCATGCTGAGATCAGAACATTCATTTTATTGCCTCAGCTTTGTAAGATTTTGTAAGCTTCAGTTTGTAAGACTGAGCAAAGTATATAGCTGGCTTTTAAATGTTGACTATTGAACGATAGAAATGCAACACATGCATTCTTAACATCAACAATTTGCTTTAATTTTTTGTTCTGATATAACTTTGGATAAAGACGCAAAACACAATATACATAATGGAGTAATGAAAATGTTTGTAAAACTGAACTATGCACAAACATTTTGGTAATAAACATTGCTTCAGTGAAAGACAAAGTCAATTTTTAGCTGCACTCTTATATTTCTCATCTCCACTCCAGTGGTCCTGGTTCCTATAGCAGTGTAATCTTATTTTTGGAAAAATGGGCTATGCTAGTGAAAGGTTCTCTTCTGTTTCCAAATGAACTTGAAATAACTAGGTGATGCAGAGGAAAATAAAAGAGACCAAAAAGGTGATAAAAGGAGGAAGAGAGAAGATGATCAGAATAAATAGGATAAACAATAGATTTTCTTCCATTTAGAAAATTGCTCAAAATGATAATCTAAATATTAAATATTTTTCCAAGGTATTGCTTTCCACAAAGTGCACGGCAGTTATCCAGCTTTATAACTAAGGCAGTGGGACAAGCTGGAATTGCCTTCTCCAAAAACAAATGTGTCTGGTATTACTACGGTAAAAGTTCTGACAAACATAGCCAAACAATAAGGCCAAACAAAATATCTTTATCTGGTCTAGCAGCATGACAGCTCTGTATTAATGCTCAAAATTAATGGCACCTTAATGGACAGTGACTAAATTGAAGCTAACCAGAAAAAAAAGCTACAATTCATTTGGATATAGCAGTTTGATGATCAAATAGGAACATGATTACTTCAAAAAAGTGAACTTATATCCAAAGGGAATTGTAGCTTTCTTTTCTGGTTAGCTTCAATTTGGTCACTGTGCTTTTAAGGTGTCATTAATTTTGGGCATTAATACAGAGTTGTTATGCCACTAGACCAGATTAAGATATTTTGTTTGGCCTTATTCTAGCAACTCAGTGCATTTTAAATAAATTGTGGAAGAATGAACCCTGGCTAGTTTTTTATCTTCCAACAAACTCGCATTTGAAACCTTTTTGCCCTCATTGATTAGTTTTTCATATGTGAAAAATTTATGTGCAGATGAATTATTTATTTAATTCTTTTGACATTACAAGAAAGAAAAGATACATTCTAGTTTAAATAATAACTGGTAATTCTTGAAGGTGAATTTGATTATGTGCAGATGAATTAATATTTTGAATTGTAGGGAGTCAGTAAGCAGGTATATCACCAGCAATCTGATCTCCTAATATAGATGAATCATTGGAGCAAAAGTAGTACAATATCTGTGTGGGTATTTAAAAAGATGAGAATATTTTTAGTTTGTGCTACTGAAGAGGACTATTGCAATCAGAAGCCACTGGAGTAAATTTACAAATTTTATTAATCTGTTTTTCACATTTTTAGACACCAGATAACTGTGTTATGTTCACCTAACTATTGTAAGACGTCTGCCCAGTATACACTTTCATAGAACTATAGGGATTATTTATATTATATTGTAATTTTATAGATTATTTTAAAAATAGTTTATTTGAATAACAACTTCTGTGAGAATTAAAGCGGAAGTAGGATAACAGAGAAACTAACACTATGCTGTATATACATATCCTCTATTGTCTGAATCTGATCATTAACCAGTTTCTAATTTCTAATTTATAAGATCATTTTTTTCCTTATGTACCATAATTGAATTTAGCTTTTGATGTTTTCTAAAATCTTTTGGAAAATTAAATGTTCATATCTATTAAATGACTCCATTTAGTTCATTTAACACTGCAAATAAAGAGACTATGTTAAAATTTACAAAAATGAGTGTATTACTTTTAAACAATGTTGATTATTCTGCATATTTTTGTGGTATGCAAATAGTACTAAAACACAGGTGTTTCACTGCATAATAAATAATATGATATTATTTGTTTTCTTTATTCGAAGATGGCAGTGATGGTGGCCGTTCACACAAAACAGTCTTGGATCGCTGGAGAGAATCACTCCTTTCTTCTGCTAGCCTCTCTCAGATCTTTCTTCATCTCTCAACACTGGAGCGAAGCGTAATCTGGTCTAAGTCTATTTTAAATACTCGGTGCAAAATGTGTAGAAAGAAAGGAGATGCTGAGAGCATGGTGCTTTGCGATGGTTGTGATCGAGGCTATCATATCTACTGTATAAGACCAAAGCTTAAGGTAATTTGAAGTATTTTCTTTAGAAGGTTAAAATTTATTTCTGATTTTAACTAGCAAAAACATTTTAGTAATACATTCTGGCTCTCTTCGAGGCTGTTCCTGATGGGGACTGGTTTTGTCCGGAATGTCGACCTAAGCAGCGCTCTAGGCGACTTTCATCCAGACAGAGACCTTCTGTGGAAAGCGATGAAGAGGCTATGGAAGAAATTAAAGAAGAAGATGAAACTAGTTGTGAGGAAATTGGACAAAGTGAAGATGATTATGAAGAGGAAGAAGAGGATGAGAATATTGATAATTCTGATTCTCAAGAAGATGAAAAAGGGTAAATAAAAAACTAAGTTAGAAATGAGAAGAAGCTGCATACAGACTTCCAATATTCTCTAGTTTTTTTTCTAGGGATACAAATCTTGGAGACATAAGCAAGAGAGCACATGTGTATATTAGTTTAACAGAGTGACTACAAACAAGCCCATGAGAAAGTAGTAACAGTAATGCATTGGATACCTGCAATAAATACTATTTGCTTATAAGCAAGCACTGGAAATTTCGTTTCCAATAGACAAATGGAAAATGAAGATGCTAAAGTGCTCTGGGATTTTAGAATTCAAACAAACAAGCATCTGCCACATAACACCACAGGCCTAACAGTTGTCATTAAGAAAGACAAAACTCTAGACAGTGGATGTGGCAATATCTGGAGACAGTAGAATATAAGAACTGATAAAATTGCAGTATACTTGAATAAAGTAGTTATCCATTTATCTATTCATAGGTTTAGCCTTTGGTTTCAACATTTAGCCAGAGAGATGCACTACTGCTGATTGCGCATTCTTCTAGATCAAAGTTGTGACTGAAGATCTGTGTAGTAATTTAATGTTCTCCACCTGATAGTGTTAGTATGCCAGAGACAGCTTGTAATTCATCATATTCCAGAAAACAACAAATTAAAGTAGTCCATCATGCTGCACTTAGGATATTTCTTGTAGATTTGTTTAAAATTTCCAGTTAGTTAAAAAATGGTGACCAGAACTATAACTAGAAAAATATCTTGCTAGATTTTAAACTTTTTCATTGACTATTGCTTATCATATTTAAACTCCTGTATTAACTGAAACCAGGTTATATAAAGAAATGCTAATATCCATTTTGGAATGTCCTTGTGCTAACATTACCATCTTTGATCATTTAATCAAGCGCATCATTTGTGCACTTTAAAATCAGAAGTGATAACATAGATGATTCTAGAATGAAACTTCTCCAGTGCAATGTCCCATTTGTATATACACTTAAGAAATCTGACTGAATGTATCTTATTTTTTCCATTAAGTGCTGAATACACAAATTTAAGAATAAAACAATAAAAAATATTTGTGTCACAAACATTTATAATTCTCTAATTTCTTACAGCTTATCCAAATTGGGGAACCCTCAATTAAAACTTACTTTAAGAACAAGAGCACCTAAGCTTGCTAGTAATCAGCTGAGTACTGGAAGATACAACTCTCGCAGTCAGCAGAATACACCTAAGCAAATTGGCTCTTCATATAAAGCTCTTGGAAAGAATATTAGAAAAACAAAATCTGCTCCTCCATCAATGACAAAAACACTACGACTTAGCAGTCGTATTACTCGCCATAAGCAAGAGATGCTGAAGGCAGATGCGTTTGTAGAGTTGACCAGCCATCGAAAGCAACGTAGAGGAATGAAGACAACAGACACTGTTTCAGACAGTAGTTCTTCTGGTTCTCTTGGCTTCAGAATTATTGAGGAAATGAATTTAAGGAAAGAGAAAAGCTCTCCAATTTCAGTAGAAAAAAAATCACAAGATACAGACCCCACCAAAAGGGGTAGGAAACGTCAGTCTACAGGTACCTCAAATCTTTAAAGTAAAATTGACTGCCAGAATAAACTCAGTTCATATTTAGTATCACTTGGTTGCTTAGTTGCCTGCAATTTGGCAGTTCAAATCCCACCAGGCTCAAGGTTGATTCAGCCTTCCATCCTTCCGAGATGGGTAAAATGAGGACCCAGATTGTTGGCTGCAATATACTGACTCTGTAAAACCGCTTAGAGAGGGATGTAAAGCACTATAAAGTGGTATATAAGTCTTATTGCTATTGCTAGTGAAGTAGTCCAATGCTAAGAACGGAAGGCGTTTAATGGGTAAATTTGCAAGCATAAAATTATTTGTGGCTACACTGAAGAAATACTGCTTTCTTACTTAGATTTGCGGCAGCTTGAATAGAAGGATGACAATTCTTAACCAAATCATTTCAACTGAGATAATTTTTGGTTTTATGCTTATTGACTAGCCAGCTTTATAATATTCAACATAATATGTTGAAAGTAAACACGAATCAAGATCAGAAAATGCTTGGAATAGCAGTTATAGTTGAAAATGCCTAAACAAAATATTGTTCATTGGTGACATGAGTTTCTCTCAGGTTGGGCAATTGATAATACTTATATGATGACATCATTGTGATTTGCTGCAGATTCCACTGATTGGTAAAACTATCTTTGTGAAAAGAGTAAGCTGTGTTTGCATCAATGTTTTTGAATGTATAACATACGGATTGAATTGAAATAACTTAGCACAAGTGTCAGTATAACTATCTGTTTCCTGATCATGTTTTTCTTCATAAAATGGAACGAGCCAGGCTCAGAACAATTTATTTCTACTTATACAGTATGGAATTGTAAAAAGTACTTCTTCCTTCTTGTGTTCCAATTTTGGTAATATGGAGTCTAGTTGTGGCAGGGGAGATTATTTGGCAAATGAATTCACTTTATTTGGCTGAAATACATGGAAGTAATATCTGCCATTTTGGAAGCAAGTCTTAAATGAAAACTATATAACCATTCATAGCACACTCACTCACTCAGCAACTGTTTTAAGTTACGACATGCTAAATGAGGGTTTTTTTTATCATCCTTATAATTCAGCTTTCACAGTGTCCCTGTGATCATGCAATTACAATTTGAGCATTTGAGAACCAACTCACAATTATGACAGCTTAGTGTTCCACGGTAATATGATTACCATTTTCAATCATCGCTTGGCTTTTGACAAGCAAAGTCAATGGGGAAGCCAATAGGAGGTTGCAAATAGTGGTCACATGATCGCAGGAACTGTGCACACATAATTCATCTAATAACTGGAACTGCTGCAACTGCTGTTATAAGTCAAGTGATGCTACATTTAACGATTGCATCGCTCAGTGACAAAGTTGCCATTCCTAACTACTATAGTTAAGCAAAGACTACCTGTACTCCAAAGACCTGAACAAGTGTATAATGGTGGGTATATTAAATTTTCTCTACTTTCTCTACATTTGTCTTTTTTGATGTCCATGTGTGATCCTATTATTCCAGGATCTCCTCAAGCGCCACTGAATCGGAGGACTTCAGGACGTCAGGGTGGAGTACATGAATTATCTGCTTTCGAGCAGCTTGTTGTAGAACTGGTGCGACATGATGATAGTTGGCCTTTTATGAAATTGGTTTCCAAAATACAGGTAACTAATAATTTCAAAATACTAAAATAATTAACTTGAATGTACCGCTGTATTTATTGCAAATAATTGCAAGGAGGAAAAATGACAATTGTAAATGAAATTTGACCTTCAAAAATAAGTTGTACTGGGAAAGAAAATTGCAAACAAATAAAAATAATAAATAATAGGCCACACATAGATAAAATTAAACTTTGTAAATTTTTTGACTAACATAATAATGTGCAAAATTCAAGTTATAGAAATATTCAAATTACACTTTGGAATTTTCTCCTTCATTGAGACTTGCCAATGCAAATGCTTTTGCAAATAGATGGCAGTGTTATGATAAAAAATAGAGAATGCATAATTATAAAAAAATGTTGGTGCTTCTCAGAGAACTTAACTGTAATGGACCAGAAATAATTATGTGAAATAACAATCCATAATGTTTCTTTAAACAAAACGAAGAGAGAGAAAATAGAAGTTACAATAAAGTTTCAGCAGAGGGCAGTGTGTATCTGAGTTGTCCAGGCTCAGTGTTAATTCAGTTGGTATTAGGTGGGAGTAGAGAATATCAGAGCAATAAAGTAGATTGGAAAGTTTAAAAATTTCCCAGACAGAGACAATGGCAAACCACTTCCATATTCTTGCCAGGGAACCCTACCTGAAAATATCTAGGAAGTCAAAAGTTAAATTTGAAGGAATTTTCACTTTTAAGTGTCACTACATTTGATACTGTGTCACTATATTTGATAAATTAGAAATATGCTATTAGTTTATATAACCCAGTGGTGGTATTCAGCCAGTTCGCAACGGATCGGGCGAACTGGTAGCAAGAATTTGGCATGGGTCGCCCAACCTGTAGTAAGTTCTGGCTGGTCACAGCCCCCACCGGGTCGCCCTCCCGCCCGATGCTCGCTCACCCCGCCCGCCTGCCTGGCATTCACATAAGGTATTTCTTTCTTTTTTCCCCCTCCCAACAGTCAGCTGTAGATAAGATCAGCTGTGCCAGGATTCCCCTTGCTGAAGCCCAGGAAGGCAAAAAATGGAGGGAGTTCAGCCCCCCCTCCATTTTTTGCCTTCCAGAGCCCCAGAGGAGCCTTAGGAGAGCAAAAAGCCCCCCCCCCCCCCCCCCGGGGCTTCTCTGAGGCTAGGAAGCTCCCAAAACGGAGCTTGGAGGAGTGCTGCATGTCTCTCCCATGCTCTGTTTTTTTTCTTCCTGAGCCTCAGGGGAGCAAAGACGCCCCCCCCCCCCGGGGCTTCTCTGAGGCTAGGAAGCTCCCCAAAATGGGTGGGGACTGCAAAAAAGAAAAGCCACGCCCACCCAGTCACATGGCCATACCCACTAAGCCACGCCCATAGAACTGGTAGTAAAAGTTTTTGAATACCACCACTGATATAATCAGTAACAAGGTAGCTTTGATGGGGAGTATGGATACAGAACTAATTAACATGTAGTGTGATTAAAATCAACTAAATAATATTGCTAATGCACACCCTCACCAAAAGAGCTGAATTCGATGGATTTAAAAAAGCAAACTTGGATCAGGCCTTGTTAGTGCTTGGTTGAGAAATATTCTTTAAGACCCCTAGAATATTACACACCTTGGTCTTGGTTGGTTGACCATTCCTGGGGAGGTTAACACTGATGTTGAATTGCACATGATCTGCCAGACAGTGGAGTTGTAGCGTCCACATTTTTTTAGAAATAGTTTTGTAATCTTTTCCAACCTGCTGAGCATTTTACCATTATTTTTAAGAAGTCCTCAGAAATCTTTTTTGTTCAAGACACACTTTCATATATCTGTGTTGAGATTAGACCTTAATAGTGAATACCCAGGATTCTGTTCTTTAGGAATCTCCCACACTCAAACGCTCATTGGCATCTTATTGATTGAAACACCTAATTAATTTACCCTTAAAATGAAGTGATAATCCTAGAGGTTCACATATTTTTGCCACGTAGAAATATGTAGTTTTGAGTCCTTTTCCTCAATGAATAATGAACAAATATATTTGCTTAATTGGGTTCTCTCTATGTACTTTTAGGATGTGAGGAGAAGAGATGTTTTAGGTCATGTTTAGATAGAAATACTAAACATTCAAATGGGTTCACAAACTTTGTGTTTAAGCACTTTGTGTTAAGATATAAATTCTCTTCCTCACAATCTGAAAACTGATTTATGTTAAATATATTTATATGGATTTCATTCTTCATACCAAACAAGCAGGATCAGTTGCTTGGAAGCAAAAGACTTGCTAGGAATGAAGAAAATGTTTTTGTTTTGTATGAAATTGTCCCTTAATTGCTTTAATTTACTTTACAATATACAGGTACCAGACTACTACGATATAATAAAAAAGCCCATCGCTTTAAACATAATCCGTGAAAAAGTGAACAAATGTGAATATAAAGTAGCCTGTAAGTAATGTTGACTAAATAATTGAACAATGTTTAAAACAGTTTAATTTAAATAACCAGAGGCTTTGGGATAATGAATATAGAAAATAACACTGGAATAGGAACCACCAGTGCAATAATTTCAACAGCATTTGGCTTACATTACAGGTGATGATGTTAAAATACTATATACTAGAGTTCTGCAGTGCTACAGATTCAAAAGGAAAAGTATGCTTTGAAGTGCAGAATTATTCCTTACACTGGCAGCTACCTTAAGCAGCAGCATTTTTTTCCTTGGGTCATGTGAGGCTGGAATCAGAAACACGGCATTCTCCTGGGACATACCTATCTAAACACAATTAATATTTAAATAAAATATTAGAATGTATTTTCTCCGTCGCATTTATGTGCCTTATGTGGTCTCCCTTTACAACTCCAATTTGAGAGGTTCCTTGGGGTGGGAGAGCTGCTGGCAATAAGAATGATATTCAGGTTTAAAAAAGCAGGTCTCTGGTCCTTAACCACTATATTGGATTAGCTTTCATAGAAGCAATTGCAAGTTTATAGATAAATTCTTTGTTTAGAAAGCTTTGCTTTTAGGATTATCAAGGCATGTTTATATTTTTCCTTGCAGCGGAATTCATTGAAGATGTTGAACTGATGTTTTCAAACTGCTTTGAATATAATGCTCGTAATACAAGCGAAGCAAAAGCTGGAACAAGACTTCAGGCATTTTTTCATGTTCAGGCTCAGAAACTTGGACTTCCGGTTGCATCAGGTTACATGAACCATGTTGCTCCAGCAGCCAAAAAGTCACGCATATAACTTCTTTTTACATCTTAAGAAGAACTTCTTAGGACTTAAATTAGAAGAAGCCTTTATATTTTCATAGAAAATAAAACACTTAAATCATGCAGCCATAGAAAGCAATAACATCTGTCACACCTTGGAAGTGTGGCATGCACTATATTCTCAATTTATTAAGCACTCAGGAAAATGTAGGAAAGGTTCCCTTTTCCACAGTTTTGTTCAGTGTCTAATAATTTTGATATGTATTGAATACAGTACTGATTTATAGTAGCTTTGGTATTTTAAAGACCATTTTTGTCCAAATGCTTTTTTTTCAGCACCAGCTATTCTTATATTGTTTAGAAAACAATATTTTCTTTTGCAGACAGTGGCATAGTTTTGTAAGAATTCTACCTTGGCTATAATCATAATATGCAATACGTACAGTAGAACGAATGAAATACATGAAGTCATTGCATACCAGTTTTTGACACTACGTGAATGAGTACAATTTTATATATTTTAAATTACTGTGCCAGTGCTGTTTGGAAAAAATTAATCTGACTTTATTAAGTAAGATATTTATTTAGCTTACAAATAATTTGTGTATTTGTTTTTTATTTATAAAATATTTACTTTGCAAATTAAAAAAAATCCTTAACTTTGTTTTCATGGTGTTTTGTTTATACTTTTAATAATTGACTTTTTATTTTGGGAGTTCTTCCAACAAAACAGTAACTTACCAAAACAATATTCATTTGTACAATTTTGGTAAAAAATGAAACAAAAACAAAAACAACCCAAGTATTATTTTACATGTACTAGTGAACAAATCCCTTTGTGAAACTAACTTCTCCCTACTGGTAGTTAGCCTCAGGTAAGTGGTATGATAGCATAACATCAGATGATTGCAAATCATCAGCAGTACTGCTCTGCATACTACAGATCATGCTTTTTAATATGCAGCTTCAAAACAGCTGCCTAATTATTTTTCTAAGAGTTTGTCAATTTAGTAAATATTTTTCTTCAAATATTGTTCAATGATTTTTTAAAATGTCTAGTAATTTACAAAAGTCAGAATTAAAGTTACGGATTTACTTAATTTTGTCTCAGCATTGTGTATCATTTTCAAATTTGTTCAGCTTACAAGAAGACAAAATTTGCAAGGAATTTTAATGATGGACAACAAAACTGTTTGCATCATTTCTTTTTCACTCACTTCTGATTCTTCATAACAGACCTAATTTTGTCAGGATTGTCTATTAATAAAGACTTGATGGCACATAATCCAACCCATCCTCCCTTGTTTCATTATATTCTTGAAAGTTGATGCTTGTGTCATCGCTCTTGATATCTGACCATCTTGCCCTTTGTCAGCATTTTTTATGATTGCCTTCAGTCATCAGGATTTTCTCCAGCAAATCTTGGTTTTGTATTATTTAATTTAAACATCTACACTTTACTTCGTTCTTAGTGCTTTGACACAGGATTCTGTTTTTACTTCATCTATTATTGATTCCTGGTAATTGTAAAATTTCTTCACTAAGTAACTGGTAGCCCACTAAATCCTTGTTTTTAAAAGTGTGACTTTCTATGTTTTCTTTTTTCTTTTGTGCATTTACTAGTTTCATTCTATGGATTGTTGAAGTGTAAATCACAAAAACTGTAGGATAAGAGCAACTATTATGTAGTTTGAGTATTTTTAGCATTTTCATTTTTTGTTACTGGAATATAAATTGATCTTTCCTGTCTTGGCCATTACTGTGTTTTCTATATCTGTTTTATTAATCACAAATAGTTTCATAAATACAATGTACAGGTAACCATGTACAAGTAACTCTTATAAAGTTATGGCAGACACACACCCGTCCGTCAAAAGCTTCTTACAATCTGGTTTCAAAGTTGTGGCTGCTGCAGCAGCTTCACAGTCACATGCACAAATTTTGGGTAGATTCACATTTATGAATGACCATTTACCTATCTCTCCCTACTTACTATCTGTAGAGTTCTGGAGCTATCATTGGGGAAGAAGAGTAGGCCACTCCACCTCTCTGTCATATGGCTCCAGCCCTAAGTAGCACCACGAATACATTCAGGCCAGTCCAAAAATGGTGCCTGCTTCTGGGACAGAGCAATGAGGCTAGGGATGCTGAGGAGCAGAGCAGCTGGCTCTCTCAGTGAAGGCTCCAGAGCATAAGGGCGGGATGGGGGGATATAATCCAATCAAGCAATTTCTAGTCTCCCCAGAGATTGGACCTCCCAAAAAACAGGGAGCAGGGAAACAGGTTTATCTCAGGCCTCAGATAGAGGACCTCCAATCTTTTCCTTATATTTTTTAATACCTGGAGATTTAAGATTATCTACTTTTTAAAAATATAAAATATTATTTGAAATAAGATGTTACAATATGTTGTTATATGGTCTAGATTTAATTATAACCAATTTAATTATAAGCTTGAGAACTTTAATTAACTTTAGTGTATAAATCATTTTTCTCTTAGGTTTTTCCTTATATCCTATTTTATTAATTTTTTATGCCGCCCTTCTCCCAAGGTGATTCTGGGCAGCTTGTAGGTTATAAAACAAGTAAAATAGTTAAAAAGATTAAAACAACACAAAATTAAAATATTAAGAATTATACAGGTAGTCGTCAACTTACAAATTCAGTTAGTGACCAGTTACAATGGAGCTAAAAAAATGACTTACGACCACTCTTCAATTGCACCTCATGATCATGTGATCAAAATTCACATACTTAGCAACTGGTGCATACTTCTGACCATTGCTATGTCCCAACATCATGTGATCACCTGCAACCTTTTGACAAGCAAAGTCAATGAGGAAGACTGAGTCACTTAACAACTAGTTTTCTAACTTATCAATTGGACTGTTTCACTTATCAACTATGGCAAGAAAGGTCATAAAATGGGGCAAAACTCACTTAACAAATGTCTCACAACAGAAATTGTGAGCTTAATTGTGGTCGTAAGTTGAGGACTAAAACTGTACTAAAACTGAAGTAAGAGACAGGTTGAACAGGGATAATGTCTTATCCCAGCAGCCACCTCCAGCAGTGAGCGCAGCCCCACGGCTCCTGGCCAGCTGATAAAGTCAGGTTTTGATACCCTTCTGAAAGGCCAAAAGGGAGGGAGCAGTTCTTACCTCCAGTGGTAGAATGTTCAACAGGGATGGAGCCAGAAAAGGCTCTTCTCCTTGACCACTCCTGCTTCAATTTCTTAGCAGACAAGATCCATAGCAGGCCTCTTCCACTGGCAGAAGAGCGGTAGGCTCATCCTATCAGAGAGAGGTGGCTCCTCAGATTTATCTTAATCACTATGATAAATTTTTCTTCTTTTTCTTCGCTACATAACCAGTATCTTCTTTCTTGTTATATAAAATCTTTTGTTTCATTATTTTAAGTTGAAAGAAAATGAAAAAATATATGGACATGTTTAATTTAAAAGGAAAATTTTCTCATATGACATAAATGGTATAAGGTATGAATGTTTACCTAATTAAATGTTTTCCCCCTGAAATTAGTTTCGAATCTTGGCATTGACCAATCAGCTATTGATTCTGGACCCTCTTTAGACTGGAAGAATTAGATTGGTCTATTTTCAGAGCTCTGCATTAGAATTCCCAAACTATTATAACTCAAACTTATAAAATTCTTTGTAACTAAAAATAATCTCTTGTAGAAAAATTAACAAAATATATATCTATGGAAATTCTCAATCATCCAGGTCATGGTTGTCCCAAAGGTGCTTTTTCCAAAAGGCAAGTGGATTGAAGAACTGAAGTTTCTTGGATGAGAAGCAAAATAAAATGTTTTCAAAGATAAACCCAAGAAAACCCAGTTGCCTTTTGGAAAAAGTACCTTTGGAATAGCAGAATGTATATTTCATTAAAAAGCAATCACCTGCTTCGTGTCATTCAATATACAACTTTAACTTATAGTTTCAATAAATGCTACTTTTCACACAAATCTCAGTGTCATCTATCTTTCCCATATTTAAAAACAAGGTCTTTCTAATCCTAGGACTAAATTCCACAGTACAATGATATTTTATTTCAGTTAATGATGAATATTTATATAACATTATTATTGTACCCTATGTTTTTAACATCTATTTGGTCAACTTTGAGCAATCTTAAAAGTTCTTAAGCCGATTTCAATATTAAATATATTAGTAGTCATTAAAATAATGTAAATCTGGTTGTAATCAACGTCAAACTGTAAAACTATATTTTCAAGTTACTTCCACTGAAACAGTATTCTAACACTTCTTGATAATTCTCTACAGTTATTTATAATTTACAATAAGATACCGATTTTCCATATAAAAATGTTGAAAACATTTTTGTGTCGGATGCCTAAAAACAATAGTACTGAAAATAACATCCACACTTTTGGTGGCCAAGCACATGATATGACAATTCTCAAAATATTAGAACAGATGCTTTATTCTCACACTAACACAGAGGAATTTTTGATTGTCTTTTTCATCAAGAATGCATTTATTACTAAATTGTTCTTGTTTGTGGAGAAGGAAGTAGGCACTGTCACTCAAGTTCAACTCCACTTAACCTTGCTGTGAAAATTATTCCTCTCACAGCCTTGAGTGCCTTCCCCTTTCATCAGCTTTGTTATCCAACTGCTTCTACAGCTTAATTCTCAAGACCCCTATGAGCTCCTGATGGTCATTGCATGACTGAATCACCAATTAGCCAAACACATGTTGTATGAAGTCAGCAACTGGTTAGTTTAGAAGTCCCATGTGTGGTGTGAATCCAGGAAAATTAATTAAATTAAACTATGGTAAAATTAACCATGGGTAAGCATGCCCAGGAGGGTTGTTCAGCAAATGAGTCTCTCACACTACTACACTATATGGTTCAGGACACCTTGCAGCCTCTTCCATTTTGTCTTGAATTTCGGTATTTATTCTTTAGCTGGGCCAGGCATCCCACTCCTGATATAGGGGTAAAACCCTTTTAAATTGGTCTTGGGTCTTTCCCATGGAAATAGCGGAGTTACTACACTGTACACCCTCAAACACAAACACTAGTGCCGCGAAACACGAACAGCTCGTTCCCATTCGGCTCTTTCTCCAGTTCCCACTCTTCACTCTCCTTTTTATATCAGGCGGCGGCGGCCCCTCGGCTGCGACAGATTCGTCCTGGGTTCATTTTTGGCCGCTTCCTTGGCATAACAAGGCGGTCCAACCTCAGCAGGTGCACTCAGAGAAGCTCGGCCAGGAAGCAACGCCAGGAGCAACTGCTCTGCAGCCGCCATCGCCGCCTCCTCTCAGCCATCTCTTCCAGGACCCAGCGCGGAGGCTCCAAGAGCAGAGAGCCCTTGCAGTCAGTCACACAAACACAGCCAAGCCCGTCGCAGGACGGGAGGGCCGACAGCGGCGGTGGCCGCTATCCGCGGGGAGGGCTAAAAGTGCGACAGGACCCGTCTCACCTGCCGCGCCCCGCGTAACCGAAAAACGCAAGGGCGGCTGAACAAGCCGCAGAGGAGGCTGCAAGGCAACGCCGTGCTCCGGTGCTGGCCCGCTGGACGGCGGAGGGATGGCGTCGGCCAAAAGAGGGCGAAGGAGGAGAGGATGCCCTCCTGGGATGTGGTGCGGAGCAGCAGGGATTCCTTCCCCCTGAGGAAGCCCGAGGCGGACTCCGTTCTCCCGCTCACCCTCGAAGCGCCCTTTTGGTGAAGTTCTCGCGTCAAAAAAGGAGGGGAGTCCTCAGTCTTTCCCCCTCCCCATTTTGGCTTCTCCGCAGGGCTGGGCAGGGCCTGGAGCACGTGGTGAGGGAAGACGAAGCCCATGTGACCGGCCTCCCTCTCCCCTCGAGCCCCCCGCCGATCGCCTCTCTTCTGCCCGCCTGCCTTCTCCGTGGTGGGCTCCGTAGCTTCAGTCCGACTCCGCTCCCTCGGCACAAGCGGCCGCCGCCATCACCCCCATCCCCCGCGCCGCCACCCAGCACCATGGTAAGAGCGCGGAGCAACCTGCCGCGCCTGAGCGCTCGCCGCTCGGACTCCGCCGGAATGACTGGACCAGACTCCCGAGGGCGAGAGGGGCGAAGCGAGCCCAGTGGCGGCGCCTGGCAGCCATTTTAGTCTAATTTTAGCCTAGGTTGAGGGGGTGGCGGCGGACGACCCCCCAGCGCAGGCCGCGGGGGGAGGCTGGGGGGCGCCGGGGGCGGATGGACAGGGCTCTCGGCCGTCCCCGAGAGAAGGGAAAAGGGAGCGCCGGTGAAGGGGGCTTTGCCCCTCGGTGGCTCCTGTCGTGGTCTTGAAGAAATGCTCTCCCCCGATTTCGTGGAGAGACTCGGAAAAAATACCCGGGAGCGACGCGATTCGTGCCGGTTTTCTTCCCGTTTAAGTACAGCGGGGAAGGTTTTTCTCTAAAATACCAGCAGCATTTGGCCCTTTGGAGTCACGGAACGGGACCCAAATAACGGGACTGGCTTCTCCCCTCGCCGGCTTGCCTTGCCTTCTAGAGAGAGGACTGGGGCAGAAGAAACGCAGTGGGGCGGATGGGATGAAACCGAACCCCCTGATTGCCTGGAAAGGATTCGTTCATTCGCTTTCCCTTTTTATTGGCGTGTAATGCGGGAAATAAAAAAGGGCTGGTTGACTTTATCCACTCTTTTTTTTTTTTTTGGGGGGGGGGGGGGGTTAGATTTGGGAGAAGAGATGAATATTCCTTCTTCTAATAGAAGGATAGATGAGGGAGAACGGACGATACAAAATGACTTGGGCTTCTCTCTCCCCACCACCACCACCAAAAAAAGAAAAACGAACATTTTCTGTGCTTTCGTCTCCCCTTTTTGGTGGGAAAATATACGTCTATAAGATCCTTTGTATGACTTCCATCTTATAACGGCATGTCTACTGGCACATTATGTGTGATAAGATGCAGCTTTTTTTTGGCCTAACTGTGGGAAAAATGCTGTTTCTTAACTGAAAGGCAGGTGTGATGGAATGACGCATAGCTGGGTTTTCCCCTCTCCAGTGGTGGCACTGGCTTATTGCTTCTGGATGAAGAACATGGAATAAAACCATTGTTTTTCTTTGTTAGATGGTTTTAATTAATCGGAACGTTGGGGCAGAAGCCCCCCCCTCATTGGGAAAGTTGACTACAGTAGTATATACCATTCACCACCTATGGATTGCTTATATTTAAGGAGTTATTCAAACGTGGGGGGGTGGGGGGTGTCATTTTTACTCTTTTAATCTATTCTAGATAACACTGCCCATTAGAGCCTGCTCACTGCCAGTATGTGACTGAAAATCCAACAGAATGGCAGGAATGTCCTGATTGTATTTGAATGACATTATTATACAGCTGTTCCTGTTGGTGCTAGATAGTATGTGTACACAAAAGGCTCGATTTTCTTTCTAACAGTAGAGAAGGAAAATGGCAAAGGTTCTCATTCTGTAAAAGAGAACACTGAGATAACTATTATATTTTGTTTACAGAACAATGCTTGGGGTTTGGCTATAAGTAAATAACTGAATTGTTTTTGTGTAATAAAACATCAACCAAAAACATATAACCACATATCTCTTTGTGTGCTAAAGACAAACATGAATAAATACCAGCTTGAGTTTGTGCTGTTACTTTGACGGGTGCACTCATGAATCCCTAGTAGTGTGATGTAGGGGTTAAAGTGATAAAATAAAATCTGGAAGACCCAAGCTCAAATCTACCTTCAACCACAAAAGCTCTTTAGGTTACTTTGAAGCAGACTCTATTTTTCACATGGTTCCCCCACTCCAGCCCCCAGGAGAGAGAAATCTCTAGGAAAAACTGGAGAAGGGAAGTGTTCCTTGTTGTTCTCAAGAAAAGGTGTAAATCTAAAGCCTAATTTCTGTGCAGGGACTTGTTTACATGAAAATGAAGTTTCTGCAAGTATAGTTTGACTTATGTCTTACATTTTGGGGTATTCTTTATATTTTAAAGTTGTGCTGTATGGGTTGCTCTCCAGTAGGCTCATTCCAGCATAATATTTAATATTAAATATAATTCAGAAAATTTCATATATCTTTCCTGCAAATTTTGCATCCTCATTTCATTCTCTGCAATTGAATGAAAGCTGGGAAAAATATTTATGGCTTTAAATAACTACGACTTTAAGAAACATCTCTTAGTCAGATGGTGTGAGTTACATTCTTTTAGGCATGGCTCGTGCAAGCTTTAATGAGCTTCAGTGTAATTGTACATTCTGTACTTGGTTATTTCATCCTGTAGTGATTTCAGTGAAGTATATACAGAATACTATTAACTAAATTTTAAGGACATAACATAAATCCTGATACAAGATACATTTATTCTGCCTCCTGAACAGAATTAGAATATTCAGGTATTATAGCATTGGGGGCAAAGCCTGTATAATATTAGGACCATTTTTGGGGATATTAACATTTCCTTGAATTTGATAGGAATTAATCATAAATAACTGCAGATAACATTAGCAAATATTACACCTCAAAGAGTGTTCAAAATGTTTCAAATTTCACTGGGGACCAAGTTACAAGATTCTCACAGCTTGAGTCTATGCATATCTCCGTTGAGGTAACGATTACTGAATTCAATAGGGCTACTCTTAATATGTCTTCAAATTCAGTTTATATTAACAAATATTATTTCAATTTGTTTTATAGGCTTCTGGGGTAACAGTGAATGATGAAGTTATCAAGGTTTTCAATGATATGAAAGTACGGAAATCATCAACATCGGAAGAAATCAAAAAAAGAAAGAAAGCAGTTCTTTTCTGTTTAAGTGCTGACAAAAAGCAAATAATTGTAGAAGAAGCAAAGCAGATATTAGTTGGTGACATTGGTGTCACAGTTGAGGACCCTTATATAGCCTTTGTAAAGCTGTTACCACTGAATGATTGCCGATATGCTTTGTATGATGCAACCTATGAAACAAAGGAATCTAAAAAGGAAGATCTGGTATTTATATTCTGGTGTGTAAGTCAAAGGATTACTGTTAAAAACACAGTTGACTTTCCAAGATTTAGAGCTGAATTAACCAATTTCTCTTCTCTGCAGGGCCCCAGAAAATGCCCCTTTAAAATCAAAGATGATCTACGCAAGCTCTAAAGATGCCATAAAAAAGAAATTTACAGGTATGAGTAGAAAACATGCTATAAGACAATTTTGAATTTAGTAGCAATTGCATTCAGACTAATCCTTCTTAAATTTCTGCTCAAGGAAGCAGACAGATTTCTATATATTCATTACTTTTCAAAACTTTATTTAAAAAGTACCACTAAAATACAGAACAAAACAAAACATATATGTATTTTCATTTGTGTTTTCCAGGTATTAAGCACGAATGGCAGGTAAATGGTTATGAAGATATTAAAGATCGTTCAACACTGGGAGATAAACTAGGAGGCAATGTGGTAGTTTCACTTGAAGGAAAACCCTTATAAAAGGACAGGCATATGCCATCTGGAGCTTCCGTTTTTGCAGCTCATTCAGTTGGAATAATACTAATTCCTTTTTTGGCCCCATCTTCCCAGAATCCAAATACCTAAAGGAGATATCATTAACAGTCTACAAATGACCATCATTAGACTATTTTTTAAACCTGGTAGTTTTATGTAGAATCCATGGAATGCCTTCCATATATTTTAGCCCAAACTGTAGGCATTTCTTGCAAATGTGTACAATGAATGTGATAGTTGATGTGGATAGTCTAGCCAAGCAAAAAGAAAAGATTTAAGTTAATTGATTGCCTTTAAACTCTTGTCCAATGATCACATGAGACTCTATTCAGTTTTACTTTACAGTTGCACTTGCAATTCCATAAGGCTCTTGTGCATTCAGACACCTCACATGCCTTTATAAGCCTATTTTTTGTGACATGGCAGCACATAACACTATGCATTTTAAGCACTTTTTGTAATATGTTTGATTTTTTCATCCATCTCCCTAGAATGCCAATTAATTTATGGAATTGTGTCATCAGTCTCTTGCATCTTGATCCTCATTTTTGTTAAATGAACTAACTGTAATTGTGCCTTTTTTGTTGTCCCCCCATGAAATATATGCTACTGAACAAGAGTAGGAATTGTTTACTATGCAGATCTTGCAACGTAAATACATTTTGTGAAGCATAATTCATAATGGCAATTTCTATATAAAGGAACTGTAAATGCAATTCTGATTTTGAAATCAAATATCAAATCACCACACTGCAATAAAACCTATAGTTTATTACAGAATACCCCTTTGTTTTCATGGGAAAATATACAAACATATATAAATACATTTTGTATTACTTTCCACCCCTCTAGTATATATTCCACTTCAATCACTAATCTATTACATTGTGATTTTGCTCTTACAATGATTTGAATATGCAACCTTCCTTCCCAAATCTATGATTGCTTTAATATGTTTCATTATTAGGAAACAATTAGTCCAGTCTTGTTTCAGAAACTTATAATAAAAATTATTAGCTAACCTAGAGTGTTATTTCAGGATACTTTCCCCAGTTTTGTGTTAATAGTATTTCATGTTCTACTTTTTTGTTTAGTCATAGGGCAGCTGTTTTCCAGTTAACTTTTGTACAAATAAGTCTGAAAGCTTTTGCTGCTACTAAGTCTTGCATCAGGAACATTTGGCTAAAAGCCAGACACTACACTCCATATAGAGAATTTGATCTGCTCTGTACGAGCAGTCCTCCGTTAGCCAAAGCTATTTATGGCGAACACATGCTTTTGTATCTTGTCATCGGTTCTCCACAAATGGCAAAACTGGACAGGGTTCTATTGGTATGCATAAAGGAACTTTGTTAGGCAACCAGTCGCTGGTGAAGTGTGCATACCACTAGAAGGAATGTATTCATCAAAGGACAAAAATTTTAAACGGTTGTAATTTCTTAATAGAAAATGCCAGAGAACACAAATAAAATTTAATCAGATTTAAAACTGTTTTAAGACCCTTTGAGAGAAGAAATAAAATAAGTGGATGACAAATATTACTCAGTTCTACAGATTGTTACTATGGAACTCAGACTATTTCAAGCTTTCAGCTGTCTCCAACTTATTGCCAGTGAAATGTATATCTTTTAGAGTACTGTCTAAACTTCATGGTAGCATTCAAGCTATGCACACTATTGACAGATTGTAACAGTTTTGTAGCAAAAAGAAACTTAACTTATTTATAGGAGACTAATAAGAATTAAGTTTAAGAAACATTTCTTGGATATATTATGATGTGCACTTAAAAAGTTCTGGCTGGTATAAAAACCTACTTTTGTTCAGTCCTTACCTAGGTCTGCAATTTCAAATGTTTTAAAATAAGTGTTAATTTTTTTAAAAAACTATCTAGTTTGCAATGTTTATCCCATATCCAGTATAAAGCACTATTTTAACTCATTGAATATCTTCAAGTAATATACTGCTGCCTGTTATGTAAAATGGATCTCTTCGCTCTTCAGAACTGAATATCGAAGAGAACATAAACATTTTACTCAAATTATGTATTCACTTAAAAGTTCACACCAATTTATGTAAAACCAGAATTGATTTATGTGTATCAAGTATGAAACCCTCCATAATTCAAATTTTGTTTACAACTGAAAAACAGTGCTGAGATTGATTTCAGTACTATAACTTGCTTTTTTAAATGCTGCTACCAATCTACTGCTTGGACAATAAAACAAATGAAAGACGGCTGGCACATGTTCCCCAGGGTTCATCAGCTGCTGTTTTCTGTCATGCAAAAAGATGAAGGCTTCATTGTGACTTAAAGGTTGAAGAAAACTTCACAATCTGAGCATCTTGCATGCTTCCCATCACTGGTGGGCATTAGGAATTTGCTTCAGTTATTTTACGGATAAAGAAATGTTAAATAAAAGTTTTCATGACTGTACTGAAAGTTTCTGCAGATACCGCATTTTTTCTTTTTAAAAACCTTGAAAATGAACAGGTTTGGCTTAAATATTGAATACATAATAATAGAACATGTGGATTGATATAAAATGAAACAGAAAATTGCAAAACATGAAAAATAGATACAGAAACTAAGAATGACTTTGGTAATAACCTTCAATAATGCCTTTAAGTTGATGTCAGATGCTGTTTGTTCTTCTGACATAATGGATCTTAATTTAAACTGCCAGTTTTCCTTAGCTGAAGGTTTTTCCCATTTTAGGCTACAGTTCTGAGCCCATTAATGTGGGGGTATGGATCATTGAAATCAACAGTGATTTTCAGATAGCTCTTGTGTTATTAGATACAAATCAAAGCAATCCAGTTTTGAGTAATGTGGTAATCCTATCAAAGTAGTTAGAGGCTTGATTATAAAGGATCCAGTTAAAATTGGATACTAACATGCTAGAAAGCAAGAGTGCTGGATAAAGAAGAAATATGAAAACATAATGAAGCAAATATGAAATTTAAGGATATATTTTGCTCATAGGATTGTTGTGATTTTTTTTTCCCTCTCTGAACATATGGCTTTTCTCCCATTATTGATATTAGAATAAAAGATGAGAATTTTTTAATATCAATAAATGTCAAGAAAGAGGATATAAAGCACTGATGTGTTAAAATGTTTTTTGTTTCATTTACTGATTGATTGATCACTAATATTTACACTGTAAGCTCTCCTTTGACTACTGGTAGTAATAGTTATATTAATTTTGCCCTAATTCCCATACTGTTTCAATTATCTGCTTTGTTGATATACTTAAGAAAAGGGAACAGAGTAAATACTTGCCCTTTTACAGGTAGTCCTTGACTTACAACAGTTCATTTATTGGCCATTTGAAGTTACAGTGGAACTGAAAAAGTGATTTATGACTGTTTTTCACACAACCGTTGCAGCATTCCCATGGTCATGTGATCAAAATTCAGACACTTTGGCAACTGATTCACATTTAGGATAGCTGCAGTGTTGTGGGGTCATCTGATCCCCTTTTGCAACTTTCTGACAAGCAAAGACAATGGGGAAGCCAGATTAATTTAACAACTGTGTTATTAACTTAACAACTACAGTGATTCGCTTAAACAACGGTGGCAAGAAAGGTCTTAAAATGGGGCAAAACCTAACAAATGTCTCACAACAGAAATTTTGGCTTCAGTTGTTATAATTTGAGGACTACCTGTATTATACACTCAAATTATCTTGATCTCCATCATTCTGTGAATGGGTAGTTCTGCTTATTTTTTTATATACAATGGTTTTCTATGAAGGCAAATGCAACAGACAGTAAACTATTTTTCTTCTCTATATAATTTTCTATGGTAATCTCTTATCAGCTCTATTGTTTTCTCTGATGGATCACCTGTATACAAAGTAATTGTGCCACAAAAATACATATATGCAATGGTTTTTTTAAATGATAAATTTTTACACAAGTAAAAATAATAGTTTTTTTGTTGAAGAAAACAGCAATGTATAGTTGCTTCACCCCAGCTTAAAAGAAGCAGAAAAAGTGCATATGATTGGGATGATAGGTATGAACTAACTGCACATTTAGCCAATTATAATAAAACATATATTCATCTATTTTTCTTTTAAATAATTGCACATTTTATGAGAAATCATACAAACTAAACTGTGGGTAATAATATAATTATTGTAAGTGAAAATATTTCCCATATAATATTCCATTATTGTTTGGACCAGTATCTTCAGTTTATTAAGAAATTCTGTAAATATCAACATGATTTAGTCAGTGACTATTTGAAAAATGGATAAAGAAACAAAACTGTAAAAACAAGGATGCACACTTTTTATTGTAAAGATTGAACTACTTAATTTATCAATTACCTGTGTGCAAGAATGAAAGTAGGATACACTAGAAACTATCATTTGTAAAAAAAGATACAATTTCTACTTTTAAAATTAACTAGTATTAATACTATGAGTCTCTGGTTTTGGCTTGAAGTATATGTATATTATCTACACCTCCAGTAATACAAAATATTTATCAGAATGGCTTAAACTGGTATTACTTTTTCATTCTAAAATTTTGCTGAAGATTTGGTCTGATTACGTAATTGATATCAAATTTTCCAACTGAGTTTAACGACTTTGCTGTAGGGATTCATTTAAGTATCACACAGATACTAATTATCAGGGAGCTATGTTTGGTTTCTTCATAAATTTGTTCAGAAAAATATAAAATATTATTATGGTTCATCACACAAGCCAGATGTTCAGATTAGATTAGATATTTTTATCCACCTATTGAGTCCTTCCCAAAGACCTACAATAGGAGATATTGATGTTTGATGATGTTGAAGATACTGTCATAGGATGTAAGGTGTTCCAAGTGAAGCTGCCTTTTGCAGTTGACTGGTGGTGATTTTGTCAATGGCAATGGTGTTATTTTGGTTCATTGTACTGTCAGCCAGATGCTCAGACTGGACTTGGCAAAATGAAAGCAAACACTGGTAATACCAATATAGAAAGTGTGCAATCCCAGAACATCTGGATCTCCCATGAACAGTATTGACATTGACAAAATCATCATATATCAATTGCAAAAGCCAACATGGAACAACTTACATTCTGCAATAATACTTTTTGCACCATCAAACAACATCTAAATAATGCCATTTTAAAAATGTAGTACAGTATCTCAAAGCAACTGAAACATTTTCCATTCTATATGCTTGTTGAATAGATGGAAGTAAACTTAGTTATATAGTTACTTCTTGACTATTTGTTTAATGACCATTTGAAGTTACAATGGTATTGAAAAAAAATGACTTACAACCAGTCCTTGCATTTAAACTGGCAAATGGCTTGTATTTATGACAATTGCAGCATCCCAGGATTGGGTGATTGCCATTTGTGACCTTCCCAGAGGGCCTCTGACAACCAAAATCAATGGGGAAAATCAAAATTGCTTAACACCTACAGCAAAAAAGATTACAAAATTGGTGTGAGTCAATGACTGCATCACTTTGTGATGGAAGTACTGGTTCCAATTGCAGGACTACCTCGTATTTGCAAATGCTGAAGCATGTTTCGTTGCTCTTTTTTTGGTGCCTTCAAGTCAGGGTGGAATTCTGATCGCTGCCTGGTTTAATCTCTACAGTTTTCTTGGCAATATTTCAAAAATGGTTTCCTATTGCCTCCGTTCTAGGATTGATAGAATGATTGGCCCATAGTCATGCAGCTAGCTTTTGTGCCTAAGATGGGACTAGAATTCAGGGTCTTCTGGTTCTACCCCAGTGCCTTAACCAGTACACCAAACTGGCTAATTTTACCATCTTAGTATGGTGGTAAGCACGATGGAGGAGGCATGGTTGTTGCAAAGTATTTGACCCTCTTTCTGAAAGGTAAAAACTAGTACTTCAAGTTGTGTTGACCAATGAAGAAATGTACTTTCAGCTACAGTATATGTCCTAATAAACAATCTGGTTATCTTAGTCTGAATGGAGTGGTTTAGACCCTGAGAACATGAGCATAAAAATGTTTTTGACTATTACTTTCACTAAAGAATGAAACAAGAATTACTTAAAAGTTTTCTACAGTGCAATATAGTATTACATTGGCATGAAATAATCTAGTTTTATGGCTTTAGTTCCATGCTGTTCTCCATTCTAATCAATGTAGCTGTGCCACAGTTCAAATGACATTGGCAATTATAGTTTTAGGGCTGTATCAAACATCTTGCTGGCCGAAGGAGTTTATCCTTTCCCATCCAGACTTTGTGAGATTCTGGGCAGCTCAAAATTCAGATACATATAATTAAAATCTTTAAAATATTTTAAAACAATAAAATCATTAAAACACTAAAAAGCATTAAAACATCTAATTTGAATATATGC
This sequence comes from Bungarus multicinctus, assembly GCA_023653725.1. Lineage (NCBI taxonomy): Eukaryota > Metazoa > Chordata > Lepidosauria > Squamata > Elapidae > Bungarus > Bungarus multicinctus. The sequence goes on along the minus strand of CM042838.1, from coordinate 117,562,466 downwards.
ACAGCAAGACATTTGGCTTCTCAACAATATAGCCAGGAGGTGGGGCCCTTGGCACATGTAGATAACCAGGTCTTTAAAGCTTTACAGAAGGCTAACAGGGTTGGGACCATTGTAATTTCTCAAGTTTATTAAGACTTTTTAGGGTTTTCTTCACAGCTCGGCTGGGGGGGGGAATCATAATTTACAATGTTATATGTACAAAAGAAAATGAATTTATTAATGAGACTACTCATCGATGTTGCCTGAACTGGCACTAGCATTAATATTATAGCCATAGCACCATCTACTGACAACAAAATACTTTGCAACTTATTATGTATAAAATAATTATTTGCATAGTATTTACAGAACCTTGGTAAGTAACAAATTAACTTAGTTCATGATTTCTATAATTATTATCATTCATGTGAGGGCAGCCTTAGGTTTCATTTATTTAAAATGTTCACAAAGCTAAAATGAAGCTCAAGAATTTTATTTTCTGAACAAAATGGAAACATGCAAATTATTGTTAACTGTGCCTACAGCAGATGGCAATATATAGCTGATTTTGGCTGATCTCATAAAAGCAAAGCAAGGTGAAAACATGGTTTGTATATGGATGGAAGAAATTCCCAGGGCAATAGGCTAGATAGGAAAATTGACAAAAACATCATGAAAAAAGGTAGCAGCAAACTAGATTAGAATAAAATAATAGAGCTGGAAGACCTTGGAGATCTTCTAGTTTAACCCTCTGCTCAGGCAGGAAACCCTATACCATTTCAGACGAATGGTTGTCCAATCTCATCTTTAAAACTTCCAGTGTTAGAGCATTCACAACTTTTGGAAGCAAGTTGCTCCACTGATTGTTATAACTGTCAGGAAATTGTTTGTATGTGTGTGTGTGTGCATGCTGGGAATTTGTCTTATCGTTGGCTGTCACATGATTAAATTTTATTGAAATCATCTGTGCATACTAGTACAATAAAGTTCTTAATACAATGGGAGTTTTCAATCAGCATTTGAGGACCTAGCCCAGGGATCTGCAACTTTAAACATGCAAAGAGCCATTTGGAACCATTTCCCACAGAAAACAAAACACCGGGAGCCACAAAACCTGGGTGGGTATGGCCAACTTGACATCACTCACTCCCACCCAGTCACATAACCCCGCCCAGCCGTGCCTACCCAGGTTTTGTGGCTCCCAGTATTTTATTTGGGAAACAGGTATCTGTCTCTTTCTCATCTCATCTCTCTCATTTCTCTCTCCCTCTCATCTCTCTCTTTCTCCCACTCTGTTTCTCTGTCTCTCTCTCTCATCCCTTTCTCCCTCTGTCATTTCTCTCTCTCTCTCTTTTGTGTGGTGTGTGTGTGTGTTTCCTCTTCAAACCATTTCCAAAACAGGCAACGATTATTGTTTGTTTGTATTTTTGCTGATGTTGTTCTTTTTTCTTCTTTGCGTGCTTTTTACCATGATTTAAATTAAGAGTCATTTCAGGTTCCCAGATAAATGAAGCTCTTTCGTCCCCCTGCTGTGGCTTCCTGCAGGCTGAACCCACTACTGGTTGGGCCCACCCCTAACCCTCCCTCCCAGTCACTTCTCACTTAAGAAGATAAGGGCGACTGCGGTGGATGGAGACACACACTCCATATTCCAGAACGGGAGTGAAGCGCCCCTCTACTTGCATCTTCTTTCAGCCCTTCCTGGTGCTGCGTGTACCGAGGAGAGACATGACTTTCTCTCTGCCCCGAGACATTGGCTGGGCCAGCTGCAACCAATGCTCCATGTTATAATGGGTTCTAGGACAGTGGTGGCTAACCTTTTTGGGCTCCTGAAAAGCGCCAAAAAAGCGAGAGCGCCAAAAATTGCGCTCACGCTCGCATGCCAGCACCCCCCTTCACATGCAATGCGCATGCCCCCAACACCCCCTTCACATGCGTGCATGACCTCCCTGCGTGTGTCACAAGTCTCTGAAAATGCATGTGCAATCCCCCCATGCACCATGTGTCTTTGTGTCTCTGCGCATGTGTGCACATTTCCCGTGCACCCCTGCCCCCGTGCATGCACACAAGATACCTGACAATCAGCTGTTGGGTAGGCAGCACATGTACATGCACAGTAGGGCTCTTCCGGGTGACCTCTCGTGCCGGCAGAAGTGGCTCTGTGTGGCACTTCCGGCACACATGCCATAGGTTCGCCATCACGGTTCTAGGAGGAGGAGGGAGACGCTGTCTCCCCCATTGTGAAGTGCACTAATTTTAAGTGTGCTGTACAAGGTGCTGCAAGAGCAGCGAACAGGCTATGGAGGCAGCAAGAGCAGTGGCATCAGCTACTGGAGAGCAAGTCGTACATCTCTTCAAGTGACCAAGGTGCGCGCAGCACCAATAAGGGCCGGAAGAAGAGGCAAGTACAGGAGCGCTACCGCTCTGGAATATGGAGCGAGTCTCCATCCACCATCAACATCCTTACCTTCTTAGCCCAGGCAAGGAGTGACTGGGAGGGGAGGGCGAGGCTAGCCAGTGGTGGGTTGAGCTGACAGGGAGCAGTAGCAGGGGGACGAACAAGCCGTATGTGGCTCTAGAGCCAAGAATTGCCGACAGCCGGCCTAGCCAGTTAGAAACAACATAAGACATTAGTGCAGTTCAAATAATTAGCTAGAGATTTGGCAACATCTTCAGTCCAGCAGAAACAATTTTATTCATTATTCATTCAGTCATTCATTCATCACACTTCTAAACTGTCCATCTCAAAGAAGATAATGCCTGTGCATTTAGAATATTGTTTAATCCCAGGCAATTAAATTAATTGAATAAACTGTGAATTAAACATGAATTGAGACCTTTGAACTATGGTGCCGGAGAAGACTCCTGCGAGTCCCTTGGACTGAAAGGTGATCAAACTGATCAATCCTAGAGATCAACCCTGACTGCTCTTTAGAAGGCCAAATCCTGAAGATGAAACTCAAATACTTTGGCCCCTTAATGAAAAGGAAGGACTCACTGGAGAAGAGCCTAATGCTGGGAATGATTGAGGGCAATAGAAGGAGATGGCAGAGAATGAGGTGGCTGGATGGAGTCACTGAAGCAGTTGGTGTGAGCTTAAATGGACTCCAGAAGATGGTAGAGGACAGGAAGGCTTGGAGGAACATTGTCCTTGGGGTAGCGAAGGGGCAGACATAGTTTTGCGACTAACAACAACCAAGAGTTGATATGTTGGTCAGGACCATACCAGGAAACATCATTCATACAATTTGCTGCAAATGTACAACTGCATTCAGACATTGTATTCCTATAATTAGTGTAAATATACAACTCTGAATTTATCCTAATACAGCACTTGTCGAAGCATTCCAGAGTGCTTTCCTCACACTCCTTTCTGAAAAATGTTGCTAGTTTGATGCAAAAATATACTGGGAACCAACAACATGATTATTCCAGAGTCCCATATGAAGCCTGAATGTTCTGCTTTGCATAAATATTCCATTATTTAAGAGATTGCTGGTTATCACGAATGTTGAGAAACCCTGTTCTAATACAAATATCACTAGGCATACATACACTGACAAATGATGGTCTGAAAAGCAGATTTTCAAGGTTTATTATTACTGATTAAAAACAAAAACAGCAACTTGGTATAAACTACACTATTCATATTTATTATAAGAGCATCACAAATAGTTTAATGTATACCAGAATGCATTTTCAAAGCCCTCATATTTCAGAATTTCATGGATACTGTACCATTCTAATAGAGCTGAAGAAGCTTCTTGGATGAGAAGCAAATGTCTTCAAAGAAAATCCAGAAAATCCAGTTGCCTCTTGAAAAAAGCACCTTTGGGATAACCATGACCTGGATGACTGAGAATCTCCATAGACTGCAATAGGCTATTTTTAGAAGACAACTTCCAGACACGTTTAGAAGACAACACATTTAATAAAGTATAGAACATGAAAGAAGGTGGATAGAAAACACTCTCATAATAGAATCAAAGTCATCCAGTAAAGCTGATTGGTAGCAGATTCAGATTGGAACTTTTCACTTGGAGTGTAATTAAATTATGCTATTTTCTTCTTCTAGATGTAAAGACAGCAACCAGATAAGAATGCTATAAAACTTGCTTTTAATAAAACTTACAAATCAGGATTGACAGTGTAAAAAACAGAGGCGGAATGGGGATCAGCTATGGAGATAACAAATGTTACGCTAACAATATTTTGTGCCAAAGCAAGGGGGGGATGGGTGACACTTTAGCACAACAGAGGGGAAAGGCTAATGTTATACTTTTGTTTCATGCATGCCACACATTCTCTTTTTCAGGCTATGCCAGCTGATCTTTAGGGCTGCCTTGCATAATACTTTTTTTGCAGTTATATGGAACATAAGGTTGAAGGAGGAGATAAAACTAAAGCCTGGATATATTTAAAAGGATTTTATAGCCATGTTCTCAAATATTATTTCATTAGTTTTCTTCACAACAAAGGCCAGAAATTATTAAAGGTTTGTTTAATGAGCAAACCAAATCTTGTTAACTCATGAACTCTGAACATCTGATTTTGTCAATAAGTGCGTGAGTTTTACTGTCAGGAATGTGGTTTAAAAATTCATTATTCCATGAATGTTGTAACAACAAATTCTTTTTTGTTTTGTAGCCTGACAAACATTTTGGCTTATATTCAGAACTACCTTGGAAATGAAATATTTCCTGTTAGTCATGTAAAGAATCAAATCTCCAAAATGCTGAGACTGTGTACCATGTAACTGATAAGTGCAACAAAAACAAAATTTGTTTCAAAATTCCTTGGTATTTTCACAAGCTGTCTCCTTTAACCTGAATAGTAATCAGAGACTTGCTGCAGAAAATGTGAATCTTTGCATGTTTTCCTCTTGATAATAAAGAAAGGGAGAAAGAAATCAACAAAGGCTTTATGGAAGAATCACATTTTATTTGCAGATACTACCCCGTAAAAGGACTAAATGTACATGATTTCAGTTGAACAAATACAAGCAGGCCTTTTAAAGGGAATTGTTTAGTTCTTTCTAATTCTGAACAGAATTGGACACATTTTGCAATCATAGTTGCCATCAAATTTCAGGAAATGGAAGTTTTGAGGAAATGGGTTTATTGTCTCCTACTCCCCGCCCCCCACTGTTTTGTCACAAATTAATCAACCACATTTTTATTCATTCTGTTTTACAAACAGCTGTGTAGCTAAATTGTATTGTGTTGTACAATCCCATAATGTTTTATTAAATAACACAGGTAAGGACCTCATATGAACCTAGCCACAAAATACTGGATTTTTGAGTTTGGATTTTTAAGATTATTTTTCTATGTAATTTGCTTTATTGGTGTTCCTATTCTTTTAATTTTTTTTAATTATAGCATATATTGTATATACTTATAAAATATTGTTGCATAATATATATATTGAAATAATTACATAAGCCACCATATTTTTTAAAAAAACCCATAGGATATTCAACAATACATGACACTTGTATCCAGGGGTGAGATTCAAATTTTTTAACAACCAGTTCTGTGGGCATGGCTTAGTTGATGGGCGTGGCTTGGTGGTCATGTGATTGGGTGGACATGGCTTGGTGGTCATGTTACTGACTGGGCGTGGCCAACTCAACATCACTCACATCGAGGCATGCATCTCTTCACCTGGCCTCTCGTGACTGTGGGGATGCTGCAACAGTTTTAAGTGTGAAAAACGGTCATGTCACTTTTTTCAATGGTCACTCCACACAAGCAAAGTACCAGCAAAGGAGGGGGAAAAAACTCCAGAGAAGTTCCAGAGACAAGAAGTCTAGTCCTGTCAAGAATGCAATAAGGGTTAACAGAGAGGCAGTTTCTATAAGCAACACCAGAATGTTTTCTTTCTGCCTTCCTTACAGGATTAGGCCAGTAATTTCTTCTAACAACCAGTTCTCTGAACTGCTTAGAATGTTAACAACTGGTAGAATCCCACCCCTGCTTGTATCATAAAAGGTGTCATTCATATTTATTTTGTTGTACTGTAAAGCAGGCCTAATTATCAGCCCACAGTGTAGCTCTTTCCCTTGAATCTATGCTGCTCCTAGGAGATACAAAAGTGATACTACAAGAGCCACGGTGGTGCAGTGGTTAGAGTGCAGTACTGCAGACTACTTCTGCTGACTACCGGCTGCCTGCAATTTGGCAGTTCGAATCTCACCAGGCTCAAGGCTGACTCAGCCCTTCATCCTTCCGAGGTTGGTAAAATGAGGAACCAGATTGTTGGGGGCAATATACTAGTTCTGTAAACCGCTTAGAGAGATTCATTAGAGGAAGCAGTGAGTGGCTATATGGGTTTTTGGGAAAGAAAAACCACAAACCCTAAGGAATAGATTTTGAAATAAAAACTGCTCCACTGAAGAGCATCCCTACTCTACCCACTGGAATAAGTGAATGGAGTTCCACTTTCCTCTCAGCAAGTCTTGGTTTATCACCATTGTCAGTGCCTATGCTACAACTCCTGCAAGTTCAGAAGCTTTCCACAAGGACCTGGACCAGATGATCTGAATAACCCCTGCCAGTGACAAACTTCTACCCTAAGAAACTTCAACAGTAGACAGACTGTGACAATTGGAACAGTCCTTGGGAGACATGAGATAGGGAAAAACCCAAAACAGCCAGCTGTTTCTGAGCAAATGTGCCAAATATAACCTATATATCACTATGTTCGGACTTGCAAACAAGTACTGCATAAAACTACCTAGATGCATCTCAGATCCAAACACTCACACTTAACTATGTCATAGTATATCAGTGTGATCTTAAAGATGTCACCATCATCTAAGTCAGGGGTCCCCAAACTTGGCAACTTTAAGACTTGTGGACTTCAACTCCCAGAATTCCTCAGCCAGCATAGCTTTCCATATTTTTGGAATTCCTTACATTACAAATCCTTATGGTGCCCTCTTCCTATTTAATAAGACAGTGAAGGCCAGTGTCTTTTAGGGCTTTTAATTCTTTATTGGATACTGGTATGCGCTTTACTTATTGTTGTATGCATAGCTTTTATTGTTTTAATGCACTGGGAGCTTTATGAAGAGTTATGGTCTAACTCTAAAAGAATGATAAAATAAATGAGAACTTAATGCAACAAGAATAATCCTAACTAGTACTGCGATTACAGGAACAGGCTCTAAATTTGAAAGGCCTCTTCTCATATTGGATGGTGTTCCTGAGGAGGCTAACATAAAAGAAAAATAGATCAGTTTACAAGAGCAAAAGTGATCCTGAGAGAACCTGATTATATCCCAGAAAGCTGAAGCAGTTTCCTCTACACTCCTGATATGGTACTAATCTGGGACACTGTGGGGATTTATATTGTGACCAACCAACCGTTGGTCATTCGTTGTATAATATAGGGAAAATAGCTTAGCCTCAGTGTAAAGGCAGACAGAAATTAGAGCTTGCACAAGGTAGGAGGATGTGCAAGGATTCTAATATCTAAGGACACTGTTTATTGATGCCAAATTTGGTTTGACCCTAGGCAAAACACTGTGGGAGGGCCTGTACAAATAAGTGTGCATGGGAGAACATTTGTCTGAAGAAAAAGTATGTTTCTTTATAGAAGTAGTCCTTGAGTTACAATCACCTCAGAGCCCAAAATTTATGTTGTTAAGTAAAATATACAACTTTTCTTGCCACAGTTGTTAATTTGGATTGCCCATTGACTTTGCTTATCAGAAGGTCGCAAAAAATGATCATATGACTCTGGGATATTGCAACCTCATAAATATGAATCACTTGCCAGGCATTGAATTTTGATCATGTGATCATGGTGGGGATGCTGCAACAGTCATTAAGTGTGAAAAATGATCATAAGTCACTTTTTTGCAGTGCCATTGTAACTCTGAATGGTCAGTAAATGAAATGTAAGTCGAGGACTACCTGTACCCTATCCCAAGCATACTATAGTGGATTGAGTAAAACTGCACTCCTGCAACGAACCTATCTACTCTTCACCAACACGTCCCCCACTAGCTATTTTCTCTGAAGCGAGCCCAATAATGGGATTATAGCAATTTTCAAGGATTCTGCTACGATTGAAACAAATGATTTGGTCTCAAGTCGTAATGTCTCTGAAAAGCGCATTGCCTTGAAATAAGGCGACGTCAGAAGAACTAGCTTGTGGCAGTGTTTTTTTCCCCACCCGTATCCCTTGTCGCCTCCTCTGCCCTCTCGACCCCTCCGTTAAGCACTTCCAATACGCCACGCAAACCTCGAGTGGGATTCAGACCCGAGCTCCACAGCCCCTTTTCGGAAGAGAACGTTCATTTGCTCTCGGGGGTGGGAGGAAGCTCCATGGGGGTCTCCTTTGGGTGCAACAATTTCCAGAAATTTGTAGTTCAACTCCTGCAAAGTACGAGCCCGCAACGCCGCTGATTCATAAAGCGCGACGCCCCCTCAGCTAAACAAACAACCTTCCCTCACACGGCTTCTGAAGAAAGCCAGCCGCTCCCCGGGAAAGGCGCCGCAGCTGTAACGCTCGCCCGAAGGCCCCGCCCTCGCCCTCTTCTGGGAGCCGCCTTAATCCCGCCTCTTCGCTCTGGGCGGGTCGGACTGGTGGGTTAGGCCGGCGCTCGCGAGGCCGAAGGGAAGGGCTGGGAAAGCAGCCATGATGGTAGGTGCTCGGGGAGCTGTGGGCAAGGAGGGCTGGCCGGTTCACCACTAACCTCTGTGTCGCTTTCTCCTCTCTCCCTTCCTTTCCTCTCGGGAATACCTCTGGACACCTCGTGCTCCGCCACCGCCTTTGCTCGGGACAGGAAGGCTCGGACGATGGCCCAGATTTCCTTTCCGAGGAGGACCGAGGAGTAAGTGCTGCCTTTGCAGATGGGGGAGGGGAGGTGGTTGTCCCCAGCTGGAAGCGGGCACTTTCACTTAGCCGCGGGGCCGGGGGTGGGGTGGGGGTAGATGGGTCGGCGTGTGGGGGTCCCTAGCCCCCTCGGGCTAGGCGGTGAGCGGCGGCGGCGAGAAAGGGCCTTTTCCTGGGCAGCCTCGTCAGGCGGAACCAGGAATGGGCTTCGGCCGGTGCTCTGGGCCCACTTTTGATTTGTCAAATAATCCCTGGCTGCTTATTCCAGTTCTGAGGAGTTTTTCTTTAAGGTTTGTAAAGTCGGGCTAAAAATTAATAACTACTGTTATTAATAACCAACGAGAAAGGCTGTAATTGTCTCAAGGGCAACCGGAATGCTCGTTTCGGAATATGGTTTGCTGCGAGAATGTAAATGCGTCTGTAATTCCAAGAGTTAATAGCGACTAAATTGGTTATTGGTCAGTTTCGTAAAATAAGCTTGTGTAATTTACCAGAAATCGCAGATCACGGTTAAGAGACTATAGTAAACGTCTTCCCATAACGTGCTAAAGCAAAAGATACTTAACCTGGTGCTTTACTTCATACATTAGACTAAAGCATAATGTAATTTGTTTGATTTTAGTTTAGGCATATGCCTGGATTTTGGTTTAAACACTAATTTAGCTATAGTCCTAGCGTAGCTCCTTACTGCGAAATATTAAATGCATAGACAGTTCTTTTCTTTCCCATTTTATCCTTGCAATAATTCTGCAAATTGTGTTGGGTGAAAGTTATTGTTTCTGTGGGCCAGTTGGATTATTTAAGATTTGGGAGTTATACCATGGTTTGACTCCTCTTCTATAGCTACCATTCTAAATATTATTTCTTTGATTTAGGAAGTTATAAGGATATATTGTGTGGTCTTCATTGCAAGAGACTACGCGCTTTCTCTGTGGGAGCCCCATCCCTCTGGAATTGTCTCCCCCCGGATATACGAGCCATGTCAGACATCCTAACCTTCCGGCGCGCAGTTAAGAGCTTGCTGTTCAAACAAGCCAGTCTAGCCAAATAAAATCATTGGGGTTTATATTTGGAATTTTATAGGGGTGATTCTTGGCCATCTTGATTATCTACCTGTTTTCGCTTCTGTTTTCTGTATTATCTTGTTTAAATGTACACCGCCTCGAGTCCCTTTTTGGGAGAGGGAGCGGTATAGAAGTACAAATAAATAAATAAGAGTCATAGAAACAGTGATAGTCAAATATTTTAAAGAGAAAAAACTTTAAAGAGAAAATTATACAAAGAAATATCAAGTAGAACTAGGCTATCAACTAGTTAAGTTGAATTTTTGCCTTAAAATAATCAACCAGGCAAAAATGGGCTTTTTATAGTGATAATTCTTAATTTCCCCATTTGCTATAAGATTCTGTTTTTCAGAAATGCAGAAGTTAGTGGATTGCAGGTGATTGGCAGTAGATTAGTCTGGGTTCCTGATTCCCAGTTGTTGTACAAGCACTACATGAAAATGATAGTCTGTCCTAAATTATAATTCTGAAATGAGAGGTTTTTTTTGAAGAACCCAATTGTATTTTTTTGTTTTTTAAAAACTAATTCAATGTGAATTAGGGTACATCTTTTATATAGCTTCCAAACAATGGATTTAAATTTAAAAATTCTGATTGAAAAAGTAATACTGGAAGTTCAAAAGTGAACATACCTATGGAATGGAAACACCACATTGTCTACTTTGTTATTTTCTTGTTTTGTTTTCTCTTAAAGTTGGAACAATTAAGGTAATACTATGCTTTGGAGAAGATTGTGGATTGATGTCAAGTTCTCTATTATAGACATAACATTAGAGTTTTTACTTGCAAAGGCATAGCAATGATATTTATGCGATTTCTAAACAAGGCTGTAAATATATAAATTAATATGTGGTTTAGAATATATGTTCCACTAAAATTGTGTAGTAATTGGCTCTGAAGTACAAAGGTTTTTCCATATTTATAATATAGATAGTAGTCTATTTTCTATATGCTTGGATGATGTTGGACTATTTTAGAGTGGTTTGAACCAATAGATAGATGATTATGCTACAATCCCATGCATATGTATCTCATGGCAAGACAATCTGAATTCAGTAAAATAGTGTAATTTGTGCATAAAATTGTACTTAACAACATAAATCATATTGTCTGTACAATTTTCTCAATACTAGTTTCTGCATAATGTAAGCAATAGTGCCTTATCTGATTGGGGTAACTGGTGGGGTAGCTGAATTAACTACATATTTGAATTAACCCATAGGTCTATTCTTTTTAACATAGCTTTGTGTTCAAGACAGTTGGGGACACATTTACAGTTAACTGTCATCTTGAAAAAGAGCAGTGGTGCCATGGCAAAAATGCTTTGAGATCAGTTTGTCCTGAACAATTCAGCAATTTCATAGGGAAATCATGCAATGAATGCTGGAGCCAACTTACTTCAATTTGCATGCTCTTCAGAACTGTTAAGTAAAATTCCTACTCGCCAATCGGTCGCTGTAAATCCTGGAAACTGAAGCCTATCATATATGAAGAATACCATATTGGGCTGGCATGGATTATTTATCTCTAATCTTGTTGCTAGAATGTAACTAGATCTCTGTGAATTAAATAATTGTTAGTTTTATACATAGTGCTAGAAATACTTGACTGATTTATAGTACTACTGTACATTATGTTGATACCATTTTGAGAACCTGATCCCAACTCATGGTAGTTACCTCTAACTTCCAGATTTTTTTCTGTTATCAGTAGAAAATAAATGCAAGGCTTGAGTACCATAATCTTTTTCTTCTATGTGCATTGATATGTTTTTTAAAGTGGCTTTCATATTGCTATTCTAATGTTATTGTTATAAAATATTCAATATCTGAACAATTGATTAAATACTCTTGAAGACAGAGTGCTACTATTTAGAGTGGTGCTTTCTGTTTCTTGCCAACTGATCCTAAGTAGTATTTTTTAAAAATAATGCTTAGTACCAAGTAAACATTAGGTTACTATCATACCATCCGTCAAAAATAAATAAATTCCATTATGAAATGCTTTGTTGGAAAGTTATAAGGCAATACAGGTAATCCTCAAGTTACAAATGTAATAGAGCCTGCCAATTACATTCGTAACCCAAGAATTTGTTTGATTGAATCACATTATATGAATGTGATCACTCCCTGCTTTTTGGAGCAGGCCATCCAAGGCCTCCCCCAATCCATTGAGATACTTCATGTTCCCATAGCGTCCCCACAATTGCTTCCCCCCCCATCCTGCCCCACTAGGCCTTCACAGACCGGGCCTGCTTTGCTAGCGTCCCAGATTCCACTTACTCCTCACCCCATTTCCCATGGATTACTTATTTTTTGAAGAGCTCCAGAAGAGAGCTCTTCTCCCACTGGCAGAGAAGCCAAAGTATTTTATTCAGATGATGGCGAAGCTATAAGAACATGAAATATAAGGAAAATGTTTTCGCCAGCTTCTGAGTAAAAGACTTTAGCTTGGGACCATGTGGCCAGCAGGCCTCTGGTAGTAGAAAAGCCCTGGGCAGAGCCACAGCAGCCTCCTGCTTCAGGACAACTTCAGAGATTGAAGCAGCAACAGCAGCCAATCAATGAGGAGCTTGCTTCCTTTGTCTCGTTGGGCTGAACTGCAAGCCCCACCATGCCCCAAACCCTGAAGCTGCTCATTCAAACTAGCCAGTTAGCAGCAAGCAGGAGGCTGCTCGATGCTGGCTAGACTGGGCCCAAACTAAGTCTGCAGGCCCTCATGGCAAAGAAGCCGGTCTTTTCAGATGGGGAAAGCTGTTTCCCTTACATCTCACGTTCTTACACCTTCACGGGCTTCTGAATAAAAGACTTTGGCTTCTCTGCCACGTGAGTCAGCCTCTTCTGGAGCTCTTTGAAAAGTAAGTACAGTAAATATGGAGAGGCCCATAGAGGGCCGAGCGGAGCCTCGGAGGGCCGGATCGGTACCATGGAGGGTCCATTTCAGCCAGCACCGGGCTGGGGAAGGCCTCTGCATGCCTGAATGGGGCTTCTGAGGGGCAGATTGGCCTCCCAGAAGCTCCATTTTGGCTGGCAACATTCTGCAACAAAAATGTTGCAGATCCTCTGTGGTTATTCATAAGGGCAAACAACTGCCATGGTGCTGCAAGATTTGTAGTTTCGGGCCTTGTTTGGTGATCAGATAACTTCAAAACAGTCTAAGGGATTACCTGTATTTTGTTGCACTGGTGCACATTGAGAATAATAGATAAAACATGGTTGCTTGATCAGAAAACTGTTTCACATAGTGTAAAACTGGTTTCCCAAACTTTTTCCTTCATTATCTAAAACTGCTAATGAGAAAGTTTTATCAAACTTCAAGGATGTTGTGATTTCCTTCTTTTAGCACTCTCATAACTTTGAACAGTTGTTGAACGAATAGTTGTACCCTGAGAACTACCTGTATTATAAAACAATATCATTGAATAATCCTCATGTAATTTCAACAAATTACCATTGTAATTTCAATTGTTATCTTAATATGAATTCTTTGGGAGATTTTAAAATGTATTTTAATATCTTTAAAATACTGTAGTAATCTTTAAGTCACTTTAAATGTCTTGTGATGGGTAATGGAATTGTGTGTTGCTATTCAAAGAAAAATAACTTTTACTCAGTTTTGGCTAATTTGGGAAACATTGGTATAAAACATCAAGCCTGATTAATGTAGTAGCATTATTTTTGAAGGAAAAAATTATTAGTGTTTACTGAAAAGCTTGGACAAAATAATAGATATATTTGCATATACAAGTTTTATGTGTTAATTAAAAATTGCAGGAGTTTGGAACTTTTACTAGTATAAGTTTGAATGGAAAAAAAGAAAAAGAAAGCTAAGGTTCTAATTCTAGAGTTACACTCTAATTTCGTGTCATGCAGAAGGAATAGAAATATACAAAATTTACATTGCTGCTAGTAGATCAATTTTATTTAATAAAAATCTTTCCATTGAACAATATTAATTCATAATTAAATCAAGTTAAATTTTAAATTTGAGATTTACGGTAAATTCTTTTAAAAAGGTTCCTAAATTCTGTTATAGTCAGTATCAAGGAAATACTAAATCATTTCCAAATCAGCAAATAATTTTGAGTTAATTATAAATTGTTTAAAAAACAATCTTAATGGAATTCAAATTTTATATCAGAGGAATGATGGCAGTAACATAAATCAGCTTATATTTACAAATAAAATTTATGCTGATTTGTGTTACTGCTTTCATTCATTCTAGTCTGTAGTGTTTCATAGTGTCTAATGTGATTGTTTCTAAGCTAAAATACAATAATCCAATACATTCTGATAACCTTTTATGTCCCTTATTAATTAATTTCCCCTTTTCAGCTTAGAGCTGTTACTGTAGATCTGCAAACTGATGCTGCTTTGCAAGTGGACATTTCAGATGCTCTTAGTGAAAGGGACAAAGTCAAATTCACTGTTCATACAAAGGTAATCCTTGACATTGATTTTATTTATACTATAATTAATTTTTTAAAAAGTAAATAAAGCTTACTGTGTAACGATTAAATATTTTTGTGTCAATCTTGTTGCTTTCAGTAGAATTTAACTAAAATTTAAAATATCCTAATGCATGATTAGGTTGATAATACCCTTTTCCTCTGTGAAAATATGTAATATATAGTATATATAAAAGATTTACTATGCTATGGGCAGGGGGGTGGATATCAAACCTGCTCCTAGATTGCGCCCCCCCCCCCAATAGTTGCTTAATTATTTTTTGCTTTAAATGCCCTATTTCTGAATCTTTTGTAGTTGAGGTATAATCCTATAGTTTATTCTGTACTTTATTCTGAAGAGATATTTGTGTTGTTTTTGTATTAACATGAGGGAAAGCACATTATTTCATTCATTCCATTTTGTTTTGCAGAGTTCTTTACCAAACTTTAAACAAAATGAATTTTCAGTTGTCAGACAACATGAAGAGTTTATCTGGCTCCATGATTCCTTTGTTGAGAATGAAGATTATGCAGGCTACATTGTAAGTAGTTTTTTCCCCAAAGAACTGTAAGAAGAGGATCTGACAGTGGCAAATGTTGCTCCCATACTTCCTGTTGAAGACCACAGAATGTTTCATAAAAATTTATTCTTCTGAAAATGAAACCAGATGCTTGAAAGAATTCCAGGATGCAATTCTTACTTTAATTTCCTATTTGCTGCATCAGCCTTTTTACTGCTTAAAAAGCATTTCCCTGTCTTAATATTTCATATCTGATTTACAAGCGATACAAACAATAAACTCTGTGTACTGAAGCATTCAGTTGATTACTTTTATTTCTGCAATAAAAGTGAAGAGATATTTAGAGATTCTGAAATAATACTCTTTGAAAAAGGCAAAACTGATTATTAGGCTATGGACTTTTTTTGTAGTGGAAGTATGTAGAAATAAATAAAATTACTGCAAAAATAGAAATATGAAACGTATTCCCTGTATTAAAATGGCAATTGATTTAATATGAAGGAAAAGTAGCATGCTTTTTGAATGCACTACTAATAGAAGTGATTTCTGATCTTAGAGAATTATGCTTAATTATTTAAAGAATTGAATGTTGTAAGAAACAAAATAATTTTAAAAAATAAATTGTTAATTAAGATTATTTTAACTTTTAGCAGCACATTTGTAAATTCTTTAATTGGAATATAAATTCAATTGTACCGATTTATTTTTATTTCTGCAGTTAAATATTTCCTTTAGCAATATTTCCTGTTGATTTAGCTGTAGTAGGCAAATTTACTGTCTTTTTTATCCCAAAAGAATAAATTATACTGCTGTTAATTAATAAGGCAAATAGTTAAGGGTGATTGATCTGAGGGTATATTGCTAAGAAAGTCTGCCTTAAGACATATTAGGGGCGTTATTTCTTGAAAATTGTTTTCCCAGAATAAAAGTAATCTGCTGTTGCAATGAGGAAGGCCTGACGCCAAATGACGAAGATGACACATATTCCTGAGTCTAGTCTTGATCAGTTTTTCACCACTGCACAGTTTAATAGAAGGATAATGTTACACATTTTATAGTGCTTTTTCAGTGACATCATTGAAGAAAAAAGTACTATTAATTACAAATTGTTAGCTACATTTGTAGTTTTACATATTGCCAATAACCATTGAATGGCTAGTGTTTAAATCTCAATGACTTTTTAAAAGAATACTTGAATCTAAACTTTCCAGTAATATTTAATTTTTAGATGCTATTATTTAGAAATGCTTTAAAGAATTTCTGATTTAAAATGACCCATACTGATTTAAGACAGATGCAGCATATATTTTAAAATATGCCTCTTTCATAATATCATGAACTCCATAACCATTATAATTGGAATAAGAAACATGTTATCTTGAACTATTATTGAAAGATAATATTTAAATAATTTAAAACAATGCTCAGCAGATTGCATAAATAAATTGTTGTTGAAGTAAGATTGATTTTTGTCTTAATGTAGTGGACAGTATAAGGCAAGAGGTTTGTGTTAATGTTCTTACACAGTATGGTTATCCAAAGAGTTTTCACTGAACAAGATTTAAAAATAAACCTGATCAACTCATTTGACAGATACCACCAGCACCACCGAGGCCTGATTTTGATGCTTCAAGAGAAAAATTGCAGAAGCTTGGTGAAGGGGAAGGATCCATGACTAAGGAAGAATTTACTAAGATGAAACAAGAATTAGAAGCGTATGTGCATATTTTTTTATATTTCCAACAAGTCTTTTTAGAAGTTTCAGGCATAATGGCATATTTGCCTATGACAGCTGAATTAATATCTTGCTTGTATGAAAATAATTGAAGATTTGACTGATTGAAATTCACAAACTACCTATAATGGACTGAGAATGCAAATTACTTCCTTCTAAAAGATCAGTGTCCTATTTTGTATATAACACGCAAAATGAAATGAAATGTATATGCGTTTTTAATTTCTATATACCTGAAAATACATGATTATGACAGTCATTTCAAGGTAATTAACCTAACATGTTTTGCTTGCTTGATGCATCTTTTAAAGGCATCTTTGTATTTTAGTTTAATCTAGTTCTGCCTTTTCCAGTTTGCTTGCATTCTAGGCATGTGGACTTCCTCTTACAAGAATACCTGTCAGTGTAATCTTTTCTGAGAATTCTAGAAGTTTTGCTCTGATAGGCAACCATATTAAAGAAGGTTGAGCTAGATTAATGCTAGTTGTATAGTGCCATTTCTTTCCTTGCTTTTCATCAGCCAAGGTCCTGGGAGGGGTGGGAGGGTGGCGGCCATTATTAAAGAAGTTCTTTGCCCTAGGGAGGCCACTGTTCCTCAGACGGCTGGCTGTGAGTCCCTCTTTGTGAAGTGGGGTCAGGGGGTTCAGATGGGCCTTTTGATAACATACCTGGCTCCCTGCCACGTATCATCGGCCCTGCTCAGGCTCCTTGAGGTGATAGCCGGGCTGGCGGTTGAGACCCTCATGTCATGGGGGATTTCAACCTGCCTTCGCTCGGTGAGACCTCGGGGGTGGCTCGGGAGTTCATGGCTTCCATGGCGGCCATGGACCTGACCCAATTAGTTTCTGGCCCCACTCACATTGGGGGACACATGCTGGACCTGATTTTTGTCTCTGCTCAGTGGTTGAATGATCGTAGCTTTGGGGATATAGTTATAAAACCCTTGTCATGGTCCGATCATTCTCTTCTTAGGCTTGACTTCTGTGCCGCCACCCCCCACCGCAGGGAGGCGGAACCAAGGAGATGGTTCCGTCCCAGGCACCTGATGGATTCTGAACGGTTCCAGATGGAGCTTGGGCCATTTCCTGAGACTCTGGCTCATAGCTCGGCTGAAGACTTAGTGGCCACCTGGGTTAGGTTGGCCGCTGAGGCTCTGGACCGAATTGTGCCTTTGCGACCTCTGACTCGGCACAGATCCCATCCAGCTCCGTGGTTTACGGAGGAGCTGAGGGAGATGAAGTGCCGGAAAAGACGTCTGGAGGGTCAGTCGTACCGAATCTGACTGGTCCTCTCCCCTCTCTTGTTCAACATTTACGTGAAGCCGCTGGGGGAGATCATCCGTGGTTTTGGAGTAAAGTGTCATCTTTATGCGGATGACACTCAGCTTTACATCTCTACTCCAAACCATCCCAACGATGCTGTGGAGGTTATGTCCTGGTGCCTGGAGGCCGTGCGGAATTGGATGGGTGAGAACAGGCTTCGACTCAACCCTTCCAAGACTGAGTGGCTGTGGTTTCCGGCGTCCCGATATAGTCAGCTGACTCCATCGCTGGCTATTGGGGGTGAGATCTTAGCCCCCATAGAGAGGGCTTGCAATCTAGGTGTCCTCCTGGATGTACGGCTGTCATTAGAAGAGCATATTACGGCCGTCTCCAGGGGGGCTTTTCATCAGGTTCGCCTGATGCGCCAGTTGCGGCCCTTTCTTGATCGAGACGCCTTACGCATGGTCACTCATGTCACCTCCCGCCTGGATTACTGTAATGCCCTCTACATGGGGCTCCCTTTGGAGAGCAACCCGGAGGTTGCAGCTGGTACAAAATGCGGCCGCGCAGGTGGTTATGGGGGCGTCTAAAAGCTGATATGACGCCTTTCCTGTGTGAGCTGCATTGGTTGCTGGTTGCCTTCCGGGTGCGCTTTAAGGTTCTGGTTTTGACCTTTAAAGCGCTCCATGGCATCGGACCAGGCTATCTGCAAGACCGCGTTCTGCCAGTAGTCTCCCACTGACCTGTGCGCTCCCACAGGGAGGGCTTCCTTCGGCTCCCGACGGCCTCTATGTGCCGCCTGGCGACCCCGAGGAACAGGGCCTTCTCTGTGGGGGCACCCACTCTCTGGAATGAGCTCTCCCCTGAGTTGAGAACGACCACCGACCTGAGGGTGTTCAGGCGTGATTTGAAGACCTGGCTCTTTGAGCAGGCCAGCCTGGGCTGATCCTAAATTAATTTTAATGGGGTTTAATGTATTGAATTTTAAGGTTGGGATTTTAGATTTGGTTACAGCCCTTATTTAATTCTATTTTAATTGTTATATATATGTGGTTTTAGTAGGCTGTGCACCGCCCTGAGTCCTTCGGGAGAAGGGCGGTATATAAATTTTAATAAATAAATATTGATATTGCTTTTGACTTCTTTCACTTCTAAGTATTTTGTTTATGAAGGTAATTTGGGGGATATGAAACCAGCTTCCACCACTGTTAGAATAAGGAAGAAAATGATATTTGGTCATTAATCTGACCACGTATCTCTTATAGGGGAGAGTTGTGGAGGTTCTGGAAAGAGGAAAAATTGACAGAAATCACCTCATTCTGCTGAGTAATGTCTTTGTCAACAAAAGGACAATAGTTGGATATTCTGAATTTTTGGAATGGCAAGAGCTTAGGAGAAGATAATTTTTCTTTAGTTTCTCTACAAAGAATTGGTGGTCTTTATTAGTTTGTTCAAAATTCCTCTTTAGTTTGATTAATTTTAATTTTTTTTTTTAATGAAGTGTAATTAACTACAGTATTTTGTTTTTAAATCTATTGTTTTCATGCAGAAACACTTTTACAAAATAATATTACTTTTCATATTTAGGGAATACTTGGCAATCTTCAAAAAGACAGTAGCTATGCATGAAGTCTTCTTATGCCGTGTAGCTGCTCATCCCATTTTGAGAAAGGATTTAAATTTCCATGTCTTCTTGGAATATAATCAGGATGTGAGTACTGAAATACATCACAAAAACATCTGTGCTTATCCAGAAAACAATAAATTCATAATATTGAACAACTGTAGAGCATTGTATTCATTTAAGAATTAGGTGCTTTTTGTTAAATAAAATTCAATATAAGGTATAATTCTTTTTAAAATGTGTGAACATGATGGCTAAAATTAGCATCTAAAAACAAGTCTTCACAAAGAAAGAACAGCATGATCTCTCTTGTTTCATTTAATAGACTAAAAAAATGATGCAGAGGATATGGCAGTTCTAAAAATTGTTGGGTATGTTCCTTACAGAGATCAAACTTTGATAAGGGTAACAGGAACCATTTTCTTAGGAATCAAAGAGGTTAAAATGCAAAAGATGAAGAGTTATAAAACATTGGCAGCTCTTCCAATAGAGAGTATCAAGGAGGAAGCTCCCTGAGGAAGAGAAATTCTTAACAATAAAATTGAAAATGTGTAGCATTCATTTATTTTCCATATTAATTCAAGATTAATGTGGGAGCAAAAATGGTTTCTCAGGTTGGAAGAACTAGTACTAAAATAGCAAGTGAAAGCTGGCATAAATATGGGATGTCATTAGGGAGGGGAATTTCTAACTTTGTATTTTCCATGGGAAAAAAAAATGGGATTTTGAGGTGTTGGTAATTGTGTGAAAATGATAAAACAGAAAATGCCTCTTTGGGTGATAAGAAGAAATTGAAATGTAGTTGATCTTCATTATTCGGGATTCCATTAAAAAAAAAATCATAAAACTCCCCAAACCAATACTCGCACTACTTTCACATTATCTGTGAACATGCACAGACTGGGGAAAAATCTGCATGTCTCCAGCTGAAGATCAGTATTCACTAATTCAGCTGTTTTGGCAACTATAGAACACAACTACCATGAATAACAAGATTTGACTATAGATGGGTAGTACTAGAAACCAACAGCCAGATGATGGGACTGAAGCATTTTATATGCATTACTATTCTGAAGCAGGACTTGCTAGAGGTTTAACATGCACAATTAAGAGAATGTTAATAAAATCTTTCTTTCCCAAATTCTAAAACTTGAGATCATCCAGTAACATTGATTAGCAATTAATTCAGGCTAAAGTGCTGCTTCACCAGTGTTAATTCAAAATTTGAGACTTTGAGACTTGCTATTATTGAATATGGTGACAGCTATTAGTTTCTAAAAATAGGATTACATAGATTAATGATTGCTAGTCAGTGTAATTATATAAAAGATTTGATGTTCTATTTATCAGTTGTTGGTAAACAATCATAGGAGAATGCAGTTGTCTTTGTATGCTGGTACTGGGATTTCCAGAAACATCTTTTTAGCCATGGAGAAGTAAAATGTTTGATCAACCTTCCATGATCATTACAGGAGCCTAGGAATTCACAAATAGATGGTTGGATGCTAATTTTGGAGGAGGCTACACTAGATAGACTGTAGTCCATCAATAATGATGATTCTAAAAAGCAGTCATATATTTTAAAAAGTACAATGTTCTATATAATACATATTTTTCATTGAAATATTTCAACTATCTAGAAGAATACATGCTTATTAAAAATAATCAAAATGCAATTCAAATATACAAGTAAAGTATTTAACATGAATTTAAAAATCATGTTAGTTTTCTGGTCTAGTCATCTATTGAAATAAATGTCCTATTTACTTGGATGTAGCATTAATAATAATTTTTAAATACTCAGTTTTTACTCCTAGCAAATTACAAGTATTAGAACAAAACATTGGCACCGAAAAACCTGAAATAAATGCAATATAGTAAAAAATTAGAATAGATGTACAAATATTGAAAAAAATAGTGCTGTGTTGTGGTTAAAGTGATGAATTGGGGACATTAAGTCCACTCCCAATCATGTAAATAACTCACTGATTTACTTTGAGCCAGTCATTCTTTTACCAGCTCAGCCTACTGACAAATTGTGGTGGGGTAAAATGAAGGGAGCTAGCCAGTTAAATTACCTTGAGCTCCTGGAAGAAATTTGATACATTAGAAATGCATCTAATAAATAAGAAAGTAAACACATCAAAATTCACTATAACTGGGTAGCGAATGAAATTTTACTGTACAAAGGTAGAAATGAAAATGATACAACATTCTAGTTTATCTTTAGTGAGAACTGCTTTGAGTTAATAACATCTCTGAATTGAAAAAAGTAAACTTAACATTATGAATTTTTCTTATTTCAGTTGAGTGTACGGGGAAAAAATAAGAAAGAGAAACTTGAAGACTTTTTTAAAAACATGGTTAAGTCTGCTGATGGTGTCATTGTTTCAGGAGTAAAGGTGATCTTTTTAAAGCTATTGTATCATTTCTGAGTATTGTTCAAAGATATGAATTTAAATAATTTGCAACAGAGGAATATATTTCAAGTAATTTACAGAAAATTATTGTATACAAAGAGTAGCTCTTTCCAACACACCATTGATTTTCAATCAGGACTGTCCCTAATCTCATGACCTTCCGTCGTGCGCTAAAAACTTATTTATTTCGGCAAGCCGGACTGGCCTAGGGGTTTTTAACTTTTAATCTGGTTTTTAATTTTTCTTAATCCCCTTGTTTTAATTTTTGTAGAGCCACTTATATTTAATTCTTTTAATTTTTAATATTGTAATATTGTATGTATGTTTTATATGTGTATTTTTATTCTGGCTGTTCACCGCCCCGAGTCCCTTTGGGAGAGGGGGCAGTATATAAATTTAAATAATAAATAAATAAATCTATCTAGTGTTAAGAATTTTTGGGGGACTTTGCTTGGGACTCTTGCGGCACTATATCTTTTTAGCTTTCCTGAAGGAATTGAAACTTGCTTTCTGTCCTTCTGGACATAGAAACTGTAAAATTCTTGTGATCTGTTTACTCCCTTGGACTGCTGCAGAGATGAGGCGTAAATATGTAGCATTTTTCCATATGAGATCCATCCTTCTAATCTTGAAATGCTTGCCAAAGTAATCATAATTTCAGAATGTTCTCATTTTATACCTGCATTCTCAGTCTAAGGATCCCTAACTTTGACAGGTCATTGGAAATACTTTAAAGACATAGTATAGGCAATCTCACACAAGTGGTATATTCAGTCACCAAGTACTAATACATTAAAAGTTGTTCTCCATCATTTTCTCTAGCTTTCTATGCAAATAGGTATGGTACATTTCCAAAAATTGTCATTCAAAGTATTCTATTTATATTATGCAATTGGTACATGATTCCTATAAGACAAAATAGATTCTTGCTCTCCATGTTTTTAGATGTGAAACTCCGGGAGAAACACAGAAAAGGAGATTTTTTTTCCATATTTATATAAATATGAATAATTTTCCTTTCTATACTTATACATTACATACCTTGGTGGATTAAAATATTTTTTGCTTCTTTCCCCAACTTGGTGTCTTTCAGATGGGCTGAAAATTTCAAGCTGTCAGGTTATGCTGGAGAACAATTTTGAACACTGATCCCATTTTACCATAATTGTTGTGTCTGTTATTTTATTTATCTGAGCTTTAGAAAAAGAAATGACCTAGAAATATTTTATATCAGTATATTGAAATGTTACTATAGTAGAATTACTGAGGTTTTTTGAGTTTTAAAATTGGGAATTTACTAAGCATCACTGTAATTATGGATATGTAGCTGCTGTTTCTACAATTGATCTTTGTTTATCTTGAGGCAGTTACATTTTAACTTGTTCAATGAAAATAAATTGCTTCTCTTCAAATTATTCTGCTTACTTTTGATGTGTCTTGGCATGCAGGATGTAGATGATTTTTTTGAACATGAACGAACATTCCTTGTAGAATATCACAACCGTGTCAAGGATTCCTCTCTCAAATCTGATAAAATGACAAGATCCCACAAAAGTAAGTTGCCTGCTGATACCTAGAAAGTATTTAGAGGGCATTAGGATAAATACCAGTACGTTGTAAGATATTATTTGTTTGTAGATTCCATTTTATGGGATAAATCTGGAATATATGACAAGGATAAATGGTATTTTGGAAAAATAGAGAGAATATTTGATTATGACTAAGATCAAATATGGAGACAAAAAACTGTTTTGTTCTTTTTTTATCTGTGTTTGCAGAATTTTCTGATGCTAAACAGATATTGTCTGAACTTTTGCTTATATCTTCCAAATAAGTTTTGAGATTTAAGACAGGGTATGACTTTAAAGAAGATGGAATTCTTGGGAATATGAATCACATGGCTGCTCTCAAAATTGTGAATGTACTTCATACACAAATATGATTAATGTAGAAAATCTAACAATATAAAATTAATTTAATGCCACATCTTTTTCTTTTTCAGATGTTGCAGACGACTACAATAGAATTGGTTCTTCATTATATACATTGGGAACACAGGACTCTACAGATATATGCAAGTAAGTCTCTTTTAAAACATACATAACTTAAAAAATTATAGCACATAATTTTGAATGTTTTTAAATTGATTTGCATACCATGTGGTTATTTCAGCTATTTTTCTCTCAACTTTGCATTTGGGTTTATGAAAATCCCTATCATAGTTTTTAACAGATTTTCTAACTAAATCTTACATGTAGAGAATGTTACCTTTACAAAGTGCTACTTCTGTACATTAAAGAATTTATGTACATGTGATAGTTATAGGGCTAAGTTGAAAAATCCTTTAAAATAAACAAAATTATGTTTATTATGTATATTATTATTTTGTAAATTATTTTTTAAATATCGCTTAAATCAGTTTAGATTAAATATCCTTTGTTGCCATTGCAAATGCTTGAGAGATGTCTCCAGATAAGCAGCTCTTAGTTGGTTTTCTTTAGGCTAGGTTTTGTGGATCCTATTCCAACCACACAATCTGATTTGTTAAATCATTAACAAATCATTAACAAAGATTCTGTACTGTATTCTTTGTCTGTTCCAGTTGTTTTGCTGTTTATGGTTATAGGATATTTGAGAATGGCCAGTGTTCTATGATCAGAATTATTTCTCAGTCCTTCACATATTAGGTCTTTGCATCCTGTTTAAGTTGATTGCATCACAGCACTACTTTTTTCTCCCCTCTGCCAATCTTCATTTTTTATTTCCTTTGACTAAAAAGTTTGCTTTCTCAGTTTTGAGTTCTTCTGTCTTCAGTCACCACCACTGTTACTACTAATTTATTAATTTTACATGCAGCTTAATTCCTAGTGACTGAGTGGTTTACAAATTGTTAAATACTTTAAAACAAAATAGCAAAACAAAATGGAACTAAGATGATGACAGAGATAACAAACACAGATGATTTGTTAGGTAAAAGGTACAATAAAAAGGGGAGCTTCAGTCATGTACATCTCAGGCCTGGACAAAGAAACAGATCTTCAGGGTCTTCAAAACACCAGTAGAGTAGGGGCCGCTCAAATCTTGAACTTCATTCCAGAATACTATAAAAGAATATAAAGATTCCAAAATTTAAGCTTTCCTTTTTTAAAAAAAATCTGTTCATCCAATTTATAGCTTTCTTTTCCAAATTAAATTTGCAGTTGTGAACTTTGAGAACTGCTTGTAATCCTGACTAAACAGATATCACCCAAATTAGTGTGCTGTCTCATGCCTGTGTTGAACAGCTTGAGAGAATATTCACTTTTTTAATTGGAAAAAATATGTGTGCAATAATCTTAATACAGTAAACTTAGCCAGGTGGTCCAGTGAAATGTGAGGTTCCATTTAAAAAAAATCTTTATGTAGTTATTTAAAAATTTAGCCTTGTATGATTTATGTGGTTATCATCTTAGAGTCTGTTCTTCAGAAAGGTTTACAGAAATGAATTGTGCTGCCAAGTAAAAGCTTCTTGAGGAGCTCCAGAAAAAGATTGTAAATGCTGATGAGGCAACAACCATAGGTCATCCAAAGATATATGATACTTTAGGACAGGGCTGTCAAACTCCCAGCCAACGAGCCAGATGCGTCATGCACTGGCCATGCCTATGCCTGGTTTAGTGAAGGGGAAAAAGATCCCAATATATCACGTAACGCCACCGTGACGACATGAGTTTGAACACCTCTGCTTTAGGAGATTGAAAAGAACCCCAGAGCAAGGATCTGCAGGCCATGCTTACATTGTTTGATGTCAATATTCTTGATTCCATTCTAAAGAATACACTGAACATGAGTTGTGTGCATGGTAGGGTGAAAAGCATTGCTGTCTAGATGGCACATTGTTGCCCATTTGAAGTTTGTCAAATGACCAGGATATTCCAGTAGGCTTAGAAGGGACCATGGTCTTCAAATTATAAAATGCATTGTTTGACATTGACTCATATTGGGTGGTTTCTGCCTATTATTTAGAGCTATATTAAAGAAAAATTGGGGCAAATAAATAACAGTGTATGCCATTTTGAAGATTTAGGAAAGGGATAAACATTAAGGAAGTTACTTCGATAACTATTGAATGCTAACATGATTCAGTAGTTTCTCTGTATACTTGATAATGTTGTTCACCAGACAATTATTGACATGGAATGATATCCACCATAAATTATGAACAAAATTACGACTAGAAAACTGTTTACTATATTTACTTTTCATTTACAGATTTTTCCTGAAAGTATCTGAATTATTTGATAAAACAAGGGTATGTATTATAAAAGACTGCAAGATTTCAATTTGGTTGACTCATGGGCTCTTCAGATTTTGGTATTATTCTCCAGTTTGGGGTCCTATGACATTGTACTATTACTCAGTATTACTTATGATTCCAAAATGTCTCCTGTCCAAACCTCTAAAAAACATTACTTAATTAACTAACAAACACAGACTGTACCAACAAAAATACAAATAAAATAAAGACCACAAACTTCTACAAAGTACTACCTACTTTCAGTTTGATCAGAAGAACATCCATGGGATCACCATTCTCAGTATTTTAGGAAATAGCCTGTCGTCTTTATCCTTATCATGCATAATGTTATACACCTCAATCATGTCTCCTTTTATTCAACTCTTTAGACTCTTCTACACTTAAAAGCCCAAATGTCTTTCTTATAGGGAAACTCCTTGCTCATCTTAGTTGCCTTCTCTGAACCTCCTTCAGCTCTACTATATACTGTTTGAGTTGGGAAGACTAGATATAGACAATAGCTTTCTGTAAATATCTGCTTTTAATAATAAAATAGGAGCATATAATTGGGAAACTATAAATGAAGATGGTTTGTACTACCTAAAATAATATTTCTGATTTGCTTTTCTTGTTTAGAAAGTAGAGGCCCGCGTATCTGCTGATGAGGATCTTAAACTCTCAGATCTTCTAAAATACTACCTAAGAGAATCACAAGCTGCAAAGGTGAATTTAATTTCTGGTTGGAAAAGTATCTTGTAAATTTGATGTTGTAATAGAATAACAACCTGACAATATTCAGAAAGTAGAATTCAATGGATGTGCTAAAAGAGTATTTAGATGCTCCTATTCACTGGTTTGTACTAAGCAATATTTGTTAAAAACTTATAACATACGGTCCTTTCAGTTTGGAGATGTGTGAAGATAGGGAAATGAAACAGGCATAGTGGAAACAGAAGTATTCTTCCGCTATAGTTACTTTTTTTAAAAGATAGGATGATTGATTTTTTCAGTTGGTTACTTCAGTAATTACTTGTTTTCTGATAGAGTTCCCCTTAAAAAATGAGCTTTCATTTTATTGATAGGAAAAAGTTATTTAGTTTTGTAAAATGACTATCTTAATAATAGAGTAAAAAATACTGTTTGGAGTAACATTGGATCATCCTTTAAAGTATTCTTTGCAAAGTTAATACAATTGGATTTTATTCCTTTTTTTATTACAGGACCTTCTGTATAGGAGATCAAGGTCATTGGTGGATTATGAAAATGCTAACAAGGCACTGGATAAAGCAAGAGCAAAGAACAAAGATGTATTGCAAGCTGAAAATACCCAGCAGCTTTGTTGTCATAAATTTGAAAAAATATCTGAATCAGCAAAACAAGGTACTGAAATAGTCTTGAAAATTGTCAAATTTTACAATACATTAATTTCCAGAAGAGTAAGTCCTATGGCACCTTAAGGCTAACAAGTTAATTATGGTGTAATCTATTGTGGACTATAGTACAATTCATCAGATTTTTCAGTCTTCTGAAATACAAGAATATACAGATAGCATATGGACTGAAATCCACAAAAGGTTATATTTTGTTAACATTTAAGATTCTGTAACATACGGAGATTTTTTTTAAAAAATGCACTTAATACCTGGAAAATAAGTATTGTTCATTAGTTCATATTTATTCCTATAAGAAAATGCTTTTATATAGAATACATGTATTAAATTATCCTTATAATCAGAAATTGTAATGCTGATTGATGTGTTTTAACAATATTAAAGCGCTTAGAATGGTAATGAAATCGATTTAGAGCCACTGAATGTTTAACCAGATCACCTGCCAGAAACTCACCCTGTTAATCTGAGTTCCTTCTCAATAGAATAGAAGACTGATAGGCAATTGTAGCTAGAAAATCTAAACCAATTAAAATTATAGTAAGTTTTTATCCTAGACTCCAAATATGATGAAGATTATGGATTCTAATACTGTTAAAAAAATTTATCTGTTACACAAAACAGTGATGACTTCATGATTTAATTATATAAAATCACTTGGCTAGTTTCAATGCTATTAGATCTAATAGTGTTGGATTTGATATATCGGGCTTATAAAAGAGCTGCTGGATTAAACTTTGTTTGGATTCAAGCAGATTTTTCTTTAATGTTATATTTTTATGACTGAAATGCCAAATCTTTTCATTTCCCACAGAACTTATAGATTTTAAAACTAGAAGAGTTGCTGCATTCCGGAAGAATTTAGTAGAACTGGCAGAATTGGAACTGAAACATGCTAAGGTTATTGTTTTCTTTTTTTCTTATAATTTAAATATTATGCACTTTAGAAACCAAAACGAATACACAATATGTGTTAGTTTAAAAATTGAGATGGAAATTACATAGTGTGATACATAGATTGTAGCCTTTTTTAAGACAAATGATGAGCAATCTCAATTTGAATTAATATTTCAGGGTTACCTCTAATACATAATATTTATTTCTGAATCAATTTTAATAATTGAAGCAGCAAGTGTCATTGAAATTAATGGAAGCATCAGTTATATTTGCATCCATAATAAATTGCAAGTTTGTGTCCTTTTTCTATTTTCCAACTCATTAACTAGAAGTACCTTTTTTTAAAAAAGGAAGATGTGGATGAGGCTTTCATACCAGCAGTGAGGTACTTTGGATAGATATTTTAGTGAAAAGAAGTAAGAGATAACATTATGTCTCTCAGACAATTTTGTTTAGAGTAGGTTATTAGTTTATTATAATTATTTTTCAGAAATCTCTTTTGTAAATCCAAAAATAAGTCCTTGCCCAGTTCCTTCTTTTATCATTTTGTCATCTTTTTTATCTTTGTCATGTGTATTTTCATTCTATGATACCTATAACCCTCAATTTCTCCCCCAATATTTCTCTATGAACTAATATTTGTATCCCCTCTTCATCCTGTCTATCCATATATTCTTTCATAGTTTTGTCTGCTACATATTTCATTTCTTCTTTATAATCTTCTTAAAAATACATATTCAGGTACAGAGATAATTACTGTCAGATTGGGTATAAATTTCTTTCCTAATTCTTAAAAAAATCTTTTAAAATGTCTTAAATGTTATATCTTTATTTCTCATTTTGCAGATTTCACTTTTCTTTTTCTTGCCTGAAACTTTAATTCCTTCTAATGGTCCATTTCTATATTCATGAAATTTCAAATTTCATTACTGTTTTGTTTTCAACTTTTCACCAATGATCTTTCTGGTAGAACAAACAGTGTGCATTCCAATGGAAATATTTTGTTAACTATTTTTTTTCTCAAAAACTTTAGCAAAAGTCTTAATATTCCAAAATTTTTGATCCCATTTAAATTTTTCTTAAATACTAATCCAGTCTTTTTGCCATTTGTTTTATATTTTTAGTTATTTAAGCTTCTAAATTTTAATGTTTCTTTTCTTAAAATAATCTTTGAAAACTCAGGGTCAACTTTAATTGAACTAGCATATAAGCCGAATAAATAAAATTAACTACAGACTTCTCCAGCCTGGGTATTCTTCTGTTGTGTGGGTTTTAATGATCACAATTCCTAAAATAATATGACAATTGCTGAGAATCTGGCAGACACTAATCAAATGTATTGAAATCATTGGAGTACTCAGAAAATAAATTACGTTTTTAGTCTTGTACATTTTAATATTTACATATAATTGGTAAATTGAATTGTAAGTGTTGAATTTATGTTTTATTATATATTATAATTGCTTTCAGTTGCACTTTAGCTGAACATGCCAGTGTTAGTAATGGGTAACTCTAAGAGCAGTTTATGAACTTCTAGAACTACTAAATCCCAGTACGATTTGTACTGAAACTGGATTATATAAAATACTGTCTTGTCAGTTCACTTATAATGATGTACATCTTTAATAATATTACTAGTTTGAGATAGGAGGAAATCACAAATTAACAGTGACCTCTGTGTTTTTATCATTCCTACAGGGCAATTTACAGCTGTTGCAGAGCTGTCTGGCAGTGCTTAATGGTGATACATAAACTAGAATCTGTCATCCTGTTAATAAGGGCTGCCTTCCACTGGAGTTTACGACTTTGAGTTAATATTTACAACTTGGTGGATTTGGTGACAAAGGATACACAAACACGTTCCTTTTTATCCAAAAACAAAAAACACATAAGCATATCAGAATAATTCCAAATTATATGAAGCAACAATATATTTGCTACATACAAATATTCACGTTAATTTAATCACTGTACACTCTTATTGTCCAAGAAACCAAATGTTCTGAGTCTTTCTTTTGTGAGAGTAGCCAATAGAATTATGTTTTTGTTTAAAGCTAGTGTTAAATATTGTTGCCATTCTTATTTTACTACCTTTGTAATGTCTGAAGCTGATTTGAAACATATGGTTTCAAAACAATTAAATATTGCCACTAGGTGTTTGGATAATGTTACTGTAAAGCATTGTATTGGTTATTTCACATATTGTTATCAAGCATCTTAACTTTTTCAAATAACATTTCCTAGAAATTTTGGAGCAAACTTTATGTAATCTTTATAATACAACCTCAGAAAAAAAAAAGCAAATGCATTAGTATATTTGCCTTAACTTGTAGACTAATCCCAATTACTGTAAAATAAACAGCGCAATCATTGAATTTTTCTAAAATCACAAGTCATTGTATCATTGTAATTGTTAAGTCTAGTGATCTGATAATTGTCTCCACTTTATACTCGTTAATTATGCTTGTTTTTAAATAAATACTTGATTCTCTACTACTATATATACATTGAGACACATGTTTAGTGCATCATACAGAATACAGGGTTGGAAAAGGCAATTTGGGGTCTTCAGTCCAGTTTCCTGCTCAGAGGAGAAATCCAAATTAAAGCATCCCACACGGGTTTTAGTTACCACTTGAATCTATTCAATGAAAGAGCCCACCAACTGGCTCTAATTACTGAGTAATTAACTTCTGTCAATCTGTTTTGTTAGGAAGTACCATGTTTCTCATATAATAATGCCGGGTCTCTTTTTTTTTTTTTTTTTTGAGCCCCCCAAAAACGGCTAGGATGTCTTTTCGGGGGTGAATTAATTTATCCCCCCCTCGCATACCCTCACCTAGGGAACCCCACGGGCAGCCATGCCTCACCACCAGCCACTCCTAATGGCCAATCATGGCGGAGCGCAGAGAGCTCCGTACCCCCGCCAAGGTGACTTTGCTGCAGACCCGGGTCAGGGCGGGTGGCAGTAGCGTGGATGACCACTGGCAGTGTTTCAGCTGCTTCTCAGGCCTCCATAGCTTCCATGGTTCCCGCTGGTGCTGGCAGCTCTCTCGCCAGCGCCGTCTCCAACAACAGCGTCTGTCGCTCCCGCTTTTCCCTCATCCCTGTCCCCACAACAGGAAAAAAAAATACTTTGAGGTACCTGGGAGTGCTGCACGTTGCGTTTTGGTTTAATCCCGAGCCGCTGGTTGAGCGTGAGAAGAGCTGAGCGAGTGTCTCTGCTGCTGCTACCCTTGGTGCTCCAGCCTCAGGCTCTGCAAGTTTCCAAAAATCCCAGTGCTCAGCCTGTTCCTGCATTCCAAGTGCGCCCAGGCCGAGCTGCAGCTGTCCCTCTTGCCAGCGCCATCTCCAACAACAGCAGCAGCAGCGGCGGGAATTGTGGAAGCGTTTCAGCCGCTTCTCGGGCAGGGGAGCCGCCTCCGTAACTTTTGGAAACTTGCAGAGCCCGAGGCTGGAGCACCAAGGGTAGCAGCAGCAGACACTCGCTCACCTCTTCTCACGCCCAACCAGCTGCTCGGGATTAAACCAAAATGCAGTGCGCAGCACTCCCAGGTACCTCAAAATGTTTTTTTTCCCCGTTGTTGCGGGGACGGGGGAAAAGTGGGAATGACTCAGACGCTGTTGTTGGAGACGGCGCTGGCGAGAGAGGTGCCAGCACCGGCGGGAACCGTGGAAGCTACAGAGGCTCGAGAAGCAGCTGAAACGCTGCCGGCGGACATCCACGCTGACGCCGCCTGCCCGCTGACCTGGGTCTGCAGCAAAGGTGCTTGGCAGGGGTAGGGAGCCCTCCGTGCTCTGCCATGATCAGCCATTAGGAGCGGCTGATGGTGAGGTGTAGCTGCCTGTGGGGTGCTCCTAATAGCAAGTTCCCCCTCCGCCTCCCCCCCAAATTTTGCATGTTTTAAACTAGGCCTAAATTTGGGGGGAGGGGCTTAATTTCATTTTATGCCTAGAAAACATGCTGGGTCTTCCTATGGGGGGGTATTGTTGGAGAAACATGGTATTTTTTTCTAACATTCAATTAGAATTTGCCTTTCTACATTGCTTGTTCTGTATTTTATACCATGGAATGAGAAAACACAGGTCTTGACATCTTTCATTTCCTCCCTTACTTCCTTTTTAAGGTTAAACATTTCCCAGTTCTTTCACTCTCTTCATATGGCATAATTTCTGGTCCATTGATCCTGTTCCAATTTTTCTAATTTTTTTAAGTGTAATGTTCAGAACTGGACTCTGTTTCAGGTAGGATCTGATCACAATATAGAGGAGTTCATGACTGCTCTATGAACCACTTTAAATCATTATTTCCCATGATTTGGAAATTTCTGTTGACACATGTAAAATTGCATTGCCTTCTTTGGAACTTCATCATATTGCTGACTCAGGAAATCTTTTATAAGAGGAATTTGCTTAGAAGTTAACTAGTAACTGAAAAAGCAGTTACTCAATTCTTACTTTGGTTCAACCTTCTTCAACAGCATTATTTGCCAATAAGAAACTGAAGAATTCAGAGAATGATTGGGCTAAATATTAGTAGAAACATGATAAATAAGTATTTGGAAACTAAATCAGTATGAATAGGATACTGGAGGAACTAATGATCTGGTCAAATGTTTCATGTATCTAGAGTTGGAACTAGCAGGGTGACTGAAAAAGAACTTATCCTCCCCGTCTTCAAAAAGAAAAGGAAAATTCATCAAACGTCAGAAGTACTATTTATATTTAAATAACACTGGAGGGAAAAAGAAGACGTGAATGAGATTAACATTTTAAAAAGGATTTCTAAATCTAGACTTTGAAGTATGTTGTGTATGTATCTTAGAATTAACAGTACTATGTGTTGCTAAACTCCCTTGTAGTTGTCACACAAAATTTCCTATGCTGTATAATCTTTAAAAGTAGAGGCTTAAAAGCCTAGAAAAATAGCTCATTTCCCATTGTGCACCAAAGATTATCAGTTAACTACAGGCATGGAGGGTTGCAAGAGCAGGCCTATCTTGAAAACAGGAGCTTGATTTTCTTACATCCAGCATGTAAAAAACTCACTTATCCATGAGCCATGGTGGCACAGTGGTTAGAATGCAGTACTGCAGGCTACTGCTGCTGGCTGCTGGCAGTTCCAAGTCTCACTGACTCAAGATTGACTCAGTCTTCCTTTTGAGGTCAGTAAAATGAGAACCCAGATTGGGGCAATATGCTGACTATAAATCACTTAGGGCTGGAGTGATATATATGCCTAAGCGCTATATCCAATTAAATAATCAGAATTATATAGGTAAATGAGCGGAAATTTTAAACAGACTAAGGAATAGAGGAAAAACTCCTCTCCCTTCAATCTTTCTGACTAACTTACGCTCACTGGCTAACAAGATGGATGAAATTCATCTCTTAAATAGATGGAATTCTGATTTTCATAATTCAGCTGTTCTTTTACTGAAACCTGGCTTAATCCACAAATTCATGGGTACAACACCATATACATCCCAGGATTTCAGACATTTAGATCAGACAATTGAAGAGATATCAGGTAAAACAAAGGGTGGAGGATTATGTTTATATATCAACAACAGCTGGTCTCAGGATATAACTATAATATATAAGTTTTGTGATGAAAACTTTTACACATCAACTGCAAGCCATTTTACTCTCCACATGAGTTCTCATTTTTCCTAATAGCTGTGTATGTTCCTCCACAAGCCTGTATAAACAAGGCATTGAGAACTCTTGCTGATCAAATTATGGAGGCTGAAGCCAAATACCCAGGTTCCCTTCCCGTCATTTTAGGAGATTTCATTCAAGCAAATTTAAGGAAAGAGCTTCCAAAATATTTCCAGCATGTAAATTGTCCCACCAGAGGCAAAAGTACTTTAGACCACTGCTACACAACAGTAAAAGATGCTTATAGGTCTTTACCACGAGCAGCTGTGGGACAATCTGACCACTGCATGATTCACCTTGTACCTGTCTACAGACAAAGACATTAAACCAACAATTAAATCAGTGAGGACTTGGTCAGATGAGGCAAAGCTGAAACTCCAGGCCTGCCTTGATTGCACTAATTGGAATGTTTTTGAAGATGCCTCTGCAGTCCTAGATGAGCTCACAGATACTGTAACATCATGTTAGCTTCTGCGAAGACTTATGTGAAACTAACAAGGAACGGGCCATCACCGACATTCAGACCTTCCAGCGCGCAGTAAAGACCCACTTTTTTCAACAGGCCGGCCTGGCCCAGTAATAATTGTGGGATTTTAAATTTGGTATTTTAAATTTTTATCTGTTTTTATACATTTTGATAATTTTATAATTCAGCCATTAATTTAATCATTTTAAATTGCTTTTAACTGTATAATTTTATATCTTGTTTCTATTTTTATCTGGCTGTACACCGCCCCGAGTCCCTTTTTTGGGAGATGGGGTGGTATAAAAATCTAATAAATAAATAAATAATAAATAAATAAATCTGCAAATATATAGCAACAATAAACCTTGGTTCACAGCTAAACTTAAGCAGCTACGTTGTTCCAAAGAGGAAGCCTACAGAAAAGGTGACAGAATGCTATACAACCAGGCCAGAAACATATTAACAAGAGAGATCAGAGCAGCAAAAAGAAGCTACTCTGAAAAGTTAAAAGAATCAATTCTCAACAAATGAACCAGCAAACATGTGGAAAACTCTTAAAAACATCACTGGCTTCAGCAAACCTCCTTCCCAGGCAGAAGGAAATCAACAACTAGCAGATGACCTAAATGTGTTTTACTGCAGGTTTGAAAAGAAATTACAGCCACCTATCTCCACAACCCACATCTCAAACACACCAACAGCCAAGACTGCTACAACTGGCCCCAGTCCATTGGGCTCACAATCTCTGGTGATCACAGAAAAAGAAGTACAAGATTTATTACACAAACAGAAGCCAGGAAAAGCACCAGGGCAGACAAGATAATTCCTTCTTGCTTAAAAGTCTGTGCTGACCAATTGGCCCCCATCTTCACCCGAATCTTCAATAGATCACTAGAGATGTGCAATGTTCCTTCCTGCTTCAAACGTTCTACCATCATTCCAGTGCCAAAGAAGCCCTCCATCAAGGAACTGAATGACTACAGACCAGTTGCTCTAACATCTGTAGTTATGAAAATCTTTGAAAGGCTTGTGCTGTCCCACCTGAAAACCATCACGGATCCGCTGTTAGATCCCATGTAGTTTGCATACTGAGCAAATAGATCGACAGATGATGCTGTTAACATGGCTCTACATTACATCCTACAACACTTTGAATCTCCAAATACCTACGCAAGGGTCCTCTTTGTAGACTTCAGTTCAACATTCAATACCATCATTCCAGACACTCTTCTAAGTAAATTAAACCAACTAGCAGTACCTGAACACACTTGTAAGTGGATCATAAGCTTCCTAACAGACAGGAAGCAGCAGGTGAAGCTAGGCAGCATCACATCCGATACCTGTACAATCAGCACAGGGCCCCCCCAAGGCTGTGTGCTATCTCCACTTCTCTTCTCCCTATATACCAATGGCTGCATCTCAAACGATCCATCTGTTAAAATACTGAAGTTTGCTGATGACACAACAGTGATTGGTCTCATTTGAGACAACAATGAATCTGCATACAGACAGGTTAAACAACTTGCCTCGTGGTGTAACCGGAACAATCTGGAACTGAACTCACTCAAAACCGTAGAATTAGTGGTAGACTTTAGAAGAAACCCTCCCATACTACCATCTTTTACAATACTAGGCAACACAGTATCAACAGTAGAGATCTTCAAATTTCTAGGTTCTACTATATCACATGACCTAAAATGGACACCTAACATCAAAAACATCATCAAAAAAGCACAACAAAGAATGTTCTTTCTGAGCCAACTCAGAAAGCTCAAAGTGCCCAAGGAGCTGCTGATACAGCTCTACAGAGGAATTATTGAGTCTTATCATCTGCACCTCTATAACTGTCTGGTTTGATTCTGCAACCCAACAGGATGGACACAGGCTTCAGAGGATAATTAGGACTGCAGAAAAAACAATTACTACCCACCTGCCTTCAAGTCAAGGACCTGTATACTGCACGAGTCAAAAAGAGGGCTGTAAAAATATTTACAGACCCCTCAACATCCCGGACATAAACTGTTTCAACTCCTTCCCTCAAGACGACACTATAGAGAACTGCACACCAGAAGAACTAGACACAAGAACAGTTTTTCCCCGAAAGCCATCACTCTGCTAAACAAACAATTCCCTCAACACTGTTCAACTATTTACAAAGTGTATATTACTATTACTGTTAATTTTCTCATCACTCCTTATCACCCATCCCTCCCACTTGTGATTGTAGGACTGTAACTTTGTTGTTTGTATCCTTACAATTTATATTGACTGTTTCCTAGTATGATTATTGATTGTACCCTATGACTATCATTAAGTGTTGTATGTTATGATTCTTGATTCTTAACAAATGTATCTTTTCTTTATGTATACTGAGAATATTTACATCAAGACAAATTCCTTGTGTGTCCAATCACATTTGGCCAATAAAGTATTCTGTTCTGTTCTATTCTAAAGAAAAAGGTAGGAAATCTGAGAATCCACAAATCTTTAAAATGCTGAGCTTGAGAAACACTGGTATGGTGTAATATGTGAATGGCAGCTTTACGTTATATGTGTTACAGCATCTTAACTGGTAGAATAGAGATTCTACAATATTTTGAAAGAAAAATGCATACAATATAATTTTAAATTAAAGTATTGATTACCTAAAAAGTTGAAGAAAACCTATCAGAATTGTAAGTCTTAGTAGGCAAACCCATATCAGGCGACATTTGAAAGACTCCTTATGAATCCAAAACACTTTCCTGTTATAAATGGGAAGTTTCCCCTATTCAGTCACAGTCTGATCACTCCAGATTTTAATAGGGGAGAACCTTCTGCAAGTGTGGAGTTTTTTTCCTCTTTTTTTCCTTTCGAGAGAAGGCAGATTGGGCTTTTTAGAAAATTCACGTCGCTTTAATTGGCTGCTTTTTTCTTTTCATCGTGTTTTTCCAAAACCAGGTTGTCCCAAAAATGCTTTTTCAAGAGGCAACTGGACTTTCTTGTTTTTTTCTTTGAAGACGTGCAAGGAATATAAATCCTTCCATTCCCACCATCCAGTGAAAGCTGAAGAAGCTTCTTGGAATGAGAAGCGAAACGTCTTCAAAGAAAAAAACCAAAGTCCAATCCAATTGCCTCTTGAAAAAGCACCTTTGGGGCAACCACGACCTGGATGACTGAGAATCTCCATAGAGCGGGGATTCTGGATTGCAAATCCGGATGAGCACCAGATATAGGCGTAGAGGCAGATTCGGGCGCATGAAGTTTGAAACCGGAACGAAACATTTTCCGGATTTCTATGCGGACTCGGGAATTGGTGGGACCAACCCCAGGCTTAACGGAACAGGAAGTGACGGAAAAGGCGTTTTGTGCTAGTTGGGGGAACGAATTGACCAGGATTGTTTACTATAACGGAGAGGCCGGCATGAGTTCATTGCGGGAAGAAGACGATCCTTATGTGATCGAGGAGCCGAGCGACGAGGACCCAGCGGAGAGCAGGTCTTTTGGGTTTGGGAAGGCAGCCGGCAATATCTTTTCGTTTTCTTACGTCTTTGTGGGGTTGGGATGTTTCGCGATCGTCAGCCGAAGACGAAACCATTCCCTTTTAATTAGTTACTGTCGAGAGATCATTACTTTTCTGAGATCAGGTGAAAGAGCTGTGTGTTGTAACCTGCCGCTTTCTATATTTTGCATTAAAAAAAACAAAAAACTTTGAGATCTTCACGGTTTCCTTTCCGACGTTATATCTTAAAGGGCTTTATAAATTTTGATTTTGAGAATCGTGTTTGCTTTGTTTTTAACCAAGAAATTAACAAGCTGTTTCTAACCTGTTTTGTACAGTGGTTTGTAATGTGTTTTGAGTATTACCCATACTAGAAAACCTGTGCTCCTTTCGTCATTGTTTCAGAAACATTTCTTTTACCTGAATAGAGAAACAGAATGACCAGGGTGGGAAATAAAGCAGTGGGAGCAGGAGCAACTTTAGACTTCCTGCACCTTGGCAGGGAACCTTTTAAATCTTCCTCCCTCTTTCTCTTCTTATCTCTTCCCAGCAGGTAGGTAAATAGCTGAGGTTGGGTGGGAGAGGGATGGGAGACTATCTGGAAAACTGCCAGGGAACATTGAAAATGAAGATCTTGCCACCACAGAGGCATCCAGTAGCACTGAAGCAGGAATGTTGTTCCCAATTTTCATGACCTCATAAATAATCAGTCCTGGATTTTGGACACATTCTGAAAGTTATCCCATTTGAGATACCTTGGCTTAAAATTGTTGCTGTATTATGCACAGTTTTGCCCAGTTAAAGTTCATGACGATGAGAGTTTTAGTGATATATAGATTGAAATATAATGAAAGGACAGGCATAAATTTACTTAAGAGCTGCTTTTCATAAATGTCCTTTAAATAATTATCTCTCCGAGGTGAGGTGAACCTTTAAACTCCCATTTTCTCTTGCTAGGTGATGCTTCTAGCCAGCTGCTAATTAAAAAAATTACATAGAAATATCTTCTTTAAGAAATGTTAAAAAGGACTATCTGTGTGATGTTCATCTTGGAATAATGATCTCTAATATCTCATCATCTACACCACTGTAGTTCCGAAGATGAAGTGGATGTGCTTTTATATGGCACCCCAGAGCAGAAGCGTAAACTGATACGGGAGTGTCTCACAGGAGAAAGTGAATCTTCTAGTGATGATGAATTCCAAAAGGAAATGGAAGCTGAACTTAGCTCCACCATGAAAAATATGGAAGGCCAGTGGAAGTCACAACTTCCAGGTAAACGTTTTTTCCAAAATTTAAAAATATGAATAGGTTTTTCAGGTCTTTTCAACTCTGATTAATTTTGAGAGATCAGCTCATTTCAACTAATTTCACCTATTTGCTGTAAACATGAGGGGATACTCAACTCTTAAGTATTGAGGAATATGAAGACTGGATAACGGAAATATAATCCTGAGCCCTGTTGTGCTACAAAAATAACAACAAAAATATATCAAAGTGCTCATTTTTTAAATTCTATGCAATTACAAAATGTGAACAGGTAACAGGACTCAAGATTATATTTCCATATCCGTCTCTTCACATTTTCCATCAATAAATGTAGAGAATGTTAATAAAGTTGCTAATATCAATTTCTAATGTAAAAATATTTTAATAACACAGCTACATTTAAAATTTTAAACAACAGAAATCCCATTCAGGCAACTATACTTTAGAGATTGAAAAATAATTTGCTGCGTGTGATATTTTTGTGTCAAGGCACTCAAAGCATTTGAGGCAGATTCATGCCTACTTAAAATTTTAAGTCCAGAAGATACAAGGTTTTTCATATTCACTGAGAAATCAATTTAATTTGTGCAATTACAGAATCATTGTAATGAGAGGCCAGGATATTGACATTGAATCCAATAGTTTCTCTTTTGTATAATTAACTAACAATGCAATCCTATCCTGGGATTTATTTCTGAGTGTATTTTGTATAGGATTGCATTATAGGTAGTTTGAACAAGCATATTCTTCCAATATAATCACTCACAACATTATTGGCAGGCTGATCATCTCTGGGGTTTTTTGAGAGATGTTGGAATAAAGATTAATACATCCTTTGCTAAACTATTGCTTAAAAAGGAACGATTATTAATGAACATCTCGGAATGGCTATCTGACTGCATGGGTTTAAAGAAGAATTAGAACAATTTATGAAGAATAAGACCATCTATATTTGTAGTGCTACACTGATTATATATTACCTCCTGGAATAGAAATTGGTACTAGTTGCTGAGACAGACAAGTTGTTTGGACCCATGTTCTGCTTGTAGGCTCCTTAAGTTTTATGGTTGATTACTGTGAAAGCAGAGTGCTAATTGGGCTGAGTACAGTTGATCTTATATGTAAAGAATGTAAAGAAACACAAAAGCAATTACAGTTGCATGGAATTTCAGTGTATAAAGAGGAAGATATGTACATATTTGCATATGTAGCGTGATCTCATAATTGTATGTTTTTTGTGACTTAGGTGATGCTTCTGTTGCTGGGCAGTCTGGAACTGTCTCCACTTCTAAGTATTATGATGACATTTATTTTGATTCTGATTCAGATGATGAAGATGTAGCAGGTAAATAACCAATAATTTTATAGCCTGTCTAAAAACAAACAGTAAAATTCCTTTGTCTTCCAAATATAGAATAAGCTCTCAAAATCTGAAGTGCTAGTTATATTTTGTTTGCTAATTTAAAAAAAATTGAAATGAAATGAAATGAACACATATACATATCCATGCAAATTTAGTATACAATTCTATAGATGCCACTTATTTATTAATTAAATTTATACATTGCCCATCTCACTATATAATATATATAATAGCTCGAAATAGATCTATCCTAGTCTCCCTTATTTAATTATTTATCAGCTCAAAACCTTACACACATGTAAACAAAAGACAACGAAACAAATAGCTTTCTGTCGGTATGGTCTCTGGTGATGAGCCGAAAGACAGAAAAGAAAGCAGTATGCTTCCTCCCTTAATTGGGGCTTAACGGGGTGTTGTAACACAAAGTATATATTTATTCCCCTGCCTCAGCTGAACAGGATAGAACCAGTGGTCTAGTGGCAATTACAACTGCCTCACATGTAATACTTCCCTGGTTCGAATCCCAGTAAGGGTATGGCTAGCTGAAGAGAGCTAACTAGCTTGAAATCTATCCTTATTTAATTATTTATCAGCTCAAAACCTTACACACACACACACACACATAAATTAAACACATTCATATGACTTCCCATCTTAACCAATATATTCTGGGTGAAGAAGATGAACATATTGTAAGCCACCTAAAGTCACTTTGGATGGTGAGATGGGTGGTATGTAGATGTGATAAATAAATAAAAACACAATGACCAAACACAAGAAAATTGAAAATCTAATTCAAGTCACTCTTAAACATTTCTCTTAACAATACAAAACAAAGTACACATGTACCAAACTTATAGCACACATGTACCAAACTTATAACTGAGATGCTACATTTGTAATTGTAACTTCCAAGTAGTCTTCAAGGACTATTTGAATGTCCTATCTAGAATGCATTGTACTAATCCATACATGGGGCACCCAAGTATTAGCAATAGCAATTGCACTTGGACTTATATACTGCTTTACAGCCCTCTCTAAGCAGTTTTACAGTCAGCATATTGCCCCCAACAATTTGGATCCTCATTTTACTCACCTCAGAAGGATGGAAGGCTGAGTCAACCTTGAGCCTGGTGGGCTTTGAACTGCCAAATTGCAGGCAGCTGGTAGTCAGCAGAAGTGGCCTGCAGTACTGCACTCTAACCACTGCACCACCTAGGCTCTGTGACCTCAGTACCTGAGAAAGAACTCTTAGTCCAGAAAATGGTATATCAAATTAATCTGTGCAAAGGTCCTACAAGCCACAGCTGCCACCTGTGAAACAGGAATTGCAAGTTCAGAAGGACTCCCAGAGTATGCATCAGCTTTGAACAGAGAGTGCAACTCCATTAAGAATCAGTGATGGAGAATCACCAGCTATGTGACCATAACCACTTAGTCCTCTAACCACATCCAAAAAGCTTCAAGCAATGGGATATGACTTTGACATAACTTGTTCAATCAGATATTGAAATATATAGCTGAGTCACATTAAAATATTGATGGTACCTGAGCCTTCGATTAATGACTTTGTTCAACCATTGAATAGGGTGGCAATAGCATCAAACTATATAGTACTCTACAATCGAGGGCTTTTGACTCTTTAAAATGAAATCAGTTATATATTTAAAACACATAATGGATAAAATGCTCTATAATCATCAAAAGACAGGAAAGTTGTTTGAGATTCTTTTAAATTGCAGCTAAGAAACAATGTATATCAATACTATTCTTCTTTTTCAAGTTATCTAGGTTTAAAAATATAATACCAGGAAACTATTAGAATTGGTAGCTATGTTTGACCTGAAGTGTAAATGTAAAACTTTGCTATCTCCTTTATACTGATAACAGCTTTCTTTCTATCACTACATGATGGGTTAGGAAAATAACTATCTTTTACCTACATGCTGATATACAAAGGATTGGTCATTATAGAAGAGCTTTGTCACAAATGTGAGTCATGAAGATACCTGATGTACCAATAAATGTACTTTGTTATGGATGTTTTGTGGAATTGTCTATCTGCATCTGCACAGCCACAAATCCACCTATGTGCATGAGACAGGACAGATAAGTAAAAGATAGTTATTTTCCTAACCCATCACATAGTGATAAGCTGCTTATCAGTCCATGAGTCCAGGCAAGAATGGAGGGCAACCTCCCACAACCCCTCGAGGCTCAATTTAGTGACCAATCAGGATTACAGATATGGCCACGTGACATGAACTACATTTCCCAGGATACCTTTAACTACATTTCCCATGATGCATTCCTTAAGGGGATAGCTCACAATTCCTAAGTAACTATCCAATTCCCATAGACTGGCTAGGACAGCACAATGACTACAAATATAATCTGTCTCAAACATGACAGGTTCTGCAGAAACCAGAAAAAAAAGAAAACATCACCAACGACGAATTCCAACTAATGATGAATTATTTTATGATCCAGAAGAAGATGATAGAGATCAGGAATGGGTAGATATGATGAGAAGGAGGTAAGAAGAATGGTGAAACTTTACTTTGTGACTAAAACCAAAGCTAGTTTATATTAAGAACTCAGAGCTTTAAAATTCTGCACTCAACTAGATTATGCCTTTAAATTTAGACACCACCTAAAGTTTCCTGAATATGGTGGAATATAAATTGATACAATAAATAAATAAATCACATTTTTACCAGTTTATGTGGTCCACATATCATCTTATTGCCGTAAACCTGCCTTCCTTTCTGAATCCCCAAGATTAATTATTGAGACTTCTAAGACTATATCATAGTATCTTTTATTCCTGTCAGTATTTTATGTCA
Organism: Bungarus multicinctus; assembly: GCA_023653725.1. Taxonomy (NCBI): domain Eukaryota; kingdom Metazoa; phylum Chordata; class Lepidosauria; order Squamata; family Elapidae; genus Bungarus; species Bungarus multicinctus. The sequence goes on along the minus strand of CM042838.1, from coordinate 117,518,920 downwards.
CTGCAAATTTTATTACTTACCTTTTTTTTTCTTAGTGTGAAGTCTTAATTTTACTTAAGGATGTTTAGATTTGTTTGTGTTCCACCAAGTCGTTTTAAACCCCTAGTGACCATATGGATCAGTGGTTCCCAAAGTGGGCAGTACTGCATGAAGAGCATGAGGCAAGTGAGGTGGCAGAGGAGTGCTGGAGGTTGGCCCCTCACAGGGCACAATTCTGCCTGGGGCTCTCTCAGCTGCCAATCAGCTGAGCACTTCCTGTTCTGGCCCGACTCGCCCCATCATGTCTTGCACCTGCATGTACTTTACGCTGGCAGCCATGCTAAGCCTCGTGTGTGCTCTGTTTTGCCTGGCTCGGCAAACTTTCCCTATTTTTTAAAATAAAAAAGCAGGTTTCTACTATTCCCCCCCCCCCCCCCACTGCAACTGTAACACTTTTCAAATCAGATGTGAACACACACATGTTGTAAGTATTCTGATTTTCAGAGCAGAAATGGCAGAAGCAGAAAAATCAAAGAAGAAATGTAGACAATATAGTGTGGAATATCTGAAGTATGGATTTATACCAGCACCATCAAACCAGCAGCCGCCACAGTGCCTACTATGTGAAAAAGTATTTTCTAATGAGGCAATAAAGCCTTCCAGACTGAATGAACATTTGAAGAAGGCACATCCTGACAAGGCAAACAAGAACCTAACTTTTTTTCAATCATTTCGTGACAAATTTCAAGAGTGCCCAATACTGTCACACATGTTTTACAATGCTTCCCAACAAAACAACTGATGGTTTGCATGCATCATACAACATTTCATTGCTGATTGCCAAGTCTGGAAAGCCATATACTATTGGTGAAGAACTTGTCCTACCAATCATTAGTGAGGTTCTGAGTACTGTTTTGCGTAAGTCACCGCATGATATAATTAAGACAATTCCTATCAGCAACAATTCAGTGCAAAGAAGCATAGATGAAATGGCTGAGAATGTGGAAGATGTATTGTGCAGCATACTACGGACAACAGACTTTGCATTACAGTTGGATGAATCAACTTTGCCAGGCAATGAATCTTTGCTTCTTGCTTATGTGTGCTTTATTAAAGACGAAAGTTTGACTCAAAGAGTTGTTATTTGCGAGGCAACTAAAAACAGATGCTAAAGGGGAGTCAATATTTCATATTGTTGAGCAGAGACACGGAAATTCTACATACTTGCTTGTGCAACTGATGGAGAACCATCAATGACTGGTCGCTACTGTGGGTGTGTTGCTTACTTGAAAAAAGCAGTACCAAATGTCTTTACCATTCACTGTGTCATTCATCACCAACTGGTTGCAAAAAACCTCAGTGATCGCTTACACAAGTCATTACACACTGTCATTACTGCAGTGAACAAAAAGTACATGCTCTCAATGATTGACTTTCCCGAGAGCTCTGTGTTGAGAATGATGAAGATTTTGATCGTTTGCTGCTTCATATAGAAGTTCATTGGCTATCAAAAGGCAACTGTGTGAGACACTTTTACAATCTTTTTGACACTTGTGGAGTTTTTTGAAGACAAGAATTCTTTATTCAGTGATGAACTCAAAGAGATCAGGCATGACATTGCTTATTTATCAGAACTGTTTGCAAAGTTCAGTGAATTTGCAGTTGCAAGGAAATGAAATCAATCTTATTAAGGCCAAATCTGTCATCTCTATGTTTATTTCAAAGTTAACTCTATTCAAGCACAATATAGGCTGTCATGAGCTATACCAATTTCCGAGCTTGTCTGAGCTAGAAAAGAAAGGTGGGGTACAAGATGATGATCTGCAAGTTTTTTGTGACCATTTGGACATACTGCATAAAAATATGTCTGAGCAATATCAGGATCTTCTTTTGATGGAAATTCCAGATTGGGTGATAAATCTATTTTCAGATATTGAGGAAGATGGGGTAGTGGAGGAACAACTAATAGAGCTGCAAAATGACATCGAGCTGAAGCGAAAGTTTTAAGAAATTGTATCAAGCTTTGGTTACAGAGGAAATTTCTGATCGCTATCCTGCATTATGGACAATGGTTAAGAAGCTCCTTGTTGCATTTCCAACATCATGTTTGGTGGAACATGGTTTCAGTGTGGTCATCCAACTTCTCTCCAAGCAAAGAAATCAACTCCAGATTACTGAATGTGGTGATTTAAGACTCCTGCTAAGTGATTTAAAATCAGACTTTGGGAAACTGGTATTACTTCATCAAGCCCATCCATCACATTAAGAATTTCCTGAACAGTGAAGTAGTTACTAAATTTTACTGAGCTTACTATGTTATTAGTTACTAACGTTCTTGATAAATGACTATCAGACTTTGAAAACCTGGTATCACTGGACCATGTTCAACAATTTTGTTGAATTAACATGAACTAAAAATATTTTTAAATTGGATTTTGAATAAATGTGCAATTGTTACAGTTTTGAATTTTATTGTTACTATCTTCCTTAGCGGGTCGTACAATCCGCTATTCTGAATAATACTATTTATAGAGGGGGGCACTGAGGATGAGTTTGTAGCACCAAGGGGACGGTGGACTGAAAAAGTTTGGGAACCACTGATATATTCTTCATTGCAGTCTATCTCTAACCTATTTCAAGTCCCCCCCATGGTGCATTCATCATTTTATCAAATCCATCCACCTGCTGTTAGCAATTTTTTTTAAAAAATTGGAATAAATTATGATAAGAGTTTTACATATTTCTGATTTCCTGCCATTGTTGTAATTTTATGTTTAATTATTGGTACATCAAATGAATCTTAAACTCTGGTAACTCCTTTCTGCACATTCATTGGGGAAAGATATGCCAGTTGGAATATTTTGAGCTAATTTAAGGCAGGAAGACATTTGATTTGCATTGCTGGATTTTCTAGTAATTATATAAATGTACATATGATAAAATTGTATTGAAATACATGTACTAGAGAGAATGTAAAGAATCAGATAATCTTGAACTTAGATCTGACTCCCCTACATGCAGTTAAATAAGAACTGGGTTTTTTTGGGGGGGAGGGAGGGAAGGGATTGTGTAAATACCCACTATCCAATAATTATATAAGAGATCTCTAGTTCTGCCGTATGGTCTAATGACATTAAGACACTTCTTCAGGGTGACATCTGTTTTATGTTCCTGGAGTGATGTGGGATTGTCCTGTTGGGTTTCTCATGTCAATTTGCTCCTGCTTGCATTAAATATGAATAATATGGGTAATCAGGAGAGAAATAAGAATTTGTGTAAACCCTGTATCAAAAGGGTGGTGGTGGAGGGTGAAGCCATTTCATTTTGGGTGTGATATTTATGTAGTTAGGACTAAAAACATCGAACATTGAAATATCATTATCCATCATTTCTACTAGTTTTTTGGGATGCATCATTTCAATAAAGATTGCTGCACTAATAGTGATGTTTCTTTACTTTTGTGCTCTCTTACTGTAGCTATCATAATATAAAAAATGTTCGATCACAACAAGAAAAACTTCCTGCTATTCCCAACAGTGATGCTATTTTGAACTGTCCTGCTTGTATGACAACATTATGCCTTGATTGTCAAAGGTAATTATTTGAATTCTGCATAATATAAACTAGTATTTATTTATGGGGTTAGGTTAATAGTTTAATTTTCAATTTAGTTTCCAGAGGTATTTACCTTGCACGTCCTCAATAAATAAATAGGGACTTAGTATATATAGTCCTTGACTTACAACCACAATTGAGTCCCAAATTCCTGCTGCTAAGCAAGACAGTTTTTTTTTTTGATACAGTTAAGCAAATCACTACAGTTGTTAAGCAAATCTGGCTTCTCTCATTGACTTTACTTGTTGAAAGTGAACTGGGAAGGTTACAAATAGTGATTATTTGATCTTGGGACAGTGCAGCTGTCATAAATACATGCCAATTGCCAATTTCCTAGATATTTATCACATGACCAGGGGGATGCTGGAAGGGTAGTAAGTAGGAAAACTGGTCATAAGTCACTTTTCCCAGTGTCATCGTAACGTTGAACAGTCATTGAATGGTCCTAAGTCAAGGACTACCTGTACATAGTTTTTCATCATAAGTTTGTCAGTAGTGAAAATATGAACAGTGGAAATAAATAATTTATTTACCAGTACATTTAGATGCGTAAACATATCCAGACCAATATTCGCTGTGTGTTGTCCATTCTTCATATGCTGCCTGCCCTGAGTCTGCTGTAGTGGATTCTTCCATCTTGTACAGCACACTAGGAGGAGGAATCAGTTTCACTGGTGAATATACTTCTGCCAGTTCACTGATGCTGTTTGCAATAGATTGAGTAATAGCAGGCAATTATTATCTAAGATGGCTCACATCAATATAGCAAGTCTTTCCCTGTCTTAAAGTTACAAATTAAAAACAAATAACACATACAGTGTAGAGAAGGGAGATTCATTGTTTTTGAAGTTCATAATAAAATGGTAATATGAGCTATACAGATAGTCCTTGAGTTATAGCTGTAATAGAGCCTGCAGGTTACAGTTGCAAGTCATGATGAGGTGTTCATGTGTGGATCAATAACTGGAGCACAGAGGGCCTTAGGTTGCATTCAATATTTAAAGGATTATCAATTTTGAAATATTTAATCAGTCAAGGTCACTATGTTTTTCCTTCTCCCCTGCTGTTCTTTTTAGGCATGAATTATACAAAACTCAATACAGAGCAATGTTTGTGATGAACTGTACAGTTGTCAAAGAAGAAATTTTGAAATACAAATACCCGCTGAAAAAGAAGACAAAGAAAGGACACAAGAAAATTAAGCAGAGTAGTGAATCAACTATTGGCTCAGAAAGCCAGGAAGAAGAGATATATCACCCAGTAAAATGTACCGAATGTTCAACAGAAGTGGCTGCATTAGATAAGGATGAAGTCTTTCATTTTTTCAATGTATTGGCAAGCCATTGCTAAGATGCACTATTTTACATACGTTAAGATTATATTAAAATTTCAAAATGAAAGATGATTTAATCTAAGACCCCTTTTGTATTCTTAAAAACTCTGCTTGACTAATCTGAAATGGAGATTATGCTATCTGTGTTCTTCTCTGTAAAGATAAAACAAGGGAACTTTTAATTTATGTACATGTTGAACAGTTTTATTCTGTTAAGTAGAATCAAAACAGTTCCGAGTTAAAGAGATATCAGTCAGTGTTTATACTTTATTTAATGGCTGATTTACAAAAAAACATATTTTCAACATTGAACAGTCCATGATTAATTCTCTTTAATTATGATCCAGTATATATTTTCCTGCCTATTATTTCGTATAATTCCTGAATTATGTGCCATCTATTAAAGTTGATCTATTATTAAAGGAAATGGAATGTTGAGGTCATCAACCAATAATTTTCTCATTATATAACACTACTTCTAAACCTAATTACATGTACAGTCACTATAATATCAGTCTGGAAAATTCTTTGCATACTATGTTCTTTGATTATACATAGGTTAAAATAATTACAGATGGCATAATTTTACAAACCTATCAGTTAAAAGATTAAAAAATAATACATTGTTCAAGTTAATAAAAGTGTGACTTGGAGCCCAGCCAGCAGCATACTATAGTCAAAGAACCTACATAAAAGTGTTGAGTTCAGGAAGAATCTCCAAAATGAAGACAATTTTAACCAATTTGAAGAGGCATAAAGAGAAATGTAGAAACACTTGCTATAACATAGTCACCGTTTTGAAGATTTTCTGCCATAGTTAAAAGAAAGTGAGATTTATAAAACAGCATTCTCACATGCGTGGACTATGAACAGTGCTTTTTGCTTAGGTATCATTTCACTTGGGAATGGAGAAATAAACCACCGTTGCAACTGATGCACAGAAAACTGGGGAAACAGAAGAGCCAGACTTTCATTGATTAACATGTTGTTTGTTATGATTGACAAAAGGAATTTGTTCAGGATGTGTTCACATCTGTGGTGACAGTTCCTCATGGAAATATTTTTTTCATCAGTCCCATTGTTTCACAAAACTCAATTCAAATGGGAGGAATTAATGAGTGATGTACAATCTTACTTTGGAGAGATCAGGACTTGACTTCGGCAAGAAATTATAGACCTACATAATTAATCTATATACTACTAAAATTCTCAACTTTAACCTTTAACTGGACCAAATGGTGCATCATAGTGCAAAATTATTTTAACCAATGGGCTAACTTACGGAATACTGAAACCTATCACTATTGAAGGAATCGAATTTGGGAAAGGAGTGACTGCTTCAGTGCTGCCATTATACTGTTGCAGTCATGTGATCCCCATTTTCAACTTTCTTTGCAAGCTTCCTAGTCATTGATGGAGCCCCTCCCTCCCTCCCCTACTCAGCAGTAGCCACAAACCTGCCTGCTGGGAAGGGAAAAGGAAAGATGTTGGCCAATTCCAACACTATGTGTTTTGTATTATGTGGTACAATAGGCCAATGAATTCATGCAGGGTAGAGAAAAATTGAATTCAGACAATATTTCTGTGCAGAAGTAAAGGAATGCACTTGAGATCCAAATCCAAATCAAGGGTGTTGAGAAACAGCTTGGTGCAGACTTGAAATAGAGAAAAACGATTTTTAGGAATACACAAGCTACACAACCCACGCTCACTAAAACTTTATACATGTATAGGGCTGCATTTAATCAGGCTAGGGTCTTCATCTCTGGTTATGTTTTTTCATATGCTAATGATCAACTTTGTTCATCTCCAGATTCATGCCTTTAACCACAGTATAAACTTTAAGGATTTACCCACAATGAAAGAATGGATGGTGGAACGTGCTGAGAAGGCCAAATTGACAGCTTTCATTAGAGATAAGACATTGATTGGAAACCTATTGACTTTTTGTGTGAAACAAAAAAAATGAAATTACGTTTTTGATTATTAGAAGAAATAGATTATGGAAAAAATGTAAGCAATACTGCAACTATAGAGAAAGATTGATTTACATTTTACTTATATTGTAATTGATATAGATGAAAATTATAAGTCATTTCTTTATAATGTTTTCTTTCTTTTTGTACTTTTAGCTTGTTTTTTATTTCCTGCCCTTTTTTGTTCGTTTTCATTAGTTTTTGAAATAAAGGTATTTCAAATAAATATTGGAAATGTAAAGAAGGAACTTTTTATCACTTATGGTGGACATCTGATAAAGAAATATTGGAGTAGGATCCACATCTTAATACAGAAGATTCTCAAAGTAAATATAAAGATAAAACCAGAAAATACTTCTGTGTTTAATGGAAAAAGACTTTGAAAAAGATTTAGAACTTTGATATTATATAAGTTGACGGCAGCAAGATTATTTTACCACAAAAATGAAAAGACACTTCAATTCCTACAATGAATGAATGGTTGCAAAAGTTGATGGAGTTAGCAGAAATGGCCAAATTGACTACTTTGATCAAAGAAAAAAAAATAGAATTACTTTTGTTTCTACTTGGAAATTGCTTTTGGACTTTGGACTTGATATGAAAAAAAATGATTTTGGGTTTTATCGATTAGATAGGCTTGTTATAGAAATGGCTAATATTTTATAAAAGTAAAAAGTTGAGGTTTGATGCTATTATCTTATTATACTGCACCAAAGGGAGTCAGAAGTCAACGCCTTTTCTTTTTACCCTTTTCCTCCTTATTTTCCTACTATTTTTTTTGTATTCCTTTATATTATAAAGACAATGTGAAAAAATAATTAATTGAAGGATGGTATTAAATAGTGTAGATTTGAGAAAAACGAATGTAACTTGGAGTTGTAGTAAAACTCTTATTCTTGATGTTATCTCAATAGGGTGTACACTCTTCAATTGAATATTTTTCCTTATGGCACTGTTGATTATTCCTCCCCTCATTGATACATATTTTGAATAAAAAATACTAATAGCTGAAACATGAAAACGTAGACAAACGTTTGTTGCAAAATGAAGAATCCATAATTAATAAAGCTCTCTTGATTCATGACCTGCCAGATTAGCCCCACCTAATTTTCCATTAGTGTTTCTTAATCCCACCTTTATTATTTAAAAAACAACAATTTAAGGCAGGAACATACCTAATGCTCTCTCATCATAGTTTCCCCACAGCCCTGAGAAATATGTTGGGTGGAGAGAGAAACTTAACAAAAGCCACCCAGCCGCCTTTCATAACTCCAAATGACCGGAGGAAAAATGCTTGTTTGTCAAATGGGAAACAACCCTTAGTTTTGAAAACTTTAAATAAAATCTTCCCCGTTCAGGAAGCGATATTGTAATAAAATAGACAGGAAGCTGGCCCTGGGGAGTTCTTAGGTTCACCTGCCCCAGAGAGTTGTGAGCACAAAAGAGGAAAAAACACATTTTTGTTGAAAGGCAAATTAAAGTAGTTTCAATAAAACTATATGGTCTGCTTGTGGTAGGGAAACACTGGAAAACTTTTTTTTCTTTTCTTTGGGGATAAATTAAAAGCACCCTACGCTATGAATTGGACTCTCTCCCTCTCAAGGTAGCGCTCCCGCTAGTCCACGGCAAGCGCGGGCCTTCTTTGAGGCCGCGCCGCCTCAAAGACAGCAAGACGGATCACGCTTTTCCTGGCCGGCTGAGAAAGTGCGTCGTTTCCTCCCTATTGCGAAACTTGGCGCATGGATTCCCGCCTCTAGGCGTGGCTCGGCCGGGCAAAGGACAAGAATGGGCCGTCGGGTAGTGCCTCAGCCAATCCGCGAACAAACTGGGCGTCACAAGCGCTCTCTTTCTCGTCCTCAGCTCAGCGGTGTGTTTCACTGGCGCGCTGTTACTACCGAAACGCTGCCGGGGAAATGGCGTTCAGCTCGGCCTGGAAGCGAATGTCGTGGCTTTATTACCAGTATCTGCTGGTGACGGCTCTTTACATGCTGGAGCCCTGGGAGCGGACGGTGTTCAGTATCCTTTACTCGTTGACTTTATTGTCGTCCCAGTCTGAGAGATTCCTGGATCCGTCGGGAAAGTTCCCGTTTAAGCCAAATGCAGGTTGCCGTGGCCGGTTTGGGCTCGGACGGGCGGATGGGAATAGGTGGCAGCGGGCGGCCTTGGGATCTTGCTTTAGCTGGGCCACCCTTAGGCCGGAGGCGAGAAAGCTGCCCTGTATGTGCGCCACTGGCTTGGTGAGGTTTCGGCCGCTGCGGAGTGAAAGTTCTCCGTAGAAGGCAGAAAACCACTGGCGCCTAAATTAACTGCCTCCGCTAACTGCTCTATTTCAAGCCTTTACTCGTTTTTAGGGCGTTGCTGCTACCTGGATACTCGCCTTGTACTTTGTTTAACCTCAAAGGTTTTTGATTAAAAGTGCTACTTCAACAAGGATGCCTTGCTCAGTCTGGGTACGAAAATAGAAATGTTTGTGCTGTGATTTGGTTTGGAAGCGGAATAAAGCTCAGAGATGGAAATTAATGTCAGATTCTATTTCAGAACTGCCATCTTAATCTTATGACTTCTTAGGAAGAAGGTTGTGGCTAAGCTTAATGTGCTTTCGGATATATTTTAACCTGTCATTTTTATTTTCATACCCCACCTTGAAAAGACTTTGCTCATTAGTGCCTAGTATTTTACTTCTAAAGACAATGTCTGGATTTGCACTGTTCAGTTTCCTCAATTTAGGCATTTAGTATTTGGCAGTTAAAAAGGAGGCACAAAGTGGAAATTGAAGCCATATTTTCTCCCTTTTCTTAACTATGGAGGCTATATTATCTGTTAAAGGAGATATTCTCACTGGGTGACAAATGGGTAGTTTTCTGTCTATTTACAGGATTGTTGTGGAGATAGATATATTCCGTTCTGATATCAGTAAAGTTATTCAATCAGGATTCATTTAAAAAAACTTTATTCCAAACTTACATGGTTTTGTGGCAATTTCAAACTATCATCCTATTTTAGAGTCTAAAAACATGTAACAGATTTCTGCTACAAGTGCAGTCCTTTGTATTTATCGTGAAGGAGCAGGCATCTGTTACATCTTTCAGAATTTCTTGATTGTCTTGCCAGCCTTCAGAACACTCCTTAATTTAGTTTTCTTTTACTGCCTACTTGTTAGTAAATGCTCCAGAACAATTAATTATAATGTTAAAAACAATATTTTAATTATTTGACCAAAATCTTTAAAGGCAGAAATTACACAATATACACTTCAACGTTTTGCAATTGATAGGATAACTAAAGCTTTTCTATAAGCTCTGCAGCCAGTTGGTATAGTGGTTTGTTAACAGTTGAATAGGACTGGGGGCAATTGATTCATGTACAGTAGTTCTTTAGCTGTGGAACTTCATTTAGTGACCGTTTGAAGTTACAATAGCATTGAAAAAAGTGACACCATTTTTCTCAAGACTGTTGCAGCAGCCCAATGATCACATGATCAAAATTCGGATACTTGGCAACTGGTTCATATTTATGATGGTTGCAGTGTCCCAGGATTATGTTGCAACCTTCTGACAGATCAGTGGGGAAGACAGATTCTTAACAACTGTGTTACTAACTTAACAGCTGCAATAATTCACTTAACATCTATGGCAAGAAAGATCATAAAGTGGGACACAATTCACTAGTTGTCTTAGAATAGAAATTTTGGGATCAATTGTGGTCAAGTCAAAGATGCAGACTTCACAGAATATTTCTTGGGGGGGGATGGAAACATTGTAAGAGGAAGTGCTATGTATGCCACTTTCAGTGGCTGTAGGAAAGGTGGGTTATTTAATAAATTGTGCTTTTTAGTGAGATCATAGTAGATGTGATTCATAAAAGTTCTTTGATACCTACCCATTAAACTTACGGTATGTATATGTATAGATAGATAGATAGATAGATAGATAGATAGATAGATAGATGTAGGAGATAAAATCTTTGTTTCTAAATTTGCTAATAATGATTTACATTAATATATATGATTATATGTGCTGAAAAAATTTGGTATAATCATTTTTATAAATTCTTTTTTGTTTTGTATTTTATCTCCTCCATGTACTACTCTGTTCTTAGCCTTGGAATGAACATAGCACTTGGTTGGCTTTCCATCCAGAAACAATTCCTCCTTTCAGAAGAATACCTCTTTAAAATGGTGCTTGCCACCTGCTAATATTTAATATCTTTGTTGCTAAATAAGTAATTAGGACCCCTTAGTTCTTGCAAATAATCCTTTCTCTTATTTTCTATGATCTCCCATGGAGAAAGTGAGCAAATCTTGCAGAGAAACTAACAACAATGCTTCAACAATGCTCCTTTGTTTCTATCTAAGTTACTGTTTATACTGCAAGATAGTCTTGTTTGAAATGTATCCTGTGACATTTATGCCTTGCTACCATAATCTCCTCAGATCTGGGTAACAATAGTATAACTCCTTCTATTTGCTAATTGTATTTTTTATGTAATATTGCTAGCTCAGTTTCTCATAGAATACCATTTGTACTGTTCTGTACAATGTACTGACATTGTGGCTTTTGTTATAAATGTGCTGAGTACGGCGTAAACAGAAATATATTTTGCAGCTCCAGCATTTCTTCCCTAAGCTCTCAGAACAGATTTTGAGGGAGAGGAGGTGTGGATCTTTTCCAATTATGTTAAAGAAAACTCTCATCGATAGAAAATTGGAATTGGATCCCACCTCCTTGTCTTTGGAATTACTTTTTTTGGTCAGAACTGACAATTGTTCAGCTTGATTTGTCCTGTTGAGAAGCAATATCCATTTCTTCTTCATGGACTTGATGCAATGCAACCTTTCTCTATTCTTTACAAAACATTTCAAGGATTTCATAGAAGACTCTTGCTTTCTCCCCTTCTTACAGATTTCTTCCTGAAAGAGAATAAGAAGAGAAATGGTTGAATTGCCTCTCTTCTGACATTTGAAATAGTTATGTCCTAATTGCTACTGTTGTTTAAACACATTCTATAATCCACATCAGTTTATGCAGTCTCTGCATCCATACATTCCTATCAGTTTATTGCTTGATTACTATTAGTGAAGAAATTATGCTGAGTCTGAATTTAAACAATGATGTGAGATAATAAATGTGCTAAGTTTGTTTCTGAGAGCTGGTTTTTACTCTTACAAATGTCTGATTATTATCACTTTTCCTTTCTGTCAAAGTTGCAAAAGCTCTTACCTTGAAGATTTGCAGTGAGAAGTTGAACAGTTATTTGTTGATTAAGACTTTTTTGATAGTTGTACTGTCTCTGCACTAAAAACCATTTAACTTCATAGGATAAATAATGAATAAGAATGCATGTTAAACATTTTTACTATATCATTGAGATGTTGGTAATCCATTTTTGTAGACTTTTATGCTTTCCTTTACTCTCATTCAGATTCCATGTTGGTTTCTATTATTGGAATGGCACTTTACACTGGCTATGTTTTCATGCCTCAACATATAATGGCCATCTTGCATTATTTTGAAATTATGCAGTGAAGAATCTCAGAAAGAAGCCACTTAGAAGTGAAGATCAGACTGCTAAGAAAACTGATTGTTTACAACTTAAGGAATCCTACAGATGGCAAAATGAGCACCAACTGAAGATTGTGGCAGCCACTGGGGGCACATGGAGATGCAAATGCATTTTATTTAAATATAAGATTCCCTTGTATATTTTGTCTATTAATACTGTGATTGTTTGTACCTTTGATATCAGTATTTTCTTAACTTTGTGACTGTCTTAGTATTACACTATAAAAGTTTTTCCTAATGTAACTTTAGGTACATTTTGCCTTCTATTTTTTAATCAACAAATTACCTTATTAAGTGGAGCTTGAAGCTTTTGCTATTGTATACTTATGTCCATCTGGGTATATTTCTAGTAGAACATTTTGTAAGGAAGTGTTTAGATTCATGTATAAATGTGGATATACTCATAAAACTTTCTTATAAAACTTACTCCGATGCTTGAGTTGCTCTCTGAATTGTTTAAAACTGTGGTGTAGCTCTCTGTTTTGCTTTAACAATAAATGGAAAGCTTTTCTTTGTACTTGGAGAAAAACATCAAAACTTACTATTGTATATAGTATCAGAAAGTATTGGATTCGTTCTTTATCTGCATATGAAATGTTCATTTCATGCATGTCATTTGGAATTTTATGACAGCACTTTCATGCTGTTATTATAACTTCTAACTAAAATATATATGCTTATTTCCCAAGGAACATATTTTATTACTGACTTAAGTTTAAAAGACTATGAGTATGGATGTTGACTAAAGTGTAATCATGTCTGTATTCTGAACCCTCTGTTGATGGTTTTCAAACTTTTGTGAATATTTAAATCACATCACCAAAATATGAAGTTTGGTATCAACTTGATTTAAAATATGCAGCAGTAAGGAGTTAAGACCTACTGGTCTTAAAAGTTTTCTTAGTTTTTATAGCATTTTTATAGCATTTTTCAGATTTGTATTTTGGACTTTAAAATGGAATTTTTTTAAGGTGATTTATGTTATTTTCCAGGGGCAAAACATATGAAAACAGCATTGATACATAATATGTGTCCTTAATTTTAGAAGAAGATATGGGTAAACTTCTTTTAGAAATTGACAACACTATAGAAATTTACCAACACTTTTTAAAGAAAAACTGAGTAGACCAGGTACCATAAGATGGCTGGTGAAAGAACCAATTTTGAATTGGAATGTTCAGGTCTCAATTTCAAGTTCTTGCCTTTAATTTCTCCCCCCAGTTTCTTATATTGGTATTGGTTATATTGATTTTCAGGATTATCAGAATAACTATTTAGATGGTTTATATTGAATACTCAACATCAGAGATTCCCCGAGGTTTTGAGAGTGCATTGAATGGCACTTTCACAAAGTCATTGCTTGGGAGTATTACAGTCATTACAGAATGATTGTCATGGGCAAGCATAATCAATTGCCAGTCAGTTTACCAATTCAAAAACTTGTTACCCACTTGATCCACTCCTGCCTTCTATATGATGCTCCATTTTTAAACAAGTATAATTTTCTGTCTTTGATTAAATGTGCACATTTCCAAACAGCACTTAATTGCGGACAGCTAGTATTTCATTTCCTAAGAAATCTTATAGCGCTAAAAGACATCATTGGAAGAAATTTGTAAATCTGAGAAAGGAGTCTTGACAGACAACGGGAAATGTCTGAGCACACTGACAGCCTAAGTACCACACTGGAAATCCTAGCACTATGCAAATTATATAATCTCATTAAAATCATCCACTTAAATTATTCTTCGTCATTTACAGTATTCTCTACAGAATTACCAGTTAATACCTTGGTTTAAAAGTCTTGCTTCGCAGTCTCAATAAAGGCCCCCAGTGAACCCCAATCTGATGTGAAGATAGCAAATCCAAAGTTGGTTTTAATGGTGATTTTTACCAAATACTTGATGTAGTTCTAAGGAAGAGTGAGGGACACGAAGATCTACTTCTATTCATTTGCTTCTGTGACATGGTATTGTGGAATTGTATTTTCTTGACAAGGAAAATTGCTATCATCTGTATGAGTCTTTTGCTAAAACCATCAGGCTCACTTATAAAAAGGGAAACATGTTTAACATAGTTTTAAAGTCCTACAATTAGAGGTTTTAAATTAGTCCCATGTGGCAGTGTACTGAATTTTTTAAGTGGTGTTAATACCAGAGTATAACTCTTAAAAAGTTTAAATTATAGAATTAATAGTGCTGGAAGGAATCTTGGCAGTCTTCTAGTCCAACTCCCTTCACAAGACAGGAATCCTTATACCATCCCAAATGATTGTCTAATCTTTTCTTGAAAATCTCTAGCAATGGAGACCATCAATAGCAGAAAGAAAGCTGTTCCATTGGTTAATTAAGTTTACTATCAGGAAAATTCTTATTCCAGGTAGGATCTCTCTTTAATGAGCTTCCACTGGTTTCTTCTGTCCTAAAGTCTTTTAGAAAATAAGTCAACCCCTTCATCTCTGACAGCTCCTTGAATATTGGGAGACTGCTATCATGTTATCCTTAGCCTTTCTCTTTGTTAGACTAGACATAACTAGTTCCCTTAATTTTTCATAATACTATCCTAGTCTTCAGGCCTCTTTATTGCTTTCCTGTACGCTCCTTTGAGGGTTTCTGAATCTTTTTGTATTGTGACCAGAGCAGGGCACAATACTCCCAAGTGTAGCTTCACTAGTGCAGTATACAGCTATACTATCACATCTTGTGACCTTGATGCTGCCCTTTTGTTAATGCAACCTAGAGTTGCATTGACTTTTCACAGGTGCAGCATACATAATTGGTGATCCACTAGGATAGCTAGATCTCTATCATAGTTACTATTGGTGAGCTAGGTACTGCCTGTGCATTTGAATTTTTCCTAAATGCGGGACCTTGCTTTTCTCATCACAAAATTACATCTGATTAAATAGCACTCATTTCTCAAGATTTCTCAAGATGCTTATAAATCTTGAATTTTACCTTCCCAAAATTTTAGCAATTCTTCTGAGCTTGGTGTCGGCTATAAATTTGATGCCCTTTTAACTCCTCATGTAGAAAATGTATGAAGAAGTTGAAGAGAACTGGTGTTCTGACGCATGCCCTTTTCCAACAAATCAAACACAATTCAAAAAGAACAGAAACCTTGTAATGCTTTTACAAAATAATTAGCTGTGCTAAGCACAAGACTTGCCAAACTGCGAGACTTGCCAAAAGATAACAGACAAGAAATAATTTGCAAAATAAGAATCTTCAAATACAAACTCAGGATACTGGAAAGTCCACAAGGCTGTAGTTTCAAAACGTCTTTGCCTTCTGCAAAGGTTAGTTTCAGCTGGCTTTTATCTTCTTGAAGGAGGGGCTGTTACCTTGCAGCCTTACTCCTGAGTCACTTGTGTTGTAACTGCTCTTTCTTACGAGCAATCCTGCGCACACGCGCACTTGGCACAGGCTCTTCGGGAACCTCATCACTGCTGCCAGCCCCCAAAATCTCTGAAGGCTGCTCCCTAATGGTCCTGGCCCCTCATCTGAGTCCTCGCTCTCCTCAGCCGTCCACACCTGCTGCCGGCTAACCACAACAACTGGGTTCAAGACAACCTTGAAATATTTGACTGCATGCTTCTCTATGTAGATGTAGTTCTGTTAAGGACAGCACACTGAGTACAGTTGCTCTTCCAATTGTGAATCCATTTGGTGATAGTGCTATCTACCACACATTATTCAAACTTACCAAAAAGTAGGCTATGGTTTACTTTATCAAATTCCCCACTGAGGTTGATCTGTACTATATCCACAGCATTTCCTTGATCCGCTAATTTAGTTAAAGAATGCAATAAGGTTTGTTTGGCATGACCTGTTTCTAACAAATCCATGCTGGCTTCTGTTAATCACCTTGTTCATTTCTATAGTTGTTTCCTTTTTTAAATAAAAGAAAACAATAGTTTCCTTTTTTAAAATAGCAATTTCATTAAATATGATTATAATGGTAAAAACTAATACTAAAAATGAAAGAGTGGAAGGTGCAGAAATGAAAAAAATTCAAGAAATAGAAAAAATATAGTAAAAAGATGAAGTGACTTTTCACCTTACATGGAAAATGTTTTATTTCACATTTCAAACTGATAACAAAAGAAAGCACCAGATGGCTACTTCAAAGGAAATATATGAACTGTGTGTTTAAGAAGTGCCTGATCCAATAACAGAGCTGGAAGAAACATTGGAAGTTTTCTAGTTCAACACCCTCCCTGCTCAGGCAAGAAACCCCAACCATTCTGGAGAAATGGCTGTCCAATCTCATCTTTAAAATCTCCAGTGGTGGTGCCCCCACAACTTCTGAAAGTTACCTGTTCCATTGATTAATTGTTCTGTCAGGAATTTTCTCCTTAGTTCAAGGTTGCATCTCTAATAAGATTTCATCTGTTACTTCTTGTCTTGCCCACAGGTGCTTTGGAGAATAGGTTGTTCCCCCCTTCTTTATGACAGCCCCTAAAATATTGGAAGACTGCTATCATGTCACCCCTACTCCTCTTTGTTAGACTAGACACACCCAGTTTCTGCAACTGTTTGTAAGTTTTAGTTTCCAGTCATCTAATCATTGTTGCTCTTTTCCACATGCTTTCTAGAGTGTCAATATCTTCTTTGTATCTTGTGATCACAATTGGATGCAATATTCTAAGTGTGGTCTTACTAAAGCAGTGTATAATGGAAGTTATGAAACTAATACTTCATGTGAGCCTTCTATTTTTAACAGTATTGGACTCAAAAGTCATAATGGAAGAGGAACAATTCCCTTTAAGGATAATTGAAATAGATTTTAAGGTGGACTTAGAATGTATAACCTATAAGAAAGAGATGGAAATAATGGGTTTACAAATATAATTGAACGATTAATTAGAAATGTAAAAAGATACGTATCAGTCCTGGAGCCATTTTGTGCTGAAGCCATTTTGGAAGCATCTTCAGGGCTGCTACAGCAAGGCCGGTTGGAGCTGTGGGAATGTGAGGGGGGAGATAGAGATAGCTGGGGATGTGTAGCCAAAACTACATTCTTTCCTGTAGGAGCCAAGGACGTCCTACCAGGTGTTGGAGAGGTGTGGACCAAAGCCAGTAAAGAGGGAGGATGCGACCGGTTGGGCCATGTGACAGATGTGTGACCTGGGGGAAAGAACTTTGGCATTTGATTTGGGTGCAGAAAACCTTGGGTCCTTCAGAATTGGGTTTTCCCCAGATGTGCCAATATGACATGCCTAATAAATCAATGCTTTGAGGAATATGCCTGCCTTGGAGTGTTGATTCCATTGGAGGTGTTTGCTGGAACCCTGACAATACACAAATAATGTATCTAAAGAGTGATCAAGGTTATCTCTTTAAATTGGAGTATAAGAGATCTGGAGTTACTGCATGGAAATTACAAATTGGCTTGAATAAATATGACAAAAACTTTGAGAGTAGAGAAAAATATAACAGAAAAAAACAGCAGTTAGATTAGTGCTAGAATGTTCTGCTTTGTTCTGTATTGTGAAGCAAGGTTTCATTCCTCTCCTTTACTTGTAATCTATTTCTCCCTCGAGTGTCCAATTATTAAAAAATACTTTAAAAAAATCAAAACAAAAACATTTTCCCATGGGAAGGATTTTTTATAATTAATTTCAAAATCTTATTTCAAATTTATCTTGATTCTTAGCCATTTCTAACTTTTTAAAATCAGAGTTTTAACTACCCTTCTGTTTATTTCAAAAATTATATTAAGTTTTTAAACTCAAAAGCTTTCAGTAAAGTTTGAAGCAAACTCACCCAGTACTGTCCAAAGGTTTTTAATAGCTGAAAAAGTTAACAAGCAATTTCTGAAAGATACTAGTTTAGCTTAGTTTACTTTACAACGAAATTGAATGCCATCTTCAGTGTACATTATAACTATAAAAATAAAACACAAGTACACAACACACATTAGGAAAGGAGGTATGTATACTTCAAAAGCACTGACTGCAGTATGAGCAAGATGGTTATTCCTTTGCCTCCCAGAACTGTAAACCTCCCTGTGAGGATTAGCTGTCTGGAGCACTTGTGGGTGATCACAAGTCCTCTTCTTGTCTGGAGAGGTTTTTAAAGAGCTGGTCTACATACTGGCTCTTCAGACTGCTATGGTTTTTAGCTTGGATTTTTTTTGGAGCTTTCTTCAGTCTGCCATTTCTTCCTCTGAAAGTGACAAAATAGTTGCTTCCCTCTGAAAGTGCAAAATGCAATTCCAGTCTGTAACATTAATCAACTATAATATTATATAGGTAGTCCTCAACTTACAACCAGAATTGAGTCCAACTTTTATGTTGCTAGGTGAGACATTTGTTGAGTGAATTTTGCCCCATTTTATGATGTTCCTTGCCACAGTTGTTAAATGAAAAACTGCAGTTATTAAATTAGTAACACAGTTGTTAAGTGAATCTGGCTTTGCCATTGATTTTGCTTGTCAGAAGGTCACAAAATGTGATCACATGACTCCTGGACACCTTAACCATCAAAAATATGAATCAGTTGCTAAGTGCCTGAATTTTGATCATGTGACCATAGGTTAAAAAAAAAACAGTCGTAAGTCACTTTGTTCAGTTCCATTGTAATTTTGAACTATCGCTAAATGAACTGTTGTAAGTCAGTGACTATCTGTAGTTACAATTGTTAAAAACAT
The DNA here is from genome assembly GCA_023653725.1 of Bungarus multicinctus. Taxonomy (NCBI): domain Eukaryota; kingdom Metazoa; phylum Chordata; class Lepidosauria; order Squamata; family Elapidae; genus Bungarus; species Bungarus multicinctus. The sequence goes on along the minus strand of CM042838.1, from coordinate 117,499,802 downwards.
TTAAGAAGAAAATGTTAGAAAATAAAAAATAGCACAAGGCAAAAGAACAACAATGGAAAAATAAAACTAACCCAGAGGGAATAAAAAAAGAAAGAACAAGGCATCAGTTGCCTTGACCAAAGACATGGGAGAAGAGCCAGGTCTTCAGGCCTTTTGAAATATCAGTAGAGTGAAGGCTGTTTGAGGAGAAACCATAACAATAGGTTTGTACTACCCAAAAGAGACCTTTGTGTCCATGAATCTCTTAAACCATAAACCATAGCATGATTCAGGGTATAAAGAGCAAAGAAACTGAAGAGAGAGAGAGAGAAAACCTAGAGTTTATTCGAAAAAGGGCAGAAAGAGATGCAAACACAATAAGGACTTGAGGAAAGGTTGGATGAAAATGATAGAAGTGTGCAAGTGTGAGAGAAAAAATATGATAGAAAAATGGACTTGGGGAAAAAAAATCCCAGAAGCATGAACTTTGCTAGAAATGAATTCTGTAGGTAAACAGATTTTGAATGAACAGGGAATTCTTTTAAAAAGTGGCAAAATAATCTTAATATAGCAAATTGGGTTTTTATTTTAAAGAAAACAACATATTGTCAGAGGTGAAGATTGATTTGTCACAGCTATAGCTCAATTCACAGTCCAATACAATAGAAACGATTGGTTTTTAAAAAGTATTTAAGTATTGATTTAAATTATGATAATTTGGTAAGAATATGCATAGGATTATTTATAGTATTTGTATTGTATTTTTTGGACATTACTGAATGAAAAAGTGGCACAGGTTCTTTTTCTTTTTTGATACTAAACTTATATTTCCATATACTTAAAAATGTTGAGCTACTTTGAAGAGAAAAGCATTGAAATGGATCAGCATATCACAAAACTGTGAAATAATCTGGAAAGTTGAAAAAAAACAATCTAGAAGCAGCTGTGGTAAATTACTTTCACATTGTCATTAGAGGAATACCATTGATATACCCATGTATTCTTTTAGAAACTTGACTTGGGAGACTTTATTTGTAAATAATTTATCACCAATATAATGGAAACAAATCACAAGAACAATCTAAGAAAGAACTTTTGATAGCATAAAGGATTACAGCTTAAAAAATTCTAAACTTAGAAAGTTTATAAAATAATTTCGTGTCTATACTACACAATGCTGTTAAGTATCTTATACAGTGAGCAGAGAACAAATTTCACAGAAAGGATAACTTCAAAGAGTTTTACATTTTACAAGCTCCTATTGCCTTCCAACACCATCTCTAATTTCTCATCTAAAAGCTTCAAAGTTTCCTCTGAATGTTAGCTATTCTAATCAAAACTGGTTTTATAACCCAACTTCTCCCTGCTGTACAATAATGTTTTAAATGTCTTGATTAAGTTGAGACATCAAATATCCGAATCCTGTTCCTAGACTCAGAATGGAAAAGTAGGTAATCTATATGAAACATAAAATTCAAAATTTTTGTCCACTTCAATAGCTATATATATAAAGTCCAGAATTCCTTATGCAATGACATATCACACACATACACCTCCATGGAAATAAATCCTATTCAACTTATAAAAGTTAATATATTTGAAATCTTTATGCTGGACTTTCTCAACTCTTTAAGTACATGAATCTATAACATTCTGTTCTACATATATTGCTGAAAATACCTTTGCGAATAGGTTAAGGATTCAGTAGTTGTCACAGAATGGAAATTACTAACAATCAAAACAATGCAAACAAGTCAGAGTGTAGGTGTTGATGTGAACGACATGGACAAAGCCACATTTTTCCTGGTGACAATGAAGAATTGGATATCCCTCTTTAATGAAATGCTTTCATATAGCGTTCTATTATGGAGTCTTGTCTTACTCTTCACATCATAGAAACTGACCTAGCATTTGTGTGGGTGACCTTTGGGCAGTACTATATGCTTACAGTTAAAGCTTTGAATAATGACAGGCTACAAGTAGAGTCCATTTTTAATATCTATCATGATACCATATGGCTTTTTTGTTGTCATCTTCACAAGTTCATACGTTTTTGTTTTTTGTTTTTATTACTAAAAAATAAACCATTTACCAGGTTTACTAGATTTTTTTTCCTATCCAACATCACACCAAATGCCACAGGAAGAATAATTTTAAACATTATCCAAACATTTACAAAGCCAAACTGACAACTGATATGAGACCACAGCTCTATCCACTATATAGACAATATTGCTATACTGTAAACTGGACTGCAATGTGGATGATCACTAATGCACTCTCCTTTGCCATTTTGTCACCTTCCAGAGTTTTATAATCTGGTTCTGTACCTCTAGCTCTGAACTAGGAGCTAAATAATAATAATACTGGATTGTATGAATGACCTTAGGGAAAGATGGGAAGAGATATTGCCTAGGAATCAATCAGACCAGAAGGGTCTGATAGCAGCCCGCATACACCTAATGGTGAAACAAACTTAGGAAGGGCCCACCCTAATTGATCAAATAGTTTAAAGTGAAGGGGAGAAGTTTGTGCAAGATTCTATTAATGTAGCCTTACAAAAAAGATAGAAGTTTATGCCTTCACATGTCCAAGATTCTGTTAATGTAGCCTTTTCTTGTCTGGTTTACTTGGGAGAGAGCAATATACTGACTCTGTAAACTGCTTAGAAAATGTAAAGCACTATGAAGTGGTATATTAATTGCTATTGTTATAAGCTGCCCTAATCCCCGCCCAACTTCAAATGCAATTGCAGTGAGATTTTTTTTGTTTGTTTCTGGATGTGGAGGAGTGAAGATCAGTTCTTTGTTTAGAAAACTGAATGAAGATTTTGTTCCAACCCAGTTTCTTACAATATATGTTCAGCATATTGGTTGAATAGGTAGAGAAAGTAACCTTTGTTGACCTGGAGACAGTCTATTTGGAGTCTTACCTGGAACCAGTCAACTAGGAAACTATGGGCAAACTAAATTTAAAAATCAGAGGTGGTATTCAGCAGGTTCTGACCAGTTCTGGAGAACTGGTAGCGGAAATTTTGAGTAGTTCGGAGAAATGGCAAATACCTCTGATTGAAGTTTTTACAGTATCCTTCCCCTGCCATGCCCACCAAGCCACACCCACAAAACTAGTAGTAAAAAAAATTGAATCCCACCACTGTTAAAATGCTAGGAATATCTAGAAACCTGGCACTCAGACATCTATAAAAACATAGAGATAAACCACAATTGTCTCAAGAGAGACAATAAAAAGTCAAGAAGAAAACAAAACAAAACAAAAAATCCTCTCCAGCAACCAACATCTAGATAAGCAGGGATTAACACCAGACAAACAATCAAGCAGGAAACTATTCTAATCAAGGAAATACCAAGGAGAAAATCACCGTCCCATCAACCATGGCAAGGTAAGCTATTGTATATAAACAGGAAACAAACCTCACATTTACTATAGTGATGATGTTACCTGCCAGAAAATGAAATGTCTGCAACAACAAAGGGCTCCACAGTTCAACCTAGCTACATATATTCTCTTCTATTGGTACTAGTCTTTTGTTTCTTGCCTTTCTTGATTGTCCATCAGGCATTAGGTCTAATTTCTCTTGTTCCTTGGTCTGCTCTAAAATCATATTATATATTGTGACATTTATTTATTTACTTATTTATTATTTTGATTTGTCAATCGCTTACAAGATAATAGGTATAAGTATATACATAGTTATGAATACATGAAATGGGTACATATAAGAAAAATAAAAGAAACAATAGGACGGGGACGGTACGCACATTGATGCGCTTATGCACGCCCCCTACAGACCTCTTAGGAAAGGGGTGAGGTCAATAGTAGACAGTCTAAGGTTAAAGTTTTTGGGGTTTGGGGAAGAAACCACAGAGTCAGGTAGAGTATTCCAGACATTGACCACTCTGTTGCTGAAGTCGTATTTCCTGCAATCAAGTTTGGTGCAGTTAACCTTGAGTTTGTATCAATTGTGTACTCTTGTGTTGTTATGGTTGAAGCTGAAGTATTCATTGACAGATAAGTTATTGCAATGTATGATTTTATATACCATACTTAGATCAGACCGAAGATGGTGTAATTCAAAGGTTTCCTAGGTATAGAATTTCAAGTCTGGTGGCATAAGGTATTCTGCAACGAGTAGAGGAGTGGAGAACTCTTCTTGTGAAATATTTCTGGACTTTCTCAACTGTGCTAATATCAGATACGTAATGTGGGTTCCAGACTGATGAGCTGTATTCGAGTATTGATCTGGCAAATGTTTTGTATGCTCTAGTTAGTAGTGTGATATTACCAGAGAAAAAGCTATGTAGGATTAGGTTAACAACTCTTAATGCCTTTTTGGCTATGTAGTTACAGTGGGCTCTAGCACTTAGATCATTAGAGATGTGTATTCCAAGGTCCTTTACAGAGCTTGGATCATCAACAAGGTCTTTACTGTTGGAACTTTCTGTACTATCTTGTGTATGTGCAGGCCGCTCTGCAACTGTAACACATACACAGAACAAAGAGGAAAGATAAAAAGAGATTCACCCCAGCAACTGTTGCCCAGCCAGTGAGAACCGCGCACGTATAGAAAGTTATCATATCTGTATGCTTGCTTGAATTCCTTTGTTGCCTTCTGTATCCTCCCACCTTTTGCTAATAAAAGGGGGTCCCGGAGTCAGCTCTGGGCTGTCATCCCGAGAAAGCTGCCTTGTGTGTCTTTCCGCATTCGGACCCCTCATGGGAAGCCCACCAGGAAAATTACTTCTGGTGACTCCGATGTGATAATCTTCGTGATTGTACGTCCTTGGAGCTCCTCTACTCATTGCCTGGAAGAGGCTTGTGCACACGATTCCGTCCGAAGCAAGACGGCAATCCCCTTGTGAGTATGGGAGTAGGGTTCTCTAAGACGCAGGCAGCGCACCTGCAAGAACTTAGAGAGCTAACCAAGCCTAAATTTAATTGAAAATCCATCCCGACCCTTACTAAATCTGACCTTGCCAGTTTAATGGCCTATGTTTGGAAACATTGTCCAGCTTATCCGGAGAGAGGCTCGCTTAAAGTAACTACATGGAGAAAATTGGGCACTTATTTCCATGAAAGTCCGAGAGCCCCCGCAATAATTCTTTCCGCCTGGCAGGCGGTTATAGAGGCTCTGACAAAAACCTGCATGAGTCTCCTTCAATTGTCCCACAGCCACCGCCATATCAAGAGGGGGCTGCTCCGGGGGATAAGGCTGCCTTTTCTGTTACTCCAGTCTCCCCCCCCCCAAGGCTACTGCCCCTCCTGCATCCCTCAAGCTCGCTGCACCCCCTCCCAACTCCACCATGGGGGCGGTTGCTACTGATATAGCACAGGCTTGGAGTCAAGGTCTCCTTGATCCCGAGGAACTCGCACAGTGCTCTGCTTTTCCTGTGTCGTTTACCAATCTCCATCCTCCCCCTCGGGAAACTAAATTCGGGGCTTGTAGCCAGCCCCATCCAAAAGGCTGCACAGTGGGTGCCATTTCCTGCTTTTTTTTCCAGCTTCTGTTGTTCTTACTGCTGACGCGTCACTTGACACTGATTTCCCCAACACCTCCTACTTTATTCCCACCTCCCTAGCCCAGCCCCTTTCCCTGCTCATTTCTGCTGTTTTGCTGCCACAGGAGTCATTTACGCTCCGGGGTGCCTCTCTTCAGTCTGCTCTTTTGACAGAATGGCCAGGGACTCTTTCCTGCCACCCTCCCTCTGACCCTCGTTTTCATTTCTTAAAACAAGTTCCGGTTTTGTGGGACTGTCATCAGAAATCAGCCCCTATTCAACATGCCATTACAGCCTTTGCAGATGGCAGTAAAACTCAAGGTGCCTGTGCCTGGTTTTCACAGGTCATATGGCATACAAAAGTCACCCCACCACAATTATCCACCCAACGTGCTGAATTGGCTGCTTCTATTTTAGCCCTTCAGCAATTTTATAGGGTGCCTTTAAACTTGATTCTCGACAGTTTGTATGTCACCCAAATCATTAAAACAATTTTTCAATCTTATCTATCCCCTTCATTGGACCCGGATCTTTTGTCGTTATTTCTGACCTTGCAGACTTTGATACAAGACCGTACGCATCCCTATTTTGTTACGCATATTAGAAGTCACCAACCCTTCCCGGGTTTCTTATAGGAAGGCAACAATGTTGCGGACGCAGCTGCCTCCGCTTCTTTGTTGTTCACTCTTTCTCTCATCTCTCCATGGGAAAGCCATTTCTACTTCCATCAGAATAAAAAAGTGCTCATTAAACAATTTGGAATTTCGGCATCAGAAGCCTCAGCCGTTGTTCAGCAGTGTGCTACCTGTAGCAAACAAGCTCACTCATTACCAATGGGAGTAAACCCTAGAGGCACTGAGTGTTGTCAGATTTGGCAAATGGATGTTACTCAATATCCCTCCTTTGCCCCTTGGAAACATCTTCATGTTTCAATTGATACCATTCAGGATTCATAATGGCAACTCCACAAAGGGGTGAGGCTACAAAGCGTGTAATTAACCATTGCATTCGGACTTTTGCAACGTTGGGACGCCCAAAGGAATTAAAAACAGACAATGGGCCTGCTTACACTAGCTCACTATTTGCAGAGTTTTGTAACCGTTGGTCCATAGTCCATAAATTCGGTATCCCATACAATTCACAGGGGCAAGCATTGGTTGAGCGTGCCAATCAAACCTTAAAAAGGGCCCTGGACCGTTATAATATAAAACAGGGGAAAATCACCCCTGGCCTCCCAGCAGTTCAAGATAGATTGAACCTTTGTCTTTTTACCTTGAATTTCTTAAACCTAACTGGGACCCCACCCGCCTCTGCCGCAATCCGTCACATTTCTGCCTCTCCAATTGCAGTTATCAACAAGCCACAGGTCTACTATCGACAGCTCCCTGATCCGACCTGGAGAGGCCCAGCTGACCTGATCACCTGGGGACCAAGAGATGCAAAAAACACAAGAATTGGTAATTCCTGCCCAAGCAAAGAACACCTTTTTAACCTTGGCAGAAACCATTGCAAAAGAACTTCAGATTTCCAATTGCTTTGTTTGCGGGGGAACCAATATGGGAGAACAATGGCCCTGGGAAGCCCAAGAAGTGGACTATGATCACATTGAGGCAAGAGGCGCTAACAACACCTTGCAAAGAAAAGTGCTAAATCCAGGACATACATTATGCAAAATCGTTTGGCCCTTGACTATTTGTTAGCAAAAGAGGGAGGGGTATGTGGAAAGTTTAATTTGACAAATTGTTGCATAGAAATTGATGAGAGCGGGAAAGTAATACAGGAAATATCTGAAAAAATGGTAAAAATTGTGCGCGTTCCAGTTCAAACATGGAACGGGTTTAATATTAATGATTTATTTGGATCCTGGTTTCCAAAATTACCAGGGTTACAGGTATTGTAGCTTTAGTTGGGATGATTGCGCTTGGTTGTATTATATTACCATGTGTTTTGCCTATTTTTGTACGCACTATTAGTAATAGCTTATCATTACTCGTTGAACGCAAGGCTACGGCGCAGGTAATGGCATTATGGGCAAAGACTCAAGAAGAGCGTCAAAAAGATCCTTTGAATCCAGAAAAACTCAGCCTAATGGCCGCAGTGTGGGACGAGGGAGAGGAGGAGCCAGAACAACGCAGCTATCTCCATCTCTCGGACGAAGAATCCTGCCTTTAAAAACAAAAACAGAGGAGATGATGGAACTTTCTGTACTATCTTGTGTATGTGCAGGCTGCTCCGCGACTGTAACACATACACAGAACAAAGAGGAAAGATAAAAAGAGATTCACCCCAGCAACAGTTGCCCAGCCAGTGAGAACCGCGCACGTATAGAAAGTTATCATATCTGTATGCTTGCTTGAATTCCTTTGTTGCCTTCTGTATCCTCCCACCTTTTGCTAATAAAAGGGGGTCCCGGAGTCAGCTCTGGGCTGTCATCCCGAGAAAGCTGCCTTGTGTGTCTTTCCACATTCGGACCCCTCATGAGAAGCCCACCAGGAAAATTACACTTTACTATTCAGCTTGTATTTTATTTTCTGATTTTTTTCCCCAATATGTAAGACAGAGCATTCATTTGTTGAGATTTGACATGACATATTCCTTCCCTTGTAGAGCTCTAATCTACATTACTTCTCTTGCAAATGAAATTAATTATGTGATCATTTGCACACTCCATTAAGTCTCTTTTTATAAAGAGCAAGGAAGATGACCTTGATGTAAATATGCAAGAACCTAGCTAAATGTCTATAGAGATGCTCAGCCATCCAGGTTATGGTTGTCCCAAAGGTGCTGAAGTTTCTTGGATAAGAAGTGAAATGTCTTCAAGGAAAAACAAAGTCCAATTGCCACTTGAAAAAGCACCTTTGGGACATAGGCAAGAACCATTACCAATGCAAAATGGGCTGAAACATTTCTCAACTCTAGAGCAATGAGATAATATTTGGGAGTAGCTTAAGCAGATGTCTCCTTAATTCATAGTATAAAGAGGAAAAAGAGGGACAGCATAATCAGACTAGAAAGATTGATGTAAGCCTCACTAGGTAGACCAAATCAGGAAATTATCTCCAAAGGAAGGCTAAAATTATATTCGGCTATAATACTACAACTGATGTGGCATTTTGCACCAGTTGAAGCTCCCAAATACTCTTCAAGGGCAGCGCTCTGTAGAATATGTGGCACTAATCTAAGTGGAAAGTGACAAAGTCATGAGTAATTTATGAGCAGGGCCTCCAAGTCCAGAAATAAGTAATAACTATTATAGCCCTGTTGGCTTGTCATTTTTACATTGTTTATTTTCCGTAAGTGAATTCTTAGTAGGTTTTACTAGAATCAATTGAGTTTTATAAATTAAATATGCTAAAGCTTATATTACAAATATTTTCATATGTCCTTATGTGGGATGAAGGTCTTGGGCTAAAAGGAAATGAAGCCTGGAATCCAGCAAGGCAGACAAGTAATAGTGTTTTCCTACAGCTGAAGACATCTGTTTAACTAGCTTTGCTCCCATTGAATGCTGAACCCTCAGTGCACTATTCTATAATTCACTTCAGCTGCAATGTCTTTGAAAGGTCATAATAGCAGCAGTAGCAGCAGCAGCCTTTGTATAAAATTGGCAAGGTCTGCTGAAAAGCAGCAGGAGTAGTTTGTGCTAGAGAAACGAGTGGAGAGTTATCTAGAGGGACTTTTAAAGGCTCCTGAAGAGAGTTATTTCAAACAATTTCTTACTCTGAAAAGGAAAACTGCCAAGAGATTTAAAAAAGGGAGCGTTGGGGGTGGGGCGGGAGACCATATATTTCACATGTAAAGAGTTCCAACCTCAGCAAATAATATTTCTATGCAATGGTGAGAAAGACTTCTGCTTGAAATCCTGGAGCAGTTCTATTGCCACTCAGCAAAAATAATACTGTCCTTGAAAGAGAATTGGTGTGGATGGATAACCTACCTTTTGGCCCTTTAAAGACTCTTTGCACCCCCAGATGAGTAACGGTTAGCGATTCTGGAAGGAAATTGTAATTTCTGTAAAAAACAAAAAACAAAACTATAGTGTCACACAGATAGTTTATGCACATGATACTGGTTAGAGCAACATAGCCACCTTCCAGGTTTCTGGATTTTTTAACTCCCTGAAAGTTTGGCAGTAGTTCTGCTGCTAAGAGGGATTCCAGGAGTTGAAGTCCATACAGCTGGAGAGTGTCATTGCCTTGTACTATTGAAGAAAAAGGAGATATCAATAGTAGTAATAAAAAACCCAGAATCTATAACTATAATCTTTACCTATAAAAGGATGACATAAGTTTCTCAATATATTCCCAAAAGAATATATTGCACTTTTATGTATTTTTCATTTATCCACTCCTGATTTATGAAATGAATAAATGAAAATGTAGTCACTATCGAAGTAGAGAAGTTTGGCAGATGATTGCAATGCACCACAAACCTGTAATAATGGTTCTATTACAGTTAACCAAGGAAACTGTAGGAAATGTGCATTTTATAAACAATCATTATTCCTGTTTCAAAAAGAGCCGGCTTTGTGCACATTCTCACTTCTTGCTTAGTTTTGCTTAATTAAGACACACTTCTAACCATTTCTAAGAAACATATCCTCCTAATGTAACCTCCATCTTATCCCCAGCCAGCCTCTCAAATCTCAATCAACCTAAAACTGGGTTTAGTAGTTCCACGTTGGAATTGGTGCTTTCCTCTTTTCTCAATAACAAATTTGCTCCTGCATTGTCATGCAGACCATTTAATGTGCTTTAAGTCTAAAGATCAGGAACATGGATATGCTCACTTCCAACTAGCCTGAGATGTTTGCAGTGAAAATGCCTCCTCCCTGCATCACTGCTCAATGAGCTGCCATGGCCATGTTACCTTTGGCTGGGAGAGATACCGTATATCTGTCTCCCCCCACCCTCACTTTTCACTGAACTATGAAACTCCCAGAAGATCAGTTGGTTCTGTTAGCCTGGGATCTTGGTATTGTATATGTGTGATATTATGTGAGTATGTCTGCATGCACACATGTGCTAGGGAGAGTATGAAGTAGGGAAAGTGTGTGATATGTACATACATAGATATAGGATTAGGGCTGTAAGAATATAACTTCTATGTACTTCGAAGAGATTGCCCAGAGATGGACAACCTCTTCCAAGATACTCTGTCACTGTGAAGTACATTGGAGTCCATGGGCAAAGGAGTGCCAGGGAGTAGTGCTGAAAAGATGATGTAATCAGGGCAAGAAAAGTAAATAATATTAAAGAGTCTTTTTAAAAAAGGATACAGAAAATTGATAGTATTACCATGATTTTAACCATACTCCAGGGATTTTGGAACAACATTTTATTACTGAATTTCATGTGGTAGAGGATGCCTGTGTCCTGCACAGTGCCTACTTTGAGGATAAAAGAGTTCCAGCCCTAAGAAAGACTTGACAAATTTTGTACAGGTAGTCTTTGACTTCCAACAGTTCATTTAGTGACCATTCAAAGTTACAATGGCCACGCCCATCCCCAGTTTATCAAAGGGGGAAAAAAGAGACTTATGACTGTTTTTTAAACTTATGATGGTTGCAGCATCCCTATGGTCACGTGATCAAAATTTAGATGCGTGGTAACTGGCATGTATTTGTGATGGTTGTACAGTGTCCTGCATCATGCAACCTTCTGGCAAGCAAAGTCAATGAGGAAGGCACTGAAGAGATTCACTTAACAACTGTGGCAAGAAAGATCATAAAATGGGACAAAACCCATTTAACAGTAGTCTCACTTAGCAACAGAAATTTTGGACTCAATTGTGATTTTAAGTCAACAACTACCTGTTAGCTTAGTCTTAAAATAGGGATTTCCCCAGCTAACTGTATTGATGTAGGGCAGGGTGTCAAACTCGCGGCCTCTGAGCTGGATGCAGGATGCGCTGGCCACGCCCATCCCCAGTTTATCAAAGGGGGAAAAGTTGCAAACACATCATGTGACGATGATGTGATGCCGTGAATTTGACACCCCTGATGTAAAGGATTCATACATACCCTTTGAGAATGTGTTCTACTATTAAGAATTAATCTCCTGTACTCTCATGGTTCTGTCATACAGCAAAATAGACAAGATTTGTCTTGACGTCAAACATCTTCTCTTGCCTGATCCAGCCTTGTCATCCTCCTAAGTTCTAAGAAACCTTTCTGACCTTTAAAATAATCTTTTTCTTTGACATTTACAATCTTCAGCTCCCTTTTAGTTTAATCCAACACTTTAGCTACAACTCCTGCAGCTCAAAAATCTAAAAATAAGCGTGCTCACAGACAGACAGTATTTGCTGAACTTAAATGATCCAATTTAAAGGGCTGCCTGCTGGTAGCCCATCATCCCTTTCAGTCAAATATACCTTTTAGCCACAAGTGATCTGAATTTGGAAAGTATTTGGCCATATTTCATCCAAAGATTCATTGAGTTACAACTCTTATCCAACCCTCTTTGCTAGAATCCAATTCATTATGGATGGACAGCTTCAAATCATAGCCCAGTATGCCTGGCTGCAGGTGAAATAATAAAGAACACACTTTTCAACTTGCTGTAAACAGATCAATGAAGGGAAGTTCATGCCATAGGCCATAGCAGTAGTCTTACACTACAACTTCTGCCAAAAGCTGTGCTGCACAACCACCTATACAATTGGCAGTCTAGTTATTGAATAGGATCCTATGTAAGTATTACCAAAGACTATTACTAAGGATTTTATTAGATCAGGGCTGCTCATTGTGGTTTTGTGTCAATGATCAGGTGGTTGGGATTTTTTTTTGAGACAAATACAACCTTCTTGACCTTTCCTTTCAACTTATTTCAGCAATTTTTAGAAGTGTCCTCTGTTCAACACCCATGGCAATAAATTAAATCTGGTATATCTGCCCTCCCTGATTCTAGTCAGTTTACCATGCTCACATCACACCATGAACATGAGGTTGGACTAAAAGACCTCCAGGGTCCCTTCTAGAATTCTATTCTATTCTATTCTATTCTATTCTATTCTAATTAAGATTCGCTGTTTCTGCACACATTCATGCTTTCTGTTCAAAGAAAGCCCTTCCCTACCTCATTACAGGCTTATTATGCATCTCCCATTCCATTCCATTCCAGCTCTACTCTTTTATCCCTATTCCCATCCAATACAAATATTGCTGTGCTGTTTTCTGCTTTTCCTAGAATTACTATCCAGAATGACCAATAGTCTATTGATTCTCCCCATTCCTTCAGATTACTATTGTAGCCAATATACGAGCACCTTCTTTATAAATAAGTGTTGGATTCTCTCATGGCATAGAATCTTGCAGCATTAACACAGAAACACTAGGTTGACATCCCTTCTCAAAATATATACACCATGTTCATTTTTTAGCTGTCCGGAAAATAAGCAACATCATCAACTGAATGTGTAGATTGATTCAAAAATGAGGGAATCAAGTTATAGAAGTAGGAGTAACTTAATATATTCTAAAACCAAGTATTTGCTATAAGTAACTATGTATGTGGATTGGATGAAAAGTAATGCCTCCATTTCCACCCCTATAATTTTAGCGTTAATAGGGATATTTTAATAAATGAAGCAGGAATATAAACCTCAAAATCAATTCTTTTGTTCTTTTGTATTTATTTCTCCACATAATCATTAGCATTTAGTACACATTTTGTAAACAGTGGGCAAGCTTCTTAAAGCAATGACAAAAAATTGCATACCTTTTTCTCTTCAAACAGTCTTTTTTATCTCTTTATTGAATCAAACAGATGATCATGAAGATATTCTTCCAGTTTCTGGAAAACATGAAAGTCATCAGATTTGGACTGTATAATGGATGGAATGAAACAATGAGATCCAACTTCATAGTGGCCTCTTGAGTGGCTCCTAAGCAGGGGTGGGATTCAAATTTTTTAACAACCGGTTCTGTGGGCATGGCTTAGTTGGTGGGCGTGGCTTGGTGGTCATGTGACTGGGTGAATGTGACTTGTGGTCATGTTATTGGCTGGGTGTGGCCAACTCAATATCACTCACATCGAGGAACATATCTCCTTGCCTGGCCCTCTCATGTGTGTGGGGATGCTGCAACATTCATAAGCGTGAAAAATAATCATAAGTCACTTTTTTCAGTGCCATTGTAACTTTGAATGGTCACTCCACACAAACAAAGTACCAGCAAAGGAGGGGGAAAACTCAAGAGAAGTTCCTGAGACAGGAAGTCTAGTCCTGCCAAGAATGTAATAAAGGTTAACAGAGAGGCAGTTTCTGTAAGCAACACCAGAATGTTTCCTTCCTGCCTTCCTTACAAGACTAGGCCAGTAATTTCTTCTAACAACCAGTTCTCCGAACTGCTTAGAATGTTAACAACCGGTTCAAGCGAATAGGTGCACACCTGTAGAATCCCACCCCTGCTCTAAGCTGATAACAGTGTCAGATTAAAAGCATTCAGGTGAATAATGATTTGCATCCCCCAAAGAATAACTACAAGTTTTCCTGTTGAAGGCTGTGGGTTCCCCCCCCCCCCTTCAGGTAAAACCTTAGAATTTAGAATAGAATAGAGCTGGAAGGGACCTTGGAGGTCTTCTACTCCAGCCCCCTGCTCAAGTAGGAGAACCTATACTATTTCAGATAAGTGACTTTTTAGAATAGAATAGAATAGAATAGAATAGAATAGAATAGAATAGAATAGAATAGAATAGAATGCTTTATTGGCCAAGTGTGATTGGACACACAAGGAATTTGTCTTGGTGTAAATACTCTCAGTATACATAAAGAAGGAACATTCGTTAAGAATCAAGAATCATAATGTACAACACTTAATGATAGTCATAGGGTACAATCAACATCAAATCATACTAGGAAACAGAGGATACAAGCAACAAAGTTACAGTCACAAGTGGGAGGGAATGGGTGATAAGGAGTGATGAAAAGATTAACAGTAGTAGTAGTGTACACTTTGTAAATAGTTGAACATTGTTGAGGGAATTATTTGTTTAGCAGTGATGGCTTTCAGGAAAAAACTGTTTTATGTCTAGTTGTTCTGGTGAGCAGTGCTCTATAGCGTTGTTTTGAGGGAAGGAGTTGAAACAGTTTATGTCCAGGATGTGAGGGGTCTGTAAATATTTTCACAGCTCTCTTTTTGACTCGTGCAGTATACAAGTTCTCGATTGAAGGCAGGTGGGTGGTAATTGTTTTTTCTGCAGTCCTAATTATCCTCTGAAGTCTGTGTCTGTCCTGTTGGGTTGCAGAACCAAACCAGACAGTTATAGAAGTGCAGATGATAGACTCAATAATTCCTCTGTAGAACTGGATCAGCAGCTCCTTGGGCACTTTGAGCTTTCTGAGTTGGCGCAGAAAGAACATTCTTTGCTGTGCTTTTTTGATGATGTTTTTGATGTTAGGTGTCCATTTTAGGTCATGTGATATAGTAGAACCTAGAAATTTGAAGGTCTCTACAGTTGATACTGTGTTGTCTAGTATTGTAAGAGGTGGTAATATGGGAGGATTTCTTCTAAAGTCTACCACCATTTCTACAGTTTTGAGTGTGTTTAGTTCCAGATTGTTCTGGTTACACCACGAGGCAAGTTGTATAACCTCCTGTTTGTATGCAGATTCATCGTTGTCTCAAATAAGACCAATGACTGTTGTGTCATCAGCAAACTTTAGTATTTTAACAGATGGATCATTTGAGATGCAGTCATTGGTATATAGGGAAAAGAGAAGTGGAGATAGCACACAGCCTTGGGGGGCCCCTGTGCTGATTGTACAGATATCGGATGTGATTTCGCCTAGCTTCACCTGCTGCTTCCTGTCTGTTAGCTTCTTAAAAACCTCCAGTGAGGGAATGCCCACGATTTTGAAGGCAAGCTGTTCCACTGGTTAATTGTCCTCACTGTTAGGACATTTCTCCACCTTGCTATTTAATGCTATTTAATGGACTGATACTTTGTTTTCAGGTAATGATGAGACCATCTCTCCCCCGCCCGGTGTTCTGAAAGAATGTTCTCATTTTCATTCTTGTAGTGTGACCTACACATTTCTATGAAATGCCAAGCTTGATGGCAATTTCCATTTGTATGATCTGCCACTTTGCTCAATTTTTCCTTTATCAGTTAATCCTTCTCATGCAGAACTCTCTGATTGCTGTCACAAGTTGTCCACTGCATTTGGCCATCAATATCAGTTGGAGCAGGGTTATCAAATTCACACCCTATGGGCCAGATGCACTCCCAAGCCCACACCATGAGACACAGGTTTGATACCACTGAGTTGGAGGGACTCCTTCAATTGTAAAAAGTTCAATCACAGTGCATTGGTTAATATTCATTATTGGCTTCCATTTCATGAACAGTAGCAATTCAACCTTTTCTCATAGCAAGTTTCTACTGAGAAAAATGGGGGCGGGGGGGACATCTCAAATATTAAAGAACTCATGAGAGCTTCTAGCACATTGCTATCATCTTTTGGAAACTTATAATATTGGAAGCATTACTTTTCATTCAGTCCTTGTAATATTGATCTGACCTTTCTTTTAAAGAGATCCAACATGATATCCATGTTCCCTCATTTATTCTGATAAAAGAATTTTATCAGAAAGTTGGATCAAAATCATATATGTCTAAAATAATGATACATTTTGGGCAGCCTTACTGGACATATATACTTCTATATGTGTATGATAAAAATAAAGAAATACATATGTCACTACGTTTTTTTTTATTTGTCTGCTAAGCATCCAGAGAATAGTGTTATCATGTTTCTATAGCAACGAAGATATAAGTGTCTTGTGATGTCTGATGTACTGCGCATGCTTGCAGGGGAGGAGTTTTACTTTACTTTCTTTTTTTCTTTCTGTTCTGTACTCCTTAGATTGTACTTCCTAGTTACAGTATGTGTAATAAAAGTATGCTGGCAAAAGGAAAACATGGTTCACCTCCTCTAATTTATGAAAGCTGAATTTTTTCACTTTGACCAAAAAAAAAAAAAAAAGCATCAGTAATACACTATTTTCTATTCTTTCTCAGTTTTTGCTCCCTGTGCCAGTTGTTCTTGATTCCATCAGGTTTCCTGTTGTCATGTCACAGCAATAGGATTTTGTAGGCAGATGAGTCACACCCAAAGTATAATTTTTGTAGTAACTAGGTTCCACAAGAACTAGAGAAAAGTGAATACTAATGGAATATACCTGAGTCATTTCCCAAGATCCATGGATATTTCTATTAATAAAATATACATACAGATGATTGAGAAATGATACCTTTCTTTGTAAATGCATATTATAATTGTATAGAAATTTAGAGACTTTTGATAAGAATGAATAGAAAATATTTGGTGGATATGAATGCAATGTTATTCTTGTATCCAACACTAGATGACACCGTATTGTCAAATATATTAGCAAACAAGAATCTGTAGTATGGCTTTTATTTTTTTAATCTTAATCAATTGCTATGCAGGTAATATCATAACACTTCTATATATGGGCATTTAAACATAATACATATCTAAAAATGCAAATTTGTTTATCCTAGAGACGGATAAGAGAATTAGTACTCTTTTTTTTTTCTTGTCCTGGTGGAAGCAATGATTGACAGAAAGGATAATGGGTATGAGTTGGGGATTCTATGAATGCAATAGTCAGCATGTAGGCAGGATCTTGCTAATGTCCAGAATAGGACTAGGCTAGTCTACTGGGGCTAAAACTCTCTAAAGCAGGCCTCTTGAATATGCATAAAAACAGCAATAAATTAAGGAGTGATGGTTCAATAAACTTGAAAGAAAGACAAATGAGTAGAAGAAAGATTGACAGCAAAGCCAGGATGAAATGATGGGTGGAGCTAGCATGTCTGTTGAGAAACAGTAAGGAGGATCACAGATAATTAGCTGAGTTGGATAACTGATATCTGTGGCTGGTTAACGAGAATACAGAAAATAGAAGCAGAGACAATTAATGGATTAGAAAATAGGCTGGAAGGCTAGTGAGATCAGAAACATCCAGCTTCTTATTAAAGGTTGTTTATTGTTCTCTGTCAGATAAGAACCTAAGAATAGCCCTGCTGGATCACTCAACTGCTGCCCATCTTAATCCTACAGTGATCAACTTAATGCTGCTTGGGTACTCATGATAGGAAATGAAGACATACTTCTGTCTTGTTATTATTACCCTGCCACAATTTAGAGGCATGCTGCCCCCAGCCAATTGGGAATGCTGAATTCTCAAATCTTCGATGGATTTTTTTTTCCCGTCCATGAATTTATCCAGTCTTCCTAGAACCATGAAAGTAGGTAGAAATCACCATGATTTGTCACAATGAATTCTATATGTTAATTGTGTCTAATGCAAAGAAGTGTTTTCTTTCCTCTACTCCATTGAAGTATCAAACTCAAGGCCAGGGGGCTGGATCCAGCCCGCGGGGCGTTTAGAAACAGCAAAGGACCAGCCTATGCTGCCTCTGCCAGCAAAAATGGAGCTCCGGAAGGCCGTGTGCTTTGTTTTCGCTGGCAGATGGTTTCAGGAGGCCAAAAAAACAGAACTCATAAGGGCTCTGCCCTAACCAAAAGCAGAGCTCATGAGGGCTACACATGGGCCCCCACAAGATCATTTTTTGCTGGCAGAGGGTTGCAGGAGGCTGTCCCAGCCAAAAACAGAGCTTGGGAGTCCATTTTCACTGGCAGAGCGCTCGGGCCACCAGAGGTGTCCCCAACACAAGTGATATCAAGCTGGCCAGGAGTTTGACACTCCTTCTCTATTCCAAAGCCTTACAATCAACTTCTTTGGTGCTAGAGCTTGAGAAAGGGGAAAAAACTCTGTCTTCTTTCTCCATCTGTACATGAGGTAATACATCTTGATCATGTTCCATATTAGTAGCTTTTCTCCCCAAGCTATAGAGTCCCAGATATTCTCGCTGGGAAGAGGTCCAGGGTGCCAATCTTTTTTATTGTTTTCATTTCCAATATTTCCAGTTTGTTATGTATTTCTCAAAGGTAATATAGATAGAGCATTATCTGACATTAAAATGTTACATAAATAAATATATTTTCAAATCTGAATGGAGCTCTGTCTAACCGGACAAAAAAAATTATCCAGGTCAGTTTCCTGGTTTAATATTTGTTCTTCTCCTTTAAGGAATGAGTCATCCGTCTGATCTGTGGTATTACATTTAAATTCCCTTCAAATTAATTTCATAGACTTCCATGGCAGCTTGTTCTTGTTTTACAACTTCATTAGAACATGCTCTGTCAATTTTATCAAACATTTGATCCATTCTGTCCAAAAACCTGACTGAAAGATATTTAAAGGTTTGCACTAAGGATTTCTGTTCTATTTTCTTTATCTTTTGGCTCTAGCATCCAGCTTTCAAATCTCTTTATCATTAAAAAAAAATGAAAGCAACCTCAATTTTCCAATGAGAGAATATCTTCTAAATAATTCAAAACTATAATTCCAAATCCCTCTGGCCCCTTAATCTGTTATTAACTTTCAAAAATCCACATATTAAGCACTTTTTGCTCCATTGTCCAAAAAAAATCATATATTTTAAAAACCTTTAAAATCAAATGTACACCATCATCTTTTAAGGAGGCAGAAACTCATGAATATAATAAAACATGGCCAGTGTTTCTGGCCATTAATCTTTCTAATATGCAAAAAATTAAAAAAAATAAAGTGATTCAGATATAAGACTATTCGAAACCAGGCCGTGTGAGTGATGGGCAAGCACATGAAGCTTAATTTAATTTAATTTTAATTTTATTTTATTTGTCAATTGCTTACAAGATAATAGGTATAAGTAAAACATAGTTATGAATACATGGATACATATAAGAAAAATAAAATATAAAAGAAACAATAGGACAGGGACAGTAGGCACGTTGGTGCGCTTATGCACACCCCCTACAGATCTCTTAGGAAAGGGGTGAGGTCAGTAGTCGACAGTCTAAGGTTAAAGTTTTTGGGATTTGGGGAAGAAACCACAGAGTCAGGTAGAGTATTCCAGACATTGACCACTCTGTTGCTGAAGTCGTATTTCCTGCAATCAAGTTTGGTGCGATTAACCTTGAGTTTGTATCTATTGTTTGCTCTTGTGTTGTTAAGGTTGAAGCTGAAGTATTCATTGACAGGTAGGACATTGCAATGTATGATTTTATATATTATACTTAGATCGGACCGAAGGTGACGTAGTTCTAGGTTTTCAAGGTCTAGAATTTCGAGTCTGGTGGCATAAGGTATTCTGCAACGAGTAGAGGAGTGAAGAACTCTTGTAAAATATTTCTGGACTTTCTCAATTGTGTTAATATCAGATACGTAATGTGGGTTCCAGACTGATGAGCTGTATTCGAGTATTGGTCTAGCAAATGTTTTGTATACTCTAGTTATTAGTGTAATATTACCAGAGAAAAAGCTATGTAAGATTAGGTTAACAACTCTTAGCGCCTTTTTGGTTATGTAGTTACAGTGGGCTCTAGCATTTAGGTCATTTGAGATGAGTATTCCAAGATCCTTTACAGAGTTTGGGTCATCAACAAGGTCTTGACTATTCAGCCTGTATTTTATTTTCTGATTTCTTTTGCCAATATGTAGGACAGAACATTTATTTGTTGAGAGCTGAAGTTGCCATTTGTTTGACCATTCTGATATGTAGTCAAGGTCTTTTTGAAGGGTAGCGGTATTTTCTGTGGTGTTGAATAGCTTTACATCATCAGAAGAGAAAGCAGTTGCTCTTGATATGATCACAGAGGTCATTTATGTAGAGTATGAAAAGAGTTGGTCCTAGAACACTGCCTTGGGGGACACTGTTGACAGGTATAGAATTGGATAGGACTCTCCCAATTTTGACCATTTGTTGTCTGTTTGACAGGAATGCTTCTATCCAGTTATGCAGGTGTCCAGAGATACCATAAGATTTTAGTTTTAGGAGTAGTTTGTCATGTACCACTGAATCAAAGGCTTTGCAGAAGTCTATGTAGATTGCATCTATTGCTTTGCCCTGATCGAGTTCTGTAGTCCATATGTTTTTGCAATGTAAGAGTTGCAGATTACATGATAGTTTTTTCCTAAAACCAAATTGTTTATTAGAGAGTAGGTTGTTTGTTTCTAAGTGGAGGATGATGGATTAGTTAATAATTGATTCCATGACTTTACAGGTGACGCAGCATAAAGAGATTGGTCTATAATTTTCAACTGGGCTGGGGTCTCCCTTTTTGAAGATGGGGTTGACTGTGGCTTGTGACCATAGTTTTGGCAAGGAGCTGGTCCTGAAATATTTTTCAAAGATTATGCTTAGAGGTTCTGCTATGGCAGTGGATAGCTTTTTTAAGAAGTAGGCACATATTCCATCCAGTCCAATAGATAGAGATGGTTTTAGATTGTGTAGTGCTTTTTCAACATTCACTTGCACAAGCAGTGGGCAAGCGCATATATGTGTATGAAGCTCCACTTGTGTGAGTGGAGGGCTCTAGCATGAGAGGAGAGTGCTTATGCTCGTGTGCGAAGTTCCATTTACATGGATGGAGTTTCATGTGCAAGCACCCTCCCTTATAATGTGTTTATAATGGAGTTGTGCATGCATGTGCACCTGCTACTCATATGCCCCCCTGCTCCAAGGCCAAGCCACCAAGCTGGAAAGGTTGGGGACCGCTGATCTAGGTCCATGGCCATTATGGCCATATATTCCAAGCCACCCCAGGCTCCACTTCTAGAGAAGGCAGACTGGAGTTCCCCAGAACCATAAGTTGCCAAACCAGAAATGGATTCAAGGAGCTCAGGCAGGGAAATTTCTATGCAACAGGGAGGCTGATACAACAGTAACAGACCCAACTGACCCCTAGAGACCATCTTAAGAAATCAGGTCTCACATCTCACAACCTGTGAGGCACAAGAGATTCTTAGATAATAATTACCATACTCCCACCCCTGCTTCCAAGTCTTGGCTAATGCCACACCTGAAACCCAGTTGGACATAAATCTAAAAGGGCTATCCCTCTTCCAAAGACAACCAGTTCTTGGTGATACATGCTACATCAACTTTCTCATCAATGATTAATTCACTAATGAGGTAGGCCTTATTACAGACTGGCCATGCATTTTAGAAGCAGCAGCTAAAAGTCTGGGTTGCTGAAGCTCTGCTGACAGAGTATTGGAACTGAAACCAAGGAGCTACAATGCAAAACAGGTGTAAAATATCCCTTATTCCTTGAGAACAACCTATCTTGGAGAGAGAGAGAGAGAGAGAGAGAGAGAGAGAGAGAGAACAAACAGCCTCTCCTGTCTTCCATCATCCTGGCCAGCATTTACCCAGCAAATTTTAACGGATTCTTTTCCTCCAGTTGTTCTGAGAAAATATTAGATTGCATTTAGAAAGAACAAGAAAATGAAAGGCATGTTGAGGTTCATGATGTATTCTGAATGAATCAGACAAGACCTAAAATAAGAAAAATAAAAGGAGACTTCCACTAATGTTTCATATCTAGAAAAATTGTTTGCAAAATTAAGATGACAACACAAAGAACTTAAATTTATGTTTCACTTCCCTCAATCCTATTTGAATAAGATTTAGCCAACTAAATGTAAAAATGCATTTGAAATGGAATCTTTTCTAGTGACTTATTTTCTAGTTAAGTATAGTATACATCTCCTTAATGCAATATACATGTTTGGAGAAAGATAGTTTGTGGTGGTTTGGGGAACAAAAAGAGATGAATTATGAAGAAGTAAAGAGGAAAATAATTTCAGGAGGTAATGGATGATCTCTGTCTGGAAGATTAATCAAGGCAGTTGCAAGAAAGTGCCAAAAGCATAACTGAAGTAGAACTAAATATCTGATTGTAATTAAAACTTTAGCCTTCTAATGGCGCCATGAAAGATATTTTAATAAACGTGAAATGCACTTTCTAAATGGCACGCTAACTTTTAATGACTTGGGTGTTTTGTTTGATTAGTAACCTGGACTGTTAAATTAAAGCCAACTGCAAGTGCATGATAAAATATTGATGGTTTCAGGCAAATGAATTGGGGGAGTTATGCTTGACAGATTTTTTTTTGTATCATTAAGGATTTTAACTGGTGGAAAATATATATTGCTGGTGCTTAAATATAGTTAAAGAGGATCTAGCCATTTATTTGCCCTAGTTTTAATTTTATAGTAATAATGGGAGGAAAATCTGAATTATTCACAGATGGCTGGTCAAGAGGGGTCACTTAATTTAAAAAGTGTTAGTTTAATTACACCTGTTTCTCATTTCCTGGGTAGATAATTAAATATTCAGACATATTTGGTTATTTCTTTTTCTTAAGAATGCCTGAAGCTTTTTAAATAGAGAAGTTTTTACTGTAAAAAGTTGAATCTAGTTGGTTGAAAAAAATATTGTTATTATAGAAAATGTGGTGATCACCAGAGAAAATTAGGATATCTCCTTATATTTCTTCCCCATCAAAATCTTGATAATTCTAGAATTATATTTGATCAAACGTGAGGTCACTGCTTGAGGTATCTTAAGGTAGCCTTCCCAATCTCGTGGATGACAGACCTGTTTGACAATAACTTCTACAACTCCCAGCCAATATGGCCACTGAGTTATAGAAGAATAATTTAATATGCTATTATACTAAGGGAATTTGTTTTACTAATGGCAAATCTGACACATTGAAAACAGCATGTGGAGGTAGAAATCATTTTCCTAGACTATCAACTTCATTATCTTCTAGGATTATTATCGTGCTAAAAGCAGAGGAGTATTAAAGGGAATGCTGATACCAGTCTTTTTCACCTATGAGCAAAGATATTGAACTTATCACTATAACTCTTTATTACTATAAAATGGAAATTCAAACTCTAAAATGTAAACTAGGCATTGGGCATTTTATATTGTTCTAGGATTCTAAAAATGACACCAACAGCAAGTATACAGTAGTTAGACTATTCTATTTCAATGCCATTACTTCAGGCTTTCTAACTTTTTCTCAAGTCAGTGCTAAGTAACACAATATGGTCCTTATATTATTATTACATATTTTTACTTGGGGGAAAGAAATCTTTTGATGCTTATTCAAATAACTACAGCTACTGATCTACAGTATATATCTATATATCAATGGTCTGTATTTAGTGAATTTAAGTTTCCAAATGACCAGTGCAAGGTAATCGATGATAAATTGATAATTCTTTTGTTGGAATATAAAAGATCCCACATATGAATAAAAAGCTGTGATGTACTTCAGAAGTACCGCTTATGAAAATATTTACCCACGTACCCTACTTTTCAGATTACATTGTAGTGTGTTGTGGAATAAGCTCCATCTTTTTTTCCCTCAAGCTGTTTCCTATGGAACTAAGAGATATGGTGGTGATATTTTAATGTAATTAGTTGGCCAGAGTTACTATGTGTGTTAAGTGGCAATATAAATTTGTTTAATAAATACATACAAATAAATATTAATTATGGGGATTTTAACTCTGTTGACAATTGATACCTTTTCCCACAGATAATATTTGTAAATGTCTCATAATAAAAAAGAACAAAGAGTAGAAACATTAGCCCTCACTAAAAAGAGAAATAGAACAAAATAGACACTTTAAAAATTTCATCAGATGTGCAACCACTGAAGACAATAATGTCCTTGACAAGAAAACTAACAAAGCATTTGCTAAATGGTCTTTTATTATTATCATTGTTATTATTAATTATTGTTACTAAAATTCTGAAGGTACAGTCTTCTTGCCAAATATAAAAATATTGGAAAGATGGGTGTAGTAAGCAGTGAGCCATGTAGCCTGCAGGCAGTAATATACAGTGAATAAATACTGTAACAAAAAGCTTCAAAGCCTCCTAATAGATAACCATTGCATGTGCAAGAAAAAATGATAGCTCTCAGCAATACTCATGTTTCTACAGTCACCCGTCCATTTTTATATAACCACAAGAATGATTAAAGTCTTCTGTGATTTTCTTTATTGAAGACAAAAACTACAAACAGTGGCTGTGTTCCTCTTGATGAGATAGCATAGTGTTTCTTAACTGGTCATGGAGGGGAATGTGATAAATTCACTGTGAAAATAGTAATCCTTATAGTATGTTTATAAAACAATGTGTTTGGATGACACTCATGTGACAACATTTTTATAGTGCTAGTTACATTATCCTACAAGCAAAGTGAAACTTGCATGTACATTTTGTATTTCCCGGTGGTTTTCTTGGCTCAAACAAATGCCATCTTTCCCCCTGCTGATTTGGCTCTATGCCTAGCAATATTCCTCACCCAAATTTGCTTTATTATTTATTAACTGCAGGCATTTCATTGATTGATTATTCAATAAAGTGGATTGATTGTAGAAGTGGTTGTGAGCAGATGCTGAGAAGGGTGATAAAACACTGTAAATCTTATTAATAAAGTTAGATGTTAGGTAGGGTCAGGTTTCTTACAATTGTAGCATTATTTTCATCGTGACTTTAAAATGCCTTACGGTGAATGTTGAGTATAGTGAATGTTGATTTTTCTACCCTTGGAGTAAGTTCAACTGTTCATTAGTTTTATTTGTTATATTTTTATTGTGGTTAGACCATACCCCAGCAGGGGGCTTGTTATGAATATTTTTGTTTATTTGTTATAGCAAGGATGGCTTGAAAGAAAGAATAAAAGAAAACAGAAAAAAAATGAGTCTTGATTTGAAGAGGTGAAAGAGAAAATCATTAAACTGGATTTGGGGAATGCAGTCCACGTAAGACTACCATGCCTGAGAAAACTTTTCTCTGATTGGCTTCAGCCTTGCCTCCAGAGTTGGTAGCATTTGCAGCAGATTCTCTAATAAAGCTCTGAATATAGATTGGTGATTCTTCACAATCTTTGGGTTCATACATAGATCATTAAGGATAAACTGCTAATTGAAATCAAACTGGGGGGGTGTATGTGCCAGCTGAGCAGAGACGGTATTCAGCAGGTTCTGACTAGTTCTGGAGAATTTCCGGTAGCGGAAATTTTGAGTAGTTTGGAGAACCAGCAAATACCTCCTCTAACTGGAGTTTTTACAGTATCTGTTCCCTGCCACACCCACCAAGCCACACTCACAGAATCTGTAGTAAAAATTTTTTGAATCCCACCACTGCAGCTGAGCAATTCCGAGAGTGGAAGTCTACACATTCTAAACTTGCCAAGGTTGAACAATACTGATCTGGAGTTTATCAAGAGATGGAAAAAGCAAAGGCATAAAAGATAGAGGTTAAATAGGTAGGGGTTTAAGCAAAGAGCAAAAAATAAAGTCCAGCATAAGGTTGAAAAGTTTGAGGTTTTGAAGAGAGTAATACTGTGGGGTCTTTGATATTCTTTGAGCTTGGTTGTTTCCTTGCAGACATTTCATTACTCAGCTAGATAATGTCATCAATGCTGGAAGTAGGTGGGCTTTGGTTTTTGATTTTATATATAAGTGGTTTGCCCTGTCAGTGTTGGTGGGAGTGTTCTTGATGATTCCTTAATTAGGCTGTTGTTTACTGTTTGATTATTAGTCAGAGTTGGTAATTCTTTGATTGGAGTGGAGAGTTTGTTTGATTGTTGGTTTAGTCTGATTCTTGATGTTGCTCTCTGCTGATCTGGTTGTTGATTGCTGGCAAGGAGATAGTTTGCACTCTTTGTTTCCATTTCAGCTTGATTGCCTCTTTTGAATGATATGTAGATGTTGCTTATCTCTATGTGCCTGTTGATGGTGGATTTTTCTGAGTGCCAGGCTTCCATGAATTCTCTAGCATTTTGGACTTAACTTGGTCTAAGTCATTATTGGACAGCCATCAATTATTTCTATTTATCTTACTGTGATAAAATGTTAGTACGCATCTCTCTCTTTTGCAAACTGTTTCTCTCCACATTAAAAGATCTATACAAAACTGGATCTATCTTTTCTCCTCTGTTTTGATGACATACATGTTTGAGAGATAGCAACGTTTTGTTTTCTGACAATGGTTTGTTAGCCCTTCTCCCAATTTTCTTTTTGAACCCTTGTCTTTTAGACAGCTTCTACATGATGCTGTTTTTTGTTGCCTGATAGCCTAACCAATAGCTTATTATATATTTTCTCATCTGGAAGAATCTCTGGAGAAAGATGTCTGGCAACTGATAAATGCTCACAAAAATGTAATTGTACCAATACATTTTAATAATATTAATAATTTTATCTTCAGTCTGACAGTTTAATAAAAAATAGGATTTGGAAATCAATACATTGGCTTTCTTTAATTATTCTCTTACATAAAAACATCATTCATTTATCATAACGTTCCTTTTGGTAGAATCAATGTTCTCTATACTTTTTTTGTATATGAAAAAACTATTAAGACAGCAGTGAAAAAATTATTTCCTTAACTCTAGAGGGCAGTGCAATACAATGAAATCTGATTTTTGTACAGTTTAACCACTGCCACAACAAAGGCCCAAATTCTATTTGTGCTTAAGAAAATTGCTGTAGCAACTATAGAATAAGAAACAGTTTGCTTTTCTTTCATGATTGACTGTTGTGTTGAAAATTTTCATCCTGTCACTGGAAATTATGCATGTGTTGTGAAATGTGTGTTGAATGAGGGCCTAATCTGTCTGACCGCCATTGGTCAACATTAGTTTCTATTTTTAAAAAACAACAACAACAAAATTTTCATTTCTCCATTCCCTGGGAATGACAGAACAATGCATAAGAAGTATGGAGGGAAACTGATTAAGAAGAGATTGGACAACCGTTTGTCTGAAATGTACAGGGTTTCCTGTTTGAGCAGGGAGTTGGACTAGATGACCTCCAAGGTCCCTTCCAACTCTGTCATTCTTATTTTGAATGTATGAGAAATGTGTAAACTTTGGTGATTAGGGAATGAAACATTTTAGAGAACCCTGAACCATGGCTTTTTGTCTGTAATGCCATATCCAGGATAACTTGAACATGATTTACTGCTGGAAACTATCACATTATCCCCAAATTAACATAGCCTAGCAGGTTCTCTAACAGGAACATGTTCTGGAAAGATATGGAACATTTCATTTCTAATTTTGTATATATCTAGGTGATATAGGGGATGGTAGAGGTCAGGAAGGCTTGGAGGAACATTGTCCATGGGGGTCACACTGGGTTGTCATGACTTTGTGACTAACAACAACAACAACAACAATGGTGACATAATTAAAAAACACATTTTTCTTTATATTACCAGTAAAACATGTCAAAAGGTGCCACTATAACATATAGGGTTATAAAGAAGTTATTTATATAACACTTTGTGTACTTTCTGCTCTTTTTTTTATCAGGATATATAAAAACAAATTCAGGTTTATAACTTTTTTTGTTCATTTTTGGAGCTAATATTATGTTTGTATTAATATTAACTATCCAACTCAAAGTCCAGTTGGCCAGGCTAAATGAATTTTAGAAAAATCCAGCTGACACACTCATCATGCAAGGAACCTCATATTATGTACTGGCTGTGAACTGCTATTGTTTCTATCACTTCTAACGAGACTTGGTCAATTCCAGCTTGATCCTCTTCTCACATGTCCTTCAGGTGCAATCACTTCATAAGATCACATAGGGATCATCTATTGTTTTGAGAAGGGTCTCTTTTTTGAGAATGATCTGAAATCTATTTTTCTCCCTTAATTGTCTTCTTTGAATTAATCTCATGTACTTTCATGTACCTTTTACACATATTCATATCTGTAGATAAATACAGCCAGCCATCACATAAATAATTGTGTAACACTCATTACAGTATGGTGACAGTACTCATACCTCAATTATTTAGTATGCTTTCTTTTCCCTTTATTGTTATTTTTAACAGTAATTTTATTAAAAATTACAATCACAATAATAAAAAAAGCAATACAAACTAAAAAAAGATGAAAAATATAGGAAAGGTAGCACACACACACACACACACACACACACACACACACACACACACACCCCTTTCCTATATTTTTCTTCTTCTTTTAGTTTGTATTGGTTTTTTTATTACTGTGATTGTAATTTTTAATAAAATTACTGTTAAAAATAACAGTAAGGGGAATTATTGTTCCCCTTATTATATTCACTATATAATGAATGACTTTCCTCTTCATCACAACAAATATAACTTTATTTGGGTGGCAAACAAATTTAATAAATTAATAATAATATAATAATAATCAACTTTAGTAACTTATTACCCCCAGACATCCCAATATCCATCTCTTATCTATAAACAAATCCTTAAAACCTCATCATTTTAGTCCTGATCAGCAGAAGTCTATTACCAGAAATAACATCTATTTTAACCTTGAACAAATAAATAAACTTCCTATTTTATATCCAGGAAGGATTGCTATAGCTGTATCAGGTATAATTGTGCAAGTCCCTACCAGCTGCTGAAGCAGGAACTATGTATCCAGGAGAACCTTATCTTATGAACTAGCTCAAGTGTTGCCAAAAAGACTACATGGATAAATCATTCTGTTGTATCCCTCCTGTCCAGCATCAAGTTCAACCCAAGGGAAGTTTTATTATAGTGCAATTATAGGGGCAATTACCCCCAAGGGGGTAATACAGGCATGGCCTGGGAGTAATGGAGCAATTTGTAATTGCTTGTTTGTCAATCAAGAATCCAGTCTGGGACTGCCAATTGCTGAGATGCTTGTGTAAAACAGTAAACTTTGGGGTTTTTTTGTACAGGTAATTACATTATTCAAGACACAGAAAAGGGATAATTGGGCCAAACAGTTTAAGAACTACTGCTATAGTGGTTAGTAGAAATGGCATACCTTACAGAAGTATAATAAGGTTTCCTGAAGAAATACTGCTCCTCCTCATTTCTACAATAATAGCAACCATTTTGAAACACGAAGATCAGTTTAGTACTGATGAATAATAAAGCCTTTAATGGAATGGTTTACAAAATGTTTCATTCAGTGCTATTAGCTATTCAATATAGAATACATCTGCTGGTGTGGACAAATGCCCAATCAACACACCATTTGTTGGTTAGTAGGTTATGCTTCCATGTTTCCCCGAAAATAAGACCCTGTCATATATTTTTTTGCTGCCAAAAATGGTACCAAGTCTTATTTTGGGGGGATGTCATTCACTGACTAACCTCACTTGCGTGCATCGACCCGGCCTCCTTTTCGCTGTCAGAGGCTTTCAGGACCTACTTCTTCTGTGGCCTACAAGGCTTTCTTTGCTGATCAATCTGGGGCTCTATTATCAGCTACAGAAGCCTTTAGGAAAGCCTTGCTGGCTGCAGAAAAAATGGGCCACAAGGCAGGTGTCTGGGTATGCGAGGCCTGGCTACAACTGTCCAAAGATAAGTAGTAGGGAAACTTCACCCCCCATCCCACCCTAGCTTAATTTTTACCTATACCACTCTTAATTAGGGCTTATTTTTGTGGGTAGGGCTTATATTTGGTGCATGTGTAAAAATCAAGCTAGGACTTACTTTCAGGGGTAGGTCATATTTTTGGGAAAACAGGGTATTAAAGATCTCTGTTATTGTTAACCAGCTGTTTCAAAACTAGAAATTAAAATATACCATTAGAGTTAATTGGTTCATGGGGGTAGGCAGAATGAGATCACTAAAGAGTATGTTTGGAAGAGAGTTTATCTGGGTGGTGCCTGAAATAATAAGAGTAAATAATAATATAAGAAAGTATATTATACAGCCTGTAGCAAATTCTACATTATATTCTTTACGCCAAATGTATTTATGTCTCTAATTAAAAAGGTTATTGAAAAAAATCAACATGACTGAATTGCTGAATTGGTTTTGCAAACAAATCTTTTTATTTTATTTAACTCCTGTTTTCAATTTTTCCATTTTGGCTTTATTAATTTTTTTAATCTTATGACTAACTGGATAAATAAATGTGTATAGATTTTTTTTTCTTTTAAGAAAAATGCAATGCTGTACATTTCTTCCTTATTCAGTTCCAAGCGAAACTGATACATATGCATACTAGCTCTTTTATTATACTATAGTAATTAAAGTAGAAAAACCTTTGCAGGAGCAATACATAAATGAAATTCATCTGAATTCACTAATGATTAACATCAGTAAAATGAACAGGTTTCATTTAATATGAAATGTTATTACATTTCTCTATAAAATAGTTAAAAAAGAGTTTAAAAAAACTTAAAAAAAACCCTCTTAAGTGGGATATTAATTAATGTTCATTAATAGGCTGAAGTAAAATTTGCAGATTAAGACTATTCCAATTACTTTGACTTCTAATTAGTTATAAGAATTATTTTCATTCCCAATCTGTGAAAGCATAGGAAGTGCTATTTTTTTTAAAAATATTATTAAATAAATACTCTCTCACTTGAACATTTTTTTCTGGAAACATCGCTCACACATATATTGAAGATTTTGAAATGACCTTAAGAAGGATAAATGTACTCACCAGTTCTTTCTTGTAAGATTTAAGGCTTTTTGCGATGGGCAGAATGCCTGGAAGTTGACAAGGACAGGATGTGAAGCACAGAACGAAGTAGACAAGACATCTATTTATTAGCAACACCGAGTATGCAATGAGATGTTATAAACCTTTATAAAACACAAATAGCCATTGGGAAATCTTGATTTATATTGAATGAAGGTGGCTTCTTTGACCACATGAGGTAGTTTAATGTTTCAGTCCTTGGAAAGCTGTTACAATGTCAAAGCACCCACATTTAAGATGGGAATACTGGTGTTACTGAACTGCTGGCCATTTGCCTTGTTCTACCAAGGAGATATAATCATATTTTTAAAGCAGTGTAAAGTGTATATATTTCTAATGAGCTGTTTCCTGTTCTTGCTTAGTATTCAATTCTTGTTTTAGCATTAGCTGCATAACTGAAATGACTTAAAATTCTAGGGTTTTTTTCCCCTTTTTAATCCCACCATGCTCTCTTGGTAAAAGAAAACAATGCACAAAGAACAAAGGGGATCAGAAAACTGTAGAAATGGAAAATCTCTTCAAAACATTCACTGTAGAAGTTTGTAATAAGGTATCTAGTGGTGATCATTCCCTGCTGAAAAAGTATAACAAATGTTGCTATTCAAGAAGAATGAATTTGAACTGAATGCTAACTTTTTGGCAATAGCAGCCACGTTGCGAGATCATGGTCTCTTAACAATCAGTTTCTTATCTTCATGCATTTCCATAGACTTCCTGGCCTTCAAAGGCACCTGAAGGTTATGTAATTCAGGCAGTAGGTTAAGAAACAGGACAACATACCCAAGAACTACAGTGAATTTATTTGTAATGGTGTAATTGCAATGTCCCCTTAAGAAATGGAAAAAAAAGACATGGGTGTTCTAACATAGAAAAATAGAAAGCTAATCTTGGTTTTCTGGCATGACTAAAGCTCATGAATAAATCCATACCCTTGCTTGTTATGAATTATTTAATTAATGATAATGCAAACTATAAATGGAAATCAACTCAGGTTTCCTACCTAATTCTCCTACTATATGGTAGCTTACCAGATCTAAGTGGCAAAAATCTAGAGGACCATAAAATAATAGCAAACAAATACAGACATCTCTAACTTCTTAGTGCATCTACTTCCACAGATCCGGTCACCCTATTCCATGTAGACAAGACACCATGATTTATTTACCTCCCCCCTCCTTTTTTACTTTTAATCAAAATGTGTGAGGGAATCTAAATTCAAAATAGTTCCTATTTATCTTTATTCCCTAGAGCAGAGGTGTCAAACTCATGACAACATGTTGTTGTCACATGACATATTGCAGCTCCCCCCTTCACTAAACTGGGGTGGGTGTGGCCAGCATGTGACGCAGCCAGCCCGTGGGCCACGAGTTTGACACCCCTGCCCTAGAGGCTGTATGATGCATTCAAAAATGTATTAATACTGTATTGTTGTTATGTATTTGTTATTGCAAACGTCTTAAAGTCTTTGCTTTTACTTCAACAATAAAAGCAAATGTAAACTAAATTCAAAGAGAAAAAGAAATTAAAAGAATAAGAAACTGCAAGTAAAGAAAAAAAGGAATATAAAAAAGAAATATTTAAAGAAGTGACTTCTAATCTTCATCACAAATTTAAACAAACTTAACTCTTCACCTACTATATCATTATAAACAAATTAATCTTCTTCCTGTAAATGTCACATATCTGTATGCAAATCCATAAATCATCAACTTTTCAGCAAAAAGTGTCAGCAAAAAGTCTGTAAAGGGTCCCCAGAGCAAGAACAAGTCTTCCTTTTACTTCTACAATCTTGATCTTTAATTCATTCAGATGTCATTGTAGGATTTGATCAGTCTTCAATTTTTCTCTCTCCCATTTCAAAGGCTTCTTCAAAGCCCTTTTGTAAATTCAATAAAAAGTTATCTAGATAGTTCTCTTGGTTTAGCATTTGTTTTCCCACTTCAGTTGTCAAAGCTTTAACCAATTTTTGTATATACAATAGAAAGTCCTTATAAAATTCATTCTCTTGTCATTTGTATTTCCACTTTAGTTGTCATCTTTGTCTTATAATCCATGGTTTTAAAAATTATTATTATCCAGTATTTCTGGTTCTAATATTTCTCCATCAAGCAAAATTTATTTTACATTTGATATTCCTTCATTGACATCCTTTGGACATAATTTTCCATAGACATAGACATCATTGCTGATACTGTAGCTGCTAATTTCTGACCCCATTCTTCAAAAATCTCCTGGAGTATTTTAAATATCATAACATTTTGTGTCATTTTGTAAATTCCAGGACTAACCAAATGAAAAGGCAACCTTTATTTTCCCCCCTTTTCTGCCTGAAATTGTTAGTCTCTTCAAGTATTTAATTTCTAAAATTATAAAGTCTCAAACCCCTGTTATGACTTAGGATAGACAAAACAATTTAGTTCCAATGAAAGGCTGTTTATATAATTATTTCAAAATCCTTGTAGTAAAAAACTTAGTATTCCAAATGTATCCCTTAACTCATTTACAACTTTTTGGATCAAAAGCGTCTCTAGCTTTTTGCCTTTCCAATTCTTTAAATTCTTAAGTTTAAAAAAAAAAATTGTTCAAGAATAAAGATAACTTAAAGGTGACTTTTCAAACTCTAAAATAGTTAAAATAGACAATCCCCAAAAATGATTAGAAAGTGAGGTTGGTGAACCCAGTGGTCTTTAATAGGGTTTGCTGTGATTGTGAGGATAATAGTATGATGAAATATGTACCTGCAGGAGCAATGGAAGAGACTTGATAAAACAGAACTTTCCCAGAAAGAGGCACAGATTAAGAGATTGTGCAGTCCTGGGCTGGATGGGGAAGGGAGGAAAAGGTTCAGGATAGTTATACCTTAGAATTTCTCAGGATATATCTACTAGGTTAGAAACTTATGACATTAACTGGCAAGATTCTGTCCATTAGGTGTAAGCAAATAAAGGACCGAGCCGAAATCTTGCTATCTTGTCTCTGTGCCTGACAGATTGCTTCCCTTCCTCTCCTACTTCTCATATCCATGGGAGCAGTTGTCTGAAGTATATATAGGTAATCTTTTATCATCTTTTTATCTGGAAAGATTTCATAGCTGGTTGTCATGCCCCTGTCAGAATCTGAATCTGAGGAGAAAGGCGAACAGCTGACAGGGAGTGGGAGTGTGGCTCTGTTGACTGTGGAGGAAATTGGGGAAGGGAAAAGTCCAGCTGGGTAGAGCAGGGAAGAGGTAGAACAAGGGAGAGGGAATTCAGAAGAAGACCCAGGCCCACTCCCTCTTCATCTTAAGGCACGAAGGAACAGAGAGAAGAGCAACATGGGTTGCATGGCTTACGGGGTAGGAAACGGTCCCGATTCCCTTCATTAGCCGCACCCAGGAAGAAAGTTTAAAAGACATGCAGGCTATGTGTGGCAGCTGATGGGAGCAAATGTGAGTTTACCTTCTGTTGACTTTGCTTATCTGTGTTCCTGGGATCTTTCCAACCATGTTGAGTTTTGCCTTCATGTCTGAAATTCTTGCTCCTGCCCTGTCAAACTAATTACCTCATTTTGCCTTGATTGGACTTATAGTTACAGTTTTTGTTGACCATGTTTTGGACTTGATTCTCTGCAGTCAAAGGCTGTTCCTGGGAGAGTTTTTCTCCAGCCAGAATATAACCAGGACATTGGGGGAAAAATTGGAGCTAATAAAGGGGCTCTTATTGATTAACTGACTCTGTTGCCTTTGTACCTCGCCCCAGGTCATCACACTGGTTTTTCAGTCTTTGCCATGGTTGTCATCCCTGCTGTTTCGGAGGTGTGCTAGATCACTATACCTCACCTGGAAGTCTGCAAAGTACTTATAGCCCTGTTGGATTAAAGTGATATATAAAGCTAATAAATAAATGAAGAAGTCAGTCCTGGAACTGTGTCCATAAAATAGCTTGTCCTGAGAAACTATAATAGCTCTGTTATAATGCTGTCTATGAAATTCATCCAAATATGAAATATTTTTGTACAGCAGCTATTGATTCCTACTGAATGCTAAATTATATTAATTCAACTCCTATCTCACAAACAACATTCAATATAAAATGCTTTTGAACATCAAATACTTGAATTAAATGCTCTGTGTACATTCAGAATATTGCTACAATACAGATCTGTGCACACTTTGGGAACGCATAGCTTTTCTAGGGTCTTTCTCCCACGGATGTGTATTTTGTGTTCATGTTATATATAGTGCAAATATTATTACTGTACTAGCTAT
The DNA here is from genome assembly GCA_023653725.1 of Bungarus multicinctus. Taxonomy (NCBI): domain Eukaryota; kingdom Metazoa; phylum Chordata; class Lepidosauria; order Squamata; family Elapidae; genus Bungarus; species Bungarus multicinctus. The sequence continues at coordinate 117,464,623 of CM042838.1, read as the reverse complement.
TTTGCATTTACTGAACAGCAGCTGCTTATAGAAAACTGTTCTTGCCCCAGTGCCTAATACATGGAAGAAGCTCCAATATAAATTCTATCTTGGTGTAACTATTTTTGATAATGCAGATGCTTTAGAGAAAAACATGATAAGGACATATAAATATGTGTGATAGGTTAGTGATCTTAGGATAATAGTCTGAGACAAAAGATACGAAGTGAAACATAAATAAATTAGGATCACATATATCAAAGGCACTAGAATATGTGGTGGTACATTGTATAAAAACTATGCACATTTTCACTTTGATCTGAAAAATGAACTATTCTCAAGTTCATATCATTTCAGATCATTTACAAAGGCTTCCTCTATCATCTCTTCCCAGATCCCATGCCATCTATCAAACATTCACTGCAAATCATTTGGGTTATCAGGTAACAATGCAATGTCATCTGCATTCAAAATACACACATATTCATGCTCTCAACCAACACACTTATCTATAATTAGGTTAAAGGACTAAACGCACATCAGATACCCTTGCATTACTTCTGGCTGTATTAAGCTATCCGGTACACATGCATTTATTCCCAAGCAAGACTTACTTTCAGTTTATAGCATTCTTTCCACACTTAGCAACCAACTTTCGTATTCACACAAAATATTCCATAATGCTGGCTGATTCACTTCATTATATGCTTTTTCTAAATCAGCAATGTACTGATTTAGTCAGTTGCAACCTCAGACAATGACAAATAATGTTACAGACCGATGCAAGTTCGTAAGTGTAGCATTTATTTGATTACATCATCATCCCTGTGGACTTCCATGCGTACAATAAATTTCCTCACATTTCATACATTTCCCATTGATCTGCTGAAGTTCAAATATTGGGTCTGCACATAAACCAAAACCCACCGAATGCTTCCATAAGTTTGCTCATGGTGACTCTTGAATAATTTCAGCTGGAATTCTGCAAACTTTCCCCCCCAGGAATAGTTAGCAAAGCAATTCTTCCAAAGCTGTGTATTCATTTTTCTTACCTTTCTCTATGTGTGAGGAACATTATCAACATTTTTCCAATTATTGTACCAATTCAGCTTTTATAGATAAGCTGAACAAACATTCCAAGCCACACCCATATTTTTATATTTTTCTGATTATACCATCTGCACCTGCAGCTTTTTTGGTTGCTTAACATCATTTCCTTTGCTTTTCATCATTTCATTCTTGCACACTAGCATTTATAGTAGTGATAAGTGGTGGGATTCAGCCAGTTCGTACCTGTTCAGGTGAACTGGTTGTTAAATTACTCTCCCCCCCCCCTGTATCAAAGTGAATCCTGGGTGCTGTGCTGCAATGGAGAAATGGGCAACGGAGTGGCTGGCATGAGGGAAGGAGAAGGCCGCTTTCCCTCTTTCTTCTCCCTGCTCCTCCTCCTTCCCTCGTGCTGGCTGCTCCATTGCCTGTTTCTCCATTGCAACACAGCACATGCCCAGGATCCACTTTGATAGCGGGGCGGGGATTTAATAACTGGTTTGCTCAGGATCAGGTTGGGCCATGCTTCCCACGACAGCCAACCTAACCCTGGATGAACCAGTTGTTATATTATTTGAATCCCACCTTGGGTAGTGATTTTCATTTTACTCTTTATCACTATCATTTCCATACAAATCTCCAAAATATTTCTTCCACCATCCCCAGGTTTTAGTTCTTTTCTATTATAATTTAATTATTTCTATTTTTATTAACTATTAACTCTAAAATATTATTTTTATTAACTATTAACTTTGCTGGGTGCTGCTTCTTTAGTCCTTTTCATCTCCTTCCAAAATAATTGCCCTGGATTTATTTATTTATGTATGTGCACCATATATACTTTTTTCTTTTCTTTTTGCATTTTTTATTAGGTAGATGACGATCTCAGTTGTTATGTATTTTTATATCTGTATGTGTTTTATTTTTATTATTGTTTTCTGCCCAGAGTTATTTTTGAGATGGGAAGCTAAATAAATAAATTACAACCTTACAATGTTTTTGCCAGAATTCGTGCTCTTTTTTGCTTTTCTCATTAAGGTACACTTTTCATTTCTTGAGTTAAGCATTCTTGAGTTTAATAGCTTCTTGGACACAGCTAGAAACCCATACTGCCCTCTTCCTGGATTTGGTTGGCCTTTCTTTCTTACCTTCTGCAGTATATTCTAGTGGAGCACAATTTTCATGGTGTTTTAATCTCCTGAAAAGAGAGTTGGAAGGAAGAGTAACCCTTTTTCCTACAATAATTATTCAGTAAAAACATTCCTTATTCAAAAAATGCAATTTTTCCAATAGTTGAATCACCACTGTAGTGCTTTAAGTACAAAGAGCAATTTGGAGAGGGAAAAAAAGAAGTGAGAAGATAAATGCAGGGGAAAGGGTTAATGTGATGACCTGGGGCTTGCCACAAAGGCAACACAGCCAGATAATAAGTAGGAATCTGTTTATTAGCTCCAAGCTTTGTCCCCAATGTCCTGGTTATCTTCTGGTCTGGAGAAAAACTCTCCCAGGAACAGCCTTTGGCTGCAGAGATTCAAGTCCAAAATGTTGTCAACATAAAACTTTAACTATAAGTCCAATCAAGGCAAGATGAGGTAATTAATTCAGCAGGGCAAGATAAGGAATTCCAGAAGGGAAATAGCACAGCAGTAAATCAACCCAATTGGGAGGATGCCAGGAATTCAGATAACAGCAGTCAACACAAAATAAACTCACATTTGTTGCCCGCAAATGCAGCTCTCACCTGCCTCTCCTTTAAACTTTCTTCCCAAGTGTGCCTGGTGAAGGGAATCAGGGCCCTTTCCTCCCCTTAAGCCACACAATCCACATTGCTCTCTTCTCTGTTCTTCCCTGTGTGCCCTAGGATGAAGAAGGGGTGGGCCTAGGTCTTCCTCTAAACTCCCTCTCCCTTGTTCTACCTCTTCCCTGCTCTGCCCAGCCTGACTTTGCTCTTCCCCAGTTTCCTCCACAGCCAATGGAGCCACACTCCTGGTCCCTGTCAGCTGTTCGTCTTCCTCCTTGGATTCAGAGTCTGACAGAGGCATGACAGTTAATCTCCCATAACCATTAAGAGCCATGGTGGTGCAGTGGTTAGAATGCAGTATTGCAGGCTAATGCTGCCCACTACCAGCAGTTCAATTCTCAGCAGCTAAAGGTTGACTCAACCTTCCATCCTTCTGAGATCAGTAAAACAAGGACCCCGATTGTTGGAAACAATTGCCTATTACTAATAAAATGTATTATTATTATAAGAAAATCCAACCAGGTATTCTACAGAGGATGGCAAAATGTCACCATCCAAAAGTTGCTTTGGTCTGTAGGAGTCAGTTTAACAAATTTGGGGTTCCTCACTACCCTGCTCCAATATATCAAATGCAATATAGCAGATAGTGTATCAGGAAGCAAATTGTTTAGTGCTTTGGCAGTGATATTTGGATATCCTTCTTTGCTTTTGTTTTTGCCATACAGTATATACTCAGCATATAGCAGCAGTTTCCAGTGCCGTACAAATTTGTAAAACACATGCAGTGATACATAGCAGCATGGAGGTATAACAAAAAGCTGGATATAGTCATTAATAATAATTCCCATTTGAACATGGTAAATGTTCTGTAGCAGAAGAGAGAAACTCTGGTACTTGAGTTAATTGGAAATATTATTCTAGCAGAAGTATAAATGATTTATTATTAGGTAGTAGAAACTGACCTTGCTATGATACAACCAAGTCATCATTTTTTAAAACAGACATAATTTTTTCAAAAAGCCCATCTGTTCATCCAACTACCATCCTTCTATTTTATTGCTTTATTACTGAGCTCACCAAAATACTATAAGAATTATTCTGACTCATTCTCACTACAACCCTCTGGCCATGGTCATACCTGAAGAGCTGTTTGCTATATGGGAAAGCATATTATATCAGAAAATCATTTGTAAGCAATGGTTTGATGTGGCATTATGCTAAAGAACAATAATGGAATATCTAGGCTCAACATATCACCCTTCTCAGAACCACAAATTCTATCCAGCCATATGGCTGTGAATTCTGGGAGGAGAATCCCAAGCATACTTGAGAGGGTCATCTTGGGGAAAGCTAAATTGTATTGTTTTCTCTTTTTGATCACTATCGATATTACTTAAAATTACAGATTGACAGTGGTATCTGTATGAGTGTCATCAAAATAGCACAGCTGACTATGAAATGGAAGTGCTGCTTTCTTTACTTGTGTGCAATGCACAGGAGGTACCTTAAAAAGGTGGACCATCTGATTTTGCCTGCCATTTTGATGTTATCAAATTTCAATGTAGGTTGTCCCCCCCAAATGTTGATGTTTATTTGATTGATTCTCCTTCCATGGATGATCTTACCTGTTGACAATATTGCTTTGCATTCTAACAATTGCAGAAAGTCGTTGTTTTCTCATGAATGAAGGCAAATATATATATGTCCTAGGATAATTTTACAGGATCCAATCTGAGGCGGTCAAATAGAATAGCCCAAAGCACATTGCAGAAAGTCGTTGTTTTCTCATGAATGAAGGCAAATATATATATGTCCTAGGATAATTTTACAGGATCCAATCTGAGGCGGTCAAATAGAATAGCCCAAAGCACACATTCTGGTAGAGAGAAGTTCCCCGAGGATGGGCTCCAGCACGACTCTGAAAGCTCGGTAATTGATCCAGACCATTGTTTTATCCTAATTCCACTGCAGCATTCTGACTACTAGGCAGAGGTGGTATTCAGCAGGTTCTGACCAGTTCTGGAGAAACGGTAATGGAAATTTTGAGTAGTTTGGAGAACTGACAAATCCCACCTCTGACTGGAGATTTTGCAGTATCCTTCCCCTGCCACGCCCACCAAGCCACGCCCACAGAACCGGTAGTAAAAAAAAATGAATCCCACCACTACTACTAGGTATGAATTTCCAGGAGTACCTAAAAGGGTTTCTTTTCCTAGGATTGCACCTGAGGAATTTTGCAAGCCACACTCAAAATCATTCTGGTAGTCTGTTGTGGTGTTTTTGTTCTCTGTCCAAAGCCCTGGAATGGATTATGCTTACAAAGGGAGAAAGTACGGATCAACTGCTTTCTAGCAACTCTCTATTCTCTGAATTTAAGGAACTGCCGGGGTTTTAAAATGAGTTTGATGATTCCCTCCCCTCACTCTTTTCCCTGCCTTGCAATATCCCATAGATTTTTTTTTTTGTTGAAAATGAAAAACCTGATTCATCTTTCTATCTTTGCTATGTATAAAGGATAAAAATCTATCACCATTCTTTCTAGTGGAGTCTGCTCTATTTTCCTGTCAAACACCCTTGCAAATAAGCTTGCAGATCTTTCAACACAATGCCTGAAGCCACTGCACATGATAAATCCTTTTCCAGCTTCAGCTTTCTGTAACCTTTCCCATTCCTCACAATGACACAGGCTTTCTGTCATTCATCTTTTATTACAATTCAATATTGTGCTTGAATATAATTAGTTTGTATGCTGGGTTCCACTTTCCCTCAGTCTTCTCTCCACCCCCTCACCCCCATTTTTTTTTTCAAAAGACAAACTAGTATCCCTGGGAAGATTTGATCTGGAAATTGACTTCAATGTTATACTCTCCTATATATACACACAACAGGCGCAGAAAGGAGGAGGAGAGGGCGCAGAAGAAACATTTTTAACATCATAAACCTCTAGGAAAAATATGTTTGTAATGGAATCTGGTTCTATGGTTCTGCACACATTACAGCTGTCACAGTGACTTACAGCCTTAGTTTAGTTGAAGGAAAATCTATAACCTTAGAAATGTAACAATGTCTGAGTCACAGTTCAGAGTAATAAATGTTTTTCACACAATACTGTAATCCATATTTCCAATAGAATCCCAATACAACAAAGGTACTATTCCTCACGCTATTTCCATTTTAGAGGGAGGTGTGTCTAGGACAGAGCCTGAATGAATCAAAGTACCTGCCATGATGGGTAGTCGGTGGTGGTAGGAAGAAATATAAAGAGAAATGCTAAGTGATAAAGTATACACATGTTCAGAAATATTTAGCCAAGACATGTTTCTGGTTATGATTTCTGCTTCTGAATTACATCTTAATCAAGGCGACATCATTCAGCGAAGTACTTACTAAATGTAGTTGCCTATAACGAGTCTAACACTTTCAAGTAGTTAGGCCATTTATAAAAAAAATATTTTACTTTTTATAAAAGCTTTGTAAAATCATTTCTTTGCATGTATATTCATGTGAATAGAATGAAACTTGTCTCCTGGAAAAGCATTTATCTGTCCTAAGATAACTTGGAACAAAAGAATAAGGTATTTATCTTGAACTGTGTCTGAAATTCATGACCTGTCTGTCCTCTGTATTAAAGGAATGAAAAGAACTTATTATCCTGCAATATGTGGCCCCGGACAGCTAGTAATGCGGCCCCACAAGATTGTAAAAATTCCTTTTCACTCAATGTGGCTCAGGCAATCCATGATGTAATGCCTGAGAATTCAGTTCGATGCAGATTCTCTCCTGATGTCTAGGTCAATGTTTTAAAAGTAATCCATAAAGATATTTCTATGAACTGATAGAAGATTTCTTAAAAGGTTAGCTTTCAAAGACTACCTCACCATCTTCATAGGATTTACAGCCATCTTATTGGTCAAAAATATAATTATTCTTCTGTCATGGTTATTTAAGTACTTAGTAGTACTTAAGAGTTAGCACATTACTTCATAATGCAGTATATTAAACCTGTAATATTTTAGTCTGAAAGAGGCATAAACATTCCAAATTTATGCAAAGCAGATCATTCAAAGACAAACAAAATCCCCAAACCAAGATAGAGTCTACAGCAAATGAATAATAAATTCAATAAATTAGTCATTTGGTTGAGTTGAGGGGGTGTGGACTGTAGAAATTGAATGAAATGAATGAATAAATAAATAAATTGGGAGAAGCCATATAAAACCCTTAAGGAACCAGGGGTAGGATGCTACTGGTTCAGCCCAGTTCTATAGAACCAGTAGCTCTGAAGAGCAGCAGACACCGAACCGGTTTGCTGCAACAAACTTTTGTTCATCTATTTAGCCTATCTGCCCACCCGGGATCTTGGCTGTCCTTTATATCCTGCTTTTTCAACCTCAGCTGCTTTGCGCGGCACAGCTGAGGTTGAAAAAGCAGGAAAGAAGAGGCTTTTCAAATGGTTGTCAGCTGTCCAGGTGGTACAGCTGAGGTTTTTTGGAAATGCTGCGTGTATGCGCAAAAGGCATTCTCACCAAACCGGTAGTAACACCGGTTGAATCCTATCCCTGCCCTGATATGGCCCTCAATGAAATCAAGTTTGATTTCTCTATCTTAGATTGTCCAATCCTCAGTGCCCAGAGCTAGGCAGAGTCCTTCAAGTGCAGTCTAGGCCAGTGGTCACCAACTGGTAGGCCACAGGAAAATTTTGGTGGTCTGCAGAGAAATGTCACCCCTAGAGCACCCCCCCCAAGCAATTAATCCAGGCTGTGTGGGAACACAAGGCTGCACCGCCCACATGGCCTGCGGGAACCCTCCCTGCCCACTCACTCCTTACCTGGCAAACTTACCTGCTAAGTTGCTATTTTTCCTTTTTTTTCCTGACCATCAGGTGTTCTGCTGTGCCGGGAGATTTAGATTAGCTAGAAAGCAAGAAATTGTTGGATTTCTTGCTTTCTAGCTAATCTTTGGATCTTCGGCTCTGCTTTTAAGCAGAGCCGAACCTTCCTTAGGACTGAAGCTTTTATTATTCAGTGCAGACTCAGGTAGCTGATGGCAGAAAGATAGATCTCTGAATGAATCTGTGATTCTGTGAGCAACTTAATCTGCCTGCCTGCTTTGCTTATTTTGGGTAAAAGTTGCTCTTTTTTAAAATAAAAAATTCAATATTTACATACATAGTGTGTTGTGAGTTAATTTTGTGAGTTTGCTTGCAAGCAAATTTTATGCAACAGACTCAGGTAGCCAATGGCAGAAAGATAAATCTCTGAGTGATCCTGTGATTTTGTAAGCAACTCAATCTGCCTTGCCTGATTTTGGGTAAAAGTTGCTCTTTTTAAAATAAAAAATTCAATATTTACATAAATATTTATAATATTTACATACAAGCCATGCCCAGACAGTCACGTGACCACCAAACCACACCCACAAATTAGGCCATGCCCACAGAACTGGTTGTTAAGAAATTTGAATCCCACCCCTGTAAGGAACTATGTCAGTGGAAAACCAACAAGGGAAGCAAATCTCATGATGATAGTGAAATTTTCTATAATATGAGTAGCAAGCTCAAATGAACTAGTCCAGAAATCCAGCTGTGGCTTCTCTTGTCACTTTTTCTGCCAACTTGTCCATATCTCCTGGTCTGCCACAGTAATTCTGAATGAGAGATCCAGTCAATCAGACCATCACCTGCTGCTACTTATACTGCAGAGATGCAACTCAGTCAAGTGGAAAGTGAGGTGATGAATATATAGAGGTCATGTGACTTTCTCCTAGTGCAATATGGTCCCTCTGATCTACAGTAATAGGTAAGTTTGTGCATATTCTGTCTGTCTGTCTATCAATCATCTATCTATAATATGTTATAAACCTAATGTGAGACATTGGATGTGGAATAGTATAATTGACTTTTGTTTCACAAGGGGGGAAGCAAAGGGAAGTTTTCTGGTTGACTGACATAATTCTGGAATATGCCACTTTGGGAATTCAGTCTTTCCTCAAGAAGATTTCCTGCAGATTTACAATCTGCATTTTAATAAAGTCAGGATGAAGACAGAATTATTTTGCCTGACATTTATACATTTTTAAAAAAAAACAACTAATCATTTGCAAGCTGCAAAAAAAAAAAGTCCAGGAACATTTTTATTACCCCATGTATTTATGTGAAATAGGCCTTAGATTTAAGCAAAGTGTTATTGCTCCAATACCCTTGAAACTAAGTTTTAACTCAGATTTAAGAGCTCTGGCTTAATTGGGTATAGATCCTTCCTTCTTTCCTTTCCCCCACCCTCCTAATGAAGGTTTGTCTGAATGAACTTCCAGGGATCATTTTATGTTTTATATTTGTTTAAAGTCAAAGATGGCATAGTCTAAATCTTGGCTTAACATCAGGAAAAAGTATTAATCTTTCTTCCAGTTAAGGCCCTTTCCCCACTAATGAGTTAATATTCTTCATATGGAATAATACTGTCATAGATTAAGCTATCCACAGTGATAGTCCTGTGTTATATTTGTTGTGAACTGTATTGCCTAGATTTCCAGATACGCCAGCTGTTACATGCGTGCTGATTGCTTTTTCCACTGCTTTCACTGTCATCCCATTTAATATATTACCTGAAAGTGGGGGGGGGGGGAGTCATTGTGATGCTGTAGCATGTGACTGTGATAGGTGTGATATTGTATTGTTCTGCAATTGCAGGGATCTGCTTTGGCTTTTGTAGGCTGTTTACTTTGTGCAATTCATGTGGCCATTCTCCAAGTTAAAAGAATGTGAAATGAAAAAACAAGTCAGAAAATAACTCCCAATCATAAATTTGTATTTAAAAATATTTATATTTTACCCACCAGGGCAAAATAATTTATATACCAGTTTGTAATAATGACAAAAGGAAATGTGGTGCGTGGAAAAGACCTAGACTAAATCTTACCAGCTGATACTTGGGATTGTGTGAAGAGTTCTATGTCTATACCAGTTGATCTGGAGATGTTTTTGATCTATTTGGAAGTTACAGTTGATTTGAGAAATACTTCATATGTATATAGCTGCCTAGAGTCACCTCCTAGGAGGAGATGGATAGTGAATGAGTGAGTGAGTGAGCGAGTAATCCTTGACTGCTCAGAGCAGGTCACAGGCATATTAGTCTTTCTTTTATCATTCCTGGCTTGTTCAAAAGGATGCTAATGTAGTTTGCTTTGTCTGATAGAGAGGAATGTTGTCCTGCCAATTCTTGCAATCTGAATTGCAAAGGTTTCTCCACAATTGATAATATGATTTGTCAAAATACTGTCCTTGTCTATAATGGTGATCAAGCCAATGGCAGCATGAAGCTGACTGATGCTATAGGCTGGTTCTGTCTAATTTAAATATGATGAAGCTGAAGCCAACTCTCTAGTCTATTCTGACAGAGTTTCCTGTTGTTCACTATGAACAAATCTATCAAATGGTCTATTTTTTTTCCTCCCAGAAGCACATAATAACCTGAATAGCATATGTTCAGGTTTCAGGACCCTTAATTTATCTTTGCTTTGCTAAATGTTTTGGCAAGCCTGTTTATATTTATTTTGTCAATCAAAAAAGAAAGAAAGAATTAAAGCAATCTGTAATTGTTTGAGCATCAACATGAGTGATATGATATCATATCGGAGCTCCTAAAATGAGACATTCATTGGTGACTAATTGTCTATGATCATATTTTCACACTACCCCAAAACCAATTCAGGTAAATTTAAAATCTCCTTTAAATTGAGCTTGATTTCTTGTGATTCCTGCGTAGATTTCTTTTGACAACAGTATGGAAATAATTTGCCTTTGCCATCTTTTAGGAAGTATTTTGAATTCTATGTTTAGTCTATAGCTCTATGATTTTTGATTATCTCTTATCCCAGCAGTATTCTGGTCTAACCCTGTTTAGTTTTTCAATATTAGCCAAACTTGACTAGTTGCATTTTTATCTGAGGATAATTCCATACAGATTCATGGCATTTACTAAATTGCTTTTTTTTTCAAGTTTTATTAGATTTTTATTTTTAAGTATACATCAATATCAATACATGAACAGTGTAGCCCCTGAGTATAATTCATTTTGATAAAAACATCAATAATGATAATCATAATAGTTGTTATATCAATCAAACTTATATAATCCTAGTATTAATACACATGGTTTTTAAAAGTAGTTATTCAATATTTCAATATTCTAATTTAATTCCAATAATGTTATAAGCATACATAGCAATACCATCTTTCAACCTCTGATCTTTTCCATCAAATTATTACTTGTATATAAAATTATATCTGCTAATATTCCCCTTGTTTTTTTTTATTTCTAGCTCTATTCTAACTTCTAGTCAGGTCACCCTTGGTTATCCTAATATTAATACACATGTTTATATAAGGCATAGCTCTTCATTATTTGATTGTTCAAAGCCACAATAGGCCATTCAAGCACCAGTCTTCCTATTATTTAAACATACCTTATAATACCTCTTTCAACTTCCAATCTTTCCATCTAGCTATTGCTTCATATAAAGGTGTATATTCTTATTTCTACCTCTATTCAAATTTCTAATCAGGCCATCCTTATATTAGAATAGATAGATAGATAGATAGATAGATAGATAGATAGATAGATAGATGTAGATGTAGATGTAGATGTAGATGTAGATGTAGATGTAGATGTAGATGTAGATGTAGATGTAGATAGATATAGACAGAGGTGGTATCCAGCAGGTTCTGACCAGTTCTGGAGAACTGGTAGCAGAAATTTTGAGTAGTTTGGAGAACTGGCAAATGCCACCTCTGGCTGGAGATTTTAAGTATCCTTCCCCTGCCATGCCCACCAAGCCATGCCCACAGAACTGGTATTAAAAAAATTTGAATCCCACTACTGGATATAAATTTCAAATATAAAATTCCTTTCTATCCATCATCTCTTGTTCATTTTAATATTTCAATTCTTATTCGGTTTTTTGGCTTGCCTCCCATACTCCTGTCTTGGATCTTTATCTCTATCAACATCTATATCTTCAGCATTCAGACTGAATATTTTTCCCATTTAGTTTATTTTATTGTCATTGCACCTCGTACAACAAAATCAAACACCATCTTCAGTGCACATCATGACCATGATCATGAAAATAAACACAAACACACAACCTTCACCCTTCACACAATGAATCGGAACCCCTGACACCACACCAACACTGCACTATACAGCAGAATTCAAAAGAGATACTGCCCTGGGATAGAAGGTGCTTTTCAGCCTATCTGTCCTTGTTTTTATTATTCTTTACCATATGCCAGATAGTAATAGTTCAAAAAAAGGGTTCCCAGGATGAGATGGACCTTTGAGAATGTTTTGAACTTTCTTAAGGCAGTGGAAGCTATAAAGCTCTTCCAAAGAGGGGAGAGGGCAACCAATGATCTTCTGGGCAATGACGTTAACCCTCTGGAGTGCTTTCCTATCTGCCACTGTGCAATTGGCAAACCATACAGAGGTGCAGTATATTAAAATACTGTCTATGGTGCAGCGGTAGAAGGTCACCAGCAGTTTTTCATTCAGTTGTTGTTTTCTGAGAAGTCTCAGGTAGTATAATCTCTGCTGGGCCCTTTTGACCAGGGCTGCAATGTGGGCACCCAAGGTCAGGTGCTCTTTTAGGATTTTCTATCCTCCTAAGCTGCCAGGTCTCCAGAGTATCCACCCAAACCCCATCTCCTTTTCAAAAGTATCTTCCAGGCTATCTGGTTCCATTTTTAAATCTCTTAAAGTGCTTTTCTCTTGGTTTATTTCATCAGTCATTGTTGTCTTTATCATCTTCTCCTTCCCATGTTCTTGTTTTATTTGCTGGTTTGTCCATTCTGTTTTTTCTTCCATTCTCTCTGCTATCTCCTCTCTTTCTTGGACTCTTTGATTTTAATTCATCATCAGTTGTAGCATATTTTCTATTTTCTCATATATGACTTGCATTAGATACTTTATCTATTTGTGATTCTTTTCCAGAGTACCGGTAATGCTTTGAAACATCAATGCCATTTCTCTTCAAATCTCACTCATTTCCCCCGATGGAGCATCTTGACTTAATTTAATAAGTCTCGCTCTTACTTCAGTCTAAAAACAATATATTCCAATCCAATGTTACTCCTCAGAAAGTTCAATAATCATAGTTCTTTACATCTCAGGATTATTAATCAATTCCATTTAAGTAGGCCAGGCAGCTTCTGCAAATCAGAAATCACTTTGCTTTACTTAAAAGTCTTCCTTATTCTCACAATAGAGTCTCCAGCAATCATGAAGTAACTAGTTATAGAACAGTATCATCATAGTTCTCCAGATGAATGTTGTTTATTTCTCTCATCAATTTTTTTTCTAAGCTTGTAGGGGTCTAGTATATTCCATTTATCAGTAGATGGTGCCCTCAGCTTGGGTTTCAGCATTGTTTCAAGTGTAAAAGATTTAATTAATCCAAATTTAGTTCAATTTATGGAAGCAAAGTCAGCTATTCATGTAGATTCAAGTAGATAGCCCAGCATTTTATAATGCCTTTCTAAAACAATACCTACCCAATTTAAAACTCCAATTTTCTATGTTTTAAAAGGTCTTTAGCTTTTCTTCCCTTAGTTCCTTTCTTTCGGGTCTAGGATTTTTCTCTCTATGGTTGTTTGCCACTTTGAAAAATAGTTCTAAGAGTCTCTTTTCCTGGATTTTCCTCTTTCTTTTTTCTTTAAAGTTAGGGTCTAAATAAAAAGGAATCTTCTCACGCAGGTCTAATCAATGTTCATCTGCACTGCTCCTGCACAATTCTTTGTTGCCTCGGCTGTCCCAGCTTCGTGGCAACCATGATGCAGTGGTGTATTAACCATTAAACAAACTAAGCACATGCTTAGGGCACGAGGCTTAAAGGGAGCATGACAAAGTTGAGGAAAAAAAAAACAATGAAGATTTGTAAAAAATCTTGCATGTACAATAGAGGGGGACACCAAGATTTGTCAGTGCTTAGGGCACCAGTGAGCCTTAATCCGCACTGCCATGATGGTTGTCTCTTCTCCTCGTTGAGGGAGAGGGAAGAAGTCCTGAGTCCAGTAGGAGAGTTGCTACTCTCCACGAACTTCAGGACACCCCTCTTTTCACCACCCCTACAGGGTGGCTTTAGCTCCTTTTGGAGCCCTCTGACAGGGAGAACTTGGCGTGGGAGAACAGAGATCCACTCTTCACGTCCAACAGCGCTGCAATGTCAGCTGGAAGTTCTAAATTGCAACTTTTTCTTAAGTACCTATAGCACAGCTGTTAGGAATCTGTAAACCAATTAGTTGGGTTGGCAATATATAAACCAACAATGTATGTTTGTAGCTTTAAGACAAGATGGATGAAGCGAGTTATCTTGACCCCCTCCAATCGGGCTTCAGGCCCGGGCACAGCACGGAGACGGCGTTGGTCGCGTTGGTTGATGATCTCTGGAGGGCTCGGGACAGAGGTTGTTCCTCTGTCCTGGTCCTGTTAGATCTCTCAGCGGCTTTTGATACTGTCGACCACAGTATCTTATTGCAGCGGTTGGAGGGGTTGGGGGTTGGAGGCACCGTATTACGGTGGTTCTCCTCCTTCCTCTCCGACCGCTCGCAATTTGTGTTAACGGGGGGGCAGAGATCGTCCCCAAGGCCCCTGCTTTGTGGGGTGCCTCAGGGGTCGGTGCTCTCGCCCCTGCTGTTTAACATTTATGTAAAGCCGCTGGGTGAGATCATTCGTGGCTTTGGGGTGGAGTTCCATCAGTACGCTGATGATACACAGCTGTACATCTCCACCCCGGGCCACCCCAACGAAGCCGTCGAAGTGATGGCCCGGTGCCTGGAGGCCGTGCGGGGTTGGATGGGTCGTAACAGGCTTCGTCTCAACCCGGCCAAAACCGAGTGGCTGTGGTTTCCTGCGCCCAGATACAGCCAGCTTACTCCTTCGCTGGCCGTGGGGGGAGAGGTTCTGACCCCCGTGGAAAGGGCGCGCAACTTGGGTGTCCTCCTGGATGTACGGCTGTCTTTGGAAGAACATATTGCAGCCGTCGCCAGGGGGGCTTTTTATCAGATTCGTCTGATTTACCAGTTGCGGCCCTTTCTGGATCTGGGCGCACTTCGCACAGTCACTTCCGCCCTCGTTATCTCCCGCTTGGATTATTGCAACGCTCTCCACATGGGGCTCCCCTTGAAGAGTCTCCGGAGGTTGCAGTTAGTCCAGAATGCAGCCGCGCGGGTGATCCTGGGCGCCCCTCGAGGCGCCCACGTAACACCACTTCTCCGCAGGCTGCACTGGCTTCCTGTGGCCTACCGGATTCGATTCAAGGTGGTACTGATGGTATTTAAAGCGCTCCATGGCTCGGGACCTGGGTACTTACGGGACCGCCTGCTGCCATCAACAACCTCCCGCCGCCCAGTACGCTCCCACAGGGTGGCCCTACTTGGGGTACCGCCGCCTGACTGTTGTCGGCTGGCGGCCCCGAGAGTTCGGGCTTTCTCTGTGGGAGCTCCCTCCCTATGGAATGATCTCCCCCCGGAGATACGGGCTATGACGGATATTCTGACCTTCCGGCGTGCAGTGAAAACCCTGCTTTTCGAACAGGCCGGCCTGGCCCAGTAACTATGTTTTCTAGTTTTAACATTAATTCTTAATTGGGGTTTTATTAGTTTTAATTTTTAATTTTTAACTTAAAATTGACAGCCGGATTAAATTATTTAATTTATTTTTAATAGTATTTATTCTGTATTTAGTGTATGTTTTTTAGTAGGCTGTACACCGCCCCGAGTCCCTTTTTGGGAGAGGGAGCGGTATAAAAGTATGATTAAATAAATAAATAAATAAAGATCACTGTATTGATTTGTGCTATATTCCGATTGGTTAATTATATTGCAAGTTGTCATAAGAGGGAGCTAGAGATAGCTTGCTCTCTCTCTGACGTTCTGTTGCTATCTCAGGTTATCTGTTGTATTTATGCTGTGCTTATACTTTGATATCTTTGTTTACTGTAAATGACAAAGGCAACCGGTAAGAAGACTTTGTAATTGGATATTCTTTGGACTGTTAAACGTATATGACCTAGACCATTTATTGGATTGTGCTATTTCTTAAAGTAAACTTTAACCTAATTTAGTGTATCTGTGTGTGGCTGAATAATTATTCATAACTACTCTCATAAACATTTCCATGTGCATATCCTTGTTACTCAAGGGTTATTCTGTACATATCATAACAACAACATTTTGGAAAAAGGCCATATATTAACCTATATCTCTAAGAACCTATCTCTTTACTATTTAGAAGTTTTAAATTTCTAAATAATTTCTAAATAATTTCATTAACTAGCAATTAATTCAGCATGGTAGACAACATTGGCTAAGTGCCAAGTGTTTTAAATTCTTTTGGATTTTTACTCCTGCAGGAGCCATGCACTAATCTGAGATGATTTCTTCCTAATTATGGATAATAAAGACTACGCTGCATATGACTGCCAGTTTTATAACCCAATCCAATGATGTTTAAGGAGCTTAACCCCCTGCCCCCAGACTCTGATTTTGATCATATTACTAGTAAGATGGGCTAATTTTTCTCTCCTACTGCTTCCTTTAGTGTCTGACATTTTCTCTTGCTTCCTTGCTACAAATAATTGTTTATAAAGTATTCTGATTTTTTTAAATAATGATGCAATTTGTAACAAGCAAGTATAAAAACCTCTTTTTGCAAATGGAAAAGAAAGATAGTCACAGATATCAAAGATAGCATGGATAAAGAAAGAGATCATAAAAGGGAACACTGAAGAAAGAAAAGGATGGAAATAAGATGTTGACAGTGCAATGTTCGGGGAAGGTTATAAAGGTGTAATATAAATAGTTATTAAAGTAACACCATAACAGATGTAAATCTCAAACCAGAATTATCAAAAGTTTTGAGTAGATAAATATATGTGCATGTGTGTGTTTGGGTATATGTGTAACTATCCTAAATACATCAGGGAGAAAGTCTGCCTCATTTCCAGCAGCAGTTAATTTCACAAAAAAAGTTAATTCTTTATGGTAGAGATAACAATGGTAGGGTTTGCAAAGATGTCTGCTGGAAAATTGAGGGGTGGGATAAAAGTATATATTAGGTTTTGTATGCTAAAGTGAAAATCTTGTATTGGGCTTAGAAAGTAAATAGCAACATATTCCCTTCAATTCCTGCTTTGCTGACTCCTCATGGCAGGGCGTACTTGTAGTGTGTCCTCCTGGGAGGGATGAGCAAAGAACTCTAGTAGTGTATGCCAAGACTACCAGTAGGAATATCCAAGGTTTGAAGGACATTCCCATTGCCTAATTTACGCAAGCAAGCACCTATATTGGGCATAAGGTGAATGATCGCTTTAAGGATGATGGGAAAGGCCTCATTTCATATAGGATAGGAGGCAGCAAGGGTAATTCACTCCTGTATTTTACAAAGAAAACCACATGGAAATACAATATAAGCATAACGATAATATAGTGGCAGATGATGGACCATTTGGGTCAGAAGGCACTCAAAATGCTACTGGAATAGAGTGGAGTATTTTTTGGAGTATTAATGGATTTATAATATGGTTATATTAAAGTCTTTGAAACAACTGGCTGTTGTTGCAAGCAGTTAAAGAAAACCCAAAGCTGTGAAGACAGAATTACAGTGGGAACAGTGGAATATATTGTACAAAACATGAATATGGGAAAGCTCAACAAAGTGATAGATGGAATAATCAACACATCAACACCTAGGCAACAGCAAATTAAAATGTTTTGGAACTGGACTGTTTCAGTGAGAAGGTCATACTGTTTACAACTCAGGATATGAAAAACAAAGAAGGGATAGTGTTACTTTCAAAGTCAGCAAGGATCTAGCATAGGCAGGACTTGGGTACAAGGCAATCAATTAGAAAATAATATCAATAAGTCTTTGCAGGCATCAATACATCATCAATAACATCAATAAATATGTTGTGCTGATGATATTTCTCTGAGAACTGAAAGAGCAAATAATCTGGAAGCTCTAGTAATGAAAATCAAGGAAAAGTGAAAAAAATAGACTAAAATTAAATATAGAGAAGGAAATTAATGATTACATTCTAAGACAACCAGCCTTAGAACTGACGAGATACTGAAATAGTAAATAATGTGTGCTTTTAGGCTTGACAGTAAAGGAAGCAGAAGTCAAGAAATACTCTACAGATTACCAGTTGGTTAGAGAAGCAATGAAAGCCTTGGAAAAGATATTCAGATGCCCTGACATGACTGAACCTACAAAAACCTGCAGGCAGTGGTTACCTCATGGTAATATATAGAAGTGAAATTTGGACTTTGAAGTAGCAGGATTGTAATTGTGTTTGTGCTGTTGAACTTTCATGTTAAGAAAAAGACTTCTCAGTGTATCACGGATAGTCAAGAAAATCAAATAGATCAATCCACTGTTCTCACTCAAGGTAGAAATGGTCAGGATCAAAGTCTCACACGTTGGGCACATTATATGAAGACCCAGAATGACTAACATTAAAGTTGATGGACTTAATTATATCTATAGTGGGTGAATTTTTGGAAGACTTAAAGGCCTGGTTGGGGACAGGTCATTCTGGAGAAAGTCAATCTACATGGTCACTAAGAGCTGACATGTCTTGGTGGCACACAAATCAAGTCAGTTGTTTCAAGACAGAGTAGATATGCATCTCTGAAAGGAGCTACTTATTACCCCAGGAAGTGTACCTTCCAATGATCAACCTTGAAGTTAGCACTTCATGTATCATCATTGCTAGGCGTTTCTCTTCAAGGTAAAGGTGCAGCTGACTCAGCAGTCAAAGTTCTCTTTGTCACAGATGCTATGTGATTGTTTATTAGGAGTGTTTGTACCTTTTCTGACTAACTCATTTTATTAAAAGGCACATAATTTAAGGAGGTGCAGCTCCCTCTGCATCTGAGGAAATCAACTGTAGCTTATTAAAGTGTAGCTTTTTATTAAGAAAAAAATACTTGGCTGCCCAAGTCACTCTTAACTACTCTGGGTAGTTAAAAATAGTTAGTCAGAAAAGGTACTAACTTTCTACCTTTCCTACTGTAGACCAACACAACTTACTATTTGATCCCAGAGAGCATAAGACAGGTACAGTGGTACCTCTACTTACGAAAGGCTCTGGTTACGAAAGTTTCAGGTTACAAAGCGTGTTGTCGAGAAAATATCGTCTCTAGTTACGAAATATGTTTCAAGATACGAAAGGCCAAAAATTTCAAAATTCGCGCTAATTTGCGCAGTTTGATCTTGGTTTGAAAATGGCGCGTCCGAGCTGCTCTGCCATTGGTTATCTCCCAGCATCTTCCTGGCATCCCATTGGCTAGGAGGGATCTTTGTGTATGGGATGAGAGTAACGCACCGCGCCACATTCTCAGTCTCTACTTACGGAATTTTCGCGTTACGAAATGGCTTCCGGAACGAATTAATTTCATAAGTAGAGGTACCACTGTATTTCTGCTCGCTTATCTAAAACAGGTCATATTCCGAGATCTTGTTAAACAAAAGCCAATAGTCATTTGAGAAGGAACTAAGCCCTGTAATATCACCCTAAATCCATGCAATAGTGGTGATGTATTATAAAATTCTTATATTTCACCAACCAAATATTCTAGATTTAAAAAATGTTAGGAAACATGAATTAAGAGCCCTGGTGGCGCAGTGGTCAGAATGCAGCATTGCAGGCTAACTTTGTCCACAGCCTGGAGTTCGATCCTGATAGGCTCAAGGTTGACTCAACCTTCCAAGGTTGGTAAAATGAGGACCCAGATTGTTGGGTCCTCTGTAAACTGCTTAAAGAGTGCTGTAAAGCCCTATGGGGCAGTATATAAGTTCTATTGTTATTGCTAATTCCTGGACCACTTTTAGCACCACAAGTAAAAAAATAACCAACCCTCCATCAGGCAGAGTATGGGAGAATCAGTTACTTCCTTCATTTATAGTCCCTTTTCTCATAACTATTTCCAGATGCTTGAAACATGACTACCATGATCTCTATGATTTAAAGCTATTGTACTTGTACTAATGCATGGCAGTTAAAAATTCAGCTTCACCTTCATAAACTTTATTCACAAGTTAGCTGGCATTCCTATTATTGATTATCTGTTTGATTCAGATTATGAGGTACAAATTGGAAAAATAATTGTCCCTCTCCTTCATAATTTCACTGAAAAATTAAAGAGCTGTTGATACTGCTGGTTATGAGCACAACTGAACGGCACCCTTCCAGTAAATAAATGCACACCAAAATGTAAAGAAGTGGGGAAAAGAATCTGGAATATGTCTCGTGTTTATAATATCTTGGCTTCTTAGATTTTAAAAGAGGATCTTAAGTAGATTTTACCATCCGCATTTTTGTGGGCCTACTCAAAAATAAGAGATTAAGTTTAAAGGATTACTTCTGTATATCTGTCTTCAACTTCATGATGTACTGTTGTGTCTTTGATGATATACTGACAGGCTGCCAGACAGGTTCTTGCCTATGCAAGGGAATAAAACAATTTATTCTAGGCCCTTGCAAATGATAAAAATGCCTCTCCCATGGCAAATAGATTTTTACTCATTATCATTATCATTTATGGCAATAGAGGCTTCGAAGTGAAGCTTCTGTTTTAATCCAGGTTAATCCAATCCTGCCCTCCTGCCTTCCTGCCCTTCCACAAGAGCTTAAAAACCTGGCTCTGTCAGTTGGCCAGGGTCTCCAATGAGGGAGCCTCATGCTGGATGTAACTGATAGGTTAGTTACTGATCTCACCTTCCTCCCCCTGCTTATCCTATTCCCTCCCACCCCATCTGTTAGTTATAGCTGTTAATTTGTATTTTTATAGTGTTTTATTCTTATTGTATTCATGTTGTTGCATTGTTTGTTTTTAACATTGTAAGATGCCCAAAGTTGTGAGATGGGTGGCAAACAGCTTTAATAATAAATATATCCAGCCATTTGTTAATATGAAATTTCCCCCCATTAAATAAACACTGGTACCTTCTCTTCCTGCCTTTTGCCCTCTACTGTCAATTTTCACCCTTGTCCTCTTCCTTCTCAGTTGCTACTCTGCCTGGAATTTTTCCTCTCTTACTCTTTGTAAAGAAGACTGGAATTTCCCAAAATTTGCAGTTAGTCATGTCTCATAGCAGTCATTTTATCTCAAAGGCCTCCAGAAATTGTGAATTCCATGTTTAGATCCATGTCCAATAAAGTTTCTTTTTTTTTACTTGAACATTTTCTTGGAAAAAATATTTTTATGCCAAAATGTTAGCTTTTTAGGCTATATGAATACATATCTCTATCTCTAGCACTAACCTGCTTGTGTTTGTGGATCATTGTTAATTTGTGGCAATTCATTGGAGAAGTCTCTGCAGTTTTCTTGGCAAGATTTAAGAACTGACTTGCCATTTCCTCCTTCCTAGGACTGAGAGAGATTGGCTCAAGGTCATCTAGCTTCCTTGGTGCCTAAGACAGTACTAGGACTGTCAATCCCCTGTTTCTAGCTGGTGCTTTAATCACTGCAAACTGGCTTTCTTAGGAAACAAGCAAATATATGCACACTTGGCTATATACTAGTGGTAAGTCAGCTAATTTGGATTTCAACCTTATCCTTTTAAAGTTATACCATCAGTTCAAAATAGCATGATTGACAGACAAGAATTATGTGAGCAATGATGTGTACAATGATGTGTGCAATGACATCTAAAGGACTATAGGTTCCAACTCTGAGCTTTAAGATACACACAGTATGTTCTAAAATTGCCTCAGTATTGATACAGAGATAGATAAAACGAACAGTCGCACAAACTTCATGGTAAAAATTGACATCCCTTCACACAATAATCTCCCCTTTTACATTTTATGAAAAGCACTTATGAGACTTTAGAGGGTCATGATGTGCTGCTGTGCAAAAGAACAAATCTCTAAATCCTCCTAGTAGGATATTCACAGTTGATCTATTATAGCCAGTCCCAGCAGTAGTAATTTAGGGTTTTAATTTCCTCACTTGTCCCACAGGCTTGCTCTATTCAGCTAAATGGTTCTTAACAAAACTTGGCAATGCAAAGAATTTTTTTTAATGGTTTGTCCCATAGGTGTTTATTGGCAAGAGGTAGGGAAGGGAAAGAAAAAGAAACAGAATGAGCCAATGGCATGTTATGCAGTTTTCAGAAATCAATTAACTTCATTCAGAAATGATAGTAAATGTCTAGCTGAAATATTTTTTCCAGTATATGAATGTAAACCAGAATTTGGCCATTTTATACATATACATATGCAGCAGCATGCCCTCTCTATCTTATGCAAAGGATTCACACTTAAGACCCACTACATTCTGGATCTCAAACAAAACATGTCTCTTTCAAAGCATATTTGGAAGCTTAGGTGAAAAGTCTGCTTTTCAACTAAATGCAATCTTAGGAAGTTTTAGCTAAGTTAATTTAGCCATCCATATGATTTTCATGGTAAAAATGCAAGAGGTCTTTACTATTATCTTCTCCCTGGCAGTAGGAATTGAAGTCTTTGCCATTGTCACCAAAGTGATTATTCCTCTCTTCGTATACAGTTACTTGCCCTATACATATGGCTGGTAGCTTCAGCTGGGTAGTTGGGATGACCTTCAAGTCTTGGATTATTACCCTGTTGAGAAAATACGCTTTTGGTATATACTTGGTCATATTTTGGTATATATTCTAGACTAAAGCTAATGTGTGTCTTATGGTTCAGAGTGTCTTACAGAACAAAAAAATATGGTACTAAAGATCTGCTGCCAATGAATATTGATAAAATCCATTGTTAGGTCCATGGAATAATAATAGATGGTTATCTAATCTCTGTTTACAAATATCAAATGAAAAAAAGTTCACCTAGTCTGAATAATTGTTTCCTTGTTGAATTTCTGCTCAAATGCTTTTTTCTTAATTTTACACTGGAATTTCTATTTCTATAGAAATTATAGAAATCCAGAATCTCTGGGAGGATAAAAAAGTGGTCTTTTTTCTTATGTCACTAGGTAATCGAAGACTGCTTATTATTTGCCCTCATTTTTTTCTTCTCAAGGTTACATATTCTCAGTTTCTTCAGTCTCTCATGGTAGGATAGTTTTTAAACACCTGATGATTAGAAGTGGTATTCAGCAGGTTCTGACCAGTTCTGGAGAACCGTAGAGAAAATTTTGAGTAGTTCGGAGACCCAACAAATACCACTTCTGACTGGAGATTTTACAGTATCCTTCCCCTGCCGTGCCCACCAAGCCACACCCACAAAACCATTAGTAAAAAAAATTGAATCCACTATTGCTGATGATCCTTCTCATTCTTCTTCTCTGAACCTATTCTGGGCCTCATCCTCAAGTCTAGCTAACTGTAGCACAAGAAAATTCTACTAATGGTTACTAAAAAATTTGCCCACATGATATTGCCATTGTCTTCCTGGCCTACCACATTTCAAAGTTATCTTTAGCTATTCCAGTTTTAAAGTAGTGTTTTTGCTATTCTCCTGTGATGCTTATTAGCAAAGTTCATGGGGATATTGTATAAGATTCGGAACTGCCTTGCTTTTATTGGACACTTCAGGCTGTTGTAGTGCATTGTCCTCCCACTTCCACCACCACCCGGGATGTTGATCAGGTATTATGAAGAAAAAGAGGCATACTTTAATCACATGACTGCAATTTCCATCTTGATCTTTTTGATCTCCCCATTACAAATGCTCCTGGGCAATTCTGAGAGGTTTTATATTTAGATTTAACATTTATTCACAGAATGCTGGTCCTGAACTGAGCAGACAAATAATTGAAACTCTGGCAAAAAAGTGAGGTTCTGTCACCAATAACTGATAAAAATTTTCTGACATGGAGTTTTGCTTTCATGTAGATTTTTTAAAAATTGTGGTGATAGGTGCTGCAATTTTGCCTTCTGTTACTATGTTTCAATTATGAGAATTATCCCACTAACTCTCCTTTATTTTTCTTAGATCATATTTGTCTTCCTGCAGTAAGTTCAAGTTCATATAGTTCGTTTTCCCTATTTGGAACATTACCATAAACAACAAGACCATGAAAACACTCTTTCTGAGTTTTCATTGTGTAATTCCATTATAACAATCCATCCATTTCCATCTATAGTACATAAAATTTTGAGATTTTTGTTTCAGAATTTCCACCCTCTTAACTCTTATACTCTTAACTCTTATCTGTAACCCTTCTTAACCAAGCTCACTATGCCTTGGTGCAACTAATTTTTATACCTCTTGTGAAGTGCAGATGTCTCATGCCAGCAATCCATCATTCCGAAATTCATATTATAATCCCAGAAATTAACTTTGAATCATTGTCAATACAATTTCTAAAGCTAATTAATTGCCTATAGTATTTTTCTCTCTCTTTCCAGCCCCTTGCCATTCATTGGAAGGATGGATGAGAACAGCTTCTAAGTTCCTGATTCTAGTATTTCCACCTTACATACTCAAAGTTTTGGCAATATCACATGGAGAATCAGAGAAGAATAGCATTCAGTAGCTTTGATAAGTCTTCGGAGTTCTTTATTCACATCCCTATTCTTTGCACCTGACAGGAAGCAAATTTTATAATATGATGAGTCCATTTCACATCCATTAGTTTTTGATCATTGTAGCAGGAATTTGCCAACTGTAATGACTCTTCTTTTTGTCTTCTGGCAGGGCACAGCTGCATCCCCTCTGTTTCCAGAAAGTTATCATTCTGTCTCCTGTTCAGCAAGGTCTCTTTTTCTTCTCTGAAAGCTCAGAGTCTGTTTCCTTTGAAAGGACCTGATAGCTATTTTTGAATTTTAACAGTGCAGAATATCTTCTAGGTTTTTTATTTCTGGCTGCTGTCGTCCTCTGTGTTGGTTCCTTACTTTATTTTCCTTTCTCTTTCTTCCAGAGAATTGCTTCCTCTGTCATCTTGAGTTGTAACTCCTCCTTTGTTTGGTCTAATAATGTACAGCATATCCTCTTTTCCAACCTGAAATGTGGCTACTCTGTGTTCTACTCCTCTGACATTTTCTTCAATGGCCACCAGAAACTTGAATACATTATATACAAGGTTGTTTTCAGAGAAGAACAAAAACATGCCACAAATACTGCAGAATAAGTTCAGATTCAAGTTTGTTTGTCTTTATTTCTATTTCTTTTTAAGGCAACATTAGTAAAAAGCTTTTATTCTTGCTCCAAACTATTTGGTTTGTAACTTCTAAACATAAAAAAAATTAGATGATGACTGAGACTGTAATTATTAAATAGCTCGGTATCATTAAACCTACCTGTGCAATCCAGTGCTTTGTCATGCAGTCCCTTGATCTCTTGGTTTTGTTACAGCTTTCAGTAGGGAAATATGGTGGTTATGACTGTGAAGCTCACTGCACTACCTAAGCAATTTATTAATGACTGCATATTTATGAAGTATCTATGTTTAGTGTTAATCCAGGCTGCAAGTTTTCATTTCTCTTGCTTCCTGTATATAACTTTTCCTATCCCATTACAAATTTTGGTGCTGAAGTGGCTTCTGTTATTTTTGATCAACAACACAGAGTCAGCATTGAGGTATAAAATTCACCACTGTGTTACATACTGTTTTTTCTTTAAATGATGGTTATTATTTCTATGAGTTGTTTGTGCATACCTATCTATGCATTATAACATACTCTGTTATGATGATGCAGGTTTTTCTCCATTTGTTATTTTGAGGCACTGATTTATTTATTTATTTTATTTATTTTTTAGATTTTTATACTGCCCCTCTCCCAAAAGCGGGACTCGGGGCGGTATACAGACAGATAAAACAGAATAAGCTATAGGAATTATAAAGTTAAAAACAATTTAAAATAATTAAATTTGTGGCTGAAAGATAAAAATTGTATCAAAAACATATAAAACAGATAAAAATTAAAAAAACAATTTAAAACCCCCACAATTGTTACTGGGCCAGGCCGGCCTGTTGGAAAAAGTGGGTCTTTACTGCGCGCTGGAAGGTCTGAATGTCGGTGATGGCCCGTATCTCTGGGGGTAAGTTGTTCCAAAGGGAAGGAGCCCCCACTGAGAAAGCCCGCACCCTTGGGGCCACCAGCCGGCATCGTCCAGCCGACGGAACCCCGAGGAGGCCGACCCTGTGGGAGCGCACTGGTCGGTGGGAGGCCGTTGATGGCAGCAGGCGGTCCCGTAAGTACCCAGGTCCCAAGCCATGGAGCACTTTGAAGATGATCACTACCACCTTGAACTGCACCCGGAAAGCCACAGGAAGCCAATGCAGCTCGCGCAGGAGCGGTGTAACATGGGAGCTCCGAGAAGCTCCCAAGATCACCCGCGCGGCCGCATTCTGGACCAACTGCAGCCTCCGGATGCTCTTCAAGGGGAGCCCCATGTAGAGAGCATTGCAGTAATCCAGGCGGGAGAAACAATCGTTCAAATGGGAGGGGTGAAAATATGGCCACTACAAAACACCCCAGCATGGTAGACTGAGTCCTCAATCCTTCTCTCCCAGAACCATTTAACTCCTTCCATTCTGGCTCTGCCTTTTATCCTGGAATAGCAGTTTGGTAGTGCCTGCTACCATCACCTAGTTTCTAACAGGTGTCATAACTGGTGTGCTCTCTCCCAATTTTAGATGTATGAGAGACACTGCCTTGTAGAAAAACAAAACTTCTCTGTTTGGAAAAGGAAGGATTAAGGTATCTCCTGAGTGTCCAGCTATGTTCTGAATGCAGGCTGTCCACTCACAGCACAACACAATTGCATTTTGCACCTTTGCTTTGAGCTTTTTTGTGTCTGCATGACTGCCTGCTTCCCCCATTTTAAGAGGCAGAAAAGATGGCAGCTCCTTTAAGAGGCTCTTAGCATGTGCTTCTTTGGCTCTATGAAACTCTAAGATGCAAAAAAAAACCTCTAAGATGCTGAAGTATGGATATGCCCTCTGCATAATCACATTCCTGGCTCTAAACTGAGTTATAATATAGATGATTTTAAAAAGTTATTTGGTGCCTACACTCCACCAGAACGTCAGAATCTAACTTCAGTAGCAGTTCTTGATACAAAGTCCTGCAAAAATGTATTTTTTTGACAAATGGGGATGTGATTACCTTTTTTCAGCCATTATTTTTATGACTATATTCAGTGACAAGAAGAAGCTTGTTTCCAAGACAACAAGATTCAAACGTCAACAACTGACACCTTGAAGAGAGGCAACTTATCCTGCAATTCTTTGAAGAAACTCACAATTTGATGGGTGAAATGCCAAAAATAATTAGTATTTTTGTAAGCCCCATAAGTGTATCAGCTATAAATATTTTCTCACCAGAAAGCATGAAAATCAAATCATAGCTTGAGTATGATCTACTCTGCTAAGTATTCTCTCTCTCTCATTCTCTTTTTGTTTCTCTTTTTCCCGTTCATAGACAGACATACACAAACCACAAACAAAAGCACTGAAAGAGGAGGAAAAATAGAACCATCTCAACTGAGAGAATACTAAAAGAAAAAAAAAAAAGTTAAGCAGCAGCTTTGTTACTTGATGGAGCCTTCTAGTAAAATAATAAGTGGGCAGGGCAATCAAATTTAAAGCAGTATTCCCTAAAGCAAGGTCAGCACTGCTAGAAATGTTCATTTTGTTTTTATTTGCTTTTCCTGTGAGGTATCCTCCCTGGCTATAATTTCCAATTCTTTATGTTGAGATCAAGAGATTTGTGCTGTGCAGCATAAGAATCAATTCAGCCATTCTGGCAGCATGCCAATCTTTATTACATTATTTGTTACTCTTGTGTTATTGCAGAATAAAATAACTGCTCTATAGGACAAATTAGTTACTTTTTTATTCCCCCCACCCTTGACCTTGAGTTCCAAGCACCCACTGCTTTCTCCTCTGCACCTGTATGCAGATAATTATTTTCTGTGTTAGAAAAAAAGAGAGACATAACTACAGAATCTGTGCCAAAAGAAATTATTGATTATATGGTGGAGAACTAACCAGCGGGCTAATTCCATTCTGCAGCAGTAATAGTTAAAGCAAACTGGGACCTTGAAATTGCTAGGATGAAGAGGCCAAGCAGTTTGTACACAAGTGGGATTAATAATAATAATGATGATGATGATGATGATAATAATAATAATAATAAATATTTATTTATATACCGCTCCTCTCCCGAAGGACTCGGAGCGGTGCACAGCCATACAATTAAAACAATAAATATGTGAAAAGTTAAAGCTAAATTAAACTAAAGGTCCTGGCTAAAAACAATTAAAACCCCTCCCTAAAACCCTAAAATTTAATATAAAAATTAAAACACCCAAATCTAAAATCAGCCCAAGCCAGCCTGGTCAAAAAGCCAGGTTTTCAAGGCACGCCTGAAGGTCCCCAGGTCTATGGCTATACGTAACTCCGGAGGCAACCCATTCCAGAGGGCATATGCCCCCACAGAGAAGGCCCTATTCCTCGGGGTCACCAGCCGGCACATAGATGCCGACGGGACCCACAGGAGACCCTCCCTGTGGGAGTGCACCGGACGGTGAGAGGAAAATGGCAGAACGCGGTCTTGTAAATATCCTGGTCCGATGCCATGGAGCGCTTTAAAAGTTAACACTAAAATCTTAAAGCGCACCCAAGAGGCCACTGGCAACCAATGCAGCTCGCGCAGGAGGGGCATCACATGAGAGAACCTTGACGCCCCCATAACCACCCGCGTGGCTGCATTCTGTACCAGTTGAAGCCTCCGGATGCTCCCATTTGGGAGCCCCATGTAGAGGGCATTACAGTTGTCCAGTCAGGAGCTGACCAGGGCATGAGTGACCGTGCGTAAGGCATCCCAATCCAGAAAGGGCCGCATCTGACGGATCAGGTGAACCTGATGAAACGCCCCCCTGGAGACGGCCGTAATGTGGTCTTCCAAAGACAGCCGTACATCCAGGAGGACACCCAGATTGCGAGCCCTCTCTGAAGGGGGCAAAATCTCACCCCCAATAGCCAGCGATGGAACTACCTGGCTATATTGGGGCGCCGGAAACCACAGCCACTCAGTCTTGGAAGGGTTGAGTCAGAGCCTGTTCCCGCCCATCCAGTTCCGCACGGCCTCCAGACAACGGGACATGACCTCCATGGCATCGTTGGGGTGGCTTGGGGTGGAAATGTACAGCTGAGTATCATCAGCATACAGATGACATCTCACCCCAAAGCCACAGATGATCTCCCCCAGCGGCTTCACATAAATGTTGAACAGGAGAGGAGAGAGGACCAACCCCTGAGGCACCCCACAATCGAGGGGCCTAGAGGTGGATCTCTCCCCCCCCACCAACACAAATTGCAGATGGTCGGAGAGGAAGGAGGCGAATCACCGCAACATGGTGCCCTCAACCCCAACCGCTGCAATAGGATACTATGGTCGATAGTATCAAAAGCCGCTGATAGGTCTAATAGGACCAGGACAGAGGAATAACCCATGTCACGGGTCCTCCAGAGATCATCAACCAACGCGACCAATGCCGTTTCAGTACTATGTCCGGGCCTGAAGCCCGATTGGAAGGGATCCAGGTACGTATCTTCATCCAGGTACTGGGGAAGCTGACTTGCCACCACACTCTCAACAACCTTTGCCACGAAGGGAAGGTTGGAGACAGGACGATAATTGTTCAAGAGAGTTGGGTCCAGGGAGGGCCTCTTAAGGAGGGGTCGCAAGGGTGGTTTTCAAGGCAGTGGGCAGCGAGCCCTCCATCAAAGAGGCGTTAACAATTCCCTGAAGCCAACTCCGCGTCACCTCTCTGGTGGTAGAGACCAGCCAGGAGGAGCAAGGGTTCAATAAACATGTGGTGGCATTCAGCCGCCCCAGCAACCTGTCTATACCCTCGGCGGCAAATAACCTTGCAAGATTGGAACTTTACAGGTGGTTAAGCAGGGCTTCTTCTGTACAATTGCCCTTTTGCATTTTTTATAGCATCACATTTCCGCACCTGTAAAAGAAGAATTAAAGCTAAGTTTCCATAGAGTCAATATCCATCCATCCATTCATCCATTCACTCACTCGTTCCATCGTAACCTCAAAAGACCTCCGGCAGTTAATAATAATAATAACATCCAACCAATGTCAAAATGAAAACATCTACAGTAAAACAATAGTCATATGGAGTTCGTTTTATGGCGGAATAAGAAGTAATATTGTCATCCAAATTATTTCCAAAATATTCTATGGAAAAATTATTTTAACCAACTTTCCAAAGCTAAAGTTTTAACCAACAGGTAAGTTTTAACCAACTCCCCAAAGCATAATTTGAGGAGAAAGTTTGGCAATGAGAATCAGAATTTCCAGGCCTTAACTTCCTTTGCCACATAAAAGTGCGGAACCACCAACTTCAGTTGTGGGATGCAGCTCTAATTGGAGCAAAAGGACTCCGTGCTTAGTAACTTGGAAACTTAGGAACTAGCCCTGAAGTAGCAGGTCCACTACTTTGGTTTCCTTCTGAATTCAGAGTTACTGCTGGATAGGGAGACAGAGGCCATGACTGGGTCCTTTCCCAGCTTCAGTTGGTGCACCAGTTGGAGTCTATTTGGAGCAAAAAGACCTCATGACTTGGTGCTTGGGAACTTGAAGATCTCTTTCTCCAACTGGGTACAATGTCTCCCCTTGAATAAGTTATTCAAGGTTATTCAAGGAGATGCATTGAACCCAGCTGGAGAAAGAGGTCCTCAAGTTTCCAAGCAACAAGTCATAAGGTCTTTTTGCTCCAAGTAGAGCTACAACTAGTGCACCAGCTGAAGTTGGGAAAGGACCCAGCCATGGCCTCTGTCTCCTTATCCAGCAGTAACTCTGAATTTAGGAGGAAACCAAAGAAGCGGACCTGCTACTTCAGGGCTACTGACACTCTGCTGAGAATCAACATTGGAATCAACAGACAACCTCCATGCATAAATCATAAACCCATCTTGCTAGGGCTCAACTTCAGTTTTGATGTTAATTATCCTAAGTTAATGGATAGACTCTCCAGGAGATCTGTTGTTTGTGAATGGAAGTTGTCTGTCTTTTCTTTGCTTATTGTAGCAATCACATGCTGGTATAACTCTGCCTAATGAAAGATACTCTGGATAACCTATATCTCCTTCCGGGATTTCTAACTGCATAACTATCTCAGCTATGAATTTTATCATAGTTTTAAAATTATTCTTATTGTCTTTATTGTTTTAAATTGGACAACTTTGTCGTGTTATATTGCGTTTGCTTGTGAGCCAGAAAGAGTATATGTAGATCAGGCCTGTCAAACTGGTGGTCCATCATGTGTAGGCCATGCTCACCCCAGCTCCGTAAAGGCAAAAATGTTGCAATATGTCACGTGACACAATCGAGTTTGACACCCATGATGTAGATAGTTCTCAACTTATGACCACAATTAGGACTGGAATTTCTGACTTAAGTTGGGGTGGTTGTAAAGCAAATCATCATGTGACTGGACCTGATTTTATGACCATGTTTACTGCATTGTTAAGTGACTCCAGCTTTCCCGATTGGCTTTTTTTTTGGTCAGAAACTAGCTGGGAAGATTGCAAATGGCAACCATATGGCCTCAGGAGCCTGCAAATGATTGTAAATGTGAGCCAATTGCCAAGTGTCTAAATTGTGATCATATGACCAAGGAGGTAGCATCACGGTTGTATGTTAAGGACAGGTCATAGATCACTTTTTCTGAGGCTATTGTGACTTTGAATCATTGTTAAACAAATGGTTGTTAGTTGAGGATTACCTATATGTCAGGTGGGCAGCTATAGAAATTGGAATGCAGTAGTAACATTTGTGGTTATGTTGTGATCCTCATTTGATTGATAAGATTCATAAAGATGGAAGGGTTTTAGTTATTGAGATGAGCCACCTGCTCTGCATATAAAGTGAAATTAAAACATCCCAGATAGATGGCTCTCTAGCTTTTGTTTTAACACCATCCACTGTTTTTTTCAGTAGCTTAGGATACAGTTCATCTGGTTCTGAAAATGTAAACTGATTTGAAGAAAAGAGAGATTTCCTGACCATGTACCTATCAAAAGAAGGGAAGGTCAAGAATGCTGGACTATAAAAGCTACTGTCAAACTTTCTAGGATATATAATGCAAGAATCTTAATACATTCCAATTTATCTTGATGTTTTATTACTTGGAATTTCCTGAGCTCCCTTGCAAAGTTCTTTTATTTATACACTTCAGGGTGGCTTTTCTCCAACTTCTGTTGCAGCTACTCAGATAGAGAGGGCTTAGTGCAAAAAATAAGAGTGTATGGAGTTCAAAATAGAATGTAGATCAGTTACACCTCTTTACTATGGAGATTTCTTATCAGTGGGTGAACAATAGGGTGGTGATTAGAATGTGATTACAGACAGGATGTGTGCTCTGAAATCCAAACTTGAGTTAATTTGCACTTTTATAAAGCTGTACTCCAGATTTTAAAAGCAAGTTTAGGGCTGAAGTTTTAAACTGAATTTAAAATCTTCACCTAAACTTTACTTGCATACCAAGCAGAGGTGGTATTCATTAGGTTCTGACCAGTTCTGGAGAACCGGTAGCAGAAATTTTGAGTAATTTGGAGAACTGGCAAATATCATCTCTGACTGGCCCCGCCCCATCTATTCTCTGCCTCCTGAGTCCCAGCTGATCAGCTGGGTCTTCTTTTGTTGCCCTCCACAGGAGAATGGAGCTGAAAAGCAGGTTAGTTGGGTGATAAGGGAATGGGATTTTGCAGTAACTTTCCCCCAGGAGTGGGGAGAGAATGGGGATTTTGCAGTATCCTTTCCTCCTGCCATGCCCACCAAGCCACGCCCACAGAACCGGTAGTAAAAAATTTGAATCCCACCACTGATACCAAGTTATATTTACAGTGACAGGCATGTCTACATTACCAAAGATTTCCAACATGTCTAGTACTCTTTTCCTCCAATGACCAAAGGAAAGGAGAATATCAGAATATCATGTAAGTTTTCTGTCCCCTCTATTTCCCCAAGATCCATTCAATTAGCGACTGAATGTTTGTCAGTAAAATTCACAAAACAGAGTAGCATTGTCTCTTCAGATATCCAGAAACATGATCTTTAATTTTAAAAAATGAATTTTGATTCCTTGGACTAAAAAGTAAGAGGAAAAGATGAGCACATGATACAACTCATAGGGAGACCAGAGAATTTTTTTAGAAATAAAAAGGTTAACATGTCACTCTAACAACACAGAGCAGAGAAAATCCTCAAAAGTAGTTGTCTATAAGAGGTACGTGGATACCCCCCCTAATTAATATCAAAGAGCAAGATGTAAAATGTATTTAGAAATTTTAGAATAGAGTATTTAGAGAATGATTGTGGGTTTTGTATTAGAATAGGAATGTTACCTATTACAACAACAACAAAAGATAATCAGCTGTTCCAACCTTCCATTTTAATGAAGTAAAAGTAGAGTATTAAGAGATGCTATAAATGCTGAAATTTGCAGACATTTCACATAGGATTAGCTAAGGCACTGCTGGACATTTACATGCGGGGCAGATGAGCTGTGATCCTCTTGTTCTTCCATATAAATAAATCATTCATGATGAAGGAAGTTTAAATTGGTATCACTCCACCTCCTATTGTGGCTATAAAGGGGCTAAAAGACATGAATACCAGCCTGGGGGGCTATGCAGCATACAGCATAAGCTACGTTACAATATATACACTGTACAA
Organism: Bungarus multicinctus; assembly: GCA_023653725.1. Taxonomy (NCBI): domain Eukaryota; kingdom Metazoa; phylum Chordata; class Lepidosauria; order Squamata; family Elapidae; genus Bungarus; species Bungarus multicinctus. The sequence continues at coordinate 117,431,164 of CM042838.1, read as the reverse complement.
ACTGATGGACTGGAAAGTGTTCCTGTAGTCAGGCTCATAGCTCCTCCTGACCTTCTTGCCCATGAGAAAGAGAAGAGAGCTGCTTATGAATTTATGATACTTATTGTTGAAATAAATCAACTATAGCCTATCTTGAAAGGGGAAATCCTCTTCGGTGTTTCGGACCTGAAAGTTATGACTAAAATTCCAATGATGCTTATTTCTACATAAGTTTTCCAAGTCAATGCAGAACTATTTTGATAAGAATATAGAAAACTATAAATCAATTCAATTCGTTTTGTTCAAGACACAAAACAAAGAATAAAACAAAGAGAAAATGTCCTTTCAATACAGCAATGTCAACTTTTTTTAAAAGAGACCTGTGTGAACATATTACCCAGTAGAATCTGAGGTCATTTGTTTGTTTTGCTAGCCTTGCGTTTTGATGACTCCCATGCAACATTACAGTATGAAAAAGAAAATTAACATAAGAGTCACCAGATGATCCTGGGACAAAATAATAGAGGAAAGTAGGGGTGGGATTCAAATTTCTTAACCGGTTCTGTGGGTGTGGCCTAATTTGTCGGTGTGGTTTGGCGGTCATGTGACTGGGTGGGCGTGGCTTGCTGACTGGCATGGCTAGGTAGTCATGTGACTGAGGTGTGGCTAGGTGGTCATGTGACTGGGGTGTGGCTAGGTGGTCATGTGACTGGGGTGAGCGTGGCTAGGTGGTCATGTTACTGGGATGGGTGTAGTTAGGTGGCCATGTGACTGACAAACCACATGTAAATGGTCCTCGCTTAATGGCCAGTTGCTTAGCAAGTGTTCTAATTTACAACTGACCTCCCCAGAGCTACTTGACTTGTTTTTGGTGTTTTGAAATCCATACACATACACACACACACTTATGAACAGTTACAACATTCCACAGTCTTGTGATTGAGGTTTTCTATGTTTTTTGCCAGTTTCCAACAATTCCTTCTGGTTTCTGGTTAAAAATGCCCATTGGGCAAAATGGACTTGTTTAACAACCAGTGTTTGCTTAATGACCATAAGGTTCACTAAACGACCATGGTGTTTGCCTAACCCAGGGGTCTGCAACCTTAAACACTCAAAGAGCCATTTTTCTATTTTCTTTTAAACAGATTTCTTTCTTTCTTTCTTTCTTTCTTTCTTTCTTTCTTTCTTTCTTTCTTTCTTTCTTTCTTTCTTTCTTTCTTTCTTTCTTTCTTTCTTTCTTTCTTTCTTTCTTTCTTTCCTTCCTTCCTTCCTTCCTTCCTTCCTTCCTTTCTTTCTTTCTTTCTCATCTCTCTCTCATCTTTCTCTTTCTTCCTCATCTCTCTTTCTCTTTCTTCCTCTCTCTGTTTCTCATTTCTCTTTCTCTCTCTCATCTACAACTGCTGAAATTGGAAGCTGCTTTTTTTATAATCCTATTTCTTTGCAGTTTTTTTCACACACATTTATGTATATGTATCCAATATTCTTTCTTCCATTCTGCTATGTATTCAAAATGGGCAATGATTTTATGTCTGTGTAGCATGTGTATATGTGTGTTATGTATGTGTATGGATATGTATATATATTTCACTTTTAATGTGTGCCAGTGTACTTATAGTAAAAATAATGACAATAAAAGCTATCTTATCCTATCTTCCTTCCTTCTTTCCTTCCCAACCCCATTCCTCCCCACACCCTATTTTGTGTTGGCTTCCCAGCCAAGTACTTACCAGGTCTGATCTTGTTTAGCTTTCTAAAATCAGCCTACTGAAATAAATACCAAACTAAATTGCCCAATAATTTACCTACCATCATGATCTTGCATCTGATTTCAATGTAAACAACCAATCTGCAGTATTACTAAATTTTGCTAAGCATGTTACTCTCTTCCTTGATAATCTAGTCCAGAGGTCCCCAAATTTGGCAACTTTAAGACTTGTGGACTCCTGATCTAGTCTTAGCTGGGCAAAACAGTCTGGAGTCACTGGCAAGAGCAACTCAGCCCGGAGAAAAGTTGTGTGTCTCCCCATATTCCTTTTTCCATGGGCAGCCTTGTCCTTTCCTCCTCATTTGTGAAGCACGCTAAGTTTAAAGGTGCTGCTCGCAGTGAGAGGAATATGAGGAGACGTGCAATTTTTCTCCGTACCAAGAGGGCTGCTCTCTCTCTCTCTCGCCTCCACTCTTGGTATGGGAAACAGTCAGTGGGAGAAGCAGTTGAGGTAGTCGGTCACCCATCCTGGGGCTCACACTCACCATACCTGCAGGGGGTGTGGGATGCAGCAGCAGCAAGCAATGACAATTCCGGCAGCATTGGGGCTTCTGGGACCAGTCCATCCACTGCCACCATCCATGAGGCTGCACGCATGGTGCATCGGGGCTTCCAGGGTCTGCTCCCTGCAGCTGCTGTCAGCTGCCCCAGACTTGATCAAGGGGCGCCTTGTTGACACGAGCCTCTCCACATATTGCTTCCTGCTGCTGTTTTGGGGAGAGCAAAAGTTTCCCAGCACAGCTGAAAGCTTCCAAGCTTCCCCCCTGGACTTGGAAGTTTTCCGCTGTGCTGGGAAACTCTTGTCTCCCATCAACAGCAGCAGGAAGGAACACGTGGAAGCTCGTGGAGGATCCAGCCAGGTTAGCAACTGATTTTGGGAGAGCAAAAGTTTCCCAGCACAGTGGAAAGCTTCCAAGCCTCCCAATTGGAAAGGGCTCCTGGGAAAGCAGAGAGAGGCAGGATTCAACCTGGCTTGCTTCTCTGCTTGCCTGGGAGCTGTTTCTAATGAAAGGGGGGACTTGGAAGCTTTCCGCTGTGCAGCCGCAGGTGAAAGAAGCAGCCGCTGACCTGGCCGGATCCTATATGTGCCTCTCCAAGTGTTCCTCAGCGGAAGGCAAGTGGTGGGGGGAAGGCGACCTGTGGCAGCAGCAAAAGGCAAGTGGGGGGGAAGGCGACTGGGGCTTGCAGTGCTTCACTCACCCAGGGAGATCAGTAAAGGCAGGGCTGCAGTGGAAGGCAGGCAACAATGGCTGGCTTGGCGGGCACGCAAGAGCAGGCTGCAGGCAGCAGTGTTATGCATGCGTGCAATGTCACACATGCATGATAAGAATCGATGGGCAGGCAGTGGAGAAGTGGGCAGAGCAGGGCAGGGCCAGCCAGAGGCCTGATTTACCAGTTCTCCGAACTACCGGAAATGATAACAACTGGTTCTATAGAACCAGGCCGAACCACTAGAATCCCACCTCAGGATGAAAATTTTTTTTGGCTGTTTTAATGAAAGGAATAATTTGGCAACATAGAAAGGATGGATTCAACAGCTCTGAGAGATAATTATATGAGGAAAACCTCAAAAAGTTGCCTGTGAGCCACTTGGTTAAAAACCCCATTAGAGAAAAGTTGAGTATAATCCAAAATGAGTTTTTTGGGAAAGGAAATAAAAATAAATAAGCCACAAAGTGACATATAAGTACATTGCAAAGTACAATAGATAATGCCAATTGAGTGGCTAGGTACCCATATGTGCCCGTATGTGCCAGACATAAATATATATATATATAGATAGATAGATAGATAGATAGATAGATAGATAGATAGATATAGATATAGATATAGATATAGATATAGATATAGATATAGATATAGATATAGATATAGATAGATAGATAGATATAGATATAGATATCTTCAAATATAACCACCTAAAAACTGAAAAAAAGGGCAATGTTGTCTTAAAGTGATTGGTACTGTTGGGAGCACTGTAATAAATGAAGATTTTATTTCTGTGGTAAAATGAATGTGGTGTTCATAAAATACTTTCCCCCTAAATGTCATGGAATATGTTACTCTAAATTCAAGGTCATCTTGTTTCTATTTATCTTTTTGCTGATGAAATAACTTTGGAAAAATGGTTGTTTGCTCTGAAAAATATTTGTACAATTCAATGAATGCCAATTTCATTTCCATAGTAATTATGTTTTTTTTTTCCAGAAAAAAAGGCTCCCTGCCAATGAATATCTATTTAAAATATACACAAAAAACAATTTCCTTGCATTGGCCACAGCTCAGCCCACCTGTTTTGTATATATGCTTACCAGTAAACTCAGTGCAATAAAGATATCTGTTATCATGGCCTTAGAATAAGGTTGTGCACATGTTATATCTCAATGTGAACAATATTGTTAATTTTCTCTATGAAAATCTCACTAAAAATCAATTTCCAAATGTTGTGGGTTGGGCAGGAGACAATAAAGTATTCTTGGGGTTCAATTCTTGATCCAGGGAAAATGTAAACCAACCTTTAAGTTGGCATAAGAAAAGTCATTAGTATTGCTTATAGGAAATATATTATTGGTTGAATGATTCTGTGTGAACATATGAATGTTTCTGAGAGTGGGAATCTATCCTAAGCAATGACTAATGAAGTAGATTTTATAACTATCACTGTCCTATATTTGTAGGAAATGAATTACATGACTAGACAAATCCTAGTACCTAACTATGGTAATTATATACTATCAGGTGGGGAATCAAAGAAAAGCAGAAGAGATTAGCAGTCTCATGAAACAAAGAGCAGGTGGAGTGATAGACAAAGTTGTGATACCAAGTAAACCCTTAACCTTCAGTCTACATCTATTGTCCTCTTGCACTCAGTAGCTCAGGTGCTGAAAGTCAGTGTCATTGGATTCACACCTCCACTTTAATGATAATAATCCAGGAAGCAAGCAGAGAGATGAGTCCTTACTTTGGTCCCCTTGAAATGTAAACAGCAAAGGGCATCAGATGTTTTTTTTTTAATTTAATTTTATTTATTTTGGTTTGTCAATTGCTTACAAGATAATAGATATAAGTAAAAACATAGTTATGAATACATGGATACATATAAGAAAAATAAAATAAATAAAAGAAACAATAGGACAGGACGGTAGGCAAGTTGGTGTGCTTATGCACGCCCCCTACAGACCTCTTAGGAAAGAGGGGAGGTCAATAGTAGAAAGTCTAAGGTTAAAGTTTTTGGGGGTTGGGGAAGAAACCACAGAGTCAGGTAGAGTATTCCAGACATTGACCACTCTGTTGCTGAAGTTGTATTTCCTGCAATCAAGTTTGGTGCGATTAACCTTGAGTTTGTATCTATTGTTTGCTCTTGTTATGGTTGAAGCTGAAGTATTCATTGACAGGTAGGACATTGCAATGTATGATTTTATATACTATATTTAGATCGGACCGAAGGCGGCGTAGTTCTAGGTTTTCTAGGTCTAGAATTTCAAGTCTGGTGGCATAAGGTATTCTTCAACGAGAGAGGAGTGGAGAACTCTTGTGAAATATTTCTGGACTTTCTCAACTGTGTTAATATCAGATATGTAATGTGGATTCCAGACTGATGAGCTGTATTCAAGTATTGATCTAGCAAATGTTTTGTATGCTCTAGTTCAGCGGTCACCAACCGGTTGGTCACGGCCCACTGGTGGGCTGTGAGAAAATTTTGGTGGACCACAGAGAAATCTCACCCCCAGAGCACCCCCCAAAGCAATTAATCCAGGCTGCGCAGAAACACAAGGCTGCTCAGCCCACATGGCCCGCGGAAACCCTCCCCGCCCACTCACTCCTTACCCGACAAACTTGTCTGCTAAGTTGCTATTTTTCCTTTTTTCGACCATCATCTGTTCTGCTGCATCGGGATATTTACATTAGCTAGGAAGCAGGAAATGGTTGGATTTCTTGCTTTCTAGCTAAGCACAGCCAAACCTCCCTTAGGATTGAAGGTTTATTTGCAAGCAAATTCAGTGCAGACTCACGGCAAGCAAATTTGAGAGACTGAGCTAGCCGATGGTAGATAGATAGATCACTGAATGTTTCTGTGAGCAACTCAATCTGGCTGCTTTGCCTGATTTTGGGTAAAAGTTGCTCTTTTTTTAAATAAAAAATTCAATATTTACATGCATGGTGTGTTGTGAGTTAATTTTGTGAGTTTGCTTGCTAGCAAATTTTATGAGTTTGTTTGCAAGCAAACTTTATGTGACAGACTGCTAGCCAATGGCAGATAGATAGATTTCTGAATGAATGTGATTCTGTGAGCAACTCAATCTGCCTGCCTGCTTTGCCTAATGTTGGGTAAAAGTTGCTCTTTTTTATTAAAAAAATCAATATTTATATAAATATTTATAATATTTACACACAAGCCATGCCCAGCCAGTCACATGACCACCAAGCCACACCCACAAATTAGGCCACGCCCACAGAACCAGTTAGAGGTCCCTGGGATCTAAAATTATGATTTTGGTGGTCCCTGAAGTCCAAAAGGTTGGCGACCCCTGCTCTAGTTAGTAGTGTAATATTACCAGAGAAAAAGCTACGTAAGATTAGGTTAACAACTCTTAATGCTTTTTTGGCTATGTAGTTACAGTGGGCTCTAGCACTTAGATCATTAGAGATGAGTACTCCAAGATCCTTGACAGAGTTTGGATCATCAACAAGGTCTTGACTATTCAGCCTGTATTTTATTTTCTGATTTTTTTGGCAATATGTAAGATAGAGCTTTTGTTTGTTGAGATTTGAAGTTGCCATTTGTTTGATCATTCTGATACATAGTCAAGGTCTTTTCGAAGGGTAGCAGTATTGTCTGTGGTGTTGAATAGCTTTACATCATCAGTGATAATGTAATGTGGAATTCCTTATCTCTGGCTTTTCTAGAGCAGCGGTCCCCAATCTTTGTGGTGTGGTGGCCTGACTGGGGAGAGGGGGAGAAAGGAACTGGGCCACATGAATGGTGGACTGGACTGCACATGTGCAGCCCTTGTGCAAGCAGTGAGATGGCATACATGCCCTCAGCTCAACTTGTTCAAGTGGTGGGCTGGTGCACACATGCGTGGGTATTCACCAGTCCACCATTTATGCAAAATGAACCATGTGCATGTGCTCACGCACTCCAGCTAGCCATTCACATGGCCCAATTCCAAATAGGCCAAGTTCTAGTAGTGGGCTGTGGCCTGGAGTTTAGGGATCCTTATTGTAGAGCACCAGCCTTTCTATCATCAAAGTTTTCTGACAACAATTTAAACAACATATGGCTTGAGGAAGGTGCTCTGACTATTTAAGATTACCAAAATTATCCTCCTGGAAAATTATCTCCAGTCATGGGGAAGCATCAGGCAATCAGAATGTGTGTTCTTTGAGAGGTAATCACTCCAATATAGAATTCCAGGTAGGAAGGAAGGATGTGCCAGACTTCCCTTCCAATAGCTGTGTAGATTATTCCATGCAAGTTTATGCAAACAGCTTTTGTTACAAAAAATTGTTTGAAAATTATGAGTTTGCAAAGCCCTGAGAGTGTAGCAAGAAGGAGGGAGTATGTGATGCTAAGAGGCCAGTGACAAAGTCAGCTAATCAGAAGATCAGATTGTGGTCCGAGCATTCCCTGTAACAATAGCACTCCTTCACAGTGCTTTACAGTCCTCTGTAAGTGGTTTTACAGAGTCAGCATATTGCCCCCAACAATCTACCCCCAACAATCTGCCCCCAATTTTACCCACCTCAGAAGGATGGAAGGCTGAGTCAAACTTGGGCCTGGTGAAATTTGAATTGCCAAATTGCAGACAGCTGGCAATCAGCAAAAGTGGCCTGAAGTGCTGCACTCTAACCACTGTGCCACCGAGGTGTAGGAGATAGGAGTTCTACATTTATTTATTATTTATTTTATTCATTTATTCGATTTGTCAATCACTTATAAAATAATAGGTATGAGTATAAACATGAGTAAGAATACAAAAAATAATACTAACATGGGCAACATCCTGCCCACACACTTTTATCTTTCTTGGTGACTTCAATCTACCTCACATTAACTGAACCCTAAACGAATGTAAAACTGAACCCATACATGCAACCTTCTACAATGCTGTAAAAAACCTGGGACTGGAACAACTAATAACCAACAATACTAGACTTAACAACTGCCTCGATCTCATCTTCTGCAATAGTTTGAATTCAATTTATGGAATACAAATTAAAGAACCCTTTTCCAACAGTGACCACAGCATGATTGACTTTTGTCTCAACATATGTCCACACAAAAATCAACACAACAATGTGATCCCCAAATATAACTTCAAAAAAGGCAACTATGATCTTATAGACAATGATCTCTCATCCCTTGATTGGCAATTTCTATTCACTGGATGCAATACTGTTGAAGACCATTACAACATATTTTTACTTGAAGTCAAAAGAGTCATCAAATTATATGTACCAATAACAACTCCAAAAACAAAACAAAAAAACAGATTACCTATTTATTTATTTATTTATTTATTTATTTATTTATTTATTTATTTATTTATTTTTATTAAACTTATATATCGCCTTCTTTCCCTGACAGGACTCAGGGCAGTGTACAGCCGATTAAAAATATCACAACAATACAAAATTAAAAAACAATTAAAATCAAATATATAATGGCTGGAATAAAAGTATATAAAGGGGAATTAAAAAGATTAAAAACCAGATAAAACAAGATTAAAATTCCAAGAGAACCCTAGGCCAGACCAGCTTGGCGAAATAGATGAGTCTTCACCAACCGTCGGAAGGTCAGGAGATCAGGGATGGTCCTCATCTCCGGGGGTAATTCGTTCCAGAGGGAGGGTGCCCCCAACGAGAAGGCCCACACCCTCGGGGTCGTCAGCCGTCCAGCCGGCGGCACCCTGAGGAGACCCACTCTATGGGAGCGTATTGGCTAGCGGGAGGCCGATGATGGCAGGAGGTGGTCCCGTAGATACCCCGGCCCCAAGCCATGGAGCGCTTTAAAGATGGTAACCAATACCTTGAAGCGCACCCGGAGGACCACCGGGAGCCAATGCAGCTTGCGCAAGAGCGGCTTGACATGAGAGCCCCGAGGAGCTCCCAACATCACCCACACGGCTGCATTCTGCACCAGCTGGATCCTCCAAGTGCTCTTCAGGGGAAGCCCCATGTAGAGAGAATTGGCATAGTCTAGGCGGAAGATTACGAGGGCAGAAGTAACCATGCGAAGCGCATCCCGATCCAGAAAGGGCCGCAACTGGTAGATCCTACGGACCTGACCAAAAGCTCCCCTGGCAACGGCCACCACATGGTCTTCCAATGACAGCCGTACATCCAGGAGGACACCCAGATTGTGCGCCCTCTCTGTGGGGGCAAGAATTCTCCCCCCCACAGCCAGCGATGGAACCAGCTGGCTGTATCGGGGTGCCGGAAAGCACAGCCAATCAGTCTTAGATGGGTTGAGCCGGAGCCTGTTCCGCCCTATCCAAGACCGCACGGCCTCCAGGCACTGGGCCATCACTTTGACGGCTTCATCGGGGTGGCCTGGGGTAGAAATGTACAGCTGGATGTCATCAGCGTACTGATGGAACTCTACCCCACAGCCACGGATGATCTCACCCAGCGGCTTCATATAAATGTTGAACAGAAGGGGCGAGAGCACCGACCCCTGAGGAACCCCACAGATCAGGGGTCTCGGGGCCGATCTCTGCCCCCCTGCCAACACAAATTGCGAACGGCTGGAAAGGAAGGAGGAGAACCACTGCAAAACAGTGCCCCCCACCCCCAACCCCCCCAGCTGCTGCAATAGGATACTTTATGCTGGGTCACCTGTAAAGTCATGGAATCAATTATTAACCAATCCATCATCCTCCACTTAGAGACAAACAACCTACTCTCTAATAAACAATTTAGTTTCAGGAAAAACTATCATGTAATCTGCAACTCTTACACTGCAAAAACATATAGACTACATAACTTGATCAGGGCAAAGCAATAGATGCAATCTACATAGACTTCTGTAAAGCCTTTGATTCAGTAGTACACAACAAACTACTCCTAAAAATAAAATCTTATGGTATCTCTGGACACCTGCATAACTGGATAGAAGCATTCCTGCCAAACAGACAACAAATGGTCAAAATTGGGAGTGTTCTATCAAAGTCTGTACCTGTCAACAATGGTGTCCCCCAAGGCAGTGTCCTAGGACCAACTCGTTTCGTACTCTACATAAATGACCTCTTTGATCATATTAAGAGCAACTGCATCCTTTTCGCTGATGATGTAAAGCTATTCAACACCACAGACCATACTGCTACCCTTCAAAAAGACCTTGACTATGTATCAGAATAGTCAAAAAAATGGCAATTCAAATCTCAACAAACAAAAACTCTGCTTACATATTGTCAAAAAAAATCAGGTAAATAAAATACAGGCTGAATAGTCAAGACCAAACTCTGGATCGAAACTCTGTCAAGGATCTTGGAGTACTCATCTCTAATGATCTAAGTGCTAGAGCCCACTGTAACTACATAGCCAAAAAAGCATTAAGAGTTGTTAACCTAATCCTATGTAGCTTTTTCTCTGGTAATATTACACTACTAACTAGAGCATACAAAACATTTGCTAGACCAATACTCGAATACAGCTCATCAGTCTGGAACCCACATTACATATCTGATATTAACACAGTTGAGAAAGTCCAGAAATATTTCACAAGAAGAGTTCTCCTCTCCTCGTTGCAGAATACCTTATGCCACCAGACTTGAAATTCTAGACCTAGAAAACCTAGAACTATGCCACCTTTGGTCCTACCTGTCAATGAATACTTCAGCTTCAACCATAACAATACAAGAGCAAACAATAGATACAAACTCAAGGTTAATCGCACCAAACTTGATTGCAGGAAATACAACTTCAGAAACAGAGTGGTCAATGTCTGGAATACTCTACCTGACTGTGTGGTTTCTTCCCAAACCCCAAAAACTTTAACCTTAGACTGTCTACTATTGACCTCACTCCTTTCCTAAGATGTCTGTAGGGGGCATGCATAAGCGCACCAACATGCCTATCATCCTTGTCCTATTGTTTCTTTTATTTTTCTTATATGTATCCATGTATTCATAACTATGTTTTTACTTATATCTATTATCTTGTGAGCAATTGACAAACCAAATAAAATAAAAAATAAAAATAAATAGGAAGATTAAATGGAGACAATAAGACAGGGACGGGAGGCATGATGGTGCACTTATGCACGCCCCTTACAGACTTCTTAGGAATGGGGTGAGGTCAATAGTGGATAGTTTGAGGCTAAAGAAGTGGGGGTTTGAGGATGTAACTACAGAGTCAGGTAGTGCATTCCAGGCATTGACCACTCTGTTGTTGAAGTCGTACTTTCTGCAATCAAGTTTGGAGCGGTTAACATTGAGTTTGTATCTGTTGTGTGCTCTTGTATTGTGGTTGAAGCTGAAGTAGTCATTGACTGGTAGGACATTGTAGCAGATAATTTTGTGTACTATGCTTAAGTCCAACCATAGACGGCATAGTTCAAGATTGTCCAAGCCCAAAATTTCAAGTCTGGTGATATAGGGTATTCTGTTGCGAGCAAAGGAGTGTAGTACTCTTCTTGTGAAATACTTCTGGACTTGCTCAATTGTATTAATGTCTGATGTACGGTGTGGATTCCAGACAGATGAACTGTATTTGAGTATTGGTTAGCAAAGGTTTTGTATGCCCTAGTTAGCAATTCAATGTTTCCAGAGAAGCTTCGTAAGATTAGATTTACAACTCTTAATGCCTTTTTGGCAATGCTGTTACAGTGAGCTCAGGTGCTTAGGTCATTAGATATGAATACTCCAAGGTCCTTGACAGAGTGAGGGAATTTCTGCAGTTCCACATATTACCATTATTGACTGTAGCAACAGCCTTATAACAGAGAATCCTATGGAAATGAGTAGGGAAAGCACAAAGATATGATACAACAGAGGAATGAATTCTTGTGTATATGTTTCATTTATTTTTTAATTAATATTGACTTTAAATTGGTTTAAATTGGTAGTGAAAAAGGAATTAAGATTTATACTGAGGGCGAAGAGCCATAAGAGCTATCAGTTTTTGTTTTGTTTTGTGATGAACTTAATGTGCTTCAAAGAAAGCATTTGTACAAATGTCTTTATTATGAATAACAGTTTCCATCCATTTCATAATGACCTCGGTTTTTCTCATGAGAATAACACTATTATCAATCTGTCACTGCATTTTGTTGTAGAGCAAGATAGCACTTCCTGTTAAGCTTAATCATTTCTCCCATCTGTGGAATACTAGTCACTCCGGAAGACACCTGCTTTCTCAAATGTTCTTTTTATGGATCTGATCTGTGGCAGCTGATTGAGTGTGATGCATTATGGAACTGATTTAGAGGAAAAAGGGCTTCCTATCAGGCATGTAAGTTAGTAAAAACATCTACAAATTAAGCAACAAAAGAAGCATTGGTCACACACATGTGAAATCCATGCAAACAACTGCACTGAGGTTTTACAACAGAATTGATTTTAGTAAATACTCATTGTAGATTGTGTCTGTCCTCTTCTGTTCTGTCCCTATTAACATTTAATTTACTTCTTAAACAGCAGCATATTTATTGAAATTTTGCAGATCCTTTTAGCACAGTTAGGCATATTAAGTTTATTGACTAAGGTTTTAGATTTACCCTGGAGAAATTAGATTAGGTACCAACAAATATACATTCTATCTTCTTAGTTTCTCATATGAGCCACCTCAAATATATAGTGCTTCAAGAATTGCATTTTAATGAGCATTAGTACAAGAAGTTTAAATGTTCTCTATGTTTTAAATTATTTTGTACCCTAAAAACAGTGTGACCTGGAGAAGGTTAGCTAAAGTTCTTTGTGATAGGCTGAATGTGATCAGTTGAAGGCTTGCTTATGGGTCAAGGAAAGAACTAATTCTAATAAATTAGATACAGAAATATTCATAATATTCAATTCCTCATTTTGATTGTTGATTTTGGCTCTTATGATACTATGGGATGCTATATTGCAGCTCAGAAGAGCAATATCAGATCCAGAGGTAAAGGAACAGCATGAGGGAAAGGGCATATTGTAGAGCAGAGGTTGGCAAGATTGAAATTGTGCCCTTTAGCCTACTTCCAAAAGTCCTCTGGAAGCAATTTATTATTATGTTATTTCTCCCATTTTTGTACAAACTGCTTGGCCTCTTTGTCCTAGCAATTTCAAGGTCCCAGTTTGCTTTAACTACTTCTGTTGCAAAATAGAATTAGCCTGTTACGCATGCAAGTCGAGCTGTGCATGTGCACCAGTCTGCAGATCACTCGAACTGGTTCCCTACTCACTACCATCCAGCCAGGCTGCTAAGCTGAAAAGATTGGGGAACCACTTGGCCTAAATGTTTTTCTTTTCCACTTCCACTTTCTCTGTTTGGCTTCTTTCAGAGAATCATGGAATCCTGGTGTGGCTCAGAACTCCATAATCCTGATCAACCATGGTATAAAATCCTTATAAGATAAATAATAAATCCATTTGGAACTTTTGCACATAATTCTTAAGAGTTTATGTTATATTTCTAATTTCTAATTTGAATTTTTCTACTTTCTACTTCTACTTTTCTACTAATTTTCTACTGACTAGGATATAACATGTTCAGGATTTTTAAACTTCTTAAATTGGTATTTATTCATTACATTTGTATGCTGTCTGACTCCCAATGATTCTGGGTGGCTCACAACTAAATACATTACTTAATTCCTTCATTTTTTTTTTTGTATCAGCAACACAGTTGAGAAAGTCCAGAAATATTTCACAAGAAGAATTCTCCACTCCTCTACTCATTGCCGAATACCTTATGCCACCAGGCTTGAAATTCTAGATCTAGATATCCTAGAACTATGTCACCTTCAGTCCGATCTAAGTGTAGTATATAAAATTATATATTGCAATGTCCTACCTGTCAATGAATACTTCAGCTTCAACCATAACAAAATAAGAGCACACAATAGATACAAACTCAAGGTAAACTGCACCAAACTTGATTGCAGGAAATACAACTTCAGCAACAGAGTGGTCAATGTCTGGAATACTCTACCTGATTTTGTGGTTTCTTCCCTAGATCCCAAAAACTTTAACCTTAGACTGTCTACTATTGACCTCACCCCTTTCCTAAGAGGTCTGTAAGGGGTGTGCATAAGCACACCAACGTGACTACCGTCCCTGTCCTACTGCTTTTTTTTCTTATATGTATCCATTTCATGCATTTATAACTATGTTTATACTTATACAGTACCTATTATCTTGTAAGCGATTGACAAATCAAATAAATAAATAAATAAATAAATAAATAAATAAACAAATCTCTACTTGTGTCTGTCAAAAATGGGTTCAGTCTTTGTGCCTCCAAATTTTGAGCATTAGATTTTATCACTGCACATACATGCTTTGCTAGAAGCTGAGATTTCTTACATCAGATTTCATTATCAGCCATAAGCTTCTACTCCAATATCCCCTTTGCTTTGAGGATTAGGGCCAACCTTCTAATAATGACACTGTTAGAAGGAGCAATGAGATCAAGAATGGGCAATTCCATTGAACTAAGTGTTTCTGGGTAAGACGTCCTAAATATTCCTTAATAAGTGGTAGCTCAACTTGGCTTTATATATAATGATTCTGCATGGAAGTATTTGAAACACATCCCCCTGTGTATTTTTTTTAACAGAGTGGGGTTGATATTAGATTCCTCACCATTTCTTTATTGCTACATACGTGAAAATGGTGCTAATATGGTATAACTATTTTTATATATGTAAGTGTAAATTCAATATTATTCTTATGAATAAAGCTTTAAAGTCAGATGTAATTCTTTATGCAAGGATGGTTGCTTCTTATTAATTTTGACCTGCGGTCGAAGACCATCTAACTCTCAACAATCCATTCTCATTGTGCCTAGGGATCATTCACCATTTATATTGATTGCTATGTTTTGCGTAGTTCATAGGAATTTCCTGCAAAGTTTTATATGGTCTTCCTCTTAATAACCAGAGCAAGAAGAAATAAGTTGGATGCATCTGCATGCATTTGGAATTGGGTTCAGTTGCCAAATATAGGGACTAGTCCAAGTGGAGCCATATATAAATCTTATACATAAGGGAAGAGAAAATGTTCTTTTTTCTTTGTTGTTGATATATTGTGCAGAATGGTTTTATTTCTAAAAATATCATGAGGTATCAGCAAAATCCATACCCAAGGTGGCTGATTGTTGTTGCCACTAGTCAGACTGTTGGCACAATAGTCCTTGGTATGACCTGGCCTATTGCTCTTCTACTAGTATCACTGATGTGCATTTGTTAAAACTAATATAGTTCTGGATATCTAATTTTACAAATAGAACTGATCTTACAGGACAATTCTATGTGAGGCAGAAAATCATTGTTAGTAGATGTATCAATGGCTTTCACACTTTCTGAGGTGGGCTGATACCTCTAGACACTTGGTAGAGTGGGGAAGCTAAGTCACAAAACAGCTGCCATGATGGATATGATCAGTCACAAAACACCCAAGTTGTAGAGGTCTTAAGAAAATTTAACATGCCGAACAAGATAGCTATGAAACATATGACCTTTCTTTTAATTCAACTTCTTTTTTGCTCCATGGTTTGTATTGCAGATGATAGTCTCAGAGAAATGTTGCTTGGCCAAGAAACTAAATGTAAGACAGAAGTCAGGGGTGGGCTTCAAAATTTTTAGCAGAGGGCTCTCTGCCTGGTTGCTGGGTGGGTGTGGCCACGGTGGGCATGGCTTAGTCTGCCTGCACCATGGTGGGGGGCATTTTTGCCCTCCTCGGGCTCTGGAGGGTTTCCTTGAGCCTCTGGAAGGGTGAAAACAGCCTCCCTGGACTCCGGAGGCTCTCTGGAAGCCAGAAATGGGTCCATTTTTGGCCTTCCCGAACTTCTAGGAAGCCTGTTTTTCACCCTCCCTGAGCCTCTGTGTACATCTTGCACTTACCCATATCCAAAATGGACCGTGGGAGGGGTGGGGTGGAGTGGGTGGGGCCAGCCAGGAGTGAGATTTGGGGGTTCTCCGAACTTCATAGAATATTAGCTAGGGGCTCTCCTGAACCCTCGAGAACCTCCAGCAGCCCATTCCTAGGCCTGAACCACAAAACTAAGTCCGATTCCTTGATTCCAAAATTGTAAATAAATACAGTATATTAGTAATCATTTCAGAGAAGGCAAATTTCAGAGAAGGCAAATTAGTGATGCTGAGAGAAACAAACATACAAACAAAATATTTATTTGTACAACTAATACCAAAACAAGGCAGAAACTTATTTGTATCAAAAACCAAACACAATGTATATATCTCTCTATCACAATACAAAAATATTTTCTTCTTCCCCCAGCCCTGTTTCCCACTGTTCCTTATCACCCACCTAGTTTACCTTTCCCCTTTTTTCTCTGACCAGCTGGATTTATATGATAGATTGCAAGCTACCATTTCTATATTCTATATCTGAGACCTACTAGGTCCCTAAAGCATTCTTGAAATACAGATATTGTGAGAGATTGGGGCTTCTATCTGTGGAATGCCAATTTCCTAAATAAACTATTCATTCATGGAAGGAAATTAAGTGTTAAATCATAGGTTTAGGGAGTCTAGCCAACATCAGCTAACATTTTCATCAATACCTCTGTGGGAAGGGAACCCTAGATGTTGATACCTTTTTAGATCTTATAATGCAACATGTTTCCAGCATTGGAAACATTTCTTCATTTCTTTTTCCCAATCCTATTGGTTATGGCATTGTAAAAGCAGCTGAAAGTCCCTGGTGTTCCAGTAATCTAACTCCATGTAAAACTCAACCAAGTTTCAGCAGGGATTTTTTTTTTTAGATTTGGAGAGAGGAAAAATGCAAGGTATTGTTGGTTTGAATTCCTTAGGTGTGAACGATCACGGGATTTATATCTGGTCTATGTATCTGGACTTTTCAGAAAAAAAAATGCTGTTTTTGGAAGGAAGAGTAAAGAAAAATAAAATAAAACAAATTCTAAATAAATAATATGGCCACATAGATCTGCTTCTGTTTTCTATTTTCAGGATAGGGATGGTACTTGCAAATTACAAGTCACATTTCTGCCACAGTGGATTGTTTTTAATGTTGTAAAGCTTAAATTAAAGCTTCCAATAAACTCACCTATTTCACATAACCTCCTAGCTTCATCTTCCCCTCTTCTTATTTTACCTTCACATTTCATAGAAAGATTATGTCTCTTTCCCTAAAAGGCTGCCCATCACTCTCTTGGAATATCCCTAACCCTCTATTTGTTCTACCGCAGATACAATAAAATCAATGGTAGCTGCTAGTAACAATAAAACAATTCTTTTATTACAGGACTCAGATGAAAGGATCCTGACCTTTTGAATGCCATGCAAAAAGGGAAAGGCACCAATTTCATTGGAAGGACTCATAAAATCAGTCTTCACTTAGTCCCCCAGTTACATAGGAGATTGTATAATTGAAAAGTGCTGCTGCATGTTTAGGCCCAGTCCCAACAAGATTGAATAACTGTGATAGTTTGGAGTGCCTGGGTTGGGTACATTTTCACCTGTATTCTTGGATGGGGTTGCACATATTCTACAATTTTCATTATCCTTGAAAATTGGCTGTGCTGACTAAAATGATGGCAGAATATGAATCACAAGTCCCAGTATCCAAAGGTGCTATGGTTGGGAAGTTACTTCAGACAGAATTAAATTTCATTGGACTATGGCTTAAAATGGGCTATTTATGTGGATTGAATTCACCATAGCATCCTGCTTCTGTGATTGATGTGAGGTAGTGCCACCTCATAGGCAAAACAGCACAGCATTGAATTAATTGCTTGCATGCAATTCAATTTAAAACAGATTCAGTGATGCCCTATGAACTAATGGATAACAATTGTGTATCAATACCCTTCAGAATTACCTAATAGATTAGACATTAGAACTAGTAGTTATGCTTCTGAGCATCTTTAGAACAGTTCTGCACAATAATAATTTTAAGCCATTAGAATTGCTTGTCTTTTCAAGGCAGTCCCAAGCTCTTTTGTAAACATCTCCAAATAAGACTGAGAACTAAAGAGACTAGGCAGTGCAGAACCTATAGATATTTCTATCACCATTAGAAATGCTTGCTGTGATACAAGCATCTGTGTGGAGGACATCAGATCATCTAGTCTGGGTCAGATAATTCCAACTAGCTAGCCAGATCAATATAAGACAGCATCTTACATTCCTATGAATCTGAAAGAAAATGCTAGCAATTTCAAGAAAATACCATTTAGAAGATTTCTAAGGGAAAGCTATTTATGATGATAGCATATAGCCTGAATTACTCCCCCGGAACTGGTCAGCCCTTAAAATATAGTCCCTAATGACTTCTATCTAGCTTCCATTGGGTTCAAAGGTTTAATATGAGACACACAAGAATCTATACCTTTATATTATCTGGCAGTCACTCATGTTTTCATTCCCACTGTAGCAGCTTTATATGATCCACTGCCCTATAATACTAAGAAAGGATTTGTCCACATACTATATGCCACTATTTTTGATACTTCTATTGCAGCTTCCTAAACATAGTTTCTTTGGTTATGAGAGTAAAGAAATTCAAAACAAACTAAAATAAAATTGAGCATGACCTTCAAGGAGAGTTTCTGATCCTAGCAAATACCATTTAAGACTGTTGTTGCTACTGCAGCCTTTTCTGGCTACAGGCACGGAGAGAAATAGGTAGAAATGAGCAATCAATTTGTTTATGGCAAGTTTTAGTGCTTCAGTGCTATAATAAAAGAGGTTTTTGCAGAAGCAGCTTGGTTCTCGTGAGTAACAGTGTTTTCTGCTTGGTTTTGCTCCACAAAACAAAGGCTCTTGTTAACAAAAATTAGCAGCTTCCCAAGGTTTCTGCTGATTTCGAGGAATCAACCCCTTGCAGCTCTGTGACACTTGGCATGTAGTTGCTCCTTTGCAAAATGACTGCTCCCTACGTGCAGTTGAGCACTTGGATTAAACACCTGCACTAAACAATTGGCAGAGCCCAAAGAGCTTGTTAGAGGCTCCATTTCCTGTGTGGGAATCACTTTGAATGAAATTAATGATTCTTTTCCGCACGCGAGACTTTTTTGCCCAAGGAAATCGGCTTTATATATGGGAATATCTACTTTATATATATTAAATACGGTACTGCATATATGCAATCCAAGAACATTGTAAATTGACATCTGTATTATTTCTGTCAGCAAGAACCTGATAGTACATACCGGTAGTAATCATGCAACTCAGTCCTATTGGCTACAGAGATGGGACATTTTGCTTTGAAAAGAATCTGTGTGCAGAGCAAGTCCAATTGCCTCTTACTACTAGCCACCAAGGAAATAATTGGCATAAATCATTCCATCAGCATTTTGGAAATATATTGTTTTTCTTCCTCAAGAGTGCCAATTAGGAAGAGAAGATGCTTCTCTTCCTTCCATAATTCATATCATATATCATATTATTCAGAAACATCTATCTAGGTAGATAGCTACAAATACACATGCATATGTCTGCCATACAGAAAGACAAGATTAGTATTCGATATATATATATCAGTTAATTTTGATATAGATAGAGCCTAGTGGTTAAGGCTCCAGGCTAGGAACCAGGAGACAGAGTTCTAGTCCTGCCTTAAGTATGAAAGCCATCTGAGTGACTTTGGGTGCGTCACTGTCAACCCAACTCACGTCACAGGGTAGCTGTTGTTTTTAGGAAAATAGAAGGCAGAAAGAGTATTAGGTATGTTCATTGTCTTGAGTTATTTTAAAGGCAGGATATAAAAATCTAATTTTGATACACCATAATACATTTACATTGTAATGTATTGTAATAAAATTACAACACATTAATACTAATATTATAACACATTAATACTATATCAGAGATGATATTCAGCAGATTCTGATCAGTTCTGGAGAAACGGTAGTGGAAATTTTGAGTAGTTCGAGAACTGGCAAATCCCACCTCTGACTGGAGATTTTACAGGGTCCTTCCCCTGCCACACCCACCAAGCCACGCCCACAGAACCGGTAGTAAAAAAAATTGAATCCCATCACTGTGTAATCATACTTTTATATATAAAATAGATCAAGATACGTTATGGCATATGATAATATAATTAGTTGAATCATTGGTTGAATGCCTCAAAGAACCTTCTTAGATGACCTCAAAGTATGGGAAGGCTCCTATGAAATTTAAATATGAGGACCTGTCCTTTGAACTTAGCTAAACTTGTTCTGAAAGCCAGAAACACTGACATCAAGAGAGAATAATAAATTCCCCAATGTTGGCTGATATTTTAGCAGCCCAATGTTCTGTAGCAGCTAGTTTCCAGACAGTCTCAAAAGCAGACGTAAGTAGAACACATTTCAATAAATCAGTCTTGATTTAGCTAAGTTATGCATGATCATGCACAGATCCACATTCTTTCAAAAGTATAAACATATCGGGTGAACCTAGGCAAAAATGTACCAGACTATAACAGTTACTAAGTCATCTAAGATCAACTCATTATTAGCCTTTAAAAAAAGGATATAACTATACCAGTGGTGGGATTCAAATTTTTTTACTACCAGTTCTGTGGGCATCACTTGGTGGGTGTGGCAGGGGAAAGATACTGTAAAATCCCATCCCCTACCCCCCCACTAACTTGTTTTCCAGCTCCGTTCTCCTGGGCAGGGCAACAAAAGAAGACCCAACCGATCAGCTGGAACTCGGGAGGCAGAGAATAGATCACCAGGGCCAATCACAGGTGGTATTTTCTGATTCTCCAAACTACTTAAAATTTCCACTATCGGATCTCCAGAACTGGTCAGAACCTGCTGAATACCACCTTTGAACTATACCTAAATATATAACAATACACCTCATATCCCGGACATAAACTGTTTCAACTCCTACCCTCAAAACAATGCTATAGAGCACTGCACACCAGAACAACTAGACACAAGAACAGTTTTTTCCTGAACGCCATCACTCTGCTAAACAAATAATTCCCTCAACACTGTCCAACTATTTACAAAGTCTGCATTACTATTACTATTAATCTTCTCATTACTCCTTATTATCCATTATTATCCTCTCACTTGTGACTATGACTGTAACTTTGTCGCTTGTAATCTTACAATTTATATTGACTGTTTCCTAATATGATTTGATTGCTTATTGTAACCTTTGACTATTATTAAATGTTGTACCTGATGATTCTTGACTCTTGACAAATGTATGTTTTCTTTTATGTATACTGAGAGCATTTGCACCAAGACAAATTCCTTGTGTGTCCAATCACACTTGGCCAATAAAGAACTCTATTCTGTTCTGTTCTGTTCTGTTCTGTTCTGTTCTATTCTATTCTATTCTATTCTAAAACGGAATAAAATGCCTGCTTCTGGATTGGTGTTACTACTGGAGAGGACCCTTTTGTTTAGATTAGATAGAATAGATAGAATAGAATACATAATTGGCCAAGTGTGATTGGACACACAAGGAATTTGTCTTGGTGTAAATACTCTCAGTATACATAAAGAAGAAACATTCGTTAAGAATCAAGAATCATAATGTACAACACTTAATGATAGTCATAGGGTACAATCAACATCAAATCATACTAGGAAACAGAGGATACAAGCAACAAAGTTACAGTCACAAGTGGGAGGGGATGGGTGATAAGGAGTGATGAGAAGATTAACCGTAATAGTAGTGTACACTTTGTAAATAGTTGAACAGTGTTGAGGGAATTATTTGTTTAGCAGAATGATGGCTTTTGGTTCTAGTTTATTAGCCCACATGCAGACTTTTACTTCTCTTGGACATCAAATTAGAGCCTCTATGACCTTATTTGACTGAGATGGGAAACAGTGAACATACCTTGATCTCTTTTTAGATATAAACAGCTTTGTCCTATCTTTATGTTAGGGAGTGAAGTATGAAGGAGAGCTGGAGAGGGCAATAAAGTAAGGAGTGAAATTATGGGTCTCCCAGCATTGTATGTAAAGTTGTGTGGTGAAAATAAATCCTTTACATAACTGGCCATAACTGGCCAAACACAGTGTAGGTTCCCACCATATGCTATTGCTCTATGGAGAGCCTCAGCAGCTTCTAGTCACAAAAATCTATATGATGCAATGACATTTTCTCTTTTCCTTCAAGTGTCAATTATTATTGAATTATCAGTGCACTCAGCTATTACCGTTAGTGTTAATTTCATATATAAAATTATAGCATATTCCTAGAATCTTAACATTAGAAGGGATAACTTAGGCCAGGGGTGTCAAACTGGCAGCCCGTGGGCTGGATACGTCATGTACAGGCCATGTCCACCCCAGCTCCGCAAATGGGAAAAACATCACAAAATGTCATGCAACGGCAACGTAACGCGGCAAGTTTGACATCCGTGACTTAGGCTGTTGAATCCAAACCCCTGTTCTGCAGCAATCCAAATCCAGGTCAAATGTCTATTCAACCTCTGTTTCGGCATATCAACTGAAGGAAAGGCCACCAGCTGTCTGGATATTGGTTTTATTGTTGAATTATGCTTAGTAGTAGAAAGATTTTGATTACATATAATTTTAAACTGTCTTTCTATTTCTTGAAGCCATAATCCACTTTAAATGATAGAGAAGAATTTTTGTTATGTTTACAGTATGTGGCATCCTTCAGGCACTTGAAAACTACTTTATATCCCCACTTTATTTCACTTACCTCTTTTCAAAACATGAAATATACAATATGGAGTATCTTTACTATTTCTCCATAGGACCCAGTTTCTAGTGTTTTAATCAGCATAAATATTATGCTGTGAGAAAAAATTGGTATAAATATGGAGATCAAAGTTAATCATATCCGAATCTTGCCGCACTTTTTAAAGTTTACCTGAAACTTGGAAGAGTAGGTATTTTCTGCAACTAATGCAATTATTTTTATCAGGGTTTTTTGAGGATTAATCTTTCACTTCATTGTATTTTATAAGATCAACAAGATTTAGCACTTCTTCCATTTTTAGTTGAACCTTGTAAACCAAATCCTCCCTAATAATTAATTATAGAAATAACATATACATTCTTATACCTTATTTAAAATGCTCTATACCTCCCAATCTTATTCATATATTCTATTTATTTAATTTACAAACATCTTATCAATCTATCATCCTAACTGCGATTAAAGAGGCAGCACAATTTATATTACAATATGGAACAGTTCACATTGAAAGTTAGATAAATTGTTTTCTTTGAGAGAAACCTGTAGATGGTGCTGTGAACTAGCAGGAAAAGCTAGATCTTTAATAAAGTTATTCATAGTTATCTTAGTGAACCTTATGAATCTTAAAATATGATATATGCTATAAAAATATAATACAAAGCAATGCTATCAGTAGAAATGAGACCATTTATTTGAATATTCAAGCACAATTAAATATCAAGGACAGTGTCTCTTTCCCAATAGTAATTCAGATGTATATATATATATTTTTTAGATCTGTATTGTTCAAGATCACAAAGGGCTCCCAAGCTGCCTTTCTAAAGGCCCCAAACCACCCAGTTTATAATATCAAAATTTTATGACAGCCATCCAATAATGGAGGTAGAATTTTTGATAATTTTTAACTAGAAAAGAAGTATGCTAGTATTTTAAGTTAATTTTATACATTTTAAGGTTTGGGTTGACACAAGGCATCCCAAGAAACCATTTTTGTTGTTTCTCTATCATCAACATCTCCCCTCCCATCCACAGTTACCTGAAGAAATAAATACAAATGTGTGGAACGTGGCATGAAGAATTTCTTTCCATTATGTTGTATTGTACATTGAGTCTAATCTTAACATACGCAGAGCTGTTATCATGGTTTCCTAAGCAATGTCTCTTAAAACTAATTAAAAAACAACTAATGACTATCATGTCATTAGTGTTTGTACTAAAGCTAGTATAGCTGATACAGGTAATCCTTGACTTATAACCACAGTTGGGACCAGAGCTTCCATCACTAACAATGTGGTTGTTAAGCGAGACATGCCTGATTTTATGACCTTGCTGTAGTCATTAAGTGAGCACTGTAGTCATTAAATGAATCATGCAGTATGATGATACATATGACTGTAATTCCCATTAACTTTGCTTATCGGAAGCTCCCTGGGAAGATCACAAATGGCAATCACATTTCCTCGGGGCCTGCAACCATCGTAAATACTTGCTGGTTCGTAAGTGTCTGAATTTTTATCATGTCACCCCAGGGACACTCCAATGGCTGTAAGAACAAGGATCAGTCATAAGTCATTTTCCTCAGCACTTTTGCGACTTTAAATAGTCACTAAATATATTGAGGATCAGCTCTACCTTCTTTCTTCCATTAGATAAGGAGAAGGGGAGAATGAGATTTATTTATTTGTTTGTTTGTTTGTCAAACATGTACAAGATAACAAGTGTAAGTATGAACATAAACAAGACAATGGGAGTAAATTCAGATTAATGGGGACAGTAAGACAGGGACGGTAGGCACGCTGGTGCACTTATGCACGCCCCCTTTAAGGATCTCTTAGGAATGGGGTGAGGTCCACGATAGACAGTTTGAGGTTGAAGCTGTGAGGGGTTGAGGCTGGAACAATGGAGTCAGGTTGAGCGTTCCAGGCATTGACCACTCTGTTGCTGAAGTTGTATTTTCTGCAATTGAGTTTAGAGTGGTTTACCTTGAGTTTGTATCTGTTGTTTGCCTGTGCATTATTGTAATTGAGGCTGAAGAAGTGATTGACAGGTAAGACATTGTAACAGACAATTTTGTGTACTATGCTTAGATTGGACTGCAGGTGGCATAGTTCTAGATTGTCCAGGCGCAAAATTTTGAGCCTAGAGACATAGGGAATTCTATTATGAGTGGAAGAGTGGAGTACTTTTCTCAAGAAATACCTCTGAACCCACTCAATTGTGTTAATGTCCGATATACAGTTCGGGTTCCAGGTGGACGAGCTGTATTCGAGAATTGGTCTAGCAAAGGTTTTGTATGCTCTAGTTAACAATTCAATGTTGCCGGAGAAGAAGCTTTGCAAAATAAGGTTAACAACTCTTAAAGCCTTTTTGGCAATGCTGTTACAGTGAGCTCTGGGGCTTAGATCATTTGAGATAAGTACTCCTAGGTCCTTTACAGAGTGAGAGTCATCTACGAGATCATTTCCTCCTAACTTTGTATTTAGTGTTCTGATTTTTTTTGCCAATTGTAGGACAGAGCTATATACTGTATGTTATAGTCATTTTGTGTAGAGAATAAGTCTAAAAGGAAGCAGATAACTAAATTGCTGCAGGCAATCCTAGAGGAGTATAGGAAGTGTTGGGAGTGTTAAATCAGCAAATATTAATCTTATGCTCAGCTACATATATGCTTAAATCAACTATATCTTACAGAATCAGCTTCCAAAGATTAATTCTTCTAGAGAAATTGAAATAAGAGTAACTTTTGAATGTTCTCACTCACAGAAATGGCAAACCCATTCAAAGAACAGATTTTAAAATATATTTATATAAAGTGAAGAAAGCAATAAAATAGAACAGTAGAAGTCAGAATGACAAATAAAATTGTATCTTTACAGCAGGTTGCATGGTACATAAGGTGTCTGGGTAAATTCTTAAGTATCTTCACTCCATATCAAAACAACATCAAAGTTGACTTGCCAAGAGAAGCTCTAGTAAGGATATATTTGGAACTAGGATTAGGAAGACCTGTCCCTCAAATAATAACATTCTTTGGCTTCAGATTAAGGATGAGATCCAGAAAACATGTAAAGTCAAGGCATAGCCACATAATCTGAGATAGCTTTTAAGATACCCAAATTCCAAGCCATTTAAGGATGTACATGTTCTGAATTGTGACCACAAACAGATCAACAATTGGTTTAGCTATTTAAGAGTTGTTTGACTTTCTGTATATCAGGTCCCAGTTAGAAAGTCAACAATTACATTTTGAACTAATCAGTTTCTTTATTTATTTATTTAGTGTATGGCAAATACATGGACTTATAGTGGTTCAAATGTTAATGCCCAGTCCATCCAGTCATTCAAGGGATGGTCTATAGGATGGTCTATGTTGAAAAAAACCAGACATTAGGCCAGTGTAAGCTTTTAATGTACATTCAGACACAATGTGGTAGATATTTTGTCAAGGAGCACCACAGTCACACTGAGGGGTAGAGACAAAACCCCACTTAAACAATGAGTTCTGGCAGACACTATGTTGGGTATGGATCCTGTTTAGAACTAGTTTCCTGAAAAATATCAATAGTTGTTTTTATTGTCAACACATAATTGTAACATATAGGGATTTTAAGCACTTGAATAATAATGGAAAGGCTATCTGTCTTTTGCCTGTCCACAAACAAACAAATAAAAAAGATTATCTGTGCAGTGAAGATGCATCCAAATAGCCAGCAATGTTGTTTCTCACATTTCCTTCCTTCAAATCAACCTATGCTTCTTTCACCCAATCAATGAGGGAATCTAGAACTCAGCCTTCAGCCAATGCCTACATTTACTACGGGGAAGGGAGAAAGAGTGTTTTTCCTGAGAAAGCCATATAGGTCAATCCAAAATGCTACAATACTAAAATGCATTTATACTGAGTAACAGGAAAAGCATGGAACTGTGAGTTGGAGTTTGACTAGATTTCCAGCAGCCTACCTTCCCAGCCTTTGTGGAGCAAAAGTGACCCTACAACACGGGGTCATAACAACAACTCTACAACTTTAGCTAGAAGAAAATTAGCTAGGCTGATTCTCAGGGATTCCGCAGAAAAACCAAGGCTGCAGTAGCTAAAATTGGCGTAGATCAAGATACATTTGAACAAGTGAGACTTTAATCTTCCTTCTTTGGCCTTTTCTCTCCTCAAACTTCTCTCTAATAAGGCAACTGAATAAATAACTGCTACATTGGAATTTTTTTCTTTTTGGTAACATCCAGTTTTGAAGGGATAATCATTGCCCATTCATTCTTAAACTTCTTTTCTTGTTTTACTCCATATTTCCTATGTAACTATTATAATAAACTTATTTCATGCTCTTTCCTGACTTAATCATCTCTCACTTCTGTATAAAGAAATGGGATGAAGCACATTCTTTTTTTTAATTGCTGAACAGTAATTAACAATTAACCTTATCAAGTAAGTGAGTAATGTAAATCAACAAGGCACAGTGGAAAAAATGGCTAAAACCTTTTTTTTTAAAAACCCACATAATGTAGACATTCACATTTACCGTTTATCAGAAGGGTTGTGGATCATAGGTCTGTTGCAGTTAAGATAAGCTACAAAGCCAGCCTAAGTTCGATAGAATTGTGATGCCTGCTTCTGATGTTTCATTATTTTAACTTCGTTTGAAAACTTTTCTAACATGGCAATTGAATAGGTGTTGTTAATCCTCATCTCAATTATCCAAGGTTTTCACTGTTGGGCAATTATTATTTTAACTGCTAAGATTAAGTAAATAATAAATTCCTTATTTTAAGCTTGAGGTTTAATCCCTTAAATAAGTGCAGTAATCCTAACTCTGGGGAACATTCAATTCTTTGTTTGGTAATGATGCTTACCTAACCAAATAGAACCAATCCCTTCTTCAGAACTCCTCACCATCCTCATGTCTTTCCCTAATTCTACGGCCTACTAAAATGATTTTGCTGAAATATGTGAATTAAGTGGCTCCTTCTCAGCGTAGCAAGTCCAACTTTAAAGGTCCAATTTATTCAATTATCAAAATCAAATGGTAAATGTTTCCTTGACTTTACCATTTTAAGATATGTACTGGTATGTGTATCCTTATATATGCAATAGAGGCAGTGGTAGGATTCAGCCAGTTCTCACCACTTTGGGAGAATCGGTTGTTAACTTTCTGAGCAGTTTGGTGAACTGGTTGTTAGAAGAAATCATTAAGGCAGAGAACCGGTTGTTAAATTATTTGAATCCCACCATGGAAGAGAGGTTATTGTGAAACTGAATTATCTCCCAGTGGAGGAAAATATTACCATAGATAGAAACACCATGAAATTTTTCCTGCTCATTTCCCCTCCTTGTTCCTGCTTTTATCATCAGATTTTGTAGAAATCATCTTGATTTCTATCCATGCATAGCTGGTTTGGTCTGAACTATGAAACCTTCAGGTTCAGGTTTGAAGCTTAACATTTGGTGCACTTTCCTAGGAGATGGATATGACTCAATTGCATTGCAGACGTGCAAGAGTATTAAGACCCGCCCTTGACTCATATTACCTCTAGTGATTAAACTATAGTTTGGAATCAGCAGTTATGACAGTTTATAAGGAAGTGGCAAAAGCCAAACCCTATTTAGTTTGGTTTGCATTATGCAATATAACATTACTCATTGTCTCGAAATTTCAGCTTTTGATGGGTAGTGAGTTATAGTTGTGAATTGCAAATCATTTGCAGTATTATTGGAAGAATCTAAATAGAAGGAAATCTACAGAACTATGAAAAAATACACAACATGTAAAGAGAAATGGGGATTATTTATTTTATTGGCTCTGCAGCATGCTGAACAGATGCTCTTCTAAGAACCCTTACATATATCAGTAAATCAAAGCATGACCCAACTGCATATTATCCATTCCACAGGACTGCACAACCGATGTTTTACAATACATTATCTGCCAGAATAGACATATAAGTAGCCTGCAGTGAGATAATCTTATTATTGATTGTTACCATCTCTTAAAAGCTCTGTGAAACATGTATTCTGCTACACAATCCGGGGTTGGAATGGGAAAGAACTGCGCCCAACATCTTTCTCTGATCTAGGGAATCTTACTTCTAGCTAGGATCACATTCTTTCAAAGAAATCTTTTTGGAGTTGCATGCCAGAGTAAACAACGGGAGAACAAGAAGTGAATAGGAAGGCCACAACATTTCTCTTTTACTTTCCGCCTCTTTTTCCTTGCCACTTGAAGGATGGCCCTTCATCCTCTTTGAAATAATACCCACCACCTCCCAAGGAAATCTGTTGCATTGCCGAAGAACTGTTACATTAGAAAATCAATTTAACAAGCATGTAAGTGAAAATGCTAATATTGAATATTGAGTATTTTGCTGTATAGAGTTTTATTAGCATTATTGCAGAATATTTTTCACTAGAATAGTAAATTTCCCAGAATCTTGTTAGTAGAATAATATATGAAATAAACAAACAAGCCAGTAAGCTCAGCAGTTTCTGTTCTGGAAAGTTTCATTACCATTTTTATGTAGGCGTCAGTCTTCCCATTATAGTAGGTGTGGAAAAATAGCATGTACAGAGAGGTAAAGATGCAAGGAAAACTTCCATCATGCTTGCAAAACAGAATTGTTCTTTTCTCTGCTTGGTCTATGTCACTTTCATTACAATTAGGGCTAGGATTTCATCCTTCAAGGTTCTTCACTATGCTGCTAAAGACCCTGTCACAGAGGTTGTAAAAGGCCTCACTAAAGAAAGCCGATATTGACCTTGTGTTATGGCATTTGTGGGGAAAGAATGCTAGAAGGAATCAGTCTTTTGGTTTGATTTATCACCGGTCTTCTTAGTAATTATTTCAGAATTTACCTCTCTTCCTTTTTCCAGCAGTGAATCAACTGCCAAGAACAAATTAAAAGTCATTTGAGTTGAATTTGTAGGAATAAAGTTTAGAGGTGGGAATTTCTTTGGAGATTTAAAAATCGAGACTGATGATCTGGATATCTCAATACTGATGATGATAGTGATGGAACAGTATCTTTTGAAGTGAGTTTAAGGTGTCAGCCTCAGGTTTTCAGTAACCTATATGTTTATAAATGTAGGAAATGTAAGCAAATATTTTATTTATATCTATTTAAAATATATTGCATCCTTTAGGTGTATAACATTAAATCTCCGATAATCACATTTAAAGAAAACCATTATCATGATTAGTGCTGGAAGTCCTGTGATTTCTCCCAGTCAAAAAACTAGGATACATAAAATAGGATGAAAATGGACCAATGAGAAAACATTAAATATTTTTGTTTTGTATTAATTAATCTATTATCCAAAGAATAGATGGTCTGCAAATGTTAAAATTCGGTGGAAATGAGAACATTTTTTTTCATTGGTTTAAAGCTGTGCTTCTCAGTCTTGGCATATGTAGACTTCAAATCCCATGCTGGCTGGAGAATTCTGGGAGTTGAAATCCACACATCTTAAAGTGGTCAAGATTAAGAAACACTGTTTGAAGTATAAGATTGTTTTATTGAAGTCATGATACAACAACTCCTCATGAGATCTCTGAAGAAAATTATATTTGACATATATATCAGAAAGGTAATACTGTCCATGTTACAAATAATTGTAAAGGTGAGAAATAGAGGGACCAACTCTCTCACTGAAGCATGTTTTATTTGCTATGCTGTCTATAAAATCCAGTTGACCTGCATTGGGAATGTCTGGTTTGTAGAAGTAAACCAAAGCACAAATCTTAGCTCTTTATTGCTCTTTAAAGCAGCTTTTTACTGTTGACTTAAATCAAGATTAAAATGGCTGTCTTAATTGCTTTGTTTTTAACCTGAAAGTAAGAAGCATTCCAGACAAATATCCCATATGTTCCCAGGAAGAAAACATACCTCTGAAGCGGTTAGGAGAAAACACCCTATCAGAGACGCCCCACCTTTCTTATCTCTGTATGCAAAACTTGCTAATAACACATGTCAATCAAACTTAGAAAAAGATTAAAAATAGAACTCTTGTACCGGTAGATGTGTGTGCAAGCATACCTATACCCAAACTGAGACATTGAAAGAGAGAGGCATACAGAAGAAGTGTAACCGTTTCTTCCTCCCCAAGGGCCATGGCTTCCCGATCTGGATAAGACATACTGTATGCATATTGGCATGGGATCAGATGGAAATTTAAAGTTTTAAGGTTTTTACGGTAGAGTCTTATATCAAAATTTTCTTACAGAACTTCTTTGTAATCTCAAATATTTTCCTTTCTTTGGAGTATTTTTTATTCCTTTTCTTACATTCTCCTTGCAGAAGGGCTCCCCTCAGCCCTTACTTTTTCTTTTTCAGATAAACTGTTTCCTGAATGTTGTCCCATGGGATAGTGAATGATCCTCAAACCAGTAGCAACCTGGTTCATTAGAGCTCAAACCTTCTCTTCTCTCATGAAGGAAGTTGTCTTGTTGTGCAGAGCCCAATGTGCAAAATACATTGCATCTAAGAGAATACTATAAAATTCAGCCTTTGGAGGATGCATTGTTAATTGATCTAATGTATGTGAAAAAAGCCAAACTATTAGAATGGACTGGAAACCTATGAGGAAGATTTAAAAAAACTTAAGTTAGTTTTCAAAAGTAAAGACTGAGAAGGGACATGATAACTGTCTTTAAATATCTGAAGGATAGTCACATTGTAGAGATTTGGGTTTATTCTCACTTGCTCCAGAGTAAGACTAGAACTAATGGAAATGTAGAAATTTCAAGAATATAGATACTGATTAAACATTAGAAGGTAAAAAGCCATCAATCAGTATGATAGGTTTCTGCAACAAGTGGTTTCTTCCCTTTCACTGGAAGTTTCAAGTGGAGGCTTGATAAAGATCCATCAAAGGGATGCAGTGTGCAGAGGGTTGGGTTTGAGGCCAGTTCCAACTCCCGATTGCATTCAATAAAGGCAAATTACACATAAACTAATCAAGTGGTCTAATAAAGGGTCCACAACCTGATCTTTGTTATAAGATGGCAGTTTTCAATGGAAAATGTATTTCTCTGCTGCTCAGAGTTGCCTTGAACTGCAAGATCAGTGGCAAATAAATTTGATAAATAAATAAATACATTATTAAAAATGTAAAACAAATATTCATCCACTTAAATAAATATTTTGGACTATTTTCTTATGAATGCCTTTATCTTATGATGGGATTCTTCGCTGCCTAGAGCCTTCAAAATAAGGCTGCAAACAAAAAGAATTAAATACAGCGCTATCTCGGTACTCATTGTTAACTGATTCTAAGAGGCACAATGAGTACCAAAAATGATGAGTACCAAATTTTTCCCATAATGAATAATGTAAATAAATTTAATGCTTTTCCAAATAAAAGACAATGCACATTTTAAGGCAACATGTAAAAAGATAGGGTTATATATCATTACTTTACTTGAGAAATAAATCTAAAAAAATAATAAATACTTAGATTAAAACTTCACTTTACCTGTACTGATGAGAAAAATAAGTGCAAAAATACACAAAATGGCCACAGGAGCTAAGAAAAGATTGCAAGAGGTTGTGCCCAGGATAAGAGCATTACAAAGCCTTTTCTATGGAGTGAGAAGTAAAGGAGGAACCCACATAATCCATATATAAATACCAACCTCATTTACTTTCAAGAGGAACATTGGAAGTTGTATAATAGCTTAGATGTCTGATCCATCTAATCTAAGACTTGATTACCAGCATTTCTCTGGATTTTCAGCAGTTTTCCAAGATGCTTTAGTTGAATTTGGGGGATTTTTTTCGTGCAAAATATATCCTATACTTAAATCTACAGACTCTCCCAAATATCTTTGATGGGAGCCTTCCTCTTTATGATGATCAGGGAGAAGAAAGCAAGAAGAAAGTTTTGCAATGTGAGAATTTAGTCAGGCCTCTTTATTATAACTTTTTAAGATACTGTTCTAAAATAGCGATAATTCAAAGTGCTTAAGACCTTTTTAAACTATTAATGAAAAATAAAATGTAAACAGTAAGTTGGAATCAGCACACCCTCACTCACAGATCTCTAACATCACTTTGGTAGTTAGAAATGAAGTCAACCAGATCGGGGATAAAACATAAACAAATTCTAAATTTAAAAGTATAACGTATCAGTTTACCCATCCAAATTCTATTAGAACATGATGGTCTTTCCATGAATCCTGGAAGGTGGTAATGAAGATACCAAATGGATCTTTCTTGAGAGATTGCAATGACACAATGGCAATTTATATCATCTCGTAATTTGTGAGGGTTTTTTGGGGGGAGGCATGGTTGATTCCTTCACTCTCTTTGCAATGGCTTAATGCTTATTTTTGTTTTATTTTCTATCAAAAATTTCCAGATGATCTCAGATTTTATTTTCCAGCAATCTGCTGCCAAATTTTATTGCATCCTGGGTCTCCAAAGTGGAGTTCAGAAATTGGCACATAGCCTGCAAATTCCAAATCCTCTGCTTTTTATTTAATGACTTGGGTAAAAAAAAAAATTAGAGAAAACACTTATCAAATTTGCAGATGATATTCCATAGATAGACTAGTTAATACCTAGAAGACAGAAATAAAATTAGACATTATCTTGATAGTCATAACACATGGCTTAAAGTCAGATAATGAATTTGAACAGAAACTAATAGTTCTTTACTTAGAAAATAGAAATCAGATGTAGAGGTATAGGGCCGGTCTAACTTATTTAATAAAAGCACCTTTGAAAAAGTTCTTGGTATTTGATTGCAAACTGAATATGAGTCGGTAATATTGTTGGAAGAAAGATCCAGTCCGCTTGGAAGCTGGGAGAAAGACACTGGAAATAAAAGAAGATCTGTGGCATGTATTGATGCACTATCATGGGAAAAGAATGTGAATGGTCAGGTGTGTTGGATGCCACAACTGTGTGACCAAAACCCTATCTCTTTTTATGTGCTATTCATGTAAAGGGGGAGGTTTCAATAGGGAAGTCACAATTGGATCCAATGCAACAAATGGATAAATTAATGTACAATTAATACAATTTGCACATTATTGCTTTTTAGATTGATTGTAAATAATCACATTTTCTTAGCTGTGTGCATTGTATTTTCACCATGGATTATGAGTGAATTGAACATATAAAGGAAATCATTTAATTAACCTTAGTTTTAATTATAGACCAATTTAATATCAGTAACTGCTATAGATTTAAGATAGGATAGCACAGTAATATATTAAATTACTTGAGTGACTAAATTAGCCATAACGAGTATATTATGTTAGCATCATACCTATAAAATAATTTTTGCTATTCAACTGTATAATTGTGTGGATATATGAAAAGAGGTAGTTAAAGATATATTGAATGTAATAAACAATATAATTAATTATTTAGTCAATTACTAACTAAATAAATCTTTTAATCCATCCAAGTGACTATAAGGTTGCTGTAATGATAATGTAGCTTTTGAACGGTCCTACTCAAGATTAGATTGTAACTAAAAATAAATTTTAAAATTGAGAGGATTATCTCTTCAATATTTTTATAACTGGATTGTAAAAGAAAAGGTGGAATATTTAAAAAGTCTGCACATTCTACACATTAAGAAGGAAAGCTAATACCCAAGATAAAAGTTCGAAATGTTTTTGATAAGTTAGAGACATAGCTGGAAAGAATAGAATTACATATAAAATACTGATAGAACTGCATTTTTTTTAAAGGAAACAGAAACAAAATATATAAGTACAGAATGGGTGACTCATTGCTTAGTAATAATACTTGTGGAAAATATCTTATAGTAATAATTGATTACAAATTGAATATGAATTAATAATATGATATGATTGCAAAAAAGGTTTTAACCTGCATTAATAGAAATACAGTTTCTAAATCATAGGAAGTAATAATTTCATTTCATTTTATGTTAGTAATAGTCCAGCTCATTTACTGCATCTTGTTCTGAGATCTACAGTAAGAGTCAGCCAACTGCATCAAGTTTCAGAGAAGGGCAATCCGGATGACCAGCAGATGACAAGCTAAATTTTATGAAGAGAGATTGAAGGAAGTGAGAGTGTTTAGTTAGAAGAGAAGACTTAGGAGAGATTAATAGCATTGTTCAAATGTCCTGTGAAAGAAAGTCAAGACCTGTTATTTATCTCCAAACAAGGTACACAGAAACAACAGCTTTAAATCATAGCATCTGCAAGTAGCCACAAATACAAGAAACGAGGGCAAGTGTATGGTGAGATTGTGTTAGAAATCCTAATTGCATCCAGACTTCAAACTCAAGTACATCAGTCATGGGAATTGAGGCACGATATGCAATGCATTTTTTGACATTTGGTCTCGTTTGCCCCTCTGTAGAGCCCATGAACCAAGTCTTTACACACAGTCCTCGATTATGCCCAGGTTCAAAGGTTGCCAACCTTTCAGACCTCAGGGACCACCAAACTCATAATTTTAAATCCTGGGGACCACTAATATGAATTTTGACTGACGGTGGTTTGCTGACATTGGTGGGAGAGAGAGAGAGAGGGAGAGATCTG
Organism: Bungarus multicinctus; assembly: GCA_023653725.1. Taxonomy (NCBI): domain Eukaryota; kingdom Metazoa; phylum Chordata; class Lepidosauria; order Squamata; family Elapidae; genus Bungarus; species Bungarus multicinctus. The sequence continues at coordinate 117,396,069 of CM042838.1, read as the reverse complement.
ATCTAACCTCTCTCTCTCACACACACACACAGACACACAGAAGCAGGGGTGGGATTCAAATTTCTTAACAACTGGTTCTGTGGGCATGGCCTAATTTGTGGGTGTGGCTTGGTGGTCATGTGACTGGCTGGACATGGCTTGTATGTAAATATTATAAATATTTATGTAAATATTGAATTTTTTTATAAAAAAAGAGCAACTTTTACCCAAAATCCGGCAAAGCAGGCAGGCAGATTGAGTTGCTCACAGAATCACAGATTCATTCAGAGATATATTTTTCTGCCATTGGCTACCTGAGTCTGTACTGAATAATAGAAACCTAAGGAAGGTTTGGCTCTAAGATCTAAAGATTAGCTAGAAAGCAAGAAATCCAGTGGTTTCCTGCTTTCTAGCTAATCTAAATCTCCCGGCACAGCAGAACAGCTGATGGTTAAAAAGAAAAAAAAAGGAAAAATAGCAATTTAGCAGGCAAGTTTACCAGGTAAGGAGTGAGTGGGTGGGGAGGGTTCCCGCGGGCCATGTGAGCATTGCAGCCTTGTTTTCCTGTGAAGCCTGGATCAATTGCTTTGAGGGTGTGTGCTCTGGGGGTGACATTTCTCTGTGGACCACCAAAATTTTCTCATGGACCATCATTGGGCCGTGGCCCACCAGTTGGAGACCACAGCCCAGGTAATCCTTGACCTATGACCACTATCGAGCCCAAAAGTTATGTTGCTAAGGGAGGCATTTTTGTTAAGTGTTGTAAGGTCAGACTATGTAAAAAAACATATTCCTACGTATTGTAAAGATCTTTAAGACCATCTACAGGAAGTCCTTAGCTTTCAACAGTTCAATTTAGTAACTGTTCAAAGTTACATCAGTACTGAAAAAAGAGACTTATGACCATTTCTCACACTTGCAAATGTTGCAGTATCTCCATAGTTATGTTATCAAAATTAAAATGCTTGGCAACTAATTCATATTTATGATGGTCGCAGTGAGGATCAAGTTCTGCTTAAAAGTTATAGATGAGTGTGGGGAGGCTGGAATCAAGAGTGAGAAAGATTTTACATTAGGGCAATGACACTGAAATCTGACTAAACTTTATTCAGACGGCCATTATGCCCTCCCAGATATTCCTGTCAGCCCTGACTCAGCCTGAGCTCCTAAGTAAAAATGATCCTTGGCTCCATTTGTTGCAAAAGGTACCGTTTTATTAGAAGTCAAGTGCAAGGCACTAAAGCAAAGCCAGAACTGAAATTCATGTGCCAAATTTCTGAAGTGTAACTTTTCTCCCCCTTGGGTACATCCCAGGGGTGGGATTTAACCAGTGTTACTACCGGTTCAGTGAGAGTGTGTTTTGCACATGCATGCACAGCATTTCCCAAAAAACTCAGCTGTGCTGCTGGACAGCTGACAAGTGCTGCACGTGGGTACGCAGCATTTGAAAATCCTCTTCTTTCCTACTTTTTCAACCTCAGCTGTGCCGCGCAAAGCAGCTGAGGTTGAAAAAGCAGGAAATAAAGGACAGCCAAGAGCCTAGACTGGCATGTAGGCCAAACAGACGAACAAAAGGTTGTTGCAGTGAACTGGTTCGGTGTCTGCTGCTCTTCAGAGCTACCAGTTCTATAGAACCGGGCTGAACCGGTAGTATCCCACCCCTGGTACATCCCCTTATTAGCCTCCTTCACCCAATCATTTCCAAAGATATTTTCAAAACAGTCATCTCAGGTGTGAGCTGTTATGCAGCTGCACTCCATTCTCATCCATCTACCCCTTGAAGCTGTGTCTCAGGGAAACCCTCCCAACTGAAATCCATGGTAGATTGGCACGAACGAATGCAGAGCGCAGGTGTGAGGTAGCAGTTCTGACAATCCCATTCCATTCTGTCCCTTCTCTATGACCTCTCTTTATTATTATTATTTTTCTCTAAAATTTGAATTTGGATAAGATGATTTGACACTTTGAGCCCTGTTTCTTTTTTCTTTTTCTTTTTTTGTGTACTTTTGCAAACTTTTGTGTTCCTGAGATCTTATCATTACTTTCTGGTCCTGCGTAGGAAGTGATATTATGGTGATAGGATAGTTCCAACTCACTTCTAAACATGGCAAACAGAGGGAAAGATCTCATATGTATAGGGATTTTAATATGGGATCCAAGAAATTTAGATTTGGTGAAAAATACATTTTAACAGTAATTTTTGGGGAGTATCCTATCATGACTATTATGAGTCTCATATAATTTTGATGAACGAATGAAAGTTCTTCCACAAGAGGTCTAGATATGCAAGTGAGAAAGCATCAGTGGTAATAAGAGATGTGATATGAAATTATATTTTATTGGAAAGTACTTTCCCAGAGAGAAGAAATTAAAGCTTATCTCCAAAGTCCTGCCATCTTTTTTTGCCACCTGTTCTACTCATAATTTATGTATTTTACAATTGCCATCAGAATTTGGACCATTGAGAATATCATACACATTTGAAATGCAAGGTGAAGAATCTCTTTCCTAGAATTATTTTCACCATAAATTATTTCAATAGTTTGTTTAGCATAGAGCACTGATTTATAAGCCATTTATAGATTTATTTAAGCACACTTGGCTGAATTATAGAAATGCCATGTTTGAAATGAAAGTACATAGCCTATTGTTTTGCTTCTCACGCAACTAGTATACTCAGACAATAAAACAATCTATAAAATTAATATATAGGGAGAGAAAGGAAGAAAAACGTGAAAATATGTAACACTAGGGCACATTTATCTCCTTGGATGAAATTAAGATGCCATGTATACATACTCATACCAAATGTTACAAAGATGTTGCTCTTCTGCTATGATGGAAACAAAACCTCCAATTTGTAGCTTGTCTTATCTTTTATTTATGAATAATTTTATAATAGAAAATTTATAACTAATCAGAGTAATTAATGTTTACAATGGATGGGAAAATGTAATTATATTTGATTACGCTATTTGTGAATCTACCTTACAGGGATGTGATGAAGACATTTAAGAAATTTTCTGTATGAGGTACCATCTATTCTGCAGAGGTGGAAAGAAATGGGATAAATTGTGAAAAATAAAGAATAAATCCTGCATTTCTGATTACCCAATGCTATAACATTTAAGCTGATAGATACTAGTTCCATTTGCATATAATGGATGCATAAATGCATGTATGACATTTATACTTTGAATTTCAGAGGTTATGATAAGCATTAGGAGTTACTATAATCAGCCAGTTAAATTTCTTTTTTCTTATGTTTTGTCGAAATGCAGAGTGAAGGTCATTTATTTTTATGTATTGGTTTGCTAATTCTATACAATTGTTTTAGCAACTTGCACTTTTTGTTACATCTGTAACAAAAAGTGTACAAATAACGAGATTCTGTAATTATGAATAAAAAGAATGGAATAATGAATTCTTTTCAATCTGTTTAATGTAACTGGAACAACTTTGGTAATATGTAAAATAAGAAAACAAAAGTTGAAAAATAATGGAAATTGCAAACTATAGACAGTGAGAGGAGGATTTCATCAATGGTGATCTCTACTTATATAGATATACAAAATATAAATCACTTTGAAAGAAATATAGAGGAATATATTTTCTTTTAAACATGTAAAGAATGACTAAACCATCTTGCTAATATTTTTTGGGAGGTGGGGTGGGTGGGATACCACGGTGTTTGGATTTTTAGATTTCTTGCAATGAAATTGGCTAGTAGGACCTTACTTATTTGTTAGAAGAAGACCTCTGGTTCAGCATCTCCAGGTAAGACTGGGAAAGATTCCCTAAAGAGACAGTCTTGACCATAGGATCTTCAATATTTTTCAAACTGTGTGAAAGCTGTTTCTTTAAAACAAAACTCCCAGAACACCTGTTCAAGAGGCAAAGCTTTAGTAATAGAAAATTGTCCACATTCAAGTGAACTTTTGTTTGCTCTTAACCTCTCGTAAAACTTTGTGGAACCTTAGGACTTTATTTGAAGAATTTGATTAACAATATTAAAGTAGAAGCTCCAAGACTTCATGTAATGGCAATGATTTAGGAGACAAGAATAGTAAAAACTCAAAAGAGGTATTCTTAATTGTTATAAATTCCCAATGTTTGGGGGGAGGGCAATGCACCAAATGTGGAATTTTGAAAATATGCTGTGGTTTCCATGAAGAGAAGCAGACTACCAGATCTATAACTTGATTTTTTTCCCTAGACCTGAAAGGAAAATACGTTGCCAAAGAACTGAAGTATTAGGCCAGGGGTGTCAAATTCATGTTGTCATGGTGTCATCATGTGTAATATCGGGACTTCCCCCCCCCCTTTGCTAAACTGGGCATGGGCATGGCCATCGCATGATGCATCTGGCCCACAGGCCGGGAGATTGACAGCCCTGCATTAGGCAGAAGTGAGGTTGGAATATAATTGTACCCACACCACCACATCATCATCACCAAACTGATGAAGCATCAGAGATAAATAACATCATTAAGAAAAAGTATAAAAACTGGTAAGGATGTTTGCAGCTCAGTTTAGATATTTGTTAAATAAAGGTCATTTATTTTTATGAATTGGTTTGCTAACTCTATAAAATTGTTCTAACAAATGCCCATTTCACAAAAGGTAAAGTTAATCTGTGCTGAAACATATAACACAAGAAAAATACCCACTAAAATTTGCACTACACACACACACACACACACACACAGAGGCAAGCACATATCACAACAGTCACAACAGATGATATACACAGAGAAATCACAAATTGCATCCAGTTTTGGTCACCACATTATAAAAAAGATGTTGAGACTCTGGAAAAAGTGCAGAGAAGAGCAACCAGGATAATTAGGGGACTGGAGACTAAGGCATATGAAGAACAGCTACAGGAACTGGGCTTGGCTAGTCTCGTGAAGAGAAGGACCAGGGAAGATTGCATTCTTCCAATATTTGACAGGCTGCCACAGAGAGGAAGGGGTCAATCTATTTTCTAAAGCACCTATAGGCCAGACAAGGAATAATGGATGGACACTGAACAAGGAGAGATTTAACCTGGAAATAAGGAGAAACTTTCTGACAGTGAGAACAATCAACCAATGGAACAGCTTCCCCTTGGAAGTTGTGGGAGTGCCATCATTTGAGATCTTCAAGAAGAGGTTGGACTGCCATTTGTCAGAAATGGTCTAGGGTCTCCCGCTTGGGCAGCGGGGGGTTGGACTAGATGACCTACAAGGTCCCTTCCAACTCTGATTATCTGCTATCTGTTATCTCTAGATCTTTCCTTTTTATGGATAGGTTTCTTAAAAACAAAACACTGAATTGTAGTCTAAAAAAAACCCAAACAAAGTCCTTGGAGCTAGAGGTATTTCTGATAATAAACATTATCCCCATTATGGCTGAGGAAATTCTGAAAATTGAAGTCCAGGTACCTGAAGGGCACCAAGATTGGGCTATGAAGACAATGTCATAATTCCTTTCCACCTAATCTTCCTCTAAGTCTGATGAATAAAGTGTGTGTGTGTGTGTGTGTGTGTGTGTGTGTGTTTCTATATCACATGTGGCTTTGCCCCTATGATTCCAATATTTAAAAAGTTGCCCAGAAGTAGGTGCTATATTGCTTAAGATGCATGTAAATAGGGTTAAAGTTGGCAGATGCTGAAAATACACTTCTGAGGAGGGAGAAGAAAAATTCAGCCATGCACTTCAGTGGTCTCACTATGAATAGCATATCAGTTATTAGGATGCATATTATATGCATCATTTCCTGTAAGATTAAGGAAAAGCTTGGAACTCTTTGCTGAATAGGCTTTATCTTATTTTAATGTCCACTAAAGTTACATCATTCCTTTGCTCTGCTCAGTGAGTATCCCAGCTGTAAACCAGCTGCACTAACATGGAGAGACACCTTGTCACGATCTAATCTGAAAAGGTTTATCTCGGATGTCTTACTGTACAGTTGGCTACCCCCTGGAAGAATAATTTCACAAGCTGATGCTACTTGAAATGCTTTCCTTGTTCCTGATTTTCCATCTCTAGCCAATTCATTTCCCCCCCATTCATTTGAGTAAACAAAAAAGACAGATAATTGGGCAAGTTTTCAATGCCTCGCTCTTTACCTATATTAAGAACTGTAAAATATATTCATATATCAACCTTTCTTCCATAGTGCAAAAACATGAATTCTTTTTTTCTTGTCACAATAAATCACCATTTCTAAATGTGCTATAAAATACAATACAATCTTGCAGTCCAGTTGAAAAGAAGACGAACCAAACAAACAAACCTGGTTTCTATTGCCAGGGAAGAAAGATCCACTGAATAGAGTTTTACTTTATCTTGTTAAAGGAAACTAATTTCCTTTGTAAAGTGGAAGACAATAAAAAAAATTCAACCACTTAAATCAAGCTGTTCTTTAAAAAAAAAAATCTGACAGCAATTATCCTTCTAGTCTCATGTTCATCTAAGACCAAGAACCATCAAGAGAATATTCTAGGAAAAGACAGCAGTCACTTAAAAACAATTGAAAATTGAACCAAATAAATAGAAGAAGAAAGAAAGAGAGAGAGAGAGAGAAAGAAAGAAAGAAAGAAAGAAAGAAAGAAAGAAAGAAAGAAAGAAAGAAAGAAAGAAAGAAAGAAAGAAAGAAAGAAAGAAAGAAATAAATAAAATAAATAGTCCATCTCCTTTTTCTAGGGCAAACAAAATTGATAAAAATGCAGGAGAAAAGAATCTGGGTACTTTCAGGGAAGGTTTAGACAGTGAAATTGTTGTACCTCATTTGGAAAAGTTTAAAGCCGCTGGGGTGAGGAAGAAAAGATACAGATTCATTATTTTGCCTTCTTCTGTCTTTTTATTAAATTAACACACAGAAAACAAGATTCACAGATTCACAGAGTTTCTAGATTGTGTTCAGGATTATGGAGGCTATTCCAGGTTGGAGTGTGCTATATAACCTCTGCTATTGTGATTTTGGAATCCATGTTTTGTGGCTCAGAATAGGGAATGGTGATGGCTCATAACACCAGCACCATGGAGCATGTTGAGAATCATAGTTCAGAAGCATAGGTTCTGCTGGACATTTGTACTTAATGACACCCAAATATAATAACATTTTAGTTCTCAGCAGAAAGCATCAGAAGTCTGGCCACAAGACAAAGTTTGTATAGATCTGTGATGGAGAAGAAGCAAGGGAAGCCTATAATTCATCAGTCTGAATTTTCTTCCCATCATGTAGACTTGTAGAGGATAATATTTTATCCCCTTGTTTTCTGAACACAAACCTTTGCACTATCAAGAGCACCTCTTTATTTCCCTCTTGGTCCTTGTTGTTTGCAATTGTCTTTTAGCTGGCATTCTAACAATTTATGCCCGAGCTATTCTCAACTATAGACCTTTTCTCCCCCTCTCTCTATCTTAACCATCCATCTGCATTTTGAAAGCTCACAGGTTCTTCTCAGGCAGTTTTTGGTGGTAGTGGTGATTTAATTTAAAAAGTTGTGAGAGTATTGCCTATAGATGTAGACTTGATATAGACAGGTATAATGAAATAAGATAGTTGCTTTGTGCAGGAGTATTTCCCAGCTCTGCCTAGGTATTTTAGTTTTTTTTAAAGCAATTGTTGTGTTGCTGAAAAGCAGACTTTTCCTAATATAATAGGAGTAGTGCACAGCTAAAAATAGCCATAATAATACACAATTTTGGTTGGGGAAATCATGTCAAGTAAAATACTCTGTGTTTGCAAATCCTGACAAGTCACTGTTATAAATAAGTGATAAGTTTCTTTCATGAAAATTGAGGTATGCTTTTTTGTTTTGTCTACTCACTTTGAGACTCCTAAAGCCATAAGCCATGGAGACAACCTAACTTAAATTGAAACAAAAATCAAAGTAATGATAGTTGGACTTCTTGTAGGAACTTTAAAAAAAAACTTTCCTGATATTGTACTTTTATTTTCTCCATGTTTTCTCACATAGTTATTAGCCTACAGGTAAACAGCTCTGCAGGCTGTTTGACCTCTCCTGAGATTTTTATAATCTGTGCTGTTTAACCTTTTTTGTAGATACAATCAATACTTGTACAAATGTCACGCAAAGCTTTTCATCAGAGTATACACAGAGATTCTGATCCTGCATTTATTGTAAAGGCTGAAGGAAATGACCTGCATAACAGCTTAAACAGATGCTTTTTTGTTTTATTCTCACATAATTATTAAAGTTGCATATCTGGTAAAGCCATGGTGTTGCTCTGCTTATGGTTTCTGTTTGATTAAATCCAGGCTGGTTATCACTTTGAGTACAAATTTGGGTCTGTAAGGAGCAAATAATATGTAACACGTTTCTAATGTGCAATAATTACAGGTTTAAATAGTTGGAACAATCAGTGTTCAGTGATTTCATTATTAGATGGCACTGTAATTTATGCTAATCCTGATAACAGTTCCAGATGAGAATGGTTCAGATACTTCTTGCAATTATTTACACTCTGTATTTCTGAAACAATAGAAGTAATTTGTAAAAAAAAATAAATTAACAGGGATTTCATTTACTTTGCGAGGAAACACATGTAACTAGCTTTGTCAACAACTAAAAACCTAAATTTGATCTCCCTCCCCCATGCTCTTGAATTCTCTGAGCCCTATAGCAGGGCTAGAAATTATGGCACTTTCTCAAAGCTCAATTTTCAATCCATATCTACCTCCCAAGCCATTTTAAAGTTGACATTCCCCTGGCCTTGAAATATTGAGAGCCAGCTGGAAATTCCATGAACCAATCTGTTCCTTGCTCAGCTGACTGATTGGAGAAGGCTTTTTAAAAAAATGAATCAAATGATATACGGCTTCCTAAATGTCTAAGAGTCAAAATTCCATCACTCACAGTTTACACCAGACGTCTCCAAACTTGGCAACTTTAAGACTTGCGGACTTCAACTCCCAGAATTCTCCAACCAGCATAGCTTACTTAAGATTACTATTTCCTTACCCAAACTAGGTAACATCATCAGGGCTGGTAGGGAGTGAAAAGAACAAACATCACGCCGGTAACATCATGCTGGTAAGCCCTGATGACATTACGTAGTTTGGGTAATGAAATGTCTGCAAAAAAATAACCAAGCTCAGAGAGCACAAAGGACCCCTCATTCCTTCTTCTCTATATTGGATGCATTTTGCTTATATAAGCAAGGAAAATCAAACTAGTGGAATTTTTTTTTTTTGCAAGTACTGTGAACTTGTATATAAAGAGGTTAGAAAGATTAAGAGAAAGTGACAAGCAATAAATTAAGTAGGGTTTGCGGTGTTTCTGTCTGAACGAGAGAGTATTTGACCAGGAGAATTATAGGTTCATTAGTAGGGTTATGCTCTCTAGCCTAGATAGTTTGCAGTGGATGCTGAATAAGATTTTATTTGTGCTGTTTTGCTGGGACACCTGATAAAGAAAGAGCAAGAGATTAATTAACATATATCATTGATAATAATGATAACAAATATCAGTGTTTCAAAAAAAAAGGTATGGTTTTGCTCATTTTAAATAATACTAGTACAAAACCAGAAAAGCCAAATCAGCGTTTGAAGCAAGCTGATATCCAAGAAACAGAGAGAGAAGTGGGCCAGGGCCTTCATTTTTACAATACCCGGGTGTCCGTCGTGAAGAAGGTCCAAAATTTGGTCTCTCAGTCGAGGTGGTATAACAATCCGATCCCCCCAGAATATGCAACCCTTAAGAAAGGAAAGTTCAGTTTGTCTTTGTTTGAAAGGTTTTATGCAGTCCTCGAGGCCAGATTCCGGCCAACCCTTGGTGATCCAGGTAGCAACTCTGGTAAGGACAAAATCTTTGGACGTTTCTCGGGCAATATCGCCAGCCGTCATTGGTAGATTAGGCATGGTTTCAATTTGCAGGGTGGAAATGCTCGGAACAGGATCAGTGTCTGTATCTGGCAATGGGCAACGGCTCAACGCATCAGCGTGAGTCATGGAACGGCCCGGTCGATAAAGCAAGGTATAGGTATAGGCGGCCAGGAACTCTGACCATCTGGCCATACGAGGCAATAAGATGTTAGGGGTGGCCTTATCCCCAGCTAGAATGCCCAATAACGGTTTGTGGTCGGTTATGACGGAAAAAGTGCGGCCGTAGAAGTACTCATGAAATCGTTTAATGCCCGATATAATGGCCAAAGCTTCTTTATCAAGCTGGCTATAGTTGCGTTGGGCTTTAGACAGAGTTTTAGAATAGAAGGCGATGGGAGCTTCTCTGCCATCTGGTAGAACGTGGCTTAGAACCACCCCCACACCAAAAGGTGAAGCATCACAAGTCAAGTTTATGGGTAGCGTCTCGTTGTATTGAATCAGTACCTTGGTAGAGGTAATAAGGTCTTTGATTTGTTGAAATACTGTGTCCTCCGGGCTGCCCCACTTCCAGGACGCGTCTTTATCAAGCAACCTATGTAGGGGTTCTGCTACCGTAGCTTTATGTGGCAAAAACACATGATAGAAGTTAATAAGTCCTAAAAAGGCTTGTAGCTCCCCTTTGTTGGTAGGAATGGGGGCGTCCTGGATTGCGCGGACTTTCCCTTCAGTGGGGTGAATACCATCGCTATCAATTAAATAGCCGAGAAATTCAATCTTGTCTGTGATTAGCGTGCATTTTTCCCTCTTTACTTTTAGACCGGCCTCTGTAAATTTAGTTAGGACTTGACGTAGACGGTCCTTAAGCTGAGCTTTGGTTTTGGCCGCAATTAACACATCATCAAAATAAGGGATGACACCTTTGATTCCACGGAGAAGGCGTTCCATCAAACATTGGAAAATTCCGGGAGCCACGCTAACGCCAAATTGAAGTTGGTTGCATTTAAAAGCTCCCCGGTGCGTGACAATAGTTTGGGCTTCAGCCGTTTGGGAATCTACCGGCAATTGTTGATACGCTTGGGCCAGGTCAAGTTTAGCAAAGATTTTCCCTCCTTTGATTGAATGCAACAAATGCTGAACAACCGGAACGGGGTATGCACTTTGTTGCAGAGCGTGGTTCAGGGTAGCCTTATAGTCCCCGCAAATCCGGACTGAACCATCTGCCTTAATGGGGATGACAATAGGGGTTTCCCATTTGGCATGATCTACTGGTTCTAAAACCCCTTGTTTGATAAGTTGGTCCAGTTGTTTGTCAATTTTAGGTTTCAATGCAAACGGCACACGCCTCGCTTTGAGTCGAATAGGAGCCACATTTGGGTTTAGATTAAAAGAAATCGGGTTACCCCGGTACTTGCCTAGGTCGCCGCTGAAAAGATCTTGGAAATCCTTGACGAGGTCCTCCTCCCAGTCCGTTTCAGCAACTTGGTTAACGCCTGTCATTCCAATCCCCAACGGGTCAAACCATTCGAGTCCCAAGAGGCTGGGTCTATTTCGGTCAACGATGGTGAGTGGAAGGATTGCAGTATGGTCTTTGAATGTAACCTGGAAATGTCCTACGCCAACCACTGGAATTTTGTTCCCTTGGTAATCTTTGAGAGTAAGACTTTGGGTTTCTAGCTCGTTTCGCTGAATGTCAGGAATCAATTTCTTGATGGTTGTCCAGGAGACCATTGATAGGAAAGATCCCGAATCAACCTCCATCTCGCAATCCTGATCTTCAATTTTTACTTGGATGTGAACTTTTTTTACATTCCGTGTGTCTGAGTGACCAATGGTCACAGTTTGGTGGGTTTCCTCTCTTCTGTAGGTTGTGTCTTTGTTTCTCTTGTGTCTTCCTTCCAGGCTCCAACGGCTGTTCGGTTTCCTATCTCGGTCTCTGTCTCTCTCTCTCTTTCTCTTTGTGGTGGGCTCCATCTCCGTCGGGGGCTGTAGTTGGTTCTGGACCGGCATACTTTAGCTATGTGCCCCTTTCTATCGCATTTTCGGCAAATAGCGTCAATGAAACGACATTCTGAACGTGGGTGGTTTCCCCCGCATCGGTTACATTCAAATTCAAATTTCCTGCCGGCCCGCTCTATTCTATCTTTTCCCGCCTTTAAGTGGTATACGTCATCTTCCTCGCTACTGGTTCCCGACTCGATGTCCTCGTGGTGCGTTGAGGTTTTTTCTTTCTCTCCTTCTGGTCTGGATAGTTCCTTACTGATGTAACCTGCTGATTTATTGATTTTTTTCATTTTGGCAGCCGATTTGTGTGTAGCTTCTGCAGCGGTGGCTTCCTCTATGGCTTCTTTTACTGTGATTTTCGGACAGTTAAGTAAACGGCTCTGTAACGTAAGGTCTTTCAACCCGAGGACCATGCGGTCTCTCAGTGCCTCATCGAAGTTCAAAAATGCACACTCTTCGCCGATGTCCCTTAAAGCTGCTACAAAATCGGCGATGCTTTCATCCTCTTTCTGATTTCTTAAGTAAAATTCGTGCCGCTTGACCAGGCTTGATACGGTCGGCGCATAATGAGCCCGGAGAATCTTCTCTAATTCTGGCCACGTCAATGTTTTTACATCTGTGGGTGCAGCTAGTGCCTTTGCCATTCGGAAAACGGTGGGTCCGCAGTGGGTCAGGAAAACAGCTCTTTTCCTATGTTCCGAGACCCCGTTTAAATTGCTGCTCTCTAAGAACATTAGGAAACGATCCACGTATAATTGCCATTCCTCCTTGGCGGGGTTGAACTGCTCGGGTGGCGCGTTATTGCCAGGCATTTTCCGCTCGAACTTCACCGTCCATACTAACTGAATTTCTAATGTCTCGATCCCATCCTCGTCGCCAGTGTTTTGGCGGCGGAAGAACGAGGCGCACACATTCAGTTGATCAGTTTACTTTCTTTACTTTCAGGAACTCAACGGCTTCGGAGCCGCGGCAGCCTTTCTTATAGTGGCTGCTCGTGGCTCACCAGCCAATGACAGAGGTACAAAGTTCCCGCCGTTGGAACAACCAATCGTGGGTGAGTATTTAAATACAAAACAAGAAGAGCTGGTCTGGTTCAAAGAATGGTTGATTTTTTAAAAAGATGCTGAAGAATTTCATACTTTCCCCCCCCCATCAGATCAGCAAGCATTGGGAAGCTCTTCATGCAATATCTTCATGTAATATGGAAAAATTATATGGAAACAGAGATATTAATTTTGGACCAACTACTAAATGATGATGATTTTTTTTAACACACTCTGTGTTAAGTGATAAAAATCATTTATCAGATATAATCCAATAGCAATATAGTACTGATAGTTGCAACATGCATTGACAAATATATAGAGAATGTAACTGATCATATACATACATACATATACATATACATATACATATACATATATATATATATATAATCCAGCTAGAAAACCAAGGAATTTGTGAAATACCATGCAACAATTGCCCAGTCACATACATTGGACAACAGGAGAATAAATGCATGCATCGCAGAACACTAGAACGCAGTCAGAAAAGAAGAAAATACTTCCTCCTTTTTCCAGCACCTTAAAGCCACAGGACATGAAAATAATTTTGAGGGAACCAAATTAATCTCCAATACTGAACACTTCAACAAGAGAATAATCAGGGAAGCCATCAAAATAGAGAAACAGCCCCAAAACATGAATAAACAGTACGATACCTCCTGCCTACCAGACATCTGGAAACTAGCCCTTATCAACAAATGAATCCCAGCCATGAAAACCAACACTGGACCTAAAACAATACATGATGCCACCACCAATCTCCCTCACCAGACTCAAACCCAAACCGACCCCATAGATGAAAGGCAACCACTGTCCAGAAATCAGACCACGGCTGCATCACCAGCTGCCACACACCCCGACTCCCAAACCAAGCAAACTGACACATGCCATGAACACATAGCCAGGCCTCAAACTTGGAGCAAAACCAAAACCAAGAACGTCGCATCACAGCCACCTGCTCAGGATATCACATCACGGAACTCAGGAGGTTACACCACAAAACCTTAGGATGTTGCAACACAGCCAACAACCTAGGAGATTACAGCACAAGACCCAGGATGTCACAACAATAGAACTCAGAAGGTCATCACACAGCCCATTACCCAGGTCATTACGACCCAGGAGATTACAGCACAAGACCCAGAATGTCAAAACAATAGAACTCAGAAGGTCATCACACAGCCCATTACCCAGGTCGTTACAACACAGGAGGCTGATAGATACACAGCTAATATCTCAGCCACACACGTTCTTACAAAAAAGCCAGCCAATCTGCAAACATCAACTCCATCAACCAATCAAGAAATGACAACACAGCCAACCTCCCCACCAGTATTTATAAAGAGACAGTAGCTCCGATCACACTTTGCTCGCACAAGCACGAAGCCAAAAGCACCAGCCTGAAAATGGTGAATGGGACCTCGCCGAAACATCACCAAGATACTCTCAATCTTACAGGGGAAAAGACCTGAAAATGCCAAGACCTGCATACCTGTACCCATGAAAATCTACGAAAACACATATATGCAGGTCTTGGCGTGTTCGGGTCTTTTCGTGTGTAAGATTGAGAGTATCTTGGCGACATTTTGACGAGGTCCCACTTGCCACCTTCAGGCTGGTGCTTTCGACTTTGTGCTTGTGCGAGCAAAGCGTGATCGGAGCTGCCATCTCTCTATAAATACTGGTGGAGAGGTGTGGTGTGCTGGCTCTGTTGTAAGCGGGCTATATATATATTCATGTTTTTGTTAGAGCACTTTTTATATGTATTTTAGAATAAAACAGAATAACATAGTTGGAAGCAGGGATGGGATTCAATTTTTTTAACAACCGATTCTATGGGCATGGCTTAGTTGGTGGGCGTGGCTTGGTGGTCATGTGACTGGGTGAACATGGCTTGGTGGTCATGTTACTGGTTGGACATGGCCAGCTCAACATCATTCACATTGAGGTATGCATTTGCTCACCTGGCCTTTTGTGACTGTGGGGATGCTGCAACAGTCGTAAGTGTGAAAAACGGTCATGTCACTTTTTTCAATGGTCACTCCACACAAGCAAAGTACCAGCAAAGAAAGGAAAAAAAAACTCCAGAGAGGTTCCTGAGACAGGAAGTCTAGTCCTGCCAAGAATGTAATAAGGGTTAACGGAGAGGCAGTTTCTGTAAGCAACACCAGAATGTTTTTTTCCTGCCTTCCTTACAGGATTAGGCCAGTAATTTCTTCTAACAACCGGTTCTCCAAACTGCTTAGAATATTAACAACCGGTTCTAGAGAATAGGTGTGAACGGGTAGAATCCCATCCCTGGTTGGAAGGTCTTGGAGATCTTTTAGTCCAAACCCATGTTTAGGCAGGAAACTCTATACCATTTCAGACAAAATCATATAGGGTTTCCCCTCTGGCAAAGTCAAAGCGAAAGAAAAAGATTACTATTTTTTCTTTCACTCTTTTGTGTGTATTATTAATTAAAAAGCAATAAAAAATTAAGTGGAAATCACAATTACATTATAATTATAATGTGTGAATGCTCCTGCCAAATACTTCAGTCTTCCTTCAAGCTGGGTTAGCTTAGTTCATGCTATTTTCACAAAACAGACACTTTCTTGTATTTCTTTTAAGCCTGTTTTAATAGTTTTAATTTTATTTGAATTTTAAACTATATTACTATTTTTTGTTATTTAAGTGTAACAACAGAAATATTTACCTATATAATTTGCAGTTGCTACTGATACTCAGAAAGCATAAATATGTGCTACAAGTATGAAAAAAAAATGATATGGGGCTGAATAGACCTCAACCCTGCTTCTTATTATATTTCCTAAAAGCCCTGAACCCTCTCACATTTTTTTTCCTTTCCAGCTGTTTTATTTTATTTTTTGCTCATGCAAGTATCTTTGAAGCAAACTTGTTCTTTGTTTGATAATGGAAAAAGGGGAAGCCATTCAGAATGGGTGAGTGACCCTTCCAAAAGCTTCAGTCTTTCTTTAGACTGGACTAACTTAGTTCATGTTGTTATTATCACGAAGTAGACATCTTCCTGTACATAACCAAATGCATCTTGGTATTTTCAGGATGGATACAAAGCCATTTTCCTCTTTGAAATGCACAATTCCACTGAGACCATCCCTTTATCAGTATCCTCAACTGCCCTCCTGCACCCCATGAAGTCTACCTGTTTTCCATGAGAGAGAGATGTCCCAGACTCCTCTTGCCTCCCATTACACATGGTTAATTCCAGCATTTTGCTTTGCTCGATACCAGGGCTTTGAGCATCTGCAATAGCCTCTTCCTGTCTCTTGATGTTTCTCATCTCCGCCCACATTTTTTTCAAAAGCTGCCATGTCCTGGCACTGGTTTGTACATTGATTTCACTTCATCTGGCTTCATTCTACATCTCGCTTTTTAGAAATGTAGGCTTCAAGTTACTGAAAAAGGATTCTGTACTGGTGCTAACATCTGCAAGTTTAGAGCCATCCTAACATTCTTGTGGTGCTTTAGTACCCAGTGGTTTTGGGTGGTTTGTTTTTTGAAGAAATAATCTGTTACTTGTTATCCCTCATACAGGAGCCTCAGGAAGAGGGGGTTTAGGGCTTTTTTGCAGATTGTGAAACAAAAATGTATTGCTCAGGAAGGAGGAAACCAGAAGTATGCTATTTCATTTAGTTTTGGGTAGAAGAATGGTTAGTTTATGTCTCAGATTCAGATATACAGGAGAGGTAGAGGGGTGGGACCAACAGAAGGCTATTGGTTTATTGGCTACTTGCCGCTATTAAGTATGCTAATTGGTTTGTATGCAATGCAAATTAAGGATGCTAAAGCAGAAATCCCAAAACATATATAAGACACCTTTTAAAACCCTACTATGAATTTCAGAATAAAAACAAAAACAAAGTTAACATGACCAAGTTCATATTTCATTTAGACCCCATGCTCTATAAAAGTACAGGGAGTAATACAGGCTGGTTATGTGGAAAGCAACCTGATTTTAGATAATTTTATTTTTGCTAAGTGAAGTGTGTCAGCATTGATTTTCTCTTTCACAGCTAACGACACTTTACCAAACTGTGTGGGTCACAAGTTCGTTCTGCCTTCCCCGCCTCACTCCCCCAAGTTTGCTGCAAGTCTCTCTGTCCAGTGAACCATACATAGCTACGTGCATGTGAAAGAGGAAACTGAGGAGTTCACCAGAGTACAGAACTCCAGAAAAAAAAAAAATCCTTTATGGAGCAATCTCTTCCAGGATGTCTCTGACAAGGACAAGAGAGTTTGACCTTTCAAGCTTTATTTCATTTCCTCCATGATGGAATTTCATGCTTGAAAATGCTAGCTGGATTCCTGGTTGAATGGCTACCATATCAATAACAAAAGAAGGATCAAACAGTTGTTGGATGCTTCTTTTCCCTGGATCCTTATTTTTGTATATTATTAAATTCTAGCTGCTGAACAGAACTGAATATTTGTAGCTCAGGGTTGACATGAGGGGTCCTTGGTGCTCTCTGAGCATGCTTGTTTTCTTGCAGATGTTTCATTACCCTCACTAGGTAACATCATCAGTGTTAGTAAGGAGTGCTGTTTGCTGTTTCAGTTTATATTCTGGTGACTTGCAGAATAGAGTGTCCTTTTCGTGGTCTAAAATTAATGATGGCTAAGTTTTTTGAAATATATATATATTAATAAAAGTGCATGACTTATAAGCAGTTTACAGCTAACACAGTAAAATCACAATAAAATAACAGACAATAATTATCAACTCAGCAAATCAGGTAGCAGTATCATAACTCTCACAAAACTTCACCAAATAATAAAAAATTAATTTAAATTTAACACTAAGAATCAATCCCCAAAGGCTCTGTGGAAAGTCATTGTTTTAACTGTCTTCCTAAATATTACCAGAAAGGGAGATATTTTAAAGTGGGAAATGAGGAGAACAGAATATTCCAGATGATGGAGACTACAATAAAAATACAAATGTGGCTGTACCTGCTCCAGCCTGTGGTCAAGTAGGCAATTGTATTTTGCATCAACTATAGTTTCTATGGCATTTAAGGGCAACCCCTATAGTGCAGTAGTCCAACTGCAATGGGGCAAAGGCTTTTGAATTATTATGGCTAGCTCATTCTGCCCCAAGTAAAGCTGAAATTGCTGAGAATAGCTCTTCCAGTTATGACTTTTTCTGGCTTCCTTAGCAGAGCCATGCATCTAGGAGGATTTTAAGATTTTGGACCAGTGCTTTTAAAGAACCACAAACTCTAAATCGGTATTCCACCTTGCTGAGATTAAATCTCTAGCTTGCTTCTTCCCATCTAGTTCCTTGCAACCTCCAAGTACAGGGCTTAATCTTGTACTGTATCTCATCTCCGACAATTGGAATGAACCAGGAAGGGCAAGGCTCATCTCACAAAGATCCTGTATACCTCATTGCAATCTACAGGCCCAAATGAATTCCAGATACTATTGTAAGATGGCATCCATGTCAATGCAGCCATTATTCAATTCTGACTGAATATGAAAGATTTTAATCCTCAAAATGCTTCAGTTTGAAACACAATACTATAAAATACAATAAAAGGGATATTAATCATTATATTGATTATTTAAACTAAGCCCCCACACTTGTATACTTTTAATCTGCCTTTCTCAGGTTGAGTGGCAATTACAACATTTTCTATGACTAATAATGAACTTTAAAAGGAAACAGAAAGGCTGCAGTAGATTTTCCATAGTTCTTATGAAGTTACACAAATCACAATAACTTTGCTTTAGTGATCCTGGTGGTGTTGATGCATTTGGCTCCTGTTCTGTTGTTTGGGCTCATGGCCAAGATTGAATCATGTCCCGGAGTTTTCTTGAGAATTTGGGAGTCACCGTGAACTTTGGTGCCCCTTTTTTGTCCAGTAAGAAGGAATCTCCTTTTAACAAAAACAAGACATTAATAACTCAGGAAAGATATCTGATTGTGGAAAAAAAGAAACATCACGTGATACATTTTGAGAAGCTGAAATGAGAAATAAGTTGAAATAAAAGAAGCAAAAAGAAGACTGGAAAAATATATTTCCAACCATTTATAAGGCTGATTTTATTTTTCAGAAACAAAGTACTGGAATGGAATGAAAGTTATTGGCCACTGCACTACTTGAAAGTGGGGAAATTGCTTGTAACTAACCTGTTTTAAACTCTAGCAACAGTCTGCTGTGCCAGCAAACCCAGTGTCCATTTTCTACTTATTCTGCCTAATTAGGTCTGTGCTATTCGGAATCCATATTACATAGCAAAGGTCACAAAATGTCAGGCAGACCTATCACCTTCTGTTAAAACCTGTTAACGTGTAACTGCTTTGCTTTCATTCTGGGAAAGACACCCTTGACAAAGTTAATCACTCTGACCTCCAAAGAGCAACCTTTCACCAAGCAAAAGCCCTTGAAGCCAAATGAAAGGAATAAAATGCAATTGTTTAAGAGCAACCGTGGGCGAGGAGCTGTTGCAATGAAAAGAAAAGCTGAATATTATTATTTCTTTTTTCCTGGATTGAGGTGGCATTCCTCAATCTTAGCACCCACAGCATGTCAGATTAGGTCTACTCTCACCTGCAGTCAACAGATCCAATCGCTTCTGGTCAATGGGATTGGATTGGAAGGCTTCAAGTTGGAGAACACAAACTTTAAATGAAAGTTATTTGAAGCCACGACAGATTTAAAGTAAATCAAGCTGATAAATTATTTTGCAACTGGAAGAATGTATGTGCTTCTTGAGAGATTCTTGTCTTATGCATATAATGAAATATTGCCTTTGACCCTAATGTATTTTCTCTGGCAAATCTGTTTTTAAAATTATCATATTGTACAACAAAGGCGACATCCTCAGTAGCTAACTAGCATTTAAATAGAGGATCAACGTGATTTATTTTCAGAATGCTTGGGATATTTGATACAATAACAAATATTGTCCATTGCTTTTCAGATGTGTTGTAAATACATGGCTCTTTCATGTGGAAACCTCTAGTTGTTCTTAACATAAAGCATATACTAGTTACAGGATTCTTTTAGGATCTTGGAAATCTGTTCTCATGAGTATTCTAAGAGTTCATTGATTTTTGGGCATGAATATTTGAGATTTGTCTACTGTCTGAAACCTTACCGGATTACAGGTAGTTTAAAGAGTTTCCATATAAAATGCAATAAAATTAGCATAATATTTATTTAAATTAACAATTTCAGAAATCTAAAAGGACAAAAATGGTTGCATGAACTCGATTCAAGCCTCATAATAGGTTATTCATGAGTACAAACAACGCAAAGTCACTATAATAAATTACTTGTTTGCCCTTCTATAAGACAATTTAAAAGAAATAAAAAATGTAGTTTCTGTTTCATACCCAGATGGCCATGGTTCTAGATAATTCATATCCTTTGAAATTTCAGCCCCACCACTTTTCCTCCCAAAAGAAAGATTACAGTTAGTACAATAGTTATCCATTTTTGTTGAATCCAGATTTGGTCTCTCAAATGAGTGAACCAATATCTTTGTAAGAGTCTTTGGTATCTTTACTTCTTTCAAAATTGTGTTGATTGCAGCCTGGTCCCAGCAGTTTCCTTTCAGGCCACTTTCATTATCCTGGTAGGTCAGGGATCCAGTGGCAGAGTGAAGATCACAAAGAATCTTGTGTGATACATCAAGGTTCATAGATGAAAAGTCGTTCCAAATGACACTGTGAGATATCAGCCTTGTCCATTTCAGTAGATTCTATTCATTCAGTTTTCAGCTCAGAGCAAATTTGAGTGATTTTTTTTTTCAATGAACTGCTTTGTCAAGTAAACACAACTTACACTGACAGAATTTTCTGGCCCATCCTTTCTCAACACTCTGAACAGCACAGTTGGTTGACATTCACAGACACAATAAGACCAAAGAAGTAGTTATGTTTTGTTGCCTTAGTTGAAACAGAAAACACTTTCAGTTGGGCTCTTACATGTATCCACTCAGATGTTCTTGTTTCCTGCCAATAAAGCAAAGAAACCCACAAGACTGGTGGTGAGAAAAGGTTGCTCAGAAGTGATCTCATTAAGAGCACCACCTGCATATTGCAGTGATCAACAGGGCATTCAAAAGAAGCACTATTCAGATTATTGAAAAAACTCCCTTAGTGCTATTGGGAAGCTGCTAATATTTGGAGCATAGCATCTTAATGGACTCCTCTGTCCTGCACAGATTGATAGCTCTAGATAAAGCTCATTGTTATGGGGAAGTGAACTACCTGAACTGAACTACCAAGTGTACTGCTTGAACTACCAAGAATAAAACACACTAACATGGCAAGCCACTTGTATATAAACAGAGAACAAACCCCACTCCCTTCTAGTGCTGATGGTGTGACATAGTTGGATAATAAGATGTCTGCAAGAAAACAACCAAGGACCCCACAGTTCAACTCTGAGCTGCAAATATTCTCTTCTATTGGAAACTATCTGAATTTGACAGTGGTATGATGAGACCCACAGAATCAGATCTTAACACAACTGCTCTGAGGTAAACTCCAGATCTAAGGCATTACAAGCCACATGAATTGGTTTAGTCGTGATCTGGGACTAGCCCATGATTTTCAGTTCATTTCACATAAACTCCTAAGCCACTTCTGATCCCAAGGAAGCAGATTTTAAATCACTCTGTACTCACTATTTAAGTAAATCCACAACTACAGTATTCTTGCAATGAGATCAAGCAGCTCAGTGATGGATGTCAACATGCACATTGGACAATGATACAAAAATAGCACCCAACTTTTTCCTTTAGCAAAATTTCACAAGCAAGCCTTCACTTTTGGCTACTTGCAGAACAGTAATCTTCACAATAGCTGGAGTCTTCCAATAAACAATTTCCCCACTAGCTCATTTGCTCCAAGGTTGGGACAGAGGCAAAACATGAAACCTGGCTGATGTTTGTGAGTGGAACTATTTTCTGTTTCCTCTTCACCCAGCCAAATCTCAGTGATATATGCCAGATCTCTCCTTACATCCATGATTTGATCAAAATTATGTGTAGCTGCTTTTGTCTACTATATAAATAAGCTTCCTATCTCATAGCAACAAATAATTTATTTCCAAGATAAACAGACATTTATAACAGCCTGCAGAACTGCCTTTTCCAACTCTCTGTATTCCAAGTGTTGGCTTTCACCAATCATAAAGCCTTAAGAAGAAAGAATTGTATTAGCTGGGGATTAAGGGAGTTGAAATCCAACTCATTTTGATAACACCACAAAATGTAGAAATCCAGGAAGGCAGTTGTAGAAGTAACCATGAATAGGACTATGCTATTTCACATTTCTGCTGGGAAAGGAGTTATCCACATGAAGGCTCAATTTAAGAAACTTCCATTCATTTCCCCCTAGAATTCTGATTATTAGACTTCATTTCAGAGGTGGTATTCAGCAGGTTTTGACCAGTTTTGGAGAACCGGTAGCGGAAATTTTGAGTAGTTCGGAATACCATCTCTGACTGGCTCTCCCCACATCTATTCTCTTCCTCCCGAGTCCCAGCTGATCAGCTGGGTCTTCTTTTGTTGTTCTGCACAGGAGAACGGAGCTGGAAAACAAGTTAGTGGGGTGGGTAGAGAATGGAGATTTTACAGTATCCTTTCCCTGCCATGCCCATCATGCCATGCCCACAGAACCGGTAGTAAAAATTTTTGAATCCCACCACTGCTTCATTTGCATTGCATTGCAGGGCAATTGTTGGCCATTGCTAGCCATAGATTATGCACATCTTTGTAGTTTTCTACAGAAGCTGTTGTGATAATTTTATGGCCTGACTAGAAATATTATTCTCTCTGCTCCATGCTAGCATAATATAGAAAGTTCCATGTGTCTGATATTTTATATCTTTGATCCTTAAATTGAAACCATAAAGCCAGTTTGGGCTTGTACATTATAGGCACTTTTAGGGATAGTGAATGAGGGGCTTTTCTTTACAACTTATTTCTCTCACCCCCCCAACCAAGATGGCCTGGGAGGTGCAACATTTATCACCTTTAATTGATGTTTGGTGCCATCACTTTTTCTTCCTCCCTTCCAGCAGGCCTATAACAGCAAGGCCAAAATGATATTTTTTCTGTTATTGAGCAATACCAGGGCACTAGAAGTGTGCAGTATTCACATTCAAATACAACATTGATTTAGATCAGGTGTGAGTATGTTCCAAAGACCAATGAGCAGCACTTAAAGGGAGTTGCATTTTTTCCAGTTCCTGGATCCCCAATACTGTATTCAGACTATATTTCCTCACTTAGGTTACATGCATCTAATGCATATAAAAATGCAATAGGGTTTCAATCATGCAGTCACAGTTACCATCTGTTTACTACTTGCCTGGGCATGGCTCTGTTTTGGTAGCCAGTGATAATCAATCTTTAAAGTCCTAGGCCTTCTGAGGCATGTTGTTACCAGATTAAAATCCACCAAAATGGTATCAAATCCTTGTTTAACATAGTAATTTTTTATTAGACATACACAGCAGCAAAGAAAACATGGATGGCTTTTGTCTTAGAGCAAAAGAATTAGGATTCAAAGAGCAAGTGAGACAATGGAACAATAGGCAGGCCATCAAAAAGAGCTCTGACAGGATTTGAGCAAGGCTGGGATCCATTCAAAATTAAAGTCAAAACAATGCTTTCTAGCTGCATCTAGAAATCTGGGAACATGAAATTCCTTCCTAGATTCTTGAAGATACATCTCACAATTTGGAGTGGATTTGACTTCTTTTCTTGCCCTTATAGCCAGCTGATCTCCTGGAGAAGATTGAAAGAATAAGCAGCGTTCTGTAAATCCCTTTTTCAAGGGAGACACTTGCTTTGCCACAAGTAGTTGGGACGAGTTTTCAGCCAGAGATTTTACACAAACACAAACACCACACACACACCATTTCTTATGCATTGCATTCATATACAGACACAATTTTTACTTGTTGCTTCTGAGTTCCCTGTTATTAAAAATATCCTTTTGTGATTTATTTGTTGTCAAGGGAATTAAATATGTTATAATGTCTTGATCTAGGATCATTTTAGGAAAAAATACAGTAGAGCAGTTCCTTTTCCTCTCCAGTGAAGAAAGAGGGAATCCAGAGATCTTTATGTAGAAACTGTAACTATGATTCTTAACATTTTATTTGAAAGCTATATTTGCAGCTGTAAAAGAAAACACTGTTTAAATTGAAATGGTTTAAATTGAAATTGGGTCTGCATATAAGTTACTAAAGCAAGGGGTAAGTATAAAAACAGTTCAGTATTGCTTTAGAATGGATAGAAGGCATTCTCAGAAAGTTTTTCTTTGTCTATAATGAAATAAAGTACAGCAGACAGACCAAATCATACTGCTTGTGCCAGCAAGGGTTGGAAAATATTATAATGCAGTAGATATGTAGCAATAAAGGATGAGTAGAGAGTCAAAGGGTGTTCATGTCTTTCAGATTAGAATGTGGGCAGCAGGAAGGTAAGCAGGAAATGCGTGTGCCAATATGAATATCCTGGGTGAGGTGACGATGGTCAGGCAGTGATGTGGAATTTTCATGTTATCTCCAAACATTACATAGTTATTTGTATGAGAATACTATAGCATTGGACCAAGGGCTCCGAAATATAAACCTTTCTTTTTGTCAGGCAATATGAAACCACCTTCCTATAGTCGCCAAATACAGAAATATTGGCCTCTCCTACTACCTGCAAAGTCTACTTTATCCACCTTTAAAGCTGTGCCAAGATATGATGTGCTTTCTAATAAGCCTCTTATTATCTCTGATGACAGTGACGGATAGCAAGAGTGCTTTCAATGGCCATGGACTGTTTCAGATTCCTATAACATAGCATCATTCTGGGCACTGGGGAGACTTTAAATTGCTTCTTCTAGACCTGTGACCTTTTGAAGGAGAACCCCCCTCCAGGTAGGTATCAATGGTGGACACTATACTATATCCTGAAGCCAAGCCTAGCCACTTATATTTCCAGTTCTGCCTATTATAAATTAGATGTATGGAACACTTTTTCTAACCTAGATGTCCTCTATGTATGATCTTGACCCCCTAGAATTTCCCAATTAGCATGCTCCTTACTGACATCAGAGTCCTTCAATCTACACTATATGTAGCAAATACATCATGTGCAAATTTTAGGGCTGCAGAATGTTACTCCAAATCTACTACCATACTTAATTTTTTAATTGTGATTTTTTTTAATCACCTTCATCTTTAAACACAATCACATTAATGAAATCATACTAAAGTTAAATGAAATATTTTACTATGGCCATTTTTCCACAGTAGAGCTTGAGGTAGAACTTTTGGCATACCTCTCAAAAGCCAAGGCTTGCCTGTATTGTGAAAGCTCTATTCATAGAATTTTACAAATTGCCCCACTAAATAAACTAATACATTCATGATTTCCATGGTTCCATTTTTCAGTGAGAAGATTTTATCATTATTTTACTTTAATTGAATATAGATTGCATAAAAATGTTTTAGTGCTGTTTAAAGGCTTGATAAAGATATTAAACAAGCAATTAAATATGGCCTCCTTGCAGTCTATGATTTAATGTCTGCTGAATGGATAACAGCATTAGTTGCCAATATATTATGCCCACATTTAAAGCATGATTCTTCAACAAATAAAAGAGTAAATGCTAATAGCAGTGATGCGAATCAAATAGTGGTATGAACACAATGTGTAATATTCCCCTGCTAGGATGAAAATCCAACTGCTATTCTATCTGTAGGTAAAAAAAAAGAATAAATCATAAAAAGTAGGAACCATTTATTTTCCCCACAACTGTGTGGTTTGGATGATGTTCATGCATGTAGAAGCATCATAAAAATTAAACATTAATTACTTTTATTTGCATAGTGCAGCTGCAATTATAATAATTTCATTAACAAAAGTAATGAAAAAGTAAAACAAAAAACAAAAACTGTTTCTAACCAGTTATTTAAGACAACTTATAAAAATTCAGATCAAAGGTTTTTGCTATGTTAATATCAGTATTAGGAGAAAAACATGCATATTTTCATTGTTCATCTATCTATATATGGCTACTTATTAATTTGCACCACAGGATATTCTACATTCATAATCTAATTTTATATTGAAATCAGATGGCACATCTATTATATTGTAGTATTAATCAGTGAACTATTCCAAGGGGTTATCCTCTTGATATGGTGAAAAGGCTCAGTAACTGATGACCTTAAGATAGATGCTGGAGGGAACATAGTAGCTTGTAAAATCAAAAAGAGAAAATGAAGCTAAAGAAAATGTACAATTTTCAGAATGTCTTTGTTGGATACAAGGAAGCAAACTGTAAGTTGATGGAATTTTTGGCAATCCATGTGGATTTTTTTTTATAGGCTTATAAGAGGCATATGATCATTTTCATTATTTATACATCTCTGTTGACAATCAAATATGTTGAGGGCTTAATATGATTGTGTATTTGTGACAGTAGCCATATAGAGAACTCCAGTTGACAAATAAAAAAGTGCAAAATACATCATCCAGTCAGTTCTCACCTAATGAGCTATCATGGCTTTTGGAGGAACAAAAATACTAACTCCTCATTAAAAAAGAAATAAAATAAAGTGATTTATTGATAATAAAATACATGGGAAAATTCCCCTCCATGTTTCTTTGTACATGTATTGGTGTACTTGTCAAAGGGAAAATATAGAGCAGCAGTTATCAACTGGTGGGCCATGGTCCACCGGTGGGCCGTGAGAAAATTTTGGTGGGCTGCAGAGAATTATCCCCCCCAAGCACCCCCCCAAAGCAGTAAATCCAGGATATGCAGAAACAAAGGTTGTGCTGCCCACTTAGCCCACGGGAATCCTCCCTGCTCACTCACTCCTTACCAGGCAAACTTGTCTGCTAAATTGCTATTTTTCCTTTTTCCGACCATCAGCTGTTCTGCTGTGCTGGGAGATTTAGATTAGCTAGGAAGCAGGAAATCATTGGATTTCTTGCTTTCTAGCTAGTCTTTAGATCTTCAGTTCTGCTTTTAAGCACAGCCGAACCTCCCTTAGGACTGAAGGTTTTATTATTCAGTGCAGACTCATGGAAAGCAAATTTTATGTGACAGACTCAGATAGCCGATGGCAGATAGATAAATCACTGAATGATTCTGTGAGCAGCTCTGTCTGCCTGCTTTGCCTGATTTGGGTAAAAGTTGCTCTTTTTTTATAAAAAAAATCAATGTTTACATACATGGTGTGTTGTGAGTTAATTTTATGAGTTTGCTTGCTAGCAAATTTTATGAGTTTGCTTGCAAGCAAATTTTATGTGACAGACTGAGCTAGCCGATGGGAGATAGATAGATCACTGAATCATTCTGTGACCAACTCAATCTGCTTTGCGTGATTTTGGGTAAAAGTTGCTCTTTTTTAATAAAAAAATTCAATATTTATATAAATATATATAATTTACATACAAGCCATGCCCAGCCAGTCACGTGACCACCAAGCCACACCCGCAAATTAGGCCACACCCACAGAATCGGTTAGTGGTCCCTGCGATTTAAAATTATGAGTTTGGTGGTCCCTGAGGTCCAAAAGGTTGGTGACCCCTTGTATAGAGGGAACACTGATGTAAAGAAATTCATTGAAATTCCTTCACAGCTTCCTGATTGCCATGATTCAACACCCCTTCCCCATGTTACATCAAGGTGAGGTATAGCTTTAAGGGAATTTCAAAGTCTGTTATAAAGAAATAAATTCAAAGCTGACTTTTATATTGCCCAAGTGGAGTTACTGTTGATTTTGCATTTTATTGTATTTTGGGATGACAAATCTAGTGGATGCTCTCTTCAAACTCATGAAAAACAACTCGAAATCGTATCAGTGAAAGGATTCTGTAAACAGTATGCAGGGTGAGGAAACAGAAAACAGAAGACTGGCAGATCACATCAATTAACTCCAATTGGCAGCCAGAAGGCATGACAAAAAAAATCTTTAATTTCACAACATATAAACAGATTTAAGTACAGTTTCATTTGGGAAAATGTGATAATCCTAGTCAATTCCAAAACTGCCAGGGAATTTCTAGAAGCAGAGGTGGTATTCAGCAGGTTCTGACCAGTTCTGGAGAACTGGTAGCAGAAATTTTGAGTAGTTCAGAGAACTGGCAAATACCCCCTCTGACTGGAGATTTTACAGTATCCTTCCCCTGCCACGCCCACAGAACTGGTAGAAATTTTTTTTGAATCCCACCACTGTCTAGAAGCCTGGTAATCTGACAAATCAGCCATCAATAGACACATAGATATTAACAACATCTACAGACTATGCAAAAGAGACAATCAACCAGCCCCAAAGAGAAAAAGACTCCAGCATCTCTCCACCAGTAATCAGCAACCAGATCAACATAGATTAACTCCAAGGTCAACTTCAGACCAACAATCAAATAAGCAGTATCCCAGTCAAGGAACTGCCAAAGAGTCATTGAAAAACAGCCCAATCAAAAGAATCTCTTAAGACCATCTCCACCCACACAGACAGGCAAGATACCAAAATATAAATTGACAGCAAACAGCACCCCTTACTACCACTGATGATGTAACCTAGTTAGGGTAATGAAACATCTGCAAGAAAACAAGCTCAGAGCGCACCAAGGACCCCTCAGAAAGCAGCTCCACAGCACCTGCTTGTGCAATGAGGAAGTGAGGGCAAGAGGCTGGAATAGGCAAATTTAATTCCCCAAACAAACAGTAATGGGAGAACAATCAAGTCTGCGTTGATGTGATGAAAACTGGATGCATCCATAGTCTACTTATGTATGAACCAATCCTGCCACAGGTGATCCTCAACTTGCGACCATAATTGGAACTGGAACTTCTGTAACTAAGTGAGGTGGTTGTTAAATGAGTTGTACCCAATTTTACAACCTTTTTCTGCAATCATTAAGTGAAACACCACAGTCATTAAATGAATCACACTGTTGTTAAGCAAATCTGGCTTTCCCATTGACTTTGCCTGTCAGAAACCAGTTGCAAATGATGATCCCAGTAACCTGGGATCATCACAAATAACCATCACAAATTTTGCAACCTTGTTGCAAAATGCCCAAGCTTTGATCATCTGACTGTAGGAATGCTGTGACAGTCATAAGTGCAAGGACTGGTTGTAAGTCACTTTTTTCAATGCTATTCTAATTTTGAACAGTCTCCAAAGAAATAATCAATAGCTGCCTGTATTCCTAATAAAAAGTTGTGCAGAGCACAGAACAGGATTAAAAAATAGGAGATCAAAGAAATAAAAATGTGAGATAAGAAAAAAAAAAAGAAATATAGATATATCTAGTTTACACCAACATCATTTGCTAGAACTTTCCATGTCTTTTTATCCTTACGAACCATCCTCATTTTCACCATTCATACACTGCTACATACTGTATATTGTCTTTTGTTTTTGAAATTCCTCACTTCTCCTTTTGAGGAGCTCATCAGTCACCCAACCATGACTTTCTCAGTTTTCTCCTTCCCCTTCAGCTTATTCATTGTTCCTTCAGAAATTTGTTTTGCAAATTGATTCTCATTCGTTATGTTAGTATTATTAAACTTTTCATTGTACTTCTGCCATCCCAGGTTTTTTTCTTTTGTGCTCAGTCCATATTCATCCAGCCCTCATTTGTTATTGACCTTATCTTTTTTATGTTTTATTACATGCACTTCCTAAGTAATCCATTCCTATGCATTAAAATTTCCTTTTATGTTTTTCCTTCTCTCACAAAGTAGCTAGAAGCGCTCTTTTATACTCTTTTTGTTCCTTTTGTAAAATATTCATTCCTCACAACACACCACTTATTACCTTTCTATAGCATTTACACATTTTAAAATGGTTCTATCCATTTCTCTCCATTTATTTATGTATTCATTTATACAGTTTACTATCTATAGCTTCAATCATCATGGACTCTAGGCAATTTTCAGATATTTACAGAGCCACAAGAATAAAAACATATTTTAAAACTACAGTTACAAGAAGATAACAAGTTGTACATCTCAACCCTGGGCTTGGTGAGTGTCTGACAGTGTCAAAATCTAGCCTACAATATTGTGCTATTCGGGATGGAGAGAAGCAGGTATGCAACTAGTTATCAATTGGCTTCCAGATGCAATTCACCATTAAAGTTGTTCATAGCATGGCTATGTTGTTAGATGGGTCCATGGTAATAAGAAGCAGGACATGACAGGAATTCGTGAATTAAGAAAAAGCTGCTCAGCCGCTGCTGGCGCCGGCTTTTGCAGCCAGCACTGTCCAAGGTTTCAGCCACTGATGGGGCTTTATTTCTCTTGCCAGTGGCTGGGCCAATGAGTGGAGTTAACCGACTCCACTCTATGGCCATATTAGGTAATACTTAACATATGTAATATTATCTATTACTACTTATTTCCAACTGTTTTTCCCATTCAGTTTGAGTGACCAGAATCCTGTTGTTTAAACTGTGCTATGGGGCCCAGGAAGTGCACTTATCTGGTTCAGGATCTGCCCTCTAGAACAATATCTGCCCAGAAATTTGTTCATAAGTGCATATATGCCTGTGCAAGCACATACACACAAACACACACACACAACTGTTTGAGCCTCTGCAGTTAGTCTCCAGAGGCTTTCCAAAACTGATGTGAGATTTAGCCATGAGAGGAATCTACTAGTAGGACAACCGCTTAAGTATGAAGTAGCAGTGTGTTCCAGCTGCCAAAAAAGACCCCCAATGCAATCCAAGGCTGGATCAAGAGAGGAATAGTATCAAGATCACAAAGTATTAGTACTGCTACATACTGCCTTGGTAAGACTATATTTGAAATATTGCATTCTGTTCTGGTTACCACAAACAAAAAAGATATTGAGATTCTAGAAAAAGTGCAGAGAAGAGCAACAGATATGATTAGGGGACTGGAAGCTAAAACACACTAAGAAACAGTTACAGGAATTGAGTATGTCTAGTTTAATGAAGAGAAGGACTAAGGTGACACAATGGCAGTCTTCCAATATTGGAGAGTCTGTCACAAAGAGGAAGGGGGCAATCTATTCTCCAAAGTACCTGAAGGCAAGGCAAGAAGAAACAAATTGAAACCTATCAAGGAGAAATCCAATCTAGAACTAGGGAGAAATTTCCTGACAGTGAGAACAATTAACCAGTGGAATGGCTTGCTTTCAGAAGTAGTGGGTGCTCCATCAGTGGTGATTTTTAGATATAAAAATATGGTATAGACTAGAGTCTCCTGCTTGGGCAAGGGCATCCAAGATACATCCAAGACTAGAAGACCTCCAAGATCTCTTCCAACTCTGTTATTCTATATTCCTGGCTTCTGGAAAGCCATGAGAGGCCTTTCTGGTCAAGAGACCCTTTATAAGAGGAATGATGCCACCATTTGCTGCAAAGTTTTCAGATCCCCAGACAACAACATAATCTTTCACATAATTTCACATACATTCGCTTCTTCCACCAACACACTCAGGGGTGGGATTCAAATTTTTAACAACTGGTTCTGTGGGTGTGGCTTAGGTGGTGGGCATGGCTTGGTGGTCATGTGACTGGGTGGACATGGCTTAGTGGTCATGTTATTGGCTGGGTGTGGCCAACTCAATATCACTCACATCGAGGCATGCATCTCCTTGCCTGGCCTCTCATGACTGTGGGGATGCTGCAACAGTCGTAAGTGAAAAATGGTCATAAGTCACTTTTTTCAGTGCCATTGTAACTTTGAATGGTCACTCCCCACAAGCAAAGTACCAGCAAAGGAGGGCAAAAAAACTCCAGAGACAGAGTCCTGCCAAGAATGTAATAAGGTTAACGGAGAGACAGTTTCTGTAAGCAACACTAAAATGTTTCCTTCCTGTCTTCCTTACAGGATGAGGCCAGTAATTTCTTCTAACAACCGGTTCTCCAAACTACTTAGAATGTTAACAACCAGTTCTAGCGAATAGGTACCAACTGGTAGAATCCCACCCATGAACACACTCTGATATTATTATAAGCATTCCTTGTACTTTTATCCATTTATATATACAGTATATTAAGCAACCAAGAGGACATCACATATTCTTGTCTTACTTTACATTCAGTGGTGAACCATTTGCAAAACTTTCCACTTATTCTCTCACACATACTATTCTTACACTATTGCATTTAATAATGCCATACTAGCACGTATGGTGTATATTTCCTTTAAGTCATCACATGTACTTTCTCACATTCATACATTTTTCAGCAACCTATTAAAGAGTAGCTATCTGGTCTTGCATGCCTTGCTCAGGATAAAGATGCTATTGCTTCCCAAATTTTGCTCATTGTTCTCTCTAGGTCTCTTTTGCTCACAATTCTGCCAAATAAAGTACCTTTCCAGACATACTTGATAAATGAATTCTCCTGTATTTTTGCAGGAGAAACCAAAACCCCAAATCACACCTTAGCAAACTGGCATGCTATAAAATACATTTAAAACTTTGTACAAAAGCAATAAGAAGTTAACAAGCCTGTATAACCATGAAATAAATGACCTCAACAGCCAGAGAGTACTGCTGCAAGGTAACTCCAAGGTCA
This sequence comes from Bungarus multicinctus, assembly GCA_023653725.1. Taxonomy (NCBI): domain Eukaryota; kingdom Metazoa; phylum Chordata; class Lepidosauria; order Squamata; family Elapidae; genus Bungarus; species Bungarus multicinctus. The sequence continues at coordinate 117,363,624 of CM042838.1, read as the reverse complement.
GCGATTGGAATTTACTAATTTTAATACCATAATTAATTCTGAACATTTCAAAAAAGAAAGCTTAAAGTATAATTGTATTCAAGTATCCAAATCTGGTAAATGCTAAAGTTATGCTATTTATGCAAATTAAAATGATAAGAAGGGACAATTATGGATTATAATTAACAGATAATACAAATGATCCCATGGTGAAGGTCTTGCTTCTCCTCTGTTTGACAAGACAATGTAATTGATTTTTATAAATGCTAATTTATGTACGCTGTTAACTATTAACACATCGTAATATTTATTAAATTAAATAGTTATGTGGGCTAAGTTCATTTCTGACTTTAAAAGTTCTTCTGGGAAAAAAATGAATCAAAGCTGTTAAGAAGGAATAGAGAGAATATGAATTTAAGAAAGAAAACAATATAAATGTTTCCAACTTTTCAAAATGAAATTGTAAGAGTCCTTGTTTTAAATATATGTTTTCTTAAAAAATCGAAAGGTCAGCAGTTCAGAGGTTCGAATCCCTAGTGCCATGTAATGGGATGAGCTTCTGTTACTTGTCCCAGCTTCTACCAACCTAGCAGTTCGAAAGCAGGTAAAAAATTCAAGTAGAAAAATAGGGACTACCTTTGGTGAGAAGGTAACAGCATTCCGTGTCCCTTTGGTGTTTAATCATGCCGGCCAGATGATTACAGAGACGACTTCGGACAGCGCTGGCTCTTTGGCTTTGAAACGGAGATGAGCACCACCCCCTAGAGTCGGAAATGACTAGCACGTATGTGCGAGGGGAACCTTGACCTTTACCTTTCTTAAAAGGGAACAAATTAATAATAATCCATGTGGTAATTCAATCTGTTTAATATTTTATGCCTGTTAGTTAAAATAATAATAAATAATAAAACAATGGCAATATTCAGGATTAAGATCTTGACTTGAATGTATCCTAACTTACATCCTTAAGATGGCTTTGATTCTACAGGTGGACATTCTGGCATTGTGCCAAAATATTGGGGTCTCTAAAAACACTCCAGTGATTATTTGGAACTTTCCTATTAATTCTGAGGAATTTCTTTAACAAAGTTGGTGTTCATGATCTCAGTAGCAACTCTTAGAATTTTAGCATCTGAAGATGGTTCAGATTGTTTGCTTAAGTGTTACTAGTCAGAATTTACGCCTACTTCTGTGACTATAGTTTATTTTGCACATACAACTTTAGTAACTACAGGGATATATTTTACACCTTAATGGAAAATACTTATTTGCCTGCCCTACCGTCAACAATTATTTAATATAATTTAAATTCAGGGAGAAGACGCAACCTGTTTTTAACTAAATTAGACCTGTCTATACAAAGTACACATAATCCCCTTCAAGGAAGGGAAATCCCTTGTTTCCTCTCTTTAGGAGCTTGGGATCTAGACTTGGGCGTGGAGGAAGAACAGAAATGATAAATTATTTCTTGCTTCAAGCAAATCAGTGCGTGGGGTATAGAAAGAAGAAGAGTAGGTGAAGTTACAGCCCTACCTTTGTTTATTTATTTATTTATCACAATTCTATATTGCCCAAAGTCACAGGGAATGTAGAAATGTGACTTTGGGTTTAAAGACAAAACATTGTAAAAACAGGACTAAAAGCACAGTTAAAAACAGAGATTTACATGTTAAAAGTAAAACAATTCAAAATTAAGACATTAACCAGGCTAAAAGGTTAACAAGATAAGCAACATGATTTAGCTTGAAAATCTTTTGCTGCTGGAAAGGGAATATTTGTCAAGTGACCAATGGATCAAACTCATCAGCCATCTGATTATGCATAGGAATTTGGGAGAAAGAATTAGAATTATGATTAAAATGAGAATGAACTTATGTACAGAAGTATGAGTAATATATAAGAAACCTGTTTTCATTTTTTTTACCAGATATACTATTTGAGTAGAATGATAGGTTATGCTTGCTTCAAAGAATTTTAATATCTATTTGATTAATAGTTTAGGACTGAATCTACAATATAGCTCCTTTAAAAACATTTAAAGGAATATTTAAATATTTTAAAAATGGGATGCTGCAATGCAAAATAGCAGCTCTTAGGGTTTTTAAGATATTTCTAGACCAGTTGAGCTCTATACATTTTGTTAGAAAGGAACAATAATGGGTAGTTCCAGCTCAATGCTTTGTTTAGGAGTGTGCTGAGAGCATCCTGCTGGTTGCATGAGAATAGAGGAAATAAACAGTGGTAACATTCTGAAAAAAGTGACTTATGACCATTTTTCATATTTATGATGCATTCCCAAGGTCACTTGATCAACATTTGGATGGTTGGCAACTGACACGTATTTTTGACAGTTGCAGTGTGCTGAGGTCATGTTATCACCTTTTGTGATCTTCTGACAAGAAAAGTCAATAAGGAAGCTGGATTCACATAACAACTGTGTTACTAACTTAACAGCTGTAGGATTCATTTAACAATTCGGTCAAGAATTGTTGGGGGGGTTGGGGATTGGTGGAACCGTCCTTCGATGGTTCTCCTCCTTCCTCTCTGACCGTTCGCAATTCGTGTTGGCGGGGGGGAGAGGTCCACCTCTAGGCCCCTGGTTTGTGGGGTGCCTCAGGGGTCGGTCCTCTCTCCCCTCTTGTTCAACATTTACATGAAGCCGCTGGGTGAGATCATCCGTGGTCTTGGAGTGAGGTGACATCTGTATGCAGATGACACCCAGTTGTACATCTCCACTCCGGACCACCCCAACGATGCTGTGGGGGCTATGTCTAGGTGCCTGGAGGCCGTGAGGGACTGGATGGGCGGGAACAGGCTTCGGCTCAACCCATCCAAGACCGAGTGGCTGTGGTTTCCGGCGCCCCGATATAGCCAGCTGACATCTTCGCTGGCTATCGGGGGGGAAGTTCTCCCCCCCACAGAGAGGGCTCGCAGCCTGGGAGTCCTCCTGGATGTATGGCTGTCGCTTGAACATCACATCGTGGCCGTCTCCAGGGGGGCGTTTCATCAGATCCGTCGGATCTACCGGTTGCGGCCCTTCCTGGATCGGGACGCCTTGTGCACGGTCACTCAGGCCCTTGTCACCTCTCGCCTGGACTATTGTAATGCCCTCTACATGGGGCTCCCTGCGGGGAGCATCCGGAGACTCCAGCTGGTGCAGAATGCAGCCGCGCGGGTGATCATGGGGGCGTCACGTAGCGCCCATGTGACGCCTCTCCTGCACGAGCTGCATTGGTTACCGGTGGCTCTCCGGGTTCGCTTTAAGGTTCTAGTTTTGACCTTTAGGGCGACCCATGGCATGGGACCAGGTTACCTTCAGGACCGCATTCTGCCAGCGTTCTCCAACAGGCCGGTGCGTTCCCACAGAGAGGGTCTGCTCCGGGTGCCGTCGGCCGCTATGTGTCGTCTGGCGGCGCCAAGGAGTAGGGCCTTCTCTGTGGGTGCCCCCGCCTTCTGGAATACTCTGCCACCGGAGCTCCGTACCAGCACGGACCTGAGGGCCTTCAGGCGCGCGTTGAAGACCTGGCTCTTTGAGCAGGCCGGCCTGGGCTGAGATAATGGTTTTAATTTGGTCTCCATATTTAATTCTAAATTGGGTTTTAAGGGGGGGGGGGTTTGTTAGTTTTATCAAGCAGCCGATTGAAATTTAATATTTTTTAACTTTTGTATTCTTTGTGGGGTTTTTAGATGAGCTGTTCACCGCCCTGAGTCCCTCGGGAGAAGGGCGGTATATAAATGGAATAAATAAATAAATAAATAAATAAATAAATAAATAAATAAATAAATAAGAAAGGTTATAAAGAAAAATCACTTAACAAATGTTTCGGTTAGCAAGAGAAATTATGGGCTCAATTGTGGTTGTAAGTTGAAGACTATTTGTACCTACAACATGCCCAAAAGTTTCAAACAGATCCATCAACCCTGAAGGATTGAGAATTTCTAGGGATAAGGAAATGAGGAGTGTTTAAGGATTAAAAAAGCAGATATATGTAGAAGGTGAATGACCATTAGGAATACCATTGAATACCAGAGGTGGTATTCAACATGTTCTGACCAGTTCTGGAGAACCGGTATCAGAAATTTTGAGTAGTTCGGAGAACTGGCCAATACCATCTCTGACTGGAGATTTTACAGTATCCTTCCCCTGCCACGCCCACCAAGCCACGCCCACAGAACCTGATAGTAAAAAAAATTGAATTCCACCACTGATTAGGACATGGGAAAGCAACGAAGAAACATACATTGTAGCAAGGATTTGGAGAAATGAGTTTGTATGGACATATAAATTGAAAGAATACCCTGAGACTGTACAGAAACAAGGACAAGAAATGCTTCTTGCTTGATATTTGTCCCAAATATTTTTTTTTCAAGAGGCAGCTGGATTTGTTTTTTTTTTTGAAGACCTTTCACTTCTTAACCAAGAAACTTCTTCAGCTCTTCAGAAGAAGCTTCTTGGATAAGAAGTGAAAAGTCTTCAAAGAAAAATCCTAAAGTTCAGTTGCCCCTTGAAAAAAGCACCTTTGGGACAACTATGACGTGGATGACTGAGAATCTCCATAGATATTTAGCTTTGCTTGATATTTATTTATTCAATCAATTTATATAGTTGCTCATCTCAATGACTCTGACATTTTCCAGAGATGGAGAGCTAAATTAGCCTTTGATCTTGCCTTTAAATATATACATGCTCCACAATGGAAAGAATATATGTGGCTTTTTATGACAGTGTTTGTAAAAGCTACAAGCACTCAGTAGCTGTCATTTACATTTCTTACAGCAGTGTGCAAGATGAAAATGAAACTGGCTGTCAACCAGGCACCCAACATTGAATGCCAAGGGGGGAGGAAATTATAATATGCCAAGAGCCCTGGTGAGGTTTAGCTTGCTATTTTGCTAGATCTGCAGTATTTTGGAAACAAAAATTATTGTGGGTTGAATATGTGAGCATGATAACCTTCATTAGGTTTTTCCACTTTTTGTAAGGGAAAACGTCCAACAGTGAACAGAATCAGAGAAGTACGGAGATGTTATAATTTAGAAGTGGAAGCTTGACAGAAATGTGTATGGAATGTGTAAAGAGTTCCTGTGAGGTATGGGTGACCAAACTGGCAGGCATGCATACAGTACAAGGAACATCTGTGTTTGGATCAAAGGGGTTTGGTTCAAAATTTCAACATGTAATTACAGGCTGTCCTCAACTTACAACCACGATTGAGCCCAAAATTTACCTTGCTATGTAAGACAGTTAATTGAGCTTTACCCCATTTTATGACCTTTCTTCCCACACTTCTCAAGTGAATCACCGCAGTTGTTAACTTAGTAACACTGTCATTAAGTAAATCTTGACTTGGCCTGTCAGAAGATTGCAAAACAGGATCCTGGGTTACTGCAATTGTCATAAATTGTTGTCAAGCATCTGAATTTTGATCATGTAACCCTGGGGATGCTATACTACAACTATTGAAAGTGTGAAAAACAGTCAGAAGTCATTTTGTTCAGTGCCATTGTCAAATGGTAATTAAACGAATGGGTGTAAGTTCAGGACTACTTATAGCTGTAATTTAAAAGGCTATAACAACTTTGCACTAATATTCAAGGAAGACTTGAAGCTCATAATTAGATACCAAATTTGTTCTTTTTTTACAGAAACCGAAGAGATAAATTTTGTTATGATGAAACATGAGAAACTGCCCCATGAAACTTGTTATCTGGTAGAAACACTGATGAATACACATAAGCTGGAATGAAATTTTCTTATCTATATTTTACCCATGACTGTCAGTTTCATAATAAAATGAAATAAATTAAAGCAAACATTAATTTGTCTGGGAACTGCCTTAGCTCTGAGGAGAAATAGTAGTACTAGTAGTTTCTAATGTTGATTCTGCCTCTTTCACGTAGATAACCCTGTTCCTAACCTTTACCAAATTTCTTTTCCATGGAAATGATTGTGCTTATTGGACAGTTTTTAGGCATATGATTCATTTTATACTAAGAAACAGTTTGGCAAACAGATTATAATCCCTGGACATTATTTCTATTTCCTGTGCTTAGTTCTCAGGAAAAACAAGGAATACTTTTATGGCCTGAGGCAGACGGGTGTTCAATTGAGCACTGTGCTTGAGACAGTGTAAGAAATATCTAGCCGTGTATAACATAAAGGTTTTCTACATATGCACAAATTATAGTATGAATGTATTACATTTATATTCCTCCTCTCTTAGAGTTAGAGTTAACAGTGAAGATATTGAATTTGGGGGATTGCTTTTGCTTTTAGGAGCAACTATCAACAGTAGTCAAGAAATAAGTTGTAGAGTAGTACTTGGCAGAGCAGGCATGAAAGCTTTGGAAAGAATATTCAATGTTGAAAGAATATTCAATATTCAATATTGAAGAATATTCAATATTCAATCCCTGAGATGCATTTATACCTATAGAATTGAGCAAGCTGCAGTATTTCCTGTGATGCTCTATGGAAGCAAAAGTTGGATGTTGAAGGATAGAAAAAGTATTGATGATATAAACAGTCAAGAAAACAAACAAATGGATCATGTAACACAGAGTCCCCCAAACTTTTGGCTTTGTGACCTGGCCCGGTGCGGGATAGAGAGGGGATGGTTCCACAGTTGTGGTGGGCAAGCACATGTGCACAGCTCCATTTGTGTAAGTGGTAGGTATGTAAACTTGCTGTTAGCACAACTGAAGCACATGTACACATGTTCTCCCTCTGCTCGCACAAGTGGGCATGAGCCCGCACTCGCTCAACACTTCAGAATGGTTCAAAGCCCAGTAGCAGGTGCGGTTCAGGATTTGGGAACCCTGATCTAACCCAGAGTTCTCACTCATGGAACAAATTACCAAGCTCAAAATATCCTGCTTCAGACACATTACATGAAGACTTGAGATTTTGAGCAGCTTTAATTATGGGAAAGGTGAGAAGAAAGCAAAGAAGAGAATGACCAGCAGCAAAATGGATAGAATGGGTTGTAGTGGTAATAAGTACACCTAAAAGATGCGCCCCCAGTTAGAAAAAAATCATCATGGATAAAAATCTATCTAAGTGATTCCTTGGAGTTGACAGTGACTTGCTGACACATAATCAATCAATCAATCAATCAACCTCCTTCATGACAGAACTGAAAGCAATATGCTATAATAAGGTGAGACTGAGCTGCTTAAATGAAGAGCTCTCAGAGGATGTGCGGGAGATGAAATCAGCTGAAATCAAGCACGTGTGGCTTTAATCAGGTCATTAACTGGGATAATACAACATATAACAGAATTTCAAGAAAAAGTAGAATATTATCCCATTCATAAACTGCAATCCGGTAGAGCAGGACTGTCAAACTTGCGGCCTCTGGACCAGATGAATCACATGCTGGCCACACCCACACCTGGTTTAGTGGATAAAAAAGTCACATCACATGATGCCACTGTGATGAAGTGAGTTTGACACCCCTGTTGTAGAGGAATTCAGAGACAATCCTGTAGGGAAAAAAATAAAAAAAATGGTTAACATCAACTTGGTCCTGGAAAAGAAGAGGGAAAAGAAAGAAACTCAAGGAACCCCATCTTGATGCTCTTTTGTATAAAAGAGGATAGAGGAAAACTGTCAAGCTTACAAGATTCTCCTATTTTGCCCTGCAACAATAAAAAATGTGAAATCTGTTTCTTAGCTTGACTTACTCAAAAGGCTGACTGATCCTTATATTCTAGAGGAATAGAAGAACCTAATTTGTTTCTTCATTGGTTTATTGTGATTTTAGAGTGTCTAGTAACCATGCTTTTCTTAATGGCATGCAAATCTATTAAAGCATATTAGGAAAAAAAATCAAAGCTAAAAAATAAGAAAGTAAAGTTAGCAGCAACAGTAATACGTCAGCCCTTCAAGGTAGCTCAGACAAGAAGCACAGACCAGGAGTACTAACCAGGAGTTTATTGTAACATTACAGTAATAGAATCTGAAAAGTCTGAAAACATTTAACTTCTCCTTTTACTTCACAGAAAACTAGGGAGAATCTCTTCTGGTGTGCTTCTGGTTCCCTCTTTCCTTCTGTGGGTTGAGGTACTTTTTGTTCTCTAATGTGTGGCTCTTCCTCCTATCTCCATTCCTACACGTTGTTAGATAATAGTCATAAATGTAATATGTAAATCAGAAGAATAAAAGTGGTAAAAAGGACATCAGTTCTAGTGTTAAAAACACTAAAGTGGTTGTTAAAATACTTGAAAATATATATATAAAAAAGTAGAATTGGATAAAACTCGTTTAGCAACCAACTTGCTTAGCAATGGAAATTTTGGCCTTGGTTGTGCTAATAAATTGAGGACTGGCTGTATGCCTTTGTAAACAATTCAAAACCTACAGCTGTTTCCAAATGTATACTGATTGTATTGCTTGTTGTCCAGAGCTCTGGCTGATTGGGACAGCTTATAAACATAGTAAATGAATAAAATCTTGTCTAACCTCACTGCCTTATATTTGTGAATTTCCACTTCCAGAATTCTTCATAATCTTTATGGTAGCTGGAAAAACTCCGTGAATTGAACCTGGTACATTTGGATGGCATCCTGGTTGCATTTAGCTACCCTTAAATCATTATGTTGCAGATCTATTTGTGCATGTATCTTTTAAAATTATAAATACTGTCTGAGAATAGTTTCAGGGTTGTCTTGGAATGACAGTTCATGGGAAAGGGGGATTTAAACATTTCCAAGTCATAATCCTGAGAAGAATTCAGAGATGGTTATTCAGCAAGTTCTGGCCAGTTCTGAAGAACTGATAGCGGAAATTTTGAGTAGTTCGGAGAACCAGCAAATACCACCGCTGACTGGAGATTTTACAATATCCTTCCCCTCCCACACCCACCAAGCCACACCCTCAGAGCCGGTAGCAAAAAAAATTGAATCCCACCACTGGAAGAATGGCTCTCTCCTGGTCTATGAGGTCAAGTAAGGGAAATGGGGAGTGGGGGAAGTCATTTTTATCAGATTTGTGTTTGAACTTGATAGTTACATTTGGTAAAGGAATGTCTTCCATTTTTTCCTTTTCTTTTTAATTATGGCTAAGGATGAAACATTTAAATTGAGGGTGTCCAACCTTAGCAACTTTAAGACCTGTGGACTTCATATTGGCTGGGCAATTCCGGGAGTTGAAGTCTACAAGTTTTAAAAATTGCTAGGATTGGATGCTTCTGATTTAAATATTCCTTAAATATCCATTAGCTTATCTTGGAATCAAAAACAAAAAGGAAAACAGAGAACTGCATTGAAATACTAATTGTAATGTATTATTGGGCTCTTAAGTTATAAGAATTAATTCTGAGGCCAATTGAAATGTAGTTCTTAATTTATCTCTCATTAACATCATTTTGGGGTTGTTGGTGTTGTTTTGTCTGCACACAGTACTCATTTCAAATTTAGCACTGCAGCTTTTTTTGTGAATGAACTCCCTGTGAATGCATTGCTGTTAACCATTAAAATGGTTTCTCCTTGTGTTGCAGCCCTAAAGGTTTGTTTGAATCTTTATTCAAGCAATATGGCTATAAATCACGCTGTGCTAATATTGAAGTTATGTCAGCAATAGGGAGTACAAACTCTGAATGTCAGATATGAAGTACAGTTACCATATATTAAATGGAGTCTTTAAACTTGAACTAAAATCAGAGAATATATCTTCAATGTGGAGCTATTTGTCAGCACAACAGCTTGGATTATGGAAGTAAAAATACTTTGCTTTTTTACAGTGCATCATGCTCCTGATTCATTTTGCTTAGGACTGTCCTGAAGTTGACCATACTACAAGGTAAAATTATTTTGCTGGGAATGTGAAGGGTTACGGTCCTGTGCCATATAAGGTTTTAACGGTGATTACCAACATCTCTTGAATTGCACCTGGGAAGAAACTGGATGCCATTGCAGAGGTGTTACATGGACAAACCTAAGGGCACCTGTCAGAGTAGGCACTGCTATGTTCTCAGGCCAGCTGAAGCAGTGGTGGGATTCAAATATTTTTACTACTGGTTCTGTGGGCGTGGCTTGGCTTGGTGGGCATGGCTTGGTGGGTGTGGCAGAGGAATGATACTGCAAAATCCCCATTCCCTCCCCACCCCACTAACCTACTTTACAGCTCCGTTCTCCTGTGCAGGGCAACAAAAGAAGGCCCAGCCGATCAACTGGGACTTGGGAGGTAGAGAATAGATAGGGGTGGAGCCAGTCAGAGGTGGTAGTCCGAACTATTCAAAATTTCCACTATTGGTTCTCCAGAACTGGTCAGAACCTGCTGAATACCACCTCTGAGCTGAAGTTTCCAGGTGGTTTTCAAGGGCAAGCCCATATAGAACACATTGCAATAATTCTAATGAATTACAGGTATGTGGTAATCTGGTAAGATTTATATGACATTTGATTTTTTTTAAAAAAAATGATAATAACTGAATGTTACTCTGAGATTTGAGGGATCTATGGATGGCCCATAGAGAGTTGGGGAGATGTTTGTACATGAAACCTCACATTGTTGATTTAAATTTTGACAATCACCGTTGATGCACATGGCCAGGAAAAAATTCTTAATAAAACAGTAAACGCTTGAATACATTTTATTGCTGCAGATACTTTCTTAGAAGGGCCAGTTTATAGATGTGCATAGAATAGGAGGAGAGTCAAGGGGTACGCATTGCCCACTAGACATTCAGGTGTCCAGTTCACGGACATGTGAGGAAAAATGTGCCTCAATTTCATGTACTGGCTAAAGAGTGATCTGGATCAAAAGGAAGACCTTTTGTTATAAATCTGCTTGTCTAGTTTCATATGTGTTCCTGCATCATGTACAGATGGTCATTGGACCCATATGAAATACAGGTGTTAAAACTGAATCTTACTTATTTAGTTACTTACTTATTAATCTTACAATTTGTCTATATTGCAGTTTGTAAATGGTGTCTCATATAAGTATTGCTGGTAAGCCAACAATGAATTCAATGGATTTTTGATAATCCTATCTGATTCCCAATATAAAAAACTGAATCAATGAAAAAGTGACTTGAAATAACTAGTCACATTTGTCCTGTACAGGATTAACAAACACCTTATTCCTAGCACAAGATTAGTCAGCAGAATAACAATTCAATTCACTAAATAAATGATTAATTTACTAAGCTGTAACGATATGTAAAATATTTGGTTTGTCCAAAAGGAACATTGTTTTCCCTTCCCCAGTGATTTATCTTTAGAGGAGGAGAATTGTTTAACTGAAAATATACTAATGACGGCATCATTCAGACATGTCTACATCAGGGGTGGGATTCAACCAGTGTTACTACCGGTTCGGTGACTATGGTTTTACACGCTGCATGCGTATGTAAAAAAACCTTAAGCTGTGCCACCTGGAGAGCTGAAAAGCGCAACGCGCAGGTGCACAGCGTTTGAAAAGCCTCTTTTTCCCTGCTTTTTCAACATCAGCTGTGCTGTGCAAAGCAGCTGAGGTTGAAAAAGCAGGAAATAAAAGACAGGTAAGACCAAACAGCAGCAAACACAGAACCAGTTCAGTGTCTGCTGCTCTTCAGAGCTACTGGTTCTATAGAGCTGGGCAAAACTGGTAGCATCTCACCCCTGGTCTACATACAAACAACACAAATACACAAAGCAATACAACCACCACCACAAAAACAATAGCAACCAGACATCACAATCCCCTACATGCAAAAAGTTTCAGAAATGAAGGCAAGATTGCTGCATCAACACGATCTCACAGTAGCCTACAAACCAACCTCAACCCTCAGACGGATCCTGTCAAAACCGAAAGGGCAGACAGAAACTAATCAAAGTTCAGATGTCGCATATCAGATCCTATGCAGCAACTGCTTGAAGAACTATGTCAGCCACACAGGAAGAAAACTATCAACCAGACTGCACAAACACTTCTGGCCATCAAGAGACATGACCCTCTATCCCTCATGTCCATCCATGAAGACTCAAAAGGATACAAATTCAATCTAACTGGGACCACAGTTGTAACCTAGGTGAAGTCAGGGAGAGAAAGGGAATTCCTGGAAGCCTGATTTTCCACCCAAAAATCAATAAACAATAAGCACATTGACATTGACCCAATCTACCAACCACTTAGAACGAAAGAACATCAACTACGATCCCGAAGGCAGCACTTAAAGACCCATGAACAGCCAATGCTTCTGACAAAGTTATAACTCAACAAATCACAAGAAATTAGATCACATCACAACCAGCTGATCAAATCAACCTGAAACCAGACCATGACATCATCAGAAGACATCTGAACAACAACACCAGCACTAATTTACATCACACAGGTGGTACTTAAAAGGACTATGACTCAGCAACTACAGCCAACCAATTACACAACCTGAAACCAGGAGTCAGAAAGGTATTTAGAGGCTCTTCCCGACAAGCACAATCCAAAGAGCACTGAAGTTCTCTCCTTGAATAGGGACGGAACATTTGCAACCAAATCACAGGGGATAGTTATGACACCAAAGAAGTGCTCCAAAAAGTTTTCTTTTGCAAATTACATAACATTGTTGAAAGCAGAAGACCCCAACTGGCAGGTCATATTCTCCACATGGAGAATAATTGAATTCCCAAGATGGCAATGAGATGGACACCCCCCCTCCTGAAGCCAAATGGCCAAGATGAAGCCATTGAAATACATGCCAAAGAATGTTCATGAAAGGCTTAAACACTGTAAACATCACAGAGGAAGATCATCATAAGACTAGGACTGGCCTTTCGGGGCTCCTAAGCTCCACAAATTACTTCCTGAGCAGATGAAAAGACCCTCTGGCTCCCGCCACCATCCCTGTGTCAAAGCCGTTCTCAATGCAGCAGCCCCATGTGGCTGCAGCAATGCTGATTAAACCGAAACCAGAAGTGGATTGTCCCTCCAGGTGGCACCGGCAGGAAACACGAGGCCAGTGACTTTGGTTCCTACCAGCAGGCAGCATTCACCATAAAAAGAGCTGGAAGGGACCTTGAAGGTCTTCTAGTCCATCCTCCTGCTCAAGCAGGAGACTCTATACCAGTGATGGCGAACCTTTTTGTTGTGGTGTGCCAAAAGTGCATGTGCGTACCAGCAACCACAATGCAATGTGCATGTCTGCGCAACACCCCCACCCTGCCCCCTTACCTGCACTGTGCATGCGTGCACCTCCCAGCTGATTTTCGGCCCATTTGAGGCCGTTTTTGCCATCCCGGAGGCTCGAGAGAAGCTTCTGGACTTCTTGAGGCTGAAAACAGGCCCGTTTCTACACCTCCGGTATTTCCAGAAGGCCTGTTTTTCAGCTTCCCAAGGTTGCAGAGGCTTCCCTTGAGCCTTAGGGAGGCCGAAAATCAGCTGGGAGATGCGCGCCTGTGCAGTGCAGGTAAGTTTAGCTGGGGCTCGCATGCCCGCACAAATGGCTCTGCATGCCACCTCTGGCACCCGTGCCATAGGTTCACCATCATGGCTCTATACCCTATACCAAGATCCTGAAGTACTGGAGTAGCCCAATATGCTACATGCACAGGAGGATCTAATGCTCATCCTGCTAAATATTTGTTGGAGGAGAGTCATCTTAAATTCAGATTTAATTTTCTCTTGAGTAAATGATATCAAAGGTGCAAAAAGAAGCACACTGACCACATCATTTCTAAAGTACACATTAGTCATAGCAACTGTGGTGCTAAAGAAGAGATTTTCCATTTTTAAATTTGCCAACTGCCTCCACTTCCTTTGACATTTATGTCATGCTCCAGATGCGTTGGACTGTAGTTCATGTACACAAGCAGCCAAGTTGTGTGATGGGAGTTATAACCAACAAATGTGGGTGGCAGCTGGTGGGAAAATCTGATCTATACTCTTAAGTATACAAAATATGTAAATTTTTCTCTAAAGCTCTTATTCTTAAACCTCTGAATGCTCAATCTGCTATGAACTGCTCCAATCATCACCAATTACACATTCTATTGTGATGTGTTTTCCTTTGAAATACTGTCTATTGACTTGGTTCCAGCTGGGTTTTAATTAGCTTTTTGAATAGCCAAAGGTATTAAGCTTCAAGAGTTTGAGCAACTGAGTGCATTCTTTAACCTTTAGGAATCCTATTTATCCCTTTCAGTCATAGAGGTAAAGCTCCACTCCCTTTGCATAACCCTGACTTTCTAAAACAATGTGGAGAAGTTTATTAATAACTATCAATTATGAAGATCATGATTAAGGTTCAGTTACTTTAGCTCCATCTAGACAGCCTGATGATTAATAACCAATTATAATCAATTGGTATTGGCCTTAAATTCTTCAAGCCATCTTGAACTTCTTGAAAGAAAGCAAATGGTAATTTCAGCTGACTTTTGAATTTTTAATTCTCTACTTGTAGACGGTTTTGCTCAAGTGTTGAAACCCATTTTGTGGTCCTTGCAATCCCTTTCATCTTCAGAAAATAAATGTTGGCACCTTTATAATGGTATGTAAGAACACATTTTTCCAGTTATCTAGATTAATTGTTCCATTTCGTTTTTAAGAAATAAGAAAATAATAGCTATTTAGAATTGTGTGTCAATCACTAGAAGTCCTGGCTGATCTACAGACTTTTGATCCAGATGGGTAGTTTGTACAAGTATTTTAAATTGTTCATAGATTTTTTTTTGCTATTTACATTTATAAAGTCTTGCTAATTAGAAAGGACTTTATTGACATCTTTTGCTATGTCACTGTTAATATAGATTGTCAAATTATCTTTTTAAATGGAAATATTCTTGTTCTTTGATATACTGATAAACGTGATACAACCTTTTCAAATACAAATTTTCTCTATGTCAACTCTCTTTTAAAATGTGACTGCTGCTGTTTGGGCGTAGCTGCCCACATACAAAAAGGTTTTGTGGATTGTTTTTGTTGGAAAATAAAACAATGGTTTTGTTTTCAGCTTTCACCCAATAACAACAACAGTTTCTTCCATATGGTTTCATGATAATTTTACATTCTTAATGATCACACTATTGACAATGCAATTGTCATGGATGTATTTTAACATCTACCTTTTAAATATGGCATTACAATTATCCCCTGTGATATATAAGAAAATGAAAAAGAAAACCTCCGATTATGCATCAGTCATTAGACCATGGAAGGATCTAATGAAATCAACCAGTCCTCAAGACTAGTAAAAGAAGCTTTTTTTTTTTTTTTTGAGCTACAGTTGACTTATAATATTGCCAAAAGACACTATGATCTTAGAGATCCCAGTTTATGGCCAAATCTATCCTTGTCCTTAAATTGAACTGTTGTCTGGAATAGATTTTATCTAGCTTTAGATAGCATAAAGGCAAGTTCATAAGGGCCAATCCTACTAAAGCGTTAACCATAGTAACTAAATAGAATCTTTGTATTGTGATGTGATTTTTCAGGTATTTATCTTCTGCTTTCTCAATTAGAAGTGAGCCTGTAAGTTTCCTAGGAACATCTAATATTGCTGCTTTTGCATCACACTGAATTTGATAGACTTTAGTCAGATTAACCAAACAACTCTGAAAGTCATGCAAATAAGAAAGCAAAAATATGAGGCAAATGAATAACATAATATTACTCACCTGAGGTAACTCATGGGCTAATTTTCCCCCCTGGGAGTATCTTATTTGCTTTTTTCTCTTGGGGATAAATATAATTGAGATAGTATGGTCTCAAATAATGGGTTACTATCCATACTCTCCGCCCAGGGTTCTCATCAATGGCAAAATTTACCAAATTTTAAAGTATTATATTTTGGATATATTATGTGAAGACCCAGGGCCCTTGAAAAATCCATAATGCTGGAAACAAGTGGAATGAAATTTAAAAAAGAGGCTGACCAGCACCAAGGATAATGACCTTGATTAAAGTGGTGAGGGGTAAAGGGTCAACTTGGACAAAGTCCATATAACCACTAAAAGGTTTCCCTTGTCTTGTCATGTCCAACTCTAAGGGGCAGTTCCCATCTTTGTTTCTTTGCTGAGGGAGCCAGCATTGTCAGAAGACAACGAAGTGATGGCCCGGTGCCTGGAGGCCATGCAGTGTTGGATGGGGTGGAACAGGCTTCAGCTCAACCCATCTAAGACTGAGTGGCTGTGCTTCCCGGCACCCCAATACAGCCAGCTGGTTCCATTGCTCGCTGTGGGGGGGGGAAATTCTTGCCCCCACAGAGAGGGCTCACAATCTGGGTGTCCTCCTGGATGTGCGGCTGTCATTGGAGGACCATGTGGCGGCCGTCACCAGGGGGGGCTTTTGGTCAGGTCTGTAGGATCTACCAGTTGCGGCCCTTTCTGGATCGGGATGTGCTTCACACAGTCACGTCCGCCCTCGTAACCTCCCGCCTAGACTATGCCAATGCTCTCTATATGGGGCTTCCCTTGAAGAGCACCCGGAGGCTCCAGCTGGTGCAGAATGCAGCCGCGCGGGTGGTGTTGGGGGCTCCTCGGGGCTCCCATGTTACGCCACTCTTATGCGAGCTGCATTAGCTCCCGGTGGTCCTCCGGGTGCGCTTCAAGGTCTTAGTTACCATCTTTAAAGCGCTCCATGGCTTGGGACCAGGATATTTGCGGGACCGCCTCCTGCCATTATCGGCCTCCCGCCGACCAATACGCTCCCATAGAGTCAGCCTCCTCGGGGTGCCACCGGCTGGACAGCTGGTGACTCCGAAGGTGCGGGCCTTCTCATTGGGGGCACCCTCTCTCTGGAACGAATTACCCCCGGAGATGAGGACCATCCCTGATCTCCTGACCTTCCGGTGTGCGTTGAAAACCTATTTATTTCAGCAAGCCGGTCTGGCCTAGGGGTTTTTAGAGTTTTTAATTCGGTTTTTAGCTTTTTTAATCTCTTATTTTTAATCTTTTGATAATGGCCAACCTATTTAATCCTTTTAACTTATTTTAAATATTGTATATGTATTTTTATATGTATATTTTATCTTGGCTGTTCATCACCCCGAGTCCCTCTGGGAGAGGGGGCGGTATACAAATTTAAATAAATAAATAAAATAAAATAAATTTCTGTGATCATGTGGCCAGAATGACTATATGCCGAGCCACACAGAAAACTCTGTTACTTTCCCACCAAAGTGGCACCTATTTATCTACTCACATTTGCAAGTTTCAAGCTGCTAAGTGGGCAGGAGCTGAGGCAAATAATGGGAGCTCACCCTATCATATGGCACACAGGTCTCAAAGCTGAGTTGTCAGCTTTCTAGTTAATAAGCTCAGTATCTTTAATCACTGAGTTATAAGCATTCACATTGACTTGATAGTACATAATTAGTGATCACTGTACAGTGATCTTTCACATTTGGTAGGCATTTCTCTCCGAAGTACATTAACAAAGGCTTCTTTTGAGTCAAGCTTGACTCCTAGTGGCTTCCTGGACACATCTACATAGTTCCTTTGACATTAATATGGAAGTGGCTTGCCACTGTTGCTACAGTCATACTTCAAAAATGTAACATATATCCTGTTTGAAACATGTGACCAGGCAGTATTGCTGCATTTTGTTTTTAACAGTGAGATGCCATAGCCTGCATAATTGATAGGTGAGGAATACTTTGTGGAAGATACTGAGCCGAAATCAAAGTGTACGGTTTTTTTTAGGAATAACAACTATAACAATCCAATTGATTTTACTATAGTTAACCACAATTGCTAATATGGAAGTAATTACCTCCCATAATGCAAGTTAAAACGATAACTACACAAAAACAAATTTAAGCAATATAAATAACAGAGCAATGTCTGAGTCTGAATGAACTCTAGGCACAGCTGGAAAAGCTGGGTTTTAGAGGTCTTTTATTTGAGTTTCAGATTTTAGAAATTTACTGATTACATTAATCTGGATAGAACAATCAGAAATGGGAGTCAGAATTGTTAGCGAATAGTGAACTTAAGCAAATAGGAGTAGAAATGTGTCTAAATATTAGAGGATAATTAGGAAAATAATTCAAAGAAAGGTTTTTGTTTTTTTTTAGATTTTTGGACTTGGAAATGTCATGATTGATTTATTTCTTTCTGCAGTCAAGAGAGCATGCAGTAAAAAAGTATATTTTTGCTTTTCCATGGTTGGGATAGTTGTATCTAATGCAGACTAGGAAGCTTATTGCACGATATCTCTGGAGGACCCGTTAACTGATTTTACACCAAGCCAGTTTTTAGATGATGAATCAGAACATCTAAGAGATGCCTCAGAGAGTCAGAAATAATATGCAAAAAACTTTGAGCTCCAGACATATTGCAGATAAGGATTTCTGAGACCAAAGAACTGCTGAGCAACTTTCAACCAGCCAACCTTTATTTAAATCAGAACTCAAATGACCCAACATTTCAGCATTAGAGATAAAGACAACTGAAAGCCAGAGTGAATTTTCTACAAAAAGCAGGACAACAAGAGTAGACCATGAAGGAAATAGAACAAAGGGAGACACCAAAACCTTTCCCTATTTATTCCACCTTGTTAAACTTTGCATCACATCATTCTTAATTTGTGTTCTTGTGCTATTTTATTACAACACGCTGAAATTCCAAACCACCCTGATACTTGATGGATGATTTAGTTCCGGCCTATTTTACTGTTCATTTAGACCTGATTGCTGAACTGAAAACAGAAAGATGTTAGTTCTCCTTGCTTGACTACAGATCTGCAGTTTTCTAGATTCACAGTCAGGAAACCCATGAACTTGGCTAAGGGATCTTCACATCTGGCTGTTTAAAAAAGGGACAGCTGAGTAGCTAACCTCCACTCTCAATCAATGGAATAATGGGAACTTTCTCCCTGGGGTCATTGACTTCAGTTCTCTTGTAGATTAGAAAAAGCTTCTTGGGAATAGCCGTTCTGCCTGGCAAAGAATAGTCTCTCTCTCTCTCTCTCTCTTTATTTCTGTGGGACATTTAGAAGAATAAATAGTAGTTGTGCTTCATTAATTCAAGAAGAATTGTCCTAAAGTAACAAAATTATAGGCTTTGGTAATTGCATTTATAGTTTCCTATACAAAAGGAACAATAGCTAAAAATCACCTTTGAGTGGATTTTGTGGCAGAGAACAAAAAGTCATTTGATGATTCATGAAAAGGAAATATGTTATAAGTAGAAGCAGCTAAAAAGGAAAAAATTACTTTAGAGATACGTGACCATTCCATGATTACCTGATTAATTCTGGAAAATTCAATTTCCCTTGCATTGCATATGCCCTGGGCTATTGATAAGCAAAATAGTCCAGATACCTGATTTCCAGATGTGTTTGCCAATGGCTAAGCACTTAAACAAATATGCAGATTAATCAAATCTTTTTGCACAAATAAACATTATAGCATTTTTTTAGAAATTTGATTAGGTGGACAGAATCTTAGACCATATATTAAGATATTTCCATATATTAAGATATAGAGCCTCTGTGGCGCAGTGATTAGAGTGCAGTACTGCAAGCTACTTCTGCAGCCAGCTGCCTACAATTTGGCAGTTCAAATCCCATCAGGCTCAAGGTTAACTCAGCCTTCATCTTTTCGAGGTGGGTAAAATGAGGACCTGAATTGTTGGGGGCAATAGGCTGACTCTGTAAACTGCTTAGAGAGGGCTGTAAAGCAATATAAAGCAGTATATAAGTCTAAGTGCTATTGCTATTTCATGGCTGCTGGAATGCAGTCACCTACCACTAAGTTATAGCTAACCTTTAAAAATTTTATAGAATCAAAGTAGTGTTAATAAATATAAACTAGAGTTGAAAAATTTGAACTTGATAGATGCTTATGCAGACAGACAATAAAGTTATTTTCCTGCAACATAAATCATACAACTATTGTCTTTCTTTTTCAATTTATTGACCTCATCCAGACCATTACTGATTTTTTTTAAGTTCCAGAAATTCTTGAGACAAATCATCTTAACTGGATCTGGAGAAACACCCAAATTAAAATGCCAGATGAAGAATATTCCTGAAGAACATTCTAGGTAATAAAAATATGAGCAGTGTGGTGGCCTAATGGTGAAGACACTCACCTCCCACCCAGAAGGATGAGAATTCAATCCTAGGTAGTGGCAGGTGTTTTTGTCTCAGAGCACCAGCAAAATATTTGCTGCAAATTCTGTAGGCATCAGGAAGAACATCTGGCCAGTAAATGCTCTGCTCCAGCTAGTTGCTCCGACTCTACTTGGAATAGAGAAACTAGAGGGTTGTAAAAAGGGAGAATTTATTCTAGGTCCTATGAGTCAATCCTGTGATTATGGAACAGCAACCATATAAATTCCAGGTTGACTCCTTATATTCTCCTCCAAATGAATTGTTAAGTTCCATAGAAGTCTTGCTAAGTTTTCTGCTTGTACAAGCAAAAGACACCTTATTTATTAAGGAGGGATTCTTCTGGATAGAGGTATATTCAGGTCATCCCCAGAATCCCTCTGTTCTACGAACAACTAAACCAGGTGACTTACTAGCCTGTTCTCCCGATGAGAGGAATTGATTCCTAAGAGACGACATCTATATAATATTCTGCTTGCCATAATAACTCTTCAGCTGATATTGGTATTGTTTTCTTTACCCAGGACAACAAAATGGAAAAACAAACAAACAAAAAAAAGCTCATCCACAAGGTTACAGTGTTAGACATCAAACTGACACTTTTAGCCAAGTGCTCCATTTATTTAGGTGAATTCAACTCAGAACACCAGAAAAAGGAAAGAGACAGCCTATATACAACATCTATCAACAAAATGGATACCAACACAACTTTATCAACTATATATTTTATGCCTGACCACTCAACCCACTATGGCAAGTGTTTTTTTAACACTAGCTAATTCCTAGATGCTGAGAAATTAGACAAATCAATCATCAACAGATACATAAATCATATTTACACATCAAATAAAAAAGCACAAACAGTTAAAAAATAACCCTAGCAAGTGGAAAACAATACCCTAACCAAGGAATTGTCAAGGAGAAAACTACACATTCCACCCATCCTGTTAGGAAGCCTACTGTATATAAACTGGGAGCAAACCTGCACTGATAATGTTACCTAGTTGAGTAATGAAATGTTTGCAAGCAAACAACAAAGCTCAGGGGGCACCAAAGACTTCATGATTCAATCCTGAGCTACATATATGGTATTCTCTTGTATTGATACTTTTATCCCCGTGTGAGTATTTTCAGTTTTTCTCTCTCTTTGGTAACAACCAGTATAACACAATATGGAATGTGATCTGATACTAGAAGTCTCCATATTTTTTATCTAGCACTGTTGATTGCAGTGACATCACATCAGCCATTGCGAAGGAAAGGTGACAAGATGAAGAGCTGGTTACAGTTTAGCAATGCAACCTGGAACAATCTGAAATTATTTGAACTGTTATGCTGCCCTATATCCATCCATAATCTGTATTGTTTATACACAATATGTGTTCAGTTACTTGCTGCTATAAAATACATTAAACATGCAACAATGTCATCATTTTGGTTCTACATAGACAGTCCCATTTCATATACTGTTTGATGAATTGATTCAGTTGCACTCAAAACTGACCATGAAATTTCTTATTTAAATAATGTAATGAAAGATAACTTGCATGAGGTTAAAATTGCTCATACTTTATAAGGAGGGTTATGAGATCAAGAAATGTTCTAGAAAAATCCAAGAACTATGGGTAAGAACAATTTGATAGGATTGCTGAATTTTTTCCTGAGAGAATCAGCAACGATTTTGAATAATTAAGTGGATGATACTAAATACTACATTACATGAACAATGGATTTTGAAACTGTTAAAAACAAACACAGAACAACTTACAGCAAGCTGGTGAAGCACTTACTGAATAGATAAAAGCATTTTAATTAATAGTTGCTTCCCTTTATCATCTGATTGGCTTCAGGGTTTGTCTTAAATCAACTAAGAAGGGTTATCAAGTCAATGTATCTAATTATGCTTGGGAATTTTTTTAAAAATGTATAATTTACAGACTACTAATACATATTTATAAAATGTAGACATTAAAACAGAAGGTTTACAAATACATACGCTGATGCTTCTAACCCATCATTCATTTCTAAGTGTTATAAACAGACTGCTTTACAAGGCTGTAGAAATGGAATAATAATGGGGAACTATTTAGAGGATCTTTTTTCTAAGATATGTAAGTACCAAAGGTCAGGCATTTATATCTGGTTATCAGTATAACACTCTAAAAGAAAACTGACTTAATCATATTCTCCTTTATTCAGTCAACGATATCATTTGTTTGCAATACAAAGATTTTTATATAGTATTTACATTACATGGCCCAGTTTAGCCTTCAGATATTTCTGGTACTTTAATTGGCTTGTATGGAGGTTTTTTGTCAACTTTACAGGTTAATTATATATTTCATCCACCCCATCCACAATGATGTACCTCTGGAATTGCCTCTCAAAAGCTACAGTATGCAATGCAAACATGTATCATATGCTAAATGTGTGATTATGTAAAATTATTTAGAATCAGAGGAAGCATTCCTCTGAATGTCAGTTGAATAACATTTGAGAGTGTTATTGCCTTCAGCTTTTCCTTATCCTCTATTTATCTGGTTGGCCTTGGTGTAAAGCAGAATACTGGACTAGGTATTCCTTAGGGTCACCTAATAAGATTTTCCTCATGTTCATGACACTTTAGACAAGACGTGGACAAATAAAATCAGTCACCAAATAATGGGATTGGCAGCATGTGGCAATAAATAAATAAAAAAGTGAGGAAAACAATGTAGGACTCCAGCAAGCTAACAATTCTAACAAGCAAACAGACAAGTTTTCAAGTTGAATTCATTTTTTATTTATGGAAAGTGAGGTAGTGAGTTAGTTTAAGCAGAACAAGAAGCAATGGATGGAATCTAATCAAGGAGAGATCCAACTTAGAACTAAGGAAAATTTCCTGATAGTTACAACAATTAATCAGAGGAGTGGCTTACCTCCAGACAATGTGGGTGCTTCACTGCACTGGAATTTTTGAAGAAGAGGTTGGACAACCATTTGTCTGAAATGGTATAGGGTCTTCTGTTTGAGCAAGAAGACCTGCAAGGTCCCTTCCAACTCTATTATTCTGCTATTCTGCTATTCTGTTTCAAAATATTTGGAGAATTTCTTTTCTGGTCCTTGTTTCTATCTGCCCTACTGTTTTACTTTGAAAGACCTGACAACCAGACGTAGGTGTTATGTAATGCTTTATGATGAGAATTTATGGAATGACTAGTGAAGTCACTAGAAACCAATTGCCAAAACAGAAAAGAGAATTAAAATATGTTTGGCCATAGAAGATTTTTTTTTCTTATTATGGATACAATTGGTAGGAGAGAAATCTCTGGTGCCAGCTCATATACAAAGGCTTTGGCAGCTTGTCAGGCTGGAAATAGTAGATGCTTACATTTGTAATCACAGAATGAGCAAGGGCTCACGTACACTATATTGATGTGTAAAAGCAGCCTTGGAAGTTTGATATTGACAACAGGAGTAGCACTGACAGGGTTTGCCTGAGGAAACAAAGGTGGGGGGATTTCAGCATGTCAAACAAGTTGTAATTTGGGACTCTGATCCATTACTAGTTTTGCCTAAATGCCAAAAGGTTGAAAAGGAACGGTCATTATTTCCAATGAAACCTGCTGTGTCCACATATCCAGTATGTGGTCTGAGAAGCACTTGCAAAAACATCAGGCTATTCCTGGGATATTACCGGACTCTTTGTCCCAAATGTTCAGTAGGAAACCCATAGGTGGTCCTGATAATCTAATGTGCAGTAAGGCTATGGAAAATAAGTTTTCTGTTGAACCTTTCAGAACAGTATTTTTCAATCTTAGTAGCTTTAAGATGGAGAATTTTTCCTGGGGAATTCTAGGAGTTGAAGTTTACATATTGTATTGTATTGTTTTTAGTTGGGCAGTGCACTGCCCCGAGTCCCAATTTGGGAGAGGGGGCGGTATATAAATTAAATAAAACTCTAAACATATCTTAAAGTTGCTGAAGTTGAGAAAGGTTGCTTTAGAACAAGGTGTCAGATTTACCAAGTAGGCCAGATGGAGAACATGACCAGATAAACTACTTCAGCTTTATTGTAAAGTTACATTAACAGAAACTTGCAATCCTAAAAATATAATCACCTTTACATGAAGGGATCTCATGTTCTCTGAACTTGGTTACACAATCAATATTACAATACAAGGTTGTACTAAAAGTACAATCACCTTTACAAACTGAGAACTTAGGAAGGATCACTTCTGAGCCTTTTACTCCATCCACTATGTGATTGTGGACTATGATGTCTCTTATCTGACATTGTGATGACCTGGAGTGTAACACAAATGTAACAAAATCCAAAACATAAATGAATGTCCTTTAATGCCTCCAACTTGGCCCCACTGTTCAATAATTCTCAGTTGGAGATAAAATTTATTCAAAAATAGTCTTCAAAAGAAAGCAATACAGTCCGAACTTAATGAGCAGATAGAGGTGAAATAAAAAACGAAACAAACTACAATGACGAAATTTCCACAATGGGACAGGATAAGTAATTACCAAATTCAAGGAGATAACAAAGCACAGTCTGTTGGAAGGATGCCAACCAAGATGACTTCAGCCCGAAATAACACATGCTTTGCTTCTGGTAACGCTGTGTTGTAATCGTCTCTCTTATATACTAATCTCCCCAGCTGCAACCAATGAGGCGGATCATGGCCGCTTCTTCTCTCGTAAGCCAAGTTGTTGCCTTCTCCATTTCTCCCTGCATGTCATAAGATGCAGAGGGGATGGGCCTGGTTCTTCCTCTGACTGCCCAACCAGCCTCTGCCCTTCCACAGCCTCCTCCACAATTTCTGGAGCCACATCTCCACTCCCTGTCAACTGTTCCTCCTCTCCCTCAGAGTCCGACTCTACCAAAGGCATGACAGACATTCTCATATATAATAATCTATGGACTGATTTACTTGACTTAGTAATAGTGAGGAAGACTATATGTAAATTACAAAATCATTCCCTAAGGAGAGATGGATTACTGTGTGGTTATTGAAAGCCCCACCTAATATCTTAGGGATGCTGATTGCTCCAATGAACGAGGCAAAGTGGGCAATCAATTTAAATTGTCCCTATCACCTCTCAGAACCGATTCAAATTGTCTCTACCACCTCTCCCAAGGTGGTGCAAAGTGGTTGAATTTCACCCCTGGCAGGTACATGGTATGTTAAATCTGTTTAATTTGTTTCATAATACTCCTGTGTTCTCACTTGAAGTGATCTATGAATGTCTGGTGTTTATGTAATTGAACTATCTGTTTGTCTATCGGAAAATGCTTTCCACATGATCTTTCTGCAAGTGATGGTGCTCTTACTATTGTAAGGAGGCAACGGTTCCCTCCAGAAGAGGGAAAAGCTTCTTCTTCAGCAATCTCTTGTGTTATTTCAGGGAATCCCTTTAACCCTCCAGTGCAGATTATTCTGGAAGCACAAAAAATGAAAGAGGGAGAAAAGCATCCACGAACCTGGCTTTCTCTTTTGTGAACTCTGGAGGAAACCAGTGCATTTGTTTTAAAAGTTTTAAATTGTATGTTTTGCATTGTGCAGATAATGTATCAGTAAAGAAAGACAAACCAGGTAGGCTTGGGATTTTTAAAGTTTTAGCTACTAGAGAAGCATGGAGAATGAGGAGTACTGACAAAATTCCCTGAAGGAACAATTTAAGAGTGGAATTCATCACCAGTCAATCTCTGCTCAGGGCATTAGGATATGTTTCTTGAGGCATAGCACAAGTTTGGAATTTCATCCCTATATCTCATCCCACAAAGAAGAATATGAAGCTTGAAACAGAGTTGGGGAACTGTGACTCTCCAGAAACTGCTGGAGTACAACTCTCAACAGCGAAGTTAAAGAGATCTTTTAAGTAATCATTAAAAATTGAAAAGGGAGGAATATAAAAAAAATAAAGAAAAGGCATATTATTTTGAATTTCCATTTTCCATTACTGGGTTTGTTTTGGTAATTGAATGATTATCACTATTGTAACATTTTAGAACAGTAAATAGGCTCAGGTTTAAATCAGGAGTTCCCAGACATGACCAGGATCTTTGACTTGTAATCAGCAGAAGATTCTCGGATCCAGTATAGCTAGATAACATACTAAAACCTTATTGCATACTAAAACCACTAAAACAATTGTTTACTCTCCGTTAACATGAAAATGCAGGCCTTTTTAAATATATGTTAGTTTGTTTTCAATGTTTCCTTGAAGCTGGTGTCCCATAATTGGTGACATAAGAAAAAGTTGTGGGAATATTGAGACTCTCAACTCAATGTTCCCACAAATAGGCAGCTAGTACCAATTCATACAGTATGCAATTCTTGCATCTCAACAAGTGCTAGTTTTTAATGCAGGGATTTTCCTGAATATACAGTATTTTCAAAATGAAACTTTAATTACAAATGTCCCATAGAATGAGGATTGTGGAAATTTATTAGATAATACATGTGATGTAAGTGTAACCATTAATAACTGACAAAGTACCCACATTCAATTGCAAAAGACAGCTTTACTTGCTGTCTTTACTTCACAGCTTTCATCCTGTGATGATATTTTTAACACCATCAAAGCACAACATCTACTTACTACTAGCATCTCAGGTCCCTGGAAGGACTCTATATGTGAATAAAAAATGCCAAATGCAGTTTAAACATCTGGCTGACTATGCAACCTATAATAACAGCTTGTACAATAGTCACCATCATAATTATCATCATTAATATAGTAGTAGTATCCCCGCTATCTTCCTGCCACAGTCCATGCTGTTAGGATCCATGTGGCACGGTTTCTGGCACTTTGGTTAATTTGGTTGGAGGCAAACCACAGGGAGATGTGGGTTGCATTGTACACTTGATCACAAACACTTATTGGCTGATTTTGGCCAGTCACACAAAATCAATTCAACTTATCTGACAAGATAGTTGTGAGGAAATAACTAGAGAACAGAGTGCCATGAATGCTCTGGAAGAAAGGTAAGGTATACATACAACAAATAAATAAATTTATAACAATTTTAGTTCTTAAGAACAAATTAGAATGAAACAGTTTCTAAATGGGAATAATCTAGTCAAAGGTGCTTTTCTTTATAAACTCATCAGACTTAAAAGTGATCTATAATTTAATCATGCTTTAGGTTTTTTTATATTTACTTTGATGAAAAAAAACCCATTATATTATGTGAGACTAATTGCTCACATACCCTGTATTAAGACAAGC
Source organism: Bungarus multicinctus (assembly GCA_023653725.1). Classification (NCBI taxonomy): domain Eukaryota; kingdom Metazoa; phylum Chordata; class Lepidosauria; order Squamata; family Elapidae; genus Bungarus; species Bungarus multicinctus. Next base: position 117,336,386 of record CM042838.1, on the reverse strand, counting down.
TTATTAAAAATAAAATGTAATGATTTTGTTATTATTCTAATAAAACAAATAGAGGTGGGTTTTTTTGCTATACTTAGTTTCTTCATGTTCTTCATTTTTATCATATCTCTATATTTTGTAAATCCTTTGATGAATATTTGTTTTCTATAAGAAAAGCAATATAGATATTCCTCAAATAAACAAACAAGGGCTCCAAATAGATGACATTTATTTACTTTGTAATTTAGTGTAGTTCATCTGATTTGGCATTTTTGAATCATCATACAAATGGAAATTCCGTTATCTGTTAAAATTCAAATGTTTCTTATTTTTGCAACTCATCTGTCAATTTAAAAAAGGCTAATAGAGAACCAGTTTAGCTTAGTGATTAAGGCACCAGGCTAGAAAGCAAAAGACCATGAATTCAAGTCCCATGTTAGCTATGAAAGCCAGCTGGGTAATCTTGGGTCAGTCATTCTTTCACATCCCAACCCAGTTCACAGGGATGATGTTGTAGGGAAAATAGGAGGAGAAAAGTGTGTTTGCCACCTTGAGCTAATAATAAAAATAATAAAGGTGGAATGTGAATAAATAAAACATAAAAATGATAGGGAAAAGGCAGTACAGGTATATTAGTAAAAATTATTCACAAAAATATTAAATAAATGTTCACAAATCCATGTATCAGGCAATACTGCACAAAACAATATTCTAAATATATCTGATTTTTATTATAACTATTTTGAACTATACACCACTGGACCTATATACAATTGGACTATGTAACTATTTATCCCAACTCTAATAAAGAGAAACCAAAAATTAAAAGTGAAGAATGAGAAACAAAAATTGGCCACTATAGAACTACAAGCCTAGTCCTGATAGATTATCACAGAATTGAGCATATCCAAAGTCAGATATTACCAATTCATACAGCTAGTACCAATTCATACAGTATGCAATTCTTGCATCTCAACAAGTGCTAGTTTTTCCTGAATATACAGTATTTTCAAAATGAAACTTTAATTACAAATGTCCCATAGAATGAGGATTGTGGAAATTTATTAGATAATACATGTGATGTAAGTGTAACCATTAATAACTGACAAAGTACCCACATTCAATTGCAAAAGACAGCTTTACTTGCTGTCTTTACTTCACAGCTTTCATCCTGTGATGATATTTTTAACACCATCAAAGCACAACATCTACTTACTACTAGCATCTCAGGTCCCTGGAAGGACTCTATATGTGGATAAAAAATGCCAAATGCAGTTTAAACATCTGGCTGACTATGCAACCTATAATAACAGCTTGTACAATAGTCACCATCATAATTATCATCATTAATATAGTAGTAGTATCCCCACTATCTTCCTGCCACAGTCCATGCTGTTAGGATCCATGTGGCACGGTTTCTGGCACCGTGATAAATAAATAAAAGATAAATAAAAGTATAACACAAAACATTTAGCTAAACCTTGAGCAAATCACTGTGATAAAATTTTGAGTTATCAACTTCTGATGATTGGTCAGTATTTACATTCATGTTACAAAGTTCATGTATGTTCCAGAAGTTTTCCCAGTTTGCCAGGCTGATTTCTGAAGGCAAATAGGCGTTTATTTCACATTTTGTACATGTGATTCAACTTGGGGTAGGAAAGAGCCTATTCCCTGAAGTTTTAGCCTTGGACACAAGGTGGCAGCACAAGGTTTATTTCTTTGACTTTGGAAGATTCACTTCCATGTATTTTCAGCCTTCCTTAGCAGAACTAAGTCACTGGCAAGAACCAACAGGCATCTCTATGCTGGACTGCAGCCCCCAGTCTTGTGACTGTAAACTATTTATCCTATCACTGAGCTAAGCTTTAATATGATACTAGATATCGTCAAAAGTTTGCCAATCAGCCAACAAAAATGAAAAGAGAAGGGATGAATTACACAATTTCCCAATGTGCAAAGATAAAGATGATTACCAAGAATGGCTTGTTGTCCTAGGAACAAATACTGAACCTTGCGCCAAACTTGGCCATTTTAATAATGCCTTAGCCATTATGCCTTTCTCTAAGATAGTACCACCAATACTCTTTGCCAAATACTAAGGAGCTCCCAAATTCATTTCTCTCTCAAAGCTGCATGCATTCTTAAAATGTTGCAATCTATATTAAGCATGTAAGCCAGAAGTGGTATTCAGCAGGTTCTGACCAGTTCTGGAGAACCGGTAACGGAAATTTTGAATAGTTTGGAGAACCAGGAAATCCCACCTCTGACTGGAGATTTTACAGTATCTTTCCCCTGCCACACCCACCAAGCCACACCCACAGAACTGGTAGTAAAAAAATTTGAATCCCACCACTGATGTAAATATTGCAGATTTACATAGATTCATTTAATTTATTTATTTATTATAACATTTATATACCGGTCTTCTCCCTAGGGACTCAGGGCGGTGTACAGCCGAATCAACCCCAACAATACAAAAGTTAAAATACAATTAAATAATAGGCTGTTGATCTAAAAACAATCCTCCCCCTAAGAATGTTAAAACCCTAATTAAAACCAAATTAAAGGAGACAATTAAAACCTATGTCAGCCCAGGCCAGCCTGCTCAAAGAGCCAGGTTTTTAGCGCGCGCCTGAAGGCCCTCAGGTCCGCGCTGGTGCATATCTCAGGTGGCAGAGTATTCCAGAGGGCAGGGGCCCCCACAGAGAAGGCCCTACTCCTGGGGGCCGCCAGACGACACATAGAGGCCGACGGCACCCGGAGAAGGCCCTCCCTGTGGGAACGCACCTGTCTGTTGGAGATCACTGGCAGAATGCGGTCCTGCAGGTAACCTGGCCCAATGCCATGGATCGCCTTAAAGGTCAAAACTAGAACCTTAAAGCGAACCCGGAAAGCCACCGGCAACCAATGCAGCTCGCGCAGGAGAGGCATCATATGGGAGCTACGCGACACCCCCATAATCACCCGCGCGGCCGCATTTTGCACCAGTTGGAGTCTCCGGGTGCTCCCCACAGGGAGCCCCATGTAGAGAGCATTACAGTAATCCAGGCGAGAGGTGACAAGGGCATGAGTGACTGTGCGCAGGGCGTCCCGATCCAGGAAGGGCCGCAACCGGTAAATCAGGCGAACCTGATAAAACGCCCCCCTGGAGACGGCCGCAATATGATGTTCTAATGACAGCCGTGCATCCAGGAGGATGCCCAGATTGCGAGCCCTCCCTGTAGGGGGCAAAGTCTCTCCCCCAATAGCCAACGAAGGAGTCAGCCAGCTATATCGGGGCGCCGGGAACCACAGCCACTCGGTCTTGGATGGGTTGAGCCGGAGCCTGTTTCCGCCCATCCAATTCCGCACGGCCTCCAGGCACCGGGACATAGCCTCTACAGCATCGTTGGGGTGGTCTGGGGTGAAGATGTATAACTGGGTGTCATCTGCATACAGGTGACTCCGCACCCCAAGACCACGGATGATCTTGCCCAACGGCTTCACATAAATGTTGAACAAGAGAGGGGAGAGGACCGACCCCTGAGGCACCCCACAAATAAGGGGCCTAGAGGTGGACCTCTCCCCTCCCGCCAACACAAATTGCGAACGGTTGGAGAGGAAGGAGGAGAACCATCGCAGGACAGTTCCCCCAATCCCCAACCCCTCCAACCGCCGCAATAGGATACTATGGTCGATAGTATCAAAAGCCGCCGAGAGATCTAATAGGACCAGGACAGAGGAGAACCCTCTGTCAATTTGCATACTGTGTGCAATATACAGCTGTGGGGATATTCTGTTTGTTTTAGATGGCTTTTGTTGAGCAGTTGAGATAGAAGCAGACTTGGGAATTTAAACACAAAGAATAGAGAAAGAAAGTTAGACAGGCAAGGAGATTTTAACCATGGCTGATAACTATGATCAAACATATCCACCTTGGATTATGGTTACCTTTCCTTCAAAGGGGAAATATTAGAATTATGTTTAATAAAAGCATTAAATTATTTTTTATAAATAAGTACAAATGAGTCCATTGATTCATTCTAGTGCAAGGAATCACTACAATTGTATATTTGGAGTAGCATTTCTTTCAAAAGGAATAGCATAGATTATAAATTCAAATCTGCTAATTCTAGTCATATAATTTATGTTTACTCAGAATTAAGCTTCAATATGCTTAAAAGACCTTAGATCCCAACTAGTTTAGAGTTAATCAGTTAGATCAATGTTCTCCCACGTCCTGTCCTTCAGAGGAATTATGAGAGTTAAACCCATCTAGTATATTTGGAGGCCACCAGTTTGTAGGTGGCTGAATTAGATAAACCGATTAATCATATAACCATTTATTTGTTGTTGTTTTTGCAATTAAGCAGTTACTTTAATTTTTAAAGATAATATTATTAATAGAAACACTTCTAAAAACTAGAAATGATATAGCCAATCTTTAAAAAGTATATCCTTCCATTGGAAAGGAAAGAGAGATGCTTTTTCCAAGATATTTCACACATCTTTCTTTCTTTCTTTCTTTCTTTCTTTCTTTCTTTCTTTCTTTCTTTCTTTCTTTCTTTCTTTCTTTCTTTCTTTCTTTCTTTCTTCCTTCCTTCCTTCCTTCCTTCCTTCCTTCCTTCTTTCCTTCCTTCCTTCCTTCCTTTCTTTCAGAACTGTTCATTTTTCATACATTTTCCACGTTCAAAAATGAACTTTCTAAAACTGGGCTTTCTAGAATTATATTATTTTCATTATAGTTAATCAAATGAAAGATTAGCTAAAATTCATGCAATGAATGGATACTTTTTAAGTTATTAGGACAAAGTCCCTAAGTTTCAAGCGTAAGAGCAAATGTAGGAATTGATATCCTGTTTTCCACAATGGGCAGCCAAATCTGTTTAGAGAGCATCCTATGATATATTGCTTCAAAACCCCAAGAGAATCTTGATTAATAACTAAACCTGATGGAGTTCTGGAATGTCTTAAAGGTTTGTATGTTCTCCCAGGTCTTGGATAGGGTAGGCAAAGCTGTTGTTAATTGATTTTTATCATCTGTTTCCATATGGTTAGTTGGTTGGATTTTCCATCTTGTCTATTTATTTTATTGTCCTTTTAATCTTATTCTTTTATATTGTGAACTCAGAACTGAAAACAGATGAAATCACACAATCCATCTTGTTCCCCTCAGTATTCCTAAACTGCTTTTCTCTCCTTACTCCTTTTCCAAACTTTCTTCCTCTCAGGCTTCTATATATTCTAACCTCCATTTTTCTGCTGCTTCTTTGCCTTGCCTACTGTTTGTCTTTGGGGCTAAATCTCTGCCATGCTCAGTTCTTTTCCTTCTCCCTGTACTTTCCCCCCTTCCTACAGTTTGATTCCTTCTTCTGCATTTGATCTCTTGCTCAATCACTTTTTCCTTTCCTTCTTTAGTTCGGCTCCCTCTTCTGCCACCCTGACCTTCTTTTATAAGTCTTCATCACATTTGTTTTTCTTCCTTCTTCCTTCTCATAATCCCTTGACTCAGATTCTCAAATTCTCATCCAAACCTGGGGACGGCATGTTCATTCAGATGATTCACAAGCTATTTGAATAACCTCTTTGAATTGTATGTGTAGCCTGCTGCTGTTTAGATGAACCTCTTTACAAGGGCTGCTCTGAGGAAGTTCAGTGCTGTGCTCCTTAGACTGCATTGGCATGGCTGAAACATGGTAATCGTAGATTAACTGATGCTGACTTTCAAAATCTGTAAAATGTTGAAATAAAACTCTTAATAAAAACAAGATGTTGCTTTTTTTCACCATCTGTTAGAGAGCCCAGGCAGTCAACTTGTTAAATAATAGGAGAAAACTATCAGCTTGTACATTAAACATTTTATATAATGCAACCAAGAAGTACATAGTGCAACTCTTGTATAAGGAGATTGTTTAGACCTGTGAAATACTCCCTATCTACATATTCCTTCAGTTCAATATTCCTGCTGCCTGCAGGCACCTAACTTTGGCTCTGCTGCACCAAGATACTTTGAGAACTGAATCATTTCTGCCAATGCAATTAGACTGGAGTTTCAATCTGTTGTTAACAGTTTTTTTTTAACCTATTGTATTTTGTAAAAATAATTATATTTCATTATATTTCTCCCTATAAATATAATGAACGTAATAAATACCCTATCAAGATTGAAGGTTGACTCAGCCTTCTATCCTTCCAAGGTCAGAAAAATGAGCACCCATGTTATTGGGGGCAATATGTTGACTCTGTAAACTGTTTAGAGAGGGATGTAAAGCACTATGAAGTGGTATATAAATCTAAGTGCTAATGCTAATGCTATGAAGTCTACCACTGTAGGGCAACGTGCTCGTAGGTGCCAAGTACAATCAGGTCTTCAAGCAACTGAGTGAAACAGGCCATATATTTACCTTTTCAATGTTGCAATATCAAGTCTTTTGGCTATAGTAATAGTACAAACAATCCATTTATGTTGTGATATATTAGAAATATATACATCTTTGATTATATTATATTTATAATAATGTATAAATATAAATATATACATTAGATTATATTTAGAATGGTAACTGTTTACTGTTAAAATGATATATTTTTACTACTTTTCTCTTTGTCATATTTCACTTTTTTGTTAAAGCACTTTTTATTACTAATTAAAAAGCAATAAAAATAATTCAAAACTAAGCTGCTGCCCACTGCTTCAAAATAAACAATGTATTGTCAGCTTAATAACAAATATTAATATAATTACTTTGGGAAAACATAAACTCAGGCATTCATAGTAAGAGAAATAGGATCACAATTACAATGGTGATATTGTATCCTGGTATAATTAAGAAGCAGCCATCCTTCATACAACTTTCGAAACATTCAGTAAATCCTCAGATTTAACTTTGGCTTGAAGCTTGCCTCTTCTCCTTCCTTCTTTCCTCACTTTAGAGTTCTCATACACAAAAAAACATAGCAATTATCAATACAGTGAACAGATGCATACTGCTGTACTACATATGCCTCCCCTTCCTTCCTTCCTTCCTTCCTTCCTTCCTTCCTTCCTTCCTTCCTTCCTTCCTTCCTTCCTTCCTTCCTTCCTTCCTTCCTTCCTTCCTTCCTTCCTTCCTTCCTTCCCTCCCTCCCTCCCTCCCTCCTTCCCTTCATCTGAAATGGCATAGGGTTTTCTGCCTTAGCGGGGAATTGGACTTGGAGACTTCCAAGGTGCCTTCCAACTCTTCTCTTCTCCTCCCTCCCTCCCTCCCTCCCTCCCTCCCTCCCTCCTTCCTTCCTTCCTTCCTTCCTTTGTAACAATTTGGTCCTTGACAATGTTTTGTACATTTACTAGTAGACAAATGACTTAGCTCTGCCTTGGTCTTCTTTGAAATAAGGCACAGAGACTCCAAAAACTTGAGTGATCTGATCCTATGAACTCCATTTCTCAGGATGTTGGTCATCCTTTCTTGTCTCATATATCAGCTTCCTGAGAAGACACTTGTACGCATTTGTTTATTGCATAGAGCTCATATAGTCTCAATTCTATTTTCTCTTTTTGCAAACTTTTCCCTTTTTGCTCAGTTATACATTAAGTTGTTACTTCTTTTGCATTAGGAACATAGGCTGTGCTCTTCTGACTTGAAAGTTGAGTTTTGGAGAGTTTCAGATCTGAAATATATTTTTTCAGTTTTCTGCCCTTTATTTTCAACTCCTAAATAGGAATTTAAATAATATGCACTAATATGATGTTAGGAAAGAATCCCAAAACACTGATGTTAAACTAGAATTTTGTTCTTTGATTCTAGGAGATATAAAGCTTTACTTTATAGACAAAACATACATTTTCCAGAAACACTTAATGTAAAAATCATTCACAATAGAATATATCATTTCAGGTATTAGTGGAAATGGTTTTGGGAGATGTGCCAGAAATATATGTTCCCTTTCCAAAATAGTAAGGATCAGCAGGCCATCAAATGTGGTCTAATGGAGGATTTCGAAGAAGTAAGTTTGTCACTATGGTCATTTAGTACCACAGATTGAAATTGAGCTGTGGTGGCGTAGTGGTTAGAATGCAGAACTGCATGGCTAACTCACTGCTGACTCCAGGATTTTCACTGGCTCAAGGTTGACTCAGCCTTCCATCTTTCCAAGCGGGTAAAATGAGGATCCAGATTGTTGGGGGCAATATACTGACTCTGTAAATGACTTAGAGAGGGCTGTAAAGCACTGCAAAGTAGTATATAGGTCTAAGTGCTATTGCTATTATGAATTGCATAAAAGTATTAAAATAAAGACATTGGCAATATTTGCAATTAAAAGCCAAAAAAAGCAAACTATTTCTGAAAAGCCTTTCACTTAACCTGGCCTACATTTCAGTTATAGAGCAACTCCTTGCAATAGGATATGTTCTTGCCCAAGAATTGGAATCAGTATGTATCCAGAATACTGTTGAATAGCTTATTTTGTTTGTTGCCTCCTCTGAAGTGATTTGGAATTAATATGTAGACATTAATGGTGATTGATGTGTTAATTTAATTTTCATAGTCTTTGGTTGGTCTGGTTCTACTAGGTTCAAGAAGCAGCTGCAGAAGGCCAGTATGAGTTTCCCAATGTGCAATGCAGCAAGCATTTTTATTACAAGCAAGCGAGGGCACGTCTTAAGAGATATACAAGTGAAAGTTTTATCAGGAATAATTGAGAAAGCTGCATATGCTTAGAGTGGGATCAAGAAGGGGACTATGTGTCTTCACATATCTGAAGATTTGATGTTTTCTTTCACTTTTTGGTTCTAGAGAAAAGAACTAGGAACATGGATAGAAATTGGAATTGGGCTAAGCATCTTTGCATCAAACTCATGGGATATTGACCTCTTGTTGGATTGAAATTGCCGTGCCCTACACAGGTAGTCCTCGACTTATGACCACAATTAAGCCCAACATTTCTGTTGCTAAGTGAAGCATTTGTTAAGTGAATATTTTACAACCCTTCTTGCCACAGTTGTTTCATGAATAACTGCAGTTGTTAGGTTAGTAAGGCGGTTGTTAAGTGAATCTATTTTCCCCAGTGTGCATTAACCATTAAGCAGACTAAGCACGTGCTTAGGGCACCAGGCTCAAAGGGGGCACCAGAAAGTTGAGAATATGGCTTAGTTTGTACACTATGTACAAAGGAGGGGGGCACCAAGATTAGTCAGTGCTTAGGTCACCAGTGAGCCTTAATCCGCCACTAGGTTTCCCCATTGACTTTGCTTATCAGAAGGTTGCAGAAGCTGATTACATGACCTGATTACATGAAGCATGATTACAGGGCACTGCAACTGTCATAAATATGAGTCAGTTGCCAAGCACCTGAATTTTGATCAATAGTCGTAAGTGTGAAAAATGGTCATAAGTCACTTTTTTCAGCGCCTTTCGAACAGTCACTAAATGAACTGTTGTAAGTTGTAACTATATTTAAAGAAGAATGCATTTTAAAAATCTTGGTGCAGATTTAACTTTGTGTGTCCTAATCTTATTCTTACTCTATTAAAACAAATAACTTCACAGATAAAAAATATTTTTGAAAGGTATGCATATCCCATTATTTATAAGGTTGGATTAAATGAAGCTTGCAAGATTTTGATTTCTAACATTTCTTTCAAGCCACAGATTATGATAAAGTATTAACTATAAAAATAAGCATGCATGCTTTATATAAACCCAGCTGGTTCAAAAGTCCAAAAGTCCTTTTCAGTCCAAAGATTTTTCTTTGAACTTCATGGTCGGTGAAATGCTTCTTTAATTCCTTAGATGCGCATTATAGGATAGTAGCAGCTAGTAAAATATTTACTTGCAGTAACAGTTCACATATTTTTTAAAAAAAGAAAGCCGATACCAAGAGTGCAGAAATTGATTCTCCACCTCGTCTCTATTTAGCCATGCATGTTTATTAATTTGATTTACTTTATCTAAAGTGATTAAAGCCCATAATTAGTATGCAGTTCCCTAGCTAAAACACACCAATATTTCATCCCCAAGCTTCTCTTAATTAGTAAATCTATCCTTAAAGAGTAAACCAAGCAGCTCTATGGAGTTTATACTTGTTAATTTAAATGGGACAAAAAGAAGAAAGAGGAAGGAAGTGGAACATTTTCTGGGAAAACAATGTGCCCCATTATTTTCTAACATATTTGTTTTATTTGTGCAATTAGCAGATACCTTGGAAATAGGTTTCTCCCCAAAGTCTACCCTCATTTACAGCTTATTCCAGTTTGATGAACTGAGGCCACCAGTACAGCAACATAAAGGATAAAATGATAAACACTTGTCACTTTATGCTCTGTGTAGCAATGGCTACCTACTTAAAGTCCCACAACTTTATTCTTACTCTCTTTTTTTAAAGATCTATAACTTCTCAAGCCAAAAAAAGCTCTCACTTTTTTTTGAAGAAGCGCTCTTGAAAGTATAGTATTCTGGGCAGAATGAGTTTAGGGAAGCTGGTGACATCTTTGCCTAACATTATTAAATTTCAGTTCTCTTTAATTGTTTAAACTTGACTTCTTGTGTGAACTCATGATGTAGTGACCTAAACAACAGAGTGTAATATTCAACATGACATTTCAGTGTTCATTTGTTCTTTTTGTTTTATTAAAGTTTTGTCTCCTTTTTGGCTTTCAAGTACAGATTAATGGTCTGTAGCCAAGCACACTCTCAAAAATGTCAAACTTAATTGAAAAAGGGAAGAAAAAAAGTTCTGCACCACAACTCCTTTAGGTCTTTCTAGAGGCTCTGGAGTTTTCTGGTTCATTAATCAAACTTGAATGAGGGTAAACCATCACTTTCCTCCATGTCCACTGCTTCCTTGACCAACATCACTGGACACCATCTGTTCCCAATTAACACCTGAGCAACCACCCTCTCCTCAGTTTCTTTGGATTATTCTCCTAGTTCTTTGTTCATCATGGTAAGAATTATCTTTAACATTGCAGAATAAATTTGAAATGAAAGATACAAGATCAAGAATTGCTTTACTAAGCAAGGTGCAATCTACCTTTAAGTCAAAAACTTAATTCCTGATTGTGACCAAAAAAAAGGTTTTGAATGGATGTTGAGTGAGGTTACATTTTCTCATTCTATCCTGAGGGATATGCTCTTTACAAGAATTCATGTGCTGAACATGATATCGGCAAGGAGGGGAGGGAGAGGGGGAAACTCACACATGTACAACTATATGAGCATGGATTTTGGATGACATTTTGTCATTTGTGGTAGAATCTCAACATTAGTTTCTTCTACTGCTAAAAACAATTTCTCTTACAGGATTTAGTTGCTACTTCCACAACCATTATTATTGTCTCTAAATTATTTCTTGATTTTTAATAAGATTTTAAAACCTGGCAATAGGTCTTTAAATATAAGTTATTAATATTTAATATTATATAAATGTACATGGGAGGACTGGTCACAAAGCTTTTTTTGTTTTACATCATCAAAATTTTGAATGCTTGCTTGACAAGAACTCCTTTATATAACTACGGTACACCTGGAGTTATTTTTCACATAAAACATCTAGGAATTTTCTCTCTCAAAGAACGGAGCTGATGAAGTAATTTTAATTCTGAAATAAATTTCTGTCCTGCCTCCTTTTTGCTTTGATCTTATTGCCATAAAAGGGTTCTGTCTATGAGACAGCATTGTATGTAGTGCAGTATAGTTACCACAAATTAAGGTAGCAGTTTGTAGAATTTCTATGAGGTTCTGTTTAACTATGTTATGAAAGACAGTAATATGATGTCAAACTATCTCCAATCAAGTAGATCAGAATCAGCAGATATTGTTTTGCAAACAGACAGCAGAAATATAGGCAGCAACTTTCCCATATTCTCGAGGAGATAAATCTATCCTTCAAATTCACAAGCTTTTCATCTCTTTCTCTCAAAGAACTAAGAAAGTATCTTTATCATTATTTGGGAGATAGGTGTTAAGTCTTAAAATAATATCAATGTTGTATATAACAGTGATAACTCTTATATTTTTCCCTAGCAAATCTTGAATAGGAGCAAAGGGAGGGGATGAGCTGACATTTTTCAAAGCTTTTGAATCAGATAATAGTATATGTGGTTTTCAAAACAAAATCCCCGTATTAAATGCCCCAATGTTCTTCATTGTTATTCTGCCTCTATATATATTCATCTTCCTTTAGGGTGATAAGTTTGGCTCTTTATCAAGCAAATCAGAAAATAAGTCAAAACCACAGGTCTGTGCTGAATTGGCCTTATCAGCAAGACTGGGAAATAGAATTCTGCTATTTTATGGCACGCTGTACCATAGAAGAAAAATCTTTATCCAAATCAGATTAAGCATTATGAATGGTTCACAAGAATGTAAACAATGAAAAAAGCTAAATGTTAGATATGGTAAAGGTTGAGGGAAGAAGGCAAGTCACTAATCAACCGAGCTTCATACAATATCTGTGGAATTTCACAATTATCAGTGAAAGATCAAGTTGTTCAAAATTTCCTAGCAATAATGTACAAGCCTTCCAAAACCCTCTCTGTAATAAAAATAAACAATGATTATATTCATTCATGCATTCACATAAAGACAAAACTGTTTGGTCTCTGAGGAAAAAAAAAAGAATTCAAGATAAGGAAACATACTGTAGCTGATGATCCATTGGATGATTCATAGTGCTGGAAACAGGGAAATGCATAACTGGGAATGTAGTGGGTCCCAAAATGGTGAATTGCACAATTTAAACAATACTTCTGTATGATTTATATATATTTTAAAGAGATGCTAGGTTTTTCTGGGTGTCAGATGAGTAATTTCTGGCTCACTGCCTGTATGTATTTATGTGTGTGTTTGTTTGTATGTGTATAATATAGAGAAAGAATGCGAGAGGCAAGAAAGTGTGTGTGTGTGTGTGTGTGTATGTATATATATATGTGTGTGTGTGAGTGTGTGTATATATATACACACATATATGCAGGTCTTGGCGTGTTCGGGTCTTTTCCCATGTAAGATTGAGAGTATTTTGGCAACGTTTCGACGAGAACTCACTCGCCATCTTCAGGCTGGTGCTTTCGGCTTTGTGCTTCGTTGCCAAGATACTCTCAATCTTACACGGGAAAAGACCCGAACACGCCAAGACCTGCATACCTGTACCCATGAAAATCTACGAAAACACACACACAAATACACACACATTCACACATATATATGGTATTTAGGTTTCTTCGGGTATTTTCCCATGTCTTAATATTTGCGCTTTTATTATAGTGACGTTTCGGCAGAATCTCATCTGCCATCCTCAGGCTTGTGTATTGGGTTCTTTTTAATCTTGTGCGTCAGGCTTGGCAGCCATTTTTTTTTTCAATTCGGTGCTGGCTTTCTGCTTTATTTGAATGGTTTTTTCCTCATCCTGAGTGGCTGGGAGTCTAGGTCTGTTTTTATTGGTTTTCGAATTGCTGTGTTTTTGATTGGTTGGCAACATTGTGTTTTGTGCATTGGGGTTTCTTAGTGCAGCTTGGTTTCTTGTGAATGGCCGATAATTATTTATTAGGAAGCTAGGTTTTATTTGGATAGCTGGCTGGGGTGTGTTTGGAGGTATTGGGGTGGGGGGAGGTCTGTTTGTGTCCAGATGCTTGCCTGGATTGTGATATAGAGATTAAATACCTGCAAAAACATAACACACACAAACACACACACACACACACACACATAATTGGAGAGTATGTGCATGCCAACCTTGAAAGACTTAATTTAAGTTTAAGTGCTCTATTTTATCATTATGGAAAGACAATCAGCGTATCTAAGATGATTTGACCAACCAATGTCAGTTTTTGATATGATGTTAAAAACAATCCTGAATACCACTAATATACAAGCCTTTACTTTGCACAGCAAAGCACTCATGCTTATTATTGTATTAAAGGAATTCTATTGGTTAAATCAAGCAGTGAATATAAATAGCTGTATTACTGCCACTGGGCATTAGTGTTTATTTAGTAGATGTGAGTTCTGCATGCACCTTTGATGTGATTGTGAATAAGCTGTTGCCTTTTTTTTTTGTATGAAAAGGTGATCTGCAAAGGATACAAGAATATCTGATAACTTTGACATAAAATTAATAAAGCTTAGAGGGTTATCAGCTGTATAATTCTCCGTTTCTTCTTCCAGCGTTTCTGAAAAGGTCCAAATGGCTTTGCAAATACTTCAATATGAAGATAAGTATGCTGTTATTTGGACAAAGTTGAAATCTTTTTTTTTTTTTTTGCATCTTGAAAGGTATTGTATTTTGTTTCAATGATAGGCACAAGCCAAAACAGTCTTAGCGTTACTCCTTTTAGTCTTAGAAAGGACAGTCAAGGACAATAGAGATTCACTTGTGATTAATTTTAGTCCAGAGCATGAAATTGGAATAGTAAAATTTATTTGTGCATAATTGGATATGCAACTGAAAATAATGAGAAATCAGCACCGTACTTTGATTGACAACAATGAATGCATAATATCAGTTTGTTTTATCTTTTTTTTAAAAAGCAAGATTGTATGCCATAGTTTAAAAATAAATAACACTCTTTTTTAACATTGCATTTGATTATTTGGGCTATTGAAGGGGATGGATTAAAGAAACAGACATGAATAATCATAAAATTATTTACACTTTTATTTCTCATCATTTCAATTAACAATACTATATGTGAATTAAATTTGTTTGAAAATAACTGGGTTTGAGACTATGGACAATTTGAAATGTCTTTATTACTAGATCACATTTATATGTCATCATTGTTGTTAGCCATTCGGTCATGTCCAAACCTCGGTCACTCTATGGATCAGCTCTTTCCATGCCCCTCTGCCTTGCACATTTCCTTCTGATCCGCCAAGGTCATCCCAATGTCATCCTTTATAACAGGGATATCAAACTTGATTTCATTGAGGGCCAATCATGGTTGTGTTTAACCTCGGGGGTGGGCAGGGGGAATGACCAGGTGGCGTGGCCAGCTGAATGTCACTTTTGTCAGGGGCGCCTGTTGTAGTCTGAGTGCTCTGCCAGCAAAACAGGCTTTCAAGCTCCATTTTCAGCTGTGAGGGCCTCCTGCACCCCTCTGCCAGTGAAAACAGCTTCTTTTTCACTGGCAGAGGCATTGCAGGCCAGCCCTTCACTGTTTCCAAGGTGGCCCCATGAACCAGATCTAAGGAGGGAGGGAGGGGAGAGAGAAAGAGATATTGATTGATTGTTTTATAATTGATTATTTTGGAAATATAGAAGTGTTATTTTTAATTTTTCTGATAATTTAGAAAATAATCCATTTGTGCAATATCTTCTCATTTCAATGCCTTTCTAGCTTTATTCTCCATTTCAAGATTATCTAGAACACGGGTGTCAAACTCGCTGCATCACATTGCTGTTACATGATGTTTCATGATGTTTTGTGTCGGAGCTGCGGTGGATATGGCCTGTGTGTGCCACATCCGACCTGCGGGCTGCTAGTTTGACACCCCTGATCTAGAACATTTGGAGCATCAAAGCATATTTTTGAGTAAATATAAATAACTTGCCACTTTACTGTATCCGAAAAAAATAGTTTAAATCAGTTTAGTGTTGGATTAACAATGCTCACAGTGTACATTTTTATATTTGGTATCATACATGGTTATTCTTCTACAACTAGAAGTCAATGGCCTCAATCTTGTGGGCGGCCAAAACAGAGATGGCAAGACACCATCAACAAAGATATGCAAACCACAGGCCTGCATCCTTGAGACGCAGCTAATCGTGCAAAATGGCATTCAATGATCCAAAAAGCAGACCCCGCACCTTCGGGAATACGCCAGGAAGAAGAAGATACATGATTATTCTTCTGAACTACTTGTTTTTCTGATTATATTGTAACTCCTTCAGTCAGTATCTTTAAATGCACATTGATTTCTGACCTGGATCAGCTTGGAGATTCTAGGTTTTTAAAATTGGACTCCAAAAATCTATGAATTCAAGAGAGATGCAAAATAGTGGTTAAGAACTGAAGTGTATGCAAATTGAAGGCTCAGACAACAGAACCAATTACATATTTGAGCCTCCAAATAAAATACCATTTACAAGTACACTTCTGCATATTGAAAGTTTGAATGAAACTTCCAAAACTTCCAAGAATGGCAACGGATTATTATCCCTGTATAAATGAAGTAGAGATTTATCAATAAATCCAGATTTAGTTACTTGACTTTTCACAGGAGGCTCTTTTGTTCTTGGAATATGGACAAACATAAAGTTTGATAAATATATTCTAGACATGTATAACTGATAAGACCAGTCTCTCCTGTCCAGGGTCATTTTCTTGAGGAGTCAATCTTATTTTTTTAAACTGGCAAGATATTTAAATTATATCATGCTATCCAAATTGAGAACAGCCTTAACACTGGCTTGATGCAATGTTCTTCATATACCGCCTGCTGTGTCCACGTGATAGATGATCCACAGAATCTATTGCCCATATTTTATTATATTGTTTTCAAATGGATATTAAAATCAATTTTATTTCCTCCATCTGTTAAAATATTCAAATTATTCTGGTACAGAATAGTTCATACATAAATTCTTCTTTCAGATGAAAGGAACTGTACTGTACTGTTCTGTCAGACACCAGGGAAATCAGGAGATCCAGGCAGTTCAAATGTGTATAAAGCTATGTTGTAATCTTAAGTTCTCTACAAGAATCTGAACTACTAATGGTCAAGGGCAATTTGTAGGAATAAAAAGGCATTCAAAGAATAGAGTAGAAAAGAATTCAAGGTGGGCTGGACTTAGATCACTTGTGGGCATGTAAGAACTCATGACTGATGATGCATTTGACCTCTCCCTCAGGCTCAGCCTGGTCATTTCCCACATGTACCTCTGTGAACATTGCCAAATTCTGTTATGCTGCAGCAAAATAAGATCCAAGGTGACTAACACTTGAATAACTCTGAATACATATGTAGCACATCCTATAGACAAAGAGTACTTTATCTTTACTTTTTCCCTACTTTTTACCTTTGAATCTTTTTTATGTCACTAATGTTAAGTACCTCACAAAAACAATTGTTTTAGAGACACAGTTAATACTGGTAACAGTTAATACTGGTAATAATATTAATACAATAATATTTTCTTCTACCTGTTTAATTTGCATTTCATGTACAGCCTTTCTCTTCTACTTTAAAATAGTTTGTGGATTGTTCCATTCAATACTAATCTTGGGCAAACTAAACTTTGAGGTCTGTAGTAGTTATTGTCAGCCCTGTCTTAGAATATATCTCTGAATATTGTAATAATTTTTGCTGTTCTTTCTCAGTCCTCAAAACCACAAAAACCACTTTGACTTAATTTTTCATAGTTTGTAATGTTAGCAATATTTTAGCACCAATGGTGCTCACTGTTCTTCAACCACTATTTTTTTCCTGAACGATTTGTAGAAATAAAGCAATAGAAGTGATGTTTGTGAACTTTTGAGGGCACAAGAGTTTTCCACTACAAGGCTCACTTTTATATTTATTTACAATATAGTTGCTTTGAGAAGATAGCTATAGAAATCAATCTAATTAATTAATTAATTAATGTATATCTAGAACACGGGTGTCAAACTGGAAGTGCAGATTAAAATAATGTTTCCATAAAACAAATTATTTCAACAGTGGAAACTAAAAACGAAACATTGTTTAAAACCATTGATGCAATTTCATTCTGTAATTGGTGATGAACTTGCTAAACGTAGGAGCCAACAATGTGTGAGTCAACTACTGTATATATGCATTTTACAACTGCATCATCCAGTCTGAAAGATACAGAGACTGCAGAAATTGCTTATGTTGAGAGCTCAGTAATCTGTGGTAGGTATACACAATTAGGCAACTCCTTGAAATTGAATAATTTTCTAAAAATAACATGTGAATTGGGTTATTGAAACAATGTATGTATCATCTCCTTTGATACTAAACTTAAAATGAACTATCATCCTGGTAAGATTTTAAATTTATTTAACCTCCCTCACAATATTGATGGAGCAGGTCAGATTTCCAGAAAGTGTGAACATTTTGTGTGAACTGCTTGTAAGAAAATAAAATGATAGTTCTATATCTATTAAAATAATATATGATAGAAGCACGGTACCTCTATGTGAGAGCTTTGCATTTGTTTGGAATCAGCTCTAGACTAATCATATAACACTGACTAGTTTTCAAATCTGAGATACTAGGTCTGAGCTGCTATGGATATCCAGTTGATGGCAGCACCAAGTTAGCTTTTTTCTGTATCTCTTTGCTGCCATCTAGTGGATGTTCTTCCTTCCTTCCTTCCTTCCTTCCTTCCTTCCTTCCTTCCTTCCTTCCTTCCTTCCTTCCTTCCTTCCTTCCTTCCTTCCTTTTCTTTTTCTCTTTCCCTTTCCCTTTCTCTCTCTCTTTCTGATACTGGTTTAACAAAAGACTACACTAGTAGTAATAGTGGTGGACTATTTATTTTATATTGTATTCCTTTGTTAAAATTGATCAGGCATATATGAAATTAAAATCAAGATGATACATTAAAAATAAAGAACACAAAGACTGTGAAAAAAAGACCCATCCTTTATCTAAAACAGGTAACAGGTAACCACCTCCTGAACAAGACTATAACTAGAAAAATCCAAACCATCACTAGATGGCACCAAGAAGAGACAGAAAAAAAAAAAAACCACCCTTACTAACCAAATAGTATTGTAAATAACAATGACTCAAGCAAATTCCCTTGGAGATTTGGATTCTAAATGTCCTGGAAAAACAGAGAGAAGAAATTATAACCTCAGTTTTCAATAAGACACTGAAGGGAAACTATTATCTTATGGTGACCACACCCAATACTTCTTCATATGCTTCCAGAACACAACACCTTTTTTATGGTCCTCTGATGATGAGCACCTCTTATAAACTCACTGTTTACTTACCAGTTTCAGAGTGACTAACAAGACAAAGTTCGACACGTTTTTATTAGCTGATCCAAATAGAAGGTACCTTTGGTCTCCATTATACTCCACCAGTGAAATACAATCTGAAAAACAAACAAAACCAAATCTCTACGCATCAGATATCTCTGGGCCAAGCTATAAATATAATATTAATAACAAAGCCCCAATATTTCAAAAAATAAAATATAATCTTAGGAGGTTACAGTTTTCAGCTGAAGAAAACTATAAACACCTACCAGAAATAAAGCAGCTTTGGCGGATAAAGGGTTGAGTGGGAAAAGATTCAATAAGAAAAAGATTAATCAGCCTTCATCTTCCTTATTTGTAAACAAATTTGGTTTTCTAGGGTCTCTTCATTTTTTTTTAAGAGTTAGAAGCTTTGCTGTATTCATCTCTTTAAAGTATATAGTTTGAGCTTTTACTGTATTGGTTGATGAGATAAAACACCATAAAAACTGGTATCAGAAATAAGAACAGGCAAGAAGATTAAATACTGTCATTTACGAGTCTGTTTCTGCATATATAGATATCAGCGTATTGTCATATAAAATCCAGAATACTTCCTCAGGAAAATATAATCATATAAAGGAATGGAACAGTATTTACAAGTTCCTGTTGAAAAAATCCTTACTGCCATAATTACTGTTTAAAAATCTAAAAAGCAACATACACAACATGGGAAGGTATCTATATAACCCTGTTGTTTATAACCAAGCTGAACAATGTTTTGGCTATAAAATATATTACATCAGTTGTTAGACATAAATCACATCATGTTTTAAAACCAATTAATAAAATAATTTAAAAAATGCTATTTTCAAAAAAAAACTTAACATCAAATAGCTGGATCTGTTTATTTATTTGTAAATAATAAGAAAATTAGGCTAAGATTTGTGTATACTTTTTATACCCATGATGGAAAATGAGGTAAAATTTCAAAAAGTCAAGCAGGTGGGAGGTATTCTGAATGTAGGATTCTGAAAGAATATTTATTTATTTGTCAAAGCTGCATAGCTGCCTGACTCCACAAGAACTGTGAGCAGCTTAAAATATTGAAACAGATCGTAACAATTTAAAAATGAGCTTCTAGAATGAATACAACAAAAACTATCCACTTTATCTCAAGGCCTGAGGAATAGTCAGGATATATACATAACGTGTGTGCGTGTGTGTGTGTACATGTGTGTGTATATATTGCAATAGCACTTACCCGTATATACCACTTCATAGTCCTTTACAGCAAACTCTAAGTGGTTTTACAGAGTCGACTATTGCCCCTGACAATTTGGGTCCCCATTTTACCAACCTCGAAAGGTTAAAAGGCTGAGTCAACTTTGAGCCGGTCAGGATTGAACTCGTGGCAATGAGCTCAATTAACCTGCAATACTGCATTCCAACCACTGTGCCACCATGTGTGTGTGTTTGTATGCACATACACATACATTTCTACATATATGTATGTATTTATGACAAACAGTGCCCTTTTGAGTCATCATTTCAGTGACAGTTCCTTATCTAAGCAAAATGACCACAACCAGACAAAAAAGCAGTGGAATCAGGATCAATTTCCTATTTCCTTATGGCTTTCCCATTGAGTTTCCTTGAGGGAATCTGGCAGGAAGCATCACAAATCTTCTTTCCTTCTTTCCTTCCTTCCTTCCACTCCACTCCACTCCACACTCCACTTCACTTTCTAGCAGGCAGGTAAGTGGTGGCACAGTGGTTAGAGTGCAGTACTGCAGGCTACTTCTGCTAACTGCCAGCTGCCTGCAGTTTGGCAATTCAAATTTCACCAGGCTCAAGGTTGACTCAGCTTTCCATCCTTCTGAGGTGGGTAAAATGAGGAGCCAAATTGTTGGGGGCAATATGCTGACTCTGTAAACCACTTAGAGAGGGCTGTAAAGCACTGTAAAGCGGTATATAAGTCTAATTGCTATTGCTATTGGATAGGGAGGGAGCAAAATTGCAAAATTGGTTGGGGCAGTATCACAGAACATTAAAAATGAAGATAATGCAACCACAGAAGCAGCCGAACAACATGGAAGCAGTCAGTAGTACTGAAGCATCCACTGAAGAGTTATGAGTCCCGGATTTTGGATACATTCTGTAAGTTAGCTTGGTTTGAGGTATCTTAGTTCAAAAGCCCATAACTTCATAATTCCACCTTGCCCAAGTGATAGAAGATTAGTTTATTCTGTCAGGCCATCAAGCATATAGTGATATTTTTTCTTAATATCTGAAGCTTAGAAGTTTCAGTGATTAAATAAGAAGTGACAGGATTCAAGAAATATTGTGATTCTCTCCCACTTCCATCTCATACCAGTGATTTTAAAAAATATTTGACCCTTAATACATAAAGGTATTATGAGGCAAGTCAACCACACACACATTCCAGAGGCTCTTTTGTGGACTGACCTCTGGTTATTTCAGAGACAAAGAGATATCCAAAAATATGTTTGTAATTTTGTATTGCTGAACAATTTAATGCCTGGATATAACCTGTTTCAGACACATGCTGTATTTTATTGGACTTCCTAGAAGGAACACAACTTAAAGTATTTGCATTGTGGATGTCTATTTAAAGTTTGTTTGGCAAATCATTATGCAATGAGCTGTGACAACAGAGCTCACTAAACAGAATTGTCTGAATTATTAGATTCTGTGGCAGATTTTCAGCAAGTCATTATTTAATCTTTCTTTGGAACTCATTTGGTTGACTCAGTTCCATATGGCTTCCATCACGGGTCTGTTGTGGGTGGCTGATACCAGTTTGATTTTAAACAACCCACTGATGCTACTCATTAGGAGATAAAGTACTAAATATTGATGACTTTAACTTTATCTAAGATTAGATATATACGATTGTTAGATAATAATAGCCTATGTTAATTTTTCCATTAATCAGATTCCTGGCATTTGGGGGAAAAAATTGTGAAGCCAAATATACATAATCAACAGAATAAAGACTACAGTATTGTATTTGAAAACATGCTTTAATTCTCTGGAAAAAGTATTTTCTACTATATTATATACAAGATAGTTGGAACTTCAATTTAATTCCTGATAAAGACCAGACTTTCCTCACTTGATTCCCTTTAAATGTTTTGGTTTAAATTCTGGTAATCCTTAAACAATATGGTTATTGACTATGCTAATTAGAAAACATAGAGGACACCACGTTGCAAAAGATGGCTATAGATAGTTAATAACAGTGACCTTTTTTTGCATTGTGTTTCACCTAATCATCAGGTCCCTAATGTTTTCAAATAATAGTGCAAAATAAAAAGGGAAACAGATATTTAAAACTGTTCTTAAATGTCTAAAAATGAAAATCTGAATAAATTTGCCAAATTAATATTAATTAATAAAAAAATCACAATTTTGAATGGAATTTGAAAGATTGATTTCTTAACATACAACAGGCTCCAAAGCATGAGAAACCCTCTCTTCCATATGAAAACTAAACATGTCTAGAAAATAATGTAATTATTTTTGATTTGGAGTCTGATTTTAATTATGCATGTTTTTTTTAAATACCTACTTCACAATTCCATTTTAAGAATTCAATATTTCTTTTTTACAACATGGTAAACCTCTATGCTGACCATTTTCTCATGTAGATAACATTACAAAAATACACCTTTATTTGCCTTTTAATTAAACTACGTTATCAGAGATCTCAATGCTGCCTTTTATATTCTGGGAGTGAAAAGGGCTGGGACAACCTAACATAGATATCATCAACTAATTACAGAACATTTTATTTTTTCCCCTTTACTTATTGAACTCCTGTAATCACACATATTTTGGCCCATGAGGGATTGTTTTCAATTTCTCTGACATATTTCTAATCTTCTATGTGTACAAGGGGACAAAAATGGGAATGTATTACCATAAAACAATTTAAAAAACTTCTAATTGTTGTGCAGGAGAGAAATAATAGTCATTTGAACACTTCCTTCCCAGCTGTCAAGCATAAAAGCATCAAACAAAATCAATATTCCATTAATTAAAGAACATGCCAAAATTATTTAGATGGGGGTTTTTTGGCATGGTTGCAATAACAGAAAACATATGTGAAAATTACATACTTGTACCAATCAGGCAAAATAATCAACCTCAGGTCTTGTGTCAGAGACTCAGATAGCTGCTTCAAGAAATGTAAGGGGGACACATGTTTTTTGACATGATATTTTGGAATTATGGGTTTAGAAATGATAGGTAAGCAGATTTGTACTTAAAGAGGAAGGAAGGAAGGAAGGAAGGAAGGAAGGAAGGAAGGAAGGAAGGAAGGAAGGAAGGAAGGAAGGAAGGAAGGAAGGAAGGAAATATAGCTCAGTGTTTGGACACATGCTTCAGTGTTCCTTCTGAAATTCCAATGCAATAGCAGAAGTCTTTGATTCCAACGTTACCCACATCTTTCTCAGGCACATGGTTTATTCAAATCAAAGGAGATGCAGAAGTTTAGAAGGAGCTAAAAAGACAAGACAAGTTGTTAAGGAAAAACTGTCAAGGTCTAACCTCCATCTTATTGCCCCCTCCTATTAGTTAATACCTGGAGCACAATCCAATCATGAAAGTAATCAATATGTTTTCACCAGCTCCCTGCTCTTAAAGGCTTGTTTAATTAAACAATAAATAAATAGCAGAAATGCTGAGGAACAATACATTATTCTTTATTTACAAAAATGCTATAGGGCAAACAAAAGCATTATAGGCATTCTTAGTAAAACAAATGATGAGCAGCCGCAACCTCCCAGCATTGATTTGCATAGAGGTACCTCTGCCCCCCAATCAAAAACAGCTAATAAAGATAAGCTGGGGTGGTCAAGAGCCCATTCTGAAACTAGATTATCTAAAACTAGATAAACCCCAGTCTTTAGAGAAGATGGTAGATAACAAGTTTTATCATTTGTCTTCTACAAAATGGTGTTTGGGGATTGGCCATGCCTATCAAGGTAGCTTTTGGGATTAGGCAAATTTATTTTTAATTTGTTGGATTTATATCCTTTAGGACGGGGTGTCCAACTAATTTCCTTGAGGGCCACATCACAGTTGTGTTGACCTCGGGGGGGGGGGGAAGGGTGTGTGTGGCCAGGGTGGGCATGGCCAACTTGATGTTACTCCTGTTGGGTGGCCCAAGCGCTCTGCCAGCGAAAACAAGCTTTCAAGCTCCGTTTTTGGCTGCCATGGTCTCCTGCAACCCTCTGCCAGTGAAAATGGAATGGCCCTCCCGAGCTCTGTTTTCACTGGCAGAGGGTTATAGGAGACTATGGCAGCCAAAAACGGAGTTCAAGAGCCCAAATTATAAAAGGGTCATGTTTGGCTGAGGACAAACTAGAAGCTGACTCTCCTTGTTCCTGGTCCAACATCTAGCAAGTCACAAGAAGTATACTGTTGTGAATACTCTCAAAATTCCTGGTGTGTTCAACATCCACTTGGTCCACTCTTCAATGTCATGTGAGAACTTAAAACAAAAAAAGAGCTTTGCTAGATAAGACCAATATTCACTTAATTCAATCTTCTGTTCTTTACAATGTCCAATCAATATATGCCTCTGAAATAAGCAGAATGGTTTCCTTACTGCTAATTCTTCTCAAAATATTTATCAACTTATTTTTAAAAATTGCATGATATTCCCTATTTTAAAATTTCCTAGTGATTTACAATACAAATTCAACTATTAAAAATTAATAAAAATATGTATCAAAAACATATGTAAAATCTAAACCACAAAATAACAAAGTATTATAAAGAATTTGAAAAAAAAACAATTAATTTTAAAAGCCTGGGAAAATGAAAATATCTTTGTCTGGTGTCAAAAAGATAACAAAGATGGTGGCAGCCATTCTGAGAAGGGCATTTCAACATCCAAAGATATTGAGATGTCCTGCAAGAGTTAGCAGACATAGCTGCTGAGATTTCAGATTTGATATCCTTTAGATTAGTGTATAGTGAAATCTTCCTGCAGTATAGGGACTAATGGATTTTCCAGAAATTGTCTTTTTCTCTGTGGAAACTGTAAGTTACATATGTAATTATCCCTGTTTACATTACAGAACTCTTTTTCATGTCCCAGGAAGCAATTGCTAACTGTTGTTCTCTCTCATTCCTCTCTGATAACAGTGAACTTCACATCTTAGAGTTTTGGTATAATTAGGGTTTTGTTTTAAGCCCCTGTACAACCAAGGGCTTTTGCTTCAGTAACATTCAGTTTGGTTTTTTTCCATTGTTAGGTAAAAGTTCACTTCTGACAAAATGTCCAAGAATGCATTAGTCAATGATGACCTTGAGATTCAAGACTTAGTATCTGTCTTCATCCTAATTTTACACTTGCATGCAACTCAACCTTATCAGATTCTGCAATTACCTAAAACCACTTTACTCTTTCTTTTTATATACATACCTGCTAACTGTCAATCATGGTCTTCTGAAACATTTTTTGGTAGTTTAAATATATGTCCAAATAAAAGATAAACACTTAAACAAAAAGAGCAGGAACTGTCCACTGCAAGTATAACATTGTCATTCTCTGAAAGCCCCCATAAGATACTCCTTAAATTCTCCCAGAAATTTAAGCCACTATATGTTAGTGTGGAAAATCTGTGATAAATGCAAATAAACCAAGATATGTTTGAAATGTGAACACTGACATTTCAGTAATGGTTGATTCAAATCAACTTCAGAACCAACGTTTGATTAAAAATACAGCTGAAGAATAAAATGGGAAAACATCAAATAGTATATTGCCACTGCTTCATTTTGGCTAAATGAGACAAAAACAACAAAAATGATAAACTTTTAGAAGACATTAAATTTGCAAAGCTTCAGGCAGATAACTTCAAAGGTTTCCCAGCAATACATTTTTTACATATTAATCATTTCCTTTTTATGGAGCAGAGTTGAGAAATAATAACACAGTAGTCTCTAAATTGTCTAATAAACAACCTATAGACACCCTATGTTAGACTGATTTTTTAAAAGAGAAATATATTGTACTTAAGAATGAAAAGATCACTTGCCTTTCTAGGACAGCATAATAAAGTTTGTAGGCACAGAAATTAATTTAGCTTATTGACTAAGTCAGCTTCTAGGTATGATAACCTTATTTACTGTTTGTACAATTTAAACAAAAACCTTTAAAAACTTTGGGAAATACATGTGCCATCATATTTGTATATATAATGCACTATGAAATATATAAATATATGTTACACAGAATAATCCAGCAGAAAATACATAATCTCAAACCTATTAATACTCAGTTACGTATTTATTCAGTTCAGAACAAAAGACAAATAGCCAAAAGAAAACAGAGGAATTGTTTTCAAGGGAAATCAAGGAAAATGGAAAAAGAGACTGAAAGCCTTGAAGAACTGTAGATAAACTGGAAAGGGAAACTTCAAGTCAGACAAAGAAAGGATGAAAAGAGGATAAGGATAAAAGGAAATGGATTTGGGAAAAGGGAGTAGTAGATTCATAAAGAAATAGCAAGCCAAATTAAAAAATACGAACAAAATATATCAGCTTCTCTCTTTCCTTCCAAGCAAAACTTTCTATTTACATTTTATCAGAATAAGACACAAACAGTAGAGCACAATTCCCCAAATGCTGTGAGAGACAATTTGTGAAGATAAAGATTCATTAATTTTGCCAATTTTAGACAGTCCATCATGTCACACAGTGCAACCTCTGCCCCCTCTGCCGCACCCCATTTGGCCATGTACAGAATGAGATTTGTCCCAGTGTTTGAGATCCTCCAAAAATTCGTAACTTCACATCTGAATCATTTTCTGAATCATTTTCACATCTCTCTGAAGGGATTCAAAGGAACCTGATTCTATTTGACGCCTTAGATTGATTTGAAGATTTGATTTAAAGAGGTGAGTCATCTAATCTCCTTTGAATCAAATCATCTCTTCAGAGCTCTGCTCGGCCCTAGTTGGCATTAAGGGAAGTTGTGCTGGGGGAATCCATGTTTAAAAAAGACAGACAAATGGTTGATACTGAGGTCACTTATTGATCAGCAGTAAGTGGCTTTCATTTTAATCCCAGATCAATAGTCAAATGTTTCTTCCATTTACAGATTTTTATCATTAGAATCTGTTAGAGGGAGCAAAGTCTAAAGGGAATTTAGTTTTTTTTCCAGCAGAACAGGTTTAATCATGTACTATATTCTCTAACTGAAAAAATTCATGAAGCTTAAACATGAAAGAAACATGGGATGATGCAAACAATTTTATGGAGGCATTAAAAAATCCATATTATGAGTTGCATAATAGAATCTGTCCCATTAAATAGTTACTACATTAAAATTGTTCTGTTTTTAAGTGCCACAAGGCTTTGTTGTTTTTGCTGTAAGAGATTATCATACCTACTATTTTGCAATATGGGTAGTAAAAAGCACTTAACCATGTAGGAATTGTCTTCATTGGATTTAATCATGCTTATTTTTTTTCTGGAATCTGGCCAAGTATAAAAATCATTTAAAACAACAGGATATCTGTATAAATAGTATTCACACTAGTTATTTGTTAGTAGTTTCAACAATTACAACTAATACTTTCAAGACTTGAAACAGTGTGTTTCAATGCTATACTTTTAAAGAGATTGCTAGTCATACAATTTAAAATAATTACAGGAATCGTTAAATGAACACTAAAGCCAAGTGATTGAGTGTGTGTACGTGCATATATTCACACAGGCATGTGCTGACACTTATATTTCCCCTTTCTCTTTACATTACTCAGTGATTTAAAAAAAAAAAAAATCCCGTACTTTTAAAATGATAACATGAAGCAAGTAGCAAAAAAGAAGAGACTAGACTAGGAAGAAAAAAGAGAGGAGACAGTTTAATTAAAAATGTATGATACTTTAATATGGGGGAGAAATCACTAGATCTTGCTTTTCATGTAAAAGAAGCAAAAAAAAAAATCCATAGATTTAATTTATGAGTGTTTTTCTTTGGAGGACTAGATTATTTTAGTATTTCTGTTTGAGAATCTTAAAAATGTATGCACAATACTGTAGCTTTGTACTATAATACATCTGAATACATAAATTCCATCTGAAATTATTTCTGGCTTTGTTTGTGTATTTTTGTTGTGCAATCGTGTCCAATTCTAGGAGAGTGCTTGGAGAAGTCACTGCAATTTTTTTGCCAAGGTTTTTTAGAACTGGTTTGCCACTGCCTTCTTCTTAGGGCTGAGAGTGAATGAGTGGTCCAAGGTCACTCAAACTAGCTTTCAGTCTAAGGTGGGACTAGAACACACTGTCTCCTGGTTTCTAGTCTGATACTTTAACCTCTACACCAAAATGGCTTTCCTTTTTTGTATAAAAGGTACCTAATATCCATTCTTACCTTTTCCTTACAAAGAGTCCTCACTTTGTGACCCAGGATGACATTGATTCAAATAACAGTTCAGATTTATATTTTCAAGAATTATTTGTCTCTCAAGGACAGTTGTCCTCAGGAATCCAAACAGAAAACAACACTCACAGGCTCATCAGTAGGATGGTGTTAATTCTAGTATCTTCATTTACTATCATTTATCATATATTGTTTTTTGCCAAGTCATATAACCAACAACCTAATCTCACATATGCTAAAATCCAGACAGACTGAACTATATGTCAGTTCCAAATTTTGAATGATTCTTCAACAAGACAACCTTTGCAGGCTTTCCATTCCAGTAGTATGTTTGCATTGACACAAGCAGGTGCTGTCACTCTTCTTCATCAATAAGAAAGGGCCAACAAACTAGTAGGCAATGGCATTAACAGTTCCTGTTTCACATGGCCAATCTTTTTGTGAGGGAGAGTGGTGCAGAACAAAAGGTGGATAGGCATATTGCAATAGAGAAGGGGAGGATTCAACTAATTCTTGTAGCTGTATTGGTCTTCAGCAGGCCCTATGGATCATGGGTGACAAACTCATGTGACATATCACAACATATTGCACTGTTTTTTGTCTTTGTGGAGCTGGGGTGGCTGTGGCCTGCGCGTGATACTTCCAGCCCACCAGCCGCCAGTTTGACACACCTATGTGGAAGTTGAAGTCCAGACATCTTAAAGTTGTTAAAGTTGAGAAACACTGCTATAGGCTATGTATTCTGATATATTCCAAGCCTATATGATACAATTTGCAAGTTTTACATTTGTCTGTATTATCATGATACGTGACAGGCTTTTGTTTTGTTTTTTCTTTTGCTGATGCAAAATTTCACAAAGTGTTTGGCTCCTTTAAATTTCTTTATAAAGAAAGTTCTTGATAAGGTGAAGGTTGGACTTAATATTTCAAAGAATACGTCTTTAAGTGTTTTCATTCTAGTGGCTCATTGAAGTATCCAGATGCTTTGTGTAACTCTGATTTGCACATGATCCATAAAATACAAGCTCCATATAATAATTAATCTGTCAAACATCATCTTGTTTTTCCCCTTGCCCTGAAAAAATAGTATTTTTATTTTCAGTGTTATCATATTCCTACACAGTGGCATCTTCATGTATCTTGCATTAATTCTGGTGTTTCCTGGATGAAGAACATAAAAGAATTTTTCCCCATGTCCTATTCTGTCTTGGACTACCACTAGACATACCTCTGTCAATTTGCTCGTTTCCCTTGTTTGTATATCCAGTGTATAAGAGGTTTAAGTCCTTGCCCTTATTCTCATTATTCACAGAGCTGATCTACCATGCTGGTAGAGCAACACCATTATTCTCTGCCTCATAACCTATCCTTTTTGAAGATCGGCTATTAAATATTGAACCAGGTTCAAAAAGGTATGCAATCCTATCATCCAGGATCTTAGGATTTCAGAAGTCTTGTGTTGTGTTTAAAGCAGATGGACTGTGAATTGTGAAGATGAATGCGGATGAAGGAATTGTGAATTGTGAGGATGAATGAAAGGAAACCATTATTTTTTGTCTGCTAAAAAAGTGAGTGCTGTTATTTGTATGTTTTTGCAAAGACTTGATTTGCATATAACTCCCCTCTTTTATTATTCTCACTTTGCTCAAATAGTATGTAAGCAACCAGCAAGTAGAGAGATTGTCCAGAGTCGAAAACGTCACTGAGACCATCTATTGGTCTGGAAGAAACACAGTGAAAGACAGTTTCATTGAGAATATTAAAGATAGTGTAGATCAATTATCCATAAAGTCTACTTTTTAACCACAGCTTTTGGTGCTTAAGTAACACTTGGAAGCATTCATGCAGAAAGTGCCTTTGGTCTTCTACAAAGATCAAGATTTAACCCTTTCGTTCTCTGAGTCACACTTATTAAAGCAATCAATCCATGTTCTTTTTATTTTTTAAAAAAGAGAGAAACCAACTCCTTAGTTATTAGGAATGGAGAATAACATAGGTTACATTTTTGCTAATCCTTGAAAATTAAGACAATACAGTCTTATTTTTAGATATTTTATATATGCCTTATTGCTTCCTTTTAGTAGTTGTCCAGATCCTTAGTACTATTTCTCTGTCTTAACACAACCAAAGCAAGCGTTTGAATTGTTATTTTTTTCTTATTTTTTCTCACCAAGAGTAAACTATATTGTTAGTCTTTAGTTCAGGCAGAACTAGAATCTATTAGTGGACAATACTGTAAAATAAAATAGCAGCTAAAGGAAGCAGTAGTCTTGTTTAACATTCATGACTTTTACTCTGTCAGTGCTCTTTCAATTCCAAAGTTCAAATGCAGTTTGAATGACAGTGGCCTTTCTACTGGAACCATAGATCCTTTAACCCATGTGAATTCATGAACTGTCTTGGGTGGAAGTTTACATTAACCCCTATGGCATAGCAGTGACTTTTCCTCAGTGTCAATTTGTTCTGGCTGTTCCCTGAAGACCCTGCATGCATGCACCATTTACTCATCATCAAATAGGACAGAATGCATTTGTGCAAAACTATCAGATCAATTGTTGACTTGGATTAGAAGGACCACAATTCATAATTATCTTCATTATACATTCAGATAGGTGTATATTGAACATTTACATATTTTGTCAGGGCAATTATCATTACAAGATGGAATCCAAGAGACATGTTTCA
This sequence comes from Bungarus multicinctus, assembly GCA_023653725.1. NCBI lineage: Eukaryota > Metazoa > Chordata > Lepidosauria > Squamata > Elapidae > Bungarus > Bungarus multicinctus. Next base: position 117,305,427 of record CM042838.1, on the reverse strand, counting down.
GGACATGCTGCTAAAAAAGTGTCATCCATTATCTTTTTTTCCCATTTACAATGGCTTGCTAAGTCTTTCATCAATATTACTAACAGGTTAATAATTTCCACTATAGCTAAATGTCTATGGAGATTCTCAGTCATCCAGGTTGCCTCAAGGTGCTTTGGGGATGAACACCCTTCAAATAGTGTGGGAGTATGAATGGATTTCCAGAAAAATTGCAGACTACAGGAGCCATTTGCGCTTCAATTTGAGATGGAGACAACACAGACTCATCCCCAACCTCAACTCTACTTTATCCTGATGACAAGAAGATGTCTCTAGGAGACATTGCATCCTGAAGAGCTACAGCCACTTATGTATACCCAACAAAAATGTCCAAACAGCCGCCAAGGTTTGAGGTTAGGACTCTCTCCAAAGCCAAAAATTTAAAAAAAGTTTTTGAAGAGACAGCCAATTTTTTTTCCTTCCCTCTCTCTCACTTACACCCACTACATTTTACAATTGAAAACAGAAATTCGGAAGTAATTTGCAATGAGTCAACTCATAGAAATGTTGCTGGCAGTGTCACATGTCCACATAGTATGAAATGTACTTTGCTACCTCAGCTTTTAGAATAGGGCAGGACCTGCTTGTTTTTCCTGGAAAAAATGATAACCTATAAGGCGTGGTAACAAGTTCTCATTAAATGAGCACGTTTTTCATTATAACCTCAAGAATGGCAACAGGTGAGACCTGTATACCTGTATGATTATGTTACTCATGATACTATTTTGCAAGTGGCTGGGGCCTATTTTCCCCAGACATGGAGAAAAGTAGTTTAGAGTGACATGTCAAAAGAACAGATAGGAAAGTCACAACATCATCAATATATGGAGAAGTAATGTTGGATTTAATCAAATGAAGCTTGCTTCAGAAGAAGATATAGAACCTATAGAATAAAGGAAGAAAAAAGTGTCCAAGGAACAGCCTGCCAACATAATTTTATGATCCTTGAATTCTTTTAGAAAAGATGAAGTCATCAAAGTGGCTTTCCCCCCATTTTTTCAACTAGTGGGTGGGCGGAAGTTAAGGAATAATATGGATTCTGTAAGCTTTACTGAGGCATGCAATATGACATCCATTTCACCCATTAAGGTAGCTCCTGCCCTCATTCATTTTTGGAGTACTCATTCATTTTTGGAGTATATCCAGGAAGTTCTAGTATGGCTCTCTGGTTAAGAGAAGTTGCTCACCCTAACAGAGGATTTGTAAATGAAAACTCAAATGGCAGGAGTTTTCACACTTTGTGGAGCCATGATTCCTAAAATAATTAAAGAATTTAAATAGTTTCTCCCATTTTAATACAATTATGAAATTCAGAAAGGACTTCTATTCTGCCTGGAGAAGTTGGCTGCTAGTTTGTCTAAGCAAAGCAGAATGTGATCTGGGAGCAATTCACTTAGCCTAGGCAAGCCAGGCTTACACATTAAATCAGTATGAGAAGTTGTTCTTGGGGATGGGACTCTTCTTCAACAGTCTTTGTACTTTGTACTGCAACAGATCAAACGTTCTTCAAGTCAACTTTGGCAAGGTTGAGGTGCCAATGCTTAGTCTCACCTTACATCTTTTTCAACGGTGATTCTTCCTGGAGTAGGATCTTGATGCATGCTGAACATGCTGGTCTCCTGACCTATAGCATGGTAGAAAATGAGCAATGTTCAGGGTTGCTGGAATGGGCCTGCAAGCTTAACGCCAGGACCAAGCATGATGCCATTCAGCAGGATGGCCAGAAAGAGCCAGCTTTGGAAGAAGGGAAAGATCAGACTAGACAACAGAAACTTGGTCATGGTTGAATTGCCTTGAACAATGCTTAGAGTTGGAACTATTCCAGGAGGTGTTCTTGCCAAGGACCAAAGGCTGCTGAAGGAGACAGCCAACACCTGGATCTTAGGCAAAGTATGATCTCGTGCCAGCAAGCCAGCAAAAGCTGCTATATTGTATCTAGACAGAGTGAAAGCAAATGGAATCTGGCCATCACTCACAATTAAGAATACCTTGCCATATAGCATGGATGCAAAACTCAAGGTCCAGGGGCCGAATCTGGTCTGTGGGGTGCTTAGAACTGGCCCACAGATCCACCCTGGAAACAGTGAAGGACTGGCCCATAATGCCTCTGCCAGTGAAAATGGAGGTCCATTTTCACTGGCAGAGGGTTGCAGGAGGCTGTTGCAGTCGAAAAAGAGCTCACAAGCTCTGTGTGTACAGTAAAAGTGACCTTGTATTATGAAGCTTTCAATATTTTTGTGTGGTTTTTATGCAGGAGTTTCCTGAGAATTGAAAATTATTTCAAGGATTTCCCCAGGATAAAATAGTTAAGAAAGGCTCGTCCTATGCCAGATGGATTTATCCATTATATGGGATTAACAACAAGGCACAAAATTTATACCTAGATTATCTACATTTATTATTATTTCTGATTGACATTGCACTAAGACTTAAAGACAGAGTTCATAATATTTCTCCAATCCTCTCCCCCATAATCTTGTGAGAATGGCAGAGAAACAATAATTGTTTAGTTGCATATTCCAAACTTAAAGGCATGACACTTTTTTCAAGGTTTCATAAGGATGTATTATGAATAATAAAAATTAAAATTGCTATCCAATGGATTGCAGCCAATGTAATATTTGATAATATACATTAATCTAACAAATTAGTTGACTGAATGCCAAGGCCTAATTTGTTTTCTCTGAGGTAAAATCATGGTTTATACAATAGTCTTGTATATATTTTCATAGAAATGTCAAATCTGAATCTCAAGCATACTTCGAAATCAATAGGCATTGAGTCAAGCAATGGATCAAACCAAACTCACACATCCCAACTATACACACACACATCAGTAGTGGGATTCAAAATATTTTACTACTGTTTCTGTGGACATGGCATGGTGGGCGTGGCATGTAAAGAATACTGCAAAATCTCCATTCCCTCCCCACTCCTGGGGGAAGGTTACTGCAAAATCCCTTTCCCTCCACACCCCACTAACCTGCTTTCCAGCTCCGTTCTCCTGTGCAGGGCAACAAAAGAAGACCCAGCCAATCATCTGGGACTCAGGAGGCAGAGAATAGATGGGGGCGGGGCCAGTAAGAGATGGTATTTGTTGGTTCTCCGAACTACTCAAAATTTCCACTACTGGTTCTCCAGAAATGGTCAGAACCTGCTGAATACCACCTCTGACACATACAGGTGCAACTTGAAAAATTAGAATATCATGCAAAAGTTCATTTATTTCAGTAATGCAACTTAAAAGGTGAAACTAATATATAAGATAGACTCATTACATGCAAAGCAAGATAGTTTAAGCCGTGATTTGTCATAATTGAGATGATTATGGCTTACAGCTCATGAAAACCCCAAATCCACAATCTCAGAAAATTAGAATATTACATGCAATCAATAAAACAAGGATTGTACATAGAACAATATCGGACCTCTGAAAAGTATAAGCATGCATATGTACTCAGTACTTGGTTTGGGTCCCTTTTGCAGCAATTACTGCTGCAATGCGGCATGGCATGGAAGCTATCAGCTTGTGTCACTGCTGAGGTGTTATGGAAGACCAGGATGCTTCAATAGCGGCCTTCAGCTCTTCTGCATTGTTCGGTCTCATGTCTCTCATCTTTCTCTTGGCAATGCCCCATAGATTCTCTATGGGGTTCAGGTCAGGTGAGTTTGCTGGCCAATCAAGCACAGTAATCCCACAGTCATTGAACCAGGTTTGGGTGCTTTTGGCAGTGTGGGCAGGTGCCAAGTCCTGCTAGAAAATGAAGTCAGCATCCCCATAAAGCTCATCTGTGGAAGGAAGCATGAAGTGCTCCAAAATCTCCTGGTAGATGGCTGAGTTGACCCTGGACTTAATGAAGCACAGTGGACCAACACCAGCAGATGACATGGCTCCCCAAATCAACACAGACTGTGGAAACTGCACACTGGACTTCAAGCATCTTGCAGTGTGTGCCTCTCCATTCTTCCTCCAGACTCTGGGTCCTTGGTTTCCAAATGAGATGCAAAAGTTGCTCTCATCAGAAAAGAGAACTTTGGACCACTGAGCAACAGACCAGTTCTGTTTTTCTTTAGCCCAGGTAAGACGCTTCTGACATTGTTTGTTATTCAGGAGCGGCTTGACAAGAGGAATATGACATTTGAAGCCCATGTCCAGGATCTGTCAGTGTGTGGTGGCTCTTAATGCACTGACTCAGCCTCAATCCACTCCTGTGAAAGTCCCCAACACTTTTGAATGGCCTTTTCCTGATATTCCTCTCCAGGCTGCAGTCATCCCTGCTGCTTGTGTACCTTTTTCTTCCACACTTTCCCCTTCCACATAACTTTCTATTAATGTTCTTTGATATAGCACTTTGGGAACATCCAACTTCTTTTGCAATTACCTTTTGAGGCTTTCCCTCCTTATGGAGGGTGTCAATGATGGTTTTCTGCACAACTGTCAGGGTCAGCAGTCTTTCCCATGATTGTGCTTCCTACTGAACCAGACTGAGAAACCATTTAAAGGCTCAGGAACCCTTTGCAGGTGTTATGGCTTAATTAGTTGATTAGAGTGGGACACTTTGAGCCTAGAATATTGAACCTTTTCACAATATTCTAATTTTCTGAGTTTGTGGATTTGGGATTTTCATGAGCTGTAAGCCATAATCATCTCAATTATGACAAATCACAGCTTGAACTATCTTGCTTTGCATGTAATGAGTCTATCTCATATATTAGGTTCATCTTTTAAGTCGCATTACTGAAATAAATGAACTTTTGCATGATATTCTAATTTTTTGAGTTTCACCTGTATATTTAATCTGAATGTTTTTACTCTTTTTATTATTTTTATTGCTTTAAAATGTTTGTAGTATTTTGACTGTAATATATTTCTTGAATTGTAAGCCGCTCAATCATTGACTTGAGATGGGCAGCTATAGAAACTGAACAAGCAAGCAAGCAAGCAAACAAACGAATGAATTCACAGTCTAAAATAGCTATGTTTTATTATCAAAATCAGTGGGATGCAAAAGTCAATTGATCTGGGTTGTGCTTGAAATTAAAATGTGTTACAACGATAATGTTGCTCAATACAAATCTGACATTATTTACTGACAAAACCAGAAACGTACAGAAAACATTGAATGTTATAATTGCAAAAACGCAAATAGTTTCTTGTTAGCCATGGATGCCAAATTAAGATGTAACTGAATAAGGAAACGTCCTAGTTTCAGGAAGAGTAATCCTCTGGATCAGATGAATCATAACTCAGTTCTCTTCCTGTCCCCAATGTATGTTGTAGTATATGAGAAACAGGATAGCATTTTGATAGATCAGACTTTTTTGGCCTTTCAGTTAATTCTTGTGAATATTGGAAGGGGAAGAAAGAGTGGAAATGGGATCAGAAATGAGGAATGCCAACAACAGGAGTTCAGGAAGCAGATTTACTATTGAGCACTTCATTGTTACTGTATTTGTACACTATGAGGGAAAACCCTCAGTGCAGCACATGCCAGAATGTTTGGCCTGAAGAAAATGTTCTCTAATCCCTCTTTAGCAAGCTCAATCTTGGATGGGCACGTGCTAAGATAACACGTGCATGTTCTTGCTTCCTTTCCCCCAAACTGCCTCCCTGGATCCTCAGACATTTAGTGTCTTCGTGCAGTATAGTCTAAAAGAATGAGAAGCACACATATGTGTCTTCTATAAGCAAGGTGGCAGGCTTCCCTCACTACAAGCCCCAAGGCAGAGCACTATTTGCATTTTCACTCTGTTCTGAATGTACATAGATGGCCCTTTGATGTTTTATGTAAGTTACGACAGTGCAGGAAAGGATCCAGACTTTTCTCGGTTTTTCCCAGTTTCTCTACCTATCATCGAGGAAATTGGAAATGCAAAGGTGAATGTCAAAATCAGCACTGCCAGATCCGTCCTCGGAACATGGCATTAAATGCTGGATATATTCAGCTGGTGAAATGATCAGGAATGATGCAACTTTTTTTTTCTCTATCTGACTTCAACTGATCCATGCTAAATCAATCTACGGAGAGTGAATTAACAGAATCTTTTATTGGGGCATTAAAATATATATTTCTTTTATATTTTCTTTTATTATTTTTCTTCTCGTTTTAACCATATAAACTGACCAGACTCATTCAGGAGTGAATGGCCTTCCATAAACAAGCAAGCAAGCAAATAAATAAATAAATTTCCCAGAAACTGGGAGACTTGGATTCAGATTTTTTTTTTTAAAAAAAGGTAATGATCTTTGGCATCGTAGATTTTAGACTCTGACCTTTCTGAAAGCTGTATTGTCAAGATTGAGATATTCAAAAACAGTATTTGGGGGCATGAAGATTTGGTTAAAGAAATTAACACGCATATGTACCTAGGTCCTCTATTAGAGAAACTACACAAAATACAGATTTTACCTTAAATTTGAGGTGCCAGGTTCATTTGATTTTAGACAACTTGCTATCTAAATATACATATAACTTATTATCATCTATCTTTAGCATCACACATAACATTTTCTGTATCTTATATAAACAGTATCCTATACTGTTGTTGGAAGAAATGTCCATCCAGGTTCAGTTCTAAGTGGGGAGAAAGACACTGGAAACATGGAGGCTATTTGGAAAGATGGTTTAATGGTGGACAGAACTATATGGTTTGAGCACACGGGTATGTGAGAGAGAGATTTATAGCCTCTCTTGGGCTTTGAATTTGCTTCCTTGCTCCCTGTGGGAAGGGCATAAATTCTGATTGGTTGTCAGTCTCCCAGAGGCAGAGGTGGTATTCAGCAGGTTCTGGAGAACCGATAGCAGAAATTTTGAGTAATTCGGACAACCGGCAAATACCACCTCTGACTGGTGCCACCCCCATCTATTCTCTGCCTCCTGAGTCCCAGCTGATTGGCTGGGTCTTCTTTTGGAGAACAGAGCAGGTTAGTGGAGTGGGGAGGGAATGGGATTTTGCAGTATCCTTCCCCAGGAGTGGGGAAGGAATGGACATTTTACACTATCCCTTCCCTGCCACGCCCACCAAGACACAGCCACAGAACCAGTAGTAAAATTTTTTGAATCCCACCACTGATGCATGGGTAACTTTGTAGGCTATCTTGAGTCCCAAGCTTGGTTGAACCTTGCTGGGTGAAGTAATGAAGGAGCTTTGGGCAATCCCTATTATGACTTAATGGCTTTGGCCTGGTTTGGATCTTGAGTGAGGGCTAATCCCATCACTCTGGAGCTGAAGGTCTTTTGTCTTGTAGATAAGCTGGCCTAGCCTTTCTGGGGTTATTAACAAAGGTACGGGCTGCTTTCCAAGAGCGTGTTTCTCTTTTTCACACCCAGGGAGGTATAATATTCTGCCTTTTTAATATTTCCTATAATATTTCATTCTTCTAGGAGAGGGGTAGGTGCTAACTTTCTACACTGTAATTCAAATCAGCTTTTTAAAATTCTTGTTGTGTGTATATTCTTTATTCCAATACAACTTCTACTCTCCCCGACAACCTCTGATCAAAGCCACTTGACACATGGTTCAGTACAAGAGAACCTTTTCTCCTATCAAATGCCCCTTGGACTTCTCGTGCTTCAGGTGTTCCAAATGTTACCAATGTTCAGTGCTTTGTTGAAGCTCACCAATAGGTAAACAAGTTTGGCTTCTCCATCAGCTCCAGGCTGCTCCACTGTCAGTTCTCTGGGCATTTATGATTACCAACTCATGGTAACAGTCTGATGGACTGTTATCAGTGCCCTGAGCAGGGGTGGGATTCTACCAGGTCGGACTGGTTCTATAGAACTGGTTGTTATGATTTGCCCAGGTTGGAGAACTGGCAAAATACACCACTGGCTGGCCCTGGCCCTCCCCTCCCTGCCTACTCACTCCTTACCTGGTATGTGTGCCATCAAACTTGCCTGCTACGTTGCTATTTCTCCTCTTCTTTTCCCGACTATCAGCTCTCCTGCTGTGCCAGGAGATTTAGATTAGCTAAAAAGCAGGATATTAGATTTCTTGCTTTCTAGCTAATCTAAAAGCAGAGCTGAACCTTCCTTAGGACTGAAGCTTCTGTTTTTCAGTGCAGACTCAGGTAGCAGATTGCAGATATATAGATCTCTAAGTGAATCTGTGATCCCGTGAGCAACTCAATCTGCCTGCATGCATTGCCTGATTTTGGGTAAAAATTGCTCTTTTTTAAATAAAAAATTTAATATATGGTGTGTTGTTAGTTAATTTTGTGAGTTTGCTTGCTAACAAATTTTATATTTGCTTGCAAGCAAATTTTATGTGACAGACTCAGGTAGCAGATTGCATATAGATATCTATCTTAGATGCATATCTAAGTGATTCTGTGAGCAACTCAATCTGCCTGCTTGCTTTGCCTGATTTTGGGTAAAAGTTGCTCTTTTTTAAATAAAAAATTCAATATTTACATAAATATTTACAATAGTTACATACAAGCTGTGCCCAGCCAGTCATATGACCATCAAGCCATACTCACAAATTAGGCCATGCCCACAGAACTGGTTGTGAAGAAATTTGAATCCCACCTCTGGCCCTGGGCTGTCCTGGGGTAGGGGCAGCTAGTATCCAGAGTCTCCTCTTCTCTGCCAGTGCCTAGGTTGCAAGCTGGTGCTCAAGGTTTCTTTCAATTGCCAGTGTTCTTGGCCATTCAGTGGGGGCTGAACAGTGTCCTGCTGTTGCCAGCATTTCCTCCAGCTCAGGCTGCCCCATTTTAACTTTCAGTTTTGTCATTGCCTCTTTTTTCCAGCTCTTTTCCTCCTCCTCCTTTTTTCTCCCTTCTTTCTACTCTGCCATAGTTGACAGATTAATTCTTAAAAAAAAAAAAAAAAAACTGCTCATCCAATCTTCAATGACAGGTCCCTTGAAGATAAAAATGAGCCCTGATAGCACAGTGGCTGGAATGCAGTATTGCAGGCAAATTCTGCCCACAGCCTAGAATGCAATCCTGAGTGGAATTCAGGTTAACTTAGCCTTTCATCCTTCCAAGATTGGAACCCAGACTGTTGGGACCAATATACCAAACTGTAAACCACCCAAATAATGCCGCAAAGCACCATGGGGCCATAAATAAGCCTAAATGCTTTTGCTATTGCTACTGTATGAAAAGGAAAAGGAACAGAAAAGGGAGATTTATGTGCCATAATTGCCATGGCACATAAGTCTTTCCACAGAATATAGGCGTATCTTTTGTTAATATATTCAGCACAATGATCTTTTTTAATGAAAAAAAATGCTACTGATTAAAGCTGTAAATAAGTCTTCATACTTAAAAAATAAGGCAGAATAGTGCCCATTCAGAGGAAATATCTACTGCATGTAGTCCAAGTGCCCTATCTTCAAGTTGCTATACAGGAATCCCATGAGTAGTACATAAGGATAAAATCATTTTCCGCTTAGTTGCTTTTGCTCCTGGAAATGGACATTTGACTATTAATAGCTGTATACCAGTGGTGGCTAATCTATTTTGGCTCCCATGCCAATAATTGTGCTTGCATGCCAACACCCAGAAGGCAATGCATGCGCATCCCCTCGCACGCTGTGCATCTGGGCATGCATGCGTGATTCCTCCCTCACGCACTGTGTGTCTGTGCATGTGTGTGCAATTCTTCCCTTACACGCTGCGCAACTGTGCATGCACGTCTCTGCGCATGCATGCACAATCCCCTCACGCCACCACACGTCTTTGCACATGTGCACACGATTCCCCCTCACGTTTATCTTTGCGCATGCGATTCCCCTTTGCACGCAGCACATCTGTGCATGCGCAATCCCCTCACATGCGTGCCAGATATTCAACAATCAGCTGTTGGGCAGCGGCACGCTCACACATGCGCAGTGGGGCTCTTCTGGGTGACTTCTCGCGTGCCGGAGGAAAATGGCTCTGTGTGCCACTTCCAGCATGCATGGCATAGCTTCGCCAATACAGCTGTATAGTGCCTGAATTAGCCTCTTAAAGCTATTGTGTTTGGAATTATTATCACCTACAGCAAAATTATGTAGATAATTTCTAAAGCAGCTTTAGGCAAGAAATCCAGCTGGGTGATTTTGGGCCAGTCATTCTCTCTCAGCCCAATTCACCTTATAGAGTTGTTGTTGTAGGGAAAACAGGAGGAGGAAGGATTGTTGTATGTGATCAGTGACTTATTTTTATCAAATAATAAAGGCAGCATACCCTCTACTGTATGCCATCAGAGGTGGTATTCAGCAGGTTCTGACAGTTCTGGAGAACCGGTAGCAGAAATTTTGAGTAGTTTGGAGAACTGGCAAATACCACCTTTGACTGGTCCTGCCCCCATCTATTCTCTGCCTCCCGAGTCCCAGTTGATTGGTTGGGTCTTCTTTTGTTACAGGTTAGTGGGATGGGGTGGGAATGGAGATTTTACAGTACCCTTCCCCTGCCATGCCCACCAAGCTATGCCACGCCCACCAAGCCACTCCCACAGAACTGGTAGTAAATTTTTTTGAATCCCACCACTGTAGGTCATGAATAATTTTATCAGACTTTGTTGTGTCTCTCCCCTACCTGATTATTTCTCAAAAGAGCGCTAACAACTGTATGATTGCAAGGAATATAAATCCTTCCATCTTCCACCATTCAGTCAGAACTGAAGAAGCTTCTTAGATAAGAAGTGAAATGCCTTCAAGAAAAAACAAAGTCCAGTTGCCTTTCGAAAAAAATACCTTTGGGACATCCATGAACTGGATGACTGAGAATCTCCATAGACATCTATTTCTCAAAACTAAAAAGTTCTAAATATTTAATTTTTGTTCACAAATGAATGATGTGAGTAATGTTCAGATCACCTTTTCCTATTTTCCTATTCACTTTTCCTATTTCCCATGCCATTTTCCTATTCAGCAAGTGTTGAAACTGCAAGAGACAATAATATTTAGTATTATGGAATATCATTGAAGCCTACTTCCTCACATGTACTACAATTCCATTTTATTCACAGGTTCAAATAAGTATTAAATAAATAGATTTTCTTTTTGGGTCCAATTATGAAAGCATTTTAAATACCTTCAAAGCACATTATTTCTCAAAGTAACCATAGCCTGAATGCTGAAAGGTGACATCATCTTGAAAATCAACAGCCTGTGAACCAAATATTAGACCCTCTAATGCAGTTTCCAAACTGCTTAAACATTAGGATAAGAACTTAGAAGACTTCTTTGTTGCTTTGTTTTTTTTAAAGTAATATTTGCCCAGCAGGAGTTGAAAGCTGCATATGCGTGATACCCATCACGAGCGCATGCTGCTTTTTACTTATGGTAATTATCTAATAACCAATTGATTTCAGTTGCTAATAGGGCAATTTGTTAAGGCTCTTGAGACAAGAAAAGATTAAAGAAAACGGAATGAGCCCCATGGCTATTCAGAGATCACATTTATGAACAGTAGGGTGGCCAACAGCAGAATTTTCTGAAGTGCAGAAATGATGTCTTTCTTCCAGGCTAGGAATTTTGGCCATATCACAGAGAACTAACTATTATGTGAGGGCATCAGACTTTTCATTAAGTAGGTTCAATGCCACTTAATTTCAAAACCAACACTTTTGTCATTTGAACCCAGTGAATTCCTTTTATGAGATTAGTAAGGTTAGCTGCTAATATTAACAACCATTAGTATCCATACTGATACCCATTTACAATAGATGGGGGGAAATGTAACAGTCTAATGCGCAGACAACTGTCTGAAAACTGGTCTCCATCTATCAGAATGAAGGGGTTGCATGCTGAGGTAGGAAAATAGACTGTATTGCTTCAAACAGTAGGTATGCCTATGCATTTGATTGGTAATGTTCTCTTGGGTTTAAAAAATGCATGAATAAAATTGGCCAATAAATCAGACAATAAAAAATGAGCATGCGAAAGACTACATTTGAACTTTTATTCTTGATTTGGCAGTTTTCTGTTTGTAGAGAGCTTTTTATATATGTGTGTGTAGGTATTCTCAGCTGCCTTTTTATTTTTCTGTCACCCATTTATATTTATTTCCATCACTGTTTTAATTTTAAATTCTGCAGCTCACCCAGAGCTGTTTGAGTAAGACAAACAGCCATGCAAATGGAAAGAAATTGAAGTAGTCAGAATTAAATAGTATCCCCCTATATGACTAGATATTTACAGGATTGTTTTGTTAATTGGTTTCACAAATATAGATTCATCTTGAAGACAACCTAGCTCTTTGCTCAAAAGGATTCATAATTAAATATCAGCCATGATAGTACACCAACTTCACATGATTTGAATTTCTATTGCCATCAGCTCCAGTAATTATAGGACCGAATAATGGGAGATACAGTTAATATATCTAGAGGACACCTAATTGGCTTACAATGTTAATTTAATACTGGGAGTTCTCAGTTCAGATCAGCACTCAGCATCAAACCCCAGATGACTTTGCAGTTACTAATCAGTATCTTTAATCTTACTTACATACTTGTTAGAGGAGTAAAATGGGGAGAGAAGAATCATGAATACAAAATATAAGATAAGATTTTAATGTAAACGATTTACATTAAAGTAATGTAAACGATTTACATTAAAGTTAAACTTTCCGGGTGTCTAGATCCACCCGCAAAAATATTTACATCACTTAAAAGATAACAATATTTTCTGTCCAATCATGTGATAATAAATTTCAGTCTGCCTGAAAGAATATTTTATGAGCTCTGCAATTGTCCCAAGAGAAAAGGAGAAGCTCTTAACGTTTTATGACCTTTTTGCTAGCAGTTCTGACTCTATTCTTGAAAAAAGTGACGAAACCACAGAATTTTTTTAACCAACACTGGAGGAAGTATTTACAACACGTTTTCCCCTTTCTCAGAACCTTATGTGTGCAGAGAAGCACGTATTCAAATGGTCACACCGTGCCTTTAATTATTACAATTTAACATGTAGCAGATCCATTGGGCGCACTGGGATTACACGGCCAACTGTAAGCCACTGCAGAATCTGTCCCAGAGATACATATTTTTTTGAAAAAGAAATGGAGAGAGATACTGCCGTGACTAACACCTCCAAGAATATGGACCTGTGATTTATATTCTGAATTTTGGAGTTAAACAAATGGTTGTTCAGTTCAGGACTATCTGTACATTACTTGGAGCTTGCCAAACCCTATTGTTACAGGTTCTTAAGAAAGCCCTAAAGGGTAATTCAGTTCTATTTAGCTAACGAAGAAAAAATGGGAATTTATTATTGATTTCCCAGTATAACATGTAGATTTTTCTAGATATTTGTATACTATGTGAAACCTAACTAATGATTATAATGCTACATATTATTATTATTATTATTATTATTATTGCCTTATTTTCTCTTGCTTGGAGAATTTCAAATGCACTTCTGGACTTAGCATCCTGTGTGTGTGAAGAGTAAACAAAGTCACACAATTCTGATAATCTTCAGGGACGTTAGGACTCATTCCTTCCCTCAGAAGCTGCAAAATTGATGCCTAATAATGCATACTTACTTTTCACTTCTTTTTTCAATGCCCAAAGGAATGGTTTGTTTACATTTATATCATTTATTTATCATATTTAGAGATTACCCATCTTCCTCATAGAGCAACTCTGGACAGTATCTTTCCTTCAGTGTCCAATTACCTGTGTCCATCATTATCACTACTCCTGCTCCCCCTCCTTTTTTTGGAGGAGCAACGGACATTCCTCTTGAAATGGGGGATGGGAAATCTCCAGGTATGGTTTCAATTGGAGTTGGCAATTCTAGCTTTACTCCTCCTCCTCCTCCTCCTCCTCCTCCTCCTTCTTCTTCTTCTTCCTCTTCCTCACCTCCTCCTCCTGGCTTTATCCTTTTCAGGTAAATATAATACTTGCCCAATACTGGGATGGATTATATTTGCACCCTTCCCACTGCAGTCATTCCAAGTGTGAAAACAGTGCAATGTTCTACCTATAAAGGAAGTGGTTTCAACACACATTCTTTTCAGTGGGGGGAAAAAGGCACTGGGATGTAAGGAACGTGTGATAAAACAATATCTATGGCCTTATATATCTTATATGATTGCACTGCGAGCACCACAAACATTTGTACCATACTTGCTAATTTGGAATGTTGCTTTAATTGTCAAGATAATACCTGAGTTAGTAGTACTAAAGTATACTAATATAGTCAGGAGGCCCATATAAATTTAGCTTGTTTACTCTTCTAAAAAGCAACTGAGGACTCTGATTTACCTGATTTAGACATGGAATTTTAAAGAAAAAAATAAAGAAAACTAAGGTACCCCATAATGATATGAAACAACCTTTATTTTTAGTAAGTTTTGACTTCAATATGCTATCTAAGATGTTTACCTAGATTTCATTGGTGAGGTAGGAATATCTCACAGCAAAGAGTTTATATGCCATGCTATACATCTAACAGTATTCAGTTCAATTCTTAAAAAATGAATGGGGGGGGGAGAAATAGCTCTGAACAATAGCATATATTTTTTAAAAGGCTCAATCTTAACTCAATCAAAAGTGATTTATAGCAAATCTCTATCTCTTTTCTCAAATTTAAGTGTCAGAGCTTGGAGCTGTTCTTCAAGTTGCTACTATAAATTCAAAAGTCCCTTTAAAGACAAGGAAATATACTTACTGTGCTACAGTTGCTCAGATTCCAAATTGAAACAATTTACATAAAAGACATGAGTTATTAATTGTAGAACTTTCTTATTAAATGCTGATCCTTTTCATGTTTGGAATATACTACTGTATTATACATAAGAACAGCTATTTAATCAAAGTGTTTTGAGATATGCCTGTCACATGCTGGACATTAGTTTAAGCAACATTTAGAACTGTAGGATCCTGTAATGTAAGCAGGACAGATAATCTAAAAGGTATTTGAAATGTAACACTGTTAAAGAAATAGTCTTTCTAAATATTTGTGGCTCCATGTGCAATAAAAACAAGATTTACCTTTAACAGATTTTAGACTAAAAATTATAAAACTAGCAGTTTCACTGTAGTGCTACAGCAAAATCCATAGAGAAGGTGGTAGTATTTTAGAGCTGTACTCCCAGGTATACTGCAAATCAAGGCTTCATCAGCCAGCTTGAATTCTGGAAGTTGAAGTCTACAAGTCTTAAAGTTGCCAAGGTTGGAGAGCCCTGTATAATTAAGAAAATGAGTGTGCAATTTGTTCCACATTAAGTTCTTATTTGCATAAAGATTTCCACTCCAGCTATTCAATAATCAAAGCACTTTTGATTATTCCTTTAGCTACAACAGATGCATTGTTGTTTTTTATATTGTTTGGGTGCTCTGTAATCAGTGTTGACTCCTAGTGACTACCTGGGTAAATCCCTGCAATTTTCTTGGCAAGATTTCGGAAGTTCCTCCTTCCCTGGATGAGAGAGAGTAGCTGGTCCAAAATCACCTAGCTGTCTTTGTGTTTAAGGTGAGACTAAAACTCATGGTCTCCTGGGTTCTAGCCTGGTGCTTATACTGAAGTAGCTCTCATATATAAAGGTGCTCTTTTAAAGGTGCAGGAAACAATTGTAGTTCCTCCTTTTTGTTTTTGGTTCACAAACCATGGATATTATAGAAAAGGCCATTGGGCCCCTAACGCTGTTATCCAGAAAGTGCAACCTATACTCATTAACTTCCTGGGCAGTGAAGAATGCTTGGGAATGAAAAACAATAGCCGCTGGTGTTAGCTACTTTTTGCCTCCAACTGAATGGTGTGTTGGTGGAGACTGTAATTCTCCATACTCCAAGAGCTCAAGTGAGAAACCAAAGGCAATAGTTTCATCTTTCTAAGGAAAGGGCAGCTTCAGCTCATTAGCTTCTTCCACGTGATTAAGAGAGAGATTATAGAAGCAGGCAGAACAATCCAGACAGGAAACAGTAAGTAATCAGTTAATGTAATCAGGGATGATGTGATCAGGGGTGATCACTTGAGTCTTAAGCCTGCTCTTGAACCTCAAGGTCAGCCATTCATTGCAGGAATCATAGGAACCAGCCCAGATGTGACTGTTCCACATCTTCTATTCCCCCATCTTTTATCTTTTTACTCAGACCAACTAAAATAACATCTTAAAGTATGACTATTTCCCTAGAAAATTACCACAACAGACAGAGATATTGAAAGTCCTGTCCCTTGCAGGCATGCATCCAATATTGGGATCCAAACTAAAGCTTCTGCAGAACTTGGCCATCCAGCCTCTGCTTAAAGATATCCAGTTGATTTAAGTTCCATAAAAAACATATTCATCTGGTTTATCTGGCTTCCTGCAAGCCAATGTAATGACTCTGTCTCTTGACCTCTGGGATGACAGAAAGCAGTTCTTCGCCTTCTTTGGTCTGACATATTTTCTACAATGCTATCAATGAGGAAGACGCTTAAGGAAGTACTTTTGTACCTCTCTTGTACCCACATTAATAATTGGAAATAGCTATTTTCAGTGCAAAAATTAAAATTAGGGTATCCCAATAAATTTTTGTTTTGCCTCTGCCTGAACATCCAAAAGGTAATATATTTATTAAAACAAAAAACAAAATGGCATAAAAGAGGGAGGTCTGCTGTTGAAGCTCATTTCAAAACAGCATTTGTAAGTTTCACCAACTATTATTAGACAAAGAAATAACTTATTTTCTGAAGTACAGGTATCAGCCTCTTCTTTGTTCTTACACACTAGATGAATGCTAAAGAATGCTAGCTAAAGGCTAGCATATAAATATGGGCTCATCAGGAAACCAGAACCAACCCCTGAGCACCCCAAGGCTTCACATTCACAAAACCATCTCCATGTATTTTCAAGTTCATTATTAAGCAGACAGCTGAACCAGCACTTAGGAATGTTACACAATGGATATTCATTAAGGCTTAAAACATCCTAATTGAGTCACCTTAGCATAAATTGTTGAAAGTGGCAGTGACCTTGGGATAAAAAAAAATAATAATGCTAGAAGAACAAGCCAAAATAACTTGGATGAAAAAGAATTAGACTGCTGATATCTGAAATAATTCTAAGGTTAAACTTGACAATTAATTCAGAGTGGTGTGCAGTCAGGTTTCTAAAAATGAGTCTGAAGAATATGATAAGTGTTAGGTTCAGAAAGAACTGCTGACACACTATCAGACCCGGACCGAGAGTTAATGGTAAAATCTCAAAGATCTACTATAAATACAGAAATCCCACCTGCCTTTAATCCCGTTTTCCCAGTTCAGTTTTTAATGTTTGCCAATATTTCCAAAAGAAACTCCAAGCTGTAATTTTGTGCTAGGTGAACTGAATGGCATGTGTATTTGGTCTGATCTCGATACAGGGATTGACTGGGAGTGTACTGGATGCAAACTAAACTAGGTGGCTTTGCGTTTGTTAAGTCTGTCTTCAAGTTAGTGTTGACTCCCGATGACTGCCTGGACAAGTCTCTGTAGTTTTTCAAGTTTTTCCAAACTGGTTTGCCATTGTTTGCTTCCTAGGGCTGAGAGGGAATGACTGGTCCAAGATCACCCAGCTAGTTTCACCCTAAGCCAGCACTATTTATTTTATTTTATTTTTTATTTTATTTGGTTTGTCAATTGCTTACAAGATAATAGGTATAAGTAAAAACATAGTTATGAATACATGGATACATATAAGAAAAATAAAAAGAAACAATAGGACAGGGACAGTAGGTACGTTGGTGCGCTTATGTACGCCCTTTACAGACCTCTTAGGAAAGGGTGAGGTCAATAGTAGACAGTCTAACGTTTTTGGGGTTTGGGGAAGAAACCAGAGTCAGGTAGAGTATTCCAGACAGCCTTCCTATTTCTAGTTTGCTGCCTTAACTATTACACCAAACCTGATCTCTCAAACTGGTCACTATCCACAGGAATTTATCTATCCTGGTAAAACTGGACTGTAATGGAGCCCACTCATGAGAATATCCTATTATCTCCTAAGGCTTTCCTGGGATTGCATATTCTTGCCCTTGGTAAAATATTTACTGCGTGAAATGTTTGCGCTGCTATAGTCCCGGCATTGTTGCTCCATCCAATAAGCAGATCATGGAACTACTCGCAGGCAGCCACCAATTTTCACCCTCTCCGGCTTGGGACAAGATGAAAGAAGTGAGGGACTGGGGCAATTTTTTTTTTTTTTCGGAGAAAGACCGGGTCCATCCAGGTGAACGGAAAAAGATCGCTCCAACGCGCTTTCCAGTTTTTTTTTGGGTGACTCACGTGGGCCGTTCCCAACAAGAGAGGGCACGTACCAATCCCAGACTCCCTCCTCTCCCTTGCACGTCCAGCACTGCCCGGGAGTTTTTCGTGCGCTTCGTTGGATCTCGCGTGTTCCTAGCCCGTGTCCCCGAGGGATGGCGAGGGAGGAGGCGGCACGAGAAGGAGGCGGGATCGAGGGAGGCGGGTGGGGGCGGGAGGCCAATGTGCCGCTCGCTCCCATTGGTACGTGTGCACGCTCCCGAGCGGCTTGTCCTCTGGTATCCGGTAGTGTGCGGCGAACATGGCATTTCCCGCACGGGGCCGGCTCGGGCAGGGCCACACGCAACAGCAGCGGCATGCTGTCGCCCTGGTAAGGCGATGCCGGCCGCCAGACGGATCTGACTTGCCTGCAAATGGCCTCGGGCAAGGAAACAGCCGGGCAGCCTCCGACCGAGCTCAGTGGCGACTCAGTAGAAAGCATGAGGAAGATTTTCATCGGTAACCCCGAAAGCAGCGAGGATGGGGACCGAGCTGGGCGAAAGGAGCAGCCGGACCGGCCGGCGAGGGGCTCCCTGGGAGCTCTCCTCTCCCCCGGCAACTCGGGCGAAGAGCGAGTGGTCGAGGGCGCGTTGCCCTCCGGCCCTTCGCCTTCTAAGCGGGCGCCCGTGCGAGAGCACCGCCGAGATGCTCAGAGACTAGTCTTACACTATATAGTGCCTTGCATGAACGCCTATGGCTTGTGCGTGGTAGACCATTTCTTGGGATCCCGGATAGGCGAGAAAATCTTCCAAGAAGTCCTGGCTTTGCACCTGAGTGACAAATTCCAGGACGGAGCCCTGGCGAGTCAGAAACTGGGCAGCAACAAAGCCATCCGCGGGGACAAGATCTTGTGGGTAGAGGGCAGTGAACCAGGATGTGAGAACATAGGCTACCTCCTGAAAAAAATGGATAAGCTCATCATGTACGCAGATGGGAAGCTGGGGCATTACAAAATTAGAGGAAGACACAAGGTTAGTAGTTTCAGTATCCAGGACTTTGTTCTTCACTTAACTACCAACAACTTTCCCAAAGTTTCTAATCTCGCTGTCACTTGGAGTCTGAATTCTTAGCTGTGCCGTTCTGGTCACTCTTGTATGTTTGTTTGTCTTGGCATTATTTTTCTCTTTTAAATACCTTAATCCGTTCGCTTTGTAAACTACAAGTTTAAGGATAGAATTCACACAAGATAATACGAGGTACACGTGATTGATTTCCGAACCGGACAAGAAGGGGTATTATCGCAACATCAAGAGCAACTCGTCTGTCTCTCTCTCTCTCTCTTTCTTTCGTCTCACTTTTTCGGAAAGATACAAATACACTTCATCGGAAGTACATCTCGAAGATTTTTAATCGAAAGTTTAATCCTGTTGATTTTTTTTTTCATATTGTTATGCAGCAAGAACCGGTTGTTTTGCTTCTTCTTTTAGATGGCATAGATTAAGATGCGGTATCCATTCGGTTAAAATTGTAGGATGCAGCATCTGCAACGAGGGCACTTAAAACGTTAAAATGCAACTAACCAAACAATTGTTGTGCGTCTGAAAGGCTTTGTCTGCAGAAAGTCAGGTGTGGAAAAAAGGAGAAGCCGCCTTCCGGGGGAAAAATGCTGAGCACTTGTAAACTCAACCCCTCTCGGTTAGGTTCAGTTGCCAAAAGAAACTCCCCTGTCACTTGCGCGCTTACACCCTTTCCCTCCCGTTTGTTTACATTGGCCTATAGTATGTGACCCGTACTAGAAGCGTACATGCTGGGGCAGAATTCCTCAATGGCGGAGACCACGCCCCCTCGGAGTGTGGTCTTCAGGCCTGGCAAGCCCCAAGTCACGCCTCCTTACAGCCACGCGGCTCTTCGACTCCCCTCCCCCCACGCGGCAATTCCAACCGTGAATTGGGAGGGGAGCGAGGGGGGGGAGCTGGAAGCGCCGTCCGAAGGCACACCTCGTCTCTTCGTTGATTGGCTGTGGCCAGGTTCCCTTTTGGTTGATGTGTGGGCGCGCGCGCGGCGGAGATTGTTTCTGGGCCGGGGCTCCACCCACGTGCCGCTGGCTGTAGAAGTTGGGAACACATCCTGCACGTAGCAGACGTATTAATCAGAGAGGGGGCCCATCTCCTTGCCTTGGTAAATAAATTGGAAAGGAGTTTGCCGGACGTGGCTCCCCAAAAGAGGGGAGTGATCGTATCAGCCAAAAGGGAAAGGGAGGGCTTGTTCACTTCTCACACTGATCTACACCGATAGCAAAGAGCTTCAGCAATTATCTGTCGGCCAAGGTGTTAACTCTTACAATAGGTGGAAGGTAGCCCCCGGGGGTGGGGGAAGTGGTGGAGTCGCCCTTCATTCCATTCTCCAGCCTTGCGTGAGTGGCGAAGGGCTGAGACGGTGACCGCTGGCTGCCCGGAAGACCGAGTATTATTACTTCAGCAAAACTTTTTTGAGCGCTACGCTCCGTTGCTTTCCCTGACACAGATCAACTCCTGCCTGGTGGCGGGTCTCCATCCCGACATCTAAGGGTTAGACATGCGTTAAAGCGAGCGGCCGATTCGTTTTGTTAGAATAATAACCGATGCACGCCTTTCGGACCGGTCCAGTGCTCGATTGCTCTTTTGGACATTACTTAGAGGTGAGAAACTAATTGCGCTCCTGAAATGCCATTGGGCGATATTATGAGATTAGACTTGGAGAAAATCGCCCTGGACTACATTGTACCTTGTTTGCGCGATATTGGCTTTTGCTACTTGGACAATTTCTTGGGGGAGATAATAGGGGACTGCGTCTTGGAATGTGTGAAACAGATGCATTATAGAGGGGAGTTGCAGGATGGTCAACTCGCCGGCCAGCGCCAGGGCATCGCCAAGAGACATTTGCGAGGAGACCAGATAAAGTGGATCGCAGGCACCGAGGAAGGATGTGAGGCCATCAACTTTCTCCTGTCGCTGGTAGATAGGCTGGTGATGTTTTGTGGCAGTAGATTGGGTAAATACTATGTCAAGGAAAGGTCCAAGGTAAGAGTTTTTTTTAAAAAAAAGACGAGGAATGTTTGACTGAAGGGCTTTATTTCATTCATTTCACTATTGCTCTTGGAATTGGTGATCTTAAAGTGCCAGGCAGAGGGCCATTTCAGCCTTTTTCTCATCTTTTAAAACCTTGAATTTAACTTTATCATACAAATAAGATCCATTGTGATGTCTAAGTCAGTTTAACAAACTTTTGTGATGTCTAAGTCAGTTTAACAAACTTTTGTATATTTAAGTGTTGCCTACTCTAATGAACGAATGTACAATTTGTGAAGTTAAGTTTAGTAAGATTATATTTAGTAAAATTTGTCTCAACGACAAATCTGCATATGGACAGGGTATTTCTTTTGTTTGGGGTTTTTAAAAGTAGTCCTTGAACAATTGTAATACCAGCCCTGTAATAAATTTGTAAAAGTTTGCTGGTGCTGCTTTAGACAGCAACCTTATTTTGTTAAAGTTTGCAAAAGTCTGCTTCAACTAAACTTGAGTTTGCTCATTGTGCTCAGATATCAAGTTTAACAAGCTACTTTAGCTTGTCTTGAGAGATTAACTTTGTTATCTTTCTAATTTAGCCATATATATTCCGATACAGTCCACTGCACAACTGAATACATAAACAAAATCCATAGTAATTAATACAATAATTGATACGGCAGAATGTTTGTGCACAAGTTAATTTTTCCTGGTGTTTGAAGTTTGCTTTAATGTAATTCTTATACCACTTCAAATTTTTATTAACCTGAACATCATAATAAGTACCACTTGGTAAATGTGCTTAGGATTACTGACATAGAACACTCAGAGGTTCTTAGAAAGGTTAATAATAATTTATTAAATTTATTACAATGATCACACTGTAACAGAAAGTCCTGCTGTAGTAACAATACTAGTATTTCCTCCCTTGTATCAAACTGTATTCATGAAGAATTTTTCAAAGCAAAGAAGTAGAAAAATGAATTGTGTTACTTAAATGTTTGAACAAAATCATAATCGGACTCAAAAGCCTGTCTCTTTTTGCTAGTGACTGACTGAATCAGAATTTCTAAAGCTCTTTTTCTGTTTTAGTGATTTAGTCTACAGAATATAAAATTAAGCTTTTTAAAAGCTTCATTATTTAGGATCACAGGTGGAACTCTTGATCAGAATTTCATCTACACATTTTTCTCTTTTTCTTCTTGACAATTAATGTTCCAAAGCGACAGGTGTAGTAAGCACACTTATTGTGAACTAGATCCCATTGAATTCAGTATAAAAGGTGCTTAAAAGTATTGTGGACAGTATGTGCCTGGTTACTCAACCCATTATTTACAGTGTGAAGGTTTCCTAACCAACCAACTAGAAAAAAAAGTCTGCTTGCATATAGTTGATTCCCACAGAGAACCTTGAGAAAACGATTTGCCTTGAAAAAAGGTTGACAGTCTGGAAAGCCAAGTTTTTGTCATTTGGTTTCTGGTTTAATTGATTTGCTTATTTGCAACAATTCACCCATGTGTCACAACATGTTGCTGCTGCGATGTTTCAGTAAATCTCCATTATTTTAAAAGGTGCTGTGTCACACACACATATATATCCTTCTCAGTTCACAGTGTTTAAATTGATGAAACATAGATAAGTATAATAATTCCAAATCCATTCTAAACATCTGGCTGGCTATGGGATGAATCAGTAATAATAATATATTAAACTTTATGCTGCCCAAATGACAAGGTGCAAATAATTAAAAATGTAAAAAGCTTATCCACCTGCCATAATATTATAATACCTAATATAGAAAAGACCCTCAATTTCATGTTCTTCCAATCACTTTCCAAATTAAATATAGCTCTCATGGTATATAGCTGATCTTTGCCATATTAATGTTCCATGATAGTAAATTCAAACTTCATTTATCCAGTTGACCTAATTATAGCCTAAGGACAGTGCAGAGACTGTCATGCTGTCTAGCCCTAAAAATGGAAGGGAAGAGAATGTCATCCATGATGTAAATAATGCACATTACCACAGGCTGTTCTTGATTTCCTTAGCTTGCTGAAGAAGTGGCATAGTTGTATCCTCTGGTCACAGTGGTGCAGTTTCCATCATCTGGTGTCTTCTTATTGTGTTGGGATGATAACTAGAAGTTTCAGGCAGGATGGGAAAATATTAAATAGAATCTCGACTATAAAATGTAAGGGGTGTGACTTTATTTTAATCCAAGATTTGTTTAATGAACAACATTTGAAAGACGTATCTAAGTTTTGCTTAAAGTTATTCCTAAGTGTTGGAATTTTAAGAAGAATTAAGTGTACATTGCAACCAAAGGTTGTTTATATTTGTATTAGAAATTCATTACATTTGCACTAGGAAGTATTTAATTACAAAATTTTGCAAATTTAAAATAACTATTTTAAATGGGCTATGATCTTGGGAACAAGTGTCTTTGTACTTTGGTAAGATTTGATTCTGTCTAGGTACGCCTGACACTGCATAGTTGTAAAACCAATCTGAAATGTTTATGCAAAACCAGTACTAGCAAGTAGTAATTATGGTAATGTTTTCCATTTAAAAAAACCAAGCGTAAATAGGTATAATATCTGTTACTAAGAAGCATAGTTGAAAGCGTAAGTGTCACATTGTTCTTAAGTCTTAAATAGACTAAGATAACATTTTATACAGGCACAGAAGTCAACATTTCCTATTAAAAGTAACTCAGTAAAAACAAAATAATTATGTCCTGATCACCTAATCTTCATCATTTTTACATACTGCTATACACCAGTTTAAAAAATGCTGGGCAAGTATATTTTATTTTTTTATTGCATTAATATCCCATCACAGTGAAAAGTGAAACTTGGTGGATCAAATGCTTTGGGTTAGTTCTCTCTTGACATTAACTGAAATAATGTTGGCGTGTTAACAAATCCTAGGAGACGATTAAGGCCTGCTTGCATGAGTTTCTAAAGAAATCTAATTAGTTGTAAGTGTGAAAAATGATCATAAGTCACTTTTTTCAGTGCCATTCTAATTTTGAATGGTTATTAAACAAATGATTATAAATTGAGTACCACCTGTAGTAAGTATGGATAAGGTTTGATGTGAGCAAGTTTTTAAGACAACTAAATCTCACTGAATCAAATGAATATAAGATGGTTATAATTCTCATCTCAACTTCAGTATATCAGTTTGTGGAAACTTGTTTTGGATCCAACTCATAATGACTGTTTCTCCCCATTGATAGCTGTGCCTATCTTGAAGAATCATTGTGACTGTTAAATCTCATAGAACTGTAAGCTTCAGAAGTGTGAATGTGTTTCTCTTCTGGGCTTAAAGTTTAGTGGCAATGTGAACAAGATTCAATATTGCACTGCTGAAGATTTAACACCTTTGAAATTACTGTTGTTTACTTTAAGTCCCAAAAGGGTTTCATATTTGGAAAGCAGCATTGCAAATAGTTTACAGTAGATGATCCTGGAGAAATATGCACAGTTTGTCTTTCTTTTTCTAACCAAGGACACGTGTAATTGCCCGGTGTTCATCAAACTGGACCAAAATCACTAGAATTGTAAATGATTTTATTATATCAAATAGAAGAATTCGGCTTTGGCAGAGATCCCGGAGCAGTTGCTGTGGCTTTGTATCAAAACTAATGTTTATATTGTATTTGTCAAGCAAGATTAGTTGATATTATTTTCAGGTATAGGTTTTTGAGTGGTTTTATTTCTTGCTTCTTGCTTTGCCTTTTTTTAAAACAAAAACAAGGTGTTACAATTATCCACTTTAATGTACAGTACTTTTGTTTTCCCTGCTTTTATGTTTTCATTTTTTTAATGGAAAACATGCTTTTCAGATTATCTTTCTAACAGCATTTTTAAAATATGAAATAAAGCATAGTTCATTGTGTCTGTATATCATGCATTGTCCATGTATTGCCAGTGGTTATAGTTAAATATCACACTGATATTAGAGTTAATAATTAAGGCATCAGTTTATCACTGAGACTCTTCAAAAGAAACAGATTATGAAAGGTTGCTAATGAACAAAATATCTCTCATCTTAACCAGTTTATCTAATTTAACTTGGTTTAAGCAGTGTGAACAAGGAGACCTAGCTCTAGAATCCTGTGCAAAAATAAGAACACTGTTTGAAAAAGGCTTGCATCCAGTTTTGTGGCAGACTGGAAAAAAAGTTCAGTCTGAAAAAACAACATCCCATTCTGTTTAAAACTTCATATAAAACTTAGAAAATTTCATTTGGATTCAGGAAGATCTAAATAATGATATAATTTTTCAAGTGCTCTTGGTTTTATTTTAGTCATAACGTTCTTGCAAAAGGTAGAGTTTAAAATGTAAGGATCTGTAGAGTAACATTTGCTATAGAAATTATTGATCAATATAGATCGGCAATCTATATAGAAGTCTTGACCTGAACCATGACAGAGTACACATTTCTGAGAGGGTGAACCTTCTGGCTAGGGAATAGAAGAATCTCTAAAGAAGACTGATAATCCAGTTTTGTGGATATCATTTGAGGAGAGCTAATTGTCTAACGGACCCCACATTCTACATGTTTCTCATCACTCTGTTCCACAAATGATTCTTTATCCAGCATGCCACTTAAATGTCCTGTGGGTTTATCTGGATTCTTGATATACCATGCTTTTTATTTTGTTTTCTTGGAATCAAAATATAGCAGCAGGTTAGTTTTAATCAAATTGTAAATCAGTATTGCCATTGGTTATCATTCTGCTTTTATTCCTATAAAATAGAAGAGCCCTTTTTTGTCTTCTGATGTCTGATATTCCACTGCACAGGTGTCAAACTCACCACGTCACGTTGATAGCACGTGACGTTTTGCAACGTTTTTCCCATTCGCAGAACTGGAGTGGGCGTGGCCTTCACGTGACATATCCAGCCCATGTGCTGCTAGTTTGACACCCCTGCCTAGAGTTCCTCATTAAAGTGTCTTGCTACCAGGGAATTCTGGGAAATGTAGTCCCAAAACAACTGGAGGACATGGATTTCTAACATGGTCTTGATGTAAGGCTTACTGATTTCATTCAGGAAATTAATAACGTAATTAACAGTTTAAAATGTATTAATTGTCAAAAGTTAACTAGTTCGCTTGGAAATAACCCTACACATATGCAATTAGTGTATTTGAATGGAATATTGTTTGGTATCACAAATAGAAGAAATCTGCCCAGTCTTCAAAATATTTTTTATGGAAATAGTGATTTTTTAAAAAATCTTACGTTATCAATACTAAAATGTTATAGCATGGAGTGTTTCTGTAGCATTCTCCTAAAGAGTCCACATCACTCTAGATTTTCTCTCGAGCTTTGGGGGTTTTCCTTCTCCCATTTCTGGGTTTCCAGTGATTTTTTTTTTTTGCACTTTGATGGAAATGGGTTTATCTCGTATGACATCTTTTTCATACTGTGCTTATCTCTTATCTTTGGTCTTTGCTATGCTTAGATTTTGCTTCCCAGATAGCAAGGGGCTTCCTGTCTCTGATTAGTCTGTTGTCTGCCACCTTCAGCATACAGAATTTGTATTCCGTACCTTTTGGCTCATGAGGATGTCTGCATTAAAATGAAAAAAATAAAGATTATTTGGAAAAACTCCTATTGTATTCAAAAGAACTTACATCCAACTAAATATATGTTAGGATTAGAGTCATTTTTGACATAATAGATTCATGAAAAGGATCCGTAAATAGAGGTTACAGTATTTATATTAAACTGGAATGAATTGGATGAAATTTTGTTCGGGTATTATTTCCTTCTGAAGTAATTTGTCTCCATTCCACAAAGGAAACTACCATAGATGAAGTGTAATCATATTGAGCATAGTGAACATTTCATAATAACCCACATTTTTCTTAACTCTGGTTATTGGATAAATTGTTGGGCATGCATAATATGCAAAAAGAAGCAAACAATGTTTACAGCTTAATACAGACATAATCAAGCAAGGTTTGTCAAAGGTCTGTGTTTATAACATATTCCCCTGAGCCTTAAAATTCTCCAAAAGCAGACAAATCGTTTTACAGTTTAGTTTTGTGTGAACGCACACAGTTCACAGGAGAGTTTTTCTTTGCCCAATGCCTTGTGGTGCTCGATACTTGGTGCCTAGAATTCCTCATCAATGTGCTGCACACTTACTACATGGGAATCCTGGGAGTTACAATCTCCATACATCTGGAGGATATCCGAATAGATGGACATTGGTTGTCTAAGTATGGAATAAGCGACTTTTGCTTACATGTTTTATTATAATTCTTTTCACCCCCAGAAATGCTTTCAAAATGAATAATGCATGAAAAATATCCCTAATGAATGGAAAGACATGGATGTTCATTATGCTGATTGATGTGAACAAGTGTATCTGCTGAAAGGCAAACCTGTTTCACTGGAAAAGGAATTCCAGGTGTCTAATTGAGTTTACAAATTTCATTGGTATCTTTATTTCCTTCTTGAATCAGCTGCTTCAGTAAATGTCATTCTTCTTTCATAAGCTTATAGGCATAAGTAAATGAAAAAATCTGGAATGTGCTAAGGGGAAACAGTTTATGCAGAAATCTTTCATCTTAGGTCAGACAGCAGTTAATTGTGTCTTAGTAGCAAGTGAAAATTAATAGTTCTGTTGTTTTACATTCTGGTTGTTTTAGGCATGTGCTATATACTGAAAAAAAGATGGAATAACTTTCCATCTCTTTACATAGATGTCCCTGTGTTTTCTTTCCTACCATATGTCTTTGTTGGGCATCTTAATTAAATGTGAACTGTTCTGCTTGTGCTATTTGGGTGCTAAAAATAATTAGTTGACTATCATTTGGTTACAATCTAGTAAGTAATTCCTGGTTTTCATGAATTTGAGATTTCCACTTACGATTCAAGATAATCATACAGTTGAATAGCATATGAAAAAATTGTCTCAGCATAGGTTTCGTTTGAGATGTTCATCTTGAAGTCACTGAGCATATGTGGATGTAATAATGATAGCATAGTTTTCTGTCATCTCATTTTCATGGGGGTTTGTATGAAATGCAAGATGTTCTGAATATGGTAAAAATAAAACAACTAAAAAGCTATTTTATTGCATTCCACCTATGCTACCTGAATATAGTAAAATAAAAATCTATTCATTCTTTTATATTTTTTGGCATAAAACAATAAATTTTAATATAAAGCTTCTAGGCCTGACACTAAAGAAAGTTACTGTTTTTTTCATAATAGCATAATAGCAATATCACTGGGACTTACATACTGCTTCACAGTGCTTCACAGCCTTCTCTAAGTGGTTTACTTACAGTCAGCATATTGCCCCCGACAATCTGGGTCCTCATTTTATCGACCTCGGAAGGATGGAAGGCTGAATCAACCTTGAGCCAATCAGGATCAAACTCTTGGCAGTGGACAGAGGCTGCAATACTGCAATCTAACCATGGCACCAGTGCAGCAATACGGCTCTTGTATGATAATCATAATATCATAATACTTTTTAAGTCAATACTGAAAATTAAGAGAAAAAATCCAGCTGGACTGAATGGACATTATGCAAATTGTTTAAAAATATGATATTTTCTTTGACTATTTACTTAGGATAGTATATAAAAATGAATATCTTGTTTTAATCCCTTTCATTGTCATAAAATTAATAGCAGAGGGGTTATCAGAAAAAATACATGATAAAACCAGTAAAGCCTGATTTTACTAGATTTATTAGATTTAATGCTATATGAATTTATTAAACTTAATATTATTTTTAAAAACTATCTTCAAGAAGTAAATATGTGAGGATTTGTAAAAAACTATTCTGAATTGTAAATCTTAGCTTATAATATATAATATGTATAGCAAAATAAGGCCTTCAGAAACATTGCAACTGCTGTATTTTTAGTTAGCTGCATACATGTGTTTCAATCCCTCAGGAAAATATCTTCCAGGTAGATCAGGTCAAGAAATAGATTCTTCAAGAATGGTTGAAAGTATACTTTATTGAGATAAGCTTTAGTAATGGGCTCTTGAAAGCTGTCTATGTTTTTCTTTCTCTCCCTCTTATATCCTAGGGAGTTAAAGCAAAGTCAATTTAAGTGTCTTTCTAATATATTCATTTCTGGGGCTGAAAACCTGCTTTTGTAACTGTTGCTGTGCAATTTCTCCAAGGTCATTTCTGAGAAACTCCACACCAGCAGATTAAAGAGGCTATCGTAGGAAAAGTGAGGTGCTCACCCCAATCACCTGACTGTAGGGGCTAAGGAAAATGGCTTTGTCATTATTTAATTAGTGTTAGGGATTGACCATTATGGGAATTCTGCTTCAAGTGCCAAATCTTAGATACTTTGTACTTTGATTTATGGGGAGTTTGCTATTTGCTTTTCATCTTTAGAGATTGAAATGTCTTGGGTCAACCCTGTGATAACACTACAAATATGTTGGGTTGACTTTTCACATGAAAAGGCAAAGGAAAATGTGCAAAGACACCCCTCACTATGATTTATAGTCTGTGGTATTGAGTTACCTTAATCACCATCCAGTCAATCCATTGTGCTTGCAGGCATATGTAAGCTCATTTTGTTTTTCATTTTTGAAGAATATATGTAGACTATCCCAAGGAACATAGTATGTGTCTGTTTCCCCCTCTCTGGAGTTGGAGATTAGGGCTGTGACCTTGGAGAGGGAAATTCTAAGAGCCAGCTCTTTTTAACATCTGGAAGAAATCCTAACCTCAGAAAGCTCACAAAGGGAAGGTCAGGGTTGACTCAAGTTCCAAAGAATGCTAAGCCTCCATTCCAGCCTTTTTTGTGTTTGTTTGTGTAGGACACTTATTCCATATTCTGCAGTCTAAGAGACAATCCCCATTCTAAGGGGCAGAGCAATGCTTTCTTCTTTTTTATTCCTCCCTTACCAACAACAGAAACGGTCTGTTCTTTATTTGTAATCAATCATTTACTTTGACATCAACACACTCTGCTTCAGCTTTATAATTTTTTTTTAGGCTAACTTTCCTTAGTGTAGTGACTTCCAAATAAGAGCTAGCTTTTGCCACTGCTTGTCTCCCTTAGACTATTAGCGGTTGTTTCTTCTCTAGTTTATTATATAAATTTAAGGTTTAACAGGTGTCGTTATTTTTCCCGTTAATCTTCACTGGATTAGCATATTAACTTACATATATTTCTCTCTCATATAACATATTTATTGCTAACATTCCTCCCTTATCTTTATGATATCATATTATGTATAGGCAACAGATGCTGAATTCTTGAATTTTTGGCAATCTAAATTAGAAACTTTGCCAAAGGTCAAATTCATTGCCCAGGACAGCTGTCTGTTGCCTTTGCACAAATTTCTGCCCCATCTACTGTAATAATTGGACGCAGCAGTGATCTTAACTGGTTAACTGATCCAGAAAATCATGACATTTGAATTCCACATTACTTTTACCTTTTGTTTTCTCAAAAGCATCAGCATGCAGTATTTAATGGGCAATGAGAGCAAAGTTGCTGTAGTTTAGAGATCCAAGTCAATATCCCCTTTGTAGTTGCCCATCCTTCCTTTTAGCTGTCACAGGCATTGTTCCATAATAGGTTCACTGAAAAAATAATAGGTTCACTTCTGCACGAATGGGAGTAAATTCCTGCACACCTATACAGAATCAGAGTAATAATGTGTTGCCACAAAAGTAATTTTTGACAGTAACAATCAATTGCATTTATACCAGTTAATATGGTTATTGAAATACTGTGGTTGTTTCACTAATTACAATGTTTAGCTGCAACAGTGTTTGGCAGCATTAAGTTTAGATTAGGGACAATTTTATAGCCCCAAAGAGAGGCTTGGTTTGGTTTTCGGGAATCTAGGAGGTAGTATAGATAGGAGCCTATATTGTAGAAAGCACAGCACAAAGATACATAGAAATGCCTTGTGTTTGCTGACTGATTCTGGAAGCATATCAACAATTGTCAGATTCCTATATTACAGAGCAAGGCCTTGATGTGGTAAGCATTTCTGCCCTTGGGAAAACTGCTGCCTGTCGAAAAATGGAGCTTTTTGAAAAGTCCCCTTTAGGCTTTCAAGGAGCTATTTTGTGAAGTGAGGGCTTAAGAAACTGAAAAACAAGGAGAACATCTTAAATATGTGTTTTGTCCTTTTCTAAATAGTGACAGACTGTGGACAACTTGGATGCTTTTGTGCTTTTGGTGCAGTTGTGAAAATCTAGTTGAAAAACAAAGTTTTTTTTTTAAAACAAAGAAGCAGCCAATACAGTACAATTGCACTATAATACACCCAGCTGTTTGTTTTCTGTAAAGGTTGGCCCCCATATGTAGTCACCAGCCAGGAGGAGTCATTTGTGTTATGTATTATGTATTCACAGGAATATTTTCAATATTGAAGGTTGAATTGGTGGCTTTTTTCCCCTTTGTTTTTCTGCTATCGTGTCACCTTGATGTTTAAACAGAATGTAAGAAAGTCTTCATAGACAGTTTAATATAAAAATGCTGTGGTTGACTGCCTCTTCTAAAGCATCTTGTTTTAGCCTAAACTGAGGGTAATTCTAGCTTAAATATCTAAAACACAATTCTTATTGTCAGATGGTGGCAGCATCTCTCTAGGTTCCATACCCAAAGGACAAACCATATATATTTATTTATCTCCATTTGATGAAAAAAGCTGTATCTGTTGAAGAGAAAAAGAAGGTATGTGGAGGGAGGGGGTCATTGCTTCTTGGGTTAGGAGATTAATACTCTTGCTTTCTTCGTGTAGCAGTTTCCAGCATGATCGATGAACTAGGAAATAATCAGGGTTCCTCCATGGTAGGTTATACATCTTAAGGTATTTATTTCTCATTGATTACTTGGGTAACACCAATGAGCCATAGATATAAATCTCATTGCATTAGCAACAGACCTGACCCCCTATCTGGTCTGTCTGCTGGTCTAGAGTCTGCTTTTATAGCACAGTTTTAGTACAATTTGTAATTGAAGTAGAAGTTGATTATTAACTATCAGTGTGCCCACCGTTATGATGTTTATGTGTGTGTAGTGGAAAATCTTGTATAGCTCTGAGAGATGCTTTTTCCTGATCCCATTAGGAAGGGCCAAGTCACCTAATGTCAGGGTGAAGATCTGAAGTGCAACACTTCAATTTTTATCCTAGGAATGGATGGCAATAATTCATTTACATAGAGGGAAATAAAGGGTTGTCGCTGCAAGAATGGAAATGTTTAGCCATTCTTCCTAGTCTGCCTATGTTTATCCTGGATTTTTTTTCTTGGCCACACTAGATCAAGAAGGGAGCCTTATAACTAAATTGACAAAGTAGACCACACTCTACTTCTTGGTAAGATAGAAAAATGTGGAGCAGTAGACAGCATCACCACCAGATGGATTTATAACTGGCTGATCAACTGCATCCAACATGCAGTCCTCAATGGAACTACATTGACATGGAAGCAAGCAAGCAGTGAGATACCTCAAGGTTTTATTTTAGATCCAATACTCTTCAACATCTTCATAAACTATATAGATGAAGGCATAAAAGGGGACTCATCAAATTTGCAAATAACACCAAGCTTCAGGGAATAGCCAACACCTTTTAAATTCAAGAACTAAAAAGATCTTGCCAGACTTGAACACTCGATCCAATCCATCAAATTGTAATTTAGTGGTGAGAAAAATAAGGTTTTACATTCAGTCAAAAAAACCTTAAATACACAGATATAGAATAGGTAGTACCTGGCTCAACAGCAGTAACTATAACTTTTCCTAGGGATCTAGGAGCCCTAATGGACAATCATTAAACTATGAGCCAGCAGTGTGCCACAGCTGCCAAAGAGACCAATGCAGTTCTAGGCTGCATTAACAGAGAATATCACATGAAGCATTAGTACTGTTTTATACTGCATTGGTGAGACCACACTTGGAATACTGAATCCAATTTTTGTCACAATGATACAAAAGGTTGTTGAGATTCTAGAAAGAGTGCAAAGAAGAACAACAAAGACGATTTGAGGACTGGAGGCTAAACCATATGATGAATGGTTGCAGGAAGTGGGAATGTGTGGTCTAATTAATGGAAGGACTGGGTGTGACATGATAGCAGTCTTTCAATATTTGAGTGGTTGTAACAGAAAAGAAAGGGTCAGTCTATTCTCCAGACCACCTAAGGGCAAGACAAGAAATAACAGAAGGAAGTTTAACAAGGAGATACAATCTAGAATTAAGGAGAAATTTGCTGTCAGTGAGAACAATTAATCAATTTCTGGCTTACCTCCAGAAGTTGTTGATGCTCCATCCACAATGTTGGATGGTTTTAAGAAGAGATTTGACAGCCATTTGTCTGGAATGGTATAGGATCTCCTGCTTGAGCTAGAAGACCTCCAAGGTCCCTTCCAACTCTGTTATTCTGTATTCTTTTTATTTTTTTATATTGAATTTCACTCAGCACTAGCAACATGTGTATAATACCACTCAGATGAAATTAGTCCCTTCCAACGTACATTTAAAACTGCTAAAACAAATCTATTTGAACTTTACTTTTTAATTGGGCTGTTGATCTTGGAAATCAGCGGAATAAAAATAAGAAATTGGAAAGAAATACAAAATGAGCAAAATAATCGACAGAAAATGTAAGATTGCTATTCTGAGTTTCCAAATGGAAAAAGAGTTTTTGAGAAAAGTGAAATATAAGAAACATTAAGGCTCCAGAAACTTATGTGCTTTTACCATTAATATAAAAAAGATGTAAATAATGAGGATTTGGGGGGTTAAGCAAGGGAAGGGTAATCCATAGTTCCTTCCTGATAGTTTCATCTGTGTTACAGTTATAACTTCCAGTATTGTACACATAGACAGAATCTGATTTAGATGTCGCATAAAATTTTCAGAATAAAAAGCTAATGAATTAGGGCTTGTATGTGCTCTGCATTTCTTTGGAGAGAGTCTGTTTGCAGAATATTTGTGTACATTGCAAACATAAAACTTTTACAATTTCCTACAGGTGTATTATAGTGTGTAATTCAGTATCATGCTTTGATAGATTCAGTAATCTTGGCAACGTACTTAAGTACTCTTTTCCAGAATCAGTTTTTGTGTTACTTATAGGCTCTTGTTACCTGCTTGTTGAAAAACCACTTGGTTCTCACCTCTGAAGTGATTATATTGAGGAAACCTGTGAATCACGTATTGATATCGTATCCTTAACTTGAAGGTTTCTGGGTTGAGCTCTTAGGATTGTCACTTTGTTACACTTCCATATTTGGATACTCGGTTTCTGCATGCATCTAAATTATGAAGTCTATAGGCATGATTTTCAGCTTATCTATATAATGAAACCCACTTCAATGTGGCAGTCAATGAAGTCCTTTCTTTTTCACCATCTTGATTGGCTGTTGTGTTACTTTTTAAAGTAACATTGACATGTCAATAAGTAAAATTATTCTAGGTGTATTCATACCAGCTATGATTGTCCCTGTGCATGGTTAGTGTAATCTGCACTTAAAAGTTTATACTGATTTCATATGAGGAACTACCAAGTTGAAAATATTTTAGAAATGTTCTCTGTCAGCAATTTGCAACCTTCTCATAGGATTGACATCGTTGTTTCCATGAGACTACTGTTCATTAACCTCTTTCTTGTTTCTAATATTACTCAGAAGAACTAAGGTTGCAGATTGTAGTATCGAACTATGATATCTGCAAGATTTGGATGTACCATTGGCCAGTTGGTAGATGAAATGGCGCTATACAAATCCCACCCCCTTTGAATCGTTGACACTTATGCATGTACAAAAAGGCGCAGGGCCTGTGATTAACACTCCATCCACCATCTTGCTGAGTTTAATGATCTCCTTAGGTACTATTGTTCAGAGTGGAAATGAAAATCTGCCTGTAACAACCAGGTTATCTTTTTCGACTGACTAGCAATTGTATTAGGAAGACACAATGTTCAACTTTCACAAAATGTATTTCTATTTCTAAGTAAACCTGCTGAAAAAATTGGGCCCAGCTACAGACCTGCCAGAGCAAGCAGAGTTCTCACCCACTAGCAGATTGAGTTAGAAACAAGGACTTGATTTGGAATTCTTCTGAAATGGTAACACTTAATCATTTCTCTGCTGATTTTTTGGGAGCAGAGGGGAAAGGGGTGATGACAAATATTTTTTTAAAAAAAATCACAATATAGAAGCAATAAGAAAGAAAGAAAGAAAGAAAGAAAGAAAGAAAGAAAGAAAGAAAGAAAGAGTGGTCCAAACATACCCTCTCTTTCTGAAAACAAATAATGAATACAGAGAGTGGGGGAGAGAGCCATGTATTACATATGTGAAAGATTCAGGATTAAAAAATATGAAAGATTCAGGATTCAAAAGTAGCCCTGGCTAGAGTAGGACCAAGTCCAGGGAAACACATTTGTATAATATAAATTATTTCCATTAATTTCAGCTAAGATAGAAAAATGGAGAAAGAGGGGGAATTTTAAAAAGCATTTGTTTTTAGCTTTTTTTGGACAAATACAAAGGAAGCAAATACTTTTTCCAACTTGCAATGTTCTGCATTCAGTTGGTGGGTTGTAAAAAATAATAATTGGCCATCTTCATTTATAGAATAGGTGGACTTTAGAATGAACTAGCCATTCTCCATAGTCAGGCAGATGCATTTATTTGAAGCATTTATATTCCATTTTTTAGCCTGAAGGGCTCTTGGGCTGATTTAAAGAAGATTAAAACAAAGGCAGCCTTGCTTTAAGCCTTTAATTTAAAAAGATAAGAGAAAATGTATTTTTAGATTCCTGCAAGGCTGAGTATCCCATAAGTCTTATGACAGAACATTTTCTCTGTTCATGCTTGGTATTAACACTGGCTACATTGAGCACTGTTTGATGGATCTTGTCTGAGTTTAGACCTAGTCATGGGTTTCTACCTGCTAATGCAGCAGGAGCTGCAAGTCCAGAGAACCTTCGGGTCACAATATATGCAAATACAGCTGTTCCAAACTACAGGTTTGGAGCTTCCTAATGGTAATTGTTTTTAAACTGCAGCATTACTTGTCAGTTTACAATAATGTCCTTGGATAAATGTTGCTTTTTTGTCAAGGCAGTACTGGTCCCTACATGTTCCTATTGCTGTATCCTGGTAGTGTTGCCACTAATTGTTCCTTACTGCTTGTATCGGACATTCTGACATCTGTAACTTTATGGATATTCTTGTTAGCCTAAAGTTTTGCCCTAGAATGAGAACTTGTTGGAAGACTAGGATGTCCCATTACTCCATAAAATATATTGCTTTAAAGCAGCAATGTATGCAGGATCCAATTTGAGTCAGTCACTGAGACCAGAGGTTTAGTCTTCCGAACTTTTGGACTCGTGTTGGAGGCCATCCTCAGGGCAGTCGTCCCTACATATAAACTGGCTCAATGGCTGCCACAACGCTTACACTTCCTGACCCAACCCTCAAACAGCACAATCACATCATCCACACACCCTCAACCCATATTGGATCCTGTAACATTATCCTGGGACACATATATTTACCTTCATTAGTAATGTATATTACTAATGAAGAAGTACACAATGCTGTCTATGTTTTTTTCCCCAATTTTCTTTGAGTATTTGTTTATTTTGTGTTGAGTCCTTCTGTTATTCATTGTCCTTCATAGTTTTTTCATCAGTGTTTTGGATAATCTTTTGGCAATTACTGAAGTATCTGACAGTTTATTTTTTCTAAGAAGGACCTTACCAAACTAGGGTATATCCAAAGGAGGGCAGACAGGATGTGGAGATATCTAGAAACCATATCTCAGAAAGAATGATTGAAAGAGCTGAATATCTTTAGCCTGAGGAGAAAAGATTAAGAAAAAACATAACAGCCTTTCAGATATCTGAGGCTGCCTAGTGGAAGATGAACAGATTTATTTGTTGATTCAGAGAAAAAGGTAGAACCTTTGCATGGAAATAGCTGAGGAATAGATTTCTGCTAAACATTAAAGAAACTGACAATGGAATAGATTGTCTCAGAAGATAGTTGGTTCTCTTATGCCAGAAATATTTAAACAGCACCTATATGGCTGTCTGACAGGAATTCTAGAATCTTATCCTATGTAGCAGATCCTGAATTGACGCTGCAGGAAGGATTATATTAGATGATCTTTAAATTTCTTTTACATCTGCTTCTTAACCGTGGGATGCATAGGAATAAATTCTGCCATAAATCCTTCTCTATTCTTTATCTACCAAGAGTGCAGGACCTTATCTGCAGTGGCCACTGTGCCTTTATCAGATCAGAGGTATGCCTTCCCTTGTGAAACACATGGACTCATTTTTTAAAACTCCACTCACTTTTTAAATGCAATTTCAAATTATACCTGTGTTGTTTTAATTCTGTTGACTTGCTTTAAAAAAATGAAATGATCCTAAGATCAGTAACATTGAAAGGACATTGGAAAAACATAAATAAAACAAGTCTTCAACTAGACTGCTTTCTCCCTGATGGGGGAAGTAGCATTTTATGTTCAACTAAATAGTTTCCACCTACTGCCTTTCAGATTTTCTTTTAATTCTTTCACAAGGAAGACATTCAGGAGGAGCTGGTGTTCCCCCCGCCTTGCTTACCCCAGCAATAGTCAGTGTGGTCTCTCTTACAAAATTTATCTCACAGCCTTTAATGCACAGGAGAAATAAAACTGGCAGCAATTTTTTGAAGGTGTAAAAGAACATTAAAGTTAGAACTTGTCAAAACAGGGCTTTAGAATTTTGACTTTTTTTCAAAGGAAAAAAAGAAAAACAATAGCAAATTGCTATGCTTTTCCCTCTTGGCCCACTCTCCTGAGCTGAGGTTTCAAAGAAATGTATGAGAGACAAACAACAATAACCAAAACAACAAGTAGAAAAGTTCTGAATATGTGTTTGTCATGAAAAGGAGAGGGAAGACAAACAACCCCCATCCTCGTTCCCTCCTGATTTCTGAAAGAATTCAGCAAGAATCCATTCTGTATGTTTTGTATATGCTTTCTCTTTCTTCAGCCGTTTCTCTGTGAAGTGTACTCGGGAGCAAAGTTAGTGTTTGATTGCCGGTAGCCTCACGCACTGCACGTAGCACTGTCATTAAGCCATCATATGGCTGGCCAGGAGCCAGATCACACAGCGGTTCTGAAGAAGTCTTCCTAAACCGAAAGATTTGATATATGTGTGTGTACAGCACATCAATGCAAGAAGAATGTTTATTTCTGCTAATTGGAAGCTAACTTGGGTTGTCCTGACTTTAAAAACAAAAAAACAGCCTTTTGCATTTGAAGTAGCGCTGGCATGGCTGCTCTCAGCAGGCAGTGCTTTGGTCTAGATGGTTCTTGAAATTACATGCGCTTCTGTAGACATAAAAGAGAACATCCGCTGGCAGCAATTTTAACTTTATAAAAGGAAAGAAAAAAGTATAAGAGCCAGGACTGCAGGAAAGCTAAAATGAAAGCATATGAGCAATACGATACTTACAGATAAATATTCATCACGGTGTATACTGAAGTATGTGGGGCTAAAGAGCAAGGTAACACCCTCCTTATAAAAGAAAGATTAATTGTTTTGATAATGGGAAGAGACGAGGGTGTTCATTGCAAGCAGAATTATGATTCTCTAGTGAATTCCCTTCAGCCTCAGTGTTGTTGTCATAGCCTTTAGCGTTTTGCTTTGTCCTAAAAATGCAATGTGACAAAATCCAGCCTGTTTTGACAGAATGTTTTACAATGGGGATTGCAGGCTTTTATTTATATATTTCATTAATTTATACCTTCAAAATTAACCCTTAGTGTAATTCTGCCAAACTGATAGGATAGAGTGGTTGACAGGCAAATTTTGCTTGTGACTCGTCTTTCATAATGTAAAATTTAATTTGATTTTGATCTGGCCCTTGTGATCAAGGGTACCTTTTGCTTCCAAACCAGTGTGACCAATGCCCTCCCCATTCATTACCCCCACTCCAGGTCATGAGTTAATCTGGTACACATGGTGGGGTATGAGAAAATTCCTGTAGAGATTTATATACTGTGATCAGCGTTAATAATTCACCAGTTGTAAATGTGTCTTTCTCAAGACCTTTTGTATTTCCTGGAGGCCACCTGGAACAACCATTAAAATATCTGATCCCATGACTAGTGAACCAAATTAAAATATTGTGCCAGTTCATTCTGAATCAGATTGCTAGTCCTACCTAGTATGTATGACAAGAATCAGAATGAAAAATAACACAGTGATGATATCTTTATTTAGGCCAATTTAAATTTTAGAATAGTTGCATACTTTAGAGCAGTGGTTCCCAAACTTTTCAGTCCACCACCTCCTTGGTGCTACAAACTCATCCTTGGTGCCCCCCACCCAGAGGAGGGAGTCAAATTTCTATGGGCGTGGCTTAATTTGAGGGTGTGACTTGCTGGTCATGTGACTGGGTGGGTGTGGCTTGTTAGTCACGTGACTGGGTAGGCGTGGCTTGGGGGTCACGTAACCGGATAGGTGTGGTTTGATGGTCATGTGACTGGGTGGGCATGGCCAGGTGACTGGCAAACCAAATACAAGTGGTCCTCACTTAATGGCCGGTTGTTTAGCAAATATTCTAATTTATGATTGGCCTCCCCAGAGCTACTTGACCTGTTTTTGCAGTTTTAACAGCCATGCACACACATACACACACACTCCCTTCTAACCCTGCTGGAGCAGGTCATTGGACTAGAATCAACAAAACATCTCTGATTAGATTCTAATAGTGAATAGAATCTAATCAGAGATGCTTTGCCGATTCTTGTTGATTCATTTTATTTGTATTTCTTTATTTTATGTTGCTGAATTGCATTGACATGTGTGTCCCTTCTTGTGCACAGCCCAGAAGCTTTTGTGATTCTTTGCAGCAAAAATTACTGACCTCTGGCTTTGTTCTACTTTTCAAATGTGCCGCCATTCCCGGGTTCTAGGTGCCGGCCCCACAGGTCCACCCCATTGAGCCCACTGCACTGGAAGGACCAGCCCAAGCAAGTCTGAGCGGAGCAGTGCACCAAGGCAATGGGGTGAGCCTGAGAGAGGGAGAGACAGAGAAAGAGAGAGAGAGAAAAGAAAGAGAGAAAGAGAAGGAAGAAAAGAAAGAGAAAAGAAAAGGGAGAGGAAGAAAATGGGACAGACAAAGAAAGAGGGGGGATGGAAGGAAGGGACGAGAAGAAAAAGAAATAAAAAAGGAGGGAGGGAGGGAGGAGAAAGATAATGAGATATCTATTCTAGTCCAATCACCTGATCCAGCAGGGTTAGAGGGAGTGTGTATGTGTGTGTGTTTTCCTTGTAATTTAC
This sequence comes from Bungarus multicinctus, assembly GCA_023653725.1. Taxonomy (NCBI): domain Eukaryota; kingdom Metazoa; phylum Chordata; class Lepidosauria; order Squamata; family Elapidae; genus Bungarus; species Bungarus multicinctus. The sequence goes on along the minus strand of CM042838.1, from coordinate 117,264,879 downwards.
CAGTACGTTTTGGTTTTGCCTTCCTCAGAATTGGCACTGTAATACATTGGGGAAAAGTAATTTTTAGAGTGGAGATCTGGTCCAATGGATCCTGTTTAAAGTCTCAATAAAATGTGAGAGCTTCCTGATAGTCTTGACCATGTTTCGTCCACCAAACCTTTAATAGAAGCCAAAGAAGTTTCAATGTGCTGGCAAAGATGTTTCAATGTGGAAAAGGGCCTCAGTCTAAACTAGGCCTCGTTTCAATCTGATGCATCAGGTCTCTCTCTCTTTCTCTTTCTCTTTCTCCCTCCCTCCCTCCCAGACTGGCTTTGCTCTACTTTCCCAATGTGCCTGTGGGGCTGGCGCCTCGAACATGGATGGATGGATGGATGGATATATATATAGAGAGAGGGGCGGGGAGACAGAGAGACAGATAGGTAGGTAGGTAGATAGATTGATAGGTAGGTAGGTAGGCAGGCAGGAAGACAGACAGGCAGACCTTTTGGATGGATGGATAGATAGATGATAGGTAAGTAGGTGGATGGATGGATGGATAGGTAGGCAGGCAGACAGATAGACAGGTAGGAAGGCAGAGGAAGGGGGCTTTGACCACATGCCCAATATCCAGGATCCCGCTCAGCCAAGCCCGCCCCTCTTTGTAGTTGCTGTGCCTGAGAGCAAGTTCACAGGCTGCCCCTCCTGCCAGGGATCAGCCTCCCAACTGACCCCCCCTCCCGGGGCACTCACGTCGTAGAGGGTGGTGCTGTTCCCTCCTTCCTGGAGCCGGTACAGGGCAGGGTTGAGGAAGCCCAGGGCAGGCAGCGGTGGCACATTGGGAAAGTAGAGCAAAGCTGAGCGGGATCCTGGATATTGGGCATGTGATAGTCAAAGCCCCCCTTCCTCTGCCTCCCCCTATCCACGGATGCCACGAACTGTTGCACCGGAGTAGTGCAAGGGGCTCAATGGGGGTGAGCCTGCAGAGCCAGCGCCTTGAATGCCACCCTGCTGCCTCTTAGCGCCCCTCTGCTGGCCCCCTTTCCTCTTAGCGCCCCCCTAAGGCATTCCCCCCCAGGGGGTGTACCACCCACTTTGGGAACCACTGCTTTAGAGTGTATTAAAATTCCTGTTTGAGCAATATGATTGAATACAGAAAAAATGTGAACAGCTATAACCATTTGTTATAGAGCTGTTATAGATTAATGTTAAGTAATATAGAATTACAAGTTGATTGTTTTTCTTAGGGGTGCTAAGCCTTTTATTTCAAAGGCTCCTGTTTTTTAAAATATAAATCCCATCAGCTGAAATCCACTGTTTTCATTTAATGAATTTTCTACACTATATCCTTCAACTGCTAGACTCCTATGAGTAAATCCAGCTGGAAATGAAACTGGCTTTCAAAAATTCTTTCTGTATTTCAGTAGATTTCTACACTTTGGCCAGGTGATGACTCTTAGTTTTCTTTGAACTAGGTTTAACATGGTCCCTGACATTCTTCTTTACCCTTCCTGAATCAGTAGAAAAAGAAATATGCAGCACAGTTTTGTTACTTATTTTATGATAGAAGGGAAAATGGCAGAACTCTTATCAATTTCATTGGTTAAAAGCCAAGCAGTGTGGCGATGTAGGCCTATAATGATATGAAGTGCAATGGTTAACTGACCCCCACTGCTTGAACTAACACAAGACAGAAAACATTTTTTTTGGATAGGTCGCAGAAGAAGATGGGCAGAAGTTGCCTTTCTGTTAACTACGCTAGGTAAAAATTAACGATGGGCATTCCTTCCTTTGCGAAATTACCAGTTGCCTACATTTATGTTGGGGCATACTGATACAGGTATTTACGACCATAATTGGCTTACGACCATAATTGGGCCCAAAATTTATGTTGCCAAACGGGACATTGTCCAGTGCGTTTTGCCCCATTTTACGATCTTGCTGGTCACGGTTGTTAAGTGAATCACTGCAGCTGTCAAGTTAGTAACATGGTTCTTAAGTGAATCTGGCTTCCCCATTGATTTTGCTCATCAGAAGGTTGCAAAAAGTGGACTGTGTAACCGACATAAATATGAACCAGTTGGCAAGAATCTGAATTTTGATCACATGACTGTGGGGATGTTGCCACAGTCATATGTGTGAGTACTGGTTGAAAGTCACTTTTTTCAGTGCTGTTGTAACTTTGAATAGTAACTAAATTAATGGTTGTAAGTTGAGGACTCCCTGTATATCGTTTGTTAGTTCTGGATAACAGAATATATTATGCTGTTTGAAAAGACTAAAAATCACTATTAAGTTGTAAGCCAAGAATGAATACCAAGAAACCAGGGTCAAATAGATTGTATAAATAGTTTGTTTCCCCCAAAACAAGACACTGGCTTATATTTTTTGCCACCCAAAAACCCACAGGTCTTATTTTCGGGGAGGTGTAATCATACACTGATTCACCTCATTTGCATGCGTCACCCCCCACCCTCCTTTTCACTGTCAGAGGCCTCAGGAACTTCTTTGCCTGGCAAGGCCACCAAGGCTTTTCTGAAAGCCTCTGTAGCTAATAACAGAGTTTTGGATTGAGCAGAGCTCTCTTATCGGCTACAGAGACCTTCAGGAAAGCCCTGGCGGCTGCAGAAGAAATGGGCCGGCAATGCAGGTGTCGCGGTATGCGAGGCATGGTTGCAACTGTCCAAAGGTAAGTAGTAGGATAACTCCACCCCCCCCCCATCTTCATCCTAGCTTAATTTTTACCCATGCACCCTGGAGTGGGCGGGATCTTAATTAGGGCTTATTTTGGGTACACATGTAAAAATCAAGCTAGGACTTACTTTTGGAATAGGTTGTATTTTCAGGGAAACATGATAGCTGCTACTAATTTAAAATATTAGGTAGGTGACAGTCAAGAAGTCTTTAAGTCATCTGGCTTGGAGACACTAAATCAGGAGAGGCTTTCTGGGCAACTACATAGGTAAGAATAAGAAGCTATAATATTAGCTGTTAGCCAGAGCACATCTGGGACATTAACAATTGGCTGACACTTTTACATGGGAAAATTACATTTGTCAGACACATTGAAATGGGATTATTCCTTTGCATACCTCTAGCCATCCTCAGAGGAGGCAAGACTCACAAGGTGAACCCAAATGCAGTGTTGCTGCATTGGAGATGAAGTTTTCAATAAGGTGCTGCCTGTCTGCAGCATTGAAACACTGCAGTTGTAAACACCTTAATTCTGCTGATCTGAATCCAGAATGAGATGAATTGGTTACCCCTACATGAGCTCTCTCTTCCCAACCTCCAATTGATCTGGAAATAACCAGTTTCTCTTGTGGAAGCTGGCAAGTGAAAAAAAAAATGTTTCTCAAGACCAGAATCTTGAGACTTGAAGCTCAGGAAATAAATATTCCCTACTTTATCTACTCTAGGCTCATAAAAAAGGCATGTTTGAGAAAAAGTGCTATGAAAAGAAATCCCTCACTAAACCACTTAAGATCATAGGTAACATGTGCTTGGTGTGAAGAATTCTGCTACTTGTTTTGGAAACTGCCTTGACTTTGTGTTTGACAGTTAAGATCCCAGGATTTCTTTTCCAAGCCTGTTTCAAGCAGATTTCCAACATGCTTCTAGTTTACAAAGGCCTATTGTAATAAAACACAGCTCAAGTGCACTCCTCCAATTTTTTAAAAATAAACAACACTGTTTAGAATCACTTATCTTTGTCTTATATGCTTGTTTCCAATATGTTTGTCATCATTGTAAGTGGATTCCAAGATGTGATTCAGAAATAGAGTTAAGCAATTTTAAAAAGCAGCATGAAGCATAGAAACAAGGACTTCAAATAAACTTGGTATTTGTGTATCAATATCACAGCTATGAAAATTCAAAGTGTATAATGTTATTTGTAGCATTGCTAGAGGAAGATGTGATCTGTATTGATTTGGCCACTTTCAGTTATTTTAAGCTACTTTCTACAATTATTGATATGACCCTTGGCTCCTCCTCCTGGTTTTTTTCCTTTTAGATGTAAGCAAAAGAAGCCGTCAACAGCCAGTTTTCTACATGGAGGCCAGCCTCATCTGTGCTGGCATTATTCCAGCTGTAACTTTGATAATCTTCTTTCAATAAGTCCTGGGAGATCCAGAAAAATTCTCTTCTTTAAACCTCCATCCAAATTGTTTGCTGGTTTAAGGAAATTAATAATTTTTCAGTACTCCTTTTTGCTCTCATTTTTAAACTGAACTATTGGCTCCTTTGGTGAAAGTGTATCTTTCATGTGAGAACATTTTTCTGTTCAGATCAGAAGTTTTTCTGAAAGATGAGGAAACAGAGCATGAGTAAAGTCCTTAAGTAGCTCTTCAGGTTTTCAGATGCTTCAAATTTTCCTACTTCATAATGCCTGGGACTAAATTTGAGACTTAGAAGTCTCAGAAGTCTCAGTCTTAAGAAGCCTTGTTCAGTCTGGATATTGTTGGATTAGCATTTGACTGCAGCTAGCAAGGAGATTCTAGTCATCACTGGAGGATTTTAGATTTCTTATTCCTGCTTTAATAATTATAATGCACCAGCTCCATTCAACCTTCTAATCGTCAGATGGATTACATGCATCATTTTCAGAAAGAACAAAAGCTTACGTATTCTAGTAGGACCAATCCCTGGTAGTTCTTATTTATAGGTTTCCATTCTGAATTAACCTTTGCCCAGGTTGCATATTGCATCCAAATCTAACTAACACAGGGTGGACTTGATTTAAATCATGATTTAAATTACTAGTAAAAAGGCTTGATTTAAATCAACTTGATTTAAACCATAATTTTTAAAGAGCAACTGTCATCTCTGTCCTGCAGCAGCTCCTTCTGTGACCTGCTGTTGACTCACCGACAGTCCCAATATTGCAGAATATACATCTCATGCTACATATCTAAGCTTTACTCAAAAGCATTTGATAAATTTGATAAAAATAAAAAAATCTGATTTAAATGAAAAAAATCTCATTTTTTTATTTTTTTTTTAAATATCAATTTTTATTCACCCTGCTCACACACATGTTTACAATTGGTTGTGGGATTAGAAGAAAAGTGACTAGAAGCTTTGTCCTTCAATAAATATTTGGATCAGTGAAAATTTACAGAACCAAGTATTTATTAAATTTGGGGAAATGCACATGTGGTAAATGGTGGATTGAAGTTCTTGTGAGGAAAAAAGATGTGAAGCAGACAATGAATAATCTTGCTTTCCATTTTTAATTTCTAAGAGCTGACAATTTTGTCTTCCTTTCCATGAAAAAGGGCACTTTTTTAAAAAAAGAAAAGAAAAGCCACATTAAGTCTAGATTTCTGAAATGGATATGACAGATGATTTGTTGAAGTAAGTTTTTGTTTTGTCTTTCTTTGCAATGTAAAATAGCCTTTGGTGATAACTAAGGAAATATTTTTAAAATGCCTAACTAGTACTCTGAGGGGATTTTCTTTGGAAGGGGGAAGAAAGAACGGGATCTTCCCTAGTTTGTTGCCCTACAGAGGTGTAGACATTCAATTCTAGTAATCCCGAGCCATTGTGAGTGATGATCGCTTTGCTGACCCACCAAATATAGCTTTTTTCACAGACTTGTCATCAGACTGTGGTTTTATGCTGTAATGCCATTTGTCTCTAAGAGAAAAATGAGTTGACGAATATGCTGCTGTGACTACTAAAATCTGCCTCCTCGGGCCATAGAGCTTTGGGTTCCATTAAATGGTAATGGTGGTGATTACTATAATCAGGAATGGCAGCCTTAGGCCTCTGACATGGTTCTAGTTGTGTTTTTTTAAAAAAGCAAAATAAATGAGTACTGTGAAGAACTCATTTCTTCCATAGCCATTACTAAATATGCTTTCGTTCATATCCTCTGTAGCAGTCCCTTATGATTCTTAAGGAGGGTGGCTCCATCTTTGGTCTTCTGATTAATTCCACGAAATGAGGATGGTTACATTAGCAGGCATGAAAATATTAAAGCAAGGTATTACTTCTGAAATACATTTGGCTAATTCTGTGGTTTAAGCCTTGACAGTGAGGTCCTTACAGTCCCATATAATCAAGAAATGAAACATCAGACTTCCAGTGGCATTTTCGTTGATGACGGACCAAAGAACATGTGCAGCTTCGATCTGTGCTGTTCCCGTTAAAGGGCTCCGAACAGGGCTAGAACCATCTTGGAGAGGTGGGGAAGAAGGGGGAGACTGCCTGTCAGATTGAGGGGAACTGCATCTCCCCTCCCTGGGTAGGTAAACTCCCCCAAAGATGGGCTGCAGCGATGGCTAAATATGGCCACCCTAAAGATGAAGAGCTATCCGGGACAGAGATTGTGCAGGGGCGGTAAAGAAGTGGACAGTGTGGAGACCAGGCAAACCAGGCACAATATAAAGTACCCCGGATTTAAAGTTTAAAAGTTTTGGAATATAAAGGTATCCTGGATTTAAAGTTTAAAGAGATGTGTAAGAAAAATTGGAAAAGCTGCAACCAGAGGGGGGGGGGGGGAATTGAACATAAGTGACAATGACTTTGAACTTTAAAAAGAGTTAAATTGAAGGAGGAAGTTAGAAGAAAATATATGCTTAAATTGGATTATATTAAATTATATAATAATGGCACTAAATAGGCATAATTAAAAGCTGAACTTGAATGTGCCAAAAATAAATAATACTTAACAATTGGACTTATTGGATTATTGAAAATTAAAAGCTTTAAAAGGGAAAGGAAAGTGAAAAGAAAAGGTGGAACTTGGACAAGGAAAGGAAAAATTTCAGTGACTCTTTAAAAAGTGTTTGGTTCTCTAAAAATTGGAACTTGATAACAAAGTAAGAGGAACTTTGATACAACAAGATAGAAACTCTGAAAAATGAAACCTGGGAACACTAGGTGGCTGAGAAAAATTCAAAACCCAACAGGAAGGAACTTAATAATAAAAATATAATCAAAATAATTGATTATTTTGACCCTGGAAAATTGAAACAGGATTTAACAGAAATGGATGGCTAGAAGCTGGTTTAAATAAACTACTGGACAACCGGACTGGACTTAAATACTGAAGAAAGAGATAAAAGAAAAACTAAAATTGAAAGAGGTGCACAAAAATAGCAGAAATTTGTTTAGAAATAAAATCGTACTTAAGAAGTATAAGGGAAATGATATCTGAAAGAGTGGAACTGTGCAGCATTGCTTTGAAAATATTAGAAATGGCGACATTGAAGAACAAAGAAGAACAAGGAGATTCAGAAGGGGAGGAGTTGATTAAAGAGGAGGCCAGCCTCAATGAACAAATGGGGCAATGAACATTAAAACAAGGGGGGGAAAGCATGGAAATTAAAACTTGGAGGTTTGAGAGAACAATTAAAAAGGTAATTGTTTGGAAAGTCAAACAAAAGAAAAGAAACAGCAAAAAAGGGAATTACAGGAAAAAACTCAAAAGAGGGCAGGGGAGAAAAATTGGAGCTAGAAATGGAGGGGAAAAATAAAGGAAAAGGGGAATAAGGGAAAGGACCAGAAAAGAAGGGGAGATAGAAAGCCAAAAAAAAAAAAAAATGAAAAGAAGCTACATGGCAAGAAGATAGAGATAATGGGTAGATAAAGAATAAGAAAGGGGATTCTGTAAGGTAATGTATAGTAAAGTATAAAAGCAGATTTTTTTTAAATGGAATAATTGGAACTGATGTTTTTTTTTTCCTATCTGATTATTTTTTAAGAATGATGGTTAAACTATACATAGATATATTTGGAATAAATGTAAAAGTGGGAAACTACTGTATTATAAGAATGTTAATTAAATTAAATGAAATTAAGAATATACCTAAAATGAATGATGAGAATTGTACTAAAAAGATATCAGTTTCTACAATTAGCTGAAAAGATCAATACATTTGAAATAATAAATGACTTAGAAGGTAAATGGGAAGAATACCATGTGAAATCTAACCTAAAATGTATACGTGATATGTAGTGTTTAGGTGATAACTAAAAATGATTATATTATGGGAATTTTTAATGTGAGTTAAAGGAGAGTAAACTGAATGATGTATTAGACAAAAGGGTAGTGCACTCAAACAGCCAATTAAGGGGGAAATGTTTGGAATGATTAAATTAAGATGGAATTTATTGAATAATGAAACAAGAGTATGCAATGAAATTGCAAATATGACAGATAAAAGTATAAAAACATAATAAACATAGATTTAAGAAATAAGAATTTTAAGGTATTATATTAAAAAAGATATGAATATAATTAAAGAAAAATGGAATAAGTTAAGATATGAATTGAAAATGGATAAAATAAGTGTGAAAAATATAAGAATATTTGTGAAAATTTACAGAAAATGGAAAATGTAATGATAAGAAACTGAATATGAAAGTTAAATATGTAATTATGGTCATATTTGTATGAAAATGTAAGAACCTGAAACCACATTGTTCACTAAAAGATGTTTGTAAAAAACAAAAATAAAAAACTTTTTACAAAAAAAATTATATATATATATATATATATATATGAAACAACTGTACACAATATCTAATTTTTACTTTCATCAAGGCATTAGATATAAACATCCTGAGAGGTGGAAAATGGATTGTTTTATTATGTTTATTTAGTGGGAATATAGAGAGAGAGCCTGAGTTATGGTACTTGAAAAAAGTGGTATTCACGCTTCTATAAACTTAAGGATACTTCTTTAAAGGGCAAGTTCTCTTATACAGCTTCAGTGAAATGAAAGCTATTCTGCTTGCTATTTACCATTCATTTTACCAAAGCTTGCTCAGCAAAGTTTACTAGTACTTGCTTCCCTGTTCAACTAATTTCCAAAACTGTAGGGACTGATTAGGGTTACAATTACAGGATTTGTAATACCAATACATTTCAAAGGTACCCAGATGAGGCAGGACACTTTAGTGAGATACAGTCTTTTCTGCAAAATAATTTAAATCTGAAATAAATGTAGAAATGCCCAGGAAAGATAACTAGTGTAGGGAAGGCTATTTCACTCAGATTCAAAATCATAATTGTAAAGATACTCATGTTTGTGGTAGACAGAAGACATTCGTAGATATACTACATGTATTTCTAGTAGGAATGGAATGGACCTTAAGATCATATTCCAACCATTTGCCCTTATAGTGTGCTCACTTATATCTTAATTGTTTTATTTCAGACTTGTGGTGGACAACTATTCTTAAATAGAGTTACTAAGCTGCAAGATGAGCAGCATATAGATTGATCAAATAAATCAGTGAAATAAAGCAAAGCGCTGCTGCATTTTAAAAATTATTCATAGCCTCCACAATTCCTTTACTGTTAATATCAGCTTCTAATTTCCAGCCTACATTTGCTAGGGATTCAGTTCAAAAGAAGATTTAATATAATCTTCACTAGGAGCATTCCTCCTTAAAAGTACTGTTCTGTAGGAGCAGAATTACTTTGAAGAATATAATATGCCTGACTAAACTTAATAGCATCTACAACTTTTCAGTTGTAAGACAGATAGTTTAAAATTATATTTTGATTTGTATCTGAAAAGCAAATAGAGAAATTTTAAAAACTGCCAGACTATCTTTCTTTCTCTTATATCACCTTCCAGGCTATGGTAGCTTGTTATCCTGGGAATGGAACTGGCTATGTGCGTCATGTGGACAATCCCAATGGAGATGGGCGATGTATCACCTGCATTTATTACCTGAACAAGAACTGGGATTCAAAGGTATGTAACTCCTCACATGTTGCTGAGATGCAGACTCAAAAGGAACTTACTCCAGAAACAATACTTCTCCACCTAGCTGTTTTCTTGCTCTTCTATTTTTTATGAAGTACTGTGAAATTTTTGAATGCAATAACACCTTTGCTTCTGAGTAGCTGAAATGTGAATGTGAAGATAAATCCAATTCATGGTTGCATTATTTTTTAATTTCAATTGGATAGACAGCTTATTGAAGATGGGGCAGCTTAGAATTTTTTGAGCCACTGGCGTGACTGTCACTATTTAAAGATACAGGTAAAAGGGATTTAGTTTGAAAACAAATGGGTGCCTGTAAAAGAATGAATGGATTCTGACAACTGAGGTAGTTTAACTGAAGATTGGCAAGTTCAATTGTGGTCATCTTTTGTTTTTGTCCCATATAAAGCAGCCTTTGAAAAAGAACATTTGTTTGATTTTGCCCTACGTACAGCGTAAGATTATGAAAACTTCTCCCTCTGTTTGTCATGCCTTGGCTTCATAAAAAGCTTTGTGTTTGCTAACACATGTGTGGGGGAGCTTAGAGGCTGTTTGCTGTGATATATTTAAAGAAAAGCAAGTTGATGTTCTGCCTTTAGGCTTGCTAACTGTCAAAAGCATTGGTTTTCAGCTACTCAAAGCCCTGAATCTAGAAGATTGCCCACTTCAAACTATGTCCAACTCTTGTGGATGCCTAGGAACACTTGAGCATTATTTTTTAATATGATACTGAGATCCCATAGACTTTTCTCAGAGTGGAAAATAAAAACAATCCTTTCGTTTTCTCTAAAAAATACACCAAAATGAATAGATGACATAGGGACATTTCTTATAATTTGGAGGCATCCAAGTAGTAAAGAAAATTATTTATATGTTTTAAAACTCTGTATATTAATGCCAATGTAATAAGCATGCTGGAAGAACTCAACTACAGCCCTCTGATGAATATATATTTGGTGGTAAGCCAATGCTTACTTGTCATAAAAAGACCACAGATGCCATCTGGATAAGAAAAATGTAAATTTGATTATAATAACAATCTGGCTGTAAAACCTCACTGTCAACATGGCATGCATAGAGTTGTGTTACAATAGTGCTCTATTAAGTCTGGGCACATCAAGCTTCTGGGTGAAGACTATGGCAAACTAGGACATCTCCGAGGGAGCGAAGACTCTGTTACCTGTGGCCTGTTATCAACTAGTTCAGGCCAGTATAGCCTCCCCAGATGAGGAGTAACTAGAGATTGTCCATCTGCACTCCTCCGGAGACATCCATAGGATTTGAAGATCCCTGTGGTCAACTCATGAGTTGAGTGGCTGGGAAACGAGAGAGAGAAATCTAGCTCATAGCCACAGTGGAGCCCTTAAGGACCCTGGGTTTGACTCACTTTCTTAAATACATTTGGATACAACAATCTGAAAGTTAAAGAACAGCAGGAAAGAAAAAGAAACACTTCTGGATTAAGAAAAAGAAAGGAGAAAAATAATAGTCTAGGAGTTTGGACATAACAGCAAACATAATAGCACTTGATTTTAAACAAAATTTAAAAGCCCCTCTCATCCACGATTTGATTTGTGAGGGGGGCGCGGACCTGGTGGGTGTCACCGAGATCTGGCTGGGCCAGGAGGGGGGAGTCCCTCTGGTGGAGATGTGCCCAGCCGGGTTTCGGGTCTTTCATCGGCCGAGGGCCCAGGGGAGGGGAGGGGGGGTTGCGGTGGTTATTAAGGAGGATCTGTGTCCGAGGGAAGCCACTGTGTCTCAGACGACCGGGTTGAGCTCCTTTTCGTGAAGTTCGGTCCCAAGATTCAGGTGGGCTTGCTGGTCGCATACCTGGCTCCCTGCTATGCGGCAGCGGCCCTGCTTGAGCTCCTTGAGGTCATAGCTGGCGTGGCAGTTGGGACCCCCAGGCTTATGGTCATGGGGGATTTCAACTTGCCATCTGCCGGCGGTACCTCGGGGACTGCTCAAGAGTTCATGGCTTCCATGACGGCCATGGGCCTGACCCAGTTAATTCGGGACCCTACTCACGAGGGAGGTCACACCTTGGATCTGGTTTTTGTCTCTGATCAGTGGCAGAGTGATCTGGGTATAGGGGATATAGTTGTGGAACCCCTGTCATGGACGGATCACTCGCTCCTGAAGCTCGACTTCCGTTCCACACCCCCTGACCGCAGGGAGGCGGGACCATTAAAATGGTACCGCCACAGGCGCCTGATGGACCCTGATAGGTTCCTGACGGAGCTTGGGCCATTCCCCAAAGCTCACACACACGACTCGGTTGAGGGCTTGGTCGCCACCTGGGATAGGGTGGCTGCTGGGGCCCTTGACTGAGTCGTGCCCTTGCGGCCTCTGACCCGGTGCCGATCCCATGTGGCTCCCTGGTTTTCTGAGGAGCTGAGGGAGATGAAGCGCCGGAAAAGACGCCTAGAGAGCAGTTGGAGGGCTAGCCGCTCTGGGTCTGACCGAACACTATTACGATCTTATATCAAGATGTATTTAGTGGCGATAAGGATGGCGAGGAGGTCCTACCTCTCCACCCTTATTGCGTCCATGGAAAACCACCCAGCCGCCCTGTTTAGGGTGACCCTCTCCCTCCTGGAGGTGGGAGCGCGGGAGGACCCCTTGCAGGGATGGACTGAGGAGTTTTCTAGGTTTCTGCAGGATAAAATCGCTCAGATCCGGAACGAACTGGACTCCAACTGGGCATCTCCGGGCGGGGGGGTGGGGGTGGATATCGGTGAGGTCAATTGGGTTGAGTTCGATCCTGTTACTGTGGAGGACGTGGACAGGATACTGGGGGGACTGAATGCCACCACCTGTTTGCTGGACCCGTGCCCCTCCTGGCTGGTCTTGGCCACTCGGGAGGTGACACGAGGCTGGTTCCAGGGTATTATAAACGCTTCCTTGAGAGAGGGGCTGTTACCCGCCGCCTTGAAAGAGGCGGTGGTGCGGCCCCTCCTCAAGAAACCGTCCCTGGACCCAGCATTATTATCTAACTATCGTCCTGTCTCCACCTTCGCTTTCTTGCGAAGGTTGTCGAGAGTGTGGTGGCACGTCAGCTCCCGCAGTACATGGATGAAGCAAGTTATCTCAACCCCCTCCAATCGGGCTTCAGGCCCGGGCACAGCACGGAGACGGCGTTGGTCGCGTTGGAGGGCCCAGGACAGGGGTTGTTCCTCTGTCCTGGTCCTGTTAGATCTCTCAGCGGCTTTTGATACTGTCGACCACAGTATCCTATTGCAGCGGTTGGAGGGGTTGGGGGTGGGGGGCACCGTGTTGCGGTGGTTCACCTCCTTCCTCTCTGACCGCTCGCAATTTGTGTTGACGGGGGGGCAGAGATCGGCCCCGAGGCCCCTACTATGTGGGGTTCCTCTCGCCCCTGCTGTTCAACATTTATGTAAAGCCGCTGGGTGAGGTCATCCGTGGCTTCGGGGTGGAGTTCCATCAGTACGCTGATGATACTCAGCTGTACATCTCCACCCCGGGCCACCCCAACGAAGCCGTCGAAGTGATGTCCCGGTGCCTGGAGGCCGTGCGGAGTTGGATGGGTCATAACAGGCTTCGTCTCAGCCCGACCAAAACCGAGTGGCTGTGGTTTCCTGCCCCCAGATACAGCCGGCTGGTTCCTTCGCTGGCCGTGGGGGGAGAGGTTTTGACCCCCGTGGAAAGGGCGCGCAACTTGGGTGTCCTCCTGGACATACGGCTGTCTTTAGAAGAACACATTGCAGCCGTCGCCAGGGGGGCTTTTTATCAGATTCGTCTGATCTACCAGTTGTGGCCCTTTCTGGATCTGGGCGCACTTCGCACAGTCACTTCCGCCCTCGTTATCTCCCGCCTGGATTATTGCAATGCTCTCTACATGGGGCTCCCCTTGAAGAGTCTCTGGAGGTTACAGTTGGTCCAGAATGCAGCCGCGCGGGTGATCGTGGGTGCCCCTCGGAGCTCCCACGTTACACCGCTTCTCCGCAGGCTGCACTGGCTTCCTGTGGCCTTCCGGATTCGATTCAAGATGGTACTGATGGTATTTAAAGTGCTCCATGGCTCGGGACCTGGGTATCTATGGGACCGCCTACTGCCATCGTCAACCTCCCGCTGCCCAGTACGCTCCCACAGGGTTGCCCTCCTTGGGGTACCGCCGCCCGGCCATTGTCGGCTGACGGCCCCGAGAGTTCGGGTTTTCTCTGTGGGAGCTCCCTCCCTATGGAACGATCTCCCCCCGGAGATACGGGCCATGACGGATATTCTGACCTTCCGGCGCGCAGTTAAAACCCTATTTTTTAGACAGGCCGGCCTGGCCCAGTAATCAGGTTCTGGTTTTAAACTTCATTTGTTTTTAATAATTAATTTTTAAATTTTTAATTAGATCCCTGATTTTACATTGTTAAATTTAATTTTGATGGGATACAGCCGGAACAACTGCGTTCCATATTTTTAATTCTATTTATAATGTATTTATTGTGTGTTTTTAGTAGGCTGTACACCACCCTGAGTCCCTTTTTGGGAGAGGGAGCGGTATAAAAATATGATAAAATAAAATAAATAAATAAATAAGATTTTGATCTGAGAAAGTTTTAAATAGAAAAAAGGGGATAATTACATTTGAAATGTTAATATTTTGGCAAAAGTGTTTTTGGCATAAAATAAACATGTAACCATACCAGGTTTAAGATTCCCGTCAACCAGGGGTGGGATGCTACCAGTTCTGCCCAGCTCTATAGAACCCATAGCCCTGAAGAGCAACAAACACCGAATTGATTCTGTGTCTGCTGCTGTTTGGCCCACCCACCTGCCCAGGCTCTTACCTGTCCCTTATTTCCTGCTTTTTCAACCACAGCTGCTTTGCATGGCACAGGTGAGGCTGAAAAAGCAGGAAAAAAGTGGCAAAACATAGTCACCGAAACGGTAGTAACACCAGTTGAATCCCACCCCTGCCCTCAACCATTGAAACTTGGAATGTGACATTCTCTCTAAGTCAACTTTACAGACAGGATGGTGATGGGATATAAATATAACAGATAACAGTAATGATTACTTGTTGATTGTGCAGCCTCCTTGGATACTGCTTTCCACCAACACTAAAAGGTATCAAGAATCTTCCAGCTTTTTGTTAAAAAAAAAGATAAAGTGCTAACTAAAGTGTTCTTTGAAGAATTGTCATTCTGCACATTTTTAATTGCTGTAACAAATTCAATGTTTACATTTAAATAAATTGGAACAAACAGTTTTATATGAAGTCAGACTATAGTGCCTGCTTCTGAAAAGACAGAACAAAATACTAATTTCCCCCATCCCTCTTTGAATTTTTACTATGCAATTAAGAAATCAGATAAGTTAAGGAAACTGAGTCAGAATTTCCCATCAGAAAATACAACTTTCTTTTTCTTTAAATATTTTGCTCATTGCATATATATATGCAATGAGCAAAATTTATATAAAAACCACTTAAGTTTGGGGATGGAAGTGAATTCAGTTTTTCCATTTGGATGTGATAGCAAAAAGTTTATAATAACAAGAAAGAGTACAACAGGTTTGGTTTATAGAAAATCAGATAAAATCAGAGTCAGAAAGCCTTGAGAAAAGGAGCATTGTTTTCCCCACTCACCTCATTAATATTGATTCATTTTAAGATTTTTCAATAAACACAAAGAACACATTAATTTGGCTAAGTAAAAAAAGCAGTTTTAAAGAATTGTATTCTCTGTATATTACTTTTTACTTGCTTTATTTTGAATAATGATCATGCCCTTAGACATGATTTCCCTTTTTTAAAAAGTCCATTCATTTGCTAATATTTATTGGGATTCCTAGTTCTGTTCATGGTACCAGGGAAAAGAAGTGATCAGTGCTTCAAGCTGACTCATTTACTACCCATTAATATTCCCATTAATATTTCACAAATGACGCAACTGCCCCCCTGCTGGAAGGATGATTAATGAGTTTAGGAAGCTGTGCTTCTCAGCTGGCAGAGGTGAAATTGGTGCTAGACGTCTCCAGGCACATCAGTCAAAATGTCCACCATTATAGTAGAACAAAGAGAATGTGGCAGGAGTTTAGACTATATTATATCTAAAGACCCTTCAGGAATTGCAACACAAATGGTACATACTTAGGTCAGCCCTGGGATTATGGGTTAATGATGTTCTTCCATTGAAGGAAGATGAGAGGAAGGGGCCTCTATAGTTGTGGCAAATTTTTCATCATGAACCATGGTGACACTATAGTTAGAATGCAGTATTGCAAGCTAACTCACTGCTCACTCCAGGAGTTCAGTTTTCGGCAGCTCAAGGTTGACTCAGCCTTCCATCCTTCTGAGGTCAGTCAAATGAGGACTCAAATTGTTGGGGGCAATATGCTGGAAACTGCTTAGAGTGAGGTTGTAGCGTGGTATATAAGTCTAAATGCTATTGCTATTGCTATCAGCAGATGGGTTCTTCATCCTCCCCATTCATTTCCAGTGGGGTCCTCATCTGGTTTACCTTTTATGCACATATACAAAATAAGCCATTTTAAGATCTGCCTAATCAAAAATGAACTTTTTCTTTTCTTTCTGTTTAAGCTTCATGGGGGGATTTTACGAATATTCCCAGAGGGCAGGTCCTATGTAGCTGATGTTGAGCCCATCTTTGACAGATTACTTTTTTTCTGGTCAGACCGAAGAAACCCACATGAAGTGCAGCCTTCCTATGCAACAAGGTAAAAGACCTTAAGTGTGTGGGTTTTAAAGATAATTATATAGGACAGCAGTCTGTTGCTCAGTGAAAGATTGCATATATAGTTAGATGTACAATTCCAGCATTGTCATTAAAATGATTTCAGGTAGCAGATTCAAGAAGGATCAGTGAATCTAGTAGACTTCTGAAATATGAATTCTTAAACTTGCTAAATAAAAGGAACAATATTCGTTAAGTCATACAATTTGGGAATTACATTGGAGAAAATGAAGTATATTATGTAGAAACACTTTTGATATGGAAGTGTCTTCTTTTATTCTTGCATTTTTCTAATATTTTATTGAAAAGGAAATCATCACATTTTTTCATGTTTAAATCTGTATTGAATATCTACTGATTGGTATTTACTATGTATATATACATGGCATGCAGTCAAGAGCAAGTTTGATGTAGTGATTAAGGCATCAGCCTAGGAACTGAGAGTTATTCCAGTGCAGCCTTGGGCACAAAGCCAACTGTCTGAATTTGAACCAGGCACTTTATCTCAGCCCTAGGAAGGAGGCAATGGCAAACCACTTCCAAAAACACCGTGCCACGAAAGCTGCAGAAATCAGACATGTACTGAACAGAAAGGAAAAAAGTATGCAGTTATGCAAATTAATGTTAACTTCCTGGCTCAATAGGCATTTCTGTTCTCTATTTCTGTGTGTCAGATATTCAGCCTCATTTAAAGGACCCACTTATACACATGTGATGCACACACATTTGAGGGATTTTTTTTCCTAGCAATTCAGGATAAAATTGGTAAAATTTTGATAGGTGGGTTTTGATCCATATAGCCAAATTGTAAGTAATGCCTTTCTTGGAATTTAGACATTTTTTCTTTGTCACAAGCACCCATGACAATTATTTGTGGTGCCAAATTAAATAGTGATGTCCTCTTTCAGCATTACTGCATCTGTAATGCTGATGCTTTCTCAGTAATGGTTCTTGCCCTGGCTAGAGAATGTTTTAAGATCTCTGCCTAAGTGCTTTTTCTTGATGATGTCCCTTTTCATTACCAAGCAAGACACTTTAGGAGGACTTACTGGTGCCCTCCAGTTTGGTTGGGCTTGCATTACTGGTTAGGAGTAATCAGAGTTGCAGTTCCAGCACAGCTGAAAGTGCTAGAATGAAGAAGATAGTTTAGTACCTATTTGATTGTCTTCATATTTGGAACTATTGCCATGTAAAGTCACCAAGCAACAAAATGCTGGGTGCAGTTCAAGGTGTTGGTTGTCACCTTTAAAACCCTTCATGGCTTGGGACCAGGTTATCTGAGGGCCATCTCTTACCAGTCACATCTACCCAACCCAGCAGAACGGGGACGCAGGGAATGCTGCAGGTCCCATCCCCGAGGAAGATACACCTGGTGGGACACAGAAAAAGGGCCTTCTCCATGGTGGCTTCCTCTCTCTGGAACATCATTCTCCCAGAGATTAGAATGGCCCCTACTCTAGTACTCTTCCAGAAGACGCTGAAGACCTGGTTCTGTCAGCAGGTGTGGGAAACCCAGAGAAAGATGGAGCCCATTAAATGGCTTGTGTGATCTGCTGTCTATAGGGTTGGGTGTAATTTTATTATTGTATTAATTTATTTTATTATTTTTATTATTTTAAATGTGGTTTTATATTCTGTAAACCATTTTGAGTCGCCCTGGGCGAACAGGTGGCAATATAAATTTAATAAATAAATAATAAATTGTATGCTCTGTGAATTTCCAAAGATATAATAAAATCTCAATGTAATGGATCATGGATTTTCCCCCCTTTGTAGGTATGCAATGACTGTGTGGTATTTCGATGCTGAGGAAAGAGCAGAAGCCAAAAAGAAATTCAGGAATTTAGTTGGTATGAGAATTTATTTTTAATTCCCATGCAATCCAGGAACACATTCTATTGTGTTCTGATGTCACAGAATTAATTACATAGACAACACCTTGCCCAGTCAGGAAATACAAGCTACACATTAAAACAAGTTTCAGTAGGCTATTCTATGCCCATGTCATGTCTAAATGACTGGGACACAAATATTTATTTCTTTTATTTAAGAAAATTTATATGGCTACCCAGCTCTTAGTGATTCGTGGTGGCTTACAAAGATTAAAAAAAACCAATATAAAAAGAATGAATAGCAACAACCCCCTACTCCCCGGTGACAACAATCAATTCAATATCTCAAAGAATGCCTTTCATACCCTCCTGCCTTTACCAAGAACTTCACAGGAAATTTTTCTCTGCGTATCTTTGTTCAGAAAAATGTTACATGTGTACAAAAGTAAATCCTTTCTGTGATGTCACTGAACTTAACGGTATCTTCTCAAAGATGATAGAATTGACTCTTTTCAGTCTTAAATTAAAATTCTCTCTTTGCTCAAACATTCTGAAGAAAATTTGGAAGTGGAATTAAATGCACATTCTATGTTTAACTTACAGTTTCCACTATATTGTTTTTATAATTTTATGTGTACTATTCTACAACAACAACAACAAAATAGAAAGATTATCAAAGAGTGTATGAAATGTTCATGCTGATTAACTTTGTGCAGAGGTTGTGCATGAATGTGTTTATTTCTTTGTTGGATGGCTATTTAACCATCTCTTCAATTATTCATTGCAGATGCAGGAAAGACAGAAGCAGTTCTCAGTGAAGACTGAATAACAAATGACTTGATACAATTTTTCTATAATGATAATTTTTGAACTATTTGCAAGCAATAAGATCCAAAGATTACATGGTTTGTTTTTTATGATTATCGGATATTCTTCAATGCACTATTTTTAACATTATCTAATGTTTTCATATTACCATGATGGTACTCATGACAGCTTCCAACTCTTCTATTTGGCATAAGTACCCCTCTTCTGTTCTTGCCTTTTAATTGAAGAATACCACCAGAATGAAGAATATCACCAAATCTCATATGATATCAAGGTGAATATGGCAATACTAGTAATAAAAATACTGAACATTTGAAACAATTGGAGGAACCTGAGTCTATATGCACTTTAGTTACATTTTCTGGTTTGGTGGAAAGGAACTTTACGAAGGATCCTCACTGGCAGATTGCATATGATCAACACAAGCAAGCCAAGATGCAAACCAGAACTGCACACTTGTCAGAAGCCAAATTCAATTGTGTCAGTGCAGACCATTTGATGGTGTGCCTCATCATTTTGCTTACAGACTATTATTGGCTTCTTTGGCCTGGTTCATTGCCAAATCAAAGCCTCCCACTTGCCATAAAATTGCCTGGATTTTATCCACATTGTTCAAGCCAAGCAACAGCAGTTCTATTACTTTGCCTTTTAGAGCCCCCAAACAGAAATGGTAGCCGTTGTGCACCTACCCGTAGTGTTCTTTAAAAATAATTCCTTTGTGGGGTAGCTCTGGGAATTATTTTTATCATCTTTTAAAACTGTTTTGCAAAATAGCTAGCCAGCCTCACCAGCTCCTGCCCATTACAAACTTTGGGAAATGTTAATGGCAAGCTAAGAGCAAGTATGCCAAGAAATCATCTAATCAAATTTCATTTTCATTTTAATGGTTTTCAACTGATCTTCCACTAGTCACATACTGCATGTGACAAAAACTGAACTCCAGCAATCGAGTGTATTGTTAGGATGGGTTTGATAACTAACTAGCTGCTGAAGAGACATAGAAAGCCATGTCCAGCTGGCTCTTAACTGTTATATTTGGGAAGCATTTGCAGTGGCCACTGAAAATGGCATGTAAATTGGCATTTGGTTGTACTGTAAATTTCACATCTGTTATAAATGGGCTAAGATTGTACAACTCAATTACAGACCTAATCACTGTTGTTTTGGAATGTGTAAGAAAGTGTGCTTTGAACTGTAGACTTACAACACAGTCTTAAGATTTGAAATGCCAGCAAAATAAATTACGTGTTGGATGGGGTTTTCCAGTTGCTATACATACACAGTGTCATATAGTGTCATGACTCTTGGATGCACTATTAAAATATTTAAGATAAGATTCATAGATCTGTATTGTCAGCACAAGATCAGGATATAGGTTACTATCATGATGTATTGAGATTACAAATACAGATATTAAATGTGGTCCCAAATGTCACTTTACTACCGATAAATTCATGCATCAAGCCATGGGTATTACAGAGAGAGATTATGAAGCACATACTTTCTTCTAATGTCGCTTTTTCAAAGAAAAGAACCTCTAATGAATAAACTTAGCAGTAAATGCACTTAGACAAAAAACAAATTGTTTTCATCAAAATATGCAATGAATAAATGCAATTCAATCCTTTGAAGATAATTGCTCATTTCTGTGAAGTCTCTAGCAATGTTTTGAATATTGTGATGGAGACTATTTGTTCTTCCACATGTCCATACTTTCCTCCAGGTTCCATTTTGATACTTCCTTTTCATTCCAATTAAACTTTTCGATTCAGTTTTGGCCATTATGGCTTTGAAAAGGATGGCTGATACAATATCTCCTTGTAATTTTTGGAGGTGTGGAAGTCATTTCCCCAAAACATGAGCCACAGAACAAGGCTAATATATTTACAAATTGTGCAGACAGAGGCCAAATCCAACTGAAAGTATTTTTTTCAGCAACACAGAATATATAAAGCAATATAATGTCTAACAAAAATGGAAAATGTTTACTTCAGGAAACAAGGCTCTCCTGCCTACATTTGATATCTAAATTTTAAGACACTCTATGATGATTCATTTTGTTCTTAAATATTCCTTTGAATGTTCCTCTTTGATCACATAGTTTTATACATGGAGACTTTATGATGTGTTTTTCTTGTATAAAATATTTTATTTCAGGAAGGAACCGTCAGCTTAAATTTGACTTGTGCAAAATAGACTTAAAAACTAATTGCTTTCATTTGTGATTTCCCCCCTCCCCTTTCTTATGTAAAAGAGCTCACAATTGGAAGGAAAATTGTGGCTATATACATTTGCATCAGGATAATTTTATAGACATCAAAGTGAGATTTTATAAACCAAGAGATAATAGTATTTATTTTAAAAAACATGAAAGTATCTGGTAGCATCTTAAAAGATTGATATGGATTATAGCTTAGCTCTCCTAGACTACAGTTGACTATAATATATTTTTGTTCCTTTTTGGCTGCTGCAAACTGATAGCCAACCTTCTAGAAATCACTTGAAAGAGTAGATGGGCATCAGCCCAAGCATGCTTGCTTCTATTCTGTATCAGAACATTCAAGTCTCAGGTCTCAAGTCTCAAGAACAGAAAAAGATGTCTGCTCCAAGGCTGCTCAGTACATCTGATTGGGAAGGGAACTGTTGGATCATGAAGTGGAAGGCAATCTGAGCAAAATGTAGAAGGTCAGGAAATGGGTGAGGTCTACCTTGCCGGCTGCCAAGTCTGTTCATCCATAACCTTAAAGGAATCCATTATCATCTCGATGCATCCTTGAAGAAATATAGTAAAATATACAAGGACTTTAGTACTTCATTACTAGGAATAAGTAGGAATCCAGACTATTATGTCTGAAAAACAAAGATCTGGAAACTTGCATAGCATCCTTCAGTCTCCTTTCATTTGGAGAAAACTTTGATCCACAGAAGCTTCTTCAAAGGAAAAAAACCCACACCTCATATTCTCTTTCAAGAAATAGGTTTTTACATGTGACAAAATAAACCCATTTATGATTTCCCCACAAGATTATTGCAATCTGACCTTTTTTTCTCATTCACCCAAATTTTAAAAAATGTTATTTTTAGTATCCTTCATAGTGACTGCTTATGTCTTGAAAGAGAAGAAATTGGGTGACAATTTCTGTGTAACATCCTTTGTAAAAGGTATCAGCTTTTTTTATAGTTGGGAGGAAATTATCAATCATAGTTGAACCCTTCAACTGCCTAAGCAATTTAGAACTTGAAAAGCTAGTGCGATCATCAATTGGCTGTGATTATATTATGGTAGTGAAATGTTATTTACCTATTTTATTACGATGTTTCATTGTGTTTAATTTATGCAGAATGATTAACTTCCAGATTATTGCAAAAACATTTCTTTTAATGGTTCTGAGTGCATTTTCAATAAGAAGTTTGTTAAGAAATTGTCATAATGGAGCTCTAATGAAGTTACTAGATCAACAGGAAAAATGTTGATTTGACTATTTATAGTTGAAGAGCCAAAGGTACTTTTATTGCCTTTTTCTTGCCATGACTCAAGGCATCTCTTGGTCTGAAAAGTGTGCTTGGGCAAAAGTGAAGAGTGAAATAATTTCATTGCATTTATAAATAAATAAACTGATGACTGTACAATTTAGAATCACATCTAGGGCTACTGTTCAATTCTACATTTCATGGAGTGGCAAGATAATTCTTTCGATCTACAAAAAGTTGTCACATTGCACCCATTACTAAATTATCAGAATTACAGCTTTCTGGGATTACTTTAATAGTCAATTTAATTGCAATCCAATAATTATCACATCAGACTGAGTTCAAAGTCATTTTAAATAAACTATTTACTATAGAAAAAAGTTGAGAGGAAAAAGGGTCCAAAAAGGTCAATTTCACCTTCTTAATATGAAGAGTCAATTCGTATTTTTAAACCTAACACATATTTTATATTTCCTGTGTTTCCAATAAGGTTGGAACTTATGGAAAAACAAAATTCAGAAATGTCATTTTTGGGAAAAAAATACTGTGTTTTATTCCTGCATGATTGCTTTTTGGTGTAACTCTTTCTACTACTGCTTTGAAAATTGCATTAATTTGCTACCCATTTTTAATCTTATTTTGTGACTGGCTCCCCAACCATCTCTCAGGATGGCAAACCTTTTGCCAGGCTACATGCTGGTCATTGTTGCTGGCAGGTGGGCTGAATTCTGATCTATACTGTGGAATGTTGCCATCCTATCCACATTTGTGTTTGTGTTATTTAAAAAAAATGTAGAATGAAATAAAATCTTGCAGGAGTCAATAAACTAAGCTGTGGATTTTATTGTAGTCCATTTTTTTCTATATGGAACATTACAGTGTCAAAACTTCTAAAATTTCAGGAAAGGTGGCTTTGAACTACTGGGATCTGCAATTTATTATTTTATTTCTAAATATCTAGACCAGCCACTCCCTTCAGTGTTCTAGGCAACTTACAAGCAGCAATAAAAATACAATAGACTTACATTACCGTACAGCAACTTTGGAAGTTACAACAGATCTTAAAAATAATTTTGTTACCAAGGTACATGTTTACAATCTTCACAGCATTCCCCCAGTCACATAATTGTCATTATAGTCAGTACATATTATTCTGTGATTGGCCCATTTTCCACCATCTTGAAGGGTAGAGTTTGGAGAGTAAGGGATTACAGAGACTAAGTAGGCATACAATGGGGAACAATAAGTTGTTTGCCTAATGGGTTCGGGACTGCCAGCACTACTGCATTCCTTTCAATATGTATTTCCCACTGTGTGTCTGCTTACTTTCTTGTAATCCCTTTCCGATGAATGAAGAAATAGTTAATGAGAGGTGCAGAAGAGAACAGTGTTGAAACCCCAGAGGTGTAGGATATTGGGTTAAAAAGAACAAGATAGGGAGGTACTTACAGGCAGAGAGGATTATAAGAAGAAGAAAAGAAAGAAGAATGAAAAGGTTTACAGGGAAGGGAAACCAGGAAACCAATTGCTGACAGAAAAAAGCATTCTAATCACTTAAAGAGAAAATAGTTGAGGAAGAAGCTAAACTACAAAGAACATGTTTCCATTTTACTAGCCAATTTATTGGAATTGTCTAATGTGAGTTCTGATAGCTTATTTTATTTATAATGTTTATATGCAATATTTCATTGTTTTAATCCCAAAATAAGGAGCTATCAGTCTACCTGGAGAACGTCTGGTTGAATAAATAAGATGCAAACACACAGCATTTTGGTAGATGAGGTTATAGTGTCCCTTGACTGACAAGTTACACACTCCAGCAGATTGTCTTCTATTTCTCACTGCTTAAAAACACTCTTTGAAAGAAGGCAGAATAATGCTTCTCTTAGAGCCGAGCAGAAGCTGCAGAATATAAGAAATATTATACCAGCTAAACTAAAAGATCTCAGTACAGCAATTCTCTCACGCTGACAACTCTAGTTAATGCCAATATCTTATTTGGTTCCTCTGCTGGGTTCCCACAGAGGTAAATCTCCTCAATACAGCAATGAGATAAGAGATTTTGGTCCTTGATCCTAGCCAAGGGGCTTTTATACAGTAAATTTAGATTTCTCTGGAGGAAAATGAGAGATGAGAGTGACTAGTTTATCTGGGAGTTGTTGCATCCAGAGAAATTTATGTGCGGATTAGGATTAAGAAAGGGGAGCATCATCCCATGGAGGGGATTAGCTCAAATTGAAAAATCAGCACAACGATCATTGTTATATTGCTTTTTCTAGTGCAATTCTTGATATCAGCTCTGGAAGTTTTGCACTGGAATATAGTTAAGAAAATTGGCATATGGAGCATACTATACATAAACGTAGGAAGAATTATCAGAAGCAACAAAATAGATGAAAGAAATACATTAAGAAACCTTAGATAACTAGAAATCTGAAAGCATAGCCAGATGTATTGGAAGTGCCGGAAAAGACGTCTAGAGAGCATTTGGAGGGCGACCCGTTCTGAGTCTGACCGAACGCAGGTAAGATCTTATATTAAGACTTACCTTGTGGCGATAGAGGCGGCGAAATCTTTGTATTTCTCCGCCCTTATTGCGTCGGCAGAAAATCGGCCTGCCGCCCTGTTTAGAGTGACCCGCTCTCTACTTGAACCGGGAGCGCAGGATGACCTCTTGCAGGGCAGAGCAGAGGAGTTTTCCCGATTTCTGCACGACAAAATTGCTCAGATTCGGGAGGGGCTGGACTCCAATTGGATGGTCCCGGGGGAGGTGTCCGGGGCAGGTCTTGTGAGTGTTATCTGGGGGGAGTTTGATCCTGTGACCGCTGAGGGCGTGGACAGATTGCTGGGGGGTCTGAATGCCACCACCTGTTTATTGGACCCGTGCCCTTCCTGGCTGATTTCGGCCGCCAGGGAGACGACACGAGGCTGGCTCCTGGGGATTACCAACGCTTCCTTGAGGGAGGGGTCGCTCCCTACCGCCTTGAAGACGGCGGTGTTGCGGCCCCTCCTCAAGAAACCTTCCCTGGACCCAGCTGTTTTAAACAACTATCGTCCAGTCTCCAACCTTCCTTTCATAGCGAAGGTTGTTGAGAGTGTGGTGGCACGTCAGCTCCCTCAGTATCTGGAGGAAGCGACTTACCTCGATCCGTCCCAATCGGGTTTCAGGCCTGGGCATAGTACCGAAACAGCATTGGTCGCGTTGGTTGATGATCTCTGGAGGGCCCGTGACAGAGGGTTTTCCTCTGTCCTGGTCCTATTAGATCTCTCGGCGGCTTTTGATACTGTCGACCATAGTATCCTATTGCGACGGTTGGAGGGGTTGGGGATTGGGGGAACTGTCCTTCGATGGTTCTCCTTCCTCTCCGACCGTTCGCAATTTGTGTTGGCGGGAGGGGAGAGGTCCACCTCTAGGCCCCTGGTTTGTGGGGTGCCTCAGGGGTCGGTCCTCTCCCCTCTCTTGTTCAACATTTATGTGAAGCCGCTGGGCGAGATCATCCGTGGTCTTGGGGTGCGGTGTCATCTGTATGCAGATGACACCCAACTGTACATCTCCACCCCAGACCACCCCAACGATGCTGTGGAGGCTATGTCCCGGTGCCTGGAGGCTGTGCGGGACTGGATGGGTGGGAACAGGCTCCGGCTCAACCCATCCAAGACCGAGTGGCTGTGGTTCCCGGCGCCCCGGTATAGCCAGCTGACACCTTCGCTGGCTATTGGGGGGGAAATTTTGCCCCCCACAGAGAGGGCTCGCAATCTGGGCGTCCTCCTGAATGTACGGCTGTCGCTAGAACATCATATTGCGGCTGTCTCCAGGGGGGCGTTTTACCAGGTCCGCCGGATTTACCGGTTGCGGCCCTTTCTGGATCGGGATGCCCTGCGCACGGTCACTCACGCCCTTGTCACCTCCCGCCTGGATTATTGTAATGCTCTCTACATGGGGCTCCCTGTGGGGAGCACCCGAAGACTCCAACTGGTGCAAAATGCGGCCGCGCGGGTGATCATGGGGGCGTCACGTAGCTCCCATGTGACGCCTCTCCTGCGCGAACTGCATTGGTTGCCGGTGGCTTTCCGGGTTCGCTTTAAGGTTCTAGTTTTGACCTTTAAGGTGATCCATGGCATTGAGCCAGGTTATCTGCAGGACCGCTTTCTGCCGGTGATCTCCAGCAGACCGGTGCGTTCTCACAGGGAGGGCCTTCTCCGGGTGCCGTTGGCAGCTATGTGTCGTCTGGCGGCTCCCAGGTGTAGGGCCTTCTCTGTGGGGGCCCCTGCCCTCTGGAATATTCTGCCACCTGAACTACACACCAACACGGACCTGAGGGCCTTCAGGCGCGCGTTGAAGACCTGGCTCTTTGAGCAGGCTGGCCTGGGCTGAGATAGTTTTAATTGTCTCCTTCATTTGGTTTTTTAATTGGGTTTTAATTTCGGGGGGAGGGTTGTATTAATTTTAAACAGCCACTATTTAATTTCTTTTTAACTTTTGTACTGTTCGGGGTTTGATTTGGCTGTACACCGCCCTGAGTCCCTAGGGAGAAGGGCGGTATATAAATCTTAATAATAAATAAACAAATAAATAAATAAGATGAGGTCACATAGGTACTGAACAACAGAATAACAGAGTTGGAGGGTACCTTAGAGGTCTTCAGTCCAAACTCCTGCTGCCCAAACAGAAAAGCCTCTGAAATGGATAGCATTTCCATCCCAACTGCCAATCCCAATCAATAAAAGCAACTATGAAACCATGTCAAAAATAAGAGACATCACTGAATGGCCAAAAGAATGCAAAACATGAGTGTTTATTCCAGCCCCGAAGAATGGTAACACATGTCTACTCCAATTATGGCACAATAGTTCTAATATGACATGCAGAAAACAAATTAGTAAAATCATGTAACAATGATTGGGCCCAATCATGAGAAGAGAACTATCCAAAATATAACCCAAGAAGAGGAAGAGGCATTTAAATCTACATAACTAATGTTTTTGGATCATGGAATAAGCACATACATTTAAAAAGAATGTGTGTGTGTAATCAGCAAATAGCAGTCTTTTTGATTTTGTTGAACATGAAAAAAATCTAGAGGTACCTGTAAGAAATAGGCATTCCAGAACACTTCATTCATTTAACACAATCATTGTGCAACCATCAAGAAGCCACTGTCAAAATAATTTTTGGAGACACAAAGTGGGACAAAGACAAAGTAAGAAGTGTGAACTTTTAAAATTGGGATTTATGGACAATGTATTACAAATGAACCATGGCACACTGATTTTGTAGCAAGTTTAACAATGGAAGAACAAAGAAATTCTCACAGTAGAGTAATGTATTGTGAAAATGTCAGAACCTGCTGAGATAACAAAGTGGCCTGTTTGATCAGAGAAAACAACAACAAATTTTTTTCTGAAAGACTGGAAATTTTATATGGACTTTTTCTGGAAGAAGAAAAAAATGATAAAATGATTTATAGCTTTAGAAAGATTTAAAGATTTAAAAAGATATGGATTAAGTGAGGTCCTGAAGTGATTTGTAAAACATCTAAGAGAGAGGAGGGATTATAAGATTGTAATTATCTAATGAAGAAAATGTCAGAAGTTACATTTCATAACTTTAGTTTCTTGTTTCTTTTTTGCATTACTTTTTTTCTTTCCTTTTTTGTCTTTTATATAAAATTATCAATAAACATGAATAAGAAAGATGGAAAAAGAAGAGGCAGGATTGCAAGCTAGACAATTTTCAGGAATCTTAACTTAGTACAAATCTGAATAAAATTTAGTGGCAAAAATATTAACAATTTAAGATAAGCAAATGACATCATGTCAGACACAGAAAATGAAGAGGATGTAAAACAGATAAAGTAATATCCTAAAAGTCAAGGCAGAAAGTGAAAAACTGAACTACATTTAAACTTCAAGAATATCAAAGTAAAGATAATAATTGGCTGTAGTGACATCAAGATAAAAATTGAGAATCAAAACAAAGTACCGTAATTACTTCAGGATTTTTATTTTCCTTGGTTCCAAAATCAGAAGACACTTTGTCCCTAAATTAAGTGCAGAATAACACTAGAGTGTATTGCAATTATTAACTGGAAAAGATATTGAAAAGCAGGGCATCAGTTTAATACCAAATGCAGAATAGTAAATGCTATTTTTTCCTCTAACCACTTGTAGCTGTGAAAATTGGATAATAAAAAACATTAAAAAATAGATTCCTTAGAATTTCAGATTTGGATGTGGCTATGCAGGTACTATGGACAGCAAAAATAACAAGCAAAATTTAGACATCAAGCCAGAAATATCACTGGAAGTTAAGTCTACCAAACTAAGGTGATCTTATTTTGGTTATATCATGCAATAAAATTCCTTAGAAAAATCAGTTATGCTAGCAAATGAGGCTGGCAAAGAATGCACAGTGTAGATGCCATCAGGCTAATACAGGATTAATCCTGGAAACATTAAATAGAGTTATAAAACACAGAAAGAATGAAAAGAGCTGTAAAGTTTCTGAAAGTCAGGGACAAGTAGAGGAGTGAGGGAGAGGGAGAGAGCTCTTTGCCTAGTTTTTCCTTGTCATCAAATGATTTACCAGATGGAATTATGTAATTAAGCAGTTCTGCACTGGGTGTTTTCCTGTCTCTCATATTAACCATTCAGAGGCATTGGATTTGCAATGCACACACATCTGAAGAACAGGAGGTTGGAGAGGTCTATCTAGTATTTCCAGGAGGATCAACAAGTATTAGAGTAATTAGAAGGTATCATGAGCAAACTTGCCAAGTGGCACGTTTTGACTGAATGCTCATTTTTCCCTGCTCCCTGTTATTCAATCATAAAAATCTGTGAACTGCACAATCCCAACAGAACTACGGTTTTAGGCAAGTCTACACTTGATCTCGCTGGAGACAGTGACTGGAAGAGCCTCGTGTTGCTGCTTCTAATTTCTAATTTATAGCTTGAAATGATTAGATCTATTAAAATAATAGGTATTTAGTAGTATCAACTTCAAAATGCTTCCTTAGTTAATGCCTGTTTATCCTCCTTTTATTAAATCACCAAGCAATAGTTTGATGAGAAAAGAACAGCAACAGAATTTTAAATGTTGTTCACTATTATTATTTAATTTAAAAAGTATTTTAAAGTAATTATTTTAACATTATTTTTAAAATAACACCAGGTCACATGTTACACACATTTTATGTTTTTAAGGTGAAAGTTTATCCTATTAACAAGAATATAGCATGAAAGCCACCTAGGTGACTTTGGGCCAGTCACTCTCTCTTACCTCCCAGGGATCATGTTGTAGGGAAAATAGGAGGAGGAAAGTGTGTTGGATATGTCTGTCACTTTGAGTTATTTGTAAAAATAATAACGTTATTTGTAAAAACAATAAATAAATAAATTCTAAAATGGGGCATAGTACTTACTCTATGGACCCTGTGCAGGACCCTTGGGAGGGAGACACTCACCCAAACTCACATGACATGACCAAAAAGAACCTTTGTTCTACCCCAGGAGTGTCAAACTCATGGCCCGCAGGCCGAATGTGTCACACGCTGGCCAATCTCATGCCTGGTTTAGTGAAGGGGAAAAAAGACACGACAAATCATGTGACGATGCTGTGATGACATGAGTTTGACACCCCTGTTCTACATGATGTTATACCCAGGCACATATGATTGAGAAGAGGAGTTTGTGCTGGGCCAAGTCAGAAATAATCCTTACTTATCAAGGAGTCTATATTGGGCCAAAGTTTTTATTAGAAATGTGGGTTATACTTAAAACCGTTTCTTTGATTTTTCTTTTTTCTTAAAACAAAACCTTTTCAAAAAGTTAAATCAGTAGGCCAGAGAATCAGATGGATACCCACCAGTGTTATATTGAGGATTCAGGTTTATATACTAGATACCTGAACAGGCGAAGGAGGACACAGAAAGGAGTACAAATGGTGGGGGAGGAGAACACACTGTTAAACTTTCTTGGCATCTGTGATAAAAAAATACAGTAAAACTACAAAAAGTACTTAGACCAAATTACTGTCTCCAGTATCAGAAAGACTGTCCTCCCCCCCGAAAAAAAATCTCAGGAATGTGCTAGAGCTGGAAGCAAAAGCCTAGAATAGAATAGAATAGAATAGAATAGAATAGAATGGAATGGAATGGAATGGAATGGAATGGAATGGAACGGAACGGAACGGAACGGAACGGAACGGAACGGAACGGAACAGAACAGAATAGAATTCCTTACTGGCCAACTGTGATTGGACACACAGGGAATTTGTCTTGGTGCAAATGCTCTCAGTGTACATAAAGAAAAGATACATTCGTCAAGGGTCAAGAATCATCAGGTACAACACTTAATAATAGTCAAATGGTACAATAAGCAATCAAATCATACTGGGAAAGGTATGACTGATTAAGATCTTGTCAATTTCAGGCACAATTACCAATCAGTTAATTAAAGTCACAGAGGTGAATATATTAATTTTTAGTTTGCTGCTCAGAAAGAGGCACTCAAAAAGTGGACAATATTTGACTTTAAGGCTATGCCTTCCAGAATGGGCACATGCCAAACGTATAATAACTCCATCCAGGCTATATGAGCTCAGGATGTGTCTGTTTCCATCTATTTCTATGAAATCAATATCTGAATCATATCATATATATCTCCACATATCCAACCTTCCATACTGCTAGAAGCAAGAAAAAGCCCATTTGATATGAGCCTCCATGCAGCCTAGAAATAATAAAAGGATCCAAGTGTTGAGAGAATTTCAGAAAAAGAGGTTTTGGTAGTGGAGAACTGATGATGGCAAAAATAACAGCAAACCTTAACCATTTCTGTAGGGATTGCAGCAACAATACAGGATTTTCCTGTATAAAAGATTTGCATCAAATAATTAGTGCAAACAACAGCTTTGTTCATTTTTTATTTTAAATTTGTTTTATATATTCCTTACTTTATTTTCCATGGAAGAGCAATGTTAAGCAGGGAGTTAGCTCAGTGGTGGGATTCAAAATTTTTTACTACTGGTTCTATGGTTTGGTGGGCATGGCAGGGAAAGGTTACTGCAAAATCCCCATTCCCTCCCCACTCCTGGGGGAAGGTTACTGCAAAATCCCATTCCCTCCCCACCCCACTAACCTGTTTTTCAGCTGCATTTTCCTGTGCAGGGCAACAAAAGAAGACCCAGCTGATCGGGAGGCAGAGAATAGATGGGGGCAGAAGTGGTATTTGCTGGTTCTCTGAAAATTTCTGCTACCGGTTCTCCAAAACTGGTCAGAACCTACTGAATATCATCTCTGAGTTAGCTCCATCCATTGCCTTTAGTTGAAACATATTGAGGGCTGTATTGCAATCTGGATGAGGATCAGACATGATTGGTGTTGTGAATATGACTTTGTTCATTTCCACCTGGCCTGTTTTCCCCTAATTTATGTAGCATTCCTGCCAGCAGTTTGAAGTAAGATCTATAACCAAGAGTTAGACTACCAAGAAAGCTTCAGAGCTTCAGAGTAATCTCTAGGAAAATTTGAAGATGCAAATGGAGAACTCAAAGGAGATCCACATTTGACCAACCACCCAGGTGTTCATCACTTTTATAATAATTATGACTTCTTATTTTGCCAACAGTATCATCTTCTGTGTTACTTTGGAAGCTTTGAAGGAAGAAAAAATATATTCATTGTCCACATTGTAACACATTATGGCTTTGTGGTGCACAGGTATAAATGCAGGCTTGTCCTCTTGACATTCCAGTCAGGTCCTGAAATGAATTCTACCTTCACCTATATTTCTCATTTTAGCACTAACACTTGTTGAATCTATGCCGGAATCCTTAAAATAGTGCCTTCAGATATTTATATCTATTTAAATTATCTCAATATATCCTGATTTTTGGCTTAAGAAGCAAGAATAAACAGAAGACCTTTTTATTATCTTTCTTCACACACATCAAAAGCCAAGATGATGAGGGCAAAAGCTACAGCAATATTGCTCGCTCAGAGCTATCAGGCAGCCTTTCTATATCCTAATTAGAGGTAGCAATAGCAAACTATTCACATAAAAGCAAGATGCAAACAGTGGCAGCTAGTAATTTATAAGATCACTTTTCATTGTTAACACAAAGGGAGTTCCTTTAATGTTTTGTTCTTTGTGAATTCTAATTAAAATACTCGGCCATGTTTTTATTTCATCCTCATTGATATCTATACTAAAATTATTTCTTTAGGATTATTTTTCAGCATACTTTTTCTACCACTGAGGAAGTTGTTCCCATTTAGTTTCCTTAATTTCAACATTTTTATATGGCTAACTTTGAAAATGCTGTAATTTCATTCCTATCAATTGTAGTAATACTTCTTGAAGTCTCATGATAGAATTAAATATTAAGTGCTATGCTTAATCTTTATTTTATAAACAGAAAATATATATTTTTTTCTCCACAGATGTCCCAAGCATTTCAGTGGAATGATGGACTGGAAAATAATAGAAGAGAATCTCCAAGAACTGCCTACGTTGATTTGAAGTTGGAAACAAGGGCTGGTTGCATAGGCAAATGCAGGCACCAATAAAGTTTTTTATTGCATCCCTAAACCATGACGGACAGCCCTCCAGGGGTGTTGGTAATCTTCCACTCCACTTTTCCCCACAGTTGATGGAACCCAGTCCTACCGGCTAGGTACACTACTCACCAGAATCAAGAACCCAAATAGAAAGAAAGTCTTAGCCCACAAAACAGGTGCAGAGTTTGCAAAACAAGTGAATAAGCCACAATCCAGAGCCAGAATCTGCAAAGTTACGCATGCAAATCCAAAGGCTGAAATACAGTCAAAGTCCATGAATCAAGGCTTCCAAAAGTCAGGGGAAAGTGTGCCGAGACAAACGATTATTCCCTCCAAACTCACCCTCCCCTGGCTTCTCATTAAATTACCTCGAACCAAGTGTTCCTTGTGAGTGGGGCAAGGCAGTCTCCTTGCAAGCAGCCTCACAGACCTCCTCTGAACTTCTCTCCACTTTACTCTCTGAGCCTGCAGATCGGGTGGGGGAGGCAACTGTTCCTTGTCAGAGGGAATCTGTTGTCTCTTTTCACTGCTGCCCATCTACAGCCGATCCTCTGCATTCATAAAGGCAGGTGGCTCTCCATCTGGTCAACCACTTCCCCCAATGCTGGAGGATCCTGGAAGAGCATCATCCTCAGCCCCTGGACACTCCTGATGTTCCAGAGAAGACGTGCCAATGATCCCAGTTGTTCCTTATCCTCATCCTCCTCATCCTCCAAACCAGGATCTAATGGTGCTATGACACTTGGGCTTTTCTAACCTCCCATAATTCACTGGGATGCACTTCTGACAGATGCCTCTAGTTGTGGAGGCTAGCTAGCTGCCACCTTGGCTGGCTTCAAAAAAGGTTGAACCAATTAATGGAAGCCATGGAAAACAACATGTTGATGGTAAGGTGGCTGCCTCTGAAGGCCATCTGCTAGGAGACTAATGCAAGAACAAACTCCTGGACCAAATGGGGCAAGGTTCCATTAGGGCAGTGTTTATGTTTTTATGATTTGAATCTCCTTGAAACTACTGCTTGTTGCTGTTGCTTAATGGGAAAACACAAAGGCTGTAGAACTGTGGTCAATTTAAGATGACCCATGGGCTGAGAATGAAATGAAGGAAAAGTCATGGAGACGTAGTGGAATAATGATATAGCCAGGAGATGCATGTGCCATAGTAAGATAGTAAGGAAGGGCCCTTTGAGCACTATCACTCTGTGAGAAAGCTGAGCTTCTGATCTTGGAGACATCTCTGGGTCCTATGATACCCTGCAGGATATCTGACCCCAGCTTGTTGCAAATAATCAAATACTGTGGCTTATCAGTGCAGGAGGAATATAATGCCTAAGCTTGTCTCCCAACCTCCCAACTATTGGGGGAGAAAATCCTTCCTATTCAGAGACTGATTCCCAGGCTGCCACCTAAGCCTAAGGATTTAGAAAGCCCAAAGTGGAAGGACATCTGTTCTGGATTGGTTATTTTATATATTTGAAATACTTACTGTTCATTGGTCTACATTCCGGCGGGAGATCCTCGCCCCGTCATTGGCTGACT
Organism: Bungarus multicinctus; assembly: GCA_023653725.1. NCBI lineage: Eukaryota > Metazoa > Chordata > Lepidosauria > Squamata > Elapidae > Bungarus > Bungarus multicinctus. The sequence goes on along the minus strand of CM042838.1, from coordinate 117,230,234 downwards.
TAGCAAATCGATGGCAACGGCATCCACCCAACAGCAGGAAAAACCCGTGCCATCAAAAATGCCCCCACCCCAACTAACAAAGCTGACCTACAAGCCTTCCTAGGGTTAATAAACTTTTATCATGTCTTTCTGCCCCAGAAAGCCACGGTGGCGGAACCCTTGCATAGACTTTTGGACAAAGACACGTTGTGGAAGTGGGGAAATCGGGAAGAAACAGCATTTAACAAAATTAAAGACATGATCACTTCAGCAAAGGTACTAATACAATATAACGAGACTTTGCCATTGTTATTAACTTGTGATGCCTCGCCTTTTGGGATCGGAGCTGTCCTGAGCCACCTTCTACCTAACGGCAGGGAGGCTCCGATTGCCTTCCATTCAAAAACCCTGTCTAAAAGCCAAAGAAATTACAGTCAACTGGACAAGGAGGCACTAGCCATAATTTCTGGTATTAAACGTTTCCATGAATACCTGTATGGCCGACCATTTTCTATTATCACCGACCACAAACCCCTACTAGGTATTCTGGCGGGAGACAAACCAACTCCTCACATTTTATCACCCAGAATGACAAGATGGTCAGAGTTCCTTGCCGCTTACAATTACACCTTGTCTTACCGTCCGGGTCCGTCCATCACGCACGCAGATGCTTTAAGTCGTTGCCCGTTACCAGACACTGATCCTGAACCAAACCCCAGCACCTCAACATTTTTGATTGAAACCCTGCCAGACCTTCCGATGACAGCAGCAGACATCGCGCACGAAACCTCTAACGACCGCCTACTGCATACCGTGAGTAGGTGGATCATAAAGGGATGGCCAGACTCTGATTTACAAGAACATTACAAACCATTTAAACAGAGACAAATGGAATTTTCCGTGCTAAAGGGTTGTGTACTATGGGGGGATCGAGTGGTCATTCCACTAAAACTTCGAAATCCCATATTGAGACTATTGCATGAGGGACACCCCGGGGTGGTGAAAATGAAAAGTTTAGCCAGGAGTTATGTATGGTGGCCTGGGTTAGACAAGGATGTTACCGACTGGGTCGCGGGTTGCCAGCCCTGCCAGACATCCCGGCCCTCACCCCCAAAGGCGCCAGCCACTGAGTGGGATCTACCTAGGGGCCCTTGGTCTAGAATCCACATAGATTTTGCGGGTCCGACTAAGGGGCATACTTTCTTGATTCTGGTGGACGCTTATTCAAACTGGCTAGAAGTAAGCCTAATGAAATCAACCTCTTGTGAGGCTGTCATATGACAGCTCAGTCACTGGTTTGCCACCCATGGATTACCAGACGTCCTGGTCTCAGACAACGGCCCTCAATTCACGGCTACAGAATTTGAGGGTTATTTAGCAAGTTTGGGCATACGCCATGCCCTAACCGCGCCGGCACATCCGGCAGCGAATGGACGGGCCGAACGCATGGTCCGGTTTACCAAGGAGACCCTTCTTAAGTTAGACCAGGGCCCTATACAAGCACGCATCGACAAATTATTATTTCTCCAACACACTACACCTAGTAGCACTACTAACAAAACTCCTGCTGAATTACTTATGGGGAGGAAATTACGTTCCCCTCTAGATAGACTACACCCTACATACTCTACAGACAAGCCTCTAGATTCTTCAACCAGAGTCCGAACATTCCGAATTGGGGATTTAGTTTACGCTAAAAACCTGGTAGGGCACCCCTTATGGGTGCCAGCCACCATCACACATCTAACCGGACCACGTTCATACCGGCTTACCACTTCTGATGGCAGAAGCTGGAAGCGACACATTGACCAACTTAGAACTCGCACCCTTCCCAGACCTTGCGATTTTCCTGGGGGGGAAGGGGAGCAACCACCAAGCAGTCAAGATAAGGCAAGCCCACTAACAAACAATGACGCCCTAACTCACACACACACACCCTCAAATCTAGCTCCGGTCGGGTCTCGCTGCTACGCACCTGATCCTGGAGAACGTCCCGCTGAAACATCTGACAGGACCGACGATAATCCAGGCCGGGTAGGGAGCGGCATGGCCACATCAACTAGCCTAGCTAGGCCCGTTGGTAGTGACGCAGCCGGCTCGACCTGCCCGAAGTTTCCAGGGCCGGAGGCGAGAGGAGCAACAGGTCCTTCCGCACCAGCCGGTAGCAACGACGCAACTGAGCCGCGCAGGTCCAGTCGGGCCCACAGGAGCCCCGCCTATCTACGTGATTACGTAACATAGGCGCGGCTCCTGATTGGTCAGACTGGACCAAGGAGGGAGGGGTGTTCTGGATTGGTTATTTTATATATTTGAAATACTTACTGTTCATTGGTCTACATTCCGGCGGGAGATCCTCGCCCCGTCATTGGCTGACTTAGGCGCGGGAGCCCTTTAAAAGAAGGGCTGCCGCGCCGCCGAGTCGAGTCGGTGTTCCTGCAATAAAACAAGAAGACCTGAATCACTAACCGTGTGTGCCTCGTTATTGCCGCTCCAAAACAACATCCTGAGTAAGAAGACTTGTTTTACTCTCATTTGCAGGGCAAAAGGGCCCATCTATAGCCCTGCCTGACCTACCTATTAGTTTCAGCCCTAACAGCATTATGCTATGGTTTGTCACCGCCTGGAGATTAAGAAATAAATTGCTCACATTTCAGAAGCTTTGACAGCTTCTATCATACTTTCTCAAAAAAAAAAAAAAAAAAGTTCAAAAGCTGTTTAATTGGCAAAGGAAAAAGCTTAACTGACTTAAGCCCATCCTTTAGAGAGTTTTCAAAAGCTCACTGCAAACACTTCTGCTTCAAAGCTTCTGCTTCTTTATCTATGAGAAGCTAAACATTGGATAATTCTTTAATTAGTTCCCAACAAGATGCTTTCTCTGCAGCACCAGATCACAACAGGGTAATTATGTCCTTAGTTTTAAAACAAGTGTCAATACAAATGGTTTTCTGGCTTCCTCATTTTCCTCCCTCCACACTTCCCCCTTCTCTTAGCCTGCATTTCCTTTAATTACCAAGCTGCCAGCCACAAAGAGGAATTCACCAACTTACTCTGGATAGGAAACAACCGTGTGCAAAAAAGACAATTACAAGAGACTTTTTTGATGGAAAATATCTGAAGAGGCTGATTGAGGGTGCAGAGAAGTGGAAAGGGAGGAGTTATTCAGCATTTCCTTTCTCTCTTCGCCCCTTTCTCCTTTTTCTACAAGTCTTTCCAGCCTCCCCATTTATGTGAATGAGCATGTTACCCCATTCCCTTCCCTCCCCCCAAAAACCCTCCTTTGGGGATTGTGGGATTATAGAGAAAAATGTGCTTTATGGCTGCCTAGTGTTAAGGTCTCCTCTGCTCCTGCCATCTTCAAATTCAGGTTTGTACTTTTAAAATCCCATTTTAAAATGCTGGATAGAATAGAATAGAATTCTTTATTGGCCAAGTGTGATTGGACACACGAGGAATTTGTCTTGGTGCAATTTCTCTTGGTGTACATAAAAGAAAAGATACATTCATCAAGAGCCAAGAATCATAAGGTACAACACTTAATAATAGTCATAGGGTACAATAAGCAACCAAGTCATACTAGAAAACAATCAATATAAATCGTAAGCAACAAAGTTGCAGTCATACAGTCACAAGTGAGAGGGGATGGGTGATAAAGAGTGATGTGAAGATTAATAGTAATAGTAATGCAGACTTTGTAAATAGTTGGACAGTGTTGAGGGATTTATTTTTTAGCAGAGTGATGGCATTCGGGAAAGAACTGTCCTTGGGTCTGGTTGTTCTGGTGTGCAGTGCTCTATAGTGTCATTTTGAAGGTAGGAGTTGAAACAGTTTATGTCCAGGATGTGAGGGGTCTGTAAATATTTTCATAGCCCTCTTTTTGATTCATGCAGTAAATAGGTCCTCGATGGAAGGCAGGTAGCATCACATGCTGGCCACGCCCACATCCGGTTTAGTGAAGGGGGGAAAAGTCCTTATGCATCACATGACACCACCATGACGATGCGAGTTTGACACCCCTGTACTAGATAAATTTCATTACGCATATTTTCAAGTAACATGCTAGATTCTTAGTCTCAAATCATATAAAATGATAAAGATATGGTTTCCCACTATGAAATAATCAAAAATCTCAGTATTACACACTTCTCTCTTCCTTTGTTTTCCACGTATGAACTCATATGAATGATAAACGTGGCAACGTTTTTACTATTTTACAGATAGTTTTATGTCATATGGATAGAATTCTGTAGTCATCTTTAATTATGGCAAAGAATGAAATAAAACAAAAATAACAAAAACTACAAATTTCATAAAATTTAAAATAGGTGAACATTTCAGATTATTATCCCAAACCATTTAGGATTTTAAAGGTAAGATCAGTAATGATGTGAATGTGAAAGCAAATAGACAGTCAAGGTATGTAATTTTGAACTGATACCACAACGTTCCATTTTGATAAATAGGTTATCATTTTGAGAGATGAATTCTGTGCTACAGGAAGGTTTAAAAAAAAAGTAAGGACATGTTTATAACATACTATATAACAATCCAATTTATATTTCCCTGTAAGCTGATAACAAAAAATACAAAGGAGTTCCAAGTCACATGGATTGCAATGGTTTTTAATGAGAATCATTTTTAATGAATCAAGAAGCATTCACAAGATACATACTGGCATATTCAACAAGAATACAACCCATTAAAATCAGTTTTTCAGACTTGATAACATATTCACAATGTTCCTATTTTTTTCAGAATTAAAAATTAAGACCTGGTATTATTTCCTGGATATTTAAAAAAAAACATCTCTGTGTAACCAACGCAAGTATACACATGACTCCATAGTATATTGACACAAGTATACACATGACTTCCTAATATGCTGACGCAGAACAGGGCATTCTCAACTCTTATTCCTGAAACCCCAAATCTCACTGATGACAGTTTTTCCCATCTGGACCTGTGGAAAAGAATCTCTCATCAAATTCCATCATGACTTCAACAATTCTCATCATACCATCAATCTCAGATTTGATCTATATACAAAGGTCACAGTGAAAACACAATAGGCATATAAAACTACATTACACTGGAAACTCACAAACCACCTTGAATCTACATGAACATACCTCCCAATTTATTACTGATAACTAGGTTTTATGCCCCAATTACATTTTTTCCTGATCCCCTTGACAGAGATGCTCAACTGATGGAATAAAAACAGTCTTCTAAGAAACTTAGCTATCCTATGAGATCAAACAGACAAACTAATAGAATCTTTTAAAAGAATGACCACAAAAACAAAATAATAGAAGACCATGGTTGCCATGCATAGTTCACAACTCAACTCAAATGCATCATAAATATGCTACAGTCATCCATATTTGATACTGTACTTTCTCGGGCCTGGGGTGGCAGGTCCATATGTGCATACAGACAACCCCAAAACCTGAAGCAGATGTTCACAAACAAGATAGCAATACTGAAATGAGAACCCAACCCTGCTAAGAGCCCAGATGTCTATTTTGCCCTCACATTGGCACCAACAGTGCCTTATAGGCCCCAACAAGTATAAACACAAGATTAAAATTGCCTTCACAATTCTTCTCCTCTATTTTAATGCTTATTATCATCTGCCAGGAATGCCCTTCTGGATTCCACATACGACAAAGGGGACAAACGTTGTGTGCAAGAATGAAAGGATATAGGTTTGACATCAGGACTCAAAGTACAAAGTATCATCAAAGCATTTTAATCTCGCAGAACATTCTATGGCAGGTTTCAAAGTAATCCCCGGGGAAAACGAAACTTTAACAGTATCTTTAAACTCACATACATCACAAGATTTCAGGTAATCTCAAAAGGTCTCAATAAACACAATGGGTTTTTAACATATTGTGGTTGTTAACTGATAAGGTTACATCAGTTGTAACTGTCTCTCACGCAACCGGTATCTGCATTTATTTATTATTTATTTATAAAATTTAGTGGCTGCCTATCTTACCATGAGGTAATTCTGGGTGGCTTACAGTCATAAAAATACAATCTATTATTAAAACATAAATAAATTAAAGCCAAAGATTAAAATCTAAGGACATGTGGGGAGGCAGATCCAGAATGTGGGGAGATGAGATCTGTTGTTATTTTATCCACCATCTCCACTGTGGTGTTCCACCATTGGGGCTGCAGGCAGACCCAGGCCCTTACAAAAGGATAGGAGGGTTGGGGCCAATCGCATATCGGACGGACAGCAAGATGTTCCAGTGGGCAGGCAGGAACAACAGCAGAGAAGGTCCTCCTCCTGGACCCCACAAGTTGGAATAATTGGGATGACAGGACCCACAGTAGGCCTCCTCTTCCAGCACAAGTGCAGCATGCCTCCTCTGCATAACCTTCTTATCTTCCTCTTTTTCCCCCATCTCAAGTTAAATCCTGCATCACTTTGGCCACTCCATACATTTGATGAAATAAACTGTAGCTCGCAAAAATAGCCTTTACTAGTCTGAAAAGGCGATGCCAGTCTCCTTCTGATTTTTAACTGTCATCGACTAACCTGCCTTTCTTCCTACAAGGCCTGGAAGTGAGACCTTATACGATGAAAATGTCATGAAAATGTTGGACAAAAGCCCATTGCTCTGCAAACAATTGGACAAAAAATCCATTGCTCTGCAAACAATTCGGTATGAGGTTAAGGCATTAAAACAAAAACCAAAGAGTAGTCTCACCAAATGTAGTAATTATTTTGCCTTGGCTGCAGCATAAAAAGAAGGAATTAAATACCTTTAAAATATTTGAAGTCCCTATTTCTGATGTGATAATGACCTAACAAACCTTTTAATGATGCTTCTGTGGGAAGCAAAACATCTTATTAAAATATTCCAGGCAGCATAATGTTATAAGACATTATTTATTTCTCTGGGTGAATTGAAGGTTGGGGGAAAGACTGATGGTTAAGTGGAAGACTAATCATCATGATGGGATTGACATCTTTGATATCTGCTGTAATTAGTGGTACAGCACTTCATTCTTGGGCCCACACTTCTTTTTTTCAATTACCAGAACGGCAGCAATACTGACAAGATTCAATAAATCAAATATGGAAGTGTTGCCACCAAGTGGTACGAGATGGGTTAGTCACCTTAATTTAGTGTTAAAAATACTCTTTAGAATTCTTAACATCTTCAGTTGCTAGCCATCTTTTCATGTATGGATAGTGATATCTCCATCCGCACATTGAGATGTTTATTTTAGTGTATCATTTGATCGGCAAACAGAAAAAGACTGAAGCAGCTCAGCACATCCCAGATGGCTATGATTGTCAAAATGGGTAAAAGAGAAGGAATAAGATGAATATTTCTGTTGAAAAATATATAGTAGATGCTGCAGTAGCACATAATATAAATGGAGTTGCTTCTTATGATTGTTCCATCTTGCTCCATCTTGATTGTTCATCTTGCCCTGAAAACACCATATGTGTTAGGGTGAACAGGTCTGCAAAATCCATGCAACTATAGGTTGCAATAAAAGTATACTTCACCCTCTAACTCTGGCTTTCATCTGGTGATATCTGGATTTTTATAGCCCAGCTGTAGTGGCATAGTCTACTGCTTGATGGGAAGTGAAACAGACAGCTGCCCTTTCAGTTCAGCATTACTATACTATTTGACTAGGTTCTCTCAGGGTTTCAGGCAAATATTTCGGGCAGGATTTGTTTCCTCCCAGGCTTACTTGGAGGGATTGAAGTCTGCATGTTATTTATCATGGAGTTCCACTGTAGTAAACTCAATGTCAGAGATTACCACATCTCTTTACACCAATGAGGAGTTTTGACCACAAGGGCAAATGGCAAGGGATTGATAAGGGACAGAAGATTTGGCTCTCCCTCCCTCTCCCTCCCTCCTCCCCTCTCTGTCCTCAATATATAGTTTAGGTAGATAAAATGCTTTCCCAGCCTATATATTTCTTTATAAATTGAACTTTTCATTTAAAAATAGTGAGTGTCTGCTGATACTCATTGATCCTGGACTAAACCCATACCATATACTTCCAAGACAACTATATCAACAGCATTTGATTTTATCCTTTTAAAATTTGGAGTAATGCTATTTCATTACTCAATATTTTATTTTATTTGTCAGGGGATTATAAGATAACAACTGTAAGTGTAAACATAGTTATGAATACATGAAATGGATACATATAAGAAAAATAAAAAGAAACAATAGGACAGGGACGGTAGGCATGTTGGTGCGCTTATGCACGCCCCCCTACAGACCTCTTAGAAAAGGGGTGAGGTCAATAGTAGACAGTCTAAGGTTAAGGTTTTTGGGGTTTGGGGAAGAAGCCACAGTCAGGTAGAGTATTCCAGACATTGACCACTCTGTTGCTGAATTCTTTTAGCACTATGCTTATGTTTAGAAGCACATCCTTTACCAATGACTTCTGTTGAATTCAGAATTGTAGCATGATTTTTATAAAAAAAATATAAGCTTGGGGGGGATTTTTGATGGATGGAGACTATGTTCCCCTCCCTCTGCAAGTTAAAGGTTACAGTAATGTAATGAACAAGTATTTTTTGAGGGTGAGGTTGAGACAAGAAATTATTAAGCTTTTTCTGAAAGTTGTACATTTCTTCTGGTTTTTCAGCTACAAATGATTAAGCAAGGGCATGTTTTTCTGTGGTTTAGCACTAAATTTCAGGATTTTATTTTCAGGAGACTCTGGAATTATGAAATGAATAGTTCTGAGGTAGAAGGGTCCCACCTCAGCTGTAAAGAAAGTAAGGAAATGCTCTATTTAGCATTTATATAGAATCTCTCTTCCTCATCCATGTAAGAGGATTCTCCTTGTACAACACACAATCCCAATGCCTTGAAGCATCTTTGGAAAAGCAGGTGAAATGAACTGTCAGCTGTAATCCCAGGCAACAAGAAAAAGGCAATATCAGGGATAATGTTTATATAATAATTATCACTAGTCAGCTATTAATCTGAGATTAGTCTACATTGGAGGTTCCAGACAAGAGATTTTCTGTTGTGTATATTTGATCAGTACTAGTCTAATTAGTTTAGGGTGAGGCAGAGTGTATGCTAGGAATACATGCAGCTTCCCAGATCTTTAAAGTAGTATCTCCTTTTCAGGCCTTTTACAGCAAGTGAATAGGTTTGCTGGAGTTTGCCAACTTGATTTAACTCCTTTCCCCCCCTCCAAATCAGTGATTACAAATTGTAAGTCCTGTTAAATCAGAATTGCATCTTGTCCCCCACCTTTTTTGTAATATCATTGGAAATAAAACCAGGAAAGTAGTTTTACCTTCTCTGACTGGCACCTTTCAAAACAATATTTTTTTTCCTAACATTCCTAACAAATCCTTTAATCCTAAAAAAATATGTTGTTCTTGTTCTGGAGAAATCTGATTTTTGAAGTTCTACCATGTTAACTATGCAGAGGAACTAACAAGTTCTGCTGACACTTAGCAGAAGGAAGAAAGGGAGGGAGAGATGCTTACCAGATAGGGAAGAATAATAATATATCAACAGTATTTTGTTCTTTGTGCTAAGATATAAGTATAATCTATCAGATGTAACTCAATTGCAATATTCACAACTACAACATTTGTTAACAACATTGTTTGAACCAGCAGCATTTTCCAGAACGTATTATATTCAGTTGTGGGTTTTTTTCTGATACATTTTCCACTTAATTTTTACATACCTGTCATGTATTTTTTGATAATGTATATATCTTTGTGTTTTGTTCTTTTTGTTTTTTCCCTTTTCTCCATTATTATTTTAAAAGCAACAAAAATGAATTTAAAAAACAAGCAAATTGAGGGAACAGTGAAGTGTTGATTTTTCTTTCTAGATATGTCCATTGATGAAACAAAACAAGGATAAATCTTATTTGGTTGTGTTTTTTAAAACCAGGTAAAATTGACCAGAATTCTGCCTCTCTCATTTCTAGCCCTTCTATGGGGTAAAATGGTGAAACTATGGATTTTTTTCTTTTCTTTTTACTAGTCCAGGAGGAGTAAAGAAGTAGGGGATTAAACCAATCAGAATCTCTACTAAATGAACACCAGACCATTGAAAATGACCAAAGCAAAGGAAGGCCCTGAAAGTAGGAAAGGCATTTTTAAAGTCAGTTTCATTTCAGTGGAGGAAGCAGTGAGCTGAAAGAGGCCATGTGGAAAAGCCCTCAGAGAAGAGGGGTTAGTCCAGCAGAAGGAATAGAACAGGGGTCCCCAAATTTGGCAACTTTAAGATTTGTGGACTTCAAGTCTTACAAGTCTTAGCATAGCTGGCTGAGGAATTCTGGAAGTTGAAGTCCACAAGTCTTAAAGTTGCCAAGTTTGGGGACCTCTGTAATAGAACAATCACAAAGTATTTTATCTTTTCGGATGTTTCACTGCCAGAAAATATCCAACCTTGCTAAGGAAATGGCCAGAGAGAGATGCTATCAAAACATTTTTTAAAAAAAACTACAGCTTGACCCACCAATTTAAAAAGAACAATACAAAATATTAAAGTGCAAACATCATTTCAAGCTTCATTAAACTTTTAGAAACATTTTCTGGTGAGGAAAAATAAACTCATAGATCCAATTTGCTTCAAATTTTGCTTTAAATGAAATATAATTTTTAATACCTCTACATTTATTTCCATTCAAGTATTTTATGATTGCCTTACCCAACCTGGCATGTTTCTATTCCTACCTCTTTTGCCCTAGCATAACAGACTTTTGTTCCTGTATTGTAGCTTCATCAACTCAAACTTTTCATTCATTGATTGTAAGTATTAGACTGGAACGTATATACCCTGACTTCATTTTTTTGTGATGATTCTTACATAAAAGTTGGATGCAATAAGGAATATGTTTATAAAATGTTCCTATTGCTGAAAAAATTCTGGATTACTGGCTGTTTTATGCTTACGTAACTTAAGTAAAAATTGTATTAGCCTACAGTACATCCTTGTGCAACATCTATATAAGATATTTAAGGGGATAATAAACTGCAGCCATTGCCTTTGAGATATATTATCCATATTATCATATATTTACATGTGCTAATCCCTGCTCTTCATTCAGTCTAAACAATTTTTCATTCTTTTTTCACCCAAAAGTGTTTTTAATCTGCTTTAGATTTAAACAAGCAAGGGTGGGAGGAAAGTGTCATCTTTATATCACTAGCAGGGTCTTGGGTCTAATACTAGAAAGCGTTATTTTCCATTCTGCAAATAATATAGTACCATATTTGAAATGAGTTTGAGGTTTAAAAGTAATCAGCTTTGCAGATGATCTCGCTAATTCCATCACAAGATTGCTGCTTGTAAGATGCTCCCCACTTTGCCATCACCACATCACATGGTCCAATCACCATCCATCCTACAGTAAGATTCTCATTTCATTGTATGTCACACCTGATCTTGGCTGGAAATTTTTGAGATTCTGCATTTTCTAATGTTATGCACGGTGTAATAATAGAGTGAAGATATCTAGCCACAGATTCAGTACCTCTCAGTATAGATTAGGGACGGGATCTATAGCTTACAGAACCTTCAAGATACAATATTTCTCTAATGTTTGCAATCAAATAATCTTGTCAGAGTTCCAGCAAATCTCCATTCCAATCAATAACTCCGAGACAGGCATTTCTCACAGATACCTTTATTTGGATAGAAACTGGCATATCTGTGGAATCCCGAAACTGAAAGTTCCAGGCTTCCTTGAAAAAGTCAAAACTACAAATACATCCCCCCTTTGCCATCACCACATCACATGGTCCAATCACCATCCATCCTACAGTAAGATTTCCATTTCATTGTATGTCACACTCAGTGACCTTGAACCAAACAAAATAATTTTATTTTGTCTAACTAGATATACTCAAATGAATTCCTCCTTCCCACTTTCTTAGACCCAGCCATGGCAGTGTGGGAGCATCGAATCTCAATATGGCTTCCAAAGCAGACAAATCTATGCTAGAAGACATAGGTGGTCATCTAATTTGTTAGTCAAAGGCATACCAAAAGGAGACTGCAGAAATTTTCAAGTGTAGTGCTTCCCGTTTCCACAAGGTCCATTGTGGCAGTTGAAGAACAGATATTTACATGGCACTGAGATTGGAGAAGGCTGGTATATGTTTTAGAGCAGGGATCTCCAATCCCCTCGAACACAGCCCACTACCTGGGCTGCATAAGTGGCTGGCTGGAGCATGCAAATGGGCATGTAACTCCACTTATGCAAGCAACTTATGCAAGCAACAGGCCAGCGGGCATTCACACACATTTGTGCGAGCCCACTGTGTGCATGCGTACTGGCCTGCCACTTGTTAATTGCACCAAACTTGATTGCAGGAAATACGACTTCAGCAACAGAGAGGTCAGTGTCTGGAATACCTGACTCTGTGGTTTCTTCCCCAAACCCCAAGAACTTTAACCTTAGACTGTCTACTATTGACCCCACCCCTTTCCTAAGAGGTCTGTAGGGGACGTGCATAAGCGCACCAACGTGCCTACCGTCCCTGTCCTATTGTTTCTTTTATTTTTTTTTAATTTTTCTTATATGTATCCATGTATTCATAACTATGTTTTACTTATACCCATTATCTTGTAAGCAATTGACAAAATAAAAAAAAATAAAAAAGGGCTGTGTGTATGTCTGTGTCTGTGTACATTATCCCACCACTCATGTGGCCCAATTTCCCTCTCCCCCCCAGCCGGGCCGCCAAACTGCAAAGATTGGGGGCCACTGTTTTAGAGGATAATTTGTGCAATAGGATCAGTCAAATCACCTATCAGAGCTTTTTTTTTGGTATTCCATGTCTTATTGAAAGGACCCTAGAATATTTCTCAACACAGTTTGAGGACAGTTACTGTTATAATATTGGAAGAAAATTACAAAACACTTATAAAAGATAATAAGACTCTTTTGTTGATTCTACTAAAGGCATCAATTGTTGGAAGGATCCAAGACCAAGAAAGCTCTTTTATCACTGTTATGCAAAAATGTATATTTTTCACTCAGTCTGTTGGAAAATACATTTTGGATGAAATTCAAATTCTCATTAATGGGGCATTAACCTCTGGTCTTTAGGTTAGTGTTAAAAAGGACAAAGATATGTGTTAGAGAATTTTTAACCTCTGCTATGCCATCAAGTTTCTGCAATTTTTCTACTATTTATTTATTTATTCAAATTTGTATACCGCCCCCTCTCCCTAAGGACTCGGGGCGGTGCACAGCCAGATAAAAACATATAGATACAAGTACAATAATTCAAAATAAATTAAAAGGATTAAATAGATTGGCTTTAAGAGTTAAAAGTGGGGAATTAAAAAGTTAAAAAACCATTTAAAAACCAAATTTAAAACCATTTCACATAACTCTAGGCCAGACTGGCTAGATGGAATAGGTGGGTTTTTAGTGCGCGCCGGAAGGTCAATAGGTCGGGGATACTATGAATAAACATCATGAATACATATGGGAAACCATGGGGGGAAGAGAAAAACAGAACAACATGCAACTGGGTGATAAATCTCATCACAAATTAATAAATTTTTGTATAGTGAACAAGACACAGAAGAGTTGCACCATTTTTTTTCAGTAGAAACAAGAGTGTTATAGCTTGTTCTAACTGCAGGTATGAACTCTTCCCCCAGTATATGAAGAATAGTCCCATAGTTGGATGATTAACCATGAAGTATGGAATCCACACAAATTGTATGCTGGACAGTTGGGATTAGATTAAATTCCTGAGTGGCAGCCTTCTTCAGAAGGAATAAAAAGTCATGGTTGAGCCTAGAAGGAATCGCTTATTTCCTATAGGATTATTTTGTATTAGGTAGAATGGAAATCAATAAGTCAGTGCATTTCAGAACTTTAGATTTCAAGATATTGTCTGGACAATAACTGTACCAGCAATAATCTAAATTTTATTTGCATTTTCCCCACTCCACTCCAAAACTCTATTGTAGAAATAATCTTTTTTTACTTTTTATTTTATTTTTTTATTTCATTTGATTTGTCAATCGCTTACAAGATAATAGGAATAAGTATATACATAGTTATGAATACATGAAATGGGTACATATAAGAAAAATAAAAAGAAACAATAGGACAGGGACGGTAGGCATGTTGGTGCGCTTATGCACGCCCCCCTACAGACCTCTTAGAAAAGGGGTGAGGTCAATAGTAGACAGTCTAAGGTTAAAGTTTTTGGGGTTTGGGGAAGAAACCACAGAGTCAGGTAAAGTATTCCAGACATTGACTACTCTGTTGCTGAAGTCGTATTTCCTGCAATCAAGTTTGGTGCGATTAACCTTGAGTTTGTATCTATTGTGTGCTCTTGTGTTGTTATGGTTGAAGCTGAATCTTGTAAAGCTGCACTGCGGATGGTGTTCCTTGGAGGTTTCTGTTGGAAGGCTCACAATGGTAAATAAAAATGAATTAATACAGCATTTTCCTTTTGTCAGCAAAGTATGCAAATAGCAGTTTGACAGAGCCTTAGCTGCATTAAAGGCTTTCCTGTTGTATCCTCAAAGGCTTTGCTTCTGGAAGCAGAAGACTTTAGGCAACCTCTAGCTTCATTTAGGTGTAATACACATTCCCTGGCTAATGTCCTCCTGGCTCAATTCTCTACAGCCCTGGTTCTGGCTTCACACTTCACGAATGTTATTTGTAATCAATAAATAATCCGATTAACATCAGGACTTTGTATTTTCACCATATATCATAATTTCTCATAAACCATTTCATTATACAGGTCAGGTTCACCAAGCGTGCCTTGCTCATCTTTATTTCTCAGTAGATATCTGAGGAATACAGAGAAAATATGCCTACAATGAATTATATGGAAAGAGATGCAGGATTAGAGTAATGACTAAATCATTAAATTGAATTGTCATCTTTGTCATTTTTCTTTTGGGTATCCTTACAATTGCGTAATTCCAGTGCCCAACATGTTGGTTTAGCAAAAGCACTAAGACTTATATACCATTTCACATGCTTTACATAGCCCTCTCTAAGTGGTTTACAGAGTGAGCATATTGCTCTCAACAATCTGAGTCCTCATTTTACCAGCCTCAGAAGGCTGGAAGCAGTGGTGGTATTCCACCAGTTCGGCTAGTAGGGCCGATGAGCAGTGGAGACCAAACCAATTCTCTCCACCGCTCTGCTGTTGGACCCACTTGCCCATCCAGGCTCTCTTACTCATCTTTATTCCCTGCTTTTGAAGTTCAGCTGCTTTGCGCGGCACGGCAGAGTGCTGCGTGGCAGCTGCTGAAGTGATCGGGAGAATGCAGGCTTGCAGGTGGTGAGTTGGAATGACTCTGCACCTGCGCAAAGTATGCATTTGGTACGCGCATGCACACAAAGTGCATGCACGTATGCAAAGTGCACCCACCAAGACACGCCCACCAAACCGGTGGTAAAATTTTTTGAATCCCACCACTGGCTAAGTCAACTTTGACCCAGTGAGAATCGAACTGCTAACACTAAGCAGAATTAGCCTATAATACTGCATTCTAACCACTGTGCCACCACTCCTGGTTTATATAAGCTTTTATTTCCAAAGTAGTTTATAAAAGCTTACTGTTTCCAAAGGGGGCAAGAAAACAAAGATGAGATATAGCATCCTCCAAATTAATCATCCCATGAGAAGCATAATTTCATTTAAGCACAAATGTGGCAACGATTACCAGTTTGCCCTTGATCTTGAATTATCCAAATATTGTTATTATGCATAGAAGATCTAATTTGCTACCAGATGATCAGTTTTGTTTTTTTAATTAGTACTTTCGAATAGCTGGTTTTAAACATTTTAACTAAGAGTTCAATCCAAGACAATTTTTTTTATAACTCTGAGGCAGTGTTGGCCATGTGACCAGTTCAGAAGAGCTGCATTATGCTGTTCTATTTTTCTAACTTCATCAAAATTGTACTAGGAATCAGTCCTTCAAGACTAGAACTGCTTTATTAAGTAATTGACAACAGAGTTTCATAAGCTTACCTGTGTCTTTCTTTTCTATCTGGTTATGCTGCAGGGAGTCAGAGGAACTGAGAGTGGCTGAAACGAACAATGTTTCTTCTGCTCCTACTATTTTCCTTCTGGATTCCTTTCTCAGGTCATTTTCCTGGCTCTCTACAAAAGGGGAAGCACTTTGCTCTTGTATAGGTTCTTTGAAGTAATTTGAACCTCTGCTAGTATTGTCTCCTCTGTTAGATGGAGGAGGAATTACCCTCAGGTATAACCCACAATCTTGATTCTCTCTTCCATGAACCTGTCAGGTGAAGTCTAGATTCTGGGACATATGAGATATCCCAGATGATTCAATTGAAGGATCTGTTCTGTCTATGAAGGATATGTTCTGTCGGGTCATGGGAGTAGTGATATTGCAAAAATAAATTGTGTTTGAGAAGTTATTTGCATACAAGAGCTACTACATAACAGTATGGTTGGAAAATTGTACCTAGAATTAACATTCCAAGCACTAGGTTACAATTTTTCCAGTTGATATCCTGGGTGAGGTTATAATTACATAGCAGAAACTAGCACATGAGATGGATATATGTTTATTGTTGGTTACACATGACTGCTGTGGTTTTCATGGTTCCCAACATATTGTTGCAATTATACACTACTGAATACATGCAGCTTCTGTATGGTCACAATGTTCTTAACCAAATCGTAGACATTATAACATTGGCAACGATTACCTATTATCTAAACATGTTTCTTAACACTGTCACTATGAATATTTAAGAAGAAACAATATAAAGCAAGCTTGTTTATATCCTCATTCAATTATTCATGTCTGAATTAAGCTTTTTGTTATTTAATTATTTATCAACAGATCTATTTTCCAGGCACATACCAGCTGCTTGACAGAAAGGTTCAAGGTGTTGTTTCAGGTCAAACTTATTTAAGACCTGTTTAAATTATTGCCATGGGTTTTTTCCCCTGTTTTCCAGTTACTGTGATGCCACACTCATTAAAATGACCAATTTGTCAAATTTTGTTATTCTTCAAAGAAAAGCACATCAGGAATATGTTCACTTTTTTATTTCAGTATATAAAACAGAAGGAAAATTGAAACTTTTAATCTTGCTATTGGACTGAACTGCAAGGCCATTAGGAAACTGCTGCTGTCACTGTGAACCTAAACTTAAATTTTAGGTTCGAGATTAGCTTTCTCAAAGACGTTTTGAACCATTTTATGTCTTAGATACTTCTTTGTTTATGTTTAAAATATTTAAAGTACAAAATTTCCCACATCTTAGTGATTTTGTGATTACATTTCTTCAAAAAAGGAAATGATATCAGCTTGGGAACAAATATCAAGTTGTTAGGACAGTACTACAAGCAACCCTTGGGGGCACATAGTGGAGACAGTACTTCCAAGAATCTCTTTCTTATGCTGCTGTTTGTGTATCACCTGGTTTCACATAAGAATGAAGCTCCAATGTCCCATGAGACTATATTAGTGCTTAACTCTGATAATGGTTCCTATTTCTAACTCAGTTGCATAGTTATTGTTTAGGTTTCCCTTGTGGCCTCTTTATAGATTACTCAGCAGTATGGGAGTTGCTTTTCTAAAGTTTCTCCTAATTGCCTGAAAGACTAGAATGATTTTTGTTGCTACTTTTAAATGTCACATAGCTGGGAAAGGAGCATAACAGTAAAGTTGTCAATAGGTGATAAGCACCTTGTAATCTCTATCATTTAAACACTAGCAATAAGAGGTAAAGAAAATCACTGTACATGGTACCAATTTCAAATTCCAGCCAATCCTAAGAGTAACAAGTGTAAGACAGTAAGCGAAAGAAAGCAAAACAGCAAAAAAGTGAGACTAAAATATCATCAGATTCTGAAAGAACAGATGACCTTTCTTAATCAAACTTATGTTCCATTTCTTCAAGCCATATACTTATTTAAACTTGCTTTTATGTAATGTCAGAGATTGGAGGGTAAATCATAGACTCAGAAACTCTGAAAATCATTACGTATAAGTTACCTGAACTTTATGACCAGCAAGGTAGTAGTATTCTACATTCCTGCTGTCCTATGTAGCTAGTAAAAATGATTACAAATTCATGAACATTTATATAGAAAATGAACAGCCTGCAAGCATGTCAAAGCTTTTTTGACATGTCAAAGCTTTTCCATTAGCAGGTATAAAAATCCATGCCATTGCTCTTGTTATGAACTCTGATATCTTAATGTAAATGGCTAAGTCATCTTTGCAAAATTGCCAGGAAGTCTACTAGCATAAGGCCAAAGTATATTTATCTGCAGTTATGCAAAATTATTGGTTTGCTTTGGGCTGAAGACTATAATACAGCTCCTTTAAGTGTCTTTCCAAAATAGTATTTGCTGTAAGAAAATGGCAGTGTAGGATTTAGATGCAAACACTAAAATGGATTAAAAAGAAAGCATTAAGAATTCATTGTAAAGCAATAGGATGCTCTTCTAATTCTTAAAATAATTTTAAATAGTTTTTTCACCCCCTTTCCCTTTTCCAATACAAGTAAATATTGAGTGAAAGGAAACCTACGTTTTCAAATTCTGTCTAAACTGCATTAAGTTGAACAAGGAAAATGAGATATTATTCTCTTTATTGGTCTACTATGGCTAGGCACCAAGATGGCAGTTTGTTTTCTTTTAATTAAAACAAGCACAACACAAGATAAGAAAAGCAAATAATTACTACCAGTTAAATAAAGGAGTCCACAGTACCTACTTTTATAGTTAGGGAAACACACCTCACAAGTCTTTTCAGCTTTCCAGACTTCCAAAGTTAACCGTTCTTTTCTCTCCCCTATTCCTCTCATTATTTCAGCTCCAGCTGAGCTTCCAAGGATTCCAAGGATTGGAGAGCTCTTGTCTTCTCATGGTTCGCTGAGGCAGCCATTAAAGCTTCTCATACTTGTCTTACACAATACTGGAAAGCCTCACCAATCAAATTCTAATGTTTCAGTTGCCACTAACACTTTCCAATTCAAATAGAAGACTAGCTTCCCTTATTCTACAGCAAAAAGGAGAAAAAGGGTGAAACTGAAGGGATGGAACTGAACACTGTAAAAATGAAAAGAGCGAGCTTTGTTTAGGTATTACAAAAAGGGCTAAACTTCAGCAGATAAGAAAGTCCACATAAATCCTGGTGACTCTTCAAAGTGATGTATGCCTTTCAGCAAAGTGTCTGCATTTACATCCATTTGTTGGCCAATCATTTCAAGTTTTTTTTAGTTAATATAATTCCCACCTCTGGATAATTATTAGGAAAAAGACCTCTTTTTCCTATCATATAAATGCAGTATCCTTTAGTTTTCTCTGGTCTGAATTTTTTTATAGTTGTGTTCAAGTAAATATTTGAGGTTCTTTTCATATCAAGACGCAAGTGATGGCAAGTGAAATTTAGAGTGTTTGGAGCAGAGGAGGGATTCAAAATTTTTTACTACTGATTCTGTGGGCGTGGCTTGGTGGGTGTAGCAGGGGAAGGATACTGTAAAATCTCAGTCAGAGGTGATATTTTCTGGTTCTCCAAACTACTCAAAATTTCTGCTGCCAGTTCTCCAGAACCTGCTGAATACCACATCTAGTTTGGTCAGAACCTGCTGAATACCACATCTAGTTTGGAGCCAAAAAACTTTAAAGAAAAATAATTATGCAGATAATCTATCAAGCAAGTAGAGATAGCCCTTGGCTTACAACTGTAATTCTTTGCTCATCGAGGTATGTTAAGTGAATTTTGTCCCATTTTACAACCTTTCTTGCCACAGTTGTTAAGTGAATCACTGCAGTTATTAAGTTAGTGACACAGTTATTAAGTGAATCTGGCTTCCCCATTCACTATGCTTGTCAGAAGGCCACAAAAGATGATTACATTGACTCCGGAATACTGCAACTGTCATAAATATGAGTCCGTTGCCAACTGTCTGAATTTGGATCACATCACTATGGGGATGTTGAAATGGTCGTAAGCATGGTTGTAAGACACTTTTTTCAATGCCATTCTAACTTTTGAACAGTCACTAAATAAACCATGATAAGTCAAGGACTACCAATATAACAAAAGGTGTTGCCACACAACCTAAGTTGTGCTTTAATCCTGCACAGGAAATAGGAACAGTTAAGTTCTTAAGGAGGTTTCAAGGTTTTCTTTTGTTGTTGTTAAAACAAATATTGAAATATTTACTTTATGGAACTTTAAGATACCCCATTTTTATGAAAAAAATGAGTAAGTTGAACTTTTTAAATAATTACTGATCTATCTTTCAATCACATAATTGCTTTTAATTATTGATATTTAAATATGAATTTCACTACTTTAAAGATACTTTAAAGATCTATAACATTTAAAGGTAACATCATCTTTAATTCCTTTTTAATTCAATTTCCTTTTCTATTTAACATATTGTATCCTCATGTTGCACCCATTAATAAATATTAACCTCATAAACTTGGTTAATGTGCTAATCAAACTAATGGAAGGTTGTTGTTCAGGCTGACATAAAAGTTATTGGGAACAAGAGTGTTTTGACCTCATTTCCTACGTGTTTTGTAGGTCTTTGGGGAATCTGGATTTAGTAACAATCTAATAGAGATTAAGTTAGAGACAGCTGACATAGATCCACAGAAGGATGCCTTTTCTTAATAAACTTGCTTCCTTTTTTCTGGAATTAGCAATAGAAGTGGACAATAGTGAAGAACTAGACATAATTTACTTGGACTTGAAAGAACTTTCAATATACTGCATCCTATAACAGATTCATTTATATGGCTGGGTACAGTATTGATGGTGCAATAGTCAATTGGATATCATATTGGTTCAGCAACAAACAGATGATAATAACAGTTGTAGATCACATAACAAAGAATACTATATATCATAGAATCCATACACTGTTGGATACCAAAAAATATTGCCCCCTATATCAGAGGAAAATGTAAGAATATTCCAGAGAACAAAATACAGTTACATTTATTTCATAAAAATATTGCTGATTTCCAAGCCCTACCAAATTAATAACTAATCCATCTAATGCAGAGGTGGGTAGTCTTTGAGTAGCCAGCTGATATTTAATGTGCTTTGTGGAGTGGGACTAATGCCTACAGTAGGCAGGGTAATTGTGCAAAATATGCCAACTTTATACCTATGGAGTTGTTTTGTGTTTCCCCCCTTTGATGGAGGTTTTTTTTCTTGTGATTTAATTGTGTTCACAGTTTTAGGATCCCTCTCTCAAAACAGCAGGTAAGTATCCTGCCAATTTTCAGCATGGTTTCTGATTCAGTAGCATTCAAGGAAGATTCAAGCTGTGGTACCAAGAGTTTTGGGGTCATATATGGACAAGCTCTGATTTAGGTTAAATTCACATAATGTTGTTTATTCTAAAACAAATGCCCACATTGAGCTAAGTCTGAGACTAGAGGGTACCATTTCAGACAGCAGATAGATTCTACTCACTCCATTCTATTCCCATATCTTGGTTTTTTATTTCCTGCTGAACTGCCAATTTATGGCCACCAAAAATGGCCAGAGTCTTCAATATTACACAAGCTCCACTATTTTTGTACAACTTTAGTCTTGTTCATATTACCTTGTCATTCATGAATGATGTCACTTTGACTATATAACCATCAATGTTGACAGAGTAATGAAAAATAAAGGAAGCTAACCTCAGAATGGTTTGACTCTCAGAAGCCACATATCTTTTGCTGCAGATGAGGTAACTGCAGAGTTAGACATTAGATTAAAGATTATGTCAAAATATAAAAGGACATATAAGCTAATGTAAGGCATTTTTGAAAATCTCAGAGTCTATTTCATTCATCTTAGTACTAAGAAAGACGAAGACACCAGAAGCTTGAAAGAGAAAGGTTTATAGAAACACGAAGGAGCATTCCATAATACACAGTTGGTTTTAGGATTCATTAGTGCCAGTGGGAAATGTTGGTTTAACTGAAGTCCCCTTGGAGTCCTGAAACAAATGTCATTTCATGATGATGTAGCCCATTGTCTCTGAATTGTAAGTGATTTGTATATGCAGTAATTTTCAGTTTGCATGCCTTGTACTGAAACAACTTCCTTGTTTAATGGGCTCAGCGTAATTTGAATGTGCATGAAGAGTTTTACAGTAATAAACCCAGCTTCATCAAAAGTTACTTCTACTTGTATTATTAGAGTTGATTGTGCATGTTTACATTTTTAAGTAAAATGCTAACACTTGGGGAAAAATTTTGAGGACTGCATCAGCACTTAGAATACTATTGATTGATTTTAATAAGTCTAGTTATAATGCAGAACAGATAAACACCCAAATCAATAATCCAGCAAGGAAATGTTAATTCTGCTCAGGAAATGCAACTTATTGTGTCCTGCTGCTGTCATTTCCTCCATATTTAGAAGGCAGATAAAAGCCAAGCCGATCCCTGTGCTTTCAGGAAACTAAAGCTAGCTTACAATGGTATGTTGCTGATCAAATAGGTTGAGAAAATTGGGTGAATGCATATAATTATCTTGGGCAAACTTAGATTAAACTTCAGAGGTAAAGTATCCTCCTTGGAAATGAAGAGCATACTTTGTTCTTTGATGATTCTTTCAGAAGGGTCAGGGCTTGGAAATAAGCTTTCCTTATTTAGGGATAATCTCAGCACATCACATTTAAAAACAAAGCCTTAATAGGAAGGAATAAGTTAAAAGGCAGTATGTTATTCAATTTCAATTGCCATATGTATAGGTTGAGACTTGTATTCTTTGTGCCCAGTATGTGCATTTTTGTTTCCCAGTTTTGGTTGCGCTCTTACTTTTAAAATGTTCAGATTCCCTTGGTATCCATTTCCTTGCCAAAAATCAGGCTCTTATGAGTAACTTATTAGTCTTATCTTTTGAATAACTTATGCTGATTTTTAGCTAGCCTAATTTTCCTCCCGTAAAAAAAGAAACGAGCATTAATGAAAACCACTACATAGATTGCCTGTTAACCCACAGCATAGTAGACAATCCCAATGCTATTGTTTTACAATAACTACACTACATAATCACTATACTACACAATCACTTTGTAGGGATGGCAGCAAAAAGCTGGTTTTTAATCTTCTGATTTTTTTTCACCCAGTTTGATTTTTCAAAGATGTTGAGACAGGCCTGTCTTGTTTTTCTTATAGTACTTCAGCCTGGTTTTAGAAAATAATATATCAGCAGCAACAATTCAAAATCAAGACTCAGATAATAGGAGACCTGAGTTTTCAGCCAAACTTAATTATAGCTCAAATACCAGAAATTATTTCTCCAGTGTTTTGGGTGGTAATAGGTAGAAGTGGCTTTTGTTACATCTATATTCCAGTGTCTATTTGTCGACCTATTGTTCCAATCCTATAACTTGCTTATGTGAAAGCGTATCTATTAATGGAGTTCCCAAATAGGCAAGTGTTTTTCATAGTTTTTAAATACTCTTAAAAGATTAACAAAGTTGGAAGGGACCTTTGTAGGTCATCTAGTCCAACCCTCTGCCCAAGCAGGAGACCTTACACCATTTCTGACAAATGGCAGTCCAATCTCTTCTTGAAAGTCTCAGGTGATGACACTCCCACAACTCCCAAGAGCAAGCTGTTCCATTAATTAATTGTTCTCACTGTCAGAAAGTTTCTCCTTATTTCCAGGTTAAATCCCTCCTTGTTCAGTTTCCATCCATTGTTCCTTGACTGGCCTTCAGGTGTTTTAGAAAATAGCTTGACCCCTTCCTCTCTGTGGCAGTCCCTCAAATATTGGAACACTGCTATCATGTCAATTTAGTGAGTATATAAAGTTATCACTTGTGTAAAAGCAAAAATAAGAGAGAGAGAGAGAGAGGGAGGAAGGGAGAGAGATCGAGAGATCAGACCAGACCAGAAACCAATTCAACAAGAAGACTACAACTATATTTATTATGGTAGTTATAGTGACAGAATCCCCTCTCTTTTATATTCCAGTGAGTCAGGAAAGAGCCAGCTCAAGTCTCTTCTTAATACTATCTCTCTTCCCAGGAGTTAAGGAATGCTTCTGTTCTTTTTCATGATGTTACAAATTCCGAATAGTTACTTTAAGTCCATCTCCATTTGTCTCTATTGCAGAGCGTGGGTTTCTCTATAAGTTACAATTTTTTAAGAGATTGGGAATGGGTGAGAATATTGAGATTCTAGAAAAAATAGCAAATGAATATTTTTGATAATATATAGAACAGATATGAAAGAAGAAATTTGCAAGGAACTGCAAACTCTATTACATAGAAAGCAAGTTGCCACACCTGATTCTAGTATTTTATTACCACCAGTTGGGTATGAAGTAAAGCAGGTCATGTGCAGACGGTTTGTGAGTGGTCAAAGATGTCAAATTTACTGTGATGAAGGCTCTACCTGCTATGTGTGAAGGCTGTATCTGCTATATGTGTGCTATATGTTCTACACAAGTAAAAGGAGCAGGGCATTAGTGCACATAGTTAAGGCTGTCTTCTTGGCCTTTTGATCTCCTTTCTCAATCTCCTTACTCAGATCTGAGATGGGTCTAAGTAATTAATACACTCTCCAAAGGCTTATGTTCATTTGCTTTCTCCTCAATAAGACTGCTGGCTGTAACTTTTTTTTTGTTATTGTATTGTTATAAGTTACATTCATTTTAAGTATTATAAAGTATAAAAAGCAATAATACTTTATATAACTACATTATTGTATTGAAATTTGGTTGTGACTACTGTACATCCTTTGCAGGCCTTTGAAATTTAATGTAAATTTCAGCACAATTTCATTTCAAATGTAATTAATCTCTACATTTGGAATCAGATGCTGCATTGAGAAACAAATGAACTTAACCAGGAAAATGGAGATACTGGCAGGCCTGAGATTTGTAGCTTCACAATATTTCTCTGGCAGTCTGAAGACTAATTGCACCCTTTTTGCCCAGGAAATTATTCAATGACTTAGAAGCAGGGGTGGGATTCTACCAGTTCGCACCTATTCGCTAGAACCGGTTGTTAACATTCTACACAGTTCGGAGAATCGGTTGTTAGAAGAAATTACTGGCCTAATCCTGTAAGGAAGGCAGGAAGGAAACATTCTGGTGTTGCTTACAGAAACTGCCTCTTCGTTAACCCTTATTACATTCTTGGCTGTCTCAGGAATGTCTCTGGAGTTTTTTCCCCTCGTTTGCTGGTACTTTGCTTGTGTGGAGTGACCATTCAAAATTACAATGGCACTGAAAAAAGTGACTTATGACCATTTTTCACACATATGACTGTTGCAGCATCCCCACAGTCATGAGACGCCACAGGCAGAGATGCGTGCCTTGATGTGAGTGATATTGAGTTGGCCACACCCAGCCAATAACATGACCACCAAGCCATGTCCACCCAGTCACATGCCCACCAAGCCATGCCCACCACTTAAGCCATGCCCACAGAACCGGTTGTTAAAAAAATTGAATCCTACCCCTGCTTAGAAGAATCAGAACAGGTTCTGGTAGCAAATATAAGAATTGTTCCAGACCTCAATGCCCAGCATAAACAATCTATGAGAGAAAGAGGTAAACATACTTTTGCTCGTTCAGGCCTTGCCCTGCCTCTTTTGGAACTCTGATGGTCAGCTGGTGCTAGACCACATGATCCATTTCTGACCATGCAATTTGCTTTTGACAAGCCTGACAGTTTCAGATGTTTATATTTACATATTTAAAAATATAAATTAAATATGTAATGTTTGATGAAGCTCTTGGAGACCTCACATTATTTGTAAGTGTTAAATACCATACAGAATAGACAAACTAACCAATGTATTTCATATTCACACTAAAATTTAGATAAAAATTGGGAATTCATGATATAAAGTTGAAGTAATTATTTGCTAGTTCTTAACTTAACTGAACTTCTGTAGCAGAAATATTTCTCTTAAAACTGGAATCTGAGCATTAAAAAGCCTGATCCTAGTCTAGATACTCAAAAAAGTATTTTCTGCTTTATAGGATGAGATTAACCACCAAATAATTGTAGATGAGTTTAGGGCCTTAAGTTTCTTTAGTACATTGTAACTCTTAATAACAGCTGATTGAGCTAAAGATGATTAAAAACTTCAGTCCATTAATGTAAATTCAAGATTCATTATCAGGACAGCATAAACAGAAGTTATTTAGTTTTTGAATACATATATACATTATGGCACGTCATGTATTTATCTTCCAAAATGTATCGTATGTGTATGCAGTTATTAAAAATTAAGTATATGGAAACAGCCTATATCCTAAGTATAACCAAAAAGCTCATAAATTATCTTGCACCCTAGAAAGCACACCAAATAAACAACTTCTAGTTTTCTTTTTCTGGGACATAATAGTTTCATGAATGACATAAGAAACAGCCGGTCTCCTCTTTCAATAAATCTAAAAAAATCAGCATGTTGATAATTCAGCTTTGACTGAAAATCAAAGAACTTTCCCTCTGAGCTTGTTTTTGTTTTCTTTCATATTAAAAATTAAACTTCCTTTGCAAACTTACTGCTCAAATTAAGTCTATTTTCAGATTAAATTTCAGTCCATTTTCCAGAGTTGTGAGGCTAATGGGAAAGGTGTAGTCTATGAGTAAAATTCAGAAAGAACATCTGCTACTTTTGTCATGCAGACAGTGTGTGTAAACCAATGTATCAGAAATATTGCACAAATCAGTGGAATTCATGTGGACTGAAATATTACAATCCACTTAAACATCAACATATCAGTAGCAGCTCTTGATGTTACCATTTCAATCTATTTCACTATCATCCAAAAACATTGTGATACAATCACACATATTTTTGAAGTTTTGGTAAATTGTTCATTTTAAATGATAATACATCCATATGACTTTGAGCCCTATTTTGTGTGTGCTTTTTACCCTGAAGACAAGTCCTGGGTTTGTGTTCTGGCAAGCTCTTCTGTCCTCCGTCTCTTTGCCAGAAGCCTGGCTAATAAGAATGTGTGAAAACATGAGGTATTTGTCTTCCAATTTACAGGGTGAGGGATAAAATCAAATGCCTAAATAGAATATGAGTGACAAAGAGTTTGAGCGTATTGATATCATATATGAAAGGATAAATCTGCATTCTTGGTGATCAGCATGGACAAGCTGCTCTCTGAAATCACCCTTTTTGTCATAGTTAACATTTCAGCCCTATTATTCAGCTTTGATAATGTGCATAAAATGCTCAGTATGATAATGAGTTGGGGTAGCTGAGAATTTAGGATGGTGGCACGTTTAGTGTAGTATTTGGATTAGCATTGTTAGCCTGCTTCTACGTAGGTCACTTTGAAAAGCTTATAAACTTTAAGAATAATCTAGTTACATCCTCTTTTATTTTTTTTAGCTTTTAAAAGCTTTCAAACAAGGTACCCTGCTTAAACAAATACTACCAGCATTAATTAATCAGGATGATCGTATGTAAAAGAAATGATGCCAGATAGTAACAAATCCAAGAGAAGTTTATTATGAAAATGGCACCTGCAGGATGAAAAAAATTAAGTTACATAAAGACAACCATGTATGACATGTATGAGAATCTACAAAAGTATAAAAAGAACCCTGCTGTAAATGAAGTATGTACATTTCTGATTTGCAGCATTATCAATGATCAATGAAAAAAAATGTTTCGAATAAGCCAGGCACTCAAGAAGTTAGATTCGGTTAGGTTAACACAAAATAAATGTACCATAGCTGTCATTTTTAAACGTTTTAATTATTTTTTTTAATATATTGTAGAGTTGGTAACACTGCTAAGATTTATACGAACAGAATCCCTTTCCCCTTTATTCAGCTACTTGGCACCAGTCTCCTCATAAAAGATTTCATATATTTGTACAAGAAATAGTTAAAAACACAGACACAGTCTTTCACAGGTAATGAAGGTTTTTTTTTCCATTTTGTAATTTTAAACACTATGGATTTAGACAGCAGCCGTGATTATCTGTTAGGTTAAATCACCAGAAATCATTTTGACACAACACAGAAACATTTATAAAAAATAAAATAAAATAAAGCAACAACAGCTGTCTAGCTGTCTTTGTAGCTGATAGGTGCATTCCTTTGATTGTTCAACAGCTAGAACTTCCAAAGCGAAACCCAAAGTAGCTTCTCTTGGCCTTGGAATCTACTTAAAATCTTTCAAATTAACCCTTTACAAGCTCATTATCAAATTTTATGACATTCAGCACCTTTGTGGGCATCACTCTATCCCACTCTTTCTCATCTCTACTTCTCCAATTCAAACCCCACTGTACTCGGCTTCATTTCAACACAAAGGGTCATCCACTACGGTATGTAGAGAATTGCTGAGCTAAAATACATCAGCAATACATTGCACAGATATGCAAAAATATATATTTGACAATCCAAAGCTCAGCTTTGCTTTTGAACCACATTGGTTGAGCACTCCAAGAATTTTCTCTCTCTTTCTGTATTATTCCATTAACCAACTTGGGAGAACACCAAAGAAATGCACCCTCTACTTACAATTAGAGCACAAGGGACTCTGGAAATGTTAACAACTGAGGCTATATGGCATCACTTCATTTAATATGTCTGAGTATCATCCTTTAGTGCATTGTGTGATGCACACTGTACGAGCAAGACATACCCAGAACTCCTCTGTGGGGAAAAATGGCTCCATTACCTTGAGCTAGTTAAGAGTCTTTTATCTCTGAGAATGGAAAAAGAGAGAAAGAGTTAGAAGAAGAAATTGGGAAGAAAGGTGAAGGTTGGAAGTAAACAGAGGGAGAGAAAGGTCTGGAAATACACACCAGCAAAGCAACAGCAGAAATGAAAAGGTATACAGACAGTGGAAGGCCACCACACAAAAACCACTAACCCCCAAGAATCACTGGTTCACTAGGACTGTAGGAATGGGACTTTGCCACTCCAGACTAGAGATAAAGCACAGAGAAGACAAAGGACAAAACAACTACATTAGCTTAGTATATACTGCATATAGTAACACACATTGAAACTGCAATGAGACTGACAGCCAAGGACACTTACACATTGTACACATTACAGTTCTCACATCTGTTATTAGATGCCTTAACAAACAGCTGCCAAAGATGGAGTGGAAGAAGAATTTATACTTGACAGTCATTTGGAGTGTTTGACACTACACTGATTTCTGGCAACGAAGACAAAATAGACTTCTTTTCTTTTGTTTTTACTTAATGTGCAGTTTTTTTACTTGCAGTTATCTAGTTCAAGCTTATTAACCCATTTGTTAAAACATATTGGCTTCAACACTAGGAGGAGGAGGGGTATTACAAAAGAGAAAACAATGAGCAAAACATAAAAATAAAGATACAACCTTCCCTCTATAACATTAAGCATACATGTATATATATATATGCGTGTGTGTGTGTGTGTATGTGTGTATATATATATATACACACACATATACATATACACACATACACACACACACATATACACACACACACACACACAGACACACATACATTCACTCACTCACTCATTCATTCACTTATTTGGAAGTTGTAAAATTAGCCTCAGTTCTACTGAGAATAAAAAAATAGAAAGAGAAACAATATACACCTTAAAAAATCTGGTCTTTAAGTCAATTTCACTGCATTTTCTTGTTCTTTTTAGCACATTCGCTCAACTCCCCAAAAGAAAAGTCTTCCAGATCCATTTAAATTTAATATGAGGCTTGTTAGTTTGGAGGTAAACAAATAAAGTCCTGCAGCAAATGTTAATGAGGGCTTTTGTCTTAACTAACCAAGGAAACTGCAGCACCTGACTATGGACTAGCACAGAAGACATTCCTTTCAAAACAAAAACAAAACCCAGCCCACAAGCTACATATTGTGTGAAGACATTAGAGATTAATAAATGATAGCACCATGGTTTTAGAAATTAAGTTAATGTTTCTGTAGTTAACATTTAGTCCATCTTCTTATTATTCTAATCACAGGCCAGAAATTAATTTTTAAGAACCCAAATTATTGTATGTGCAAGTAAGAAAATCTTAACCATAAAAAGTGAATTAAACTCTGCATAAAATTCTAAAATACTATCCCCTATTTTTTTAAAAGGAATTAGGAACAAATACCCCCCCCTTTTCATTTGACTTAGTCAAACAGGGCACATTGTTTTATGCTTGTTTCTTTTAACCTTGATCATATCAAGATCAATTTAAAGTAAACCCCATGGTTGTCATTCTTACAATCTCTTTACCACAACACTGAGTATTCTATGGCAGAGGCATACGCATATTAAAGGCATCTTAATAAAGATGCAAAAGGAAAAGAAATACACATCTTGGAAGAAGACAAAATGGCAGGCCACTGATACTTCAGTTTTCTGAAGGCCAAAATTAAAAGTATCTTTCCCATTAAAGAATAAGTCAAGTCAAAGAGAAAGGGGATGAAATGGGGAGCATCATATGGAGAGAATAAGCTGACCTGCTCAAATTCAAAGTGCTAGGATTAAAGGTCTAAATTAAAACATAGTCTATGCCTCGGAGTTTAACACTGAACACAGTATGTGGTCATATTTCAATCCTCCTTCCGTTCCAGTGTCTGTGCGGCATGGATGCCGTTGCTGTACACAGGAAACGGAAGAGTCGAGAACAGTCCTTCGGCAGTTGTGAACACATTCCCTGCAGGCATTTGGGTCAGGCTGGCTGCGCTCACAGCACTTCCAAATGGTCCTGACATATTGAGTCGGTGGACATGGTGGTAGAGCATTTCCATTGGTGTTTTAGGATCTAAGCCAAAACCGGGGCTGTTAACGTCCACAAAGTTAACAGCGTGAGTGTTGGGGAGGAGATTGCCCTGCATGGCTAAAGTAACTTCAGCTGGGGCATACCGGATCGTGCCAGTGGTATAGACCCTCTGAGCAGCCGTGCTGGTGGCAGCAAGGGTTCCAGTTACCCTGTGAACCAAAGGAAGGACCACATTGCCTGCTTGCAATCTCTGTAGGGCTTCCAGATCCCCCGTATACAGTAAAGAATTGGAAGTGCTGGGGCCACCCGGATGCTTGTCCCGTGGAGATGCTGACAGAGGTGGGGACAAAGGGTCAGAGGATACAGGAGCCAAGGCGGAGTTGGATGAGGTGCTGAATTGAGATTTGCGATTGGCAGGATTTTCAGTCCCTGGCGGGGTTAGAACAGAGTCTGGAATGGAGACATGTAAACTACTGCTGGTTTGGGGGGAAGGGAAGTGCTCTGAGTTGGGGGGCTTGGTCATACTGTAAGGTGATTCGTTCCTTGAGATTTCCCTGTTGGGTGGGTAATTCCAAATACTGCTATCGTTATCAAAATTGATAGGTTCTGAGATCTCTGTTTTGATTTTGAGCACTGAGGCACTGTTTGGCGGTGAGAGCAGCTGGGGCTGATCCACCAATGCTGAGTCAAGCCCATTTGGACTTGAGGTGCTAGAGAGCCTTCTCCGGGCCACGCTGCCTCCTTTCTGCTTTTTCCTTCTCTTCTTCCTTTTTTGATGCTTGCTGGAAGACTGGGCATTTACTTCTCCTGTGCTGTCTGAGTCCTTGGCACTGTCCGAGGTCAATGACTCACAGTTCTGTAACCGCAAGTCTGACTCACTCTCCACGTAGCGCTCCACCTTAATCTGCATAGAACCAAGAGTGCCAAAGCTATCTTCGGGGGCCTTTTGATTCTCAAAGTCAGAATTCTCAAAGCTGTCATCACTGTCTCTGCTGTCCTGGTTGCTGGAGCTGTTCCCATCATCATTACAGTTCATTTCATTATCTGACTGATTGCCAGACTTCTTCCTATCTGATTCGGGATCTTCGCTGTTTTCTGAATGATTTCCTTTTTCATCCGACTTTGAATTCTCATTGTCCTCTGAGTAGAAAAAAAAGTGAAAAACATCATTAGGAATAAGAATGTAAGATTTAGAGCCCACTTAGACTCCTGGAGGCTGGTGAAATATTATTACTAGCAATATTACTGGCAAAGACATTTTCTTTTAGGTTTAAAATGACAGTTTTACCAAGTATGAACTGAGCTGCATTTGTCTGTCATTTAACTCCCTCCAGTTCAAGATTCGGCTGTTCAAAAAACAAAACAAAACAGGCTCAAGCTGAACATAAGGCTTGTGTTGTTATTATCATTACTTCAGTAATGACAGTTCTGTGGACAGGCTGCTAGATATATGGACAGTCAAAAAAACTATACATAAAGAATAAAATACCATGCATGACTAGCACCAGAAAGATTATCAACCATATAAAAGCCGTTATTACAGTAAAGGGCAGACGGTTAAAATTAAAAGGGCCTAGAGAAGAGGAAGATCTTGCTCTGAAAACAATAATATTGCCATGTGGATGCAAGATGTGCCTTCATAGATAGAGCCTTTTATAAGTGAAGTGTAACAGGTAAGAAGGCTCCTTCTTTGTAAACTCCTTTCCAGTTTCAATTTAGGAGGAAATAGGATGTTCCATAGGATACTCTGCACCCAAACCATCCAAGGCTTAGCAGTGCTAATATTTCAAATAAGACTTGGAATAGTTTCTGCAACTGATAAAACATTAGCATCATATTATTTGCCAGTCCTAGCTGCAGCTCTGCTTTAGACTAGCTAAATATTCTGAACCATCTTCAAAGACATCTTTCCATAAAATGCTTTGCAGTAATCCAGCCAAGAGATTAACAGAGCACATATGCTGGGCTCTTGCTATGCAAATAGGGTCAGAGCTGCTGTATGAATCTGGGATGACAGTAGCTGCTCTTAAATGATGAGGTCATCTGGACATCCAGCCAACAGTGATAGATATAAGAATACTTCTAACTATATACTTGATTTTTTTCAGAGTGCAACAGTCCCAACCAGCCCAGTGTTTCTTATCCATTTTTATGAGAATCTGTAAGCTCCTCTTATAAGTTTAATTGCAGTTTCTAACTTGGCTGTAATGGTGTGAATAAATTTAAAAATAAACCAGGAAGAACCATGCTTCTATGATGCCAAAATGTTACATACCAGATGAGCATTTACATACCTGAGTTATCCTTTGAATCTGATTCAGAATCAGACGTCTCAGAGGATTCAGAGGTTTTCTCTGGCAAGTGTGGAAGTTGTGCAATATCCATTGGAGTGTCCTTATACTCTGGATCACTAAAAAAGAAGAGGCAGCCCATGTACACATACATGATAACAGTATGATAGTTCCCCCCTTTTTTCAAAATTCTTTTGAATGCCTGAAACAACAGAAAGCATAAAAAGGCATTCTTTCACCCTTCCTTCCTTCCTTCCTTCCTTCCTTCCTTCCTTCCTTCCTTCCTTCCTTCCTTTCTTCCCTTGTTCCTCTTTCTTTCTTTCTTTCTTTCTTTCTTTCTTTCTTTCTTTCTTTCTTTCTTTCTTTCTTTCTTTCTTTCTTTCTTTCTTTCTTTCTCTTTCCTTCCTTCCCACACCTTTCTTGGCAACTAAGTAATTAAAACAATATAATACAATAAATTGCTAACATTAATCAAATATAGCCATGCGATGAAATGTAATACAGTTTTTGAGGTTTTTGCTTATAGGTTTTACTTAGATAATTTCTATCTTGATTTTTCACTATTAGAAATAATCCTTATGTGTATACCTAAGCACAATAACAGTAATTACATATCTTGATTCTTTACTCTTGAAGCTTTGGAGAATTTTCATTAATACTACTTTAAAAATATATCTTCTTTTTGTTCTGGTATTATCCATCAAAATAATAATTCTCTGTTGAGTAACCATCAAATACATAAGCCTTGTTTTCTGTTATTTCTATCTTATAAATGAATTGTTTATTACCATCTTCAATATATTATGACCTCATCATTTATTTTGCATAACTCACAAAGGCATTGTTATTGACAATTTCTGGACTCACATGTGAAATGTGTCATGTTATATGGGTCCCTTCCAACTCTGTTATTCTGCATTTCTATTAATGCCAACCCAGTAATACTTGTCTACAAACAAGCATGGTAGCATGAACCAAGAACACGTAACAAGATTAAAAAAAAACATTTCCAAAGAACTAAAACCATTGCATATCCAGGAGGATGGTTTGAGAGGGCAGTAGGCTGCTTTTACAAGTCCCTCTTGTTTTTACTGGAAAATCACTTTATAATTTGCAACTTGTATCAGAGGTTAATCCATAGAGAAGAGGAGACAGGATGCTCCTATGTTATCTGAAAATACTGTGGAGCTGTGTAACATGTACATGGGATTCCTCAAGCTTCTGGCCTATATATGTGCTAGTCTTTAATTACTAGGAAACTGTTTCAACTCCGATTTTCATTTATCATAATGGCAGGAAGCATTTTGGGCACAAAAGCAGAATGCCTCTTGCTATGTTCAATTCTCTTCCAACAAGTGCTTGGGGCACTAAGTAATATCTGATTCCCACTTTATCTTCAATTAAATCACAGTGAGGGAAAAGAGGGGTTACAGTCCTTTCTCTGGGCATAAAGGAGATGTGAATTCTTTCTGAGCTCACTCCTGACATAAGGACCCAGCCTTTGCAAGAGGAAAGAGTAAAAAAAAGAATCACATGGCCCATTCCCCTCTCAATACAATACAATACAATCCCCCCTCAATACAATTACAATTGTTTGTAAGGCCCCACATGTCTTAACGCCATTTAATAGAAATAAGACTTATTTAAATCAACAAGAATTCTGAGGACATAAGCTTAGGATTGATATGTGCACAATATTTTCCATTTTCCTTACATAAACACATTTATTAAATTTAAATACCTCTTATTTTAAATAAGAAAATAATATGCTCTTTTGGTTTTCATTATTCAGACAACAGAAATAAAATTCAGGCATTTCCCATAAAGCATCCAGATAAAAGAGAAATAATCCCTCTCTACTGGTCACAGTGTGCATTCACCAAGATCTACATTCAGAAAGGTTTTAACGCTGTATTTCTCAAGGAACAGCACACCTAATATCTTCCTGTATACAATTCAGAGAGCTTAAACATCTGGCATTTAACCAACATGTCTAACATATCTGGAAAACAAAAGGGAGTGCATTTAAGAGTTTTAAGATAAATTCCATACTGACAATTGCAACAAACATTGTTTCTGAAACAATAAAGGCCTTGGCTTCCTAGCACATAGAGCATTACCTCATGCCTCTTTAAAGAAGCCCCTGTCCACAGTATCAACCTAACAAAGGTTGGCTATGAATCAACCCTGATTAAGCTAAAGCTTTACCTGGATTTAGGAGAATCCAGACTGGCAATCCATCCCATGACCATGCTTCTATTATTTATTAGTATACATTAATTGTAAGCAGACTCACGTTGAGTTCCTTGCATTTGTTGTTTACACACTATACTTTCAATAATGTTTCCTGTAGTCACAACAAAAATGCCAATAATTGGAGTGGCAGAAAGATATACCTCAGAAGGTAATTAACCCAGATGATGTTCTTCTCATTTGCATTCTTGGCATTAATAGCAATAGTGGCACTAGACTGTATCCAAATGTAGCCCCCACTTTTCTGCATCCAACGGTAGTATTTTGTAACACACTGACCCTTGTTCAGCACTGAATGGAAAAAAACAAAAGGCAAAAGGAAAATCATTGGCATTGCACTTATACACAATTGCTCTGTATTAAAGCACATACCACACCAGTGCAAATAAATGAAAGGATTTTTGTCCCCTACATTTCAGAGAAAGCACAATTATAAGAACAATTAAATCATTTCTGGGAGGCCTGGAAGAGTTGAAGGCAGTGCCTTGATTTGTAGTTTGATTTTAATCTGCTGTTGGCAGCTTGACTAAGCAAGAGAAAAGCAATCAGAAGCAGAATTTGCTGTGGCTCACGAAGCACCAAATCTGTGGACAATTCTCTCTGTTTCATTCATGTGTGTGTGTATCATACACATGTTAAATTTCTATGTGATTTATTCATAGCTGCTAGGTAGTAAACCTCCCCGAGACTCTGGCTATTTGAAAGGTTTGGGAAGATACGGTACCCTAGTTCTTTGATCATTTCTCTTCATTGCAGGTGATATCAACTACTGAACTTACACATCTGTTTCTTTTGATCTTGTCAAACAGAATTTACAGTCTTCAGATGAACCAAATCTCCAGTGGTCATAGGAGGAATGTCTGTAGAGACTTGGCTTAATACCAGAGCAAAATAAATCAACCAATGAACTGCAGAAGAAACTGTGGCCTAAGGGAGTTGTAGAATCAAGCATGTTAAAGCAAGAGTTCTTTGCAATTCTTAGCAAAATGTAAGTTCTGTGAAATTTTGCTTAAAGATGCTTCATAAAAGGATGTTAAAATTTGTTTCAAGCCACTATTTCCAAGCCAAATGTTGTAATAGAGTTTTAGCTAATTTTAAATTCTCATACAGTAGCATATATGCTGAAATAAGGAAGCAATATGTCTTTGGCAGAAATACAGACAATGTATTCAGTATTCTTATTATTCCAGCTTGCATTTCTTCTTCTGGGATGTATTTTTTCTTCATCTTGTAAATCTTGTGCACTAGAGGGCAGTGTGCATTCACATACTTCTCTGCTTTTGGCATGTCCTTGTCTCCGTCTGCTAAAATGAAAAACCTCTAACTGCTGTAATAAATTTGGCTAAATTAGCTGCTAAATGGTTATCTCAAGTAATATGTATTTGCATTAATCATCTTGCTCTAAACCAGAACAAGCCAGAGTCCTAAAGACGTAGTAAATTCATATTGTCCATTTAATTATGGCTAATAAGTGCTTCATATACAATAGTTTTATGAAGTACATTTTTATTTTTTTGGGAAGAGGTGGGGGAAATAGAAGAAAAGAAGTCACTTTGAAGACAGGAAAAACTGTGGCTAGTACTGTTAAACTTTCAACTTAAAAGTTAGACTTTACCTTTAAATTTTGGCTATGCCTTCAGATTCAGAGAATGATATGCAATTACATGTGATGCCATCTAAAGTTTAAAGCCTACTGTACCTGAGAAGATACCAGCCTAAATCCATCTTAGCATCACAATCTAGAAAACCTTTTCTTCTCTTTGAAAAAGGAACACAGATGCAAATGCAAAAGTGCAGGATAGTTTTTTCTTCTGTTTTTCCCTTTTCTTTCTACATCCTTTCTCTGTTGTCTTTGTGAAGGTTTGTATCGCTGCTGTTCAAGATTCCCATCTCAAGCAGAAAGGCTGCAAAAGTTCTTAGGCTTAGCTCAAAAGTATTCGCTCAGGGGACAGCTGAAGCTTTAGGTACTCTTATATTTATCCAGAGAGTCTGTGACGCATTGTATAACTACAACAGCTGTTAATCAACTGTTCTAGCAACACAGCCTACCAATTCCAGGCCGCAAAACTACTCTCAGGATTTATGTTGGACTCAAACATGTATACAGCCAGATGCATTCATCTCCTGAGCTCAAAGCATACAGTACAAGTGACTCTAGGGCTGAAGATAGATGTGAATGAGCTTTGTTTTTCTTTAAAAATAAGATACATCTAAATTCAAGATGAACTTGGGACTCTTGGTGGAGGTGAATTGCAGGATAATTGGGCTCAGAGGATGTACTACTTGATAGTATTTTTTTTTTTACTGAGACTACTAGCTTCACCCTTTTTGAGGCTAAAGAAAAATAAGGTGGAGGCCACTGGCTCCTCTTTAACTTTTAACTGATAGTTATTTTGCCAAGAGAAGTTTCTGCCTGCAGCTATTCTATGTCATCTAAATAGTATGGCAGGATTTAGGATTCACTGGAGGCCTAAAATATTTTGTTGTTTAAAGCCTTATCTTCTTCTTATCTGCCAATTCTTGTCAAGGGCCAATGTTTGAAAAGGTCTTTTCAAAAATCCAATTTTGACCTTCATGTACTCCCCTGACCTCTTTTCACATTGGTACCTGCAGCAGATTCCCTTAACCTGCTTGTGGAAGGGCTGTTCTTTGGACTCATTTGGAGTTGTTGAGGGTAGCGATTTTGTCCTGTTTAAAAACAGATTTATCTCAAAATTTCAGCTTTTGCTCCCATATTTCTCTCCTGCTCTGTTCTTCCCTTCTTTGGCATTCAGCATTTATGGCATACCACATTTATTAATAAGGATTATTTATTTTCCATATGCATATGTATGGAAGAGAAAGACAGATAGACATTTTATTTTAACTACAATGTTCTGGTGTTGCAATAAATTGATTGAAAGCTTGAAAGTTTGAAAACTCAGTTTTTTTTTTCGGTAGAAGTGGCAGACATTTGCAATTTGGGTTATAGTGTTTTGTAAACAAGGTAAAGTTGATCAGATTGATGCATTAATCAAAATGGATCTTTCCTTTTGTGTATTCATGTCTCAGATATAATTCAATGCTAAACTGCAAAGATAAGCAAGGAAGGGGGGCGGATGTGGGCTTTTCCATCAAACAACTATGGTGTTGAGACTTCAGTTTTATGCAAATACTTCTGAATTTATAATTAGCTTAAGACTGAGAAAAAGGAATAGGGGAATCTTTCTTTAAAGTTTTACTCTATTAGGATACCGCAGTTTATAGATTTATAAAAAAGTTTAATAATAAAGGATTTTTATTATTATAATCTATTGTTAACATGTTAGTTGAATGTCTGCATTTCTGAGGGAAAAATGAAGATGAAGGTATTAGGAAATGTGTTTCTTTCAATAAACTTAATATTTTATTATTTACATTTATAGTTGCCATCTTCTTGGTTAAGGCAAGGCATATTTAGGACTACACTATAAATCATTGATTCTCATGCATTTTTTTTAAAAAATACAATTTTAATAAAAAGAAGCAGAGGCAATATTAAAATAAGTATCCTGTCAGAGTTAACCAATTCTAAAAGTCACTGGTAAGAGACCTAAAGAAGGCAGACAGTTCATGCAATAATAGCAAAACTGCATGAATTAAATGTTCTTTTTTAGGACTCTTAAAGGCCTAATAATCCTTTTCCTTCACTAATGTACTTTCTGAAAATAAAGCAAATGAAACAATGCAATTTGCTGATTATAAATTATTTTGTTTCACCTGGGTTAATATAATTACAAAAGAACTTTTGGCTTTTTATTGTGCCTTAACACTTATGGAAGATAAGTTTTAGGAAAGGAAGTCTCTAATGGCAATTTTTCAAAGTGGTAGGATGAATCATGAACAGAGGCCAACCAATATCACACAGGAAGTAACAATAGTGGTATAATTAAAGATAAAAAAGCTGACTGGGAATTATGAGTGTTTAGTGCAACCTTCATGGAAATGAATCTATTGGGAAAGAGTTCTTTAGAGAATGATTCCAATCTGATTCTACACCTAACCCATTCTGCCAAAATAAAATATCTTTGCAAGTAACCTTTTATATTATGTATACCTTGCAGTTTGTAACAGCAAACCACTAGATTTTTTTAGATGAATCTTTTTTATAGTACTACTATTGTTTGACCCATGTTAGGGTACACACTAATAGGATATGATTATAGGATATGATTATAATAATAGTACAACATTTAATTCAATAGTTTGTTGTATATTGTATACTATTTCCAAAAAGGAAATTTAATTCTATTTCTGAATTTTGTTTAGAGAAGGAATAGAAAGAGAAATGTATGAAATTCTGTAAGTAAAATAAAATGGATTGGTACAAGTTTCAAGATTTGTGTTTTTTTAGGGAAAAAAAACATTCTCCTCCCGGTAAAGCTGTTCTTAGAAATCAAAGAAAAACTTCTGAACAGCGAGTTGTGTTTTATAAGAAGAAAGTAATTTAATTCAGTTTGAAGAGGAGATGAAAAAAATCTTGTAACAAATTGTGTCTGTTTTTAAAAAGCATTCCATACAATACAATGTTTCTCCAGGTTACAAATGACTTTGAAACTTTGAGCATATTGTGCATTTTGGTTCAGTAGATAGTAAACATGAAAAAATGAAATCAGTTGATTTATGGTATCACATAAATGCTGGTTTACAAAAGTCCTCATTACACCAGGAAAAAAAAAGGGTAGTGGTGGATATGCAGTATTTACTACTTTCACAAGAATAAGGATGAGTCACAGTGATTCTCAGGTTGTCCTAATATGAAAATACTGTTAATTTAAGGAGGGAGGGAGGGGGGGAGAGACAGATCGAGAAAGAGATCTGCATTTAGTACCACAGTTGAACACTTAGCTGTTAGTATCATTTCTCTTTTTACATTCACAAAACTGGCAGAGGAAACATGAAAAGGAATACTGACTCTTTAATCTCTTCTTCTCCACCTAAAGCCCAAGGCAAGCTGACAGAGTAACTTCATTCTGAAAACAGTAGTGTGTTTTTTTTAAAGAAAATTTCTGGATTACTTTTTCTTCTGCTTTTGAAAACTGTGGACTATAGGGGAATAAACCTGGCATTGACTTAAAACAAGAACAAGTATTTTTATCTGAAAAGTTACAGTCCTTGATGCTTACAAGAAGGTCATTTTTAAAACCCATGGGGAAAATAGCATCACAGATAGAGTGTACTAAGTGCCTCACTTGTTTGAAAGAGACAGCATTTTTAAAATATCAGCTTTTAGAATTATCTGTGTCTTTGATGGCATTTTACTACAAATTCTGCAATTAAGTTAAATAGCAAAGATTGTTGAAGATTATTTTGCAAACCTTTAGGATATATAATGTTTAAATGGAATTATGCATCCAAAATTATCAATGATTCATGTAACACTCATTGGTTCTCCAAAAACAAATTTTTTGTAAGTAGGGATAGATGGGTGGATGGATAGATGGATGGAAGAAAGGAATTATAGTTCTTCCTGTGACCCATTCTCACAGAATCTTTGGTTTAAAGAATCCATCTTAATATAAACCTGGCTTCATTGAAAGAAATCATTCATTCCATCCAGAAGAATATGTATCTCTATTTTTGCACTAGTTTTCATTTCATTTCAAGTGTCACAATCGGTGTTGGATGTATATTTTGTGTATATCCGTAGATATTGTACTCTCAAATTGCAAATGGAGACATGGGTACTCTATTTTTCTTATTTTTATCTTTAAGTGTTTTGGTTTTATTGTATTGCAAACAGTTGCTGGGGTTTATCCACAGTTTCGTTGTACTTGTACAATGACAATAAAGTTATTCTATTCTATTCATTTGCATGTTCCCCAAGAAAACTTTGACCAAATGATATTTATTTGGTATCAGGACTAAAATTTCCATTTTAAAAAAGAAATCCTGCTAAATAATTATTTTAAAAATCCAAAATTCATTACTTTCTAATTTATATTCCAATGTAACTATGTGTGGCGTGTGTGTATATGCACTTTAATACCATGATAAATATTTTTAAAACACCCACATGTCTTGTTTAGAATGCTTCATTTCATATGCTGCATTCATTATTATTACTAGTGATTTTACTCTAGTTATTGTCTTGTTTTATTATTATACTTTGTTATGAGGGTATGTATGTTAGTGTAACAAAATGTAAATACCAAGTATTTGAGAACATGCTGTCAGATAGAATAATTAGATGTTGGAATATCTAAGAAAAAAAGAAGCTACATATTTCCATTCAGCAATACTATGTGAATTAAATAATTCAGAATAGAACAGAAAGAATTGTAGATACAGCTATATGATTTTAGATCATGATTCTACACTGAAATTAATGGAGTTCAGAATGAATCTTAAATGAACTTGGCACCAGGATTTTATATATACATGTTTAAAAGTTCAAACAGATGCTGCAACTATTGCTCATATATTCTGATACAGTATATATAAAGTTATCCTTTATAGATATATACACACACACACATACATATGCTATAGATCTAGATGAGAATTTGAAATAAGTATATGTCTCTCTATAAAATGCATTTTAAATATTCTAGAACATTTATATTTCCTCATGTTCAATGAGTCTCATATCTTTCACAGTGACACACCAGTTAATTATGAATCATTTCATTGATTTTTATGGGCCTGGTCCAAATAAGACTAAATCTATATTCAACCTCAAGTCCCTGATTTTAATGACTTAACTAAGCATGATTAAACTGAATCCAATCCATACAATATCTCATTTGACATGCTAACAGACCCAAATATTGAAAATTAAGACATTCTATAACATAATGGGAATTAACTAATTTTCACTTAAGTAGCGAAGAATTAAAATTATGTGATAGAGATTAAAACATCTAATACTATCTAAATAGCGCTTCCAAATTGGCTGACATGAGAAATTTCATAAATCAGACATAAATATTTTTATATTTGAACTGAGTTAGTTACTCTTTCTTTGGTAAAGTTTAGACTTAATTTATGTTTATTCATTATTCTTTTTGTGAATTCTGGAAACATTGTAGAATTGTGAATTGGGGGCAAGGTAGTATCAGATTCAATTCCTCATTTGCTGTAGAGGTCAGAGGGCAACTTTGGAACAGTCCCTATTTAGAGGTATATTCAAAGGCTGCATGACTGCAAGTTGGTTTTTCTGTGAAAACTAACTTCTCAGTCTGACAGTCACTGATACCTTGGGAAATACATGGACATTGCTTCAGACAGCAAAATCTCTGGAGCTGGAAATGGTTTCAAGAATATCTCATGATGCTTTTTGACTTTAGACTGCAGTAATGCAACATCTGGCATTACAAAATTATGTTAGAGCTTAACTATGCAGGTTAATTGAACAGAGCAACTAATTTTTTTTGTCAATGATCCTCCTGTAATGTATGCTTGTTTTTCAATTGTTGGGCTGGCTTTAAAATTAGCATGTTCAAACAACATCTAAACACAAGACACACTATCAAATAATATCAAAGCAATCTCTTTTGCTTTGGTGATTATCATCAACTTGTACAACAGTTGACATTCATTTGTATATTTTAGCATTTCACAGAATGTTATACCTTAACTAGAATAAGTTTGATTTCTTTTATGATTGGGGATATTAAGCACTACAAAAGCACAGAAATTTCAGACTGATTAGGATTAGAATTCCTCTGTATCAAAAAGCTTTGTTTTTCTCCCTACAGTTTTACTAATTGTGTGCTACTTGACTTTGTGTAGTTTTCCCTATTATAATAGCAAAACTTGTGAAGTGAGATGTTGCTGTCGAGAATGACCAAGAATGATTCCATCTATTTTAAATAGTAAATTTAAGATTATTAAAAGATATACATTCATTTAATATGTGTCCATGTCTGTATCTATACACGCAGAGGTATAACTTAAAAAGATTGATTTTTTATCTTGGAAATTGAACCAGCAAATAGTAATAACTGAATAGAAATTTTCAAATGAATGTACACAAAAACCATTGTGTATTTGTAACTGACTGCAGAGGGAGAAAAAAAGTCTCAATATTGAAGGGCAAAATTCTTTTGAAAATGGGGAATAGCATGAATAAAGTGATAGTAAAGCTGCTTTAAAAAAACTGGATTGTTTCAGCTATTGGAAACTAAATTAGTGCATATAAGAGAGAATGCTCCCAAATGTAGTCATCAGAGACCTTTGCTTTATGGAAAACAAACTGCTTGGGCTGCTGTTCTTAAGGAATTGTATTTCTTATGGCTGTAAATCAAGTCCAGAAGAAATGGGATGACGTTTTCTGAGCAATAGCTGAGGGTGACAAGCATCTTTTTGTCAGTGTCAGGTTTATGAATTTAGACCTCAATTAAGATTCCAAAATGAGAAAGCACATACTCTATCTGTAGCTACACAATCGAGTGACAGTTCCCAAAAGCAATATATATCCATTTTGAAAATCCTGGTATATCATCCTATATTTATCCAGAAGTATATTCATGACATTCTCTAGAGGTCTTAACTCCTTTACATCCTGCTTGGATTTCCAGTCAGAAAATGTTTGATATAATTCTTCAGTGAATGTTACTATTTTTTTTTCCAAT
The DNA here is from genome assembly GCA_023653725.1 of Bungarus multicinctus. Classification (NCBI taxonomy): domain Eukaryota; kingdom Metazoa; phylum Chordata; class Lepidosauria; order Squamata; family Elapidae; genus Bungarus; species Bungarus multicinctus. Next base: position 117,186,405 of record CM042838.1, on the reverse strand, counting down.
TAATTGAGGAGATATATGCTTCTATATTATGTGACAACCTTTTATTTTTTGAGTATTAAATGGACTTGCTAAATCAAAACAAGGCAACAATGTCACCCAATACCCAAATAGGGTTAGAATAGAGTTTTCATATATTAGTGGAAAGAAATATATTTATTACTTCCCCTCCTCTTTCACTGATATTTGTGCAGAATTAAAGGGAGGTTTAAGTGGACTCTTTACATGGAGTAGATGATAAGGCCCCAATCTTTAAAATAGCTTCCTCCAGAGTAGTTTCTCAGAGTAAATCCAAATTCATTTATTTAGTTATGTTACACAGAATAGAACCATGAACAATGAAGGTATATGATAATCAGCAGAATATAAGCCTTTAAAACCACAGATTTAGAGAAAATTACTTAAAACATTATGTGCTAAATATATAGGAAATGAGACAATTTACCATCCAGTAGACAAAAATAGCAAAATTGTAAATACCACCAAGAAAATGAATATTGGGAACATATGACAAGCAATGAGAAATACAAATTGCTTCAATTAATTATAAGATTTAAAACAAATGCAGAGAAATGCAGAGTTGGAAGATACTGTAATGTATATACTGGCTAAAAAATCTAAATATGCAGTTCAGCAAAAATAGAATGTTCTTTTTTCAGACAATAACAGGAAAATAACAAATAATGTTGTTTATTGACAAACTGTAGGGCTTTTAATTGATTTTAAATGGTTTTAGCTTGTTAACCCCTTTGATTGTTTTATCTTTCAGCCACCTATTTAATTTTTTTAACTTCATTTTAAACATTGTATTTATGATTGTATTTTTATTCGGCTGTACACCGCCCCGAGTCCCGTTGGGAGAGAAGGGAGGTATATAAAATTGATAAATAAATAAATAAACCTCTAGTAGGAGATTCTGCTAAAAGATTAGATAGACAAACAGATAGACAAACAAATACTATCCAGCTAACTATTTTTTAGGTTTCTGAACTAATGAGTATCTTTCTTTCTCAAACTGTTATCCTTATGATGTATTGCATTACAAACCCCAGAATTTCTGGATAATACAACTGCTGATACTTTTTTCTGTAAATACATAGTCTTATTTTGAAACACAGGCAATGTCAGCCTGAGAAAATAATAAGGAGCATGCAGATGAGACCTTCAATTGCTTGCAAAAGGAAGGAATTAATTTAGGTGATGTTAAAGGCTGATTTACATTTCCTTTAAGCTGAGTGAGGGGATGGGGAGGTTGCAGAGGATTCTCCAAATCCACAGAGCCTTTTGGTACCTTTGTCCCTGGCACCCAATTTCCTTTTCACCCATCCTTCTTTCTAGCTGCAAAAGCAAGTAGATAGACTGCTGGGAAAAAATGATGTTAGATTTCTACCCCTGAAGTTGAAGTCTACTCTCTTATTTCAAGGGAGGAAATTCATAAAATTAAAGTCATAGGGTTTTTCATTTTAATAAATGGAAGGAAAGGAAGGAAAATGTCTAGCATTTCATATAAAAATACTGCAGAATGATGTTTGAACGCTCTGCCAAGGAGTTTGATTCTTCCTTTGCTAGTGCTTAAAATCCCATTAAATTAGAAAAATTTATAGAAGACAAAAGACGTCTTAGACCTGGATTCCTTCTACTTTATAATACATTTTCTGCTATTTTTTTTTGTTGTAATCAATGCATATTATTGAAGGACTCTATACATTAATTTGTGTTTTAAAAAATGTGTTGCTTTTCAAAAAAACCTGTGATCAAATGTGACTGTGAAATTGATCAAAAACTTTGATCAAATGTGACTTTATCCTACTATGTGTATGTAAAATATGTGTTTTATTGTATTTTATTCTTATTATTTTCTTATTTTGCTGTCTTGCCATCAAATATCTCAAGATTGGGGTTGTTTAGATAAATAAAGGAAATAAATAAATAAATGATAGAAATATAAATATGAGCATAAATATAAGGAAGGTTAGAGAGAAAAGGACGCAAGATTTGGCTGCAAAAACTGGACAAGGTTTAAAAATGCAGAAAAAATATGGAAAATGGCACCTGTGCCATTTGCTAGACAGCATCTTGAAAGAGATTTAATGTAAACAGAGCAGTGTAATATAATCATAGAGAAATATGATGTATTCATACTTATAACATCATAACTATGAAATAATTCAGTGTGGAATGTACAAATACAGACTATTAAAAGAGCAAGGAAAAGCTTAACTTGAATATGGTTAAATAAGAGAAACAGGATAGGTCTCAAAGTATTAAAATTATGAGAAATTCTTTTAATGCTAAAAACCAATGGTTATTTATTTATTTATTTATTTATTTATTTATTAAATGTGGTTTCTGATGAAAATTTGATTAGGAAAATTTGATTGATCAGGTATTAACTAAGATAATTACTGTTAATTAGATTGATCAGAAGCTGGGGTTATCAATTTCAATAATAAATCTCAATTTAAAAAATCCTTTAAGCATATACACACGATTGAGTCAGACTCTGATTTGGTAATTCTGAAAATGTTTTATTTTGCTGAATTCCGAAGCTGTATTGAAGTCTTTCTATTTCCCACAGTCAGCAATGATTTCTTTTTACTTTGACAGAATTGGATGGACTTTTCAACAACAAGCTTCTGAGTGCATGATTAAACTACACTCAAATATATTCAACAAAGTTTGTGACTGGGGGTTGTTTTTTAAAATTAGGAAATTGCTGAATTGTTTTTAAAAAAGGAAGGTATTTATTATATTAGTAGGCAAATTTGCCTTTCCTAATGGAATTATGCTTTCATATTTCTTGTTTCTAACAGATCCTAATATTTGTTAGGAAATTGTCCTATATGGCAATTAGCCTTATCTAACAAACTTTCAAGATTTCAGATAGTAAAATCTGGGCTTAGAGGAAGAAGAGGTTTTTTTTTTTAATCAGGAAAGAAATAATTTGTTTCTTTCCCTATCTTGATGATATGAAAATGGATAGGTTTTATTTTACCTGGGCAAGAAACATATTTGAGTTCAGAAGGATAAGTAAAAGAGTTAAGAGTTATTATAATTACAATAGAGTATAATTTTTGTGTGCATTAATCAATTAGCACCAAAGCCATAGGAAGCATACCAGAATGGAAGTAGGTAACATAAGGAGGCATACTTGAGAGCAGAGGTAGAATTATTTGAACATTCACCATTTCCAGTCCATGAATATGAAAGCAGATGTGTTGATTTTCCTTGAGCCCCAAGAGACTGGCAATAAATAAATTCAGCACCCACCATGTTTCCCATGTTACGTTTCCCAGGCTTAACAATAGCAGTAGTTCTTTCCTTCCTCAGTGGCCAACCTGCCTAATGGATAATTGTAGAGGGTATCAAGGCAAAAGTATCTGCTGCTTAATGATAAGTGGACCACTTATGATTGGCAAACAAGGTCAGCCATGCACTGTGACATCACAGGGTATGCATCACAACGCTATATGTAAGTATATAAGAGGCAGGGCCTGCATCATGATTCATTTACCTGCTTTGACCACAAAACTGGGGACAGTTTTGCTGTATCCTCTCCATCCTCAGGTAGGACAATATTAAATATTATTCTATTCTGATGACCTGCTCTAACCACACTGGGTTTTGGATCTATCCCACATTAAGGTAACTTTTAACATGTCAACAGAATTAATTACTATACTTATGCTTTGTCACATGAACAGATGGCTCCCCAACTTCCATTTTTATTTCAAAACTTCCCATGCACAAAAACCTCTGCACATTATGTGATCATAGTTACCGTTTGATTTGAATTTATCATGGCTCACATTTAAACATTCACCAATTGCCTTTAGTGACAGAAGAAAATATGTACGTTATAACTAAATCACCTGCAAAGTCAAAGAGAGAATACAGAGGTCCACAGACTGGAATACAAGAATTAGTTCAGTTGCACATTGTAACAGTAAGATGATATTTTTTATAATAACACAGTACTTACAGTCTAAATGACTGTGCCTGATCCCTTCCACATCTTCAGCATGAATGAAGTGGTAACATCTTTTCCCTACAATATCTACAGGGGTCAGATCCATGTAATCGCTAATCCTGTAAAGGAAAAAATAAAGCCTATAAACCGAGAAAGGAAGAAAATAAAACAACAATAAAATGCTTTCCATTCTGATCCCAAACTTGTATATCTGTCCTGAAAACGATCCTCTTTATAATGATTTTATATTATTTTGTTGTATTGCCTCAGAAGGTAGAATGCCAACCCATAATTTAGTTTTATCTGCCAAGAATAAAACCCTATATTTAATTCTAAAAAGAGAGACCTATAGCCATCTGTAACATTCTTGCTCTGTTTTCTTTTATGTGTTTGTGTATGCATGTATGTGAGTAGATCTTGACTCCTGGTGATTATATGGGTGATTATTACGTGGTTTACTGCTGTTTTTATTTGGTTGTGTTTACTTCCTAGGACTGAGAGAGAATGATCGACCCAAAATTAGCCAGTAATCCCACTCTAGCACCTTAAACTTTAGGCCAGTTTGGATCTCTTTGCTCTCAAATAAACACGTCTGTAATAAAACCCAAATCAAACTAAGATTTCCTTCCTTCCTTCCTTCCTTCCTTCCTTCCTTCCTTCCTTTCCTTCCTTTCTTCCTTCCTTTCCTTCCTTCCTCTGCTGAAGTCAATCCATTTGTTTTAACAAATGCAATCCCAAATTGTCTATAGGTCCATATTTAACAACATCCACAAAGATAAACAATTCCTTAAAATACAAAGCTCCTCATTAAAAGAGCAAGATAATTCAAGGTTATACAATAAAATAAGAACATGTTATGCTTATGCAAAATGATTAGAGACATCTTTCATTTCAGCAGATTGGCCTTTTATTGAGCATATTCATGAAAAAAGGCTCTTCAACTGTTTCCTGGCACAGAGTCCAAACTGACATTTCAAGCAATATAATTTAAATGCTGAGACAGTCAGATGCCTGAGGGTGTTATCTTTTTTAGTCTTATTCAGCTGGGAGCTCTGCTTTCACTCTTAGCTCTTTTAACTGGGACTTTGTGGTTTACTCTGTGCAGAAACTTTAAAATCCTTTCAGTAGCCTTTCCTGCTCTATGCTCTGCTCTGCTTCCCTCTGTATGTGCGTTCCTCTTATTGATTGTCCAGATGTCAATGTCCTCAGGCATCTGTGTTAAAAAAAAAAATCCTCTCAAATTGAAAATTGGGAGGGCGAATTAACCTGGTCAGCTGGGTTCTTCCTTTTGTTTGGAAGATGTAACTCTTCGGTATGTTTTTGAAATGATGTTCTAATGCTCACAAAAATATATTGGGACTATATAAGGACCTTTTGTGACTCAGGTTCTGAGAAAATTCTTTGCAAGTTTGTTCTTGAATGGCAGAGTTATCAGAGTACACGTAGGGTTCACACACTCAGAGCGATGGCATGGAGCTAGTCTCCAGAGACAGTCTGAGAGATAATAAGAACTTAATATGATTTTTTTTTAAAATATAGCAAATTAGGGAACCACCTGTCAGGTTCTCACTCCTTGATAAAAATCGGAAAATGTGCTACCGCTAGTTTCTTCCTCCAGAATAGATAAATGGAATGTTTCCATTTTGGAATTAAAGCTAAAATGGAGATTTTGCTAATGGGGACAGACAGATGTAAAGGATCAGAAGTTGGGAACAATCTGCATAAAATGGAAGTAAGCTATACCTCCATTTTATTCCCTGTATCATAGAAAAGAGGCAGGACCTACTGTATCTCTCTTGTATTCTCTGCAATATTTGAGGTTACTGTTTATAGGGTGGAGTCTTCGTATATACCAAAATTTTTGAACCTGTGGTTCCTAAATAGTGGTTCCAAGGATAAACTTCAGGGGTCTGACAAATCAAGTACAAAAGATTCTGTTTTTTTTTTTCTTCAATTTCCTTCCTATTACTTGAAATTTTTTTTCTGTGTGGAAAAATGCCAAATAATGCTTTTAGGAAACTGCTTCTCCCCAAACAAGTGTAAGCAACATACTGTTCATTGGCAAACAAAATAATGGACATCATTACAGTATTAGGACTTCTAAAAGAACTGATGATAGGAATTAAGGTTGATAAGAATTAAGGAAAATGTGTACTATCTTTAAGACTAGGGATATCTGTCTTTGTTTTCACCAAGTCAGACTAAATTTTAAGATGCCAATTTAATCTTTCCAAGTATTGATTATAATTGTATTCATCCAGACTTCCTATTATAGTATGGCTTAGTAATAATACTTGATATTAAGTGGGTGAGGAAGTTGTCCATTTTTCGAGTATAGTATAAAGAAACCAATCTTATATATGTGTATTTATGTGCATTTTTCTAAGATGGATGTCTCAAAGGAGTCCTTGATCTAAAAGAAGAATCACTATTGAACACATTTTCTTCTAGTTGACTAAATAACAGTTTTCTAGGTGAGAAGGGCTGGGCTGAAATACTGTGATATTATATTATATATTTATATGATATAAATACTTTCTATCATGCCTGTAAAGCTGATGGTCATCTTTCTAGTACGTGAATTCAGGATATTCTTGCATTTGATTAATATATTAATTTAGATTCTACTGTGTTAAGGTATTGTGACTCTGTACACTTAACTGAACCAGCTGAAGATTGATATGATAACACTGACAATTCATTACAAATAGAGTTCCTGAGCATGTGATTTCATTCATTACACTGAGTTCTGCTGATTCACTGCTCATCCTTTTCAGCACAGCCACTTATCTGATCTGTTGCAACCATGTAGAAAAGCCATTCATAAATGGTTGCAGTGAATATTTTAAGGCAAGATGACACTTTTACAGTTTGCATCCTGAAAGACTACACTTGTATTTATATAACATATTCATAAATAGGGAATTAGAAAGAGGGGAACAGGATTGTTGTTCCTCAAATGAATGGATCTTGTGCCCATTGGTAAAGGTGCCAAATCTGTATCTATGTTGAATGCACAGGATTGTTTACATGACCAAATACATGCATGTAGATCAGGGATTGGAACCAAGGATACAACTTTCTCCCTCCCTACCCCCATAAGTATTCATTGTATTTGGGTGGTCATGAGAATAAGGTAACCATACATTTCACTATCTTCAGATTCTCTTTAAAGAGGGAACTCACCTTCATAAAAGCTGATCTACATTGTTACTAAGAAATGGAAAATGATTATTTTGAAATTTCTACAAATAACTCAAATGTTCTAAAGGTTTTATGCACTTTATGTTGGAGATCCTTACATTGGTGGCCTTGCAATAAACTGGGATTTCCAGGCTTCCATCCTCTTGTCTGTTGACAAGTACATCTACACTGTCATTTTTAGATGTACTTTTCAACAGACGAGGATGGGAGTCTAAAAACCACGGTTTATCACAAGGCCACCAACACGCCATGCCTTCTGAATTTCATCAGCAACCACCCACTTCACACAAAAAGAGTTGCATCCTATGGCAGAATGAGAACCCACTGCAGTACCCAGCAAGTCAAGCAGCTGGAGACCTACATGAACAATTCAAGCAGAATGGGTACCCACCACATGGCACACCCTGCCATACATCAAAAACATTTCAGAAGCTGTAAAACGCAGCTTCCGAGATCTGCGTGGGGCATGCACACTGCCCAGAGGCTGCCATACAAGGACAAATTATGCATTGGAAAGATCAGTTGAAGGTGGAAGATACTTCCAATCTACCAATCCCCTTGCATGGATTGTCCCTGTGACTATGTAGGACAGATGGGGAAGAAGCTAATCACCACCTTGCCAGAACAGACACGAATCGTCAGACAAGGAGACCCAAATTCATTGGTAGCCTCACATTGCAATGAACAAGGGCACACATTCAATTTTGCAGCTACCAATATTGTTGGATGAGCAGGCACAACAAAAGCCAGGGAAGTAATTGAAGTCTGAGAAACAGGTCCCTCATTAGTTAACAGGACTGCTGATTTACCGCCAGCCTATCCAGTACTTAGAGGCAGGGCTGGGCAGCACAAGCTAACAACAGCTAATGACTTAAAAGCCAGACATCAACGCATCTCAATCAACATCTAAAAAGCCACTTACAACAGGCACTATAAATACCACACAAATACAACACTCTGCTAGAGAGAAATTCCCTGAAGATGGGCTCCAGTACGAGTCTAAAAGCTCAGAAGACTGGTCCCAGTGACTGACCCAGACTGGATCCTGCAACATTATCCTGTGACTTCATTTGTAAACAATTTTTGCTTTTACTAAAGACATTCCTATTACTCTGATATACCAGATCATCTTTTCAAGGGCAATACTTCTGTTTCCATCAAACATACATATCCACTGACCTAAGGCTGTTTCTTGAAAGATTCAGTAAAGCAAAAGATGCAGAATTCATTGGGCTAAAATGTTATTGCCAACATTTTCAGTCTTAACAGGGAAAACAAAAGCAAGCTTGTATGGAGAAAAAAACTTCAGTAATATTTTGCAACTGGTTAAATACTATTTAAAACATCTGCAGTATATCCATATTCTCATTGTGTCCTGCCTGTTCCCATTTTTTAAAATTAAACTGAGCTGTGAACAAGAAAAGCAGTGTGGCTTTTCCAAATTTAAAATCAGTACTAATATTTCTCACTGTCGCTTCCTAGAAGTGGCAGTGAGAAACAGAGGATGTGTATTACTGAATCAGTTCTGAGAGGAAATTTAAGATCCTAGAAACATTCTGTTGGCTCCAAGCAAAAGATTCTCAGGACAAAGATTTCTCCTGCTTTAGGAGAAATTCTGAAATTATATACAGTATATGTTTGCCTGAATAGAGGTTGCATACATGTAGGGTGGGAGAAATCGATTATTTATTTTCCTCATTCACTCTCATCTCTACTCTCCAGAGTATTAGCATTCCATTGTGGGAAAATGCTAATCCGAAGAGTATCAGAGGAGTTTTGCAGTCAGAAAACTGACATTTAAATTGTGATTTTTCTTTCTAGTTAACTCCCTAGGCAACTATCAGTCAATCAGATTCCAGTTCAGTTTTCCAAATCTTAAAATGAAGCTCTCACTTTCTGCCTACTGATCAGAGGAACACATACATCTGCATTATCATTATTGTTGTATGAAACAAATTCTCTAGCCCAAAAACATATATTTCAGTACGGCATTCTGGAAGAACAAAACAAAATAGCCCAAATGCAATACCTATTTTCACAGTAAATAATATTGAGGTCCATGTTTACTCGAGTAACAAACATGTGGCAGTCAATTCTGACTTCATTGATTGTAGGAGGGGGCAGGGCATGAGCCACGACAACAAGCCCCATGATTTGGCTCGGGACGGTCCGCCCGTGAGACAGCGAAACTCTTAATCGTAACCTTCCTGTTATATGGATCACCTGCAAAACAACAAAGAGTCAAAGCATTGTGTGAGAAAAATATGAAAGCAATTCTTTCAGCAGACAGTATAATTTCTATAGAGAGCACCTAACTCTGCCAGAATTGCATTTAGTCACTGCCAATATTTGTCTTAAACATATTAATACTATCTGTAAACATGTTCTGAATGTTTTCTCTCATGCTAATAGAGAAAGAAGAATATAATAGCTCAATGGTTCAAATGTAGCAAGTCTAAAATCCAGAGGAGTTTTGGTAATTAATTTTCAGAAGGACAAAAGGTAATATGGAAAGTTGAAACAAAGATTTACAGTACAAAGGGAGGCTGGAAAAATTGACCCTTATTTGGAAAATGTAACAGTAATTCTATTATGTTTAATAATAATTTCTAGGCTATATTTAATACAGTAGCAAGTTAAATAAAATATTACTGACATTTTGTGAATACTTTTTCTGTGCTTTTGACCCAGCATACTGAATAACCAGAAACAAGTCAGTATGTGCAAGAGTCAAATCCAGTTGAAGTTACAGAATTATAGCATGGTAGTTTTGGTCTGTGAGAACATAATTTTGTTTCATTCCCATAAACTGAATGAATGTTAGGCCTAGGTATAGGATATGTTTATTTACAGAGCAACTATAGGATCATAAACACACACTCCAATTTTTATGTTTGCATGTGCCTTCACATCAGTATTGACTCCTGGAGTCTGCCTGGACTAGTCCCTGCATTTTTTGGGGGTGAGATTTCAGAAGTTGTTTGCTCTTTTTGCGCTGAGAGTGTGCCTGGTCCAAGGTCACACAACTTTGTGCCCAAGGCAGATGGGCACAAAGAGTTTCTTGGTTTTTAACCTGGTACCTTAACCATTACACCAAACTTTCTCTTTTATCTTCATTATAAAAAAAATAAAGGAGAAATCATTATCCTGTTTCATACCTTGATTTATTACATATAAAAATAGAAAACATGAGCATGTGGAATTAGAAGTCATACAAATGAAGTGTGGGAATCAAAGAATGATGAGAGAACATCTGACTGGTACCATTCTCATACATTAATTCAGTTTCAGTACATATCACCCTTACTATCCTACCCTTTTGTAGACCAATTCACTTTCACTGAGAGGTATCAACTAATGAAAGATTCTTGGGGTTAATCAACATATAGTAGGATTGGAGCATTGCTGTTGCTCTGGTATTCCTCCATCTGCACTATCAGGCTGTTTCAGAACCACGGGATGGAAGAAGAAGAAGAAGAAGAAGAAGAAGGAGAAGGAGAAGGAGAAGGAGAAGGAGAAGGAGAAGGAGAAGGAGAAGGAGAAGAAGAAGAAGAAGAAGAAGAAGAAGAAGAAGAAGAAGAAGAAGAAGAAGAAGAAGAAGAAGAAGAAGAAGAAGAAGAAGAACTTTATTGTCATTGTATAAATACAACAAAACTGTGGATGCACCCCAGCAACTGTTTGTAGTACAATAAAACCAAAGCACTTAAAGATTAAAATAAGAAAAACAGAGTACCCTATTGCAATTTGAGAGTACAATATCTACTAATATATACAAAATATATATCCAACATCATATGCCATCATATGGAAGAAGTATTTGCAAGCCAGCTGGTCAGTAGGAAACTGCGCTGGGTTTAAAGCACTAAAAGGATCTGTAAATCATGGATGGATGAGTGACTCCAGGGTTTCTAAGTAGGAATAAGGAGATGACTGCTATAATACGGGAAGTTCTGAAAAAGATTATTAATGGGATGAATAGTGACAACCAAGTCAGTGACTGGCTTTGATTTAGGAGCTTCTTTCTTACGTAACAGGTTGTCCCATTTTACAAATAACTATCTAATAAGCAGCAGGGTCAGAAACAGTGAGTAAATCTGCACCCAAAAAAATTAGCGGTGGCAAGAGCATTGTCTTATAAAAAGATTTTTTTAAATTATTTAAATTGGTAATTTTGGAATAATATTCTGCATACCTGCCATTTTTATTACATAATGATATGAATGCATATTTCCAGGTGAACATATGTTAGTTGAATTATGCATTTATTTTCTTAACGGTGGCTCCCTAATACTGACATTTGAATTCTAAAATTGATTGGGCTCCTGTGAGACTCTGAACTGGCAAAGATTCTATTTAACAACCTGGTCTTGATAAATGCTTTATAGTCAAAGATCTTAAATGAACAGAAACTCTGTGCAAATGATATTGTCTTTAATAATTGCTCTGAATGGCAACTTTTGCCAATCCAGTTCTTTTAAGGCATGTTGGAAATTGAGCCAATATTGGTAGGAGAAGCTGTTCTGCATAATTTTGTCAGGTTAATTTTGGCCTTTCCCTAGTGTCAGAGTTTTATTGATTTTAACTATATTTGTTTTATATGATGAGATCAAATGGTGTTCATATTAAGATCCAGCTTTAGAAATAAACACTGCATGATTGCAGCATAAACATATTTTCTCATCTTTAGTTTAATATAGGCCTACAAAATATGGAATGGTCGCAATAATTATTTCATAAGGAGGATGTCATGTATTTTGCTATATTTGATGAGGGCATTGGGAGCATGCAATAAAATTCAGGAATAAGCAAGCTGGTGCTACAGGTGTTCCAGACCAACATGGATAATGGAAGGGGTTGTGGGAGTTAGACTGAAACATTACAAAGTGACAGGGTTTTTATTAGAGTTTGTCTTCACATAACTTTGTCACATGGCATGAAAAAGTTATAAAGTATAATTAAATGAACTGAAAGTAAGTGTATATGGCAAAATATGATAATATAATTTAAGACTAGTTCTGACTCTATATTCAAATTTTCAAACTATTTTCAAATGAGATTACAATAATATATGTGCAATAATTACTGTACTGTATTAAATATGATGTTAGGGGAACCTGGGGAAATTTGCTCAAGCTATTAGTTCCATTCACATATTAGCACAACTATTTATATACCAAAACTAGTAATAAATACTTTAAAGTACAAAGATGTTAGTTTATATCCTGCCTTCCCTTTAGGACCTCAAACAAGTTTAGAGTTTGGAAAGCCGGACACTTCAGACCTCCTCTCTCTGATACCCTCTGTGTCTTCATGACTTCTGCTCTGATTTAGCAACATGGTATTTCCTGCTGCAACTTCCAAAGCACATGAGCGTCTGTTTATTAGTCAGGGTGCTTGCAATTTAAACTCCTTTTCTGGTGATAAAAATATAAAAGGATGAAATAATTTATGTAATACAACTTCATGGCTATCTAACTTAGAGGTAGGTCACTAGAGATTGTTTTCTTTTTGGGAGATACAACAATCCTATTAGAGATAAACAAAATCAAACTTTATAAAAAGAAATAAAAGTATATTCCATCTTTTTGACTTTAGATTTTAAGACACAGTAACTCTGTGTTTTGGAAACAAATGAATAAATGCAGAGGAAGGAAATGCAGACTTGCCATTATCAGGATTTTAGCTTAATAGAATAACAACAATACAATACAACAGGACATGCAAAGGAGATGCTCCAGGAATAGCACAAGATGGCAATGTCTGCTACAAATGGGACAAAGCCTCTTAAACAGTTTGGAACAGAAGTAAGTTTAGTATTTCAGAATGCAAGTGATTACTGTACAGAAATATTTTAGCTTAATATTAAGAGCCATGGTGGCACAGTGGTTAGAATGCAGTACTGCAGACTATGGTACTTCTGCTGACTGCTATCACTGACTTAAGGTTGACTCAGCCTTCCATCCTTCTGAGGTTGGTAAAATGAGGACCCAGATTGTTGGGGGAAATATGCTGACTCTGTAAACCGCTTAGGGCTGTAAATCACTGTGAAGCAATATACAAGTCTAAGTGCTATTGCTATTAATGAATACACATTTTCTATCTTGTACAGATAATATGAAAAAGACAAGAAACAGTAGTACAATATAGTAAAGCAATAATTAAGCCTAATATAACATCCAAGGTAAATATTTTCATCTCTTTCCAGAGATACCAGTTTTCAGCAACAGATTTTCTTTATGCCTTAATTATTGCTGGACTTCCCATTTTTCAATTATTACAATATGTTAATTCTAAGGGTGCTCTGGAGATGGAGAACCACAATCTTTTACTCAACCTCAGTACTCAGTTTTTACCTTTGTTGCTTCTTCCAGTTCTACCTGAAGATTTCTAAAAGGATTCAAACTTTCTCTCTCCAAAAGAGAATGTCTAGGTATGTCTCTATCTATATGACAAACAGCATTTCTCCCTTCTGAAGTGGTTGGCAGGCTTTTTGCAGGTAGATTGGCTAACTGGGACTCTCCATTTATAATTTATCATTTATAACCAAAAAACATAGTATTTTTTCCTTCTGTTTTATCTCACAACTGACATTCTGCATTTGGGTCTAAGCCTCCCCATTCCTACTCTAATACTCTGACCACTTAGATTTTGAAATAAATGCAGCCTGAGTTTCACAGAGGGGAAATAAAGATCTATGGGGAAAAAGGAAGTAATTAAAAACCTATATTTTTTTTAATCAAGAAATTTTATGGGTATGAGAAAGAAGGGTGACATTTCTTTCAATTGTTAAGGAATCTTCTGTATCTCTTTAATAGCTATGCTGACCATGAATACATCAAGACAATAACAAACAAATATCACAATTCACAATCATTCAGTATCACTCATATAAATGTGTGATTTTTGCATTTGTACTTAAATACTTTTTCATTCTTAACTTTACACTATTGAAATCATTGGTTTATTTATTTTAGAAAAAGGAGTTTAATCTTTGTAGTTCATCCAATTAAAGACCTTTATGATGAGATGCTAATGCAGAAGTTGTCAGCGCCATCTTCAATAAAGATTTTTTGGGAGATAGACATTTGTTTCACTGATATATTCTCAAAGTGGAATATGAATCAAGAGAAGTTGGTTGCAAATAATCGGTGCAGATTATTAATGTTGACTAGAAGCTGCAAAGCACCATTTTCCATTAGCAAGTTCTTTAACAATCAGCTGCACAGAATGTCAAAGAGAATTCAAGCTATGAAAACCAGCTTGAAACTATTATTTTTCCATGATGTTTTTAAAAAGACACCTAAATTGTTAATTTAAAAAAACAGCACCTGTGGCAGTATGTCTATTGATAACCACCATTTGCATTTTCATCCATTTCACTTATACAAATGAGATCATTATTGGCTAACTTTATATATAATGTATCTTCAATGATAAAGTTCCTTGTGAATATTGTTATATTTCTAGAGATGAAACTGTAAAAATATCACCGAAACAGCCCATTTTTGTGAGTCCTCATTAAATAATGAAGACACAGTTAAAAGAAAGAGGATTTACAGATGGGACATTTACAATACTATATACTGTATTTCTTCCAGCTAGGCCTAGTCAGTTATCACTGACTAGTTATCACTATTTATTTTAGTTTTCTGGAAAATGAATTTCAAATCTGTAGATGCATAGAAACATACTGCTTTTTAGTGATTAATATGAAATAAGAAAAAAACTATTGTAAGCATACACTTGTTTCATGACTATTTGCTTGAAATGTATTAACATCATAAGGGTAAAACTTCAAAATGCCATTCTGTATTTAAGGTCTACTATTTACCTCTTGCAAGTATGGCAATAATGCTGCATGCAACTTAGAGTTTAATGGCAAACATATTTAAAGCATTTATTTAGGGTTAGACTTTTTCCTCTACTGAATCATCTCTCTCTTTTTCTCATCTCCATATTCTATCTATTCATCTTCTCTGCCTGCCTGCCTACCTACCTAATATTTCTACCATGCTGCAAGCCTGAAACAGTATTTCATTGCTAGGATTCATTCAAAATGATGCATGTTTATTTAATTATTCAGGATGCATTACAAACAATTTAAGCATTAATAGTTCATTTAAAATAATAAACATAAAAGCAAGCCTTGATTATACTGAAGTATCACCATCCCCTCCAACAGTTCTGTTTTTAATTGCTTCTGGAAAGAAGTTACAGAAAGAGTTTCAGCAAGTGTCACAGTATAAATATGTCAGAGTCATTAAGAATCAGATGGCATACAAGTTTAATAATTTGTTTTTGTTATTATTTACCAGTATGGTTAAATTATATGGGACTCAATGGAAATAAATAGGTTGGAGAAACAATCATGTATCTCTTTTATGCTTTAGTAAAAGTTTATAAAAATGAAACTAACAAAATGCAGCAGTTACAGTTGCTAACTTTAGTGTATCTTTCAATGATTTTTGATCTGAAGATTTTTATATCCTGTTTATGAATATCTTTCTTTTCGTTGATAAATATTTATCAATGAATAAGATGAACAATATTTTCAGTGCTCTACACATTTGCCCCAGGCCACTTGAAAGCATTTTGTAGTGGTGAATAAGGTGAAGAAATTACCAAATCTTAAATTATATTCAAAAATCATCTCAGGATTTAAGTGTAAACAATGGGGCTACACTGCTTTTCTGCACAGAATTTCATTTCTATTAATATTGGACTCAGATCCTGGAAAGATGGCAAGTTGATTATTGTAATTTCATTTATAGAATATTCTGTCTTTAAGGAGGTGATATACATGGACTTCAATCTGTTTTATTATTACAGTAACTCTATAAAATTGATTTAATTGTTAGTTTGTGACTGAACTTAGGATAATCAGTGAACTAACAGTTGAATAGCAACTTGTACCCATGTTTTTTGAGCCTTATTTGGCTTATAAGCAGTTGCACCAAGCTAACTCAATCCTTAATTGTCTCCCTTACAATCCTCATTTTATTTTTGAAGGACAGTATCTGCTAGCTGCAATGTTCACCTGTTTTGAAATGTTTCTTTTTCTATTTCATATACAACATTATAACAAATGAAAGAAAGAAAAATTATCTCACTTTTTGAAAATAAACAATGAGACAAAATGTCTCTTACAAAGACTGAACCTATATTGCAAAAATTGGATTTATGACAATGTAATAGGATAGGTATTGTCACATATCGCACCATTTTCTTATATAACTCATTACATGTGAGACTTGAATAATAATTCTTCATCTTTACCACAGCAAATCAGATCAGACTGCTTAACCTCCCCCTCCTCCAGTATTTGTTAGTAATCTTATATGCCATTTTTTTTAAAAAAAAATACCACAAACCATATTTTTCTGTTTGACAACTTAAACAACTAATCTACTACAATGCATTTATTTTTCAGATTTAAAAATATGGCTGTAAGCATTTCTATACTGGACATTCTTAAAAGTGGGTTAAGAAACACATTAAAACTGAACATGGTCAACTTGTAGTAAGCATTGGTATCATTTTTTAAAAGCACTGTTGGCATAAGAACTATTCCACTAAAGATTGCTTCAAGAAAGCTCTTGGCAAGTACAGTATATCATCAGAAGGAGCAACACTTTAATATTTTCCCAGGCAGTCAAATATAAACTGACACCAGGAACCAAAGGGTAGTAACTACAAAGTAAAAATTATTTCTGTTTAACATAAGTCTCCATAACAAAGGAATCAGCATTAGGATTCATAGTTCAGAGTGCTGTTATACATAAGAAATTAAAATGATCTCAAAAATCTGCTTGATACAATACAGCAAATATAATGGTGGCTGAGACTGCAGTCCACCAAACATTTACTCCAAACTAATATGACTGAAATGTACAGGTTTTTCCAGAATTATATATTATACCTTTAAAAAATGAGACACCCTTGTGACAAGATACCAAGATACTAATGCATTATATAAGATTGGGTTAAATCAATTTAGAACTGATGGAAGAATCTCTTTGATATGACCTCCACAGCAGATCATGTGCAGAGAGATTTAAGATGATGGGAGTTACAAATATAAACTGATATATCTAATGGCAGGTTATTAAGGTGTCATCTTAGGGCGACTGAAACTTGTGTCTGCAAACAGATTAAGAAATCTGATTTGTTTGCAGTTTAAGTTATGGCTTAAACGATTTGCATTAAAAATTACTACAAGCCTCTTCACTCAGCAGCCAATTGCAAATCCTTGATGACATCATCTGGAATTCTTTTTGTTGCTATTGTCTAGATGTTAGCCTCAACATGCCACATTCAGCATTTGCTTAATAATATTTTAGTTTCATCTGCACTGTATATCTGTAGAAAATCGTAAGTATAAAAATGTGCCATCATTTCTTTGAATTACTAGGGTGCATATACCCTGTCATATAATACTTGTTCCTGAGTTGATCTTCTAATATGATTCCAATGATATTATTATATATTTAGTTTTTTATTTATTCTTATTTCTTTATAATTAATAACACAAAAGAAAAAAGAGCAAAACCCCAAAATAATAGAGCTAGTGGAAAACAAAAAATGCTGTAACAAAAAAGTGTAGAAAATATGACCCAAAGAAAAGTATTATAGTATGTCATTATAACAATAAATAGTTACAATTCTATATATACTTGTCTAATGCAAATATTGAAGAATTAATGCTTTCGAGTTGTAGTGTTGGGTTACTTGAGAGTCCCTTTGAGGCAGCTCAAAGCTCTGCTTAATTTATATCTAGGCCCATAGTGTCTGTAGTGGCAAATATTAAGTGTCAGCTTGACCATTGCTGCGCTAGCATAACTATATTTATCTTGCTGACCCAGAAAGATGTATCCTGTTGTTCCACCCTGTCTAGCCCACATATCATATATTGTTTCTTTATCTGAACTAACAGGTTTCAGTTCCTTATCTGACCATATATGTCAAATGTAAACGCCCTAAGAAATGTATGTAAGCAACCATATAAATATGTACTGTTTAAAATCCTTCGGGGTTCAGATCTTTTAGCTTTCTATAAGCAGTTTGAACCTGCGCAAATAAAACCTTTCCTACATTGAAGAGTTTGGCCCGGTCTCTGTTATTTCATCTTACAAAAGATGGCGACCACGAAGGGACCGTTGTAGGTCAAGGCGATATTTCGCTGAGGGCCGTTCTACCCTTTGGGCCCACCAGACGCTCGCTCCTGAACATTCTCCAGGCGCCATGGGGGATTCAGCCTCCGGGAGATGGGAGCGGCAGTTCTGCGGTTCCTTTGGTGTTCTGAACGAGTCCAAGAACCCTGCTTTGTAGGAACTGTGGTCTGAACAAATCCTGGCCAGGATGGGGGAATCCTGACTGCACGTCCCAGGTGAGTATCAGTTATTAAATCTCGTGTACCTGTCTCGTTTGAAGGCAGAAGAGTAGTCCGTGTCAGGCTGTGTGGGTGGTTAAGCCGTTGCAGTTCTCGCTAGTGGCCGTGAGATCCAGGACTGCGAGTCAGCGGCAGTGTGTTAGGATGGGGGGCATCAGAGCGTGCCCAGCACCCCGTTGGCATGCATGTTACAAGGGTTTGACACCTATTTCAGTAACCCCTCATAGATTGCCGGGTTCAATCTATTTGATATAATCAACTTTACTTGAGGCACGTCCGCCCACGTTGGATTATGAGTCCGCATAATGGTTTAAATCTGCCATTTTGGAGGGCTTAGTGGACAATGGCCCATAGTGTTGTTTCCAATTCAAAAGGTCAGTTGTGATGAAGGGCACATACTTAAAAAAGGACCGTTTGAACCTGCGCAAATAAAACCTTTCCTACATTGAAGAGCTTGGCCTGGTCTCTGTTATTTCATCCTACAAAACCTTGGAGCACAAGGAGATCAAACCAGTCAATCCTACAGAAAATCAACCCTGACTGTTCTTTGGAGGTTAGATACTGAAACTGAAGCTGAAGCTCAAATATTTTGGCCACCTAATGAGAAGAGGGAACTCATTGGAGAAGACCTGATGTAGGGAAAGATTATGGGCAAAAGGCAAAGAAGATAGCAGAGAATGAGATGGTTAGATAATGTCACTGATGCAACGAACTTGAATTTGGGCAAATTCTGGGAGACAGTGGAGGGCAGGGCGCCTGAGCTCCTATGGTCCATGGTGTTATAATGAGTTAGACATGACTTAGCAACTGAACAACATTGCAAATATTATTTATGCAACTTTTTAAACCCACTGTATTCTGTATAAATGAGGCCTATATTATACATAGATGCCATCAGGTCTTCAATCCATTGAATAAAAGGGACCAACATGTATCTTTCCAATGCTGCAATATCAGTCTTTTGGTCATAATAAGAGCACATAGTTAGGATTGGGGTTAGGTTTAAAGTTGTGTTATCCAGTTGTCTATACTAGGTATGTAATTAAAAAGAATATTGTACTACACTAGATACCATATACTATACTAGGTATATAATTCAAGAAATATTACTCTCTACGTATTTTATCTTTTGTTTGACAATTATATTTATGTAATTCATTACTTACTCCCAATCACATAAATTATATTTATCATTTAAGACACCGTATGTTAAAAATCGATCCTTATCATCAGTTAGTCCAAAGTCAAACTTCCCCATTTCTATCTTTTTCTCTATTTTCAAAGTTGGATTTCCTCATAAATTCAATTTGGCATGGGAAAAAGTGTCAAATCTTTTTTTTAATTAAACAGTAAATTCTATAACTTTCTAAATGACCAAATTGTTTCCAGAGATATAAAATTCTATTATGTTTAGATCCTAACACTGTCCATCCAACCAAAGATACTATATCTGTATATTCTAAAGTTGCTCAATTCAGAAAAAACAATTTATTGGATTCCATTATTTAATGCTTGACAATAAGTAAGCGTTATGATATAGTTCCAGATTCAGAGAACTGAATCCACCTTCCTATATCAATAGATGGGAGTCATTAAATCTTACCCTTTATATTTATAACATATTCTGAGAGGAAATTGTCTTGTATTCTCAAAACACATTCTTTGTTTAGAAAATTTCTATGGGGATTCTTCGATTTTGAAAATATCTTTACAAATATAGCAATTATCAATTGTACGTATTTAATTAATTTCTATAATATGCAACATGATTTTTTTTGTTTTACTACTAAATTTTGAAACTCTGGCATTTTATTTTCCATAAAGTCTATCTCAATTGAAGTTTTACTCCTGCTGACCATATGGATGTATTCATATTCATTTTCAGCAACAATGTAAAAATGATTTATCACTGTCACCTTCTTAGATGTTTTTGAATCTTGTCTATAATCCTGAATGATGTCTCATCCTAGTACAAACCAGATCTGGCATCGCTTAGCTTTTTAAAGATCACTCAAGATGACTTAGGTGCTGCCACCTAAGTCTTGATTCTTGAATCACCCATGTCAATTGGATGGATAAAGCCTCACCAAACAAAGCTTATCTAATTGTAGATTGTGTCACAGATAATAGAGCTATGAATTATTTTAAGTACAATGTTCTATTAATCCATTGTTCTCTACCATTGTCCTGTAACATGTCAATCCATAAGACATTTTATTATATCTTTGAACCACATTGCCCATACTATGAAAGTAATTGCCAACTCTCTATCTCTAAACAACCTATGTAATAGGTTGATATTTACTTTTTCACAATAATGAATTCCAGCCAACTAACATGGTCACATTGTGCATCATAATGTTTAGGATTTCTCTGTATTTTGCTGCATTATAATGGTATGTATATAATAAATGGAATCATAACATTAAAAAACCAGCATTTTTCCAGCCAGAAGATGAATTTGACTACCATAGTTTGGTAGCACATCTTTTCTTTATTTATTTTGTCAAGCATGTTTGATAATATACATAACTATAAACATGATTATTAATACATGAAATAGATACAAATAACAGGGAACATTAAGACAGGGACAGTAGGCACATTGGTGCGCTTATGCACACACCTTACAGATCACTTGGGAATGGGGTAACAGTAGACACTCTGAGGTTAAAGTGTTTGGTGTTAGTGGAAGAAACCACAGAGTCGGGTAGAGTAGGCATTGACTACTGTTTTGCTGAAATCGTATTTCCTGCAATCGAGTTTTGTGCGGTTTACCCTGAGTTTGTATCTATTGTGCGCTTATGTATTGTTGAGGTTGAAGCTGAAGTAGTAATTGATGGGTAGGACATTGTAATGGATAATTTTATGTACTATGCTTAGGTCAGACCAAAGGCGGCGTAGTTCTAAGCAGAGGTGGTATTTAGCAGGTTCTGACCAGTTCTGGAGAACTGGTAGCAGAAATTTTGAGTAGTTCAGAGACTCAAATGGCAAATACCACCTCTGACTGGAGATTTTACAGTATCCTTCCCCTGCCATGTCCACCAAGCCACGCCCATAGAACCGGTAGTAAAAAAATTTGAATCCCACCACTGGTTCTAAGTTATCTAAGCCTAAAATTTCAAGTCTGGAGGCATAGGGTATTCTGTTACGAATAGAGGAGTGGAGGACTCTTCTCGTGAAATATTTCTGGACTCTCTTGATTGTATTAATGTCCGATATGCAATGCAGATTCCAGACAGATGAGCTGTATTCAAGAATTGGTCTAGCAAATGTTTTGTATGCACTAGTTAGTAGTACAATATTACTGGAGAAAAAGCTTCGCAGGATTAGGTTAACAACACTTAATGCCTTTTTGGCAATGTTGTTACAGTGGGCACTAGAACTTAGATCATCAGAGATGAGAACTCCAAGGTCCTTGACAGAGTGAGAGTCATCTACAAGGTCTTGTCCATCCAGCTTGTATTTTATTTATCATTTTCATTTATCATAAGTACAACTGTTTCTTAATTTCAGAACAGTTAAATTTTCCTGAAAGTAGCCTAATTCATGCAAGTAATATATAACCTTGAAAATGAATTTCAGGATCATGTTCAAGGGTAGCATCTATTTACATGATCTTTATTATTCTAGTGTCTAATTTAGTGCCTGCTTTCTGATGCCAAGTCATTTTCTAAAGCATTTCCTAGGTAAATGCTGGCTTATTAACACAAATCATCCTTAGTTTCTGATCAACACTGAAATCCAAGGGAACAGCCAACTTTTACATTTTTGATAGAATACATTTAATCTTACAAACCTTAATCTATATTTTACTTTTTATAAGAAAGGTTTGAAATTCCCTTTTTAAAAATAACAGCTTATTTTCAAGAAACCTGAAAGCTTTTGGTGCTTGAAAATGGTAGGATTCTAATGAAGGAAACATTAGCTCTAACACTTGCCAGCTCACAACAATTGTCCCTGCTGTTAGATCTTTTAAAGTAAACATAAGCTTTATTAAACGCCCTTTCTTTATCTTCAACAATATATACCATTGCTGAATTGTCATAAACATATTTGGGATAAAGTGGAATGTGTCTGTGTACATGTATATATAAGAAACACTACAGCCTGATAAAAACTGTTAGACTTTCAGACTGTGGGAAGAAAAAGAGTAAATAAATGAAATAGATCAATACTATATTTTCTAGTGCCTAGGCAAAGATGTCTCCCAGAAAGATAACCAATATTAAGTATTCTTCAGAAGTGTAATAACTCCTATTATGGGAGTCAGAAATAAAAATATTTTAACTATTGTATTTGATGTAGCCTTTCCTAGGTTATTCTCAATATGGTGAACAAAAGATAGATAAACAAACCAACAAATTATACTAACATGTTTTCTGCATAGAGAGAAGAAAAAATGAAGTCACCTATATAATTATCTGCCATAAATTTAGATTTTCACCATCGTTCTAGATATTAAAGAGTTTTTTTAATGTAAGCCTAACTTTTATGTTATAATTATTCCTTCAGTGGCTCTAAAAGAAAAACAAAATTGTCAGGCTTAAGCCAAAGGACAACACAGTGAGATCCAATTGAATCCAGTTTGTTATTTGCCTACACCTAATAGACAGAATCTTGTCAGGCTAACGCGATAACCTTCTAACCTTATATTATACCTTGGGAGATTCTATCATGTGGCTACCCTGTACCTATTTCTTCCTCCCTCCCTGATCCAGTTTAGGACTGTGCAGTCTCTTGCATTGGGCCCTTCTCTGGAATGGGCTGCCACCTCCCTGGGAAGCCACAGTGCTATTGCCAACATCCCCCACCTCCACTTTTCCAACTGCACATTCCATCACATAACTTTCCTGGATTGTATCTATTAAAATTCATCTTTTGTTTTCCAGTAGTTTTGAAAGGCATAGTTATGCATCCCTGTCTCTGAGTTGTATCTAGGAGTAGCCTGACTTTTTTGAATATACAGAAAGATTAAGATGAATGAAAAAGAGACATCCTGCCATGATGGGTACTCACAGAGAGTTATTACAACACTGGAAATAAAAACCAATTAAAACAAGATAAGGAGAAGGGAAAAAGAGACTCATCAGTACAACATTAAACAGGTACTCCTTTATTTTTATGGATCTCTGTGTTGTGAGTGAGTTAAATGTTTCTTTTGTAGCAGATTTAGGTTGTATTTGGAATACAAGATATCTATCCACTATGCAAAAAGATGCAGCAAGGCCTTCAGTTGAGCATAATGGCAGATACTGAGTAGTGTCACTCAGGAAATGAATGATCACCAAAAACTACTGAGTAGTGTCACAAGGAAATGAATGATCACCAAAAATAATATGGAGTTGCCTAGCTTTGTTGTAACCTGTCTTTTCAAATATCTTTAATTTCCAGAAATAAGAAATCAAGAAAGCCAGACTTTTGCACAGATATAGAAAGAGAGACAGACATCATTTCCAAAATTTAATTTACTTTGATATTGTTTGGGATCTAAATTAACTTTATGTAGATAAGTCCCAACCCTGTACTCAATCTTCTTTCCTTTTCTTTTGCCATACCTCTCTTTCCTTTCTTAGTCTTTTTGAAAATTGGATTCCCAACACTTTTCAAGAGGCAATTTCTTGAATGACTGATAGAAGAGAAAAACTATTCAATATATGAAGAACAATCACATTAGCTGCCTTAAATGAATAAAATGCTATTTAGACTAAACTGAAACACATTTTGTTTCTTACTGGCCATGCCCACTTCTTTGTCTTAGCTGTGCAATGTCCACCTTTTGTATTGCATCTGCAAGCAAATAATTTAGATGAAGTATGAATCTTGGCCAGGAGAAGGTGTGTGCACTTCTGCTCTTAACCCAATCAAAATCCAGATAATTGGTTATGGAAAAAAGGGCCATTCAACTGCTCATAACGAATATTCTTTGTATGACTTTGGTAGGAATTTATGAGAATTTGACGTGGCAAAAGATGTAGGAGCACCTGTTAGGGTTTGGAGATTCAACTCAACAGCAGCAAAAGGTGCCTAGTTCCCCAAATAGTGTCATCCACAATAGTAAGTGGGTGTATATTTTTACTTGTTCTTTTCTGAAGTGATTAAAAATATTTTAATTAGGTATTAATCAGAGGGTGCTGGAGGTGGAATAATAGATGGGCAACATATTTTAATGGGAAAAAGTGGTTTAAAAATATCTAAATTGCTGTTTTCTCCTAGCATGTTAAAGCACTGTAGTGGAACACTTTGATGTTGTTTCTAGAAATACTAAGTTTATTGCTGGCATTTTGTTTCTCTACCAACCAATTAAAAATAAGAAAAAAGTTTTATTATACTTCAAGAACTGATTAACATGAAATTTTAGTTTTCGTTTATCTAAGGATTTGCTTGACAGAATATCTTTGAACCAACTTTGCTTTAGATTTTTGTTACTATTTGAATCTCTGTTACAGAAATATTTTTAAATACATGAACTATTGCTAAAGGAATCTTTATTTTCTAACTGTAATATTCCAGTTGCCAAGTGTCAGAATTTTGATCATATAACCATGGGGATGCTGAAACTGTCATAAGAGTAAAAAATTGTTATCTCCCTTTTATCAGTGCCATTGTATCTTTGAATTATTACTACCTTTAGTATGGCTATTAAATGTTGTAAGTCAAGGACTACCTGTATATATGGGCAAAAGTTTGATTAGCATAGTAGGCCACAATCCAATCAAATTATTATGATAAATTCTTAGATGCAAAAGCAGGACAATCAACAACTGGAGCACAGTCAGAAAGAACCAGCCAAAGAATTGAATCTGGAAGAACTTCTGGACTCCTCTAGATTCTGGAGAAAGCAACATTTGAGAGTATGGGAGGTTATATGAAGTATGATCTTGTAGATTTAAGATTTTCAAAGAATTAACAATATTTGGGCTTTGAGGAAAGACACAATAACAGTATTTAATCTGTGCCAGGCAACTTCCCAATGTTGCCATCAGCTGTTGACCAATGCTTAACTACTCATGACCACTCCTTCTCCAAGGTTCTTAGGTTGCATTCTGGACTCTTCAGGGCCAATGGCGTTAAGCTAATGCCTTGAATTGCAGACTTTAGGCCTTGCTTTCATTTTGAATTCCCCCCTGCCGCTTCTCAGCTCTTTCTGAGCATTAATTTATGACCCAAGTAAATTAAAGGGGATATGATTCTGTATGCACATAGCTCTGTCTACGTATTTGAGCAATCTGTATAGTTTTGCTCAGGGTCCCTAATAAAGATTACTGAGTCCATTCATAAACAATATGTTCAAGCCAAGATGTATTCAAACAATTTAATGAACATCTGTAGGTCAGGGAAGAGGTCTGCCACTGCATTAGTGCATCAACTGTATTGTTTCATCCCCATGGTGCAGTGATAAAAATTTAAAACCAAGATTCATTAGACTCCTAAGCTAACTTCCAATAACAGTGAACAGTTCAAAAATAGCTGACAGCTTTGCTGATTATATCACTGTTGATTTCTTTCTTTCTTTCTACATATGCACACAAATAGAAATGTGCATATGTGTTTATAATGGGTTTTAATTACCCATTCAAGCCCAAGCCATCAAACTACCAAAATACTTTAAAATACTTTGTACTGCCACACAAGTAGAGTCAAAATTCTTTCCTATCCACCCTTCTGCTTTTTGAGAAAATCCATGTCACTCACCCTTTACCATCTCAACTCTCTCATTATGGCAGTTATGATCCAAGGAATTAGGGAAGGGTAAAAGATATGCTGATGCTGACTAAAAGGATAAAAGTCCTGGTCCAGTGGAATTTGCTAGGGATGAGGGAATAAAAGGCAAGGTGGTGTCACAGCAATACCGTCAAAAGTTCTGCTGCTTTGTATATGTGTATAATGTACAAAACTACCCAGTATTGCTGGGAATCAGACAGCAAAAAAAAATATTTATTGATGATGATGATGATGATGATGATGTTTTGTTTGCAGTGCTGTGATTGGCATTTTGCCTTTTGTGACCCACAATGGATATGGATGACTCTATGCCTGCTAGTGTTGGCTCCATTTACTATTCATTTCCTCAGTGCAGTGGCTGAGGAGATCATGCAACTAATGTATTGCATTAAGCTATTGCATCTTTCAAAAACTGCATTACAACCATATAATTTAAAATGTTCTTTCTGGAAAAATGGCCAAAAATTCACATGCTTGGGTTTTTCAGTAAAGAGTTATAACACAGCCTTTTACTTTGCCCACTGTCAATCAATCTAATCATTTTTAAATTGACTAACTTTACTCATTTACTTAATGTCTATCAACTGATTGTTATGCTACATACAATTTATTCTAAAGCAATTTTTTTGCTAGAGAGAGTGTGTGTGTGTGTGTGTGTGTGTGTGTAGAGATAGATAGATAGATAGATAATACCATATGCATGACAAAAGTTGGTATCAGCTTTCCTTTTGGTGAGTCTGTTTAGGAAGATGCTGATCAGAAGATCCCACTCCATTCAAATGAATATCAATAAAGGAGAATATTTGTAGCTCAGGGTTGAAATGAGGGGTCCTTGGTGCTCTCTGAGCTTGCTTGTTTTCGTGCAGACATTTCATTACCCAAACTATAATGTTATGATGTTACCTAGTTTGGGTAATGAAACGCCTGCAAGAAAACAAGCAAGCTCAGAGAGCACCAAGGACCTCTCAAATGAATATATCATAAGTGATAATAACATATCCAGGAATAAACTGCAATCTTTCAACCAGTCCACCAGTATTACTAGTCAAAGGATATTGAGGACAGCGATCTTTGAATCATACTAATGCAGAATCCATATAATAATAATTGTAGGGCAATGACCGTATTATTTTACACAAGTATCATTACAATTGGATATCAACACTCCCTCGTCTTCCTGAGTAAATACCTTAATAGAAATTTACAAAAGGCAGGAATGCAAACTGAATTCAAACACTGTAAGATGACACCATAGGTTTTGTCTTAAGTCATTATTGGAGGAGTCAGGGTGTTAGTTCACACATTATATCATAAAATATTTTTATACACCACATTGCACTAAATCAAAATCAAGCTTGTAATACTATGGTTTACATGATGTGTGAACCCAGTTTGAATGAACTGTTACAGTTTTGTTTTGCTTTCATTTTGCCATTTACAAGCCCAGCTCTATATAATTATAGTTCAGGAAGTTTCAAAACAACATCCTCTTTCAAAGAAGAAAGTCCTCCCCCCCTTCAACTTATTACTTAGCCTAACAGGGAAATTAAAAGTAAAGCAGGGCATTGACCTAATGTTCTCTATTGAATACCCCTTCATGCTTTGAAGAGTATTGGATGCATTATCTGATAAAATCTGTGGCTAAATATACTCTCCAGTTTGCATCTATTTATATGGCTGAATAAATTGTTTTCTCTTTTGCCTCTGCCTGGATATTCATTATTTGCAGTTCCTGCAGAATCAATTTGAACTGGCCAAAATTAGTGATAGAATTTATAGTATTCTATGAATGCCTTGTCAATATAAGCACATATATATATGGAAGAGAAAGGGAACAGCTTTTTCAATAATATTTATCTAAATTAGCATGCAATGCATTGCCAATACAATGGAATTGTCACATTCATATCTAGAAAGATGTAATCCAGGTAGCTTTACACATAGCATGTTTTCTTGAAGATGACTTTCAGTTCAGTAAAGCACAATTAGTAATAAAATTGTGCCAGAGCAAACAGACAACACACATTAACTGCATTTTTATCTTTGTCTATGGCAATTCTTGCACGGAATTCTCCTGTAATAGAAACTATGTATTTTTGTTAAGAGATTTACATTCCTGTTTATCTTGGTGGTAGATGTTTTTTTTTTTGGTAAGAGTTTGTATAATGGACATCACATTTTTTATTCTGCTTTGAAAAATACAATTTTGTAAATTTAACATGTTGAAGTATAAAAGAAAAGAAAGAATCCTCAAGAAAAGACAGATGGTAGACTATCTTCTTCAAAATACAATTTCAGAGTAGCATACAATTGCTAATAGGGAGATCCTAAAATGTTTTTTCTTGACAGACAAGATGTGATAAATTGTCAGCATAAACTTCATCTCTGGTTACTCCTGTGATCTAAAGCTTTCCTATGAGTTTTGTACCATCAAAGTCAACTTCTTATAACTGTACAAAAATTTATGAATGCATTTGACTATAAAATGACTGAAGGCATCCCATAATGCCTGTAGTTTATTGTGTATCAGCTCTCTTTTTTCAGTACAAGTAAAAGTTGCCTAAGATCTTCTTCTGACTTTTAAAGCTATAAACAGATAGATTAAACACACACACAATTTTCAATATTAGCTGATAATATATATATATATATATATATATATATATATACACACACTGTATATACATATACACAGACACACACACACACAACCAGCTAATATGAAAAATCAATGCTTTCAGAAGTTGTGGGTGCTCCAACACTGAAGATTTTTAAGAAGAGATTGGACAATCATTTGTCTGAAAGACCTCTAAGGTCCCTTTCAGCTCTCTTGCTTTCTTATTCTGTAGCAGTGTTTGATACCTGACATTTATTTATTGAATAAAAGGAACTGGATGTAGGAAAACAAAACCTAAGTGCTAAATATAGGGAATAGCAATTATGATTTGGCTCTGAGGCTTGATTCCAATCATAATCCTTCTGGTTCATTCAGCAATTGTTCAAAATTATGACAGCAGTGAATGAGGGGACTCCTCAGGGAAAAAAAACATGGCAGGAACAACTTATAGGATCAACTTGCAACCTTCTCTGCCAGCTTTCCCATTGTCATTGCTTGTGATTGTAAATGACAATCATGTGACTGCAACTTGCTGCAATATCATAATTGTGGACCGGTTGTAAGCCGCCCTATAGAGTAGAAGATTCCAGAGATCTCCTAGTCCGCAGCATCTCTCTACCAATCCACTAGGGCCCCTGCCAGCCTGCACATGCTCCCTAGCGCCTGCCCTTGGCTCTTGCTGGCCCCCCTGCAGCCCCTGCCCCCCACTTGTGAGCTCTTGCCAACTTGCCCATGGGCCTTGCTGATATGCCTGCAGTCCTTAGAGCTTGCCCACAGAATCTCCTGGAGAATTTGCACACCTCCTGACCTCCACAGTGATTGTGTGTGGCATCTCCGCCCCCACTCCTTGCCTGGGACTCCCACTTCTTCCCACTTTATGACCTGAGTAGTCCTAGAATGCCAGAGTTGCTGTTGCTAAACAATGTAATCACACAGTATTGTGCTTTATGATCACATCATTTACTGATGAAAATTCACTAAATGGGAAAATTAGGTTGGTAACTAGAGAAAATTCTGGTCCCAAATGTAACCCAATAAGTATCTGTAATAGGCCTTCTACTGATATCTCACTTCCAATGCCATGATATTGTGATTTTTTTTCTGAATTGAATAATGCAATTCATATATATTCTCTGTACAACAGCAAGTGACTGATTTGATTAAACAGGTTGATTGGATTATCAATTGATTGTTTAATTGACTGACTGATTAAATTTTTCAGGAGAACTGTGATTACCTCATTCTATAGTCCATAATGTAAGATAATCTTGGCAGAATAGCAATAGAATCATTAAATTATGTGTGTATCCATTTTTGTGTGTGAAAACATTATTGGAGATACAAAGATTTTTCAATTTTTTAAAACTTATACCTATTTCAAGATTATTTTAGTACAAGAATGTTGATTAGAGGTAATATATCCATCAATTTTCAATGTTCATTACAAATACTTTGGATGCATTCCAGTAATTAAATGTTTGCATTTTATTTTTAATCTCATTTTATTGCATTGAATTAAATTTCGCAAAGAATATAATATGCCTAAATGTTGAGATAAAAATGGCTATTAAAGAAGTAAAGATGATGTTTAAATATTCACATTTCTATGATTTCTCCAAATATGAATGAGAATTTCTTACAAACTGAATTCTTCACATTCTGACCAAAAGAAAGTCAACTTCTATACAGTATAACATAAATAAATAATATCTCATAGTACTTAGGAACCACTAAGGAGGTTATACTTCAATACATTTACTATACTATATAATAACAAGGGCTAAATATATAGATCTTCACTAAAGTTTGTGAAAACCTCAGTTCAGATCTACATATACTAAGACCTTTTTATATTATAGATAAATGTGTTAAATAAAGTCTCCTTAGTTTTCCCTAATAGCTGCTTTCATAAAGACTAAACTTTGCAAGACGTTTTCTGTTCCACCTTGAACACCAGACAATCTCTGCATCACGGTAAGCAAGTTCTTTCTCAAGAACATTCCCTCAGAAATGCCTGAGATTATATGTAAGTTGATGTTGAGAATATAATAGCCGACATACATATTACTCAAAAGCGTTAGTAGTCAAACAATTTATTTAGTCACTTGAGAGAAAGATTTTAGGATCAGTTGAAATTCAGGATTGAGTGTTTATTACACAGTCAACAATAATTCAAGGTGTGAACATACATTTATTCTTATTTATCAGATTTATTTCTTGCTGTTCTTCAGGAAACTCAAGGAGAGTTAGTCCTAGATTTTAACCACTATTCCACTCAAGCATTCAAGTCTTTTCCAATTTTTTTTCCTTCTATGTCTACATAGAGGGAAGTAAGCAGTGGGGTAGCACAAGGTTCCATCTTAGGCCCAGTACTCTTCAATATCTTCTTAAACAACTTAGATGTGGGAATAGAAGGGGAACTTACCAAATTTGCAGATGATACTAAGCTAGCAGGAATAGCTAACACCCGAGATGATAGGCTCAAGTTCCAGATGGATCTTGACAGATTTGAACACTGGGCCCTATCTAACAAAATGAAATTCAAGGTACAGAAAAGTAAAGTCTTACACTTAAGCAAAACAAAAACCAAAAAGTACACATATAGACTGGGTGAAACCAGGGTTAATAGCAGTTACTGTGAGAGAGATCTCAGAATTTTAGTGGACAACCGGTTAAATATTAGCTAGCAGTGTACGGTGGCAGCCCGAAAAGCCAATGCAATCCTAAATTGCATTAACAGAGGGATATAATCAAGATCAAGTGAGGTACTAATACCATTCTTTAAAACCTTAGTAAGACCTAGAATACTGCATCCAGATTTGGTCACCACATTATTAAAAAAGATGTTGAGAATCTAGAAAAAGTGCAGAGAAGAGCAACCAGGATGATTAGGGGACTGGAAACTAAACATATGAAGAACGTTTGCAGGAACTGGGCATGGCTAGTCAAGTGAAGAGAAGGACCAGGGGAGACATGATAGCAGTATCCCAATTTGAGGGATCTACCACAGAGAAGAAGGGCTCAAGCTATTTTCCAAGGCACCCGAAGCCCAGACAAGGAATAATGGATGGAAACTGATCAAGGAGAGATTCAACCTAGAAATAAAGAGAAATTTTCTGACAGTGAGAACAATCAACCAGTGGAACAGTTTGCCTTCTCAAGTTGCAGGAGTTACATCATTGGAGGCTTTCAAGAAGAGAGTGGACTGTCATTTGTTAGAAATGGTGTAGGGTATCCTGCTTGGGCGGGGATGGTGGTTTAGGACTAGATGACCTACAAGATCCCTTTCAACCCTGTTAATTTGTCTGTCTTTTTATCTCAATATTACGTCAGTGTTGTCATTTTGGAAAGTTTCTCTCTATTCCCTACTGTCAGCCGTATGCAAAAAAACAAACCCCCCCCCAAAAAACCCCACCCTCTGCTATTACTGACCAGATACAAACTCTCTTATCTTAAATTTGTATAGAGCAATTAAATATTTAATTATGAAGCTTAGAATTTGCCTGTAAGAAATGATACTATATTGTATGTTTTGTGCCACATGAAAGCATACTGAGTTCAGCATTAGAGGCAAAGCATTGAATCCTTTAAAAAAATAATTTCTTAAAAATGTTCAAAAGTATTATTTGCATTTATATCAAGAAGAATTCCAGAGCAGACATTTTCCTGGAGATGCCTAAGATGTTTCTTCTTCACAAAAAAGATTGTTTTAATTTTTTTCTTAAACTGAAAAATCTTATTTTTCCAGCATTTTCTGTCTGTTTTCCTGTATTACCATCTTCTTTATCTTTTTTTGTTTTGTAATAACTTAGTTCCTTTCTTTTATTCCACAATGAAGAATCAACACTAAATATATAGAGGAATGCAAAGATAGCCTTGACCAAGCATATAAGAGCCATTAAGAGGCACATTAAGAAAGAGCAAACAACAGCTCTAAGCTGGGAAAGGAATAGGCATGAGAAAGAGACTGAGTGTAATCCCATCTTCATTCCGTTTCACATAAGGAAGGTCAATGGAAAGCCCTGGTAGGCTTTCAAGATATTGTTAGTATATTCTGCAAGTTATATTTCTGCAGCCTTTAGGGGTGACATAGGGTTGATAAAAGCTGTAAATACAACCTGGAAGTTTATTTCACTATTATAAAACCATTGCACATATTATGCAAAATAGAAAGAGTGTAGTAGATTTTTTAAAAAAGACTTATTCTATCATCTCCATTAAATATCAAGTCAAGTTGTTTTAAATCTAATAGCAATAAGCATATGCTATAACCAAAGAAAGAATTTGTGATTTTCATATTCTCAAGATCCTGGCACAGATCTTCGGTTTTATACCTGCTCTCATCTGATATGCATCCAAAATAACAGTAAGGCATTTCAGATTGTATTATTTTCAAAGTCTGATTGGTCCTAAATAAATTTGAGTAGGCTGGTTGTTTTAGATTCAGTGTTCTATAAGATAACCAAAATAACAAGAAAAGTAATAACAGAATGTAATGTTAATAGATGGTTGTATAAAACATGAAAAAATATTTATTTATTTATTTACATATTCAATTGAATTATAGGGCTACTCAACTCAAACAATGTGGGCTGGGGTGGCATGCAACAGGAATGCTATATTCTGAGTATATTGACAAATCTTTATCTCTTGTAAAACAAGAGAAAGCAGGATAGCAGCAGAACAAACAGGAAATTAAGTGCAAGGACCGAAAGTGAAATTTGGGATTATTAATCACAAAGAAAGTTAAAGCAAGAAAAATGAAAATTCTTCCAATGAAAATAATTTTTGATATAAAACATTCCCCCCCAATTCATTAGTGGTGATAGAAAAATAGTTGTAAACTCTCAATACAGCATTCCTTCTCATTAAATCCATGGAATATATGCTTCCTAAGAAGCATCTCTTGTGTTAAATGAGGCTTTTAATTATTTCGTTCTACATGAAGAATTTTTAAGGACTGCCCCAGATAGTCTGTGACACTAAATAATGCTGCTGATTTTTTCACCTATGATATCTGATGGATATACTGCAAAAATATCATCTATGGCCTTTCACTTTCTCAAATTGTGCTCAGTTGTTATGAAATTCTAGAGAGGAGATTCTGGGAATTGCTACAATTTATCATATATCTTTTTAAAAAGATGGAGAATATTTAGAGAGACAAAACAAAAGTTTACCTTATATCCTGAAGATTTTATGTGTACACCTCGCTTGGTCAGTGTAGATTTCATCCGAATGAAAAAAGAACGCTCTAGATTGTTGTCTGTTGAAAGTAGACTTGGGCTTGTAGTTTCCACTAAAATAGACATAACAAAATAATTTATTGATCATTTAATTTTTAGAGAGTTCTTCTGAATAGCTAACCTAGGGCCAAATGCAAGTAGTTGAAGAGGTGTTTTTTTTTTAATTGACCAGCACAGAAGTTGTAGGTATAACTAATAAGCAAATAAATAATATCTCTTTCACCTTGCTTCAGAGGTGGGATTCTACCAGTTCGCACCTATTCGCTAGAACCGGTTGTTAACATTCTACACAGTTCGGAGAATCGTTGTTAGAAGAAATTACTGGCCTAATCCTGTAAGGAAGGAAACATTCTGGTGTTGCTTACAGAAACTGCCTTTCCGTTAACCCTTATTACATTCTTGGCAGGACTAGACTTCCTTTCTCAGGAACTTCTCTGGAGTCTTCCCCCCCACACTTTGCTGGTACTTTGCTTGTGTGGAGTAAGCATTCAAAGTTACAATGGCACTGAAAAAAGTGACTTATGACCATTTTTCACACTTACGACTGTTGCGGCATCCCCACAGTCATGAGAGGCCAGGCGAAGAGATGCATGCCTCAATGTGAGTGATATTGAGTTGGCCACACCCAGCCAATAACATGATCACCAACCCACGTCCATCTGGTCACATGACCACCAAGCCATGCCCACCAACTAAGATACACCCACAGAACTGGTTGTTAAAAAATTTGAATCCCACCCCTGCCTTGCTCATGATAGAAATGCGGGGGGGAGAGCCAAACTGCTTAGGATGACAATTCATAGCATTCTCTTAATACTCTGCAAGCAAAACTCCACAGTAGAAAAAACTTGAAAAAACAAACTGATTTTAGGAAAAGAGCCTACTTATTTTTCTGAGACTATCCCACAAATTTTGTCAATTCAACGTGGCCTTTTTCAATTCCCCCATGAAAACCACCAGTCTATATATTATGGACAATTTTCAAACAGTAAAGTGTTGTTTTCTCACTTCAACTGGAAGTTTCCCTCTCCCCTTGCTCTTTCCAGTCAAATTGGAGCTGGCTTTTATCTGAGAGTAGGGAAGAGATAATTGTAACATTCGTCCACCTGAACACGAGTAAAAAGGTCATGTACTCGAGTGCTTTTATTTTCCTATCAAATGCAAGCACACTTTTGTTGTGCAAGACATTTAATTGAGAAGCAAACCTCGACAAATCTATTGGCAAGAAAACGTTTCAGTTTAAGCAGTTCAAAGGACACTAGTCAAGCAGTTTTCATCAAATTTAAAGACTGTTGCTTTTATCAGCCAAGGTTTTTCCCCTTTATTTGAAAAGAGTTAGGCTGTTGATATTAACTTGCATATATTTATTTTCCTATGACCATTTTTTACTTTGGATTTCTACTCTGTTGTGATTAGCCCACTGACAATAA
Organism: Bungarus multicinctus; assembly: GCA_023653725.1. NCBI lineage: Eukaryota > Metazoa > Chordata > Lepidosauria > Squamata > Elapidae > Bungarus > Bungarus multicinctus. The sequence goes on along the minus strand of CM042838.1, from coordinate 117,150,827 downwards.
TGGTTTTTTTTCTTCAGTGTGTCTCCAGACTGTTTTTTAAAGAGAGCATGAATTTCATGTCATTTTAAATGTACAGCTCTTTATCACTCGGGGGAAAAGCAGAGCCATGTTATATTTAGTACTTTCATTTCTTCTGATTAAATATGAATTACTATGAAATTTTTCTCATCATCTAACACGCCATAATACGCCAACAGCTTTTAATACACTATATAAGCACAAACTTCTGCTCTAAGAGTTTAATTTGCCCCTCTAATCCAATCACATCAACCTTATTTCTCTTATCAGAGATTCCCATTTTGAATTAAATGAGCTCATTAGTTTAATCAAAAGCAGAGAGATCAAAACTTAAATGTAAATGCTTTAGATCAGAACTGTCAGTCAGCCGTGCAGTTCTATTTTACTAAAACACAAGATCAGAGACCCTTAGAACCATTTTTTTCTTCATAAGGGATGCTGAGAGCTCGAAGATGCTGTATCCTATTTTTTCAGTTTCCCAAGGACAGATTATACATTTAAGGTTAGACTTAATTTACTCCTCTATTCTACTGGAAATAGAAAAGTATGCCAATCTATTGTTGGTTTCTTTCACATTTACTGGTGATGTCCTCAGAGACCTAGTGAAGTGCTAAGCCGTCAGAAACCACACCACAAATCTGGCCTTAGTGCTGGGTTTCATTGGATAATATCATGTTTGCAGTATCTAAACAATGAAAGCTCCAAAGCAAGAAAATATATATATAATCAAGGTGACTAGAACTCTAAAACCACCCCCCCCCCAAAAAAAGATCCTAAGCAATAATGGCATGAAGAGACTCACTATGAATTATTACTGCTAGTATACCGCACTCAATAGCACAGTGGTTAAAGTGTACATTAAGAAAGCCACAGCATGTGTTCTTCCCGCGGAGTGAATAAATATTAAAATTGGCTTCACACACGCGGCAGCTACAGTCCAGCACATTATAACCTAACATAAGCAGCGAGCAAAATATGTTACAATGTATTGTTAAAAATTATGAACTAAACACATGGAAGTTGTGTTAATTAAGAACATAAGAAGACTTCTGTTTGATAAAAAGAAAGGTCTCTTGACTCAGACACTTCCCAGAAGCATGGCATCAGAGCAGCATTTTCCTAATTGTTTTTTTTTAATCACAGCAACTTGTTTTCAGATGTACAGTGCTTCTGATTGTGAAGTTCTGTTTTATGGCCAACAGCCATTCATCAAATTATGCTCTATGCATTAAATATATTTAGTCAGTGAAATATATTTAAATCTTTCATATAAACACATTCTCCTTTAAAAGCTACTCAGACTAGGTCTTTAGATTTCCCCTCCCCTCTCATACTGTTACCTGCATAATAATGGAAGTTCTGATTAAATGAAATAGTTTTAATAATACAAATTATATTCTATTTAAATTACTTTTTCCAGTGTCCATTTGATATTTTGAAATACATAGTCTCTCTATAGTTCTGAGGTTTCTGAAGCCTCTTTTGCTTTTTAATGGGGATAAGTAGTGGTTTTTAACAGTTCTGCTGCATTTTTATTAGCATAATACAACTTAAATAATTGGACTTCATCTCACCTACCCCTTCTTTCCACTACATGTTTTCACAATGAATAGGACAACAATCCAGAAACTACACGGAAAAGGGGTAGGAAAAGGGCAACAACATAATTTGGTCATTCTTTTTCTATGACAACTTGACCGAAGTGCATAAGAAAGCATATGCAGTGATTTTGGGATTTGGAGTTAATCAATAGGATATAAAGGAACAATTAATGATACTGTTTGGTAACAATGAGAGACTCAAAACAAGTTTAGGTCTTTTTCCCATGTAGGAACTCCCCTGTCCCCCTTATGCCTCCATTGCAGTTAGCCATGTTATATGTTGTACAATACCTGGATGTCATTACAGCAACTGCTTAAACCAAAATATGGTAAGCTATATTTGGACATTTTTGACTAACTCAAGAGCTTGGTCTGATGCATGAAGAGAATGGGATTTCATTTTGCTTTATCAATCTGCAGGTTTAATATTCCTCTTTATCCAAGGGAATGGGGAATCTGCATCCTGATTCTCTGAAAGTCACAAAGTTACCTGCATGTCTTCTTCCTTTACATTTTTCTAATGCTATTTCTGCATTTTTGCCTCATCAGCATTAATCAACTCTCCCTTTTTAAATTATTTGCACTTCTATTCTGTACTCTTGTGCATGAGACAGAAAGAATGAGACAAATCTTTTGAAGCATGGAGAAGGAAGGAAGGAAGGAAGGAAGGAAGGAAGGAAGGAAGGAAGGAAGGAAGGAAGGAAGGAAGGAAGGAAGGAAGGAAGGAAGGAAAGAGATGAGAAGAAATGTTACACGCAATGTAATGTAATGTAAGGTATTTGCAACAGAATGGCACTTCAGCCAACTAGAAATTAAATCTTCAAGTAGATTTGAACAACTGAAGTCTGAAAACTCCCACTGGTTTGAAAAGCAGGTTTGTCTAGGAAGATGATTTACCTAGAAAGAAAATGTCTCTGTGTGTATCTGTGTACATTTTAGAAAGAGATGTCAGAAAAAAGAAGAAAGGATTGATTCCAGTGTCAGTTCTACAACTTTCTACTACAGTATATAACTGTCCATAGCCTATCTCTGAAGGAACAGCCGACAATCTCGGTCTATGATGAGAATTAAGTACACTCTCAATTGCCCAACTTGAACCTAACATAGTTTTGCTTTTCCCTAGGAATTTTCTGCTCTGTGCCAGCATAGTATTTCTATTTTATATCAGCCCTCCCAACCTGATTCCTTCAAATCTTATTGGTTACAATCTTCCCAATCAAAACTAAGTATATGAATAATATAAATTATCATCCAACACAGGTGAAGAGGATCAGCTTGGCAAAAAATGTTCTAAGTTATGGCATAGAGGTATTTTCAACTTGTCAAAACTGAAACTATCAGGCAAGTATTCTTTTCTTCCTTCTACACTGAGAATTGACCATGGGTGTCTTACCGGCAGTAGTGGGATTCCAATTTTTTTACTACTGGTTCTTTGGATATGGCTTGGTGGGCACGGCAGGGAAAGGATACTGTAAAATCTCCAGTCAGAGGTGGTATTTGCCGGTTCTCCGAACTACTCAAAATTTCCACTACCGCTTTTCCAGAACTAGTCAGAACCTGCTGAATATCACCTCTGTTTAGGGGACAAATATGAGTCACATCACAAATATCAGAACTTTGTTAAGGCATTGGGACACAAATATGTAACTGTGGCATTTATAACATAATGCCATTCTGCACATCTTATTCTTTTGGTGTGATCAGGATTTCTGCGAATGCCATTGAATTTGCTGGGCTCAAGGCATAAAAGGTAGAAACTACAACAAGTGATTTGTTCTAGAATGTATTCTAAGCACTAATTTTATACAATTAATTTAATAATGTTCACTCTTACCACTAATAATCTGTATAAAGTTGGGATGAAATATTTGCACATGGAATTTTGAAGGATTCAGAACTTACCGCCTATCACAGAAATAAATCATTTTGTAGGTTACTGCACACATGAGAAGCAATACTGATCTCATAAATCAGACCACGAAAATCATACCTATTCCATAACAATAACCATGACAATAAATACAGGCTGAGAAGCACAGCAGTTCTGAAATAATCCTACTAGCTAGAAGCAGCAGTTTAGAAACAGTTACACCACAGACTGTGAAAGGACTCAATATTTATTTTAAATAAACAGATGCCACAGCTTCAACACTGAAGTGAAGAATCAGTACATTGGAAAGCATCTGTGATCATTATAAGACTTTCAAAACAGGCTGTATACATATTGGATTTGTCAGATAACATGATTAAGATACCAAAAAAGTCATTAATAATGTTTTCATATTCAGAAATTATTTTAATGGGGCTTATTTTTGAGTCAAGTAGGTGTATTGTATCTTATGGCAAGATATGGGGAGCAGACTTGTAAACTTGATAGGACATCTTTTATTGTAAACTGGAATGTATTAACATAACTGTTGCTTATTCAACTGCTTTCTTACCAAAGGACCATAAGAAGGCTATCGATGGAAAAAAAAAAACAGCAACAAAAACAACAACCCTTGGACAAAAATGAATTAAAACTGAAATGGCTAAGAAGAAAGGTCAAGATCATGTTTACTTTCTATAGGCAGAGAGATTTCAATACATTCCTTACATTAAGGGCAATACATGAGAAGGTTCTCTCCTATGTGTCCAATTTTGCTCTCACATGTTCTCTCATGTGGTTATTAAAGTGTCATTCCTAAATGTTTTGTCATAGATAAATGTTGCCAGCTCCAGTCAGTTTGCTTGTTTTAGAGCAGCGAAATATAAAACTTATCTGTTCTGTCAGGATATAGTTTTGTACAGTTTGTGGTTAACAAACTGTATACAATTGCAGAAAATTTCTTGTTACTGCTATCTATCACATGTTAATTCAACAACAACCGGAGAGTCAAAAGCACATTCATACTGCAGGCGTGTCTTTTGGGGAATATAATATGACTTCCTAAACAGGATAAGCTCCAAGCTGAAAGCCCAGCTTTCTATAATAAAAAGTCCTCTAGATCAATGTTTTCAAACTCAGCACACATGGCTAGATGGAAAATTCTGGGAGTTCATATTCTTAAAAGTTGTTGACATTGAGAAACACTGAGCTAGCCATTTCAGGTTGTCTTTGACTTACAACTGCAACTGAGTCCTAAGTCAGAACAGTTGTAAAGTGGGTCACCTTTTACTTTAGCACCCAATTTTGTGATCTTTTTTTGCAGTGGTTGTTAAGCAAACATCATGGTCGTTAAGTGAATCCCATTGCTCACTATGGGCAAGAGAGAAAAAGAACCTGACAATTTCATAAAAATGTAATGATCAATGGATCAAATTTTGTAAGGTATCTAAGTGGAATTACCTCAGGCAGTCCTCTTAATATGTATATACCAATTAATGAAGTTTTAGCCATTTTCACGTAATTTAATCTTTTCTATAGACTCATGTATACTTTCAAACAATTGTTAACATCATTATTAATCTTGTGTGATATAATTTAAAAATATTTATATCTTCTAAAAAACCAGCCTCTCTAAATATTTAACAGAATCCAAATAATAAACAAACCGCCTACAGCTGAATGGCTTGGCCATACTTTCTGCTTTGGGATAGAGGCTAGGTAGTTCATACTGCCGTTACCAATTTCCAGGTGACTCATCACCTGGAATCCCTCTTTTTGTGCTAACTTTCTGATGATTAAGAAGTGAACTTAAATGCAATGGAATACACTGTATAATATCTCCGTCTGGCATGGTACTTTGGAAACATGTGGCTAGAGAATCTTCGAGAACATGTTTAAGGTATAATTCCAGACTGACTAAATAAAAACTCCTAGTTTGTAGGGAGTTAAAGAGAACAAATCTTGACTCATTGCAACTTTCAGTCAGAATGGTTATTTATATCTTTAAAATAGCAAGTTTTCTGAAGCAAAGAAGTCTTCTCTTGTCTTTCTTGTGTTTCCTTTTTTCTGGAAATTTCAGACTTAAATCAGAGGCTGTGGAGACATCTTATTAAGCCTTGATTCATCTTGCTCAATTTTCCCCTCCTCTTGCTTTTAAAATAACTCATTTTTTCTGTCTCTAGTGTCATGCCGGTTCCGAGATATGGGTCAGTATAATATAGATAGGAGAACCAGAAGTTGCCTTTAAGCTTACATGTTTATTCAGCTGAACAAAGATGGGCCCCTTTAAAAGAAAGGAAGCCCCGAGCAATAAAAAAATGCTTGTATTTATGCTCTTTTCACACTACACTCAGCCAAGCTGGCACACAAGAGATATAGAAGTCACCCAGAAAGGCTGGCACACAGGAGATAAGATATATCAAGATATCCGTGGTACTTTTTGATTCTTTTGAGAGGTCCTGCATGTTCTAGGACATTGGATGTTCCTCCTGGAAGCTTTCCACAGCCCTGAAGACATGCACAGATAATGGAGCCATCTGCCCATGGACATGCCTTCTAGGCTTTCTCCAGATTCCTGGTCAATACAAGTTAGAGATGGGACAGGATAGCCCTTGTGCCTATGTGACACAAAGCCCCTCCCTCTCATGAAGATGTAGCTATCTGAATTGAGAAATGAGATAATGTGGCTTCTGTATTATAAATACCACATATTATTTTACTTATTTATTTCTTATTTCCATGGAATATATACACAAAGAAAATGTACCATATTTCATCAGATTTGAATTTTGATAATTTTGAAATTTGATAATTATTAACAAGAGCCAAAATATCACCTCCGTGTAATAACAATTTGTATTCAATTCCAGCCACCCAAATATCCAAAAATAAAATTAAATATAAGAAGAATTAATTCATGATATGTACCTTAATACATCTTAATTGGAGGGGAAATAATCTCCTTTGTGAAAACTTGAGCAAAGAAACTAAAGTAATAGATTTTAAACCAAGGAATATAAATGGAAAAAAATCCATCTCTTTCATAAAAAGTTCCAAATAATCACACTGAAAGATTTTTGCACATCTAACAATGTCACAGAGTAGTTTCAGGTTTCTCAGATTCATTTGTTAAAATATCCACTAATTATCTCATCTCCACTAATCATATTATCCAAAACTTGATGTCCTTCCATAAAGCCAGATTGTGCAGCATGTATGATTGATGGTAGCATATTCTACAATCTGTGTGCTAAAGTTGCAGTCAAGATTTTTGCATCTATATTTAACAAGGATATTGGATGATAATTTGCACAATTTGAAGGGTCTTTCCTAGCTTTAGTACAATTATTATATAGGGCTCATTAAAAACATTAAAATGGTAATAAAATAATACATGATATATGGAAATGAAAATAAGAAGCTCAGTTGAGACATTGGAGTAGATGCCTTTGTGGCAGAAATAAAACATGAATTTCACAGTGAAACGACTTAGCACTGGATTCCCCTTTTATCACTTAGCTTTCTACAACTCAGTTTGGGTTTTGTATTCTTAGTGCTAAAACATTGGGCTCACCACTGCCTCAGGTGTGCTGTGACTGAAACTCTTGAAATTCCCAATGCTGCATCCTGAAGTCAGCTTTAATCATCAACATCTGGAAGCCAAGTTGGTTGGGGAAGAGTGAACTATGTTATCCTCTTTCCTCACCAGCATGACCTTAATACAAAAATATACAATATTTTTGCAGTTGAAGTGATATAAGACATTCCCAAAAATGATTGGGGCCAGGAAAAAGGAATAAGAAGGTCCAGAACAAAAGTAATTCAATTTTAAAATTATTAGAATGCAATGAATTAAATGTAATATATATAATTACTCATTTAATCTCCTTTTCTGTCATGCTAAAAATTACAATTTGGCAAGACTCAAGACTCTGTAGACTGCATTCATCTATTGGGGTGCAGGAGCTTCATATGACTTTAGTTCTTCTAGAAGGAATCTCCAGCTTAGATTCTAAATAAATGCTTGGTATAAAATATGATATATTTTTTCTGGACTTGAACATGATTGAAATTGTAACTGATTCATGTTATAGTACATTATTCTGAAGATGTATCAATGTGCTAATGTGCCAAAATACTTTGTTCTAAAGAAATTATGAGAATTTGTTATCCTTTTTTCAGTGTTGTGTAGCTCTTTTAATACACTAAAGCAGGAGTCCGCAACCCCTTGGGCCGTAACCTGGTATTGGACCACGGCCTATTGGAAACCAGGTTGCACAAGCAGCAGGTGAGCATGCAAATGCACATAGCTCCATTTACACAAGTAGCAGGTACTGTCATGTGCACATGTGAAGCTCCATTCACTCAAATGGAGCTTCACACATACACATGAGAGTGCTTACCGCTCACGCAAATGGAGCTGTATGGACCTGCCGCTCACACTGAATCATTTCCTCTCCACCCCGCCCCAGGCCACAAAGCCAGAAAGTTTGGGGACCACTGCTTAAAACAGTATTTCTCAGGCTCAACAAGTTTAAAATATGTGAACTTCAACTCTCTGAATCCCCTAACCAGAATGCTAGAGAATTCTGGGAGTTGAAGTTCACACCATTTAAAATTGCTGAGGTTGAGGTGCATTGCTATAAATTACAGGGAAGCCATGGAAATAACTGTAAGTTATTCCATCCCCACTACAAATACACACCCACCAAATAACACAGTTGCCTTCTGTTGCTACTCTCTTTTGATTTATTCAATGAGTTACCATTTCCAACTGTCATATGCCAAGCAGGACTTTGCTTCTTGGTGTGGCCCTACCCTGAGAAAACGAAGAACCTTTAAATGGTCTTGCCCCATTTAATTTCAGGGCAAGATTGGTATTTGGAAAAAACACACACACTCTAAGGAAATATTCACAATATCAAAGTCACAATGTCAATGCCTACTGTTAAGGTGGTTATTTCAGCCACCATATTGAGCTCAGCGTAGAATACTAGGCATCGTAAATGTACACTTTGGATGTACAAGACATTAAAAATAAGAAATTATGCAGGAAGCTAGGGTTCTAGAAAGAAAAAGTAACACAAATTCTATAACAACAAAAAGTCAACATGTTAAAACTTATTGCCTTGCAGTTTTAAACACAGCCACTTGAGAAATACATGTTCTATTACTCAGATGATGCTGGATCCTACCTCTTCTGCCCCCATATTGGATCAAATAAGGCAACCCCTTTATCTCGACCATAAAATTATTATGAGCCAAATTCTTTTATTAATCTGTCCTTAAGAGCGAGAGCTTTTTTTATAACAGCATGATGTCAAACTAAGGGCACTAGGACTTAGTCTCTGTACTACAGTACAAAATAACAATACATAAACACCTTTGTGAAGGCAACTTGAAACCCCATGTTTTCTATTAAGAAGTCATGTTCAATCTTTACTGTTGATAGAACAGAATAGCTAACAGAGAGAACATGGTATATCAGAAAGGTCAATAGTTATTATGAGCTACAAATATATTTTTTTCCATCCTTCAGGCTGTTTAGCGCATATCACAGCACGAGCAGCTGTCTTCTTTAATGCTTTTAAAATTAGAATCACAAAGAAGAAGAGGAAAAAATACAGTTGCAATTGATTGCACTTTGCTTTTGTTAAGTTTACTTTAATATACTATTTTATATACATGAATGGTCTACATAGCTCAACCAAGGGGAATAGCTGGCATTTCATATGCAAGCTGCATTCTTTATTTGTTTGTTGTTAAAAATACCTTATCACAAATTGTGTTAACACAATGCATTATTTTAAAGAGTTATATGCAAATAATTTGATTTCATGTGTGTGTGTGTGTGTGTGTGTGTTGCCTATAAGTTATATATGTTTAGAATGGATGCCATTGAACCTTGTATATTTATGTAAATGGAAAAAATACAAGACCATTCTCTACATTGTAATAATGCTATCATAGCGAATATTCCAATTAAAGATGTGAGTTTACGCATCTCCCCATCTCCTATCTTTCAAGGATGAAAAATGGTTCAAACTATTACAGCTCCAGCTAAAATTTTCAATCTTGAAAAGTCTTTTGGAGTGTCAGTTGGGTACCAAAATAGCTCAGCAATTCTGAAATATGATGAGAAAACAGAAGAAATAATTTATATTGATACTGATATATCTACACACAGCGACATACTAAATAAATATACTGAACATACATACACACAGAGCAAGAGCGAGGGAGAGAGGGGAAGAGTGTGTGTGTGTATGAGAGAGAGACAAACAGACAGGTTAGGTGTTTAAGATCCAATCCTAAGTATATCTATTGTAAATTCAGTTCAATAGGATTTCAAGTGAATATGTATGTAAAGACTGAAGCTTCACTATCAAAGACTAAATCTCAACTTTCTGCTGAATTCTATTTCTGCTGGTCCTTAAAGTTTTCAATGCCATGCTGCACATGGAATATGCATAATATAATGTAAATGTTCATGTTTTACTAGTACAATCTTTTGTACTCTGTGGAGATTCTCAATCACCCAGGTCATGTTGTCTCAAGAAAGATAGATGCCTTTTGGAAAAAAGCATTTTTGCAACAATCTTTTGTACTATTTCTTTTGCTTGAGCTAAACCCATCTATTTCTTTTCAATGAAAGCTTGCTTAAAAATGAAACAAAAATATTAGGCATTGATTTCTCACATCTGTCAGTTTGGATTAGAATATTCACTGTTTACGATTCTCAAATAAATGTATGCCTGTATTTTCTCTGTTAATGACCCTGCCCTGCTCCAGGATCTTAATTCCTGCAAAGGAATTATATATATTTAGAAGGATTGTTGTTTTGGGGAAAATAGGAAGAAGGAGTATTATATATATTCACTGCCTTGAGTTACTTATAAAGTAATAAAGGTGGGCTGAAAATCTAATAAATAAATAAGCATTTAATGAGATGAAAAATACTACATTATGAAATGAGTTGGAACCAAAAAATGAATAAGGAAGACAAACATAAAAAATGCACATTGTGCAAAACAATTTTTCTCCATTGTTTTCATCAGCATAATTTATCTTTGTGTGTTCTAAATGTGAGATTGTATACGCCTGTGAGAAATTTTCCATAATTGAAATATTCGTCTTCTTGCTGAGAATTTATCTCTAGACTATGGTGTGATTAGGTGTAGAATTTTTCCTAGATTCTATCATCACAGATTTCCATGTAAGGGGAATGAAAGATCAGTGTAAAAGCTCAGTAGTGGAAGCTGTGTATATAAAGAGAGTACACAGAGATTACTATATTTAATTGCCATTATTTCCAGGTACACAAGAATGTGGTTAAATTACAATCCCCAACAACTATTACCAATATGAAAACTGGGGGTTATATTTCAGCAGTATCTATCATGGTGACTCAATATTTATATGATCAGTTTTGAGCTAGTTGAAACATTGATGAATTCATTATAAGGCAATATATGTGTGTATGTGTATACATATATACATATACACACTGGGAAAATGTTAATGGCATTAAGGAATAGGATGTGATACTATATAAGGGAAATTGGTGAAATTACATTGCTAAAATATTGATGTAAAATTTAAACTGGAAGGAGATGTTTGATTTTTACTCTGAAAAAATCATATGAACTGCTGTCTGTAAATACCAACAAACTTGTTAAAGTTGGAAAATATGTTTGGATATTCTATTTGTCATGCTTTTCACAGAAGTGTGCTCTGTCACTTTCTGCACTAATGTTTTTGAATTATTACCACACAAACATATTTTATGGTAAACATCTTTTTATACATTTTATTATCAACTATATGTTTCATTCATTTTTATGTATTTATCAATATAATTTGTATAACTTTTAGATGAAAAATTACCTAAAAGTTTAGAAACTTGCAGCCTGTCCCAGGCTCCATATTGTTTTAAGAGAAATAAAATGTATATTAACTTGCCTCCAACTCTGCATTCAATGAATCTTAGAACATAAGAGGATAGAGTAGTAATTTTATACCTTCTGGGATGATGTACAATAAAAATATACATTAAACCTATACACATCCAATTAAAAACAGTACAGTAATACAAGAAATGGGAGAACTGAAACTTTCAAACAAAGCAGGGAAACCTTTGAGAGTCCAGCATTTTGCATCACAGTGTCAACCCATTTGGGAAGCTTGAAATCAGTAAATGGGTCTACTTCCATTTTGGTTCTCTGCATATTTAGCCTGAATAGATTATCTATTTTCTAATACTATAACAGAGGGAAAATGCTTTCCTCTATTTATTTTTCCTGACATGCATAATTTAATATTCCTCCATGAATCTTTTTTTTCCTAAGCAGTACTTTCACATATCGAAACTGCTTTAGCTTACAAAAGCCATGCAATCATCCAGTCTAATTTCAAAAGCCTTCTTACAAGCTAGTATATGGAAAATCCAGAGGGGAAAAATGATCCTCCAAGTAGCCTTTTGTGTATAAAGGATAAGAGAAAGTGGAAAACAGAAAAAGAAAGAGGAAAGGGAAAAGAGGAAAAGAAACAAAGAAAAAAAGAAAGAAAGAGAGAGAGGAAGAAAGAAAGAAAGAAAGAAAAAGAAAGAAAGAAAGAAAGAAAGAAAGAAAGAAAGAAAGAAAGAAAGAAAGAAAGAAAGAAAGAAAGAAAGGCAATACTTACTTTTAGGCTTAGCTTTGCCTTCCTCTTATTTCAGTCCTGTTCACCCCAGCAATTGACATCAGAGGTGGTATTAAGCAGGTTCTGACCAGTTCTGGAGAACCGGTAGTGGAAACTTTGGAGTAGTTTGGAGAACTGGCAAATACAACCTCTGACTGGAGATTTTACAGTATCCTTCCCCTGCCAAGCCCGCCAAGCCACGCCCACAGAACCAGTAGTAAAAAAAATTGAATCCCACCACTGATTGACATGTGCCTTCTCCACATAGTAGATTACTAGACAATCCATTTGGATAATCGTTTCTTAAAGAGAGAAACAGAATGATCATGGGTTGACAAAAAAGCAGTGAGAATGGGAGTGACTCCCAACTTCCTGCCAGTGTCCCCATTGACATTACTTGCAGACAACCAAGTCTTTGATTTTTTCTTTATGTACACAACTTTTGTTTTGGATCTGCACATGTCCAAGTATAATAGAATCGGGCAACTTCTATGTCTGAATACTTCTTGTTGACAGCACACTCTTAGATTAAAATTAGGGAGGAAATGTGCTAGATGATTATTATCTATTTTTCTTTTTGAATAGTAAAATTTTCCCATATCTATCCATAGATATGGCATAATTAAGAAAAAGAAATATTTAAATATACGATGTTTTATAAAACTGCTACAATGCCGTGTTCTTTTCTTTTCTCTCTCATATTTATCATTTTCTCGACAGTACATTTTCACTACATAGCAGCTTGCACTGTTTTTTTCCCTCTTCCTCCAAGCCTGGAGTTCACCCCATGGATTAACAAATGATTGAGGATTCTCTCTTAAAAGACTCTTTAAAAACCTGTCAGAATCAGCCTGAGACACAGATTTATTATGAACTATTTAAAGGGCTTAATATATGTATCCCTAAAGAGCCCTTGGAGCAAACTAAAAAGGAAGAGTGGAGTTCTCAAAGAATGGGGAAAATTCTCCAATGCCCCACTTTCTTCACACCACGATTACTGTTTACTCAAAGGATAAAACGCCTAACCTGTCATATGCAACCTTCAGAAGCCATATTGCCAGTGAAGTACAATCGAAAAAGAACCCAAACAATGGCACTCAACAGTAATACCTTGAAGGCAGCTGTAATTTATTTTCTATCCTCTTCACTAATACACTAATGTGGCTTTGTCTTCTGGAAAAAAAAGGTCCCATGTAGCAGTGGAAATACTACCTAAGTGTCATCTGAATGCAGGCTTGGCCCATTCCCTTAATTATATGTTATTGTATTAAAAGAAACTTCCTAATAATTAGATCACCTTCCAAATGTGTGCCATTCTTCCATCTGTCCTTGGGGAGGGAGGAAGCATTGCATATGAGTTAGTATTTTAAAGCGTGTTAGAATTGAGTGTTACCATTGTAATGATATCTTACCTGCAAAATTGATTTAACGTGGATGCCAAGTTATAATTACAGTATCAGCTTTAGACTACTGAAAAATATTTAGGAAGAAAACCTCTTTCTTTATGTAAAGTTATGTTTCAGACTGGCTCAGTCAGTCTGGAAGTTCACTTTAGAACTGTTATTTTTCTGTAAATTCAGTGCAATTAACTGTGAATTTATTAACTCTGCATCTCATAATAAATTAAGATGTGTTTGGTTACTCAGTATTCCAGCTATTCTTCTTGTGCTTAGCCAGCCAATGCCATGAGATTTTACCAAGTATTTGGGTAACCCACCCACCCCCACCTCAAAAAACAAACAAAACAAAGAAGGAAAATCACATGGTGGCTCAATAAAGTTGGAACCATCATGCACAAGGTAAAATTTCCCAGTCACAGATTTTAGCAGACAAGCAAATAAACTGAGACTGAATTTGCAGGTCACAATCATTCACAATCTATCATTATGAAGTTAGGAATGTAAGTCTGGCTTTGGAAAACATGCATGGTTGGAGTTAAGTTAAATTAATTTTTAAACACCATGGGAATAAATTGTAACAAGACATTTTTACTTAACCATCACTTAATCTATGGTCTGGGTTCAGATGATAACAGAAAGCAAACTCTTTTTAGCTATTAGCTAGCTGTGTTTTGAGTGTGTTCTAAAGTAATGTTTCAACTGTTATTATTGTGTATCTCATATAATTAGGCAGAGGATAGAAAAACCATAAATAAATAATAGATACCATGTTTTGTTTTCTAAATAGTATACTTACAGTTTTGCCATTAATAAGTTATACATAATATTATAAAACTGATAAGTACCTAGTTTGATTTGCTGGATTAGATTCTTTACCAGCAACACCTGCCAATCTGAACATTTATTTGGGTTGCTAATACATATTCTGTATTGGAAATAGAGAAATGTGATGGACAATTGTACTCTGAACATTTGAACTGCCATAAATTGGAAATTTAGGGTTTTTTACAAGTCATGAGAATTTTATTTAAAGCTTTTCAGTGATTTCTCAGCTGCCTTTTATCCATGTTTCCTGTCTTCATTATTGTAGAGAGATACTTTATACTCAGATCAATGATATAATGATATTCTTTAATGCATAACTATGTCTGAAATCTTAAAATCTCTACAGTTCTTAAAAGGCAAGATGTAGGTAAGTACTAAAAACAGTAATTAGCTGACTGTTCAGTTATTTTGCTTAAGAAATATAGGGAGCATATTTAATCAAATCAGGCATTTACATAATTATGATTTCCTTCCATTATAATTTTTGCATTCTGTTAGCAAATTTGGCTTTTGCTAACATGATGCAAAAGTTGTTAATGAGTGTCATTGTATTAGCAACTTTCTATGACATTAACAAAATTAAATTTGCTAATAGAATATGACAGTTACTAACATAAGATTAGTGCAAAGAGAGACCAAAATCTCAGTAGGCCATCAAAAGGTAATGATCAACATGTAAACAATGCCTGGTTTGTTTTTTCTTCTTTGTTAAATATAATGTGAATGTGTGTGCAATGTCATTCCCATTCTCATTTACAAAGGGTTCCCTAGGAAGGTCTTTTTTACACAACATTAACGCAAGCACAACACAATGATTAATTCTGGATAGAAAATTCTGAGCCATCAACTTTCTTTATTGGAAAAGAAATAATTCGTTCAACAAGATGAACTGACAGAAGCGTCATGAAAAATATGCATCCTTAAAGTCAGATATTCACTATGAAAATAAGGTAGTATTTTATCAGATAACCTTTTAAAGAATAATTATTAAGCAACTTCATTAGCCAGATATCAAGATAAGTACAAAAGTTTATAATCAGAAGGAAAAAACTCAAAAAACCAGAGGCGTTTAGTTTTTCCCAGAGTTACAACAACAATTCTCTGCCACTCTAACAACTTGGAAACTTGAGAGACACAGTACTTTAAAGAAAACTAAATAATTGGTTCTAGTTAAAAGATTTTGAGTTAATATGCCATCTAAACATTAGAATATTTACTATCTAGAAAAAACATCTGATATAATTTTAATAGAAATATAATTAAGACAGTGATATTGAATTCAAATTATCTCTAAACCCACCCTGGACAACCCCTAAATAATCTGATGACGTTTATCCATGGTTAAGGCATCAGTTTAGAAACCAGGAGACCATGAATTCTAGCTTCACCTTGGGCAGAAAGGCAATTGTGTGACCTCAGGCCAGTAGTTCTCTTTCAATCCTTGGGAAAAGGCAATGATAAACTGCTTCCAAAAACTGGAAGTCAGGAGTCAAAACTGATTTTAAAGCACAAATCATACTGACAACAAAAGAATTTATAGATATGAGTGCCTCCTAGTGAATCACCTCCAACTGGACCTGGAAAGTCTACATGTAAGAAAAAATAGCCCCTCTATTTAACATTGTTTTAATAATAATTCTGTTAATATTTAATTTTTCTTCCAATGAACAGGCTCCTTCATGTTATAAGGCAGGATTGTCAAACTTGCGGTCCGTGGCCTGGATGTGTCACACACTGGCCACGCCCACGCCTGGTTTAGCGAAGGGGAAAGAAGTCCAGATAAGTCATGTGACACTGCCGTGACTCTGCAAGTTTGACACCCCTGCTATAAGGTAATACTCATTTAATGACTATGATTGGAACAGGCAGCCCAGTCATTAAACAAAACAGTGAGTTAGTGAAAAATCCCGTAACTATGACTGCATATAATTTCATCTCAGTTTTTCTTAACAGCATCAGAACGATGTGACTCCAAACAGCTGATAAGCTCAAATGGCAGGGAAGGTTTCCAGAACTTGACCCACCAAGAAGCTGGGTAAAAGGGCAAATCGTATAGCCTCCTGCCCCTCCCCCCCCTTTTTTGGAATGCTCAATTTGCTACTGGGATAATTAGCAAGCAGAAAATTAATGTTTGTAACGTAATGTTTGTAATGTTAGAGAGTAAGCAGATATACAATAACGAATATACATTGAAAAGAATGTGCTAGTACTGGCTGTTTGCATAGCACAGTTCTGAGCCCAGAACTACTTAGGAGACAAAGAAAAGTGAAAGGTGTGAAACTAATCAAAGTCTTGTCAGTTACAGGCAGTATCTGCCAGCAGGTTAATTAAGGTCGTTGAGCTGAGCTTGTTATGGTGCAGTTAGTACTTTTTAAGGATGCACTGCAGTGTGGAGAATAGCAGTTCAGGAAGAGAGAGCTTGCTTAGGCAATCTCTTTGCTCTACTATGAAGAAAGAAAACAACAATCAAAAAGCATCAGGAAAAAGATAAGGTGTACTAACTATAATGGTGAACCTCAATTGTCTTAAATGCAGGTACTAGTTGCAAAGTAACTTATTCATCACTGTTGTAACTGCAACTCGGAGGCAGTCACTAAATGAGGACTATGTGTACAACTTTTCATTTGTGAGCCATGTATTTTCCCCAATATGTAGGATATATTTGACTCTTCTCTGCTTTGAAGGATAATGAAATCTATAGCTGACAATTAAAATGTCTCATGTCAGTTCAATTTGTAACTATCTGAATGGTTACATTCATGGCCATTTGGCTTCGCTTGCATTTGATGACACAGTTTTTGCTCCTACAAATGTCAGCCTTTCTCAACCCGGCACTAAACTAAAGAGATTTGAACTACAACTTCCACTAATGCCAGGAGGTAGGTGCCTAGGAATTCTGGGAACTGCAGTTCTAACTCGTCTGAAGGTCAATGGGACGGCTTAAGCTATAGTACATTTCTTAATCTTTTCAAGGAATGAAGGGACACCGTTTCTTTTCAGATAACAGACCTGTTAGTGGTACCATTTGGGAAGTTCTTATGTACATAACTCTCAACTAATAATTAGCCCCATAAATATTCTCATAAAGCAAAATGGGGGAGTGGAGGGAAGCCAAGAAAAAAACCAAACAGAAGAGCAATCAACAACATCCTTTATTATAACGGAACTGGCTACTCTGCTCTTGACCTATTAAAACTTTGTTTGCTATTATGCTGGCGGGCAAGCTAGTCATGCAGAACAGTGTGGAGGAAATGAGCCAGTGTGTTCCCCTGGTGATATAAATGCTTTATCAAGCTGATCCCTGCCTTGTTATGTAAACTATACCAGGTACTGTTCATTTTAAACACAGAGATAAACAGATCTAATATGCTTCAGGGCATCATGCTTTATGCATGAACTGCTTTTTATTTTTATATTAAAGGTTTTCTTGACAGAACCCTTTGCAATGGAGTAAAGCAATATTCTAACATCTTAACTACAACCACAGCAGCACCTGTAAGTTCAAAGCAGTGAGAGAGATAGTCCCAATTCAATTAGACCAATGCAAACCTTTTTAATTAATTCTTAATAAACAATTAATTTTAGTGAATGCGTCTTGTAATAAGAATCTCTCTCTCAAAAGATAAATGACAAAAACAAAATCCTCAGAGACACGTGTTATAAAAGTATAGCTCATACTATCCGTTTACAATATTTAGCTATCTTTCTTTTGCCTACCATTTATTTTTAATTTCAATTTCTGCTTAGATTGATCCGAGATGTAATATTTTTAAATTTTTCATGCATTTTGTAATACAGTTTATATCAACTAATAGAGCTAAAATTAACAGTAACTCCATACAATATTCCTGTTGAAAAAAATGTGTGGGGGAATTCTTTCTGCCACTTATATGAATTTGAATAAGTCAATTTAGAGATCCAATTTGGTTTTAATTATTAAGGCACCAGCCCAGAAACTGGGAGACTGGGAATTCTAATCTTGCCTTAGACCCAAAGCAGCTGGGTCACCTTAGGCTAGTCACTCCCTCTCAGTCTCAGTAAGAAGGCAATGATAAATCACTTCTGAAAAACCTTTCCAAGAAAACTGCAGGGACTAGTCAACGATTACTTGAAGGCTCAAACACACACAAAACCCATTAAATTGACAGAAGATTCAAGTCAAGTAGGGCTTCCCATCCAAAAAAAAATTATTAGTAATTTTGTCAACAAAGGACTTGGGCATGGTCCAAAACAGATTGCTAGACTACATGGACATTAGGGTGGTCAACTTTTTAAACAACATAATTAAAACTCATCTTTGTCATGTTCTTCCTAACAATGGAATTTGTAATTAATACCACTTAAAATTCCATAACAAGTGTAAGTATGTGCGTATGTATGATTGCAAAGCTTGAATGAGATTATATGGGAATTCTGAAAAGCTCTATTTTATACTACACTTCTTCAGGATATACATCTTGCCTTCAGATCAAATCTCTGATACAGCAGTGAGAAGTCCAAAACATAAACACAACAATCAAATAAAACATTGGCATAAGAACATGATGGAAGATCCAGATAAAGCTCAGGGCCTCAATAACTTGTCACTAACCCGATTCCTGAAGAGTCATTTGGTGGACTGGACAAGCCACAGCACAAAATTTGGCCACACTAAGTGTAACAGCTGTATCTGTATCTGCAAATAAAAAGGAAGTATAAAATATATCAGATCTACCTGTTCTATTAGTAAAAAAAAGTGGCACGAAAACCATGATAAAATAAAACAGAAGAAGAATTATGGTGTCAACCTCCCATGTGTTCTTTGAAAACTGTGATAAGCTGAACTCCCAGAAGTTGTTTTCCAATGTTTTACAATGATTTTCTGTCTCATCCTTCATTTCTAAGTTTATAGGGAAGCTGGAATGGACCAAACCAATAAGTGTTATCACCTTTTCTTGGAGCAGAAGAGATAATAGATGATTTTTTTGGCTTACTATTATTCATGTGAGACTTGCGGAATACCCTTGCTAAATAATTAAAGAGAAAGGAGGCAGATTAACAGGATAACAGAGTTGGAAGACACCTTGCAGTCTTCTAGTCCAGGGGTCTCCAACCTTGGCAACTTTAAGACTTGTGGACTTCAATTCCCAGAGTTCCTCAGCCTGAGGAACTCTGGGAATTGAAGTCCACAAGTCTTAAAGTTGCCAAGGTTGGAGCGACCTGTTCTAGTCCAACCTCCTGTTCATTCCAGACAAGTGGCTTTCCAGTCTCTTCTTAAAACCGTCCAATGATGGAGCATTCACAACTTCTGAAGGCAAGCTGTTCTACTGGTTAATTGTTCTCATTATTAGGAAATTTCTCCTTAGTTTAGGTTGTTTCTCTCCTTGATTAGTGTCCACCAATTGTTTCTTGCCTTGCCTTCTGGTGCTTTAGAAAATAGGCTGACTCCATCTTCTTTGTGGCAACCCCTTAGATACTGGAACACTGTTATCATTCACCCCTGGCCCTTCTTTTCACTAGACTAGACATACCCAATTCCTGCAACCAGTCATATTATTTAACCTCCAGCCCCCTAATCATGTTTGTTGCTCTTTTCTATACTCTTTCCAGAGTCTCTATATCTTTTTGATAATATGGAGAGCAAAGCTGGATGCAGGATTCTAAATATGGTCTTACTAAGGCTTTAAAAAGTATTATTAATACTTCATGTGATCTTGATTAAATCCTTCTGCTAATGCAACCTAGCATTGCATTAGTTTTTTTTGGCTGCTGCCCCACACTGCTGGATCATATTTGATTGTCCACTAGGACTCCAAGATCCCTCTTACGTTTTTGCTATTAAGCCAGGTTTCACTAATCTCTATCTGTACATTTGTTTTTTTCTTACCTAAGTATAAAACCTTATTTTTCTACACACTGGTTTTCATTTTTTTTATAGGGCTCAGTGTTCAAGTCTTTCAAGATCCATATGGATCTTGAGCCTAAGAGGCAAATAGTTACACAAGAGCGGAAGATAACCATGCACAGGTGAAGCCAGAATTTGTAACTGCTATTTACAGCTCTGTATGATATGCCAGCTCAACTAATTACAACTCCTTTGTAGTATTTATTTAAAAACAACAGTAGTATCTCTGTAACCACAGTTTGTGCTGTGCCACCAACAGACTGCAATGAAATAGGAATTCTTAGGTGTCTCTTGTTGATAAAGGCATGCCATAATATAACATCTATAGTTCTCTGCATATCACTTTTAAAAAGAGAGACTTTATATATGTCTTTCCCAATACTGCTGAGCGCTAAGATTTCAATAGCTCCTACACCTAATGCCCTGTATATAGGCGCTATTAGTTTGAACCTAGTAGTAACCTATTAGTAGTAAAATGGTAGCTTCAAATAGAACAAAATTGATTGGCTATTGCATTTAGTGGCCAAGAAAAGTAAAAAATGAAACAAAACCTATCACATAGGAAGTTTATATGTAAAAATAGAAGAATCTCTCTCCCTCCCCCCCAGTGGCAGAAGAAATCATATATACTGTGGGCATGATATCACATCTGTATCATTTTGTCTGAGAACATGTCAGGAAGGTGAGCTGTATATAACATTCTAAAAAAGATAGATCCTGATTATAACCTGAATTATAACTTCTTAATTTGGCAAGTGAAGATCCATTATAGTAGGACTCTAGGGCAAGAATGTGTTAAGAAAATTATTCTTTCTGTCTGCTCATTTAAAGTAATCCCTTTGGGTGATTAAATGAAATATTACTTGTTTAATAACCGTCAGAACATTATTTTTAAGCAGAAATATTTTGCATATTTTCTCTTCCTAATTTTAACTCACTCATGTCATGGGAAAAGAACAGACATCACACAAAGGAAGTAGAGTTTAGCACCTGAACACTGTTTGTCCTGTCATCATGGCATCTATAATTTAGTGTGAAGCAGTGAGGTAGACAGAGCATTATCATCAGAAATCACCCTGAACAGGAATATAAACCACACTCACAACAACACTTGTCAGAAAGATGACTGCAGTCAAAACTAATATCCAAGAGTTTCAAGATAAATGCTGACAATGCAACCATCCTACAAGACTACTATTGCTCCAAGAAATAAAAATAAAATGGGAAAAAACCCTCAGACTAAAGTGTGAAGTTCCCCTGAAGGGAATGTTTTAGTTTTTATTGGGGCATGATAAATTCTCTATGAATTAATACAAGTAAAACTTTGATATAACTGAATAAGATTATTTTATATTGCTACAGTGGAATAAATAGTTCCCCCACTTCCATTATTCTAAATTAATCCAATTTCCTGCATTCTATCTTTCTTTTCCTCTGGTATCCTGGACTGTATGTATGAAATTCCCAAACCATATAATTAGCTGCAGATTTTATAGATTCAAACCTTTTGCACAATCTATATGTTATTATTCCTGAGCCAGTATTTCTATTTTTGTATACTTCACCAATGGGTTTTCTGGAAATTTAATATCAGTGTACTTCCTGCCATATAAACTATGAACCCCAGGGAAACAAACACACAAAATCCTGAATTATAGCCATTATGATTTACTTGGTTGTATGTAGTTTGTTCAATTTGCTCATTTCAATTTACATGGCCAATATTTTAATATAAACAAAACAATAAGAAGATATGCCAATTGTACAGTATACCTGGGGGTGGGATTCAAATTTTTTAACAACCAGTTCTGTGGGCGTGGCTTAGATGGTGGGCATGGCTTAGGTGGTCATGTGACTGGGTGGACATGGCTTGATGGTCATGTTATTAGCTGGATGTGGCCAACTCAATATCACTCACATCAAGGCATGCATCTCCTCACCTGGCCTCTCAAGACTGTGGGGATGCTGCAACAGTCGTAAGTGTGAAAAATGGTCATAAGTCACTTTTTTCAGTGCCATTGTAACTTTGAATGGTCATTCCACACAAGCAAAGTACTAGCAAAGGAGGGGAAAAAACTCTAGAGACGTTCCTAGTCCTGCCAAGAATGTAATAAGGGTTAATGGAGAGGCAGTTTCTGTAAGCAACACCAGAATGTTTCCTTCCTGCCTTCCTTACAGGATTAGGCCAGTAATTTCTTCTAATAACAGGTTCTCCAAACTGCTCAGAATGTTAACAACCGTTCTAGTGAATAGGTGCGAACTGGTAGAATCCCACCCCTGAATATTCTTCTACATTTTACTTTAGAGGAAACTATCTTTTTTCTTTAAGATATGAACAGAGAAGATATTGGTTTTATGTTTGTCCTTTATAAAGGAACTTTTTTTATTAAACTTTTTGTCCCCAAACTGAATTTTATGAATAGTATTAATAGTAAATAGTATAATTTACAAGTAAATGCAGTTTTTTTCAACAACAACCAGCATGCTTATTTGTAAGAAGATAACATGTCCACTAACCTCCTCAAAAGGAAAAAAACATAAGAAATTATTATTTTCCTTAATTTCTCAGGCTGTAGTCTTACTCATACCTGTTTAGGAATAAATTCAATTAAACTGACTTAGGTTTACTTCTGAATAGGACATTAACGTTAATGACAAAATACAATTTAATATAATAAAATATTACTGCTGTGCAAATGAAATTATAATAGATCGATGTCAAACAATTAGACCAAGTGCCTCAAAGCAGATCCACTGATAGATCTCCAATTTAAAGCAGGAAACTCTTTCTTCATTGTTTATTGAAACTGTTTTTCACCACAAGGGCTCATTCTTTCCAATACATCACAATGAACAAAATTGATCTAGATTCCAGGGCAGAGACATTCCTATATGGCAATTTCAATCTAAATGAATAGTGCAAAGAAAAGACATGAACTACATGCAATTATATAATATAATAAAAATAGGTAGAGAAGCTATAAAAGATGTTAAGTCCCCTAATATTGTATTGCAGGCAGTTGGAAGACAATAGCATTATTTTTGCAGCTGCGGGGCCACTAAGACAATAGACCATGTGAAATATCATTTGCTTCACAACAAGATCCAAATGCACGTGGAGGAGGAGGAGGAGGAAGAGGAGGAGGAGGAGGAGCCATACAAGGACTGCCAACTTCCTGTAATTTTTATGTGAAAGAAATAGAAAGAAAAACCTTGCTTTACATGGAGAATAATCATGTTAGCTGCATTTAATTAGTTTGATTAAATGTAATTTGATTAAATTTTGATTAAATGTATACTTACTTTCAAATCAAATTACATAAAAATTAACTTTAAATAAATAATTTTGTTCTTGCTTGGACAACATTTATCTTGGATTTGGCCACTTTTAGGACCTTGGCATACCACTCACAGAGCAAGATCTAACCATGAAAAAGGCTATGCGGTCATAGATTATATTTAATTAAATTAACTTCAAATTTTCTCGGTTTTAGTATATATGTGTAGACTGCACATGAAATGAGAATGCTCCTCTCTCTCTCTCCCCCTCTCTCCCTCCCTCCCTCTCCTTCTCCCTTCCATTATCTAAACAGTGCCATAGATCAGAAGTGCACAATCTTTTACAGACCAACTGCCAAAATAGGCTATAGTGCTCTACTTAGTGCAAATTTTGGATACTATTGACCTCACCCCTTTCTACTATTGACCTCACCCCTTTCCTAAGAGGTCTGTAGGGGGCGTGCATAAGCGCACCAATGTGCCTTCCATCCCTGTCCTATTGTTTCTTTTATATTTTATTTTTCTTATATGTATCCATGTATTCATAACTATGTTTTACTTATATCTATTATCTTGTAAGCAACTGACAAATAAAAAAATAAAAAAAATAAATTACATGAAAGCCCTTGGCAACTGCAAATTGTACGTCTGTCAAAAATATACATAAAATTGCTGATGTAAAATAAGACATTCTGGAATTCCTTCCTAGGGTACATAGTAGATTTTTTTTCTTTCACTGTTCTCAAGAAAGAAATATTAAAGCAAATGAAGATTCATTTGATGGAAAGAAGGCTCGTTTCATCAAAATAATGCTAAATTATCAAGAACTGGTTGCTTTTGCTTGAAGAAAGAGATATATGAGAAACAACTGCATATTATCAATGAAGGGTTTAAAAAATCTGGAAAGTTTAATTTTTGTGACCTTCCATGAGTTCATAACTTGATATGGTCAATATTCACACTATTGTCATGAGAAGCAATCACTTTGTTATCAGAGATCTGTCTAAGTTCAAGGAAGAATTAACCCAAGTAATATAATGAATGCAATATTCGTTTTGATTTGAGTATTTAATATGCAGACACACCGTGTAGCAATAATCTTCAGAAACTTCTCTGCTTTTAAGAATTGAGTAGTAGAGAAATCCTAAATAATACATCTGGAATTAAAATTACTGTAACATTCTTCCATTTGCATTATTGGCAGAAACCATAATTAATGGTTAATCATCTATTAATATGTTTCCTATTAGTAGTTATGCAAATGGAAGTATTCATGACCTGTTTGAGAGTTCTCTGATGTGTCCAGTAGGCCATTGTTAGAATATAATGCTGAGCTAACTATCCCAATAACTTTATTATTTTTTATTCAAATTCCACTCCTTATACCCATGGCCATCCCAGGGAAACCTCAACAGTGCATAGTGACAAATACTTCTCAAGACACGTTGTTCAAGAATTTGCTGAATTTAAAGAGGATGTGAAAACTACTCTGGGAAAGGAAATATAACTCTTCATCTATTAAGCTTTATATCTCAGCACATACTTTGGTCATGAAATTTAATGCACTGGAATGTCTATAGTTAGTTGTGCTGAAACTTCTATTATACAAATTTTAAAACCTTCTCTTGCAAATGTCATCTTTCTTGAGAAAGTAATGTTTTCGATCTGTGGAAGAGAATATTTTGAGTGGAGTATTCAGACAATGGCTAATGATTATTTGAATACTGTAGTTGACACAGAAGTACCCATATGAACAAAAAGAACACTATGAACAGGATAGAATCATAAACATGAATTTAAATTTGCCATTAGGGCAATGGTTTGCTAGGTTTATACAATCTTTATGTAGAAGAAACAACTAAGTGATTATTACCCTCCAAAAGGGTATCTGTGTTCATAGTTTGTTTAATAGAATAATATACAAATTCAAGGGCAGCAGTGCACTCCCCAATTTCTGTTTCAAGCCCTTTATTGGTGCAGCATAGGGCAATTTTTACATTACACTCATTTGTGATTAGTATTATAATATGAAAACAGTGAGAGGCACATCTTATCCACTTGTACATCTGCAAAGCAGAATTGTGTTTGGAAAAGCAAGAATGTGTTGCAGTGGAGACACAGTTCACGTGGATGAAATATTTCATATAGACATTTCATAATTTCATGTGAGTATTTTTTGCAATAGTTAAAGCAGAGATGGTTACAGCCTCTCATGGAACAGGCTTCCTTGTTCCATCTCAGCTTAGCTGAAAACTTGAGTTGAGAGAGAAACCATTTCTTCCAGCCACATTATTGATAGTTATTCTGGTGATAATGTAACACATTCTGGGCTGGCTTGGTTTTGAATGGGCAATTAAAACCCATTATAAACAAACACAGAGACATATAATGTATCAACACAGCTGCCTGCATTTTTGCACCAGCTCTGGGGATGTGAACAGGAAATTATCATGATGAATGCCTAGATTTCAAAATCTGCCATTATGTCAGTGATTTAAGATGGCCTTTGAAATAGCTGAACAGTGGAAATCTCTTCCTCTCTCTCTTGCCTATATTGTAGACAAAACTAAAAATAGCTGAACATTATGTTAACTAACTGGAAGTCTTTTTAAAAACTTTTTACAACCCATGATAATATGTTGAATTACATATAAAGTCTGATAAAGAAAAGTCAAACTGGATGGGTGAAGGATAGGAAAGTTGTAAGCTAAAGTGAAACGCTTTGATTCACTATTATGTTAAACAAAGGAATAATACAATTTTTAATTAGGAGTGTAGAATTTTATGAATGGAATAAAATGATTTCATGAGGCATGATAATGTTTCTTTTTCTCTTCTCAGTGAGTCTTGACTTTTTCAAAATCTGAGAATTACATTTGAGATCCAAGTTCTTTATATAGTTTTATGCTATAGAAACCATATATACTATATATATAATATAGTTTATTATTTAATTTTAATTTACAGTGTACGTTACCAATCTCACTATTCAAAGTCTATAGTTTGTGTGGAAATAAGTTTTCAAATAAATTGAATCTAGATATTATGATGACATGTGTAGGAACACTGTTGCAGGTAGATGCAACCCAGGTTTTCAGGGAATTTGTCTGCCTTTTTTCTAACATTGCAAATGTTAGCGTATAAGAAATTATTGTTCCTATTTTTTGAAAGGAAGTTAGGCATTCAAAAAAATTAAATCCAATCTACTTGAATTCCAGAAGTACCCTTTATGTATCTTGAACTGTGTATGGTTTTGTGCCAATTCAGTACTCATACTCATTCATCAAATCTGTCTTTAAAAGTACTACAATTTCAGCTTTTACAATTTGAGTTGTTATGAAAGTAGCCCACTTAAATTTCTAATAAACTGACAAATTCTATGGAGTACTTCATTTGCTCATAAATTTCTTCTGCGATTATTCTATCTATACTGTAATACATTTTTCATAGCCTCTTAGTTTTTACTGTTTGTATTTTAGACTACAGGTATGGATTATACAAATATTGTTTTAATAAAGAAATCTATAACTTATTCTCTTCCTCCTACATTGTCTAACATTTCCTCATTCTTAAGCTCCAATATTGCTGAAATTAAGGACAGGAAGAGAAAACACTGTGATAGAAATTTTTACTTTGCTTCCATGAATAATAAAGCTATGTTCCTTATCATTAATTGAAGATAATTTTTAAAATTCTGGAACAAAAGGCTACATATCCTCACCCCCTCATACTGCATATAGAGCTCCATGGCTCGGGACCAGGATATCTGTGAGACTGCCTCCTGCCATTATCGGCCTCCCGCCGACCGATACGCTCCCATAGAGTCGGCCTCCTCGGGGTGCCGCCGGCTGGACGGTTGGCGACCCCGACGATGCGGGCCTTCTCATTGGGGGCACCCCCTCTCTGGAACGAATTACCCCCGGAGATGAGGACCATCCCTGATCTCATGACCTTCCGCCGTGCATTGAAAACTTATTTATTTCACCAAGCCGGTCTGGCCTAGGGGTTTTTAATTTTTTTTTTAATCTGGTTTTAATCTTTCTTAATCCCCTTGTTTTTAATCTTTGTAAGAGCCAATATATTTAATTCTTTTAATTTTTAAATATTGTATATGTGTTTATATGTGCTTTTTATTCTGGCTGTTCACCGCCCCGAGTCCCTTTGGGAGAGGGGGCGGTATATAAATTTAAATAAGTAAATAAGTAAATAAATAAATAAATAAATATAGGCAGTCTTTGACTTACAACCACAATTGGGCCTGGAATCTAAGCTATTGAACAAAGCTGTCATTAAGTCAGATGCCCATATAACCATTTTGCTCAACTACCACAATCCCAGCTCTCCCAATTGTGATAGTTAAGCTATCATGTGGGGAGGTCCAGTGTCCACAGGCATATGGAAACCTGCCAGAGGCTGAGAGGCCTGGGCTCTCTCTCTGTCCCACCAAGATTGGGTCTTCTTATTTTTGTCTTTTTTTGCTGCTGCTGAAAGAGCTTTTCTAGCCTTCACAACAATCATCTTCATTAGCTTTCTGGCCAGAAAAAAAGCCTTTCTACCCTGCAGAACAATTGCTCACTAGTGAGCCTTCTAGCTAGTAAATCAGGATGTGGTGCAAGGAGGAAGCCCAGGCCTCATGGACATGGTGAGGTAAAGAGAGGGGGGGACTCAGACTGCCCAGTCGGGAGGGGGAAAATAGGTTAAGGAGCATGCTAAGGCCTTCAGGGCTGCAGCAACTTCGTGGCCATTGGTGGGCCCAAAGGGCAGCTGAAATGGGGGAGACATAGACAGGTGGAGGGGAGCTGCAGCTTCTCCACTATTGTATGCGGAGACTCACTGCCAAGCACCAAAATTTTCTATCATGTGACTACAGGTGGAGTGCAACAGTTACAATTTCAGGCAGGGATCGTAATTCCTTTTGTTCAGTGTCTTGGTAATTTTAAATGGTCATTGAATGAACAGTCCTAAGTCGAGGATTACTTTAAGGTATATATTAAAATCATCAAATGCTTTCATGCTCTTAAAGCATGCTTACAAAATATATGGTTTTTCAGAATTTTTCTTTAGAAATATATATAGACACAATCAGAAAGGCTGATGTCAAAATGAATACACAGATGAGCTGAATGATTCTGACTGTCTTTGTAATATAGCATATGGCAGTTAACTGCGTATGATTGATGTAAAAAAAATAGTGAGTTGTGTATTTCATTTGACCACTTTATTTTATTTTTTATTTTTAAAATAAAAATGCAGAAATAAAATGTAGAAATAGACAACCAATTATAGTATGTATGTGTGTCTGACAAGTCATTGTAATTTAATTTTAACAGAATCACTAATTTGGTTTAAAGTTTAGAAGCTGATAACCATAAATTTGTAGTATTACAAGTATTGAACAATTGGACAGCTAGCAACTCATGAAATTAAAATTTTATAACCGAAAGTCGAAGACTGTGTTGCCTGGTCTAAATATTTCATAACTGACATTTTCAAAGTCTACAATATAAAGCCAGATTTTGATTTTCCAATGCAATATTCTGTATATGTGCAGCTCTCCTTCTGTTTTTATATGTGAATGTAGGTGCAATCCAGATATTTGTTATTATGAAATGAAAATATTTAATAGTCAAATACTTAACAACTCTTTTTTTTAACAGTCCAACATGAAAGACATGCATTTTTAAAATGTTCTATGCATGCAACTAACCTAAAAGAATAGTCACGCTCAAAGCTACTTGCTCTATTGTTAGGAGATCAAAACCAAAACCAAATGTCATTGGTGAACTGTCATGGGCTTTCTGAACTCTTGCAGAAAGTTCAAATGAGCATAACAGACAAATAGCACTGAAAGATAGTTGTGGGATCCATGAAAACTCCCTAGCTTAATTGTTCAAACATATTAACTGAGGAACTGATGAGTGATCTTTTCTCCACACACTGTTTCCCTATGACTAGGCTCATAGATTATTAATAGGACTGCCAACTGATTAATAATATGAATTTTTCTTGATTAATTGATTAATTCATCAATTGAATGTGTGTATGAGCATAAATAATAAGTGGATCTAATGTCGTGCTGTCAGACTTTTATTAGTGCGAAGGGACTTTAGTTCTTTTCTCTGCCTGTGGACTTTCCACTTACATCCTCAAATCTTTTACTGAAGACTGAAGCAATCTTTGTTAACAGTTTTGGAATTTGTGGAGAATTGCAGAATTAAGGGGAATTATTTAATCAGTAAGGAACAGGGCTTAATCTAAAGTCAGAATGCCACAGGAGTCCACCCAGTAATGTATTTTGACTTCTGTATTTAGACAAATAAAAATTTATTAGATCTAACCTTACAAAAAAAAACAAAACTACACAACACCTTAGTAAAGGTTGTAAGAAAGAAATATTAATTATCTGTTATATGTATATAGAATTTTATTTGTAATCAGTATTTAAAACTATAAAATTCAGTGAGGCTTACTCCCAGTTGATAGAAAATTGCAGCTTTAAAGCATTGGGTTTTTTTTCTGGTTCTGAAAAAAAACAGGAAGCAAATCAAAATATTTTTAATTCAACAATTAATTGATTAATTTAAATCTATCTGTGCAGCCAATTATCATTTTAAACCCTGTATTCCTAATCACTAGAAATATCTCTTTGTTGCAAACAAAGCTACGCTGATTTGCATCCATGCAGGAGGTGGCAGTGTGCAGAAAATCAGCAGTAGCGCTTATATGCAAAGCATGTTGACTTTGTCCTCATTTGATTAAATTAAACATTAAAGTTCTAAAGAAATACTAATGTAATGGAAAATCGGCTTACACAGAAACCAATAATAGCGTAAGGATACCAGTAGCTCAAAACCAAGAGCAGAAACTTTGGTACATTGAAAAAAATAATATATTTGAAAACAGTAATTCAAAATGTATTGCCATCCAGGTAACATCCACCTCACTCTGGAACATCTTGTCCCTCATCCCCTTCATGGGAATTATCTCAATCCTTTAGATGGGGCTCTGAAAACTGGTTCTCTGGGGCCCTTGGTGCTTTAACTTGAATTAGGAAGACAGTAGACATGTAATTTTAACTGTTGCTTCAATTGATTACTATTATTGTACAACTACTTTTATAGTTGTAATCCATCCTGAATCTTGAAAGTAGACGAAATACAACTAACAAAATAGGGTTGTATTTTAGCAGAGAGATGAACTAACTCTAATAATTCAACACTGCTCTTTAAATGGTGAAAAGGCATTAAACTCAGTATAACATCATCAAAGTTTTGGCAAGGTTAAAAGTATTATTTTTACACTGTGAATACATGTATATAGCACATCTATGTTTATAAATTACCAAGAATCTAACTTTCCCTACTAGAGTTTAATTGTGATTGACAAGCTCACTAACTTCCTCCTCAAGGAGATACTTAGAACCATTATCAAATATATGACAGCATATATTGTTCTCACAAATGGCTACAATATCACATATTATTTTATAGATAATGTTTCAATATCTTTCACTGAATAAAAGTTTTTTTTAATCAAGTTGCATTGGTAGCACTAAACTACACAAGGGGTTTGGAGGTTGCAGATGGCTGCATTACTCTAAATGTTCAAGCTTGACTGACCCATTTCATCAGCACTGTCAGAGCCTTGCACTGATACATGTTGACAACATTTAATCTTAAAAAATTGAAAGAAATGAATTAATATGCAAATTTCATCAGCTTTGTAATAAAAATGTCCTTGGAAAAAAACAGAGAACATGACCCCCAAGGAATAGTGTGAATTATCCCAGCTCAATTCTTTAAGTTAGTCAGAGGTATGTAAGTCCACAAGGAAATCAGCACAGATTTGACTTGGAAATAATTATGATGAAGAACAAAACACAAGCAGGTTGAATAAATGTAACAACTTGGGAAAAATCTTAGTCCTGTTTGTTATTCACTTTGAATTAACAGGATTAGGTCTGGGTTTTTTTTAAAGAAAAGCCATGCAATTTCCAACATTTAAGTAATGTGAAAACAATTTTGGGGTGGAAAGGTATAAGTTTTTTTTGTGGAAAATAAAAAGTTTCAAGAAAAATACATTTTAAAATACATTATTGCTTATTTTTTTTTTGTTCAAGGTTAGTGGCTGGGCAGCTGCATATTTTGTCCATATAAAAAGCATTCTGGTTCTACAATAACTGCAAAATATATCTTGGAGTTGAGAAATCGCCACCAATATTTGTGTTCATATTATTTATTCACAAATAAATGGGTACTCAACAATACAGAGGCATCACTTCCCAGCACACTCTGAACTATGACAATTTGCCTCTTTTAAATAGTTGAAAACTATAGCTCAGCTATGGTTCAGCATATATGACTGCACTTTTTGCATTTTGTTTT
Source organism: Bungarus multicinctus (assembly GCA_023653725.1). NCBI lineage: Eukaryota > Metazoa > Chordata > Lepidosauria > Squamata > Elapidae > Bungarus > Bungarus multicinctus. The sequence continues at coordinate 117,118,890 of CM042838.1, read as the reverse complement.
AATACTATTACAACCTGAAGCTAAAATAATTAAGCTAATCTATTAAGAAGGATCAGTGCATATAAGTAATCTTCTACATATGAACACTTTCACATGTTCAGCTGATGATTCATGTAGGAAACCCTGCACTTCCAACTACATCAAACGTTGCTGAATTAATTGGATATATTTTGGATGTACATTAAGATATTCATCCCCTTTCAGCGCTTTCAATTGTTATGACTGCAGCTGGAAGAAAGCCAGTCTATTGAGAAAACACTATACGTTTACAACAAAGCTTCTTTAATGATTGGAGTATAGAAGCATTCCTGAATACATGTCCACCAAAAATATGAGCTACCTTCAGTGTTTTATTCAAATACTGCAATATAATCAAAATGATTTTAACAGATTTGTAAGTTTGAATAATTGAGGCATTTTAAGTAGTGCTATTCAAGTTTAAGGAATATGATCCAGCACATCTTTCTAATTGCTCTTGTCACAGCCATTATTTAACGTGCTGTCTACATAAACTCAAAGCATTAGTCATGAGTAGATTAGGTCTGTATGATATGAATTCTCATTACAATAGCACTTTTTTCCCTCTCTACAATTTCACCCATTTGAAAAAAGAAAGATAAGACTGGTATAAATTAACTAAATTCCACAAAACATTTTTTTAATGAACAGACTAATCCAGATCAATACACTTTAGAAGTATGCCTTAAAAAAAATCAAAAACAAACTAGCCACTTCACATGAAAATTGAAAATGACGATTGTAATATCTTGGAGAACTCAGCATAATCTTCTAGCGCTTTTCAAATAAGCCTTCTGATTTTATATATCCCTGGAAGACAGACACACTATAATAGCGATGATTAACTAACCATATTAATCTAGTCTATAAGCTTTTGTGGTTTACTACAAAAGGCTTTTTAAGTTTCTCCTTTCTTTCTTAATCTACAATCAGTAGAACCCAACATTTATGATGCCCTTTGCACTTATATGCATAAAATGAATAACCTTTCAGTTTAATTATGCAATATCCATTCAGTTTGGAAACGATATAAAGTTTCAGGTAGAAAAAGAATAAAGCCTATTTAAGAATTCAAAATTAATATGTGTCAAACTCATGCTAAATCTTTATCTTCTAGAAACATTTCACTAAAATAGATGTTCTTTTATCACCTGGCACATTAAAACCCACTGGAAAAAAAAGGAAAAGAAGGAAAAGAAAACATTTGGTTAACATGTTGAAAAAGGGAACACTTTTCCAAGACACTCCAGGCTATTCTTGCAAGGGCTGAACAGTTGTATAATAATGAAAAATGTGTAATGCTTGTGGGGCATTGCTTGTGCACAAATACCTCCGCCCATGCATTCATCATTCTGCAGGTATTGTCAGTGAAAGTTTAATTGCATAAACACTCTGTAACTGTCCTGTCATATTTCTTGTCAGTCTGGATTCCCTCTCCGGGCTCACTATCTCACAAAACTATAATTGAATTGCTACCAAGTCACAAGAGAGCCCCCCCTCAAATAAAATCTTTATGAATAGAATTTGTTTCCTATCAGCAGATTTGACAAATTGTGGCAGAGGAAAGGCCTGTGTGATAATTTCTGAGTTTATTCTAAATCCAGTTATTTGCTGTTGGCTCTTATCTCTTCCTTAGAACTTTAAAGCCATGAGAAAAAAAAATCCCAATGGGTTTACTAATGTATTTTTTCTCTGCTTATATTAGAGGAAACCTAGGAAAAGAAATCATAGCTGTGAGAATGCTCTTAGTCCTTTTTTGAGGGTGGGCATAGTGGGACAGTGGTAGCTTAATAAAAACAAATGGTTGATTCTACATTATGTGGGATTTTTCTGTAATTCATATGTAATAAAACATTTCTGTATAATGACATGATGCTTCAGATATACATTAGATTGCTCTACAAACAAGAGACAATTTCGAGCCATAAAAAAACCATAGAGGATCCTAACAATGTACATTAAAGAAACTGATACACTGTGACGTTCTAGAATATTCCATGGTTGTCCAGAACTGAAGAATTGATCATTTTAGCAGGCTCTGATGGATTAGTAAATCCATTACCTAACCAAAGCAGTAAACAACTTTTTTGGAAATCAGAATAGAATTGCCAGTCATTTTGAAAGCTCTTAAATAGATGACTTATACTTAATATAGAATTGGGCGAAAACATTCTACATTGCAACACTTGAGATTCCAAAAAGACTGGACATTATATCCAGTATGTGGTTACTACTATAAATAGCAGCCCTGAGTCTCCTTCCATTTTCTCTTAAAAGTAATATATATATATATATAACAAGAAGATATAGGATGTGATATCACTGGGCGCTCTGAGTTTCCTGTGTATGTCCCAATCTATGTTTTGTATTCTGTAAGGAACCAAATGAGAGAAGGACAATATTAGTTAGTCAAATATTCGGGAAGGGAAGGGAAAGAGAATAGGATATTAGCATAACTCTCATTTGCAATCTGAGATTCAATAATTATAATCTAAAATCCAACCACAGCTACCACTTTGTTTTTGATTTTATATAGAAAGACTTTCTTTAGTGATCCAGCAGAGGTCAGACCTATCTGTGCATGCCATCTTTGCTGTTTCTTTGTTGTTGTTGACCATGGCACTGCTTTCTGTGGATGTGAAATTCCTGAGCAGATGATGAACTCAATAACCAAACAAAATTAAAGCGAAGACACAATATAGGCTTCACTACACACATCATCATTAAACTTTAATGGAAACTAAACCATAATAAATTTTAATATTTCCAGAAAAACATATTAGAATAAAAACTGCTGGATCCAAATTGAGGATTATGTTTTTGCCTGATCTGCATTTTTATGTTACCCTTGATGAGCTGGAGCAAATGGGGAGAAAATAATTTCAATAAAAATATGAGATCATTGTATATCTTCCTTTAAAATTCTATTACTAGTGCACAGCCGAAACCTGCTATTTTTTAAAAGAGGGATGCAACTTCTTCAATACTGACAACAGTCTGCCAGTCAATGGTTTCTTAAATCTGTTCATCAAATTCATATGTGATTGATGGTTGTTTCTTGATTAAATTATATTTTTGTAGGACACTTAATTTAGAATTTGGGGAAAGTATAGATTAGTGCATTAGGTGATTAAAGAACATTTGTCTTGTAGGACACTTAAGTCATTTGTTTCTGACACTTGAGAACAAGCTAGCAAAAAGCCACATAATGTGTCAATTCTTAAAAACAATTTAAAACAAAAATCACATTAATGAAATGTTGGGATTCTACACTGATCTGTGCAAATTCTTTAACAATTTGTAGAAAAATGGCAATGTGCATTAAGTAATTTTGTTTGTTTATTTTTAAACCTAGTTTTGATTTTTCCTTCCTTAATTTATTTATTTATTTCAAATTTTATATACTGCTCCCATCTCCCAACGGGACTCGGGGCGGTTTACAGCCAAATAAAATACAATCCAATACAATATTTAAAATACAATTAAAAAGATTAAATGAGTGGCTGAGGATAAAACAAACCGTGAAATTAAAAAGTTAAAACCAATTAAAATCAATTAAAAACCCTACCAATAACTCTAGGCCTGGCTTGATGGAATAGGTGGGTCTTCAGCGTGCGCCGGAAGGCTAGTAGGTCAGGGATGGTCCTCATCTCCGGGGGTAATTCGTTCCAGAGGGAGGGTGCTCCCACAGAGAAGGCCCGCACCCTTGGGGTCGCCAGCCAGTACCATCCAGCCGGCGGCACCCAGAAGAGGCCGGCTCTATGGGAGCGCACTGGCCGACTTAAGTACCCAGGTCCCAAGCCATGGAGTGCTTTAAAGATGACCACTAGCACCTTGAATCGCACCCGGAAGGCCATTGGGAGCCAATGCAGCTTGCGCAGAAGTGGTGTAACATGGGAGCTCCGAGAAGCCCCCAAAACCACCCGCACGGCCACATTCTGCATCAGCTGGAGCCTCCGGATGCTCTTCAATGGGAGCCCCATGTAGAGAGCATTGCAATAGTCTAGACGGGAGATGACAAGAGCTTAGATTCTGCCTTCCTCTAATAAATTCCTTTAAAAATTCCTTATTTTGATGGAAAAGATGATTTCATTAAATCTAACCTGTATTTAGAGCAATAGTTTTTCCATCAACCATAATTTATATATGGTATGCTGTGTACCTAAAGTATTCTGTTGGTTAGATATGAGTCAGATATGTTAATAACTTTTAATGGATTTAGTCAAAATTAACTTTCTAAAAATATTCATGGTCAGAGTACTTCTTTTATTGTAGAAATATAAACTTACAGTATGTCTATGTTCTCCAATAGGTACATTATTCTTCCAGGAGGGAAACGAGAGTGAGTTCAAAATCAAAAGTAAGTACCTTTTATACCTGGTGGGAGGGGAATGTGCAGTGATGCATCATGGAACTTGTATGCTTAACATGAGGGACGGCAATATCAATGTTTTTTTATATGACTAAAGCAGTTTGACATTTTACCTTAACAATTCCCCTTCTAAGGTCGAACTGATTTATCATTGAGGGAACATTAACATAGATATTATCATACACCATTTATATATTTATACACAGTTTCTTTGTCAGGTATGAATGTTGTTTTGAGGAAAAAGGTTTGGTCAAAATATCTGCAGTTTGTTCCTTAGTTTCACAATGTACAGCTTTTATGAATCCAATTTCTGACAACTCACATGCTTGTACTTAATGTCGATGTGCCTTGATCTGTGGCCTACAGCACTGGCCTTGGATATATCTATTGCTGCTTGGATATATCTATTGCTCCTGAATGATTATGGGGTATGAAGGTTCTTTCCAAATGTCCATCAATAAATCGTCGAACCAAATTAAGTTATTTGTGGCCTTTGATAAACAAACAAATTCAGCTTCTGTAGTTGAAGTTGATACAAGTTTTTGTTTTCCGGTATACCAGTGGATAGGACTATCATTCAGAAAAATAACATACCCTGAAGTACTTTTTTGTGTTTGACATCTCCAGCCCAAGTGTTTTGAGAGTGAGTTGACTGATAGTGCTATGTCCGGTCTAGTCCAATGGGCTATATAAAGTAGCAAACCAATTGTAGATCGATAAACTGTATTGTCCTTAAATACCTCATCATCATTAAACATGTTCTTTAGGAAGTCAGTCTGCATGGGGGTATATGATGGTTTGGCATCAGACATATTACATTTCTCCAGTAATTCTTAATATCTTTTCCTTTTTTGATAGTATGAAACCATTATGTGATTTGATAATCTGAACTCCTAAATATTTATCGATTTTTCTCAAAGATTTCAATGAAAAATGTTTTTGAAGTTTTTTGGCAAATTAGTCACATTTAAATTTACTTTTACATATGTATATCATCGACATAGACAAGTACTTTTTCACATATACCTTGTTCCCTTTTAATAAATACACATTTGTCAGCTGATATGGCAGTGAAACCTATTAGTCTTAAAGTTTTGGAAAAACAATCGTACCATCTCTTACCCAATTGTCATAGACCATAGAGACTTTTATTGAGTAGCCAGGTTTTCCCTTCATTACAGTCAATTCCTGGTGGTGCTCTGACACATAATTCCTTATCTAATGGTGCGTGTAGGTATGCTGTTTGTACATTGAATTGATACACGTATTCATTTAGAATTGAGGCAATGACTAAGGCTGTCTTAACACTCTCTGCCCTCACTGTAGGTGAATAAGTGTCTATGTAATCATCTGGAAACTTTTGTGAGAAACCTTGTGCCACCAGTCTCGCTTTGTACAGATTTTTGTTATCCTCTAAGAGTTTTACTTTGTATACCCACTTGGTACCGATAATTTTTTTGTTCTCTGGAACCTTTGAGGGGGTATATACTTCTAGTTTCTTAATACTTTCTATCTCCCTCTGCATGGCCTCTTTCCATTTTAGCTGTTCATTTTAGCTGTTCATTTGATGGGAATGCGTGTATGTCATTATAATTTTTGGGTGTAGTTATGGTGATATCAATAGACATCACATAATCCCTTAAGGTATTTGGAATTTTGCCCTTATTAGATCTTAGTGATCTCCTGGGTATGTTTTCGGTTGGGATATTTTTTTCCGATGAGTCACCTGAACTGTACTCATCTATACCTTTGATTTTGAGTATGTGGTGACCTTCCTTCCATGCCCTAATCTTAATGCTATTTCTGTTGGGTTTTGTTTTTGTAGTGTGTGTGTGAAGTTGTGTTTGTTTCTGATCAGTTTTGAATGTGTCTTTGCCAATTATTATTTCATTTGTATGTATCTTACTCCAGTTTGTGTTTTCATGGAAATTTGCTGATCTCGATATGATTATCTTGTGATTACTATCCATGAATCTGTAAGCTTTGTTTTTTAGTTCATAACCAACAAATTTGAGTTTTTTTGATACCTTATCTCCTTTTCGTCTGAGTTGCTTGGATATGTGTATGTCGGCAGTTACTCCAAAAACATGGAGATGTGCTAGTGTGGACTTCTGATTATACATTATTTCGTATGGGGTTTTCTGTATCACACTTGACCATATTCTATTAAGGGTACAGTTTGAATATAAGATGACCTCTCCCCAATATGAAAAGTTTAATCCGGCATCTTCTAATATGCATCTAACCATAGTCTGTAACACGCCATTCCTACATTCTGCCACACCATTTTGAAAAGCAGAAAATGGCAAAGTTATAAAATGTATTAAACCATGTTTATTAATCCAGTCACTGAATTCTTTGGAAAGAAATTCAGAACCGCGGTCTGTCATGATCTGTTTGATTTTAATGTTATGTTGGATTTCTACCCTCTTATAGAATTCTTTAAACTTGGTGAATGTTTCCTCCTTGTGTTTGTGTATATACGAAACCGTATCTACTATGGTCGTCAACAATTGTGAGAAAATATTTTTTGTGGCCAATAGAGGGCTTCAAGGGGCCTATTAGATCCATGTGTACCAACTGAAAAATGGGCATAGTGTTCCTTTCTGATTTTTTTGGTAGGGGTTTTTCTTTTGACTTTAAATGGAACACTCTAAATAATTTTCACAATTGTTTACTTTGAGTACCTCAGAACAATTCAACATCTTTTTAACAACGGGAAAACCAATATGCCCCAACTTTCTATGCAAAATATGTGCACAATTATTATGTAAAGGTTTACCAATTGAAATATGCTTTGAGTCATTCGTTTTGATTATAACGTTTTCAACACTTACATCGTTAATACCATTATCCTTCTATTTCCCCATCACTTGTGTCACTGTCGGCATTATCATCCTTTTCCCTCTCTTCCTTCCCATTCTTAACAACATCATTTGATAAATTGGCTATGACTTGTATGGTGGTATTTATCATGGGTATAAAATAAGATAACCCACTGGTCACTATAACTTCCCCTATCTCTTTGCCATCATTGGTAAGTTGGACAGTGTCATCCTTAAATAACACCTCGATTTTGGTACCTTTGCTTAGTTTAATTAGATATAGGACATTATATGGTATTCAGGTATGAACAGAACTTCCTTGATTCTCCCAAGACCTGGGATGTAGACATCTCCCTTCCCAACCACCTGCACAAATTTTTGGTTGGCAACTTTTATGTTAAACGACACCTAAAGAGGTGAACAGCTCTCTATTGCAAGATGTATGTGTTGTTGCCCCAGAGTCGATTAATCAACATTGTTCCCTTATGTTTACGGCAAGATTCAGTTCTATGTCTCTGATCCCATTCACGGAATCAGTGTCAGTCCTATTGTTCTCCTGACTGGATCTCCTGCTCTTCTTGGGCTTGGTGATTTTCTACGTCTCGGATTTACATCTTTGTCTTTGCCTACTGGGGTGTCTACCTTGATATCTTTGTTCAGAGTTGGACCTTTCCCTCTGATAACTTGTATAGTAGGGCTGGGGATGCTTAATGGATTCTCTGCCTTTAAAGGCCTTAGGACAATTCTTCTTAAAGTGATCTCTTGAACCACATGTATAACACCCTAGTAACGCATTTACCTGTTCCACAAAGTTAACTCTTTTTACAACCCTGTGTTCCTTATGAAGCAAAGCTCGATCCTTTCTGAGATTATCCTCAGCCACCAGCCTTCCTGATAATGTTTCGAGTGAAATGTTGTCATAATTTAGATTATCCAATTAAGAAAATAGTCCCAGCTAGAATCAAGGGAATTAATTATAATACTAATAAAACTTCCCTCTGTGATTGTCTCACCCCTTTGTAACAGATCAGATCTCATGGCGTTTAAGTTGAGCAGATGTTCTCTCATGCATTTATTTATTTATTTATTTACAAGATTTATATACCACCACCCCTCTCCCTGCGGGACTCGGGGCGGTGTACAGCCATTTAAAAATACAATAATAATACAATAATTAAAAACAATTAAAAAGATTAAATTATTTATTTTATTTATTTATTTGTTTAAACTTCTATACCGCCCCCTCTCCCAAAAAAGGGACTCGGGGCGGTGTACAGCCTACTAAAACATACGAGATATACAATAAATATAGTTAAAAATAAATTAAATAGTTTAATCCGGCTGTCTAATTCAGATTCAATTTAAAAGTTAAAAACTAAAACCCCAATTAAAATTTAATTAAAAACCTAAAACACAGTTACTGGGCCAGGCCGGCCTGATTAAAAAATAAAGTTTTCACCGCGCGCCGGAAGGTCAGGATATCCGTCATAGACCGTATCTCCGGGGGAAGATCATTCCATAGGGAGGGAGCCCCCACAGAGAAAGCCCGAACTCTCGGGGCCGTCAGCCGACAACGGTCAGGCGGCGGTACCCCAAGCAGGGCAACCCTGTGGGAGCGTACTGGGCGGCGGGAGGTTGACGATGGCAGCAGGCGGTCCCGTAAGTACCCAGGTCCCGAGCCATGGAGCGCTTTAAATACCATCAGTACCACCTTGAATCGAATCCGGTAGGCCACAGGAAGCCAGTGCAGCCTGCGAAGCAGCGGAGTAACGTGGGAGCTCCGAGGGGCACCCACAAGCACTCGCGCGGCTGCATTCTGGACCAGCTGTAACCTCCGGAGACTCTTCAAGGGGAGCCCCATGTAGAGAGCATTGCAATAATCCAGGCGGGAAATGACGAGGGCGGACGTGACTGTGCGAAGTGCGCCCAGATCCAGAAAGGGCCGCAACTGGTAAATCAGACGTATCTGATAAAAAGCCCCCCTGGCGACGGCTGCAATATGCTCTTCTAAAGACAGCCGCACATCCAGGAGGACACCCAGATTGCGCGCCCTTTCCACGGGGGTCAAAACCTCTCCCCCCACGGCCAGCGAAGGAACCAGCTGGCTGTATCTGGGCGCAGGAAACCACAGCCACTCGGTTTTAGTCGGGTTGAGCCGGAGCCTGTTACGACCCATCCAACTCCGCACGGCCTCCAGGCACCGGGACATCACTTCGACAGCTTCGTTGGGGTGGCCCGGGGTGGAGATGTACAGCTGAGTATCATCAGCGTACTGATGGAACTCCACCCCGAAGCCACGGATGATCTCACCCAGCGGCTTCACATAAATGTTGAACAGCAGGGGCGAGAGCACCGACCCCTGAGGAACCCCACATAGTAGGGGCCTCGGGGCCGACCTCTGCCCCCCTGTCAACACACATTGCGAACGGTCGGAGAGGAAGGAGGTGAACCACCGTAACACGGTGCCCCCCACTCCTAACCCCTCCAACCGCCGCAATAGGATACTGTGGTCGACAGTATCAAAAGCCGCTGAGAGATCTAATAGGACCAGGACAGAGGAACAACCCCTGTCCCGAGCCCTCCAGAGATCATCAACCAACGCGACCAAAGCCGTCTCCGTGCTGTGCCCGGGCCTGAAACCCGATTGGAGGGGGTCAAGATAACTCGCTTCATCCAGGCACTGCGGGAGCTGACGTGCCACCACACTCTCAACAACCTTCGCAACAAAACGAAGGTTGGAGACGGGACGATAATTTGATAACAGTGCTGGGTCCAGGGACGGTTTCTTGAGGAGGGGCCGCACCACCGCCTCTTTCAAGGCAGCAGGTAGCAGCCCCTCTCTCAAGGAAGCGTTTATAATACCCTGGAACCAGCCTCGTGTCACCTCCCGAGTGGCCAAAACCAGCCAGGAGGGACACGGGTCCAACAAACAGGTGGTGGCATTAAGCCCCCCCAGTATCCTGTCCACATCCTCTAGAGTAACAGGGTCGAACTCAACCCAACCAACTCCACCGATATCCACCCCCGCCCCCCCACCCGGAGATGGCCAGTCGGAGTCCAGTTCGCTCCGGATCTGAGCGATTTTGTCCTGCAGAAACCTAGAAAACTCCTCAGCCCGTCCCTGTAAGGGGTCCTCCCGCGCTCCCACCTCCAGGAGGGAGCGGGTCACCCTAAACAGGGCGGCTGGGCGGTTTTCCGCGGACGCGATAAGGGTGGAGAGGTAAGACCTCCTCGCCATCCTTATTGCCACTAGATACGTCTTAATATAAGAACGCAGTAGTGTTCGGTCAGACCCAGAGCGGCTGGACCTCCAACTGCTCTCTAGGCGTCTTTTCCGGCGCTTCATTTCCCTTAGCTCCTCAGAAAACCAAGGAGCCAGATGGGATCGGCACCGGGTCAGAGGCCGCAAGGGCACGACTCGGTCAAGGGCCCCAGCCGCCACCCTATCCCAGGTGGCGACCAAGCCCTCAACCGAGTCGTGTGAATGAGCTTCGGGAAATGGCCCAAGCTCCGTCAGGAACCTATCAGGGTCCATCAGGCGCCTGGGGCGGTACCATTTTAATGGCCCCGCCTCCCTGCGGTCAGGGGGCACGGAACGGAAGTCGAGCTTCAGGAGCGAGTGATCCGTCCATGACAGGGGTTCCACAACTATATCCCCTATACCCAGATCACTCTGCCACTGATCAGAGACAAAAACCAGATCCAAGGTGTGACCTCCCACGTGAGTAGGGTCCCGAATTAACTGGGTCAGGCCCATGGCCGTCATGGAAGCCATGAACTCCTGGGCAATCCCCGAGGTACCGCCGGCAGATGGCAGGTTGAAATCCCCCATGACCATAAGCCTGGGGGTCCCAACCGCCACGCCAGCTATAACCTCAAGGAGCTCAAGCAGGGCCGCTGCCGCATAGCAGGGAGCCAGGTATGCGACCAGCAAGCCCACCTGAACCGTGGAACCGAACTTCACGAAAAGGAGCTCACACCCGGTCGTCTGAGATACAGTGGCCTCCCTCGGACACAGATCCTCCTTAATAACTACCGCGACCCCCCCTCCCCTCCCCTGGGCCCTCGGCCGATGAAAGACCCGAAACCCGGCTGGGCACATCTCCACCAGAGGGACTCCCCCCTCTTGGCCCAGCCAGGTCTCGGTAACTCCCACCAGGTCCGCGCCCCCCTCACAGATCAAATCATGGATGAGGGGGGCTTTATTAACGACGGACCTGGCGTTACACAGCATCAGCCGAAGGCCCAGGGCCCGATTACTCAAACCCCCTGGGGAACGGGAGATGACAAGGGGGTCGGAGCGCGCCACAGCAAATAAACAGCGGGGGCGCGCTCCCAACACAAAATGTGGCCCCCTACAACCGCCAAATCTGCCCCTCCCGCTCACCGTATCAATTGATTTAATTCCACCCTCCCCAATGACCCCCCCCATCCTTAATACAGTCCTGTCCGGATTATGACTCTCCCGGCCACGCTCCACCCCCGGCCTGGTCCCAGCCTCCGGCGAGTTGTCCCCCAACACCCGCCCGGACCTACCTAACCCCCTTAAAAACCTAGCTAAAAATTTAATCAAACACCCCCCCCTCCCACGTTTCTTAAAAGCCCACCATCTCTCCGGATTCCATAATCCGTCCTTGAGATGGGCCCTCGAGAGAGTAGAGGGCCATTCCCGAGACAGGGGGACATGTCTCAGGGCCCATAGATCACTCATAGAATAAGATGTCCCGGGCTGGGTCTTCTCCTTTCGTTGGCCAATTCCAAGTCCAGGCCGGCCCTGCCGCCTCCAAACGGGTGAAAATCGTGAGGGCCATCCTCCCTCCTCGGCTCCAGCTATAGGGGCAGCTCTCCGGCCCCAGCTCCGGCAACAGCCACAGTCCACCAGTCGTCCCGGTTCCAACCGTGGCGGCCATCCTCCGGCCTCAACTCCAGCCGCCCGGACCACGGAGACGACTCCAACTTCAGCTGGGGCCCCTACAATGGCCCCAGCCCCAGCGGCAGTCCTCCAGCCGCCACAGCGACAGTCCTCCGGCCGCCCCGGCAGCTGTCCCTCGAGTCCAGTTCCAGCCGCCCGAAACGCAGCGGCAAATCTAATTTCAGCTGGGGCCTTTACAACGGGGGCTGCCCATCCCCCCCCGGGTTAGGTGGCTGAATAATAATTAGGTGGCTGAATAATAAAAACGAGACAAGGGTTTAAAAATAAGGACTAAAACCAATTAAAACCAAATTTAAAACCCCATGAAACCCTAGGCCAGACCGGCTTGATGAAATAAATAAGTTTTCAACGCACGCTGGAAGGTCAGAAGGTAAGGGATGATCCTCATCTCCGGGGGTAATTCGTTCCAGAGGTTACTTACTCCTAGTCTCAATCTATCAGAATGAAACTCTCTAGATATTCTGCTAGTGGTATTTCTATTTTTGCTATAAAACAGGTTACATATCTTCTCCCAAATTTCAGAGAGGGTGGACCCATTGAGTATGATGTGGTATATGGTTGGTTCGAGGGAACTCAACATTAAGCAAAACACCCAATGGTGAATACAATTCATCTCTATAGACCATGGTTTTTGGGGTGGGTTCAGTATGAGAAAAAGGACGCTCTCCTTCATTAATGCAATCTGAAATTGCTGCACCCAGTCCATTAGATTATTACCTGTTGCACATAGCTTGGGGAAACCATTAGGTAAGATGTTATGTTGGATTGGGTTGGTGTTCAAAAATTGTTGTTGTTGATATTCTGGAATGTGTGCATATTGGCAGGACATTGGTATGCATGCTGTTAAGTTCGAAAAACTTACTATCTTTTCTTTTGCAAGATGACTGGAGCTGACTGTACATGCATGATGTTCTGAATTTGTGCCATGTTCATTTTATGTTGGTTTCCTGTGGAGGATGTTCCCTGAAGAGGTGTTGCAGAAAGTGAAGGGTTAAAAAATTGCATTGGAGCTGTGGTTTCGTTCTTAATTCCTGACTGGGGAGCTGTAGCATTCTGAAGCTGTGCTGGATTCAGGAGGGGGTTTCCTAGCGCTGGGAATCTCCCTTGGGAGATTTGAGCTAGTGGTGGTGCTAGTAAGCAGCCTGGAGGCACTACGACCACTGCGGAAGCCAGTGAGGCCATCGGGAGTGAAGAGGGAGCTGTGAAATCTTTCTGGGTTGCTTGGAAATCGGAGATAACTGCTGGAGACACGTTGAGGGGGAACGTGACTTCTGCGTTTGCTGCAGCCGCTTCTGGAGCTTTTGGAATGTTGATTGAAAGTGCTGGGAGACTGCCTGTGGTTGCTGGATCGTGTGGGGATGATGTGGCTGCCGAGGGTTCGATGCTCATTGTCTGTGACTTGGAGTCGGGATGTGTGTGAATGCAGTCCCAAATGCTGCTGTGAGCATTTTGATCGCTCTTGAGATTTAATGTTCTGAGGGAGAGTTCTTGTTGATACTTTTATTTTGAGTGTTATTCTTGGGTTCTCTGTTATCTGGTGTTGTTTGTATTTCTAATGCTGTAGGCTCTGGTGTTATTGGTCTTGTCAAGTGAAGAACTGACCAGCCACCCTCACAAACTATTTCGTTAGACTCGCAATCAATCTGCCTATTTCTCCTTTCGTCGTTCTTTTCAGGGTTGTCCTTTTCCTTTTTCCCCGCCTCCCATTTCAAAATTCCCACAGTGATTGGTCGCTGGTCGGCCATTTTTATTGATTGTGGCTTTGAGCTGTGTAGGTCTGAAAATGGCGCCTCAGCATATTTTCCCGCCTCTGGTAAGTTTAAACGAGATTGCAAAGGACTTACCGGTTCAGCGCTCGCAGTTTTATTTTCTTTCTCTGTTTGCCTTTCTTCAGTTCAAGGTTTATCTATATTCTGAAAGAATGCTCTTAATTCTGCAATCGGGTCTTTGCTGCTTGTTGATATTTCGATGATTCGGAGTAGGGTTGATTTTAAATCTTCATTTCTTTCAGTTGTAGGAGTTTTATTTTCTTCATCCAAAGCAGTTCCTATTATTGCTCCCATTGGTGTCAATTGAGCTGCCATCTGTCTGGTGAAGGCTCTCGTATTAATTCTGGATTTTTCTGATGATTTTTTTTTATCCTGACATGTTTTGTTCAAGTTAATTTGGCATCCATCCTCAGCTACCATTTGTTAATAACTTTTAATGGATTTAGACAAAATTAACTTTCTAAAAATGTTTATGGTCAGAGTAATTCTTTTATTGTAGAAATATAAACTTATAATATGTCTATGTTCTCCCATAGGTACATCATTCTTCCAGGAGAGAAACAAGAGTGAGGAGGGGAATGTGCAGTGATGCATCATGGAACTTGTATGCTTAACATGGGGGACGGCAATATCAATGTTTTCTTATATGACTAAAGCAGTTTGACATTTTACCTTAACAAGATATAATAGCTGGTATTTGTCAAGAGATTCACTGTATATGAAAATACATGTTCACTGAGTTTATATAGAATGAAATTAAAAAGTTTGGTTCTTGAGTTTAATGAGAAAAATCTATAATTTGAAGGGAGCTAGAGTTGCTTTCTCCTTGTAATGGATAAGGCAACTTTTGTATTTCAGCACTGAAAGAACTTGGGGGAACATCAGGAGGAAATCTGCATTATTTCATCTAATTTGTAGCATGTTGTAAAAATAAACAACTCAGATCCCCAGGGCTGTTCCCATCTGGAAATGTTCACAAGCACAAAATTTACATTAAGAAATGGAAGGATGTTGTCTCATACTGATTATAATAACACAGTTACATTTACCAAACGGCAAAGATGGCCCTGTGATTAAACAAGAATGTTTAAAAAGACCTAATACATATTATATTATCTGGAATAGTATTTGGGGCACTTCCCCACTGCCTTCTGTTAAGTTATAATCCTTTTGGATAGGAGTCAACCTATTGCTGCTCTAGAGCAATTTTTCCAATTGATTATATTGTTGATTACTTGCAATACAACTCTCAATTTATGTATAGCAGACTAATAGTAGTTATCCTGTTGGGGATAGTGATATTTAACTGAGACACACTGCTGATATATTCATCCCTTTGAAATAGTTACTGCTATCAGAGAAAAAAGCCCTTAACCTATACCTGGATAGAAGATTGGTTACAGTATAGCTGCTACTTATATTATAACATTTTTTAATATGCAGTCTGTTCTATTGTGTTAATATGTGCTGGTGGAAGAGGCCTCAGAAGAGGGACAAAGCAATGCTTCGTGTTTGCTTTACTCTTATAAGCATTGGATTGACAAATAGTACTGAGAGAGCGATTTACTTTAGTCTCCAAGAACCCAAAGCATCCTTTTAAAGATCTACACAGCCCAACTAAATAATAGAATCATATAACACAGAGTTTGAAGGGACCTTAGAGACTGTCCACTATTAAAACATCTCTGACGAATGGTAATCCATTTTTTAGTTTGGATTGCAGACCCCATGCCATGTAGGGTTTTAAAGGTCAAAACTATCACTTGAATTGAACCTAGAAGCAAACTGGCAATCAATGCAGTTTGTGGTCCACAGGTTGAAGCTGAAGTTTACTTTTGGCTTTGCATTTTTGGTTAAAATTGTAGCATTTTGTCTGAAAGAACTGGTGCCCCATATTCTATTTCATAACTTTCAGACTCATTAAAGAAGCACATCCAAAAATAAATTTCACAGGAAAAAATAGAAAATTCATGAATATCAAGAGTTATTGTTAAGATAATATGAGGAGTAAGAGGAATATGACCATGTTCTTACATATCAGATTTTTTGCATTAGTGAACAACTAGATTTAAGCTTCTTGTCCCATATAAAACTTCTGGAAGAGTTTTAAAAATGTTTCAAGCCCATCAGTTATTTTGTAAAATTGAAACAGCATTCTATGTGAAGATATCAAGATATTCCCTCTGGAGAGCATATTTGCTCATGTGGAATGGAGGAAACTGAAGCAGTGGGCCATGTCTTTTTCAGTGCTCATTCTATCAAGATACCAACTCTAAGTTCATTCCCCTCATTGCCCTCTGAACAATCTGGTAGACTTGTGGCCTCTAGTAAATCCTCCAAGCAATTTTGTGCATTCTGCATCAAGGCATTGTCATAGCTCAGGATAGTGCTTGTCAACAATCTGCTGGCTCAGCCAAAGTAGACCACACCAAGAATGCATCCTTGTACCTTCTACTAGGGCAGGGATAGTGTTCTACATGCTTCCCACTTCATGAAGTTTGCTGGGCTTTGCTTAAAGATGCTACAATACTACTGATTCCCACTTCTACTCTCCTTTCCCATCCTTTTCCTAGACCCCTCCTAATAGCTAAGAATGCAAAGATGTCTTGAATGATGGTAGCCTTGCCTTGATAATCTGCAAGTAGAAGGATGTTCTGGGACAGAGTTTAAAATCAACCGGCAGCAGGCAAGTCAGATGGTAGTCCCTGCTCACTATCAGTGACTTTCTCCTTTTCAACAGCTTTTCCTCATCCACCCCAGCCAACAGGAGGGCAGCAGGAAGAGTTAGGTGAATTCAACTTTGTTAAGGTTGATAAGACGAAAGCATGTTCCAGTAGAGCAAAACATCCCTGCCCAAAGTGGTTGCCTGCTGCAGCTTATGGAAGCTGCTCTGTGCTGTTTGAAGTTGTGGTGAAGAAATCCCAAAGGTGCTTTTTCAAGAGGCAACTGGACTTTTGTTTTTCTTTGAAGACGTTTTGCTTCTCATCCAAGAAGCTTCTTTAAAAAAACCAGACAGTTCAGTTGCCTCTTGAAAAAAAACATATTTGGGACAATTATGACCTGAATGACTGAGAATCTCCATAGATATGTGGTGAAGAAACTGCTACATTCTCTGAAGATTTCTTTATCCAGGCCTGTTCATCACCTACAAGCTGCATTTGGATGGAGGTATAAGGATGATCTTTTCCAGGTTTTTCCAATTTGGCAACTACAGAATTCTGGGAGTTGAAGTCCACACATCTTCAAGTTGTCATATTTGAAAAACACTAGTCTATTTCCTTCCATGCATTAAGGACACCAAATTGTTCCTTTTCATCCCCAATGAGACTCATAATTCCAGTTTTTGCCCTTTTCATTTATGATGGTCCTACAATTTAGGTGAGGCTTGGGTTGATATCTCAGAATTGAAGAGAAACCCCAAACCTCCATGTTCCCCACGAATCATTAACTGGAAAACAATTGACAATTGCATCTTTTCTATGTGACAGAATGTATTTATTTAATCATTTTTAGCTTGCTTTTGATTAATGTTAATTTGAAAATGAGTTAAATTTGCAGGCATTATAACCTTTTATGAGAAGGTGACACATGCCAAATTAAAGACAAAACATTTTTTTCCTTTGCAAATTGTCAATGCTGTGTCATTTTTCTTTCTTGGCAGAATTGGGAATAATTTTCAGGCATAGTTGCCTCTTCTGAGGAGATAAATCCTGCCAAGTTTCCGACGATTAAAGTTCAAGGATTTTATATTGATATTCAGCAACAAAACAAAACCAAATATTGGTGTTCTGGTTAATGAAAAATGCTGCCTGTAAAAGGCTGACGAATGGTGAAAATGTAGCCCTGTTTCATAGTAAATTTATACTAAATAAGTTTGCATTTAATGACATAATAGAGCACAGAGAGCAGTGGTGATGCAGTGGTTAGAATGCAGTACTTCAGGCTAATTCACTGCTCACTCTAGGAGTTTGATTCTGAGTGGATCAAGATTGACTCATCCTTCCATCCTTCCGAGGTGGGTAAAATGAGGACCCAGATTGCTGGGGGAAATAGGCTGACTCTGTTAACTGCTTAGAGAGGGCTGGGCTGTAAAGCACTGTGAAGCAGTATATAAGTCTAAGTGTTACTGCTTCATTTTCTCTATGTTTGACTCACTAGAGTCATCTGCATCTGTTATGGAAAAAAAGGTTGGGATCCAGCCATTGGTCTAATGAACTTAGTCCTCATATAACCCTAATGATGATATGAGTTTGAGATCTTCTGCAACGAGGCACACTCCTCTAGAGGCATTGGATATTCTTATTATTTGTTTAACTGTGCTGTATCTTTATATTCTTGCATGAATACAAATACAATCAGTCAGTCACATCAGCATTAGCATTTTCTCACCAAACAACTAATTATGCTTTTGACATTTTGGACTAACTTGAGCCTCAGTTATACCTTATGAGATCCACATTTGCTATGTATATTTCCTGGCTTTTCCTCAAAGAGCTTCAGAAAAGTGCTGTAGACTATATGGAACGCTTCCATGACATTAATATGGTAGTAAAATTATTCTTCAGTTATGTATTCTCTGATATATTTTGCAAGATGGATAATGTTGATTTCTAGTTTTAGAAGTTCTGACTCTTTTGATAAATTCCAATAATCCCTTGTCTTAATTCAGTTCAGACACAGATGAAATATAACATTCCTGACAAAAAAGCATACTCGTCTACAGTTCTACAAACTGTAGATATATTTTATATACATACATACATACAGTCCGTGCGTGTATATATTAGTAATTTAATTATATGCAAATAAAAATGCTGCATTAAAAAATTTCAACTGCTGTGTCTATTCCTCAGTAATATGACATAGATTTTCTATTTTTTTTTAATTCAGTGCTTTTGAAAATGGCTGGTTTTTCATTTACTGAGCACTTAACAACAGTTACAATGAATTTATTAGAAGAAGAGTACAGCAATCATAATCCCAAGCCTGCAGAACCATTAAAAGTAATGAAAAGACACAAGCAGATATGCGGAAAGTAAATTAACCATTCAGTCCGAATGGTCCAGAGGTTCCAAGCTTAAATTGTCCGGGGAATCTGCTGGAGAGATTCTACATCGGAATGTTCAAATATCGTGCACTAAATAGGCAATCTTTTGTGCTGTTCAGTTTTTAGATTAAAAGAAAACCTGTTTATTTGATAAAAAAATTACTTGATGATATGGAGGCTGATATTTCAAGTACAGACTAGAAATTACATGCCTCAGACAAATAATACTTTCTGTAAGTAAAGTTATTTGCATGCCTCGGTCTTCACCCAATTGAAACCCCATCTCAGCATGGTTTTAGGTCTTTTCATTTTATGTCTACCACATTTTTTTTCTTTTTGGTAAAGCCTCTTTTGAGTGTCTCCCAGATGATTTAAAACAAGACAATCAGAGAATTGTCTGCTTGAAGAAACATACTTCATATTATAGTGCCATACCACTGCTTCTTAGGTTAGCTTAGTCACTTACTTCCTTCTATTATAATGCCAAATGTTATTTAGATTTCAGTCATTTAGTAATGGTACACTGAACACATCAAGTCTTCTGAAAAATCCCATACCTAGTAGTTGTTTCATTTTCATAATAATATGATGATATCCTTTCTCCCATCTTCTCAAATTATATGCACATTTTTAAGCACTGTCTCTAACAGAGACAATTAAACAGTTAAAGAGGTGATAATGCACTGAACAGCAAACTTCAAAAACATATTTTTGTGCCATTAAGATAAGAAATTCTAGTTAGGGGTTCTTTAGTGATGTAAGAAGCTTTTAAAAAAGATGACAACTTTTTTTGCAATTTGTATCAGGTATTTGTATTGGTGAAAAGTGTTTAGCTAAATCTAGCATCCTACTTTGTTCTTTGTGAATGCAATATAAAATGAGAATCCTTCTCAAGAATATATATAAGGAACACAATATTCACAGTATTCATTAAGTTTTAAAGAGATATATGATGAAAGAAAGAATGAATAAATGAAAGAAAATTATTAGGAAAAGTGATTCTAGGAGACATGCTTTGCATTATCAGATTTAGTTTCAAAGATATTTAATCTTTGTATTTTAGATAAATAGATTCAAAGATGTCATAAAGAAGGTTACAGAATTAAATTCACTTTGAGGTTGTCCCAAGAAAATTTGATGAGAGCTATTACTGATTACCAAACTGGTACTGGAGTTACCTATGAAGGTGTCACTACAATCGTCAAGATCAATGGAAAGTGATAGATACATAAATGCAAATCCATAACATAAAGAGTAGAAGAGGACTGGATTTGTTTGTTCATGGAATTCTAGAATATAACCAGATGGAATGAACCAATATGATATTTGGATGAAGAAATCAGGGAGTTTGAAGAAAAGTGAGAGAGGAAATAAAAAGGAATTTGCTTAAAAAATTGATAGCAAGGATGAATGGGTTAACACTGTGACAATCAAAAATAAATTGAAAAGGTTTGGCAGGAGACTAACTTAATAGCATGGTATCCGTCAGAGCTGGGGTTACAGAATTTTCTGAAGATAAAATCATGTGAATCGCAAATAGAATGAAAGGTTAAATAGTTGAGATAACAGAAGAATTTCCACTAGAGCAAAATTTGAGCCCTTCATATTTATAAGAAACATTTCAATACTATCTTTATCAAGAATTACAATAGTTGCAGTTGTATTTCAGGTGGTGTGATAATTGTGGAGCTTCATTACAGTTTGTTTCATTTGAGAAACTCTTTGACTGCAGTTTCCAATCCTTGTTTACAGAATGCAATTCCCACACAATATTATAGACTATATTTGTCTTGTTTCCAGAACTTTGCCTGTTTAGTAACAGGAAACAACATCTTGTTGTGCTATCCAACAAGAGAAATCCTATGAAAGTGGAATTTTTTGGGGGGAGAGGAAGCACACTAAAAGACCATGCAACATTTAAATCCCACTTGCTCATAAAGAATTTATGGGACCCATATAAATTCTGAAGATTGGAGCAAATATTTCTTGAACTTAGATCCCAGTATTGATGAAGATGAATTTATATTGCAGTAAGATGCTGCACTCAAAGATAATAAATGTTTAGCTCTCTGCTAAACTTACAAAATGCTTTGAAAAATCCCCATCATATCAATTCACAATATATTTTTGAATATGCACAGAGATTACTAAATCAGCATAGTCAGAAGAGTAAAACCGGTTACTCTGATTTTTCTTGTTTTTCAAAGGAAAATTTCAGTGAAAAAAGAAAATGTTAAAAAAATCACAATAAGCCAAGAATAACCTACTGTATTTTCTTCCATATACTGTAGCTTGGCAAATTAAATGTTTAACATCTTAAATATTTCATATGCTTAAAATCTTATACAAATTACTTGAAAGTCAGCAACAGTGAGTACAGCAGGCTTGCTTCTGAAGATACATGACAGAAAAAAAATTGTATCAATAAAGCAGAATATTTGTAGCTTAGGGTTGCAATGAAGGATCCTTGAAGTTCTGAGTTTCCTTGTTTTCTTGCAGAGGTTTCATTATCCAAACTAGGTAACATGATCAGTCTAGCATTGATGATGTTACCTAATTTGGGTAACGAAATGTCTCTAAGAAAACAACCAAGCTCAGAAAGCACCAAGCATCAAGAAAGCATCAAACAAATGTGTTTTTATCTGTCCTTATATCCTCATAATTATTGTTTGTATAACCCCCTGCTCCCAAAATTTCCAGTTTTCCATCTGGAAAGGCTTCCATTTAAAAATACACTATTGTTTTTCTGGTTGTTCTGACACTCAACATAGACACTTTAGTTTATTGTTCTTCATAAAATGATTACTAATAAAATACTTTTGTCTTATGAGCTTGCTTCAAAACAACAGATCAAGTACAGTACAAATATATTTAAATAGTAGAAAAATAATTTCCCAAGTAAGCAAATAAAAGGCTTCAAATCAGCCTTTGTACTTCATTAAAAATCTTAAACTTCTCATGAGAAAAATTAACATTTAAACTACTGCTGCTTGGCCAAGCACTCCACCACACAAGAATATGAAATATCTCCTCTAAAAAAGTACAAAAAGGACAAAACCACAAATGTGGAACTTCAATTAATTTAAAGCCCCAATCAGCAAAGAATAAATCCTTCGCAGATCTAATTACCAGAGCTCTCGGAAGACCCAGGCCGACCAGCCAATCTTCCTCGTGTTTGAACAGCTTGATGAACTAGGGGACTGATGGATATCAAGTCATTTTGTTTAATTTATAAATGGATTTTCCCCTAATACTTAAATTATCATCAGTACAACACAATGAAAATGGGAACATTCAGAATGCAAAGTCTATAAGAGGCCTGGGAGGAATTCCAATGAGGAATGTCACCTCTGTTCATTCCTCTATACAATTGATCTAATTAAATACTGAGGGTGGAAAGGCAGTTTAAAATGTAGCCATTACTGTTTTCTTTTTAGTCTTAATTTATCTGTTCACATCTTTCAAGTACCTTCTGATGTTAAAAAATAAGAACTAAGAACTCTACAAGTCCCCAAGACTTTTCATTCTTCAAAAGCTCATATTCATAAAGCTTATTCAGTGATTTTCCTGAATAACAAACAAATGCATTACTTTTAATTCCTGCAACAATAAAAGAAAATGAGATACGAAACCTGAGCCTTTTCAATAATTTGAAAGAGAATCTACATCGACTGGTACTTTCTGTATGCATTGTTCAACCAAAATTAGAGCTTTGCTATTATACTTATTAAAATGTCTCTTTATTTCCAAACCTCTTCCTTATTTAATTACTGCTTGGAACCGAAAGCTGCCCTGAATTGTTAAATACAATTAGACCTATTCATCGTCTTTTCACACCGGCAACATGAGCTCAATTATTTGGTAAAGGTCCTGCCCACCAACCTACTCATTCTGATTGTAATTCCCACCTGGTTCAGGGGTCTCAGACTGAGAAGATGAAGATGCAGAGCTGGCTCCATCCTCGGCTGTTCCCTGTGAGAGAAGGCCTCGTCCCGGGGGAAGTTTCATGCCCAGCTGCTCAGCCATCTCCACATGGTCACCAGGATGGACATAGTCAAACACACTGCTGCCTGTCAGTTCCACCTATGGGGTAAAAGGGGACACGAGAAGAGGAGACATTAATGTAAGTATTTCTTTTTCCATCTAAAATCTATTTTAAATGCATCACTACCATCAGTTTTAAAAAAGTTGGAAACTTGAGATTTATGTAATGAATATTAAAACAGTTGCTGCTCTGATGTTGAAAATTGTAGGTATCTTTTATGCAACACATACAGTATATCAACTGACAAATAAAAACTGCAGTTTCATTAGATCATTTAGACACCAAAGCAAAATTCATTTGATTAGAATGTGTAGTTTAGCTGCAACTAGCTTTCCAAATCTGTATCCTTAACTGACCCCCAAAATTGATGATTTGCATTAAAAAAAAAAAAGTCAGCTGGAACACAAGCTCACAGTTCAAGCCTACAAAAGGAAGGTTTTTTTTAAAGATTCAACTTTCTGAATATAATCCTGCAAGAGATATGCATACCTTGTGAAATCAGCACAACCTTAACAGAATGCAATGGCATCTTGCCAGGCTGTGTGCTATTGGAAGACCCCCACCTACAATTAAGCAAGCACTTTGCTTTTCCCTGATTATTTATTTACTATATTTGTAAATTGCTCCAATCTTACCACTCTGGGTGAAGTACAACATAATAAAAACAAACCACACACATATAAAGAGTAAAACAATCATGAATAAAAAAAGCAACAGAGAGAGGGAGGGAGGGAGAGGGAGAGACTCCAATTACACCAATCAGGGAATCTGGGAATGCAGCATTCCCTCCCACCCTTAATGATATTGCTCTATGCAGAACTGGAACTTATCTAATTGTTGCTTTAAGGATAAACATGTACTTACAAAGTTCTGATCTAATACATTATCCTATCAATATTCTAATAAATCATAAAACAATTGCAGTATATAATGGCATTACTGAAACGTGTCAAGCATCCTTCAGTCACATGTAGGAATGAGTAACAAGTTACATTAGAATACTTAGTAAACATCAAGTTGGAAAGTGATTAAATTTACAGAAAATAGCTACAAAAGCAATTCATTAGATAACAATATTTTAAAATATAAATATTAGAAGATTACAGCACTTTAATATTTAGAGCAAATTACCTCTATTAAAATAAGGAAGGAAGGAAGGAAGGAAGGAAGGAAGGAAGGAAGGAAGGAAGGAAAGAAAGAAAGAAAGAAAGAAAGAAAGAAAGAAAGAAAGAAAGAAAGAAAGAAAGAAAGAAAGAAAGAAAAGAAAAAAGAAAAGAAAAGAAAAGAAAGAAATCAGAGTAAAATTTAAATGCTGTCACCTTAATTCAGAAGTCCTGCTATATATCATAAGGATAATTTCAAGGTAAACAAGGATATTTGGATTGCAACCTGAATTACAAATCACTTTTTCCTTGTATATTGTCTCTTTAATTATTCATTAAGACAAATTCAAAGATTTGTGATAGACAACTATTAGTTACAGTGTCTTAGGGTTCAAGAAATCTTACAGTGTGAGATAGAACCCTCGTTTCACCATTTATTCCACTGATGACCTGATTTTTAAGAAATTTGATGCTTTATAAAGAGCTAGCTTATACTCAAATTTTACTCTAATGTGATAATTAGCAACAACAACAACAAAAGGATTACAGTGTTTTAGTTATAGGCTATGATAGAGCAAACCTTCTTTTTTCTGAATCTCTCTCTGACTGAAGACATCAAATAGGATTAGAGTATTTTTTAGAGTGAGCTGGACCTTTTCCTGAGTTTTTCTGTGACAAACTTCTAAAGGAGGTATTGAGTAGTTCATAATAAATACACAAATCTTGCTTATGCCAGTATACTCTTTTCCAGTAATAGGAAGTTGCTTTCTCTTAGATCAGTCTGTTTTTCACTGAGCTCTATTTTTTTTCTGGCTGGCAGTGGCTCTCAGACCAAAGCCTTTCTTATCCCTGTTCCCCCCGCCAAACACGGGTCAGAGATCAACTCTGACTTTCTGCATGCAAAGCATGTACACTCCTGTAGTCCCAAAAGGAGAGCAATGCTGCTATTAGGCATTACTCAACTTTAAATTTGTGTAGACAGTCTCCTTGCAAAGGCAAGTAGCACGCTCCACCTAGTGTGTATGTATTGAGGCTGACGTATTATTTCAAGTGACAATGAAGTGATAAACTCCCCAGAAGGTAGAAGGTAGTTTTAGTCTGCAGCACAGGGGGATCATCTTTTCAGAATACTCCCTAAATAAAAACATTATTTGTCATATGAAGTATCACAGTAGAGAAAAGATTGGGTCTGATTCTACCATCTTGGATTGCTAGATGCAGGTTTTTACAACCATTAACATTATTTCTCATTTTATTTTCAAATAAAATTAAATCAATAACAATGCAATAGCTACTAAGAACTAAGGCTTGTTGATGTAGCAACAAAGAATTGTTACCTAACGTCTATGGCTTTCTAGGGGGTCTTGTCATATTTTTGTTCTAAAATGTCCCAATGCTGAATGAGAACAAGTGTGCCTCTAATGTCTAACCTAGCAACCAATCAGATGTATTTTACCCTTGAAATAATTCATTTAATTGGTAACAAAACCAATGCACCAGCCAAATCAAGGCAGCATTAAAAAACTGTAACAAGCAATTAAAATTATTTATTTATGTATTCAATTTCTTTAGCTGCCCATCTCAATGATTCTGGTGAGCTTACAATTCCAAAAGTATAAAATAATTAAAACAATAAAACATTTTTAAAACAATAAAAATACTTATTTAAGGATACCAAAGCTCCATAAATATATCTAGTTAATTAAAGTACAATTAGAGAGAGTAAAGATTTTAAAGGCAAATCAGCAGGCCATATCAGATAGCCACCGATTAAATGTCAATCAAAACTATTCTGGCTTTTATATTCTGCCCTAACTGAAGATTCAGAATAAACTTCAGAAATATTTAGTGCATGTGTCTTATTGTATATGATATACAATATTTTATTGTATATGATATACAATATTTTATTGTATATTATAAATAATTGATCTTCCTTCCTTTCTTCCATTTCTATAGCTGCCCATCTCAGACAGTGACTCTTACAATTGAAGAAAATATATTACAATTAAAATACTAATAGCATTTCAAAGCAATAAAAACATCCAAATTAAATATACTGAGCACATATTACCAGAGCACAGACAGTTTGTTGCTCCTCAACCTTGCTCTGCAACAGACGAGGGATACCGACAGTATTGCCAGTGGTGTGCTGGTAAATGTATAACAACCCGCTCTGCTGTCTCCATAGCCCCTGCTGTTCCTTGCTGCAAGCCACCAGGCAGTCAGCATACTAAATGTCGCACCTCAGCTCTGTTCAATTGGCTTGCAAAATTCCACAAAATTTAATAACCACTTCTTGTAAACTGCCTCTAGCGCACCACTGTATATTACTGTATCTTTGATTGGGAATATATTATTAATGACATATACTGATAGAGATTCTGCACAAATGGTTTTAGTCCTTTTACATAATCAGGTGTTCTGTTTACTGATCACGTGCAGGATAAACTTTTGAAGCAAATTTTTGAGCTTCCATTCATTAAAATTAGGATGAAGGCTTCCAAGTGCAACAGGACTGGCTAAATCCGAGGAACAGCTGACCATAGTGACCAGACATTATAACCTGAAGAAACAGACAAATTAGAATTGTCCCAAAGGTGCTTTTTCAGGAGGCAACTGGACTTTCTTGTTTTTTCTTTTGAAGATGTTTTGCTTCTCATCCAAGAAGCTTTTCAGCTGTGAATAGTAGGGAACGGAAGGAATGGATAATAGTTTAGTTTAGTTTATTAGATTTTTATACCGCCCCCTCTCCCAAAAAAGGGACTCGGGGTGGTGTACAGCCAGATAAAACAGAAACAGAGTATAAAGTTATAAACAATTTAAAATGATTAAATTAGTGGCCGAATATAAAATTAACAAGTATAAAAACTGATAAAAATTTAAAAATACCTAATTTAAAACCCCACAAATTATTACTGGGCCAGGCCAGCCTATTGAAAAAACAGGGTCTTTACTGCACACCGGAAGGTCTGAATGTCGGTGATGGCCCGTATCTCCGGGGGCAAGTCGTTCCAAAGGGAGGGAGCCCCTGCAGAGAAGGCCCACACCCTCAGGGCCGCCAACTGGCATCACCCAGCCGGCGGAACCCCGAGGAGGCCAACCCTGTGGGAGCGCACTGGGCGGCGGGAAGCTGTTGGTGGCAGCAGGTGGTCCCGTAAGTACCCAGGTCCTGAGACAGGGAGCGCTTTAAAGATGATCACTACCACCTTGAATTGGATCTAGAAGGCCAGAGAAAGCCAATGCAGCACGCGCAGGAGCGGTGTAACATGGGAGCTCCGAGGAGCTCCCAAGATCAACCACGTGGCCATATTCTGGACCAACTGCAGCCTCCAGATACTCTTCAAGGGTAGCCCCATGTAGAGAGCATTGCAGTAGTCCAAGCGGGAGATGACGAGGGCGGAAGTGACCGTGCGAAGTGCGCCCAGATCCAGAAAGGGCCGCAACTAGTAGATCAGATGAATCTGACAAAAGGCCCCCCTGGCGACAGCCATAATGTGATCTTCTAAAGACAGCCATACGTCCAGGAGGACCCCCAGATTGCGAGCCCTTTCCATGGGGGGCAAAATTTCTCCCCCCATGGCCAGTGACGGAATAAGCTGGCTGTATCTGGACGCAGGAAACCATAGCCACTTGGTTTTGGTCGGGTTGAGACAAATCCTGTTAAGACCCATCCAACTCCACACGGCCTCCAGGCACCAAGTCATCACTTCGACGGCTTCGTTGGGGTGGCCCGGGGTAGAGATGTACAGCTGAGTATCATCAGCGTACTGATGGAACTCTACCCCGAACCCACGGATGATCTCACCCAGCAGCTTCACATAAATGTTGAACAGCAGGGGCGAGAGCACAGACCCCTGGGACCCCACATAACAGGGCCTCGGGGCCGACTCTGCCCCCCTGTCAACACAGATTGCGAGCGGTCGGAGAGGAAGGAGGAGAACCACCATAAAACGGTGCCTCCCACTCCTAACCCCCCCAACCGCTGCAATAAGATACTGTGGTTGACAATATCAAAAGCCGCTGAGAGATCTAACAGGACCAAGACAGAGGAACAACCCCTATCTCGGGCCTTTCAGAGATCATCCACCAATGCGACCAACACCGTATCCATGCTGTGCCCGGGCCTGAAACCCGATTGGAGAGGGTCTAGATATACCGCTTCATCCAGGTACTGAGGGAACTGATGTGCCACCACACTCTCAACAACCTTCGCCACAAAATTCGACAATAATGCTGGATCCAGGGACGGTTTCTTGAAGAGGGGCCGCACCACCGCCTCTTTCAAGGCAGCGGGTAAAAGCCCCTCTCTCAAGGAAGCGTTAATGATCCCTTGGAACCAGCCTCGCGTCACCTCCCGAGTGGCCAAGACCAGCCAGGAGGGGCACAGGTCCAATAAACAAGTGGTGGCATTAAGCCCCCCCAGTATCCTGTCCATGTCCTCCAGGGTAACAGGATCGAACTCATCCCAAATGACCTCACCGAAGTCCGCCCCCCCGGAGATGCCCAGTCGGAGTCCAGCTAATCCCGGATCTGAGTGATTTTGTCCTGCAGAAACCTGGAAAAGTCCTCGGCCCGTCCCTGCAAGGGATCCTCCCACGCCTCCACTTCCAAAAGGGAGCGGGTCACCCTAAATAAGGCGGCCGGGCAATTTTCCACAGATGCAATAAGGGCGGAGAGGTAAGATCACCTCGCCATCCTTATCGCCACTAAATATGCCCTAATATGGGATCGTAATAGTGTTCGGTCAGATCCGGAGTGGCTGGCCCTCCAACCACTCTCTAGGCATCTTTTCCGGCGCTTCATCTCCCTCAGCTCCTCGGAAAACCAAGGAGCCGCTCGGGATCAGCACTGGGCCAGAGGCCGCAAGGGCACGACCCAGTCAAGGGCCTCAGCCACCACCCTATCCCAGGCAGCCACTAAGCCCTCAACCAAGTCGTGTGTGTGAGTCTCGGGAAACGGCCCAAGCTCCATCAGGAACCTATCTGGGTCCATCAGGTGCCTGGGGCGTTATCATTTTATCAGCCCCGCCTCCCTGCAGCGGGGGGGGGGGGGGTGCTGAATGGAAGTCGAGTCTAAGGAGCGAATGATCAGTCCATTCCATAATAGGGAATGGAATTCCCCACCATTCCCCACTATTCTGTCAGAACTGAAGAAACTTCTTGGATGAGAAGCAAAACATCTTCAAAAGAAAACAACACAAGAAATTCCAGTTACCTCCTGAAAAAGCACATTTGGGACAAGCATGACCTGGATGACTGAAAATCTCTACAGACTTTTAGACAAATCAGAATGCAGTATTTTCCAGTGGAAAAGGCTATTATTGAGTCTATCATGTGCACCTCGGTAACTGTCTGGTTTGGTCCTGCAACCCAACAGGACAGACGCAGACTTCAGAGGATAATTAGGACTGCAGAAAAAACAATTACTACCCACCTGCCTTCAATCGAGGACCTGTATACTGCATGAATCAAAAAGAGGGCTGGGAAAATATTTACAGACCCCTCACATCCTGGACATAAACTGTTTCAACTCCTTCCCTCAAAACAATGCTATAGAGCACTGCACACCAGAACAACTAGATACAAGAACAGTTTTTTCCCAAAAACCATAATAAATAATTCCCTCAACACTGTTCAACTATTACAAAGTCTGCACTACTATTACTGTTGATCTTCTCATAACTCCTTATCACCCATCCCTTCCCACTTGTGACTGTATGACTATAACTTTGTCGCTTGTTTCCTAGTATGATTTGATTGCTTATTGTACCCTATGACTAATCATTAAGTGTTGTACCTTATGATTCTTGATGAATGTATCTTTTCTTTTATGTATACTGAGAGTATTTACACCGACAAATTCCTTGTGTGTCCAATCACACTTGGCCAATAAAGAATTCTATTCTATTTTATTCTACCAGCAAAAAGAACTGGAAGCTAATGTTCAGCAAAGCTAAAGCTTTAAGCATAAAGCATATTTTCAATAATTCCTCTTGACTCCACAGAGTCCCTAAGGCATTTTCTAAAAATGAAATGCAGCTGTAGTGTCTGCAGCTTAGCACTTTGCTTGCCTTCTGGTCCATGGGTGTTATAATTAGAAATCCAGCCAATATGGCTGTCATTTGATAGGGATGCCCATAACATGCTGCCCCAATGGCCATCTGATGCATACTTACTTGCCATAGAAAACATTATTATGGTTCTTACATATTTTCTTTTCATTGTCAAAATTTTGCTTGATGCGATTTATACTTTGTAATATGACATTGTTTAAGAATTTCATATTATAAGCCATCATGCAAATCTGAATAGAACCATGGATTAAAAAAAGTTCAAATATACGGGTAAATATATGTGATTTGTGATAGTCTCCAGAATAGTCTCCAGATTAAAAGTTATTTACGGAATAAATACTTCAACGACTCAAGAGGCACGGAAATATGGTTTTGATTTGTTTCAAATCCTTATGGCATATAACTTTGTACTGCAGCCAGTATGGAAAGTAGGCTTTATAATTGACCAGTGTTAATAATCCAGATATAGCATTCACCCAGTTGACCATTGCAATATTTTAAGGAAGGAATTTTGAGTGAAAAAGAATGGCTAGAAACTATCAAATAATTTATTGAACTGCTCCAATGCATTTCAAGGCAGAGCAAGTGTGCCTTTTTAACTACTGTTAATTTCAAACAAACAATAATTATAAAAATAGTCATTGTATTAATTTCATTTCATGTCTCAATTTCTCAAATTCAGTTTACCAAATTACTGCAGTGTGAAATGCTTAGTGGCTATGCTTACTATTAACAGGATTATTGACATATAATCCCTTCTTCCCAAGGGGCAAGAATGAATTTGTGACTCTGATTTATGCTTTGTTATCATATTCAATGAAGGAAATGTCGATGAAGAATAATCCTGTAAAAAGTATATTTAGCAGTAAAATAAAGCAATCTCTTTACATGCTAACTTTTTTAAAAATAAGCATGTCAATTTCAAATGACGGCTTACTAAAACTGTTTATTTTATAAGATTGTCTGCAACTGAAATATGCCAAAAATGCAGTTGGGGACTTTTCATTTAAAATGCAATTCCTAATTTACAAATAGGAGAGGCAATTTTTACTTGACACTGTATTTTATTTTAGGCTTGAATGAGTTAAATAACATGCTTTTTATTCATCACTCTTTCTATTGAATTGCTTTTATTTAGTAGCAGAAAGGCATGTTGCTAAGGGAAAAGCAGGTTTATGAAATAAGGGTTGCACCTGAATACATGTGCGTTGGCAGAATGGTCTGGTATTAATACATTATTATTATAATACTTATATGCTGTTAAGACCCTTCCAGGCAAAATTTTGAAGTAGCTTTCCTTTTTTTTTTTTACACCTGTTGGTTTGTTTTGTTAAGATGGAAAAACTTTTAAAAGAGATTGGAAATAACTCTTCCCACATGTGCAAAAGGGTCAGTTGTGTGTGGCATACAGTAAAGGGAGAGAATACTAGGATAAAGCAAGAAACAAAGTGTGAAAGAAAGCATCTGTCCTCAGATTTGATGTTTTAGTTTATCTGCTCCCGAAAGTAGTTTATTTCTTCACCATGCCACTTCTTTTTGCCTATGCTGTTTATATATACTATAGTCTTGTCGGGGAAAAGTCTACTTCATCTAAGTACCAGAAGATTAAATA
Organism: Bungarus multicinctus; assembly: GCA_023653725.1. Classification (NCBI taxonomy): domain Eukaryota; kingdom Metazoa; phylum Chordata; class Lepidosauria; order Squamata; family Elapidae; genus Bungarus; species Bungarus multicinctus. Next base: position 117,087,090 of record CM042838.1, on the reverse strand, counting down.
TGAATGAAATCAAGAACAAATTAAATCTGTGATTAGAAAGTGACAGTAAATGACTCAGATGTAAATCCTATTCAATGATGAAGCTCAGGGAGTAACTACGGACCTCTTAGCCAAGGCCAGAGAAGAACCCCTTTCTTCAGGTGAGAGGGGGTTACACTTTGCCTTTTAATTTGTTTAGAAGTCATGATGGGTGGGGCTTAAGACATCATGTTTGGCCCAGCTGTTTTGCATTTTTTTGGAGGGGTGTGTTTTAAGCTTAGTTCCATAATGGCAACATTGCCCATTTTGAGCTGACCTTTTAAAGAGAAAAATGAGTATTTTAAACGTTTAAAATGTAAAACAGCCCCCAAGACACATGCGCGCGCGCGCGCGCACACACACACACACAAATGGACTGAACATTTCAGCCCTGCAAATTCAGGAGGGAAGTCTGCGTATGCTGAACTGGGAAACTTGAAATTACAAGCTATCAAATTCTTTTCCCCACTATGGGAACATGGGGGAAAATGAAAATATATTCACAGTCTTGAGCTACTGGAAGAAAGGTAGGATACAAATAAATATACAGACTATTGTAACTATCTTTTTTCAGAATAGTATTATTAGCTCTCTAATTATTGATATAAAAGTGTTGGTAAATCAAGAGGCAATATTAATCAGCAAAAAGGTAGATATCTCATCATAAATCAATGTCGTTGACAGGATTTTTATTTACAAATTATATCCTACATTAGCCATTAAATTAAACAGTTTCTAATTAAACATTGAAAAATACTTTTGCAATAGAATCAATCCACTGAAATACACTCCAGTTAAAGAAAAAGTATTTACATGATCTACTACTATGCAGCAAATCCCATATAGCATTTCTATTAACAGGTAAGAAATAACAGTGTAGAGAATATGATTTGGCAGATAGAAGCCTTATATTGACATCTACTGATTAATGTGTATGCTTTCCTACAGCCATAGATATTGGAGTATTAACTTTTCAACTCCTTAGTCACTGCATAGCCTGACTGATTATTGGTTATTTAAACAGAACTTTGACATTTTTGTATCCTTGCCACATTTGTATCAGGTCTAAGCAGAAGCCAGTTCCAACATCACAGTAGGATGAGGATTGTGTAATAATGATTATAAGGATTCCAAATACTTGCTGTCAAATGAAAAGAAAAATACATTGAATTATGGATCAAAACTAGATGGGTACAAGGGTACAATACTTAAGCTGAGACATGATACTGATTCCTCTAATCAAGTATATATTTAAGCAAGGGATTGGATTAGAAAGTCCATTCCAGCTCTATTCTCATTCATTGATTGATACACTGGTAGTGGTTTTCCTAAATTTCAATAAGACTTTCCCATCCCATCTGAGGATGCCAAGGACTGAATGTAGGAACTGGCTGCTTGTACAAAATGTACCCTATCTATAAGCTCCCTCTTCTGACTGGGAGATGGACAGAATGGCAGGATCATATTCAATAAAGCTCTGCAGGCTAATAATTTAGAAATCCTCCCCAATTAGTTTTAAGCCTCCTCATAATACTCTATACCAATTTTGAGTCTTTATTAATAAACAAAAATATATCCAGAAGAAATTGTGAACTGACTGCTTCTAGCTTATGATACTCCGTCATTTATCTGCTTAAAACCACCGAGACACATTTTTGGAGTTTAGGAGTCAGATATTGCCAATATACACTCAGCTCTGTTGCTTTTTTTTTGCATCTAATACTTGCCTGTGTTTGATTAAGAATGAATATGTTGAAATTAAAACCAGAATGTCAACAGGAAGCATGGATTAATTATTGGAATTCAATGACTTCTGAAGCAATATGCTGTTCCTGAAATATCAGATTCACTGCTTGAATGTTTTGCTTGATTCTCAATGTCCTTTGTGATGGCAAGTAGTTGTTTGCTAAATTAAATTTAATACACAATTTATCAATGTTCTTGAACCAATATTCTGTCAAATATCCCTGACACAGCCACATAATGTCCAGAGTACTGCAACTCATTCATGTTGGGTCCTCATTTGAAGATCATCCAAAAGCATTAACTAAGCTAGGTTATCAACTGATACTGTGACATGACTGGTGCAATATAGAAACATTTATGTTGTTTTGTTTCTGGCCATTCTTTATTAAATTTGTGACTACTGCAGTCAAAAGACTCCGCACAATATAACCATAAGAAACAACAATACAGTACAATGTCTGTAGTAGAAATTCGAAATTATTGAATAATGAAATTCAACACAATAGCCCTCCAATTCCCATCCAATTGACACTTCACCCTCCAACTGATTAACTATAACGCGCCATCAAGTCAACATCTATTCTTAGGGACCACATAGATAGATCTTTCACAGAATAATCTGTCTCCAACCTGGCCTTTCATATCTTTCAGTGGTGTACCCATCACCATCCATTTTACTGCTAGCCATTAATTTATTTTATCTTTCCCAGTATTATAGACTTCTCAAAATGCCTGGCCTTCACATACTATAAAGTGCCCAAAATGTACTAATTTGAGACTGGTCCTTTGTGACACAAGAGAGAACTCTGGATTGATTTGTTCTATGATTATATGGTACCTAGAAATCCTTAGATGCACATGTATTTTTAGCACTGCAAGTTTTCTTCCTTGAATAAAGGCACTAAAATTATAAAGGACAAGGTGGAACCCTATGAGATAAGGTAAGAAAATGGCCTAAAAACAAGTAATAATCTAATTGCACCTAATAATCTTTGGAAATTTATCTGGCCATCAACCCCAAATGATTCAGAGACATGGTTTTCAAAGCCGTTTTGAAATCTACCAAAATCCACAGGGGTGCTTTTCATTCTCATATATTTCCCAGGGTAGGTGATCTACTACTGTAAAGCAAATAAGAAATAATCCAATATAGAATATAGATTGGAAAAAGGAAATCCTTGATTAGACAATCATATTTTATATTATATCAAATTCTCTTACACTTTTTATATAAACATGTGTGAATGTAAGCACTAAACCTCACATAATTGTATATAGTTACAATTACAGTTTAAAAAAACATTTTTTAAATATTTGCAGCAGTCATTGAAGTGAGAGGGTTTGTATAGATAGCCACTCTAAAATTGCTCTTTGATAGGCGAGGAAAGCTTCATTTTGGCAATGATTAATTTGGAACATTTGGGAAAATGTTCTCAAGTTTATAGTCTAGAAGAATTTATTATTTTCCAAGCATTATCAAAATTCAGCATGTCCCTTAACTTGGTTTGGCTGCTTGTTTATTTATTTGTTTATTTATATCTCTCCTTTATTATTTTTACAAATAACTCAAGATGGTGAACACATCTTATCTACTTTCCTTCTCCTATTTTTAAAAATAATTATGAAGTATATATTTAATATTATGTATTAGCTAGCTTTTTTTCTGAGCAAAATAAAAATGATTTAAACTCAAATGGTGTCCAGGAACTAGGAAAGAATGTTTGGAATGAGAAGCTCAAAATCCAAATACCCAGAAATTACATGAATTTGGAAATGGAATACAGGTAATGATGAAATAATGATAAATGGTTTTGTGTCCTGTGTGGTGCTCACTGTTTACATATTATTGTTGTAATCAAAGCTTACATTCAATTAATCAGTATCAAATCTCAGCTGTGAGATTTGATCTGGAACTTTGGATCTGGGATTTGAATGTGTCAAGTTGCACAGAAATAGCTAGCTTGATTTTGTAATACATTTATCCCCAATTAAAAATCCTGCAATTGTCTGAAATGCATTTAATATCCTGTGACTCTTGTCTTGTTTTACATGTAGAATGGAGATTTGAAAAATAAAATGTTATCTCATACTGCAACTTGTACATAATTTTCTGAGGAAAGAGAGCAAGTAAAATTATAAACAATCACATCATCAGGTGGGATGATAATTCATATCAAAATGTTCATTATTTGTGTCATGATGCAATTCACACAATTAGACGATTCACATCATTTTGGCTCACGCAAGCACATATATACATGTGCTATTCTTATTGTATAAGGTTAGGGAAAATATTTAAAATACATGGATGGACAAGAAAAAGCATAGAAAGTTGCCACTTTTAAAAAAAGATGAGAATTATTTGGGACAATGTAATTGTTTAGTAGATTTCTTTGGATCTAACTCAGAACCTTCCTTTGGATCCAGCCAACCTTCAAGTTGGCTGGAAGAAAAGCTTGCAGTCCATGTTCATGTTTCTTGTAAAGATGAGCAGATATTAGCCAGTAAATGAATTTTATTTTGTGTACTGCAGCCATTTTTCAGAAGAATGGCAGGTACATCACACGATCACTAGTTCCACCTATTGCATCCCGAGGGTCAGTATTTCTGGAAGTCTATCTAACAGATTTAATTATGTCCTTCTTTCTTTTAGTTACCTACATAACCCATAAAATTATATTACTATCAATAACGAAATAGCACCTTCAAAGCAGAGGGAACTAATCGTACCTATATTACTCAACCTTACAGATAAAAGCTCAACTAATTTTAAAGCAATCCTTTGTATCCTCAATTCCCAAATTACCATGGTCAGTATTTATTTATTTATTTATTCAAATTTATATACCGCCCCCTCTCCCTAAGGACTCGGGGTAGTGCACAGCCAGATAAAAACATATAGATACAAATACAATAATTTAAAATAAATTAAAAAGATTAAATAGATTGGCTTTAAGAGTTAAAAGTGGGAAATTAAAAAGTTAAAAAACCATTTAAAAACCAAATTTAAAACCATTTCACATAACTCTAAGCCAGACCGGCTAGATGGAATTGGTGGGTTTTTCGTGCGTGCCGGAAGGTCACTAGGTCGGGGACGGTCCTCATCTCCAGGGGCAATTCGTTCCAAAGGGAGGGGGTCCCCAAGGAGAAGGCCCAAACCCTCAGGGTCGCCAGCCGTCCAGCCGGCGGCACCCCAAGGAGGCCCGCTCTATGAGAGCACACTGGTCGGCAAGAGACTGATGGTGGCAGCAGGCGGTCCCGTAAATACCCAGGTCCCAAGCCATGGAGCACTTTAAAGGTGGTCACTAACACCTTGAATCGCACCCAGAAGGCCACCGGGAGCCAATGCAGCTCACGCAAAAGTGGTGTAACATGGGAGCTCCGAGAAGCCCCCAAAACCTGCGGGGGCGCATTTTGCACCAACTGAAGCCTCTGGATGCTCTTCAAGGGGAGCCTCATGTAGAGAGCATTGGCATAATCCAGGCGGGAGATGACGTCCCGATCCAGAAAGGATCCACAGCTGGTACATCCTACGGACTTGACAAAAAGCCCCCCTGGCGACAGCTGCTATATGATCTTCTAACGACAGCTGTACATCCAGGAGGACACCCAAATTGCGTGCCCTTTCCGTGGGGGCCAGAATTCCCCCCCCATGGCCAGCAAAGGAATAAGCTGGCTGTATCAGGGCGCCGGAAAGCACAGCCACTCGGTCTTGGCCGGGTTGAGCTGAAGCCTGTTTCACCCCATCCAACCCCGCACAGCCTCCAGGCACCAGGTCATCACTTCCACGGCTTTGTTAGGGTGGCCTGGGGTAGAAAAGTACAATTGAGTATTATCAGCGTACTGATGGAATTCTACCCCAAAGCCACGGATGATCTCACCCAGCGGCTTCACATAAATGTTGAACAGGAGGGGCGAGAGCATCGACCCCTGAGGTACCCCACAAATCAGGGGCCTTGAGGTCAATCTCTGCCCCCCTGCCAACACAAATTGCAAGTGGTCGGAGAGGAAGGAGGAGAACCACTGTAACATGGTATCTCCCACTCCCAACCCCTCCAGCCGCCACAATAAGATACTGTAGTCAACAGTATCAAAAGCCGCTGAGAGATCTAATAGGACCAGGACAGAGGAAAACCCCCTGCCACAGGCCCTCCAGAGATCATCAACTAACGCAACCAATGCCTTTTCCATGCTATGCCCGGGCCTGAAGCCTGACTGGCATGGATCCAAATAGGATGATTCCTCCAGGTGCCGGGGGAGCTGTCGTGCCACCACACTCTCAACAGCCTTCGCCATAAAGCGAAGGTTGGAGACCGGACGATAATTAGACAGTAAGGTCGAATCCAGGGACGGTTTCTTGAGGAGGGATCTCACCACCGCCTCTTTCAAGGCAGGAGGTAAGAACCTCTCACTCAAGGAAGCATTTATAATATCCTGGAACCAACCATGTGACACCTCCCAGGTGGCCAAAACCAGCCAGGAGGGACACGGATCCAATAAACATGTGGTGGCATTAAGCCCACCCAGCATCCTGTCCAGATCCTCAAGGGTCACAGGATCAAACTCCCCCCAGATAACCTCACTGAACTCCACCCCCATCCCCCCTTCCAGAGTTGCCCAGTCAGAGTCCAACCCAACCCCATCCTGGAGAAAATTCAAAAAATCCTCAGCCCGTCCTTATAGAGGTTCATCCCGCGCTCCCACCTCTAGGAGGGAGCGGGTCACCCTAAAAAGGGTGGCTGGGCGATTCCCCGCAGACGCAATAAGGGCGGAGAAGTGAGAACGCTTTGCCGCCTCTATCGCCACTAAATAGGTCCTAATATAGGACCGCAATAGTGTTCGGTCAGATCCGGAGCGGGTGGTCCTCCAACCACTCTCTAGGCGTCTTTTCCGACACTTCATCTCCCTCAGCTCCTCGGAAAACCAGGGAGCCAATTGGGATCGGCATCAGGTCAAAGGCCGCAAGGGCACGACCCGATCAAGGGCACCAGCCGTCACCCTATCCCAGGTGGCGACCAGGTCCTCAACCGGGTCGTGTGTCCGAGCGCTGGGAAATGGCCCAAGCTCCGTCAGGAACCTATCCGGGTCCATCAGGTGCCTTGGGCGGAACCATCGTGTTGGCTCCGCCTCCCTGCGACGAGGGGGTGCGGCATGGAAGTCCAGCCTAAGGAGCGAATGATCAGACCATGACATGGGCTCAGCAACTACGTCCCCTACACCTAGAGCATCCTGCCACTGTCCAGAGACAAAAACCAAGTCCAAGGTGTGACCCGCAATGTGAGTGGGGTCCCTAATTAACTGGGTCAGGCCCAAGGCTGTCATGGTAGCCAAAAACTCTTGGGCTATCCCCGAGGTACCACCAGCTGAAGGCAAGCTGAAATCCCCCATGACCATAAGCCTGCAGTATCAAAAGCCACCAACAGATTCAATAAGAGACAGCATCAGGGCTGTATCCCATCAACTCTTTCACAATAAAAGTAGCCCATCATAGAAATGGTTTAAATCAATCTCAAAACTAGATCTCGATGGAAACATTCACAACTTCCCCCAAGATAGTGTTGAGCAGAGGGCAATTCTTTTTCTTCTACCAAAGAACAGCTGATTTCTCTATCGAAACTGGTTATTTGGCAACTTTGCTCCCTGTTTTTTGAAGGGAGTCTAGGGAGGATCCAAGATGACCTCTGAATGAATGTGCACTTGCAGAGAAGAGGGGATCTTGAAAACCACAATTCTCAGTAAGAGATGATTGGAAGGTTGGGTCATTTTTCCTAAGTATGCCTGGGTTTTAATTGCCCCTTTTAAAGCTTTGATACCTTTTCATTTATGACTCGTTGACTGCTGACCTGTTTTATAATTCCTTGCTGGACTTTTACAACTTCTTTTTTTTGTTATTTTACAGATTATTGAACTCCAAACCACTTTCATTTTCACCGTAAGGAAGTTTGTGGTAAAAAAATATTTTCAGGCAGTGAAAGTCATCCAATTGGACTTAAACCTATACAGTCATCCAATTGGACTTAAACTTATTTTATTATAAAAATTGTTCTTTTTCTTTTTAAGGAACTCTTATCTTTTTAAAAATTTTTAATGGGAAAATTCCCCATTTTTAAATCGTTTTTCATTTTGGAGAGAAACTATCTTGACCTTTCTCTGTGTACACTGGATTATGATTTATCTGTTTCTCTTGCCTTAGAAAGAACAGTGTGTTTTTAAAAGGAGACAAAATTTTCAGACAGCTGTGGTGGTGCAGTGGTTAGAATGCAGTACTGCAGGCTAACTCTACTCACTGCCAGGAGTTCGATCCTGACTGGCTCAAGGTTGACTCAGCTTTCCATCCTCCCAAGGTTGGTAAAATAAGAATCATGATTGTTGGGGTTAATATGCCGACTCGGTAAACCTCTTAGAGACTGCTATAAAGCACTATGAAGTGGTACATAAGTCTAAGTACTATTGTTATCTCTATTTGGAAAAAAAATGCTCTCCAACTTACAGATTTTATTTGAAAATATTTGATGGATCAAAAATGGCTTTGAACCAAACCTAGGATAATATCCCAAAGAAAGAAAGAACAGTTGGACTTGATTTGTAGTTTAAGGAATTGGAATCTGATCTGTTGCTACCAGATGTGAAGGAAGTACTTGGTTTGAAAATTATAGATCTGCGAGAAAAGATGGAAAGGAATATGAATACAAGAAATTCTGGGATAATGGAATTGATGAAGGATGGACTGGACTTCCTTGGCAAGATGAACACTCTATTTTTAAGGAGAATTTTTCAACAATGTATGCTGTGGAAATATTTACAACAGAGGCTTATAAAGTTTGGAAGTAAGATGCAATTGTTGGGAAAGTTCCTCATTAAATTTCTAAGAAATGTTTTATTAAGAGCCAAATGAGGGTATTTGATCCTGGATGGATCAAAAATAAAGATTGGGGTGATTTGTGTAGATAAGAAACTGTGGTAAATTACAATACATATTGTAATACATATTGTATTGTAATGTAAATTACAATAACATTATTAACAGAGGGCTTTGAACTTTAATTTTGCTGTTGTTTAATCTATTTTTCTTCATATATACAATGTATGCCAGGTCAAATTGGGTTGCAAATAGGTGTAGATGTTTACAAATTGTGGTCCTGTTTTGCAAGGGGGGGAGCTATTATTGTTGAAATATATCTGTTAGTGTTCAACTATGGGGGGATAAATAATTGTTTTTGGTTTTTGTCCTTTTAGTTCACATTTTTTAAAATGTTGTCTAGCTTTGTTTTGTCTTTAATTTTTTCATTTGTATTTTATATTTTAATCCCTTGAATAATTTTTTTTAAAAAAGGAAATATATATTTATTCAGAGAGGGACAGGGACAAGGGGAGAGAGAGGGAGGATGGAAGGAAGGGAGAGAGAGAGGAGGGGGAGGAAGGGAGGAAGAGAGAGAAGCTGGGAGTGTACCCTCATACATATCTTTTTCAAAGGAATCTAATTCTGGTAACTAGCCAAAGCTAACCAATATTTCTCAGTCTGGAGAATGTTTCTTCAGGAGGAGCTTCCCTATTTTTTCTTTAATCAACAATGCATTTATCACAGTCCTTTTGATGATCCACTCCATCAATTAGTTTGTTTTAATTAGCTCTAATAGGACTAATTAGGGGGTCATCCTTATAGCTACTTCATATTAATTTTACAGGTGTCCTAAATTGCAACAGCTGAAACTGATTTTATTAAAAATGGAATCCTCCATTTCAGTTTTTCTCAAATCTGACATCAAATCAGTGTAGAGGCAAGCTATTTTACTTTCAAAATATTCAACAAACTTGTGACAATGGCTTCAGCAGTCCAGTCATTAGACAGGCATTCATGAACTCTGAATAGCTCAGTAAATGTAATGGAAGTACAAATAAAAACTTTTTATTTTTATTTTAGTATAAAAAATTTCAGCACCAATGTGGCATGTTCTGTTACACTCTAACCATTAGCTGCTAGAAATTTCATTCTACACTACACTAGGGTATAATGAGATTATTAAGGAACAATTATTTTAATAAATTGCCTCATCTCACCATTCCAGCACACTGGCTTTAACAACTCAAATCATAGAGCATCCAGGAATCTACTGATTCCAGAGGCAGAAGAACTTCAGTGATCCTTCTTGTGGGAAGTAACTAGTACTGTGAAATTATCTCAACAGATAATCTACCCATCATCTAAAAGGTCATTTGAAACTCTATGTTCTGACCACTCCTTTCACAAAAAGAAATATTTTGAGAATCTGCCCATTGTTAAGTGAATATTTAATAACAAATTAGATTATCTTGGTGATATTCATTGACATCCAAATTGATGGGACAACCTGGGCAGAGGAATCTGCAACCACAATCACTAAGTTCATTGGCATGATCATAGAAGCCCTATTCCTTTTTTTACATGCCTGCAGCTGCACACAGTGCACATTTAAAAGGCACCGTGGTTTGGTCATCTGAATTATACTCATCGTTTTGGAACCAGTGACTATTCTTGTGGGTGTCCCTAACTCCTGGCACCAAAGTTGACTTGTACATCATTTTCTTTATATGTGCACAATATTTGGACACTGACATGTTAACGTTAACAGACATTAAAGAGAAACTACATGGTTTTCCCAATTCCACTTCTTAGTGTATACAGACAATGAAACAAAATTTTAGAAGAATAAAAGAATAACATGAACTTCATAGTTGTACCTTTCTTTGTAATTCGCAAAGTATCCTACATAGTCTAGCTACACATCTATGGAGATTCTCTGTCATCCATGTCATGGTTGTCCCAAAGGTGCTTTTTCAAAAGGCAACTGGACTTCTTGGTTTTTCTTTGAAAACCTTTTGCTTGTCATCCAAGAAGTTTCTTCAGCTCTGACTAGATGGTGGAGAATGGAAGGATTTCAATAATTCCAAGAAGGCTCCACTCCCATTTGTGACCCTGACGACACAGATAAACCTCCAGATGGCTTCAACAACTCACTAAAAGAATGCAAATGACTAAATGTCTGCAAGAAACATAAATCCTTCCATTCCCCACCATCCAGTCAGAACTGAAGATGCTTCTTGGATATGAAGCAAAATGTCTTCAAAGAAAAAACAAGTAAGTCAAGTTGTCTCTTGAAAAAATACCTTTGGGACAAACGTTTACCTATACAGATCTCACAAACTGGGCTGCAAAATAATAAGAAAGTGAGCAGAGGTATCAGCAAAGGGAAGAGTAACAAAAAAGAAGATGGAATTTTATTCACATGATTACCACAGTCATATTGGCTTTTTTAACACATTCCCTATGGAAAGCCATTGCACAGACTGATGTTTCAATCATTCAAGTAAGTTGAAAAGAGAATAGTGAATATTTGGATAAATAGAGTGCAGGAGCTAGTGAGTTTACTATTTCAGAATCACATGGGAGACTCTGACACTGTATATTTTTAAAAAAAAGAATTCTGTATAGCAGTGCAGGCATTTGGTCTTGCAATGGGTATTTATATATGATTATAAAATTACCTTTTGTGTGTTAACTATTCCAATGTCTACATTTCAGCACCACAAAAAATAGCGTTCCAAGTACACGGTGGTGTTATTTCTTCTCATGATCTAGAAGTCTACTTCTGTCTAGAATTGTATTAGACTTTTAGTTACTGAATCATGTAAACGTTTAATTCAAACATTTTGAACTATTTGTCTTCTAATTTTTAGTTGATTTTTGATACTTAAATACAAAGTAATATGTTCCATAAGTAGTAGCATATTCTGAGCCTGGTCAAATGCAGGTCACCTTGGCTTGGTTGGTTTCTCTCAGCATATTAATCCTGCCAGGTCAGTTTGCTGACAGTACAATTATATACCCCTTTACTTCTCTGTCTTCTGCTGTTTTTGATTAAGAGGTCTATAAGATTCCTGTAATGATGCCCATGTAAAAGAATCCACCAGTCAGGGTCAAAATCTGCTTCTTCTGTGGGCAAGAACTGGCTCCCCAATCTGTTTCTTTGTTGGGACCTGGAAGAACTGTACATTACAGTTCAAATTCTACTCCTTTTATATCCCAAAGGTGCTTTTTTCAGGAGGCAACTGAACTTTCTTGTTTTTTCTTTGAAGACATTTCACTTCTCATCCAAGAAGCTTTTTCAGCTCCGAGAGCTAAAATGCCTTCAAAGAAAAAAAAAACAACCAAGAAAATCCAGTTGCCTCCTGAAAAAAGCACCTTTGGGACAATCATGACCTGGATCAGGGGTGGGATTCTACCTGGTCGGACCAGTTCTATAGAATCAGTTGTTACGATCCTGCACAGTTCAGAGAACTGGCAAATCGTGCCACTGGCTGGCCCAGCCTACTCACTCCTTAGCTGGCAAACTTGCCTGCTAAGTTGCTATTTTTCCTTCCCCCCACCCCAACCATAAGCTGTTCTGCTGTGCCAGGAGATTTAGATTAGCTAGAAAGCAGGAAATCGTTGAATTGCTTGCTTTCTAGCTAATCTAAAAGCAGAGCTGAACCTTCCTTAAGACTGAAGCTTCTATTTTTCAGTGCAGACTCAGGTAGCCGATTGCAGAAAGATAGATATTTTAGTGAATCTGTGATTCTGTGAGCAACTCAATCTGCCTGCTTGCTTTTGGATAAAAGTTGCTCTTTTTTTAACCTAAAAAAAATCAATATTTACATAAATATTTATAATATTTACATACAAGCCACACCGAGCCAGTCACATGACCACCAAGCCACTAAATCTCAAGTGATGGCGCTCCCACAACTTCCATGGGCAATGTTCCATTGGTTGATTGTTCTCACTGTCTCACTATATTTATTATAAAGATTACATCTTTTAGCATGTTATGATAAAATTCTTAATTTTGAATTTCCTAAAGGAAATATGGTGTTTTCATGATTTTGGATTTCAATTAAATTCAGTAGAAAAACAACAGTTACATTGAACACATACATATACTCCTATATCCTCTTTTTTTCCTAGGCGTGAGTGCATAATTTTTTGGAAGGGGAAGAAGCACTGAGCCAAAATGGATTTCAGAAGGCCAACCTTCCTTTTGGCACATTTTTGCTGGCCTTAATAAAGTTATTTTCATGATTATATGAATAAAACATCTATAGCTATGGGACATTCTATTAAGACTGCAAATATATAGCCACATATATAGTATATACATACTTTAATTGACTATTTTCAATTAAATCCAATAATATCTATTGGCATACAATGTATTACACGTATGAAGAATTTTATTACATTGACATAGTAGGGTGATCTCTCAAGTAAGCAGGGATTAAAGTGTACTGTACATATATTCCTACATAATTATTTTAGGTTTGACAAGGAAAATTCAATCAAATAAAGCTATTGATAATTTAAAATATTTAGATTGTGGATTTTTCATATCTTCAATCAAGGAATAGTCTCTGAGAAATCGTTAGTCTACAACTAAAAAGAATGAGCATATCATGAATGTTCAAAAACAGAATACTTGAGGAATATAGTCTTTATAAATTCCAATACAAACTGACTTAATAATACCTCATAAAATAATATGCCAAAAAGATTATATTTCTCCTTTGGATTTTCTTTTGAACTTCTCCAAGCTTTTCAATGCCATTACTGGCAGAACAATACTTTATTGTTTTCATTTAGTATAAATTTAGTCATACATATTTAAAATTTGTTTTTAATGAATTAATTTTCAGGTACCCTGTTTTCTAATTGCATATTCAGTCAGAAGTATAGTGGAAAGAGTTGAGAATAAGTAGAAGCAAAATGGAATGGAACGGAAACAGATCAGTCTTGAACTGGATGCTGGTCCTTTGTTAAGCACTTGAATGCTGACATTCACATGTGCACTCACCGTCCAAAAATATTTGGCTGGCAACAAATACTTAGTTGACACTTCCTAAGTAAAATTACATTTCCAAAGAAATGGCAAATACATTGACTATATTAGGTATGGCAACATAAATACATGAAATGCAATTACTCTTTAATCATTTAAGCTGAGATCCTGAAACATGGTTAACTATATGCTATTTACAGTTGTGAAATGGAATCTAATATAGTTCAATTCCAACATTTCTACAAAGTAACGAGTTTTATTGTGACCAAATTATTAAGCTTGAAATATTGTTTTGACTCTTGACTTATTTAATTTACACTCTGTATGATTGGCATGCCCTTGAAGTAGTTACAGAACTAAAAACAAAACAAAAGCATTAAAAAGGCAACAATAAAAATAATATACACATAGAAAAGCTTGCAATTAAACTAACAAAAATTTTAAAGGTTAAAAATCTGCCCAATGAGGAAAATCTAAATGTAGAGTTAGAATGCCAAGCATATTTTCCTAGGAGGAAGTTCCCATAGAAAGATCTGTCCTGATATCCACCAATCCCACCAAATGAAGGCAGCAGTGTGTCTGAAGAAGCCCCGAAAATATTATAAAGAAGAGCACAAAGAAAAACGTGTCCCCTTATCAGTTGTATATGAAACAAAAACACTGAAAACCTATCCCTAAACAATAGAAAATAGTTTGATTGAGTAAAAAACAAGCATGAGAGGAGAATATTCCTTTGTATGGATAGTTTATTTATCACATGGCAATAGATTACTATCTAGAATCAGAGACTTGGATTTTTCCTGATTAGTCTATCTTAAGCTCCCCATCACACCAGAGGTGTATTCAGCAGGTTATGACCAGTTCTGGAGAACCAGTAGCGGAAATTTTTAGTAGTCCGGAGAACCGGCAAATACCACCTCTGACTGGAGATTTTACACTAGCCTTCCCTTGCCACAGCCACTAAGCCATGCCCACAGAACCGGTAGTAAAAAAATTTGAATCCCACCACTGCATCACACCCACTTTATTGCAAGAAGCTGAGATTACATTCATACACATTGGAAATAATCTGGCACTCACAACAAAATAAAATGATGAAGTGACAATGTTGATATTTGATTGATTTCATCTGTCTAACTAGTTGATATCTATCTTTCATCTACAGATACTATGACACAAAATAAAAAGCCTATCTCAAATTTTGATGGCTTCACAAGCCAACAGATAAGCAAAATCACTATGAAAAGGTGAAATGTATTATACCTAAAATTGGATTAAAAGCAAATCAAAATCTAACCATGAATTTATCATTTCAATGAATTTCAATGCATGCTTCAAAATCTGCTCAAGATCTATTTGAAAATGAATATGTAATCATACAGACATCTTTTTTTATAAAGCGAGTATTGTTGGATGTGTTCTGTGCATTATAATTCATGAGCAGAATAGATGACTATTTGAGAAGTATTAAAATGAGCTGACTTTTCAATGTAAGTATCTTGACAATAAGTTTTTCTATTCTTGCCAATTGAAAAATGTAGACAATTGTGCGGAAAAAATAATATGTATTGTAATATTCATTGTACAGTAGAAGTATAGTAAGTGGCAATTCTGGACATTACAAGAGACACAAGGATTATTTTCTGTGATTGCACAGAGAATACTTGGATTTCTTACGAAGCCTTTGCATTAGAAATGAGATTCATCAGTCTGAACAGGGCAGGGTTAGAGCCCTTAGCAACATGCTTATTTTGTAGAAGGTCACTCAATAATAACTTCCTCTGCCCTCCAAGCTTATTAAGACTGACTGGCATATATTAATGAAAACACCTGATTCTCCAACCATAAAACCCAGACAAAGACTTTATTTTAATATTAAGGAAGGAACCCTTAATTAGCAAGGTTTCAAAAATGTCAGCTTCTTCTATTAGCTGTTCTGGTCCATCAAAGCTATAATCCCTACTGTCAAATTTCATCATATGATGGACAGTTTGCTAGCTGTCTTTTTTTCAAACACTGATCATACTGAGGGAAGCTGTTCTTATTTTGCAATTGCATTTAACAACTTTGCATGCATTTCTGTGTTGAACTACTGATTTTCCTTCTTTCAAAAGTTCACTTTTGTCAGCTAAAAAGCAGAAGAATCTAGGGAAACAAAATAGTACAAGCTAATACACAGACACATACTTAGGGTTTTCTAGAAGATTATTCATAATATTTCATATTCTCAGAATATATAAAGAAAAACAAAGACTCGCAATGGGTTTTCATCACAGTTTCCTTATAGGAAAAAACCCAAAAATGTTTGAAACGCAGATATTTAAAAAATGCAGAATTTTTAAGGTAAGCTCTTTCTGTGCTGGAAGAAACAATCTTTTAAATTGGGCAGTCAGAGTATTGCTCCCCAAATTCAACACAGAAATTTTACTCCAAGTGGTCGTTTAAAATGTGTTTATACATTATGTTGTGCCCCAGTATTTTTTCTCAAAATAATACAGAGATACAGAGGGTTCTGGAAAACTCACAAGAGGGATAAAAAAGGCAAACAAACTTTCCCTGCTTTGCTCGAGCTTTCCAATGCCCTGTCCTTGAACTTGATTGAGTCTATGTCCATCATAGTAAGTATCAATTTGGTCCTCTATGAATAGCCTAATTTTTTTAACTAACTTGTTTTTACCTTCAGCACATCTGTTGTTTACTTATTTCTCTTTTTATACCTATTCATGAAGCATATACAGCAACCTCTGTCTTCAGGCTTTATACAAGCATATGAAATTGTCTTATACTCATTTGAATTACTGTCTATCTAGTTCAGGATTGTTTCCATTAATGGCCAGACTTCCAACTACCAGAATGAAGATGCCAGAATGAAGACTTCCAACTGCCAGATGCTGCTTTTAGAATATCATGATAGGGAATAGAAGTGCCTGCAGAATTGTAGAAGTTTAAATTCAGCATATTTGGAGAGTATGGTAAACAGGGATAACTGGGAATAGGAGTGGGGATCAAAACAGTCAAGACGGCCCTATTGTCACTGCGTTTGTTTTGGTTTGTCTGGTGAGCTTCCACAGAAGTTTACAGAATAAGCTGGACTGGTTATCAAAGTTTCCATAGTAACAAGATATGAGTGTCTTGTGATGTTTGATGTACTGCGCATGTGTGCAGGGGAGGAGTTTGTACTTCTACTTCACTTTCATTATAACTTCTGTTTCGCCTGCTTCTTAGAATGTATTGCTGTTTCTTTTGTTTCTTAGTTATTTTGTAAATAAAGTATGCTGGCAACAGAAAAACACAATTCATTTCCTCTAATTTATAAAGCTGAATGTTTTCGCTTTGACACATGGTAGCAGAGGATGGTTAATTATGTTTTTTGTTTGCCGGCTGAATTTGTTTTTGTTAGCTCACAACATTCTGAGGAATTTGTGAGTAACCTTTAATTATCTCTACAATGCCATGAAAGAAAGGAAAAACAAGGCGGAGAGCTCGGTTGGAGGAAGATTTATTATCATTTTCTGAAATACCTAAGGAGGAGATAAGAAGTTGGCAGACGCCGTTGGCTACTGCTACTCGTCTGGAGGAAGCTGCTATCGGAGGACAAGAAAGCAGGTCTGTAACAAGTTTTATTTATAATGCATGCTATCAAACTCAGCCTGAGAAGCCAGATGCCCAAGAATATGAAAAGCTTGGTGCTAAATCTAAAGTTATACAGACAGCTGAGCATTTTTCATCCAAAGAGAAAAGTGAAATTTATTATTCTCCATTAAGTCCTGAGCCAACGATGAATCAGAGAGCTATGCAGGATTATATGCAACAGATTGCAGTTTTTGAACACAGCCTACAGCCAGCTAAGGCGTTTGCACTGTCCCTTCAGCCAGATAAGGGTGTGATTAGAGTTCCTGAGTCCTCCATCTTGCCTTCTTCATTGAAGCCAAGGGTCCATCCACAAATTGGTCACAAGGGAGTGGTGTCAGACCAATCAGTGCAGAGAGCTATGCCTACATTACAGCTACTCGTGATATGTCTTGTGATGCTGACTCAGTTGAAAAAGCAAGAGCTTCTGCCATTTCTGATGTTGTAGCACCATCTGCTGGTGACTTGTGTGAAATACATGAACATTTACAAAATTTACAAAGAGTTTTTACAAAGTTGTCAATGAGTCAGTCTGCTGTACAGATGTCTCCAGCAAGCCAGCCAGTGCCGGCACCTGTGCCAGCTCCAGCACCTCCTGATGTCCAAGCAGGCATTGCTCAACCAGCGCAAGTTATTATTAACTCTTTGAATCATGAATGGAAAGATGCCATTTCAAAGATTAATCAAATGCCTATTGCTCAGCGCACAGTTGATCATGTATGCAGAATTTTAACTGAAGAAGCATTAATGCATGCCATGCCACATTTGAGAGGACCACTTGCATTGAGAGCTCCAGATCCAAGGTGCAATTTCCAAGGAAAGGCCTTCGTTCAAAGGATGCCAAGATGCTACATCTGTGGTTGTCTGGGACATATTGTCCGTGATTGTCCCCAGCGATCTCCAGCACCTGTCACATGGGAACAGATTCCAGCACCTGCCCAGAGGAACAGATTCCAGAAGCAAGGGCAGAAGTGAAAGACAAGGTCATCGTGGTTCCAGGCGTGATCTACAAGCTCCACACATCACAATGGCGTTAATCAATGAAGGAAGTCCGGATCATGACAGAAGACATCTCTGGACTTTGGATAGTGAAGCAGCAGTGCATGTTACCTACAGAAGAGATCTTTTCACAGAGATGCACGAGACTCAACCTGACATGTGTGAATTGTACACTTTTTCAAATAATACCGTTCAGGTCAAGGGAAAAGGAACTGTTTATATTGAAGAGCTAGATGCATTCATTCCTGATGTTTATTATATTCCAGCAGCAACCAGCAGTTTGCTTAGTCAGAGTCATTTGTCGAGAGTATCCAAGTACCAGGTTCACCATTTTGAGAAAGCAAGTTATGTGGTTAAAGAAGGTAATATTGTTGCTGAAACCATATTAATTGGTGGTGTTTATTACCTAAAGCTGAAGTCTACTTCGCAAGCACAGACAAGTATACATTGTCCAATAAGAGGGAGCACAGGCCCAGAGAGAGATGTTCCAGAGAGAGATCCTGTTGTTATCCCAAAGATTCCTAGAACCAACAAAAGTCAGAAACAGGTTGCTCAAAGCAAGCCTAAGGTTCATAATATGAAAGTTGAAAATTCACTAACAAGTAAACTTTTGCATTCCAGATGTATCCATAGATGGCATAGAAGATTGGGGCATGCCAATTTTCGTGTTCTTAGCAAGATGCCAGAATTCGTAAAAGGTTTGAATCTGAAGGGGTGTAAGGTGTTTTTGGATTGTGCTGTCTGCAAGAAAGCCAAATCCAAGGCAGCAGCTGCTCCACTCAATACGCATTTTTGATTTGGTACATACTGACATTGTAGGTCCATTTGCACCAACACTTGGTGGGAGAAAATATTTCTTAACAATTGTTGACAATTATTCTAGATATGGATTTGTATTTCCTATGAAGGAAAAATCAGAGACCTTTCAGATCTTTAAAGACTTTGCAACTTATGTCAACATTCAACATGGTGTTCGCATCACCAGAATTCAAAGTGATCGCAGTGCTGAATTCATGTCCCAGCGTTTTCAGGACTGGATGCGTAAGAATGGAATTCTGCACCAGACCTCAGCTCCTTACATTCCTGCGGAAAATGGAGTGGCGGAACACAGAAATGGAGTCCTGCAAACCATGATGCATTGTCTCCTAGAAGACGCTAATCTGAGTTTCCCATATTGGTGTGAAGCAATTAAATATGCGAACTACATCGTCAACCATATCTGGAGCTGCCTGGCGGGGGACCAGGTGTGCCTTCTCAGCAGTAGCCCTCTACAACAGTCTTCCTTCAGATCTCAGATGACCCCGACCCTGTTAGCTTTTGAAAGGGTCTAAAGACCTGGTTATATGCATGAGCCTGGGGTTCTGAAAGTGTTAAGAACCCCATTACTTGGTTGCACTGTTAATTTTTATGTAATTATTATGATTCTCAGTTGCTTATATATGTAATTTTAACTATCTTTGTGTTTTTATGGTTTTAGTTACTGGGATATTGTTCACCACCCAGAATCGACTAGATTGAGATGGATGACTATAAAAATTGAAAAAATAAAATAACCTAAAATAAAATCCAGGTTTCCAAATCCAGTTTTAATAAAGAGCAAAACATTTAAGTAAATTCAAAAGTTCACCATTAAGATAGACGTTTTAGAGATGGGACTTCTATTTCAGTTCAAAATTGATTCTCACAAAATCTACATTTGCTCTTGATAACATCATAATTGGCTGATCCTTTTACCAAAGCTCTAAAAATCTCCTTCCTCTACCATCATCCTATGAATTTTTCATGTTTTTCCTTCCATCAGCAATTTCCCCTTTTTTCAACTACTTAACTCAGGAGTGTCAAACCTTAGCAACTTTTAAGACTTGTGGTCCCAGAATTCCCCATCCACCCAGCAGTTCTGGAAATTGAAGTCCACAAGTCTTAAAGTTGCCAAGATTGGACCAGCCCTTGTAGCTGGTTGCTACAATAATCTTGATCAGTGGGGGAAAATTATCCCTCATTCTCTCCCTCATGTCAGCCATTATGCCTATGATAATTTCAGGCTTTGTAAGATCCCTTCAAATATTGTAATTTTGATTCCTGGGTTTAGTTTGCACACTATCCCAGAGATCCCTTTGTAAATGTTTTAATAGCTAAATAATCACTTGCTAACAATTATACTCTGAGCTGAGTGCAAATTTCAGCTGAAGCTACAGTGTTTTGTACAAAAAAGGTCAAGACATTTTAAAGGCAGACAGCATGATTGAGTAAAACAAAACAAAAACATTAAAAAGGCAATAATAAAATAATAAAAACATTGAAAAGCTATGAAGTTTCTTACATCAGATCTGATTACCTATGCAGTGTCTACATTCTTGCTGAATATTATCTGTGCTGGCTGGTAATAATCTTGTTAAGGATTCTACATATATAGTAGATTTATAATATTTTGTAAAAAGTAAATTTCAATCTAAATGATGCTATAAATTTGACTTCATACCATGCAGTGAGATTTATGATTATGAAGAAAGTGAACAAATTTTTAGAGCTCAAAATATTTGAAATAGGTCCTACATCTTAATATTATATTGACTGAAAAATTGGATGATACTGAAATGTTATTACAAAATGCTGTGCTTAATCAAGTGAAGGCCATATAGATTAAAGACGGATAACCTTGCTGAAACACTTAGGCTATGGTGGTTAAGGCTCCTGGGAACTGAAATGGAACGAAGTTGAAATGTGAAGGTTCCCATCCTAGGTGTAATTACAGAATAGCGATAACGGTAATAAGTGAAAAATTAACAATTTTTGATGAGACATAAAGGAAGAAGGAATATTTGTAATTATGACCAAAAGAAACAAACTATTTTAGATGTTTATTGGAATTCTAGGTTAGAACAAAGTTAGCTTCATCTTATAATGTAGACAGCAGGAGAGTGGAGCTCAGGAAACCCAAACCCCAGATCTGTTTCTTATTTGTAGAAATGCGAATCCTTTGGTGATATCTAAATAAATCCAATGCAATTGTTATTCATCAATGTTTCTATAGCACAAAGCTAGAATCTGCATGCAAATTCTTTGACGGCTGTACTATTATGTCAAACAATTATGTCAAAACAATATAACATGGGCTAAAAATGTAGAAGCTAGGAATGCCAACCTGCCATCTCCCTCCCCCAGAACCCGGCTGCCCAACCTTCTGCTTTAGAACCTCACAGTCTGGCAACAAAGGTAATTAGATTTGCATGTGTAGTGTCTATCCCAGTTTATATTTGATAAATAACAAAATACTTTCCTTTAAAAGGAAATCAGTTTAGTCCTTTCATAATAGAATTTCTCTGTGTTATACTGGCTGTAATACTACCTCTGTTAAAGTCAGATTGGCTAATGTTCATTGACATCAATAGAGTCTGGACTATTCTTTAGATCTTTTTGATAGATTGAGCTACCAGTCTTGTCTTCGTATATTATTTTTACAGCGTCTATATATCATGAATAGATAAAGTAATATTAAGAGCTGCAGCAAACTGTTGGGATGCTTTATTTTTGAGGCAAATCAGCTATTTCAAAGATGGTGAAAAGTCAATAAATAAACTGAGCACCAGTGTTGTTTCATAATTGGTTTTTACAATCATTCATAGTATTCCCAGAATCTGCTATTGCCTTTACATCATTAAGAAAACACAACTTTTTCTGCTCTTGTTGTGAGATATGTTTTTATATACCTGCATTTAAATACAATATTTAGATTTTAAAATTATTGCTCTGTATTAAACAGGTAATGAAAATTTAAACCTAGTTGTAAGAAATATTTTTCCTGACTTTCAACTGCCTAATTCCATTATCATGGAAGTCAGCTTCCTATTTATCTTAGCTCTAAAGTTTTACAGTGGACTTTATCACACACTATACATTTCATTATGAAGAAAAGAATGCAGATGGATAAATAATTATATATGGGTTTACAGAAGGCAACTTAACTAGGTACTTGTGGCTGAATGTCCCTGAACTGGCTGCAAAAATACAAATAACCACCAGACGGCATCAATGAAATCCAGTTTTCTGTAATTCTTTGCCGCCATCTAATGGTCACCTGTATTTCTGTAGTCCAAATACAGTAATTACACTTCAGTTTAACATAGATATTGAGATAGCAGAGGCTATATTGGAAAAATGGGTGTATAAAGATGTCCATCTGTCTATGAGTGTACTCTTTTTAACATCTCTTCAGTGTTGCATAATGGTTTCTGAACATTAATGTGATATGTATTTGCAAGGATGAATACTCTCAGTGCAGCAACATTCATTCTGTGTCCTTCCATTAACCGAAGAGAAGTGAACATAGTTATAATACTTGCATTAGCAAAATTACTCTAGCACTGTGTGTTATACACCAGCCAACTCAATCACATAGGACTGAGTTTTAAATGAAAGCTCATCCTCAAAACAAGAGTAAATTCATCTAACTTGTAATCCATACCAACTACACAACCATTTAAAACAAAAGCTGTTTGCATTATCAAAGCAGCATTAGATTTATAGATTCAGAGAAGTGTCATGTTTTACTAAAACTGTAATTTAATTTAGTTCAACATGGGTATCCATGAAAGGAGAGGTAAAGGGAGCAGATGGGGCAATTCACAAACTTGCATCATGATATCATTATGGAAATCCTGTGAGTTATGCACTTGGGCCGGGTGTGTAAGTATATCAGAGCTGTATTTGCACCATGACATTACTATGCATGTGTTGTTATTTGTGTCATCATGATTTGCTGTGGATGCTGCTGTAGTCAATCTGATGTTATTAAGTCCAAACTTTCATGTTAAACTGACAATTGACAGAGCATAGAAAATAATGTGTTTTACTTTTGTCATTCATTAGAATGGTTAACTCCAGCAAATGGCAAAGAGATGGACATTTTTATGAACGAAGTTATACTGAATTCCTCCTAACCCAAACAGTTACTCAAAACATGGTTTTTACTTTTTTAGGGAAGTAAATGAAATGACAGCCATTCTGGTTCTAGTCTTCAAATAATCTTATCCCTCTCCCTCAATAGAGCTGAATAAATACCACTGATGGGGTGAAAGATGAACTTTATCTATTTAGTGCAGTTGTATCAGGCATCCGTTATTCACTTTTGATACAAAATATTTAGGAGCTTGAACATGAGAAGAACCCAGTGAAATGATTTTTCACAGAATCATATTGAGCAAAATACAGCTGATATGAGGAACCCACAGAAAAAGGGAAAGCAATGTATGTGCAGAACAGGACCTCTTCAACAAATAAGAGTTGAAATGAGAATAAAGGCAGTTTTTGTTTTGACTTTTTGGCAATGTAATTTTGTGAGAGTGTTCAGGATTGCTGTCACCTACAGGGATAAGAATTCAATCTGTCACTGCAGGAGAGGGATGCTATTCACTGACTAGAAATCTGCCTGCTGGCAAGGTTAGCAGCATTATTTTTCTACGTAATATGCATAATTAATACCTGTATGTTTGGACACTTTTGGGCGTCACAAAAAAAAAAAGGTGTCTATTCTTACCAGAAACCATAATGGTAAGTATAAGTAGTCGACTGAGAGTGAGTTGGACAGTCATATACATTTTCTTAAATAAATAAATAAACCTCAGAAGACAATGAGAAGATAAACTGAAGTATAGTATAAAATGAAGCACCAGAAAAGGATCTGATATTTTTCAAGGAGGAGATTTGGATTCTAAAAGTACCAAATTGTTTAGTTTTTTTTAGAATAAAAAGAAAAGGATAGTATCTCTACATAATACAGGACCTTCAGCAGTAGCAATGAGTTAACAGTTTTATCTGTGTATGTTCCTAAATTTCAAGACTATTCTAACTTCAGATGTAACAAAGGTCTCTATTCTCCATGGGCTGAAGTCTCATAGATGTTTACCATAGCAATATATATGAGTGCAAATTTCTGTTAAGGTATACTTTAATAGAACAACTTGATAACGAATATCTCCTAGGAGTAAATTCAGTTGAATTCAATAATGCTAATTCTCTATTTAGTTATTTAGAAGTAAACCCATGAGATTTATTTAAGTGGTATTTATCCACTGAGTTCCATGAGGTTTTTCCCCCCAAGTCAATAAAGGTTATAAATATAGTCTATTTATCTAATTTGTTGTCCTATTTTCAAATTCCTGAACATTTAAATTATATTTTGTAGTCATTTTTCCTTTACACACAGGTCTGGAAGATGTTTCACAGAAACACACAGAAATAGACACATTTTTTAATTCAGGAAAAAATTACTAAAACACTATTTACAGAAATAATAATCATTTATTTCTGTATCTGTTATTTTTAACAATAATTTTTGTAAAGAGACATAGCTTTAACAATAGGGGTGCTGATTTTATTTTCAGAAATACAAAATTCATCACATTAATGACAACTCCTAGCAGTTAGCAAGGAAACACTGGCATATACACATGCATATATATTGTTTCTTCCTAATTTTTATTTATTTTCAGGCTTCAAATACCTCATCAATTCACTAGCATTCTTGATCTAATATCAAAAATGTTTTAAATGCCTTGCATAATAACGATTTATTTTTTAAATTGTTATCCTTCATAACTATCACCAATATATATCAAAGCGAACTGCACGTAATCTAGTTCTAACAGACATACCATATTTGTCAAAACTACAAAAGCTGTTTATTAAAGTTGTTGGTTTCTGTGCCAGCCTAAGAATTAATGCACTTTCACTTTTTCTTAGTATCTGTAATAGTTTCCCATTATCCTGATAACTGGGCAGCCATCCCACTTCTTCTTTTATTGATATAGCTGCAAAGATGAATTAGATTTTACCATTTATGTAACAGAGATTAATTGATTAGATTATTAATTAAATATTCCATTAAATATTCTTTCCCTCTCTGTCTCTCAATGCAAATGAATTTAACCCCTTGGGGTCTTCCCTCTACTTTTGAAATAATAAATAAGATAATGCATACCTAAACATTGTATCTAATCTGACAAGGGACAATAGATCAACTAGATGCACCGTTAAAGAAAGTGTGATCATAATTCACATCCTTCAGTGTTATTTTTTAATTTCCTCCTTCATTTTCTTTTAGAATCATAGTCAAAAGATTTTTATTCACTTCAAAATTTAAAGTTAACTTAAGCTGTTATTTAAGCAAATATACAAACATATAAACAGATTTTCATAGTTTAATCAGTGCTGCCTCAGATATGAACTGACTTGAAAATAAAAACAGAAAATAGCCTTTTAGATAACCCATAATTAAAAGTAATTTTGAGCTGTCTTTTCAGGGAAACTGCCCATGGGGTATATTTGCTACCTGTCTGACCTTCACGATTGTGAGTCCTTGGCAGTGTCAATGACCCTCTGAACTGAATTCAAAACTAATCTCTAGCAGAAAAAGAGAAACAGAATTCATGCAAATCATATTAATTCCAACATTTCCCCAGTGAGATGGGTATAAACTACAGCCTAATTAAATATTTTTTAACGATGTGAGTAATTTTTGCCAAGGGGCGGATTCAGGGGAAAATTTAATATGAGATCACAAAAGCTGTTCCCAGCGTTGATTCTGTAAATTAATGACTATCTGCCTTATGATAAAAACATGCTGCCAAGAATAAAAATGAAGTCAGCAAAGCTTGCTCTATTTGTCTAACAACCAAATAGACAGCATTAGCATGTAGAAGTTTAAAGGATATGGAAAATTTCCATTGGGTGTGAAGTGTTTGTGATAGAGATGCATGATGCTAACAGCATGAAGCAGAGTTACTTTTTTAGATTATAGACTTTATTGATTATTATTGTCATTGTACAAATACGTATTATGAACTTCAATACTCTATGCCTCTTTGAAATATCTGCATCTAACCCTAAATAATTATTTCATTTTTTTGATAGTTTTGTAATAATGTGCTGCTATAGACAGCACAGCAGCAGTCTTTGGACACTGGGATTTGTTTAATTTATTTCTAAGTACCAGATTAAGCAATTCAAGAAATGAAGCTTAAATTCCATTTTTATTAATATAGTTGTTTATTTTTAATCTAAGCATTTTTATAGATTCTTCTCACATAGTTTCTCAATATCTAAAATACTAGTTTGAAAGGAAGTCTTTTGTTATTTTTTCTTTCAGATGGTAACATAATCAGCAAAATGAAAACTGGCATAAAATGCCTAACAAAGTGTTTTGTTTATATCTTTATTTTATTATAATCTAGAAAATAAATAGCATGTCAGCTATGTGCTAGTTTACTACTCTAATAAAACAGAACTTTGAGAACATGTCTGGTTCAGAGTTATCTGTTGTAGTCGAGTTTTTCTGGAATGGTGACATGGCATATAGAATGTGACTCATTTAAAAAATATACAGATTCATTTGAGCAGTGTTTTAGCCCACTCAGATTCTTCTTACTGTTATAGGAAGACTTATTTAAGGGACAGCATACTAGATGCTTTATCCTTAATCCAACATTGATCATTTCCCATTTAATCAGTAAAAGTTCAGTCTTTCTGTGATTTGTACACAATAAGTGTAAATACTAATCCAATGATACTTGTGTGCTTTAAAAGAATACAAAAATAATCAGCTAAGGTATTGGTAATGGCTTGATCAGATTGGAAATGCAACATAAAAAGGCTTGCTCCTATGTTTATTTTAATTTGTTTCGGTGTAGACTGCAGAGAATGAATTTACAGCCTTTCAATTAAAAGGTCATTCTTCATTAAACAACATCCGTTGGCTCATTATTATCATAAAATTAGCAGAAAAGATTGGTGTAAGAAACATAGAAAACCCAGAAGGTACTTGTAATAAATAGGAACAGTGATTTTTGAACGAAAACAATGTTAACCATTGATATAGGTTACGTAAGTAAACAATTGCATCACAAACTTTCACTCAGAAGTACCAGTGAAATGAATGTGGCTTGCTTCTAATTAGTTTAATGTATTTTCAAGATTTCTCCCCTCTTCATTAGCCAATGGTCATATTAAGCTTCTTCATAGCTGTTATGCTCCGCAAACAACCCAATCACATTTTCTCTGTGCAAATATTTTAGCTATTTTTAAATTTCATACATATTTTCATTTTTATAGTGAAAAAATAATCCACTGTCAGATATGTGATTTTATCTAAAAAAACTATGGAGATGAGAGCTTTTTATTCCTTTTTGCAATCATAGCATGAATGAGCGCATCACCTTCTGTCCTATGGATGGAGATGAGAGACATTTTGATGTCTCTATTCCAGAGTAATAGCCCAAACTATGTAATCCTTTTCTCAAGGTTAACACCTGAAAGTCTTGCATGACTGAGACATCCCTAATTCCCCTCATTTATCTCAGAAGTGGATGGCTTTACTCTGCTGAGTGGCAAGGATGCCCCTCACTTTTGTTATAGAATGAATCATGCTTTCCTTAGCTTTATTTAAAATTCTGTGGCATTATGAAGGAAAACTATTATTTTACTGTGTGGAAAAGTGAGAGTATTTTACAATACAGAGCAAGAACAAAGAAGATAAAATCCTTTCTTAACTGTTATTACATATTATAAACTATAACTATTATTTTCTTTCAAAAGTCTACCTATCCTTTTACAACTTCTGTACACTAGAAAATTAATATATGTGAGAAGTCATAATAAAACCTATCCTGATTTTAAAAAAAGACAGGCAGAAATTCATAGGAAACACTAAAATTGGTTAAAACGTGCAAGTTAAATATATAATCTTGCCAATTAAAATATTAATGATGTTTCAAGTTTTGTTTTTCATATTGAAAAATACAATCTGTTCTAAGGAGATATTAATGAATTTGCTAAAAGCAACATCCATTTAGCAAGTACAAGGAAGAAAGAGTTCTGAAGAAAATAACGCAGGTTAAAATTTACAAGTAATAATCTAAGATTGAAATGACACTGCTGCGTGTGATCACACTATCATTGATACCTATACTTAATGCAGTTAGACAATCTTCTACAACATTGTCTGTCCTTAACTTACTTTGGATTAAGCATTCATTATAAAACAGTGCAACATTTTATATTATTATAAAATAATGAAATAAGACCTAATATAGCTGCCAAGCTGTTTCATCTGGCCTGCATTTCCTACACCAATAGTGTGAGAGACACAGCACTCATAATAGTAACTCTGTAGCCATATAATGCAAACAAAACCACGACAAGAAAGATGTATTCATCATTATTATTATGAAACTGGAAGAAATATTCTACATTTAAAATTATTTCATTGATTATCTAGCTATAATAATTATGGGCTTCTGGCATACAAAGTCAACAAAGTGAGAAACCCAAATCTTTAAAACCTATTTTCCATTAAAAAGGCTTTTGACAGAAAAATGGTGGAAAGCAGAAAATTGAGTGAGTAGCAGTGAGGAAATAGCAGAGCTCTATTGTCTAGTCAGAAAGCACATTGTCAAAAAGTACATGAGCATGACCAGTTTCAAAATCTCCTGGGCCTGTCAAAACTAGATGTATGTCGATAAATTGAAGGGATAGACAGTAAAAGATTAAGAGACAAGGGTGACTGATTATCAGCAAAGATTAAAATCTCCATTGCAACTTAAATATCTACCTAATGACAAACACAAAAATGGATGTAGAAGTACATCCACCATTTTAAATTAACATACAAACTTATCTTTTTGAAATAAGCATTTTCCATGAACAATCCCTTATTGCTAAGAGCTAGTTAGGATTATGTGCAAATGGCTTAAAGAATAAATAACACATTTTATTTTTCCTTTAAAAGACAGTATTTTTTTTAAAAAATAAATATGTAGATATTTTTATAGCTTAGGGCTACAAATACTGGAAATTTGTAGCAACGTTTCTGAAGAAATTGATTCCTGGTACATCTTTAAAACATCTCTAGCTTGGATTTTGCTCCACATAAATCCCAGAAAAAAACATGGCCTGTAGATTTTGAGTCATTCAATGTTCTTGGAAAAATCTGAAGAACATTTTACACCAAAATCTTTACTCATTAGTTCTGCCTGCACTTTCAGAAGAAGCTAGCAAGCACAGAAAGGAATGCTGGAGTTCTGGCTCTTTAAAATATGATACCAGATCTTCAGAGCTGCTAGGCCTTTCCTGATCAGCATATAAAGTCCTGCCAGTTTTTTCAATATTTAGTTGTGGAATTGCTCTCCAAGGTACTCAATTCAGAACCTAAAGCCTCTCTAGATAAATATCTATTATAACTATCCAAGGTCCTGAACTGACAAGCTCTAGTATTTCTGTCTTTAGGTATTTGTTTTCACCTGCTCTTATTTAACAGTTAT
Source organism: Bungarus multicinctus (assembly GCA_023653725.1). Classification (NCBI taxonomy): domain Eukaryota; kingdom Metazoa; phylum Chordata; class Lepidosauria; order Squamata; family Elapidae; genus Bungarus; species Bungarus multicinctus. The sequence goes on along the minus strand of CM042838.1, from coordinate 117,057,536 downwards.
GATTGAAATAAATTTTGGGAAGTGACACATTTGCACAGTCTGTCTGAAAACGGAAAGATTCACACCTACCATTTATACTGTAACATTCATAATTGTTTATAAATTGGTATTTTTAAAAAATGGAAATCACACTATAGTTTTGTTCTGTCCTTAAAATTCTAATTCCAATTTCAACACCATCCACCAACTTCAATGCTTTAGAGCTGGGCTGTCAAAATCACAGCCCATGGGACAGATGCATCACATGCTGGCCATGCCCATGGCCGGTTTAGCAAAGGGGAAAAATTCATGCTATGTCACATAATGACGCCGTGACAACGTGAGTTTGATATCTTTGTTTTAGAATAATAGTTCTTCTGATTCCTGTTACAGCCCCATTTCTTCAGCCCTTACAACAAATAGTTCTTCAAATAAAACAATCTGATTTTTGACAACATCCTAATCCAGGGAGTCAGTGAAAAGGATGGGGAAAAGCCAGCACACACAAACATACATACAAATTATGCATATTCTGTAGAGTCTTAAGGACAGCAACCATTTTTTATCTGTCTTTATATATGAAAAGTTACTGTCACTAGAAAATTTAACATGAACATGGTAAATAGAAAAGGCACTGATTGGAGGATATGAATCTAATATCTTCTATAAACTGAGAGTTCTATAAAATGTCCAAACTGAAAATGTCCAAGTCCAAAGCCTTAAGAGAGAGTGAAAGAAACCATCAAAAATTACTGAAAACAGATCACTGGGCTCTTTTAAAATTAATGAACAAAAATAAATTGGGATAATTAACCAAATTAACTAACATTAAACTACTTATAAAGGTGAAAAAACAAAACAAAAAAGAAAAATGTGTATAATTTGACTGGTTAAAGTGGATGAATTAATTAAATGATTTTCCCCCTAAACATTCTTAATCTTTCTCCAAGCCACCTCCAAGTAAATTCTGCCAGAAGTTATATGAACATATGGAAGTGCATTGTTTAGATAAGACTGTTGCTACATCTTGTTTAATAGTCTTTAATCTAATGTGTGAATTTAGAAGTTTTTGCATCACTGATTCATCCTGAAATACATTTGACTTTACAATAATAATTTGATATCTTGAGCTCCTGTTACAAAAGGTAAGACATAGATCTAAATAAATAATTAAATGTTTCCCCAGTTTAGCAACCATTTGCTGTTCATTATTGTCTCAGCCATCTTAAATTATTTGAACAAATTAAGGCTTCTTCTCGCTTGTCTTTCAAAATTAAAAACCACCAATTGCAATATAACTTATTGGGGACTGTACTGGTTTCTCCTATGATTTCTCTTGTTCTTTCATCTTTCCCCATTTTATTAGAATATCTTTTCTCTTAAGCCACTGCTATGCTGTTTGTTCAGAAGCTTTTGGTAAGGAAAACTGTTTAAATCCTTTTCAAAATCCAATTGACCAATCCTTTCAACATGACTCTGATCCACAAGCTAGTTTATATTATCAAAGAATGCTAAAGGATTTTTGACACAGGGCTCACCTTTCCTGAAGTTATATTGATTCTTCTTTAGCAAAAGTTTATCATATGCCTGAGCATTTTATTTTTGATGATATTTTGTGGATCCAAAGTATATGGTCAATAAATGATGCCTACATATTTGGTGGGATGCTAACAACATCATGATGGTTTGCAGAATAGTCTGTACATTAAAGATCCTGGTTTGTGCAGAATAAATACGGCTAGTGTATATGGGCAAAAGAAGATGTAGGTTTGATTATGAAAGGCTAAAATATATGTTAGAAAGTATGATATCGTACAGGTCACTGTGAGTTTAATGTATATGTATAACTCACAGTATATGAAGTATAACTATGAAGTATAACTTCATAGGTTGGTCAAAATTATGTGTTACAGTCCAGTGAAGAATGGAAGAACTACAGATGAGATGTGGGGGGGGGGGGAATATAACTTTCTATCTGAATATAATCTAGAGGAAACATTATTCAGTTAGGTGACTGAAATGGATTGCTGGAAAGAAGATAATATAGCTCAGAAAAAAGTGAATAAGATACTTGGAAATCCAAGAATGAATGAGAATGATGACAGCATCATCACAGAGTAATTTTTAGAAAAAGTTATGTTTGTTTTGAATATGAGATCTAAACGTAAGTTTATTCCCAGTATACACATGGGAAAAATGAACATAAAAAGATGAAACAATTAGTGAGGGATCAAAGGTAGATGAGAATTTTGTAATGTAAGACAGTCCATGTCTCAGTAATGTTAATAGAGGATCTAGGGGGAAAATGGGAATGGAAGAAAAAGGAAAGAAGTGGAAGAAATGAGAGTGAAACTAAAATAACTGCAGAAAGAAGATGTTCAAAGTCAATATCAAAGGACTCTGAAATAAAAGATTGGAACACCAATAAAAAATATTACAGAATGCCAAAAATGCTAATAAAACTCTGAAATTGATGCTGGTAGAATGGTGAAGTGGAAGAAGCTATGGAGGAGAAAAAAGTGCATATGGAAATGACTGCTGTAAAAATATAGATGAGAAGAAGATAGATGTGCTGAGAAAAAAAAAGAAAAAGATCATTGGAAGAAATGAGTTTAAAAAACAAAGAACAAAGAACAATTGAGATTTATAAATGGGACAAGGATACACATTGTTTTAGAAGTGCAAGTATTCTTCAGCAGAATGAACAGAAATAAAAATAAAAGTGATGAAAAATTTGGGATGAAGATGAAATGAGGTCTTGCTGGAGGATCAGAAAATCACAAATGCTATGAGAATATTTAAAAAATCATAACACTTTAGATCCAACAGTGTTAATGGAAAAATGGTAAAATATGGAATTGCTTTAATTTTGAAGTAGCAATGGGTATATGAAGATGGCAATTGAGAGAATGTCACTTTATTGATTGTCTGATTGATTTGCCACTAATCTTGTGGTTCAGGTGACTTTGAGTGGTTTACATCAAGATAAAACAACATATAACAATAATTATAAATACTGGTATAAAATGGATTAAAATTACGAAAAACATAAACTAACTAAAAAAACCATGGGTTTGGAGAGGAGAGATGGGGGCCTTCTACGTTATGGACCAATTGCAGTTTCCAAATGCTCTTCAAGTGTATCCCCATGTAGAGTGCATTGCAATAATCCATTTTTTTCCATAGGAGGGGAAAGAGAGAAAAACATAGGATGATTAGTTTTTAAGTGTAATTGTGAAGGTGTTTGACAGAATTCTAACTGGAAGTGTAGAACAGAACACAATAAGTGAAATTTGGGAAATGTATTGTGGCTTTATTTCAGCAGGTCATTGAGAAATGAAAAAACGTGAGAGATTTACTGAATGCTTGTTATTTAAAGAATGTGTAAGCTAAAGAGAATGCTTGAATTATGGAATGCCTTGTGTAAATGTGGAATTGAAGATTGATGGCTGAATGTGATAAGAGCAGAAAATGTTGGAATTAAAGCATCTATGAGAATAAACAGGCTGTTTAGCAAATAGCTCAACATTGAACAAACACTAAGCCAAAGATATCTGATGTCTCCATGGTTAACATATTTATGGATAAATACATAAAGAATGCTTGTAGTAATGTCAAGAGATGTGTTGTCTGAGGCATGAATATCCATTTCGTTTTCTATGCAGATAATGCTGTGTTGTTGGCTAAAATCCTGAATGATTTGCAGCAGATATTAGATGGTTTATATGATTCAAGAAGAGCATGGAACTGAAAATTAATGTTCAAAAGCTCAACGTAGTTGTGTTTGACAGAGAAAATGGAATTATGATTGCAAGTTATGTATATATATGGCAAAAAGAAACAAAAAACCCCACCTCCAAGCACGTACCTGAATGTGTGTAGACTATTTACTAAAGAAGGGACATTAGATAGGAAAAAATTAAGATGTTCAAATGTTTTGTTGCAAGGAATGAATGTTTGTGGAAATGCTTGCGTAAAATATGTTTTGTTATATGGAAATTATATATTCCAGAAGACGTGGTATTCCAGGAGAAACATAAAAGTTGAATGCCATAGGAATAGGGTAGCTTAGAATTGCATGATGTAAAACAAGAAGCGTTTAATGTCAAGAATAAATAAGCACTCAATTAATGTGGACTGAATACAAAAGTGAGTTTGCAGTACAAAATCAGCCTGTTGAAATGATTGAGACCATGCAAGTAAATCCTTGGATTATGACCGCAACTGGGACTGGAATTTCTGTTTGTTATGTAAAGCACTCATAAGGTACAATAGTACAAACCTTGCTTCTTTTTTTTTGAAAAGTTTTATTGGGTTTTATCAAAGAAACGAAACATCTTATTTGAGTACAGCATGATTCCAGGTTATCACGTTTTCATACAGACACAATTTCATATCTATATTATTTATATAATTCTTTATATCTTATCACTTTTTATCAATTTCTCACCATTTCTCCTTTAACTTCTCTTAATTTTCTTTTATAGTAATATCAATCCAAATTTCTATATCTTTTTATTCATTATCCTTATATTTTGCCTGTCACTGTTTACAATTTTATATATTCTCTGCCAACATTCTAAGAAAAACAAAAACAAAAAAACCCAAAACAAAACACAAGCAAAGTTTCCCTTCTAGTTATCAATTGGAGTACAACATCTTTAAATCTTATATTTATAATCTCATTAAAGATTAAGTTTATCCATTCAAATCTAATATCTGTTTTATATAAGTATCATCCTTCAGACTCTGGTTGGTACTTCTCCCCACAAATGTGAAAAAGATCTATACCACTAACAAAAACACTGTATATATATAAACATTAATAAAATAATTGAAAATCATTCTCATGTTGGTATGAACCCTATAAATCCTTTACATTAACCATCTTGGAAACAGCCAAAGTATTTCTCTCCTTTCTTTATTCTTACATTAATTATCAATACATATATCATTTATTAATTATAGAATTTTATCCAATAAAAAAGTAATTATTCAAATTAATTTTAGCTAACTCTTAAATATTTTATCAATCTTTAAAAATAATAATTCAAATTCATTCCAAGTAGCTAATATAGATCTTTCCTCTTTCTTTTCCATTTCCCTAAATAAACATACCAAACATAATAATATAATGTTTATTTCCTAAGTTGCTTATATATTACATTTCTAACACATCATAATATTCTACAATTATAACCCTAGTACCTTTACAGAGTTCTCAATTTTAACTTGATTTAACCATTATCTCTGTGTTCCCAAGCTGAGCATATACGTTTGATTCTAGTATGCTTCCCTTTTTTTATCTTTTGCTTTCGTTCCTCATAATTTCTTTCCCTTTCTATCTTCCCCCTCTTTTTCTCATCCCTTTTTTGTGTGCAACTTTCTTTCTTTTCCCTTTCTGTAATTTATTTTTCTGCTTCTTCTTGTTATTATATTTCTTTTTCAAAGTATTTTCCTTTTTGGCTGCTGCCTTTAATCTAAAACTTTTACTTCTTTTACCCCTTTTTACCACATTTTGCTTTATTTCAGTAAAGATGGCTTCTTCTTTGTTCCAGCCTTCTTCTTCTTCTTGGAGCTTTTTTTCATAGTCCAGGATCTCCATTTCCAAAAATTCAAACATGAAGCCAAAAGATCTTCCTTCTTTTTCTACCTCTTCTTTCTCATTTTTGAGATATATTTTCACTTGCTCCAGGAGTGATGCCATTTCAAACAACCACCCGAGTAACTTTGATTAACAAAAGAAAAAAGAAACCAATCTCTTCTTCCCCAAACTGGTCCGTCTTGTTTTTTCTTCCTTTCCAATCGTTACTGTATCTCTCAACAGTTTCAGTTACAATATATCCTTGGGAATCTTTTCAAAGTTCACAATTAGATCCTTTATTTTTTTTTTCCAGGTGAAACTCCGTTTTCTATTCCAAATTCCACCCTTTTATCTCCTCTTCTCCTTTTTGACCAAAAATATTAAAAGTAAAATAAAGTACCAAGAAATCTTTTTTATCTTCCTTTGACATTCAAATTCCAGCTTAAGATAGCCTATTTAATGTCAAATTAATTTAGCATAAACTTCTTTCCAATCAATAATAATAAAAAAAAATAGGAGAAGGGATTTTTAACCTTTTTCTCTCCTTCACCACCTGCTAGAACTTTCTTTCAGAGGTATCCCTCTAAATATTTTTAGCTTCAGGGTACCTTGTTTAGATGTTTCTTTATGTTTAGCCCGGTCTGTCCTGCTTTCCTCTTTGTCTTTCTCCTGCACATTCTTATCCCGCCTGGTTCTCCTTTGTGGTGGCCATTTCTGACCACCGCTTGTCACCTTTGGGAATGGGAGTTAGGCTAGCCAAGGAGGAGAGATGCGGCTCCCCTCAACTTGGCTGGCAGTCTCCCCCATCTTCACCACCTCTACGGGGTGACTTCAGCCCCGAATCGCAAGGATTGGGGCGCTCCAGAGGCAAGCATGGGTCAAAACCGCGCACAGTCACGGATTTTGGTCCGTCACCGGAGAAACCAGAACTCCAAACCTTGCTTCTTGATGGCAATCTCAGCAGTCCCCATTGCCATTGTTAAACAAGGACCACACAGATCACGGGTTAAACTTGCAATGTCACATTGCTGTCACGTGACGTTTCATGACATTTTACTCTTTCACAGAACTGGGAGGGGCATGGCCTGTGTGTGACGCATCTGGCCTACATACCATCAGTTTGTCACCCCTGACATAGATCATTAAGCAAGGACCTTATTTGATTGTGACATGGGAAGAAATGCTGAAACTGTATCTAAGGGAAGCAGGCTGGCAGGTGGGCAGGTGGTATGGAATACAGGTAAGTGAATGCCATAGGCCAGCATTACGGAGTGAGGATAGGTGGTTGCTGTGGGTGAGTGCTATGGAGGTGGGATCTTTTGAGATGCAGCTATTGATGTATATAGAGAAGAGAAGTTTATTTGGTTATTTGATGCTGCTTGTTAACTATGCTAGTGACTTCGTGGACATAGCAGTGCTTTTCCTGAACCGTTGTATATATTTTTTTACTAAGCTGCTACTATTAGGAATTTGAACAATCACTGGGCTTTTGCTCTTTTGAATTTTCTTTTCAGCTTCCTTATCGCTAATTGCTTTATCACCTTTTTCTATAGGGCTCTATAAAAGTTTCAAGGTTTCATACTAGCTAATAATTTAATATGTTTTTCAAATTTGGCAACTTGAAGATGGGTGGATTTCAAACCCAGAATTCTGTGAGCTGAAGTGCACTTATCTTCAAGTTGCCAAGGTTGAAAAACTGTAATGGCATGTAGGGATTACTTTGGGAGAAAGGGCAAGAAAACTCAGTCAATGGGAGAGTCAGATAAAAGCCAACTTAGTCCTTAGCAGGAATGTGGGCAGGGCAAGAGACTCAGAAGAGACTCTCCCTAGTTTCTTGGGCAATAAAGGAGATGGAGGGAGAGAAAAGAACTTTCAGACTTGCAAGATTTGTTAATGTAACCTTGCAATAAAGTAGAATTAGCTCATGTGATCATGTTTTCTGCCTGGTCTATTTAATAAGGCTGACAGAAATACTGAGTTAAAAACTGGGTTGGAAGCTGAGGCACATAATCACAATATATAACAATGGTCTATGATGCATTTAAATATTTCTTGATCGTACAGTTATAAAGGATACAATCTCTTGAAATAGTAAATTAAGCGAAACAGTAGCTGGTTTTGCAGTAGCTCATACACTTCAAAAATACCATTCTCTAAGTGTTAATTGTGGTTAGTGGTATTTCCCACAAAGAAGAAAGAATTCAGCATGTCCTATTTCTAGTTGCTTTATAAAGTGGAGTTTAGAAACATTATTAGCATACTTATTTATTAGCCAGAATGGACTGCCAGAGTTATAAAGATATGCAATAAGTTTTGTTAAATATTCACTTCTCAGCTATAGATTAACGCAAAATTGCTGTAATGAAACCAGAGATGAAGCATTGTGCTGCTTTTCCATTTGTTGTGTAGAGTCAGAATATATTATTTAAACTGTGGTAGTAATGGCATGGAAGGTGGGAACCCAATATGACTCTTTAAACAAGTTCTGCTTCTCTTTCATCATATTAAATGTAGCAATCACTTACATATACTAATAAAATAAAAGGGTATGTTGTAATGTTTCAAATCCTACTTGATCAACAAGCAGAAAGAAGCAGGGATAATCACACAGTACTGTCAAAAAGTCAAGATCACAACTGTAATAGTGAGAAGTTCTGCCCAATTTTTTTATAACTAATGTAGAGTAAATTTATTAATTTTTTTTAATGCTGCTATAAAACTATATAATGACATCTACATTAGACAAATGCAGTATAAAACATGCTAGTTTTCTATCAGCCCCTTTAAGTTTTACAGCCTTAAGGCAATGAGCATCCATGGCATATATAACATGTATACATCCTTTACACCATATTTTGTCATATTATCAAAATATCACATTCGTTTTAAATGAAGCCAAGATTCCATAATAACAAAGTGAATGGACTATTGCAGTGTTGTTAAATGTGAATATTTTTCTTTAAAGGATTACAGATAGAAATTTTAGAGTTATTCATATAAACCTACCTTCAGTTAGTTCATCACTCTTAGCATAAATTATTTCTTTATAAGATATAATAACTGAATGTAAATATCTTGAATAAAATGGTTATGCTGAGGGAACCGAGACTATTCAAGTAACAGTATTCTGCTTTGCAGAATATACACCAATCTACATTTGACAGATGTTAAAATGCTTCCACATATCTCTTTAAAAAGCTACTAATGACACAAAAGCTCCTGGATCAAGCTAAACCCCCCCATCTAGCCAGCATTCTTGTGCTACAAAATAGTACATTGGTTGCATTCAGGAGTTCATAAATATACAGGTAGCCCTTTGACTGTTTGAATTGGACAGCACTACCAACCATTGAAAAATATTGAACCAATCCTTGCTGTCATGTGATTGCTAACAGTGCTTAGTAACCTGTTTGCACTTACGATCCATTGCCAAACACCCCATATTTAAGTGATCACTATTTGCAATCTCTGTGGTTTCTCCAAAAAGTCAGTGGGAAAGCTGGCAGGAAACGTTGCGAGTGGACAGGATTGAGGGAAGCTGAAATTCTTTATAAGGGTGCAGGAATGGAGCTGAAATCATCAGGATTTCAATTTCTTTCCTGCAGCCCAGAGAAGGACTTCCTCTCCATACGCTGAATGGAGGAAATCCTTTGTGAAGTTGCAGGAACAGAGCTAAAATTCTGAAAAATTCAACTCCATTTCTGCACCCACTAAAGGATTTCCCCTCTGGGCATGGAAGGGAGCTGAAATCCTTTGGCAGGCTGCAGGAATGTGTGAGGGCAAAAGGGCAGTGTGCTGGGAGGGATTCAGCCTCATGTGGAATTGAAATCCTTCAACAGGCAACTCTTTCACTTTGTCTGCTTAACAACCTGTTAGATAACTTAAGTAGCATAACCAGAAGTGACAAGAATGCAGTTGTTGAGTGCAGCATTCATGTGGGCATCTCACTTAACAACCACTTTGCTCCACGACCAAAATTCTAGCCCTAATTATGGTAGTCAAGGGTAGGTAGGAGGGCAATAGCATTTATTGTTGTTGTTGTATGTTACCTGACTCCCAATGACTGACTGGTCTACAAGCAAAAACCATTAAAAATAAGGCGGAAAATACAATAAGAGACAAAACTAAAAGAATAAAAGATGACAGGAACTGGATAGGAACAAAAGAGAAACAAAATGCAATGCAAGACACTCTACGTATCCTAATCAAAGGCTTGAACAAATAACTCCTCTGATGCTGGAATTTAAGGAATATTGCCTGTAGTTCAGGAAGTAGTATATATCAACAACCTTAATAGCCAATGATGCCCTATTTTCCACCATTTATTTACTCTACTATTAAAATCTTCTAAGTTGTTGACAATATTATAATTATATCATTCTGAGACAAGAAGGCCTAGCTAAATGTACGGAAAGAACTGTTGAACAAGCTTATATAGCATAAGGGAGTAGTGAATAGAGAGAAGAGGTTTGAAAGACAACGGGAAGATCTGCTACAGTACCAAGGCAACACACAGAGAAACGAAACCTGAGCCCAGATTCAAGGAAGGAATGGTAGCATATTCAGATTTGAATGATTCTGTTACTATAGCTGTTCTAATAAATGTTGCTTTAGATTTTCACAGTATTGGTTTCTTAGTCTGGTCTACCTGATAGGGTTAACGCTAAGGGAACTAGTTTTTTTTCTATATACCTCCTTTGTGGCCCACTCAAATCTATTTGCTCAACATACGGCCTAGGTTATTATTGGTAAATAAACATAGTGGATGGCTGCACCCAGTGCTTGGATCGGAAATGTCTTTATCCCAGTATGCTGGGATGGAAAAAAGCATTTTAGAGAGCTGAGGGATAACAACAGGAAGTAATTACATTAGTTTGCCTTCCAGTAAATGGGGTTTTTCTAACTGGTTGTACTGAATGTGGCACCCATTTCAAGCAGAGGTGGTATTCAGTAGGTTCTGACCAGTTCTGGAGAACTGGTAGCGGACATTTTGAGTAGTTCAGAGAACCGGTCAATATCACCTCTGAATGGAGATTTTACAGTATCCTTCCCCTGCCATGCCCACCAAGCCATGCCCACAGAACTGGTAGTAAATTTTTTTGAATCCCACCACTGATTTCAAGAATCAGCCAATCCCCATGGTTGTCATTTTGTGAGAGCACCCACAATATGTTCTTTGTAGTAGAGAAGATAATAAATAAACAATATCAATTCAAAGACGTTGTCTACAAGTAACAAAAAAGACCATTGCTATAACATAAGCACAAAGCATTCCTAAAATTCTAGCCCCAGATTTGTTTGACGCTTACTTTATTCTATAGAACTATAAATAGAAATTGATGAGGTTACCATATCTTCCTTAAATATATGGGTGACCACTAGAGGAAAGTGAAGGTGATTGGATTTTTGCAGCCCAAATCTAATATTTTAAATAGTGATTCTATATTCCATCTATAAGAGATGGCAAGACTGATAATTTGTATAGTTACAGAAAGAACAATTCTACACAAGTAGTCCCAGCATATCTACTTCTCATCATACATTAAAGTGATTGAGGGACAAAATATATTATACAAAACATGTTTTCTATCAGAATGCATATGGTAGCAGTCCCCAACTTTTCTGGCTCCTGAGCAGCAGCAGCAGGGGAAGGAGATGCTTTCATACATGCACCCGCTGTTTGTGCAAATGATGCTTCAAGTTCTCACTCATCGCTTGCGTGGCACAGTTGTTTATGGGCTGTGGCCCAGTACCGGGCTGTGGACTTGGGGTTGAGGACCCTCTGGCATATGGGATTCCAGGTGTGTGCCTTTATCTCTGGCATGCCATCAGAGATGTTCTTATTCTTGAACATCTTGAAATGATTAGTCAGAGTATATCAGCAAATTCTCACATGCTGTCCCTTCCACACACACACACAGACAAAACCTTGATATCAGATCATCTCATTACTGAAACAATATGGAAACATCCCCTTCTACCCAAAAGAGAATGGCTTTTGTTTCATTAGTATAAAGATAGGAGAATGGCATTAGTATAAAGGTAGGAGAATGGCATACAAGAATGTGAAGGTTGATTTTACCATAAATAGGGCCTGCGTTTGATATACATCAATTGCTGGGATCCTTTCATAATAGCTTCATTATCTTTGCTACAATAAAGCTTATTTATCTGACCTATGTGTCCTTGGAAGTCTATTTCTTGCCTTGCCAGCCAAGAGAAATCTGACACAGTTCTGTTTAATAAATCTCCATCTGTCCATCCCATAAATGCTATGTAACTAATGTAAAGGACAAGTAGAAAATTAAACTCTTTTAGGAGCGCTGCTTCAATTTCTAGATTAAATTAGAGCTACCACTGTCAGGATTGAGCAGTAATCTGAAATAAATATGACCGAGTTTAACAGGAAGTTCTGTATCTGGATAGGAAAAATGAAAAGGGAGAGAACAGGCTTGGCAGCACTGCAGATGAAGATCTGGGTGTCCTTGTTGATTATAAGTTAAAGATGAGCCAGGAGTGTGTTGCAGCTGCTAAAAAAGCAAATGCTAAATTGAGAAGCATTAACTGGATGGAATACAGAGTCCATATCATAGGAAATGTTGATCTGATATATAGGACTAGATCCAAGGGGTTCAAAAGACATAGTTGTAGATTCAGTAGACACATGTTTGGATGATCTTCCTGACATTATCAGCTACCACATGATGTATTAAGTTCTCCTGTGCTGTAGGTCTTCAAACAGAGACTGGATGTTGATCTGTTCAGAAATTCTCTACTAGGATTCCACCTGAGCAGGTTGTTGGACTAGGTAACTTTGAATGGCTTTTTTAGTTCTATATTTTAATTTCTGGAGTGCAGTATACGGTTAGAGTTTGCATTTTTTTCTGTTGCATAGCGGTAATTTGGATTTTTGCAACTTGGATATAACAGCCCAATTTAAATGGGACTTTATTTCTCATACGATACTGAATTCTGTGACTGGAGCTATCATGTCTTGAAGAAATCCAGTTTAATTATATGTTTGCCTGATGGTTCACTATATTGGTCTCCTGATTGCCTAGAATCTCTTTCTACTTTTATTTATATGCCTTACTTTTATCTATCAATGAATTGTCAACTTTTGAAATTGGACAAATGAGCAAAATAAATAATTGAATACTGTGTATCCTATATTTGGGATGCAGCAGAAAGGGGTGACTGTATCGCTTTTCTGTTATCTAGTGGCTGTCTGGATTTTTGCAGCCCAGATATTACATTGAGAGCCCTCCTCCACATCTCTACAGTTGCCATTACAAACTGGAACTTTGTGCTTAGTTATAAATCCCTTGGGGAGGAGACAGTTGAGGAAGCTTCAATCTGACTGTCTCTTTCTATGATTATGAGCTAGTTGCTGATTGAAGGAATATGCACTCTGGAGCTGCATGCTGTCATTCTTAAATGAAGGGTTGGTGTTTTCAATTGCTGATCAACACCTTAAAATATAATGAATCATAGCATTAGCTCTTACTCAGCTAGAAGAGCAGAAATTTTATTTTATCTTTGATCACTTAGAACAGTGTTTCTCAAATTTAATGCCCCTTAACATCAAATTTTAAGGTGTGGACTTCAAGTACCAGAATTCCCCAGTCAGCCATAGGTAACAATGCTACAGAATCTAATTACAACACAAGGTTTAATTTAATTTTTATTTCAGATCAGCTTCACTGTAAAAAGCTGTAGACTATAGAAAGATGAAAAAGTATACTGCTGGAAACTATGTTCATTTAATAGAGGTTGATAAAGTACATGTAAATACTAAATCTGGCTTTTAAGGAATATTAGTAATCTAGTTTATCAAAATCTCAAAATAAACAAAATGTAATTATTTGTCAGGTGGAAGCAACCAGTTTCACATGAATAAGATGCAAACTTATCATTTTATTGTATTCTTCCTATAATATAGGAATCCCCAGATGGTTTGCTTTCCCTTGGGGACAAACAGATAAGGTCCCATGGAACAAGGATAATTCCCTGCTTGATTCCTCTTCCTTGCCTGGCTGGCAGTTTCTCCAATTTTTTTCTTGATCAACAGCTGGAAATAATGGCAAATATGTTTAAATATTTAACCTTCTCCCTATCCACCAACTGCTGCAATCACCAACAAGATATAAGAAGGAATCAGAAGGTTGATTTTCCTTTTGGGTATTGATTTTAAAAACATTATAGAGACAGTGACAACAGACCTATTCCTTTACTCCCCCTTGTCTAACAGAATTGCCTCCATTCATTTCTGTGGAGAATAATTTATTTATTTATTTTATTTATTATTATATTTATATACCGCCCTTCTCCCGGAGGACTCAGGGCGGTGCACAGCCAACCATAACACTTTGTTACAATTTACAAAAGTTAAAAATAAATGAAATATTTTAGGCTGTCTAAAATTATACCCTCCCCCAATAAGTTATTAAAAACCCAAATTTTAAAATCCCGATTAAAATTCAAATACTAAATTAAAAATCCCATTTCAGCCTAGGCCAGCCTGCTCGAAGAGCCAGGTTTTTAATGCACGTCTAAAAGCTCTCAGGTCCATATTATTGCGTATTTCTGGAGGCAGACCATTCCAGAGGGCGGGGGCCCCCACAGAGAAGGCCCTACTCCTAGGGGCCGCCAGACGACACATAGAAGCTGATGGCACCCGAAGAAGGCCCTCCCTGTGGAGGTTGGTGGGAGATTACCGGCAGAATGCGGTCCTGCAGATAACCTGGTCCAATGCCATGGATTGCTTTAAAGGTCAAAACCAGAACCTTAAAGCGAACCTGGAAAATCACCGGCAACCAATGCAGCTCGCGCAGGAGAGGCCTCACATGGGCGCTTCGTGATGCCTCCATAACCACCCGTGTGGCCGCATTTTGTACCAGTTGGAGTCTCCGGGTGCTCCCCGCAGGGAGCCCCATGTAGAAAGCATTACAGTAGTCCAGGCGAGAAGTGACAAGGGCGTGAGTGACCGTACGTAAGGCGTCCCGATCCAGAAAGGGCCATAACTGGTGAATCAGGCGAACCTGATAAAGAGCCCCCCTGGAGACGGCCGTAATATGATCTTCTAAAGACAGCCATGCATCCAGGAGGACACCCAAATTGCGAGCCTTCTCTGTGGGGGGTAAGATCTCTCCCCCAATAGCCAGCGATGGAGTCAGCTGACTATATAGGGGCGCCGGAAAACACAGCCACTCAGTCTTGGAAGGGTTGAGCCGGAGCCTGTTCC